>CM049584.1:5401776-6690210 GCA_027123335.1 Amphiprion clarkii
AAGCTAAGCAATAGTATCAAAATATATATCTTAAAATGAATTGTATTGATATGAAATAGTTGAATATGGCACAATAAAATGCAAATTAATTTAACAAGTCAAAACTGTAATAGCCATCCCTGCTAGAATGCACTTCCACACAATAAAAAACTATAAGAAAATGATGTTATTACAACTTTCTTTTGAACTTGCAAAAGTGGGATTGTACTACATCAGTCCTCTGCAATTTGTTCATATTTACATTCTGGACTTTGCTTGAACATCATAATGATTTCTGGTGTCTGAGGACTCTTATTGGTGGATGTCATTCTCCTTAGTGACTCCTTATATTTGAAACTGAAGGCAGCAGTTTTTTTGATCTGTGAAGCACAAATGAACATCACACTTGTTGCATGCAGTTGATGTACAGTACCTGTTAATATACTGTTAATCCTATACTAAATTAATCAGGTAACCATTTAACATAAACCCCATAACCTATTTACATACAGTATGGACACTGCATATATATAATTCCAGTCAGGGCTTTGTGCAGACCAGTCAGTAACGTTCACTTTGGTCTTCTGGAGGTAGATCTTCACCAAGAGCGACATGTTTTACGTCTGTCATGTTGGAAGACAAAGCGACGATCCAGACCCAGTTTAGCAGCTGACTGCTGGAGGTTTTCTTTCAAAATCTTCATATATCCTTCTTTTCATGATTCCTTTAACCTTGACCAGATTCCCAGTTCCAGACACACTGAAGCATCCCCACACCATAATACTGCCACCACCATACTGCCACCACCATGCTTAACTGTGTGTGTGTGTGTGTGTGTGTGTGTGTGTGTGTGTGTGTGTGTGTGTGTGTGTGTGTGTGTGTGTGTGTGTGTGTGTGTGCATGGATGTGAATGGGACAGGTAGAGGACGGAGCGAGCATGTGACCGAAGTGAGCGTGCGTGGTGCCTGGGAGCGGGTGTTCATGAGCGCGCATGGAGCTGAGAGTAGGGACGAGCCTAGCCTGTGGTTGTCGGTTTCGGTTTTGCTTTTGGCGTGGTTACGGCCGACGGTAACCGTGTTCTGTGTTCAGTGGGCTATTAAAGCGTCGGAACGCTGACAGCGTCTCCTGCCTCCTTCTTCCGTCCAGCCGGACACTACACTGGTGTCAGAAGTAAAACAACGAGGCTTCCGCGCCGCTAGCCGCCGCTAGCCCGCCTGTAGATGGAATGGCTTCGCAGCGAGAAAAGACCGATGCTCGGCTGAAATTCAAAGAGGAGGTATTGGACAATGCTTATGATGGTGTGTGGCGGCGTGACACTGAATTTGGACACTCGGCGGAGCACATAGCCCACCTGAGACATACGGCTAGGAGGCTAGCTGCTGACGCTGGGTTCAGCCCGTCCAGCGGGGAGAAGCGCAGTAGCGTGGGAGCATCGTCCGCGTGTGACGCTACGCCGAACGTGAACAAAGATGGCAGCGCCCGTGGTTGCCAGCTCCAAGTGAAGACACTGAAATACACTGGTAAGGCAGACTGGGATGCCTTCCATGCCCAATTTGAACTGTTAGCACATGCCACGGGCTGGTCAGAGACAGACAAAACACTCCAGTTAGCCCTTTGCCTCACAGAGGATGCGCTCTCATGCCTGCTGCTGCTTAGCCCAAGTGAAAGAGATGACTATGGGGCTTTGGTTGGGGCTCTTCAACGCCGTTTTGGACAGTGTAATCAGCCTGGGGTCCTGCGCTCAGAGCTGTCTAACCGACAGAGACAGCCAGGTGAGCCACTTCGTTTACTGGCTAACAACATAGAGACCCTGACAAGGAGAGTGTATGCCCACATGCCCACCGATGTACAGAGTGAGCTAGCCCGGGACCAGTTCATCCGTGCCATAACACCCAGAGAGCTGCGCATTCAGACACAACTGGCGCATCCCCGCACCCTGCAGGAGGCACTGGAGCTTGCGCTGGAAAGGGAGATTATTGGAGGTCCTGCAGAGGGTGACAACATCGACGGCAGACCCGCCGTGAGAACTGCATTTGAGGTGGATCCCGGCCTAGAGAAGCCGGCTTGGGCTGCTGAGTTGACTGAACTAGTCCGGGCTGCGTCGCTGCAACCACCACGCAACAACACCCGTCCTCGTCGCAGTCCTCCAGTATGCTGGGTTTGTGGTCAGGCTGGCCACATCAGCGTACAGTGCCCTAAACAGGCTGGTGCCCAGGGAAACGGCAAGGGGTCTGCATAGAGGGGGCGATGCAGACCCTTGTCCCCGTGCCCCACCCCGCTCCGTGTCCAGCTGCCGGAGCCCAGTGGCACAGATGGGGGAGCCTTGCTCCACTCCCCCCAGAAACAGATGACACCACCGAGTCTGCGAGAGTGGTGGGCTGGACACACTCGGGCGACTTTTGCCACGTCCCCGTTACCCTGCCATAGACCCAGTGCGTAGCCCTAGTTGATACGGGTTCCACTGTAACACTGATGAGACCAGATGTGATCCCAGCGGGGACACTGCTAGAACCTACGAAGGTGAAACTGCGGACAGTGACGGGCGAACTCGCCCCTATGCTGGGAAGAGGGACGGTGGCTATGCAGGTTGGAGGGCTTGTAATGGACTTTAAGGTGGGGGTTGCAGCAGTCCAAGACCCCTGCATTATAGGACTTGATTTCCTGAGGGCCTCCCGCTGTGTGCTAGACTTGGGGTGGAATACGTTGGCTTTCCCAGAGGGCCCAACAGTGAAACTTGTGCACTCCACACAGACTCTGAGACTACAACTGGGAGCTGCAAGAGCAGCCGAGATCCACTATGGGCCAGACCCCCCACCCCAAGCTTCTCCTCCCACTCCTGCGCCACCATCCTTCCCTACCACAGCCGTTGTGCAGCCCTCCACGCCAGACAGACTGGCTGCAGTAAGAGAGATATGGAAGCGCAGCTGTGACAACTTGGAACCTGAACAGCAAGAGGAGCTGTGGCAGGTGCTGTTTGAGTTTAAGGACATTTTTGCACTGACAGAGGAGGAAGTGGGCCTGACACACCTGGTGCAGCACGAAATTAACACCGGTGATGCACAACCCATCAAGACACGCCCTCGGCATCTCCCCATGGCTCACCAAGCAGCAGCTGATTACGCGATCGAGGAGATGCTGAAGGATGGCATCACTGAGCCATCTGACAGCCCCTGGGCCTCGGGGGTTGTGATGGTCAACAAGAAAAAGAGTCCGAAGATGCGGTTTTGTGTCGACGACAGGCCACTGAACAGTGTGACCACGAAAGACTCATATCCACTACCCCACATTGACGAGTCGCTGGACTTGGTGTCTGGTTCGTCCTGGTTTTCTTCACTGGACCTGCGCAGTGGATACTGGCAGGTACCCCTCAGCCCATCAGCCGGGCCAAAGACTGCTTTTTGCACTGGAAGAGGATTGTGGCAGTTTCGGGTCCTCTGTTTTGGCCTGTGCAACGCTCCCGCCACGTTTGAACGGATGATGGAAAAGGTGTTGGCTGACATCCCCAGACAGGAGTGTCTGGTCTACCTGGACGACCTCTTGGTCCATGGTAGCGCCTTCAAAGTGGCGTTGGAAGCTTTGCGGCGGGTTCTGCAGAGGATAGCAGCAGCAGGACTGAAGCTTCACCCTGACAAGTGCTGCTTCATGAAGAGGGAGTTGGAGTTTCTGGGGCACAGGATTGGAGGAGAGGGCATCAGCATGCTGGAGGAAAAAGTGTGTGTCGTGCACCCCTCTTTCGCCTGCAACAGAAGGACACTGATTTCATTTGGACAGCAGAGTGAGAGCAGGCCTTCAGCTCTTTGAAGAAGGCCTTGACGAAGTCCCCTGTCCTCACCCCCCCAGTCCCCGATTTGCCGTTCATTCTGGACACTGACGCCAGCGACGTGGGAATGGGAGCGGTGCTGAGCCAGAAGGGACCGGAGGGGGAGAAAGTGGTGTCATACTTCAGCAAAACCTTCAATCAAGCTGAACGACGCTACTGTGTGACACGCAGGGAACTGTTGGCGATTGTGAGAGCAGTGAGTCACTTCAGATACTACCTCTGCGGCTTACCATTCACTGTCAGGACAGACCACTCAGCTCTCCAGTGGTTGATGTCCTTCAAAGAGCCGGAAGGACAGATTGCACGCTGGCTAGAAGAACTAGCGCCGTACACCTTCACTGTGGAGTACAGAGCTGGAACTCGCCATGCTAATGCCGACGCCATGTCCCTGCGCCACCGACGGCTGCCGGTATTGTAAAGGATGGGAGGCCCGGGAGGAGGAGCTCCCGGTGGAGGAGCAGCGAGGCCTCAGGCACGAGATGGGGAGAAGCTGACCTGTAGAGAAACACAGGTTGTTGACACACCTGAATGGAGGGCGCAGCAGGAACAGGACTCTGACCTGCAACCGCTGCTGCAGTGGGTGGAGTCAGGACAGAAGCCCCAGTGGGAGGAAGTTACCAGGTACTCCCCTGCCACTAAAGGACTGTGTGCAAACTTTGAGGCGCTGCGGGTGAAGGATGGAGTGCTCCAGAGAGCCTGGAAAAAACCAGCTACAGGGGAGGAGAGGTGGCAAGTGGTGGTTCCCAGAGCACTGAGGGAAGCAGTGTTAAAAATCTCTCATGGGACCGCTGGAGCAGGTCATTTTGGAGTCTCGAAAACCCTGTGGCGTCCCCGGTATATTTCAGATCAAAGCAACATCTCAGATCAGATACTACAGCACAAAATGGCAGATGACCCTCCAGGGACTTCGGTTCCACAAGGCAACCATGATGGTGACTATGGGGTGACCACGATGGAACTGAGGAACTTGATGGAGCTACGAGGCGAGGAAGCTGTTAACCAGATACGAAGCACTTATGGAGATGTGCAGGAAATCTGTCGCCGCCTCAAAACAAGCAGTGGTTGCGCAACGGTTAAGTCTCTGGACTACTGATCAGAAGGTCAGAGGTTCAAGCCCCGATGTGGCCACTGTTGGGCCCTTGAGCAAGGCCCTTAACCATTCCTGCTCCAGGGTGATCCAGCTGACCCTGCGCTCTGAATCCCCCAGTTGGGGAGATATGCGAAAATCAGAATTTCCCCTCGTGGGATTGATAAGGGATAATAATTAAAAATAATAATTAAAAAAAAAAAACCAAAAAACATCATCTATGCAAGGTAAGACCTGCCCATTTCACCAAACCAACACATAGTGCACTTTGTTATATACTTAAACACATACACATAAAAATCAAAGAATCTCTCCTGGATTTATTAGTAGGATGGACCAGTGTGAATTTAGTGGTTGCTAGACTTTAAATGCAGCCAAATGAGGCTCCCTCCGTTACCTCTCTATCAACAAGTATGAGAACCTACAACACCAGCTTCTTCTGTGTAAAAATGCAACAGGCTCTTTCTAGTGTCAGTGTTTTGTTTGTCTGTTCTGTGCTACTGTAGAAAATTGTCCGACTCACCAGATGTAGATTGTTGCTCTAAATCTGATTTTAAGGTCGTCGTGGGTGTTTTTAGTCACGTCACTAATGATGATTAGCACGAAGATCTCAGTGGAACTTCTTGTTTAGGCTGTGTGCAGCTCTGCAAGAAGGTCAACAGGGAGAGTGCCAGAGATCATTGTGCTCCATTATCAATATATGGTCAGCTCTTTATGTTTCAGGAGGGAACACGTTTGTTTATGCAACCAAAACTTATCAGGGAGAAAGAAACTAGTATCACCAAGCTGTCATTTTAGTTACGTTCAAGCAGCTGACAAATGATGACAATACAAAAATGCCAAACATACAAAAACGACAGCTCTTCAAATGTCCACTTGAGGCTCCAAAAGTGTGTCAAACTCCACAGACCTCCACAAAATGTCCAATTTCACAGCAGAAATAAACAAGTTCACAGCCTGATAGAAAACAGAGTTTTAGTTTCTATAGCTGATTAAATCATTCGTGCCCACTGCAGATGGTGATTTTTTTTCTAAATTATATTGATGGTGAAAATGATGTATAGTTAACGGCGGGGGCTGCTTTGAATGACAGGTTGCTGCTGTCATAGGACACTGACTGTTCTTTAACTACTGACTTGTCACTTGCCATTCTGTAAGAGAAAAGATTCTGTCAAAAACAAGAAAATCTCTGCACAGCTGTGGAACCAGTGGTGACTCAACTGTGACCAACAGTCATGCAATAAAAGTTCTGAGAGTTTTCAGCTGAACTGCAGGCTGAAACCTTCACCTAAACACCCTGATGAAGGGTTCTGGTGAAATCAGGCTACTGTTACATGTGCGGTATCATTTGCTTTGCTCAGTTGCTCTTAATTAATAATGTGTCATGTTTGTGTCTGTAGGTCATTCTGGTAGCACCAATGATTTGGATAAACGTCGCATGGCATTTGGAAAGAACTTAATCCCCCCACAGAAGCCCAAGTTGTTCCTGCAGCTGTTGTGGGAGAATGTGGACTTAACACTGAAGATTCTTGAAGTTTTTGCAATTATCTCATTGGGCTTGTCCTTCTACAAACCACCAGAGGACAACAATGAAGGTCAGTGGTCTCACACTGCAGATGCTACAAATTACAACTTTTTTAAAAAGCTGATCCCAGTATTTTTAGAGTCTGTAAAAATCTTTACAGTTATAATCCTACCAAATATCTGCTATAGCTCATAGCCTGTGAAGCTGAAACTGAAAAGTTGCTTTTACAGCAGGACAACAATCCAGAGCAGATCTCTAAATCATCACAAACTACTTCAAGAAACACAAGCTGAAGCTGTTAAACATCACAATCTGCTGACCTGTAGATCACTGCGCCAAGATGGCGTCTAAGCCAAGATTGCGCCGGGGGAAGGCGCCGTCGCAAGAGCTCTCCTGTGCGCAGTCTATTTTATGTTTGTATTCGTTTTTGAAACGCTTGCTCTTCTATTGTTTAATAGGTACATAGAAACCTTTTGAATAGAGACGGGGCTGAGCCATGTTCAAGTCAAGCACGGAACATTTTATTGTCCTCCCCCCAGCAACATACATGGGCACAAAGGTTCCTACCCAGCCTGATACTACATCCCCCTTTCTTATAAGGAACAAAACATTGTGCACAAATAATGTCTTTGTTTCACAAGCTGGCATTGTAGAAACATTTTCAATTACACATTTCAACAGTGTATTAATAACATTGATGAACATTTTTGTTTCTCTTTCTTTTAAGACATTAACTTTTTTTTCTTTTAATATTATTTAACGGGATGACCTTTTTAAAAAACATCTTAAAACAAACAAGGGAGTGGGGTAGACTGCCCAAACCCGAGAGTGGGAGTAAGGATTATTCTGCCCCAAATCACACCCACTCAAGTAACATAGTTCTTTAGATACTCTGGTGTTTTTCTGATGCGAGCTGGATAACGTCTTCCAGACTCTGAAGACTGCTGGTTTGAGTTGGGGAGATTCGCAGGTGAGACCGGTTCATTCACAGTCTCTGCAGTGTTGTTCTCGGAAGGGATATCCGGGACGGTGATGTGCGGCGCAGGACCAACAGGTGTGCGTGAAAGATGGTACCTGTTTCTTCTCAAATTGCCGCCTGATGTTTCGATGATGTATGATCTGGGTGTTTCGGCTTTAGACACCACAGTTCCTCTCTGCTGCATGTCCTTGACCCACACATGGTCTCCAGGTTGCAACATGGGCATGTTGTGAGCTCTGTGTCGTTTGTCAAAGTTCAGTTTTTGTTTCTGCCTGTAACTCTGTTCTCTCATCTTCACCTTTTCCAAGTCAGCTCCGTTTGGATCGAGCTGTGAAGGAATGACAGGAACAGTAGTGCGTATCTTACGTCCCATTAGCAGTTCTGTTGGACTGTAACCATTTGCCAACGGTGAGGCACGATAAGCCATCAAAGCTAAGTAGGGATCACTAGACTTCTTAAGCAAGTTTTTGATAGTCCTTATTGCCCGCTCCACCTCGCCATTACTCTGTGGGAAAAGCGGACTAAATGTGATATGTGAAAAACCCCACATCTGTGCAAACTTTTGGAAAGCTTCAGATGCAAACTGCGGACCATTGTCTGAGCGTACCACTTCAGGTATGCCGTGTCTAGCAAAAATAGACTTACAGTGGCCAATAACAGCTTCTGAAGTTGTACTTGAAAGTTTGGCTACCTCAAAAAATCTTGAGAAATAGTCTACAATAGCGAGATACTGATTTTTACCAAACTGAAACAGATCTACACCTATTGTACATGATGGTCTAGAAGGAAAGTCTGTTCCTAACATAGTCTCCTTGTTGTGAACTCGCTCACGTGCGCATATGTCACACTTTTCAATAAGTTGCGTAAGATCTTTACTTAGACCTGGCCACCAAACAGATTGTTTAGCACGTTCTCTGCACTTTGTAATGCCTAAGTGGCCCTCGTGAAGTTTGTTCAGAATGTCACCGCTGAGTGTTTTAGGTATGACAAGTCTACATCCTAGTAACAACAACCCATTTTGAACAGTTAGTTCACCTGCAAAAGGTAAGTATGGCTGAAAAGTCTTTTCTACTGAAAACTTGTCCGGCCAACCTTTGACACAAAACTCCTTGAGCTGGTGCAGGATTTCATCATTGTCCTGGTGAGTCTGTATTTCTTCAAGTCTCTTTTCAGTTGTAGGGAGGCTGGCTACGATGGCGTCGGCATAAAGGTCGATCTCCTCCTCGCGTAGTCGTTCCTCTGAACAAGCAAGTGGTGCTCTTGATAGCACATCAGCTGTGGCAATTTCTTTGCCTGCCACATGTGATATGGTGAATGAAAATCTCATGAGACGCATTTTTAAACGTTGGATACGTGGAGGTAGTTCATCCAGATTTCTCGAGCCAAGCAGTGGGACTAGAGGTTTGTGATCAGTCTGAATGTGAAAGTCTTTTCCAATCAGAAACTCGGCAAACCGCTCACAAGCCCACGTTGTGGCTAGCGCTTCTTTCTCGATTTGCGCATAGCGCTGTTCTGTGGTGCTCAGTGCTCGTGATGCGTATGCCACTGGTTTCCAGTCTGTACTGCTTGTTTTTTGCAAAAGAACAGCACCCAGTCCATATGAAGATGAATCTGCTGAGACTAGCGTGTCTGCAGAGGGACCATACAGACCTAGTCCTGGGGGTGTTGTCAAGTCCTGTTTGATGCTTTCAAAAGCCCGCATCTGCTGCGGTCCCCATGACCACATGTTTGATTTCCTCAAGAGATCTCTGAGCGGACGCGTTTTCTCTGCTAAGTGTAGCAAAAACTTCCCCAAGTGATTCGCCATTCCCAAGAAACGCCTCACTTCAGAAATGTTGGTTGGTTCTTTCATACCTGTTACTGCACTGACCTTATCTGGGTCTGGGCTGACTCCAGATGCTTGAATTATCTGACCAAGGAATTTGATTTTAATCTTTGAAAATTCACATTTGTCATTCAGTGTTATTCCTGCATCTCGTAGACGTGTGAGAGCTGTCCTCAGTCTTTCATCATGCTCTTTTTGATTTGCTCCCCAGATGAGAACATCATCCATTTGACACACGACTCCTTCTAAACCCTCCAGAATCTGCTGCATGCATTTCTGGAAGTGTTCTGGTGCTGAGGAAAGTCCAAAACACAGACGATTGTAGCAATAGCGACCGAAGGGAGAGATGAAGGTTGTGAGCAGAGCTGATTCTTTGGAAAGAGGAATCTGCCAGAAACCTGCATTGGCATCTAGCTTTGAAAATATCTTGGCGCCTGAGAGCTGTCCAAGAGTATTCTCCACAGAAGGTAGCTGGTGTCTCTCTCTTAGGACCGATTTGTTGAGTTGAGTGAGGTCAGAACATATTCTCACTTTTTCCTGCTTGCGTTTGGGAACCACCACCATAGGCGCGCACCATTCTGTTGGCTGCTCCACCTTGGAGATGACTCCTTGTTGCTCCATGCGGTTCAGTTCCTCTTTAACCTTTGGGAGTAGAGGGAGAGAGATGCGTCGTGGAGTTGAAACGGAGAAGGGTATTGCTCCAGGTTTCAGTACAATGTTGTATTCTCCTTTCATTGTCCCTAGCCCTATGAAAAGCTCAGGATATTCATGTTTGATAGTCTCTTTTGAGTCCAGAGTAGCTGTATCAAGCTGTTACGCACCCGTCTAGGGGGAAGGTGCGTAGCATAATGTTTGTTTGAAAATAAAAAGGTGGAATATTTTCCCAGTCCCCAAGAAAACAGTGAACAGTTTGTCAAAAAAATTACAAAGAAAGGTTTATTTACACTATTTACAAAACAAATAAAAGAGGCCACCACATGGGCTATTTAGTCAAGCAAAAAAGAAAACGAAATAATTGGATACAAACTTAAGAGGCAATATAGCACTCAAACAAAAGATCCTATCCACAAAAACCACAGCTTCTACAAAACTAAACCTAAGTCTAACAAACAACAAAAAACACACTATCTTAATCTAATCAAAAACACGGGTCTCAAGGCACAAAGTTTGGAGTCTGGAAAAAAAAAAACAAGGTTGCTGCTGTCAGAAAGGCTCCTCCATCACTGCCGGCCGCCAAGATTTAAAATGGTCCTCAGCCAATCAGCACTGGGCCCGCCTTGCCACCAATCAGCACCTGCACACAAAGATCCACACAAAGACAGAACACCCACTACCAACAAACAAGACGAAACAAACCACAAAGACGAAACAAAGATCTACAAACAAACACAGAACACCCACTCCCAGACAACAAAGCAATTCAAAACTACAAACACAACCAAAATACGGCCACAGCCGTAACACAAGCCTAGCTACTACTTGTAGTGCAGTGGCTGCTTGTCTGCTCAGTAAAGCTGTACTCAATCCTTCAACGACATAAATGTCTTCATTTATGCTCTTGTCTTTTCTTTTGAGAGATGCAGTAAACTTGCCTTTGACCTTTAATGGTGACCTGCCTGGTCCCATCAGAACTTTCCTAGTTTGACTTAGTTCACTGAATTGTCCTTTCTCATACATGTTTATTGGCACTGCTGTCACATCAGCGCCTGTGTCAATTTTAAACACAGCATTGAAGTTGTCAACTTTAACTTCTGTCATCCAGGGTTCTGAAGAATCACCAGAAAGTGAGCCCAGAAATGCAATTTCCTCTGATGAAGAATCTTGGTTTATCATTTCCACATTGACTTCATGCATTTTCTTAGACCTGCACACTCTAGCAAAATGTCCTTTCTTTTTGCAATTATTGCATGTAACATCTCTGGCTGGTGTCCAGCCAGAAATGCGTGACCTTTTGCGTCTCCACATCTTGTGCAAGGTTTGTCTCTTTTAAGGCTTTGCTTGTGCTGCATTTTCATTTGCTTGAATTTGGCGCCCCCTTGTGGCTTCATGTGTACACTGTCCAGTTGAGTGTTCACAACGTCTCCCTTGAAATTACTTTTCAACATTTCTTGTTGTTTCTTGACCATTTCACTTTGTTTTGCTTTTATTACTGCTTTTTCAAGTGTTAGTTCTGGATCCATTTGCAACTGTTCTGATAAACGTTTGTCTCTGAGTCCTACTATGAGTCTGTCTCGGACCATTTCATCATGTAATGCTCCATATCCACAATGTTCTGCTAAGCAATGCAGCGTGGTGATGAAGCTGTCAGCCGACTCGCCCATCTCTTGCTGTCGCTGATTAAGCTTAGCTCTTTCAAATATTACATTTCTCCGAGCTATGAAGTGAGCATCTAGCCTCTGTTTGACTGTATTGTACTCCTTCACTTGGTCTGGGGTGAGGTGTAGAGACACTACAATGTCCTCAGCTTCTTCCCCCATACTGTATATGAGAGCATTTACTTGGTTTTCCTCCTCTTGGGATTCCAAACCTGATGCGATCCGGAACCTCTCAAAGCGTTTTATCCACTTGGTCCAGTCTTCTGCCTTGAATGAAAACTTTTCTGGTTGCTTTACTTGATACTGCGCCATGTTTAGCCTTGTTTACAGTGCCGTGACTAGCTCGTTTGCCGTTAGCTCCCGCCTAGCCGTGCTATGCTAGCTGCCGCCGACTGGAGATATTTTTAGCTCTTTCAGTCTTTTGCGCTGGTAACTTACGGTAGAGCAGATGTCTTTTCTTTGTGTCGCATATTAGCTGAACTTGTGACACCATGTTCTATTGTTTAATAGGTATATAGAATCCTTTTGAATAGAGACAGGGCTGAGCCATGTTCAAGTCAAGCACGGAACATTTTATTGTCCTCCCCCCCAGCAACATACATGGGCACAAAGGTTCCTACCCAGCCTGATACTACACTTGCCACTGTAAGATATGATTGTGAGACACTTCTGAAGATCCGGGATGAAGGTTGTGGACTACCACATGTTATTCCCGAACTGAAGTGTGCTGATTTTGTTGCGTGCCCTACTCGGGGCAAGAGAAGCCATGAGTTGAGCCACGGAGACCGGGAGCAGAGCGAGGGAACTGGGCGGAGGCATCGCCCACACGCTGCTCACCTGAGCCTCAGAGCGGTGACACTACAGGTTGCCTGCGGCGGAAGCGCAGACACCGAGGACAGCGGGGAAGGCTGCTCATAAAGCTACGCAACCGCCCGTCCGGCTGCCATCCATCTACCTGGCAAACGTCCAGTCATTGTCCAACAAGACGGACGACCTGTTGTGCTGCATCCACACCCAGCGCGAGGCCCGGGAATGCTCCGTGTTCTGCCTGACCGAGACATGGCTTCATTGCAGCGTGCCGGACTCTACTTTCCAGCCACCGGGATTCTCCGTTCACCGCTCGGACAGAGTGAAAGAGCGCACCGGGAAATCGAAGGGAGGAGGTGTGTGCCTTCTTATTAACGAAAACTGGTGCACGGATTGTGTCATCGTTAACAAAACATGTAACGCTAACCTGGAATGCCTGGCTGTGAAGTGCTGCCCCTTTTATCTCCCCCGGTAGTTCTCTGTAATGCCTTTGTGTGCTGTTTACATACATCCACGGACGGACTCTTCTGCTGCTCTTACTGACTTAAGTGACATCTTACATGAATTTGAGAACTCCCATGCTAATGCTGCGGTTATAGCAGCTGGTGATTTTAACAAATGCAATCTTAAAACTGTTAAGCTTGTTTTATGCTTACCGCGTCCGCGAGGTCCGTGCGGCTCCGTGCGGAAAAATGACGTCATTTTCGCACCCACGCCCCCTCGAGCAGCCTTTCCGTGCGGAAAATTTCCGCTCCGCGCACCTCCACATATTTGTAACCAACGCGGACGGAGCCGCACGGAAAAACATGGCGGAGGGCCAGGACCTACTCGTAGCTGAAGTCTAGAAATACGTGAACTTATACGATTCATCACACAGAGATCACCATGGTAACCGGGTTATGAACTATTCATGGTGTGAAATAAAACTAACTGCTGAAATGCTTTTATTCGGTAAAATGCCGTGTTGTAAGTGATGTAAACCAGGGCAAACTTCTTCTTCTCTAGTTTAGTACCAAAGTAGACCAGGTCGACGTGTGTTTGAGCTACACTGCCCCCTGCAGTTTGGAAACAGACTTCTTATTCTCTAGTTTATTACTAGAGTAGACCAGGTAGACGTGTGTTTGAGATACACTGCCCCCTGCAGTTTGGGAGCATACGCGCACGGAGTATAAATGCACACACGTTCTTTCGCACGGATTTCCGTGCGGCTGATTTCCGTGCGGATCGATCGTGCGGAAAGTATATCCCAGCCTTTATTCCCAACTACTATCAAGTTGGCAAGATATTCACAGATTCGGACTTCCGGCATCAATAACTCATGAGATATACGTTTTAAAAACATAAACAATGCCTCTTTCCCATTGTTGTCAGCTAGACAATGTGCTACAAGGCCAGTTTTATCAAAAGTCGCTGTCTTTCCAGCTACAGAAATAACACTGATGTCTATGCACAGCCGGCTGTGCGACGAGTGAACAGGGACCGTCTGCAAATAGCAAAACCGCTGCAACAGCGAAGAGAGGCACTACACAAATATTATTACTAGTGGTGGGACGTGATTAAAAATGTAATCTAATTAATTAAAGGCTTTGTAATTAATTAATCGCAATTAATTGCAGTTTTGTCAGGGTTGTCAGGGTTGTTCTTACTAGAACTTTTGATCATTTTGTGCATTTCAGCATGTTTTTAAGAAAAAAATGTTTAAATCAGACTGAAAATGATATTTGAACAAAGCTCTCTGTAGAAACCTGAGTATTGAATAGAATAAATTTAGACAGCTTGGTGAATGTAAGTGAAGATTTCTGGATCAGTTTGGTCATTTTGAGACAAATTTTGCTCATTTTATGTCATTATGTGTTTAATTTTGGTCAGTTTACATCTTTTGGTCTGTTTTTAAACATTTTGCAACTTTTCATGTTGTTTTTTGTACCATTTTGGTCGTTTCTTTTGTCCTAATTTTAGTTATTTTGCATCTCATTGCGTTATTTCCATAAAATTTTGGTCATTTGATGTCTAATTCAAGTAATGTTGCATCACTTTATGTTGTTTTTTGTACCATTTTGGTCTTATTTTTGTCTTAATTTTAGTCATTTTGCATCAGTTTAAGGTTGCTTTTTTAATTTTGTCTCATTTTGGTCATTCATCTTTCTTTGCTTCTTTCTCTGCAGATTGCCAGGATTTCTTAAAGAAGTGCCTCACGATGGTCCCTGAACGTCGACCCAAACTGATGGAGCTTCTGCATCATCCATGGCTGAGATAGAAACACCACTCAGACACAACACAAACAGCACATGACAGATAAAGCCTTAATTATCGTCCGTTTTCTGTCATAATGAATGCACTTCGTCATCTTGTCAAGACTGACGGAATTTACGTGACGTGAACCCTCGCGAAGTCGTTGATACAGGAAATTATTTCCCAAGTCTGCAGGGAGTCACAGACTTCAGAAAATAACTAATATATGCAGACTCATTCATATTAAAAAAAAAATTAGAAGACGTATCCTCATCTCGTCAAGGAGAGATGACAAAACCTCAATCAAACCACCGCGTACTGGCAGCTGTAGAGAATACAAAGATGATGAAATCTCGCATGAAATGTACGGAATACGAACCTTTGCCAACTCGCTGTTACAGGAAATACACCGTTATTTCCCAAGTTTGCATGGAGTCTCACAGACTTCAGAAAATGAGTAAAACATGCAGACTTGTTCGTACTCGACGGAAATCAAAATTAATATAATAAATTAAAATGAACAATACAATGAAAAATAACTAGAAATTACCAATACAATAAAAATAACTAAAATACATCAAAATTAACAATACAATAAAAATGATGAAAATAAATAAAAACTGACAATACAATAAAATGTATAAAATAAATGAAAACTAACAGTACAATAAAAATGATGAAAATAAATAAAAACTGACAATACAGTCAAAATGATTAAAATAAATAAACATTGACAATGCAATAAAAATGATTTTTTTTTAAATTACCAATACAGTAAAAATAAATGAAATAATTATATATTAAAAACGCAATAGAAATAAATAAAATACATAAAACTTAATACAATAAAATTAATGAAATCGAAAAAATTTGCAATACAATAAAAATTAATGAAATAATGAAAATTAATAATACAATAAAAATTAATAAAATAAATAAAAATTAACAATACAGTAAAAATCATTAAAATTAGTAAAAATTGGCAACAATAAAAAATAATGAAAATGAACAATACAATAAAATTAATAAAATAGATAAAAATTACAATACAATAAAAATTATTACAATTAAAAATTGACAATATAATAAAAATGACTGAAATAAATAAAAATTTCCAAAACAATGAAATTAAATAAATCAATTAGATGTTAATAATGCAATAAACAAAAATAAACAAAAAAATACAGAAAACCTACAATAAAAATGAATGTTTTAAAAAATTATCGAGACAATAAAAATAAATAAAATAATTAGAAATTAACAATACAAGAAAATGAATAAAACAAATAAAACCTAATACAATAAAAATGAATTAAATAGGAAAAAATAACAATGCAATAAAAAGTAATGAAATAATGAAAATTAACAATACAATAAAAATGAGTGAAATCAATAAAAACTAAAATTCCAATAAAAATTATTAAAATCAAAAAAAATTGACAATACAATACAAATGACTAAAAAAAACAATGTAATTACCAAAACAATAAAAAATAAATGTAATAATTAGAAATTAATGATAGAATAAAAATAACTGAAATAAATGAAACTTAATAAAATAAAAATGAATAAATGTTAAAAAATTATCAATACCACACAAATAAATAAAGTAATTAGAAATTAACAATACGATAAAATGAATGAAATAATGAAAAATAACAATGCAATAAACATTATTAAAATCAACACAAATTGACAATACAATAAGAATGACTAAAGAAAAATTAGCAATACAATAAAATTAAATTAAAAAATAACATTAACAATATAATGAAAATAAATGAAATAATTAGAAATTAATAATACAATAAAAATCAATAAAACTTAATACAATAAAAATGAATGAAATAAAACATTATCAATACAATGAAAATAAACAAAATCATTACAAATTAACAATACAATAAAAAATTATGAAATAATAAAAATTAACGACAGTAAAAATGATTAAAATAAATAAAAATTAACAATACCATAAAAATAATTAAGATCTATGAAAATTGACAATACAATAAAAATGACTAAAATAAATCAAATTAACAAAACAATAAAAAAGATAAATGTAACAATTACAAATTAATAATACAATAAAAATAAATAAAATAAAGCATAATAAAACAAAAATGAATTAAATAAAAAAATTGTAAATACAATACAAATAAATAAAATGATTAGAAATTAACAATACAATAAAAATGAATGAAATAAATAAAAATTAACAATGCACTAAAAATGATTAAAATCAATAAAAATTGGCAATACAATAAAAATGACTAACATAAATCAAATTACTAAAACAATAACAAATGAATGTAATAATTAGAAATTAATAATACAATAAGCAATAAAACGTAATAAAATAAAAATGAATAAAATAAAAATTTATAATTACAATACAAATAAATTAAAGAATTAGAAATTAACAATACAATAAAAATGACAGATAAAATTCATTACAATAGAAAGGAATAAAATAGAAAAAATTGACAATACAATAAAAATGACTAAATGAAATAAAAAATAAAATTAACAATATAACAAAAATAAATAAAATAATTAGAAATTAATAATACAATAAAATAAAACTTAAGAAAATAAAAATGGATAAAACAAAAAGATTATCAATACAATTGAAATCAATAAAATAACTAGAAATTAACAATACAATAAAAATGAATAAAATAAATGAAACTTAATAAAAATTAAGGAAATAAAAACAATTCATCAAATAATGAAAGTTAACAATACAATAAAAAGTAATAAAATAGAAAAAAATAATACAATAAAAATTTATGATATAAATAAAGTTAATGATACAATAAAAATTATTAAAATCAATAAAAATTGACAATACAATAAAAATTATTAAAATAAATGGAATTACCAATACAACAATATTAAATAAAAAATAAAATTAACAATATAATAAAATAAATGAAATAATTAGAATTAATGATACAATACAAATAAATCTCACTAAAATAAAAATGAATTAAACAAAAAATTATCAATACAATACTAATAAAAAATCAATAAAAATTGACAATACAACAAAAATGAATAAAATAAATAAAACCTAATACAACATAAATTAATGAAATAATGAAAATTAGCAATACAATAAAAATTAATGAAATAGAAAAAATAATAATACAATAAAAAGTCATGAATAATGAAAATTAACAACACAATAAAAATAAAAGACAAATTAACAAGACAAAAAAATTCTTAAAATCAATTAATAAAATTGACAACAATAAAAATTACTGAAATAATGAAAATTAGCAATACAATAAAAATTATTAAAATCTATAAAAAATAGCAATACAAAGAATGATTAAAATGAATAAAAATTGACGATACAATAAAAATTTATCAAATAATGAAAACTAACATTACAATAAAATAAATAAAAATTACCAATACAATCAAATTAAATAAAAAAATTAATAATACAATAAAAATAAATAAAACTTATTACAATAAAAATAAATAAAACAAATAAAAATTAATGAAGTAATGAAAATTAACACTACAATAAAAATTGTTTAAATCAATAAAAATTGACAATATAATAAAAATGACTAAAATAAATAAAATAACCAATACAACATAATAAATAAAATAAATAAGAATTAACAATCCAATAGAAATGATTAAAATAAAAAAATGATCAATACAATAAATATTTTTTAAAATGAACACAAATTTAAAATACAATAAATATGACTAAAATAATGAATATTAACAATACAATAAAAATGAATAAAGTCAATAAAAATTTGCAATACAATAAAAATCATTAAAATAAATAGAAATTGACAATACAATAAAAATTCATGAAAAAATTTAAATTAACAGTACAATAAAAATGAATGAAATCAATAAAAATTTATGAAATAATGAAAATTAACAATACAATAAGAGTGATTAAAATAAATTAAAAAAATACATGAAAAAATTATTAAAACCAATAAAAATTGACATTACAATAAAAATTAAAGAAATAAGTAAAAATTAAGAATACAATAGAAATTAATAAAAGATTGTTGGAATTTACGTAACACGAACCGTCTCAAACTTGTCGATAGAGAAAGTTATATGTCAAACCACGGCGTACTTGCTGATTCGGAAAGTATAAAGTATTAAGTACAAATGCGGAAATTTTCATCCGTCAAAGGTTTTCAACCCCTGCAATTAAAAGGAATCAAATAAATAAAAATTAGCAATACAATAAAAAGAAATAAAATAAATATAAATTAACAGTACAATAAAAATGAATAAAATAAATAAAAAATAACAATACCATACAAAGAAATAAATAAATAAAAATTAACAACACAGTAAAAATGAATAAAATAAACAGAAATTAACAATACAATAAAAACAAATAAAATGAACAGAAATTAACAATATAGTAAAATTAATAAAATTAATTAAAATTAATAATACAATAAATATTAACTCAATAATGTTTTTCCTCAACAACATCTCGATGACTTAAACACATTGTGGCCAGAACGTTCTACCTTTGTTGTATCATATTAAATGAACATTTTATAAAAATCACCAGAGGCCTCACTCACAATTGCAAAACACTCTTTAAATGTTGTTTTGAGAACGTTCCTACTTTGTAATCATAGAACATAATCTGTGTTCCTGACTACATCTTTTGAATGTTGACGCCAAAAGAATCACATAAACTTTACAGGAACATTTCTGGAAATGAAAATTTTTGTAAAACGTAGTTTAATCTTTAAACTAAAACATGATTAGAACCTGCAGCTAATGTTATCCAGAGTGGTGGGAACGTTCTCCTATGGAGCTTCAGAACTTCACCCTCCACTGTGTTTCATGTTTCAGAATGGGAAGCGCCTTTATAGAAGTGGCAGGAAGTGGATTCAGGCTGATCCTGGTTCTGGAGAGACCGGTTCCCTCCGGAGGGCAGCGGAGGTTTGCTGGAGGAGGCGGAGGCCAAGGTAGGCTGTTGGGAGAATCCTGTTTCTGAGGTTTTAGTTTACCTCGCAGTAGAACATTCTGAACTGTTTATCACAAGTTTACAAAACCTCACGTCCTCACGAATGTTAGAAGTATACATGGTACCATCATCTTCCTCAGTCTGAGCCACTCATGCAGGCTTTGAAAAATGGAGGAACTTACGTGAAGCAGACTCACTTGTATAAAGTAAAGTTTTAAAATACACGTCGGCCTGTCATCGACCCAAGTCTGCACAGAGTCTGGTGACTTCAAAATGACTACATTTAGGGACTCGCATCTCTCCAAGGCTGCATTAACTCTCACAGACTTGAGGAGATCACGAAGTTTCAGTTGGACCCTCATGTATTCGCCGATGCAGAAAGAACGTCTTCTTCCCAAGTCTGTTCAAAGTCTTGTACACTTTGGCAGGCGATGAAATTTTCGACTTCTTAAGTACTCACTGATGTTGAAGGTATACGTTGTAGCGGTTCAACTAAAAGATTTTGTTGTCGCCCCTACAAAGGTACAATGCTGAAACAATGTTGTAACAGTATCAACCCTACTAACACAATCCTTCTATACAATACAGAAAGAGCAGAACACACGTTTACAATAATCAACACCAATTATTTATTTTACAATCCAGTCCTGGTTTTCATTAGTCCCTTCCGTCTATAGTCCGACCCAACCAACACAAATAATCCGCTCCATGTTTTCCAACCAATCCTACCCAGGGAAAGATCCAAACAAGGAAGTGGGTTTCGAATGTTCATTCAGTTCCAAAGAAATACATAATCCAAAGAAAAGCGCTGCCGTCCGGTTTGGAACGGAGGATGAACCATAAATGAAAAGAAAATAAACCAAACTCACAGGCCCTCGTTGTTTCAGCGGAGATGCTTGTACCGCAGCTGGGCATCCTTCAAGGAAAGTTCGGCTTGTGCCGGCAATCGGTAGCCGGTGACTGTGGAGAACTTGTTGGGTTTCAGTGGGGAGGCCAACACCATCCACTAACTCTCGCTGACTCCTCCGCCATACTGCTTTGGAGGCCGGCAGATATCAGGAAGTCGCAGGGCCGGCTCTCCCAGCGCCCGGAAAAGCAACCATCTTACTGGCTGGAAATGCAGATCGGCTGATGGGGCGTGGAGGTCAGGTAAATACACACCCTCCCAACACACTCAACACAATACACCTTGGCTATCGCCACACTCTCCCCCCCTTGAGGGGGAAAAAAAAAAAGCAGTACATAGAAGGCAAATACAGTATCACCAACAATAAATGACCCCTTGATTAGTGGAGGTATGGCTAGCAAATGCCCCACCAGTATCTCAGAAATTTTACACCCATTGTAATCGCCTTCTGCTTTCCACTTTGAATGCAGATTTTGATATCATTTTTAAATAATTTCTATGTTGTAAGTCACTTGTTTTGATGTTTGAAGCCATAATCCTGAGAAAAAACATCAAAAATGTTCAACTTTATGTCTACAACAGAAAAAGGCTAATTTACACATTAGAACATCTGCTAATGTATTTGAGATAAAAATGAGCAAACCAGAAAACCCCCTTATCCTGATTTACAGTCATATAAGTCCAAATCATGAGATATTTAGGATCTTTTCAGTGAAAACTGTAGATTTTTAAGTTACTAAATCTCATGATATCAATTTACTTTATTATTATTATTATTATTATTATTATTATTTAATTGGTGCCATTTTAATTTAGAGCCAAAGTAAGGCAGTTGTTTAATATTCTGTCAACTTATAGAGCTGTCTTCTATATAACTGTCTTAACTCACGGCTATCAGATTCATCATCCATCGTTGTTTTCTGTCTTTGTTGTTCCTTTTCCAGGAGAGCTGGAAGGAGTAGTTGGGAATCCAAAGAACTCCTCATCTTCTGTCTCCTCCTCAAATATTCCCTGCAGTTGATGGCGCTGCAGCTCATCCATGTCTTCAGCCGTCGGATAGCAAGGTTTGAGGCGGGAGATATGCACATTTCGACGGTCTTCCCCGCTGTCTTCAAGAACCACCTCATAGTTAAGAGGTCCAGTCTGCTGGAGGACGCGATAGGGACCCTGCCATTTCGGAGCGAGCTTTGCAGTGAATGATTTTTCTGCCTTGGACATGGGATGAGCGTGTAGCCAGACTCTGTCCCTTTCTTCAAAACTCATATCCCTACGGTGTTTGTCGTAATTTCTTTTCTGTCGCTTACGAGCCAGACAAAGGTTTTTAGAGACAAAGGCCTTCAGATCATTGAGCTGGGAGATTTTAGAGTAGACTGCAGAGTCAGGCACAGCGTCTTGTGGCTGCAGCACTACGTCCAGTGGTCCCCTCAGCAGTCGACAAAGATTGAGTTCAGCCGGGGTGACGCCTGTGGATTCATGTACGGCTGAGTTTAAAGCAAACCTGAACTCTGGAAGATATTTATCCCAGTGTTTGTGCTGAGAACCCTGGTTTTTAGAGTACGGTTCACTCTTTCTGTGAGATTTGTCTGTGGGTGGTAGGCAGATGTCAATTTCTGTGACACATTCCATGTTTTGCAAGTGGCTTGGAAGATGGAGGATATGAACTGGGAGCCTCGGTCTGAGAGGATGTAATCTGGTATACCCCACCTAGTGAAAATTTCTTGGGTGAGAATGCGCGAGATAGACTCAGCTGTTGCTGTCCTCAGGGGAAAAAACTCCACCCATTTGGAGTAGTAATCCACAAACACCAGCAAGTACAGATTTCTACTGGAGCTCCTGGGAAAAGGACCCATTAAATCCAATCCTAACATTTCCCAGGGTCGTCCTTCCTCTGTTTGTTGTAATTTCCCTGCTGGTTTGCGGCTCTCCGGTTTGTAGAGTTGACAGACTCGGCAGTGTGTTACATACTGCTTGACATCCCAGCTCATTTTTGGTCAATAAACCAGATTCTGCATTCTCCGGTAGGTCTTGTATCTTCCGAGATGGCCAGCCAGAGGGTCGTGGTGGAACAATGTCAGCAGTTGTGAACGCAGGCTTTCAGGTATGTATACCTGATAAGTAGTCTTGTGAGGCAGTTTCACAACCCGGTAGACCATGTCCTCCAGTACAGTGAAGGTAGTATTAGCTCTCACCTCTACGTCTCCCTTATCCATCACATCTTGATATATGGCTTTGCTCTCAGGGTCTGTCTGCTGGGCGAGCCACACCGCCTCGATGGTAATAAGCAGTTCTTTTGAGGATTCCGGTACAGCAGACACAACAGCTGCACAAATGGAGTCATGAGTGGATGTTTCATTATCACTCGGGGCCCGAGACAAGGCATCTGGGACCGTGTTATATTTCCCTTTCCTGTACTCCACAGTGAAGGTGAATTCCTGGAGTCTCAGTGCCCACCGGATCAGTCGCGTACTTGGCTTGGTGGTTCTGAATAAGATAAGATAAGATAAAAGATAAAAGTTCTTTATTTCTCCCCATGCCAGGGGAAATTTACATTGTTACAGCAGCTTATGTAACAGTAGGTGTAGGAGTGAGGAGTGATCTGTCACTACAGTAAAGAGGCGTCCCTCCAGATACACGTGCCATTTCTCCACAGCCCATACTACTGCCAGACATTCCAGCTCTGTGGCAGAGTAGTTCTTTTCGGCTGGGTTTAAACTACGACTGCCATAAGCTAGAATTTCTTCATGACCTTGTTCTGAACGCTGAACCAGTACAGCACCCAGGCCGACCTCACTGGCATCCGTGTACAATAAAAACGGCAAGTTCAAGTTTGGATGCCCTAGAATAGGAGGATGTACTAGGAACTTTTTAAGAGTCTCAAATGCCGATTCGCATTCTGATGACCAAAAGAATTTCACTCCCTTCCTTTTCAGGGCATTAAAAGGTTCTGCAATCCGGGAGAAGTTCGGCACAAAACGGTGGTACCATCCTGCCATGCCCGGGAAACGCTCAAGGGACTTCCTGTTAGTGGGCACTGGGAAGTTTTGAACGGCTAGAGTTTTCTCTGGGTCCACCTGAACACCCTTGGATGAAACCACATGTCCGAGGAAGGTAAGAGAGGAACGGAAGAATTTACTTTTCTTCATGTTTACAGTTAGACCCGCCTTCCTGAGCTTATCCATAACGTCTTGGACGTCCCTGAAATGCTGGTCCCATGAGTGAGAATATACAATAATGTCATCCAGGTACACAAAGCATGTGCATCCCTTCAGCTTTCCCAGTACCATGTCCATAAGCCTTTGGAAAGTGGCTGGGGCATTTTTCAAACCAAAAGGCATTACTCTAAACTGGAAAAGACCATACGGGCAAATGAAGGCTGTCTGTGCTCGGGAATCAGGATCCATCTCCACCTGCCAGTATCCGCTGTTCAGGTCCAGGGCAGAGAACACTGTGGCTCCTGCCAAGGATTCCAATATTTCCTGGATGGTCGGAATAGGGTAGGCATCTGTATGAGTTTTGGCATTCAGTTTCCTGTAATCCACACAGAATCTAGGTTTCCCTGTCTTCCTGGGGACGATTACCACTGGCGAGGCCCATGCTGAGGAGGACGGCTCTATCACACCATTCGCCAACATTTCATCCAGAAGGTCCTTTAATACCTTTTGTTTTTGTGGAGAGAGACGGTAAGGTTTCTGTTTTATTGGAACTTCATCCGCCAAAAATATCTTATGTTTCAGTAAACTAGTGCGTCCAACCCTGGATGTACAGACATCGTTGTTCACTTGCAACATTTCCAAAAGTCTCCCTCTCATCCTTGCTTCTAGGTGTGAGTCCTGAGTCGCCATTTCCAAGAGGTCGAACATATCCGTGACAGGAGGCTGTATGACCCAAGGTGCATCTGCCAAGAAAAGGGCAACATGGTTGGTAGCCTTTTCATCATTTAGTGCAACTGGTAGGCTATTTTGAAAAATATATCTCTCCGTTTCCCCATGGAACCAGTAGCAGCTCCCTGCAACATCAATTTGCATTCCACTAAAAAATACAAAATCAAGTCCAAGCACCACAGGGAACGCCAGTGCCTGAGGAGTCAGCACAACCATAGGTATCAGCCATGTTTTCCCATGTAGCTGCATTTCCACCTCAGTCCATCCAAGAGGATGTTCTGGTTTCCCATTAGCCAGGTATAAGGGGATGTCCGTCCATGTTTTAAGTGCAGCTTCTGGTGGCTTAATATCATCCCATAACTGTGCATTGATTAGTGTGTATGAAGATCCTGTGTCCAATATGGCAGCTCCTGTCCATGTCCCGATGGTGAGTGTCACTTTCAACTGCCGTGGTAATGGGCTGTCAAAGGCAGAGGCGGCATTGTGTCCATAAGCTGGCGAAAAAGATTGGACAGGTAGTGGTGACTGTGCTCCTGCTGGACCAAGAGCACTTGCAGATGGATGGTTTGCTTCCACATTCCATGACTGTCGCGGTTGGTTTTGTGTGGTGTTGGGAGGTTTTGGTTTCCTCTGGTTGAAATTTGGACAAGCATATGGAGGATGACTGCCTTTACACCTCCAGCAAAATACAGGAGAGGCACCGGGCTGCTCTGCAGGTGACGGGTGAGACTGATGTGAGGGTGCAGATTCACCTTTGTCTTTTTGTTTACTGACATGTTTTTTCCGTTGGTCATATTGCGTTTGACTCTGCTTGTCTTTCTCCAGCTGCTGTCCCAATTTGACCAGTTCCTCCACTGTTTGAACCCTGTTCTGCAGCTGACTGGCCATGCGTGGGTTGATGTTCCTGAGGATGAGTTTCAACACAGCCTCCTCTGTAATGTCTGGTTTCCTGCGGCAGCACAACGAACGGTACATATAAGCAAAGTCCCGGATACTCTCATCCTCACCCTGGATGCGTGTGCGCACTCTTTCAGCCAGCTCATCCTCATAATCCTCAGAAAGAAAAGCCGCGAGGAACTTAGCCTGAAATTCTCTCCAGGAAAGTGTGTTGCCACGGGCAACGTCCCACCAATCTCTAGGTGTACCAAACAGCACATTCCTAAAGGTGATCATCAACTCATGATCACTAAGTGGATTAATCGACAGAAAGTCCTTACACTTTTCCAAATATAATAACGGGTCCGAATTGTCCTCCAGTCTACCAAAGGTAGGGAACTCCAGCTTAATAGGAAAGTTCCCCATGAGTCTGCGTCCGGAATCACCAGAGATGGGAGAGTCAGCTGGTGAGGACAACAGAGATTCAGTTACCCCAGCCTGCATCGTTGACTGCAAGCGTGGACGCTGTGTAAGTGTTACTTGGTCATTACAACCAGTTTGAACAGAGGCATCAGACAGGGCAAACGGGCGGAGGTTCTGGTTTTTGATTGTGGTCACGTCAGTGTGCATGGTCTCCAGATGTTGTGAACATTTCCAGACATCATTCTGCACTTGAGAGATATGGTCAGCCACTGGGTTAAAGACCTGCTTCATTTCCTCCAGTATTTCTGTGTGGTGATGCTTCAAACGCTAGTTTAAGATAGCCATGAATTGTTCACGTATGTAGTTGAACTGTTTATCCATTGTTCTCTGTAATTGTTGCATTTGTTCCTTGTGATAGATTGTGAGTTCTTTTGACATTTCCTGAACCATAAGCTTGATCTCTTCCCTGTGACTGGTTTGTCCAGCTGCAAGCAATTGTACTTGTTCCAGAGTTTGTATTGACAGCGGCCTCTGAGCTGCATGTAAGGGTTCTGGTGGAATACTGGTTGATGTGGAAGCAGCACCACCTTGTGGCAAAGCAAGGAGAGGGATCGTCAGGTCTGAGTCCCCACACAGATCCATGTCCAACAGCGAGTAGGTAGTTGTAGGTGAACCAGAATACCTTTTGGATTTCTGCAGCCTTTCAGTGCCTAACTCCACAGTTTCTGCAGCAGGTCCTGGCTCCTGATCCATGGAAGGCTTCTCCAAACTACCTCCCAAATGGGAAGCCATAATTCGACCGTAGTCGAGTTGTTTGTTCTAATCAATTGCAAATTAAATAAAGACCTATGGTTCAAAACACACCGTGTTTTTTTTTTTCTATTTTAAATTGATAGTTTTAGGTGGGTTTTTATACGTTGGGCGCCATTTATTCATGTAGCAGTTCAACTAAAAGATTTTGTTGTTGCCCCTACAAAGGTACAATGCTGAAACAATGTTGTAACAGTATCAGCCCTACTAACACAATCCTTCTATACAATACAGAAAGAGCAGAACACACGTTTACAATAATCAACACCAATTATTTATTTTACAATCCAGTCCTGGTTTTCGTTAGTCCCTTCCGTTTATAGTCCGACCCGACCAACACAAAGAATCCGCTCCATGTTTTCCAACCAATCCTACCCAGGGAAAGATCCAAACAAGGAAGTGGGTTTCGAATGTTCATTCAGTTCCAAAGAAATACATAATCCAAAGAAAAGCGCTGCCGTCCGATTTGGAACGGAGGATGAACCATAAACGATGGAAAAGAAAATAAACCAAACTCACAGGCCCTCGTTGTTTCGGTGGAGATGCTTGTACTGCAGCTGGGCGTCCTCCAAGGAAAGTTCGGCTTGTGCCGGCAATCGGTAGCCGGTGACTGTGGAGAACTTGTTGGGTTTCAGTGGGGAGGCCAACACCATCCACTGACTCTCGCTGACTCCTCCGCCATACTGCTTTGGAGGCCGGCAGATATCAGGAAGTCGCAGGGCCGGCTCTCCCAGCGCCCGGAAAAGCAACCATCTTACTGGCTGGAAATGCAGATCGGCTGATGGGGCGCGGAGGTCAGGTAAATACACACCCTCCCAACACACTCAACACAATACACCTTGGCTATCGCCACAACGTTGTACTATCATCTTACCAAGTCTGCACAAACTCTGGTAGACTTTGGAAAATGCCGAACGTTACATTACACGGACTCATTTGTACTCGTAGACGCAGGAAGTGTACATCCTATCGTCCTCTCCCAAAGTCTGTACAAACTCTTAAAATCTTTGGAAGAGGATGGTACGACTTCAATTATCTGCATCGCTGAGTACGAGGAAATCCATGTAACGTAACTTTCGGCATTTTTTAATGTGATAAAATTTCCCTTCATTTAAATTTATTTCACACTGACTCATACTTGCTTTCTCAAAAAAATACAAGATGTATTTCCATCTTCTGAAGTCTGCACAGACTCTGGTAGACTTGAGAAGTTGACAAAACATTCGAAACCTAACATACGCGCCGACGTTGAACGTATGTGTCGTACCACCATCTTCCCAAACTCTTGTGGACTTCTTGAAAGTCTGTCAGAGCAACTGTCATCATTTTCCACTTAATGCTGCTCTGGTGCTGTTTTCTGTCAAACCACAAGAACTCATGTTGTTTTTTTCTTCCTTCTCTCCTGCAGCCTCCATCCAGCTGTCCGTGGAAAGCGGATCTCTCTTTGAATTGCCTTTCCCGAGGTTTCTTCCCATCTTCCATGGGGAGTTTTTTCTCGTCTTCATAGAGAGCTTGGGCTGGATCAAGACCTCCTCAAAAATAAAAATTCATTATAATAACACCTCATTATAGATTATTTCCGGATTACATTTAGAGTTACATCCTGGTTAATAAGTTGTTTACACAAAACCAAGTTGAGCTGCACATTTTAGAGGACATTGTACTTTATTATATAACGTATTAAAGAGCTACTTTACAGACTCAGATTAATAATTCAAAATATAAATTCTGGTGTATTATTACATGCTTTTTTTTCCCCTAGTGGAAATTCACAAGATGTAAAATAAATATAAATTAAAGCCAGCCTCGGCTTTACCAGCTGCAAAATTAAAGTTATCTATATGCTAATGCATTTAAAAGGTGTAACCCCGTTATATAAAATACACTTTTACAAGTTAATTAAATTAGTTAAATGCATGGTTGCAAGATTACAAGCCCAAGGTACTGATTTAGCCAAACCTTTTAAGTTGCAAACATTTATTTATGTTTATATTGTTTTGACATAATAACGTTTCACCAACTTAATATTGTGAATAATTTAAAATTGGATTTTTTGCTGGAGTTGATTTAAAACTAAATTCAAATTGAAGTAACTTCAATCTTCAGTCTGTTCAGACTTCCGTGGAGAGTGACTCCAACGAGTTTAGCCTATTTTTGGCAGGCTTTGCCATCTGGCAGAGCCGTATCTATTGGTTGAAAGCAGAGGATCTGTACTTGACGGGGGTTTGGGCGGTGCTCAGTGGAGCTTGTGGGCGGAGTCAGTGAGGACTGCGCCAGGGGGTTGGGCCCGGGCAGCGAAAGGTCAGGGCTCATCGCTTCTCGGCCTTTTGGCTAAGATCAAATGTAGTATCTGTTCTTAACAGTTTAATATCTGATACGGCCTCCAATGTGAGGACTATATATTAAATGGATTTTTAGCACTGGGAGCTGAAAGAGGGGTTTGCTCCTTTCACTCCACGCATCGACCTGGTACTGCAGTGCCACCAGGAACGGTGCACCCTTCTCCAGCCTTGTTGAATAGAAATAAAACAAGCTAATAACAACGCTCTGGCAGATTGGGCAGTGACCCCCAAAGCTGTCAAACAAAGCCAGCAGCACGAGCTGCTTCTGTGGCGTCGTCATGCTTACGCAGCTCGGTTTGAAGAGAGAGTGGTTTTCCTCTTGGCTGCGGACGGCAAAGGCCTTCAGTCACACTATCCAAGTCAGATCTTTCCGCACGGGTTTCAGCGAGTTGGAGAAAGAACAGAAGGGTCGAACGGTGAGCTTTCAGTCACACTATGGTCTCACAATGGGTGGAAGTTCAAAAGTAGCTGGTTGGTGGCTCGTGGCCATTCCACCATCAGCACTGAGAACACACACAGCCACACAATTCTGGAAACACAATGGCGAGACCGGTGAAAGTGAAAAATGGCTCCTCAAATGCAGCACAGTACAGGACAAGGCAGCCTGGTGTCACGTTGCGCACAACAAAGCAAGCATCATTCTTGCAAATTCCTTGTCCGTACCCTAGCAGTGGTTGTTCCTTGAGGACAACGTTGCTCACGGCAGTTATCCTGTGTGAAAGCTACATTTGAAACGTTCTTTCTTGACTCAGTTGAGTTCAGTGAAGTGGCCAGAAAATGTGTCCAGACGTCCTGCGGACCTGTGGGTGGCCCGCTGTTGAGTCTCACTGGGCTCCCACAGTGTCAGGCTGATTGGATGAAGCTTCAGTGTGTTGTATTGTATGTCTTTAAGGATGTTTTTATTTGAGTCATTTTGTGGTTTATTTTATTTTCCATCTATTTATGTTGTTTATTGTTTTGTTTAGTTAATTTTCTTTCACTTATTGGCTATTTGTGTCTCATTTAACATCTCTGTATTTCATTTTGGCCTATTCATATTTCATTCTGCTAATTTACCTCTTGATTTTTTTGTCCCATTCTAATAACTTTGTGGCTCATATTTGGCCATTTCGCACCTCTTAATTACCTTTTTTGTTCTACTTTGTTACTTTTGTTGTATATTCTGTTTATTTTATATCCCATTTTGATCATTTTGTGTTTAATTTTGGCAATTTTGTTTCTCAGTTTGATCCTTTTCTATCGTTCCATGTTGTTTTTAGTTCCATTTTGGTCATTTTGCATGTGTTTACGGATTCTAATTTTCCATGTTGGACATTTTACCCACTTTAGTCATTTTATATGGTTTTATGTGATTGTTCTTGTCCCATATGGGTGATTTTGTGCCTCCCTGTGTCTCCACACTTGTGGAAACAAATCTCACAAACAAATCAAGCACTTGTCCTGTAACTTTGTCCTGTGCAGAGACCAGCAGCGACCCTTTAGAGGGCTGCAGTCAGTGAGGAGAGAAGAGGAAAGCTGCTGACGCTGCTGAAGCTCCAACTAAAAACAGGAGTCTTCAACCGGTGGAGGACAGAGTAGAGCTGTCAAAAGAGGAACAAAGAGTTCAGCAGGAAGAGATGTGGTGGGAAAATGAAGATTTGTGTCGTTTATATCCCTCACAGTTATAGTAAAACTAAATCTGTGTCTGTTCAGCCCAATTCGACAGCAAATACGAGCAGCAGCATCAGCTCAGAGAAGGAGGCTGTGGGTCCGTGTTCGCCGGCCACGAATAAAAAATAAAAAAATTAAAGCTGCTACCGACCTCTCGCTTTTCCAAAGTATTTTTCATGTTTTTATTTGCTCTTTAACCCAGTAGCACTGGTTATTTATTTTATCACGCTAGCTGTTTATTTCGTCGCACTGGCTGTTTATTTCGTCACACTGGCTGTTTATTTTGTCGCACTGGCTGTTTATTTCGTCGCACTGGCTGTTTATTTCGTCGCACTGGCTGTTTATTTCGTCGCACTGGCTGTTTATTTTATCGTACTGGTTGTTTATTTCGTAGCACTGGCTGTTTAGTTTATCGCACTGGTTGTTTATTTCGTCGCACTGGTTGTTTATTTCGTCGCACTGGCTGTTTATTTTATCGTACTGGTTGTTTATTTCGTCGCACTGGCTGTTTAGTTTATCGCACTGGTTGTTTATTTTGTCGCACTGGTTGTTTATTTCGTCGCACTGGCTGTTTATTTCGTGGCACTGGTTGTTTATTTTATCACACTGGCTGTTTATTTTATCACATTGGGTGTTTATTTTTATCGCACTAGTTTATTTTTTCAAACAAGTTGTATTTTTATGCACTGGTTTTTTATTTTTTGCATACTAGTTGTTTATTTCGTCGCTTTATATTTTGTTTATAAAATATTAATATTATTTGCTATTCATGGGTTAAAGCGGGATCTGTGACGAGGCAGATCAGTTGTTTATTATTATTTATATTTCACTGACATTCCTGTCATGTAGAAAAATAGAAACATCTTTGCATGGATTCAGCTAAACTAACTGCAGACACTTAGAGGTGGAAAGTGAAATAAATCCTGTTTTCACAGACTGGCTGTTTTTATTCACTTCACTGGTGACATCAGTAGATGCTTGCAGTAAAACCATCCATCCATTATCTATACACCGCTTAATCCTCACTAGGGTCGCGGGGGGTGGTGGAGCCTATCCCAGCTGACTCGGGCGAAGGCAGGGGACACGCTAGACAGGTCGCCAGTCTGTCGCAGGGCTACATACAGAGACAAACAATCACTCTCACATTCACACCTACAGGCAATTTAGAATAATCAATTAACCTCAGCATATTTTTGGACTGTGGGAGGAAGCCGGAGTACCCGGAGAAAACCCACACATGCACAGGGAGAACATGCAAACTCCATGCAGAAAGATCCCGGGAAAGCCGGGACGTGAACCAGGGACCTTCTCGCTGCAAGGCGAAAGTGCTAACCACTACGCTACTGTGCAGCCCTGCAGTAAAACCACCACTGCAAATATTTCTGCATTTAAGCATGAGAAGTGAAAACTTCATCCTGAGCTCCACTCAAAGATTTCACTGTGCAGCAGCTCAGCAGTTTGTTTAAGAAAAGAACTTAGGTTCAATCTTTGAAATCCAAAACCCACCAGCTGTTGTCTTTAAAAAATGACACCATTTACCAGAGTCACAACCTGAAAAAAACAGAAGGAATTGTTGGATTTTCAGCCTTCTTATGGGACTTGAACTTGTCATCTGTGATGTTCAGTTCCATCCGGAGAATTATCCAAATCTAAACTGAACATCGTGATATTTCATCTAAATCAATTTATTCTTCCCTTTTAAAAGAACCAACATAAATAAACCATATTGAACCAAATAGTTTTTATCTTTTTTCTAATTCTAATGATTTTGTGATTGTTCTGTTTCCTTTTGCTGATCTTGTGAAGAACTTTGTCACTTGGATTTTGAAAACTGCCCCATAAATGAAGAGAATTATTCTTGTATTGTTCTGGGAGTTGGTGATGCTGGGATACTGAAGGAGACTGATGTGGACGTCAGGAGGCTGAGCTCTGATTCTATTAAAAGGATCAACTACAGAAGAACCCCGCAGAGTTTAGTTCCAAACAAATGATCTCCAGTCCAAGTTGAAGACATAAAGTGTGATCTGGAGGGAAGCTGTCAGTGTGAATGTGTCGGTTCTCTCGTTAACTCACCTGGTTACGTCTCCATCCTGATGCTGCTCTGCTGGACCGGAGCTTCTGGACCAGCCGGGTGGACCTTCCTTCACAGATCTTCCCAGTGGGAGTGATTCTCAGTTTGCCTTGGTTGACTGCAAACTCCCTAAAATGGACACTTGAGAGGAGATTGTGGACAAATCTATACAACAGCTTGTTTAGTTTGTCCTGTTCTTAAATCAGTAGAAAACTGTTGAGAGTGTTGCTCTAACTCCATGTGTATAAAAGCTCCTCCTACTGACCAATCAGTTCTCTTGAAAACTGTCATCAGCATTAGAAGATCCAGTGGTGCTCAGAGCACCAATAGAGGGAGAGGAAGATCAGAGTTTTTAGAGCTGCAAGCAAAGTCATTTCATTGTTCTTCCTCCTTTGTATTACAATATGATTTATGATTCCAGATTGTTCCTGTGAGAAATATTTGAAGTTGTATCCACTGACCTGTAGCGTTCCATATCAAATGAGAGTCAGCTTACTTATCGCTTTGAATCATAGTTTGATGTCTTGCAGCCAGAAGAATACAGCTGAGAACATGTTCATTAAACACAACATCCAGTTGGAATTAGAGTCTGATCTACTTGTGTGCTGATAATTTGGTAGTAATATTGTTAATCCTGTTAACATTCACACAGACTGCAGTTTTTGCAGCTTTCCCTCCTTCAGCTGCTGCAGCAGTGTTACTGTCAGTCTATGTTTGGAGATTATAATCTTTGTGTTTCTCTAATATCATCGTTTGCTCTTTATTTGTAAAACGGGACACTTTGGCTCCAGTATTGTAAAGGTCCTGATGATACTGGGACTAAATATGTCGTCTACATGGATCATCTGGTTTTAAAATGACACAGCAGCAAACATCACAAGAAAAAGTCACTCAGAGAGAATCTTGAACCAATTCACTTTAAAACCAGCAGCAGCATCTGTTGATGGCTCAGATTAAAACTTGAAGCTTTTAACGTCTGGGATCATTATTTGATGTCAACTCCAACATGAAGGAGTGCAGAGACAACACAGAATAAACCTACTTCAGTTTGTATTTGGTTGAATAAAGCACCAGAAATGACTCAGCTGTTGTGTCTCTGTGATTATTGTCACATTTGATGCTTTCAAACTATCTGCCAGTTGGTTCATTCACTAATTGACTGGAGCTCATTGGGAGTCCAAAGGCAACTCTGGATTGTTGGCTTTTCTGTCCTCTGTTTGGAATTCATCAGGTCTGTACCTTACGATGTTCTGCGCTGTGAGATGACAAATGTAGTGAATGTTCTCTCAATAAATCAAAGTGAATTGATTGAGCTCACCTGGATTCAGTGTCCTGCATCCTGTATCTGGAGCCACTGTACAGCCACAACAGAAGCAACAACAAAGCAGCATCAGCTGATCCACCTCAACTTTCTCTCATACACCCTCAATCGAAAGCAGGAGGCGCCACCTGGTGGTCGGAGGAGGAGGAACCAGGGGACAGAGAACACCTCCTGCAGATGTGGAGGCAGAGTCAGGTCACTTGTTGGCTTTCAAAAACCCAGAGAGGTTTTAGTTGACAGCCAGTGGTGGATCTTCTGCTTGAAAATGTTTGCTGATGCTGGAGGAGAAGACGAGCAGCTCTGCAGCTTTTGAGGTCAGAAGACTAGATTAGTTTTGAACTGCATGAAGTCTGGCTAACACCTTAAACTACTGTTCAAATCTACCTGCCTCCATTTCCATGAAAAAGTGTTGCTGTAGTTTGAGGAATAAAGAGGAATAAATTGGGCATGTATTCCTACTATAGTGAAGACTTGTGCCTCAAAGTGAAAATGTGCTAATTAATGCTATCTATCACAGCTAATAGTGACCTGTGTTCTCTTGAACAAAACCAGGACAGTCTCACCTGTTTGCTTAGTTAAATCCAGGTGGTGACTTTTTTTCTAGATAGATCTCTATCTATCTATCGATCGATTGATCAATAGACAGATATCTTCCAGCAAGAGTCAACCAGGAAAAAGGCCCATGCATGGGATGACAGAAAAACTCTATTCACAACTCACCACCTCCATGGTACAACACCTGGAACATAACCTTATCAGATGCTTGGTGGACAGAATACAAGATAAAGAAAAACACAGTTCAATGGCAGTTTGCTCCACTTGTGGATCCATCAGCAGCCTCCACAAGTATTTATTTTTTCTTCTATTATGAATAAGGAATGACTACTGACATTTCTGTTGGTGATGATTTTCACAATTATTCAGGAGTTCACCTTCTTGTTACGTTCACATGGACATCAGGACTCAGGGGATGGTGATGCCGGACACGTAGAGGGGGCCCGTGGGCGAGTGCTGCTGTCGCTTATGGCCATACCAGCCTGAATACGCCCGATCTCGTCTGCTCTTGGAAGCTAAGCAGGGTTGGGCCTGGTTAGTACTTGGATGGGAGACCACCTGGGAACACTGGGTGCTGTAAGCTTTTTACATCTCCTCATGGCCTGTCAACCATTCCAGACCAGACTGTCAATCAAGTAGCAGCGCCCCTAACCAGGCCCGACCCTGCTTAGCTTCTGAGATCGGGCGTATTCAGGCTGGTATGGCCGTAAGCCACAGCAGCACTCGCTTACGGGCCTTTTCTACGTGTCCGGCATCACCATCCCCTGAGTCCTGATGTCCATGTGAACGTGACAAGAAGCTCTCAACACGCTCACACACTTTGTCCACCATGGCAGTAAAGAGCCGCCGTTACACAACAAGTTATTGATTGCAGCATCACCTTCAGCCCAACATGAAAATGTTTGTGACACAGAAGCACGTCAGCGGCGATAAATCACCTCACATCACACCATGTACAACAGTGTCGCAGAGACAGGCTCCTGCAAAGGACATTTTCTCTCAATTTTAGTGTTTGTTTAAGAAGCTCTACAAGGGGGAAAAGAAAAAAAAGAAAAGAAAAAGACGTCTGTAAAAAAGAAAAATCTAGAACGCCACGGCTTGTCACAGCATCTATAAAACTGTGGTTAGTTACCCAGTCCACGGCTTACGGCCATACCAGCCTGAATGTGCCCAATCTCGTCTGATCTCGGAAACTATGCAAGGTCGGGCCTGGTTAGTACTTGGGTGGGAGACCGCCTGGGAATACCAGGTGCTGTAAGCTTTTTTTTTTTACATCTCCTCACAACCTGCACAGGACGCTGTTGCTCATTCTCTGGAGACAGCTGGCAACTCAAACCTCGCTGGGTTATTAAAAGCCAACAAGTGAACTGATTCTGCCTCCACGTCTGCAGGAGACCTTCTCTGTTTCTTGGTTCCTCCTCCGACCACCAGGTGGCGCCTCCTGCTTTCAATTGAGGCTGTATGTGAGAGAGTTAAGGTGGATCAGCTGCAGCTGATGCTGATTTCTTGTTGCTTCTCTTATGGCTGCTCCTTAGACTGTACAATAAAGATGGGCATATAGCGACTGGCTCCAAAAATGAAGCCTCGACAAAGTGTCAAAAACTTGCAGTGCCACTCCGTCCGACAGGGGCTGGCTCCAAAAGGCTCTGGTTCCACAGACCCCAGTTCTACACGGCAAAAAGTAAGAGACGAAAGACTGCTTTTCTGCAGCTCAGGATTTTTTCTTCTCTGACTTCTCATGGTCAAAAGCAGAGATCAGGTGGCCAATCTGAAAATAAGCCAATATTGAATTTCATAGAAAGCGGCAAAATTTTAGCGACATCACGGGGCGCTGCTACTTGATTGACAGTCTGGTCTGGAATGGTTGACAGGCCATGAGGAGACGTAAAAAGCTTACAGCACCTGGTATTCCCAGGCGGTCTCCCATCCAAGTACTAACCAGGCCCGACCCTGCTTAGCTTCCGAGATCAGACGAGATCGGGCGTATTCAGGCTGGTATGGCCGTAAGCGACAGCAGCACTCGCTTACGGGCCTTTTCTACGTGTCCGGCATCACCATCCCCTGAGTCCTGATGTCCATGTGAACGTGACAAGAAGGTGAACTCCTGAATAATTGTGAAAATCATCATCAACAGAAATGTCAGTAGTCATTCCTTATTCATAATAGAAGAAAATATAAATACTTGTGGAGGCTGCTGATGGATCCACAAGTGGAGCAAACTGCCATTGAACTGTGTTTTTCTTTATCTTGCATTCTGTCCACCAAGCATCTGATAAGGTTATGTTCCAGGTGTTGTACCATGGAGGTGGTGAGTTGTGAATAGAGTTTTTCTGTCATCCCATGCATGGGCCTTTTTCCTGGTTGACTCTTGCTGTAAGATATCTGTCTGTTGATCAATCGATCGATAGATAGATAGAGATCTATCTAGAAAAAAAGTCACCACCTGGATTTAACTAAGCAAACAGGTGAGACTGTCCTGGTTTAGTTCAAGAGAACACAGGTCACTATTAGCTGTGATACATAGCATTAATTAGCACATTTTCACTTTGAGGCACAAGTCTTCACTATAGTAGGAATACATGCCCAATTTATTCCTCTTTATTCCTCAAACTACAGCAACATTTTTCATGGAAATGGAGGCAGGTAGATTTGAACAGTAGTTTAAGGTGTTAGCCAGACTTCATGCAGTTCAAAACTAATCTAGTCTTCTGACCTCAAAAGCTGCAGAGCTGCTCATCTTCTCCTCCAGCATCAGCAAACTTTTTCAAGCAGAAGATCCACCACTGGCTGTCAACTAAAACCTCTCTGGGTTTTTGAAAGCCAACAAGTGACCTGACTCTGCCTCCACATCTGCAGGAGGTGTTCTCTGTCCCCTGGTTCCTCCTCCTCCGACCACCAGGTGGCGCCTCCTGCTTTCGATTGAGGGTGTATGAGAGAAAGTTGAGGTGGATCAGCTGATGCTGCTTTGTTGTTGCTTCTGTTGTGGCTGTACAGTGGCTCCAGATACAGGATGCAGGACACTGAATCCAGGTGAGCTCAATCAATTCACTTTGATTTATTGAGAGAACATTCACTACATTTGTCATCTCACAGCGCAGAACATCGTAAGGTACAGACCTGATGAATTCCAAACAGAGGACAGAAAAGCCAACAATCCAGAGTTGCCTTTGGACTCCCAATGAGCTCCAGTCAATTAGTGAATGAACCAACTGGCAGATAGTTTGAAAGCATCAAATGTGACAATAATCACAGAGACACAAGAGCTGAGTCATTTCTGGTGCTTTATTCAACCAAATACAAACTGAAGTAGGTTTATTCTGTGTTGTCTCTGCACTCCTTCATGTTGGAGTTGACATCAAATAATGATCCCAGACTTTAAAAGCTTCAAGTTTTAATCTGAGCCTTCAACAGATGCTGCTGCTGGTTTTAAAGTGAATTGGTTCAAGATTCTCTCTGAGTGACTTTTTCTTGTGATGTTTGCTGCTGCGTCATTTTAAAACCAGATGATCCATGTAGACGACATATTTAGTCCCAGTATCATCAGGACCTTTACAATACTGGAGCCAAAGTGTCCCGTTTTACAAATGAAGAGCAAACGATGATATTAGAGAAACACAAAGATTATAATCTCCAAACACAGACTGACAGTAACACTGCTGCAGCAGCTGAAGGAGGGAAAGCTGCAAAAACTGCAGTCTGTGTGAATGTTAACAGGATTAACAATATTACTACCAAATTATCAGCACACAAGTAGATCAGACTCTAATTCCAACTGGATGTTGTGTTTAATGAACATGTTCTCAGCTGTATTCTTCTGGCTGCAAGACATCAAACTATGATTCAAAGCGATAAGTAAGCTGACTCTCATGTGGTATGGAACGCTACAGGTCAGTGGATACAACTTCAAATATTTCTCACAGGAACAATCTGGAATCATAAATCATATTGTAATACAAAGGAGGTAGAACAATGAAATGACTTTGCTTGCAGCTCTAAAAACTCCGATCTTCCTCTCCCTCTATTGGTGCTCTGAGCACCACTGGATCTTCTAATGCTGATGACAGTTTTCAAGAGAACTGATTGGTCAGTAGGAGGAGCTTTTATACACATGGAGTTAGAGCAACACTCTCAACAGTTTTCTACTGATTTAAGAACAGGACAAACTAAACAAGCTGTTGTATAGATTTGTCCACAATCTCCTCTCAAGTGTCCATTTTAGGGAGTTTGCAGTCAACCAAGGCAAACTGAGAATCACTCCCACTGGGAAGATCTGTGAAGGAAGGTCCACCCGGCTGGTCCAGATGCTCCGGTCCAGCAGAGCAGCATCAGGATGGAGACGTAACCAGGTGAGTTAACGAGAGAACCGACACATTCACACTGACAACTTCCCTCCAGATCACACTTTATGTCTTCAACTTGGACTGGAGATCATTTGTTTGGAACTAAACTCTGCGGGGTTCTTCTGTAGTTGATCCTTTTAATAGAATCAGAGCTCAGCCTCCTGACGTCCACATCAGTCTCCTTCAGTATCCCAGCATCACCAACTCCCAGAACAATACAAGAATAATTCTCTTCATTTATGGGGCAGTTTTCAAAATCCAAGTGACAAAGTTCTTCACAAGATCAGCAAAAGGAAACAGAACAATCACAAAATCATTAGAATTAGAAAAAAGATAAAAACTATTTGGTTCAATATGGTTTATTTATGTTGGTTCTTTTAAAAGGGAAGAATAAATTGATTTAGATGAAATATCACGATGTTCAGTTTAGATTTGGATAATTCTCCTGATGGAACTGAACATCACAGATGACAAGTTCAAGTCCCATAAGAAGGCTGAAAATCCAACAATTCCTTCTGTTTTTACAGGTTGTGACTCTGGTAAATGGTGTCATTTTTTAAAGACAACAGCTGGTGGGTTTTGGATTTCAAAGATTGAACCTAAGTTCTTTTCTTAAACAAACTGCTGAGCTGCTGCACAGTGAAATCTTTGAGTGGAGCTCAGGATGAAGTTTTAACTTCTCATGCTTAAATGCAGAAATATTTGCAGTGGTGGTTTTACTGCAGGGCTGCACATTGGCGTAGTGGTTAGCACTTTCGCCTTGCAGCGAGAAGATCCCTGGTTCGCGTCCCGGCTTTCCTGGGATCTTTCTGCATGGAGTTTGCATGTTCTCCCTGTGCATGCGTGGGTTTTCTCCGGGTACTCCGGCTTCCTCCCACAGTCCAAAAATATGCTGAGGTTAATTGATTATTCTAAATTGCCCGTAGGTGTGAATGTGAGAGTGATTGTTTGTCTCTGTATGTGGCCCTGCGACAGACTGGCGACCTGTGTAGGGTGTCCCCTGCCTTCGCCCAAGTCAGCTGGGATAGGCTCCACCACCCCCCCGCGACCCTAGTGAGGATTAAGCGGTGTATAGATAATGGATGGATGGTTTTACTGCAAGCATCTACTGATGTCACCAGTGAAGTGAATAAAAACAGCCAGTCTGTGAAAACAGGATTTATTTCACTTTCCATCTCTAAGTGTCTGCAGTTAGTTTAGCTGAATCCATGCAAAGATGTTTCTATTTTTCTACATGACAGGAATGTCAGTGAAATATAAATAATAATAAACAACTGATCTGCCTCGTCACAGATCCCACTTTAACCCATGAATAGCAAATAATATTAATATTTTATAAACAAAATATAAAGCGACGAAATAAACAACTAGTATGCAAAAAAAACCAGTGCATAAAAATACAACTTGTTTGAAAAAATAAACAACTAGTGCGATAAAAATAATCAGCGTGTGATAAAATAAACAGCCAGTGTGATAAAATAAACAACCAGTGCCACGAAATAAAGTCAGTGCGACGAAATAAACAACCAGTGCGATAAACTAAACAACCAGTGCTACGAAATAAACAACCAGTACGATAAAATAAACAGCCAGTGCGACGAAATAAATAACCAGTGCGACGAAATAAACAACCAGTGCGACGAAATAAACAGCCAGTGCGACGAAATAAACAACCAGTGCGACGAAATAAACAGCCAGTGCTACGAAATAAACAACCAGTACGATAAGATAAACAGCCAGTGCGACGAAATAAACAACCAGTGCGACAAAATAAACAGCCAGTGCAACGAAATAAACAACCAGTGCGACGAAATAAACAACCAGTGCGACGAAATAAACAACCAGTGCGACGAAATAAACCAGTGCGATGAAATAAACAACCAGTGCGATGAAATAAACAACCAGTGCGACGAAATAAACAACCAGTGCGACGAAATAAACAGCCAGTGCGACGAAATAAACAACCAGTGCGACGAAATAAACAACCAGTGCGACGAAATAAACAACCAGTGCGACGAAATAAACAGCCAGTGTGACGAAATAAACAGCCAGTGCGACGAAATAAACAGCTAGCGTGATAAAATAAATAACCAGTGCTACTGGGTTAAAGAGCAAATAAAAACATGAAAAATACTTTGGAAAAGCGAGAGGTCGGTAGCAGCTTTAATTTTTTTATTTTTTTATTTTTTATTCGCGGCCGGCGAACATGGACCCACAGCCTCCTTCTCTGAGCTGATGCTGCTGCTCGTATTTGCTGTCGAATTGGGCTGAACAGACACAGATTTAGTTTTACTATAACTGTGAGGGATATAAATGACACAAATCTTCATTTTCCCACCACATCTCTTCCTGCTGAACTCTTTGTTCCTCTTTTGACAGCTCTACTCTGTCCTCCACCGGTTGAAGACTCCTGTTTTTAGTTGGAGCTTCAGCAGCGTCAGCAGCTTTCCTCTTCTCTCCTCACTGACTGCAGCCCTCTAAAGGGTCGCTGCTGGTCTCTGCACAGGACAAAGTTACAGGACAAGTGCTTGATTTGTTTGTGAGATTTGTTTCCACAAGTGTGGAGACACAGGGAGGCACAAAATCACCTATATGGGACAAGAACAATCACATAAAACCATATAATTTTATTAATTAATTAATTTTGCAGCTGGTAAAGCCGAGGCTGGCTTTAATTTATATTTATTTTACATCTTGTGAATTTCCACTAGGGGAAAAAAAAGCATGTAATAATACACCAGAATTTATATTTTGAATTATTAATCTGAATCTGTAAAGTAGCTCTTTAATACGTTATATAATAAAGTACAATGTCCTCTAAAATGTGCAGCTCAACTTGGTTTTGTGTAAACAACGTATTAACCAGGATGTAACTCTAAATGTAATCCGGAAATAATCTATAATGAGGTGTTATTTATTATAATGAATTTTTATTTTTGAGGAGGTCTTGATCCAGCCCAAGCTCTCTATGAAGACGAGAAAAAACTCCCCATGGAAGATGGGAAGAAACCTCGGGAAAGGCAATTCAAAGAGAGATCCCCTTTCCACGGACAACTGGATGGAGGCTGCAGGAGAGAAGGAAGAAAAAACAACATGAGTTCTTGTGGTTTGACAGAAAACAGCACCAGAGCAGCATTAAGTGGAAAATGATGACAGTTGCTCTGACAGACTTTCAAGAAGTCCACAAGAGTTTGGGAAGATGGTGGTACGACACATACGTTCAACGTCGGCGCGTATGTTAGGTTTCGAATGTTTTGTCAACTTCTCAAGTCTACCAGAGTCTGTGCAGACTTCAGAAGATGGAAATACATCTTGTATTTTTTTGAGAAAGCAAGTATGAGTCAGTGTGAAATAAATTTAAATGAAGGGAAATTTTATCACATTAAAAAATGCCGAAAGTTACGTTACATGGATTTCCTCGTACTCAGCGATGCAGATAATTGAAGTCGTACCATCCTCTTCCAAAGATTTTAAGAGTTTGTACAGACTTTGGGAGAGGACGATAGGATGTACACTTATTGCGTCTACGAGTACAAATGAGTCCATGTAATGTAACGTTCGGCATTTTCCAAAGTCTACCAGAGTTTGTGCAGACTTGGTAAGATGATAGTACGACGTTGTGGCGATAGCCAAGGTGTATTGTGTTGAGTGTGTTGGGAGGGTGTGTATTTACCTGACCTCCGCGCCCCATCAGCCGATCTGCATTTCCAGCCAGTAAGATGGTTGCTTTTCCGGGCGCTGGGAGAGCCGGCCCTGCGACTTCCTGATATCTGCCGGCCTCCAAAGCAGTATGGCGGAGGAGTCAGCGAGAGTCAGTGGATGGTGTTGGCCTCCCCACTGAAACCCAACAAGTTCTCCACAGTCACCGGCTACCGATTGCCGGCACAAGCCGAACTTTCCTTGGAGGACGCCCAGCTGCGGTACAAGCATCTCCGCCGAAACAACGAGGGCCTGTGAGTTTGGTTTATTTTCTTTTCCATCGTTTATGGTTCATCCTCCGTTCCAAATCGGACGGCAGCGCTTTTCTTTGGATTATGTATTTCTTTGGAACTGAATGAACATTCGAAACCCACTTCCTTGTTTGGATCTTTCCCTGGGTAGGATTGGTTGGAAAACATGGAGCGGATTATTTGTGTTGGTCGGGTCGGACTATAAACGGAAGGGACTAACGAAAACCAGGACTGGATTATAAAATAAATAATTGGTGTTGATTATTGTAAACGTGTGTTCTGCTCTTTCTGTATTGTATAGAAGGATTGTGTTAGTAGGGCTGATACTGTTACATTGTTTCAGCATTGTACCTTTGTAGGGGCAACAACAAAATCTTTTAGTTGAACCGCTACATAAATAAATGGCGCCCAACGTATAAAAACCCACCTAAAACTATCAATTTAAAATAGAAAAAAAAAAAAACACGGTGTGTTTTGAACCATAGGTCTTTATTTAATTTGCAATTGATTAGAACAAACAACTCGACTACGGTCGAATTATGGCTTCCCATTTGGGAGGTAGTTTGGAGAAGCCTTCCATGGATCAGGAGCCAGGACCTGCTGCAGAAACTGTGGAGTTAGGCACTGAAAGGCTGCAGAAATCCAAAAGGTATTCTGGTTCACCTACAACTACCTACTCGCTGTTGGACATGGATCTGTGTGGGGACTCAGACCTGACGATCCCTCTCCTTGCTTTGCCACAAGGTGGTGCTGCTTCCACATCAACCAGTATTCCACCAGAACCCTTACATGCAGCTCAGAGGCCGCTGTCAATACAAATTCTGGAACAAGTACAATTGCTTGCAGCTGGACAAACCAGTCACAGGGAAGAGATCAAGCTTATGGTTCAGGAAATGTCAAAAGAACTCACAATCTATCACAAGGAACAAATGCAACAATTACAGAGGACAATGGATAAACAGTTCAACTACATACGTGAACAATTCACGGCTATCTTAAACTGGCGTTTGAAGCATCACCACACAGAAATACTGGAGGAAATGAAGCAGGTCTTTAACCCAGTGGCTGGCCATATCTCTCAAGTGCAGAATGATGTCTGGAAATGTTCACAACATCTGGAGACCATGCACACTGACGTGACCACAATCAAAAACCAGAACCTCCGCCCGTTTGCCCTGTCTGATGCCTCTGTTCAAACTGGTTGTAATGACCAAGTAACACTTACACAGCGTCCACGCTTGCAGTCAACGATGCAGGCTGGGGTAACTGAATCTCCGTTGTCCTCACCAGCTGACTCTCCCATCTCTGGTGATTCCGGACGCAGACTCATGGGGAACTTTCCTATTAAGCTGGAGTTCCCTACCTTTGGTAGACTGGAGGACAATTCGGACCCGTTATTATATTTGGAAAAGTGTAAGGACTTTCTGTCGATTAATCCACTTAGTGATGATGAGTTGATGATCACCTTTAGGAATGTGCTGTTTGGTACAGCTAGAGATTGGTGGGACGTTGCCCGTGGCAACACACATTCCTGGACAGAATTTCAGGCTAAGTTCCTCGCGGCTTTTCTTTCTGAGGATTATGAGGATGAGCTGGCTGAAAGAGTGCGCACACGCATCCAGGGTGAGGATGAGAGTATCCGGGACTTTGCCTATATGTACCGTTCGTTGTGCTGCCGCAGGAAACCAGACATTACAGAGGAGGCTGTGTTGAAACTCATCCTCAGGAACATCAACCCACGCATGGCCAGTCAGCTGCAGAACAGGGTTCAAACAGTGGAGGAACTGGTCAAATTGGGACAGCAGCTGGAGAAAGACAAGCAGAGTCAAACGCAATATGACCAACGGAAAAAACATGTCGGTAAACAAAAAGACAAAGGTGAATCTGCACCCTCACATCAATCTCACCCGTCACCTGCAGAGCAGCCCGGTGCCTCTCCTGTATTTTGCTGGAGGTGTAAAGGCAGTCATCCTCCATATGCTTGTCCAAATTTCAACCAGAGGAAACCAAAACCTCCCAACACCACACAAAACCAACCGCGACAGTCATGGAATGTGGAAGCAAACCATCCATCTGCAAGTGCTCTTGGTCCAGCAGGAGCACAGTCACCGCTACCTGTCCAATCTTTTTCGCCAGCTTATGGACACAATGCCGCCTCTGCCTTTGACAGCCCATTACCACGGCAGTTGAAAGTGACACTCACCATCGGGACATGGACAGGAGCTGCCATATTGGACACAGGCTCTTCATACACACTAATCAATGCACAGTTATGGGATGATATTAAGCCACCAGAAGCTGCACTTAAAACATGGATGGACATCCCCTTATACCTGGCTAATGGGAAACCAGAACATCCTCTTGGATGGACTGAGGTGGAAATGCAGCTACATGGGAAAACATGGCTGATACCTATGGTTGTGCTGTCTCCTCAGGCACTGGCGTTCCCTGTGGTGCTGGGACTGGATTTTGTATTTTTTAGTGGAATGCAAATTGATGTTGCAGGGAGCTGCTACTGGTTCCATGGGGAAACGGAGAGATATATTTTTCAAAATAGCCTACCAGTTGCACTAAACGATGAAAAGGCTACCAACCATGTTGCCCTTTTCTTGGCAGATGCACCTTGGGTCATACAGCCTCCTGTCACGGATATGTTCGACCTCTTGGAAATGGCGACTCAGGACTCACACCTAGAAGCAAGGATGAGAGGGAGACTTTTGGAAATGTTGCAAGTGAACAACGATGTCTGTACATCCAGGGTTGGACGCACTAGTTTACTGAAACATAAGATATTTTTGGCGGATGAAGTTCCAATAAAACAGAAACCTTACCGTCTCTCTCCACAAAAACAAAAGGTATTAAAGGACCTTCTGGATGAAATGTTGGCGAATGGTGTGATAGAGCCGTCCTCCTCAGCATGGGCCTCGCCAGTGGTAATCGTCCCCAGGAAGACAGGGAAACCTAGATTCTGTGTGGATTACAGGAAACTGAACGCCAAAACTCATACAGATGCCTACCCTATTCCGACCATCCAGGAAATATTGGAATCCTTGGCAGGAGCCACAGTGTTCTCTGCCCTGGACCTGAACAGCGGATACTGGCAGGTGGAGATGGATCCTGATTCCCGAGCACAGACAGCCTTCATTTGCCCGTATGGTCTTTTCCAGTTTAGAGTAATGCCTTTTGGTTTGAAAAATGCCCCAGCCACTTTCCAAAGGCTTATGGACATGGTACTGGGAAAGCTGAAGGGATGCACATGCTTTGTGTACCTGGATGACATTATTGTATATTCTCACTCATGGGACCAGCATTTCAGGGACGTCCAAGACGTTATGGATAAGCTCAGGAAGGCGGGTCTAACTGTAAACATGAAGAAAAGTAAATTCTTCCGTTCCTCTCTTACCTTCCTCGGACATGTGGTTTCATCCAAGGGTGTTCAGGTGGACCCAGAGAAAACTCTAGCCGTTCAAAACTTCCCAGTGCCCACTAACAGGAAGTCCCTTGAGCGTTTCCTGGGCATGGCAGGATGGTACCACCGTTTTGTGCCGAACTTCTCCCGGATTGCAGAACCTCTTAATGCCCTGAAAAGGAAGGGAGTGAAATTCTTTTGGTCATCAGAATGCGAATCGGCATTTGAGACTCTTAAAAAGTTCCTAGTACATCCTCCTATTCTAGGACATCCAAACTCGAACTTGCCATTTTTAGTGTACACGGATGCCAGTGAGGTCGGCCTGGGTGCTGTACTGGTTCAGCGTTCAGAACAAGGTCATGAAGAAATTCTAGCTTATGGCAGTCGTAGTTTAAACCCAGCCGAAAAGAACTACTCTGCCACAGAGCTGGAATGTCTGGCAGTAGTATGGGCTGTGGAGAAATGGCACGTGTATCTGGAGGGACGCCTCTTTACTGTAGTGACAGATCACTCCTCACTCCTGTGGGTATTCAGAACCACCAAGCCAAGTACGCGACTGATCCGGTGGGCACTGAGACTCCAGGAATTCACCTTCACTGTGGAGTACAGGAAAGGGAAATATAACACGGTCCCAGATGCCTTGTCTCGGGCCCCGAGTGATAATGAAACATCCACTCATGACTCCATTTGTGAAGCTGTTGTGTCTGCTGTACCGGAATCCTCAAAAGAACTGCTTATTACCATCGAGGCGGTGTGGCTCGCCCAGCAGACAGACCCTGAGAGCAAAGCCATATATCAAGATGTGATGGATAAGGGAGACGTAGAGGTGAGAGCTAATACTACCTTCACTGTACTGGAGGACATGGTCTACCGGGTTGTGAAACTGCCTCACAAGACTACTTATCAGGTATACATACCTGAAAGCCTGCGTTCACAACTGCTGACATTGTTCCACCACGACCCTCTGGCTGGCCATCTCGGAAGATACAAGACCTACCGGAGAATGCAGAATCTGGTTTATTGACCAAAAATGAGCTGGGATGTCAAGCAGTATGTAACACACTGCCGAGTCTGTCAACTCTACAAACCGGAGAGCCGCAAACCAGCAGGGAAATTACAACAAACAGAGGAAGGACGACCCTGGGAAATGTTAGGATTGGATTTAATGGGTCCTTTTCCCAGGAGCTCCAGTAGAAATCTGTACTTGCTGGTGTTTGTGGATTACTACTCCAAATGGGTGGAGTTTTTTCCCCTGAGGACAGCAACAGCTGAGTCTATCTCGCGCATTCTCACCCAAGAAATTTTCACTAGGTGGGGTATACCAGATTACATCCTCTCAGACCGAGGCTCCCAGTTCATATCCTCCATCTTCCAAGCCACTTGCAAAACATGGAATGTGTCACAGAAATTGACATCTGCCTACCACCCGCAGACAAATCTCACAGAAAGAGTGAACCGTACTCTAAAAACCACGATAGCATCTTTTGTGGGTTCTCAGCACAAACACTGGGATAAATATCTTCCAGAGTTCAGGTTTGCTTTAAACTCAGCCGTACATGAATCCACAGGCGTCACCCCGGCTGAACTCAATCTTTGTCGACTGCTGAGGGGACCACTGGACGTAGTGCTGCAGCCACAAGACGCTGTGCCTGACTCTGCAGTCTACTCTAAAATCTCCCAGCTCAATGATCTGAAGGCCTTTGTCTCTAAAAACCTTTTTCTGGCCCGTAAGCGACAGAAAAGAAATTACGACAAACACCGTAGGGATATGAGTTTTGAAGAAAGGGACAGAGTCTGGCTACACGCTCATCCCATGTCCAAGGCAGAAAAATCATTCACTGCAAAGCTCGCTCCGAAATGGCAGGGTCCCTATCGCGTCCTCCAGCAGACTGGACCTCTTAACTATGAGGTGGTTCTTGAAGACAGCGGGGAAGACCGTCAAAATGTGCATATCTCCCGCCTCAAACCTTGCTATCTGACGGCTGAAGACATGGATGAGCTGCAGCGCCATCAACTGCAGGGAATATCTGAGGAGGAGACAGAAGATGAGGAGTTCTTTGGATTCCCAACTACTCCTTCCAGCTCTCCTGGAAAAGGAACAACAAAGACAGAAAACAACGATGGATGATGAATCTGATAGCCATGAGTTAAGACAGTTATACAGAAGACAGCTCTATAAGTTGACAGAATATTAAACAACTGCTTTACTTTGGCTCTAAATTAAAATGGCACCAATTAAATAATAATAATAATAATAATAATAATAATAATAATAATAATAATAATAATAATAATAATAATAATAATAAAGTAAATTGATATCATGAGATTTAGTAACTTAAAAATCTACAGTTTTCACTGAAAAGATCCTAAATATCTCATGATTTGGACTTATATGACTGTAAATCAGGATAAGGGGGTTTTCTGGTTTGCTCATTTTTATCTCAAATACATTAGCAGATGTTCTAATGTGTAAATTAGCCTTTTTCTGTTGTAGACATAAAGTTGAACATTTTTGATGTCTTTTCTCAGGATTATGGCTTCAAACATCAAAACAAGTGACTTACAACATAGAAATTATTTAAAAATGATATCAAAATCTGCATTCAAAGTGGAAAGCAGAAGGCGATTACAATGGGTGTAAAATTTCTGAGATACTGGTGGGGCATTTGCTAGCCATACCTCCACTAATCAAGGGGTCATTTATTGTTGGTGATGCTGTATTTGCCTTCTATGTACTGCGTGTTTTTTTTTTTCCCCCTCAAGGCGGGGAGAGTGTGGCGATAGCCAAGGTGTATTGTGTTGAGTGTGTTGGGAGGGTGTGTATTTACCTGACCTCCACGCCCCATCAGCCGATCTGCATTTCCAGCCAGTAAGATGGTTGCTTTTCCGGGCGCTGGGAGAGCCGGCCCTGCGACTTCCTGATATCTGCCGGCCTCCAAAGCAGTATGGCGGAGGAGTCAGCAAGAGTTAGTGGATGGTGTTGGCCTCCCCACTGAAACCCAACAAATTCTCCACAGTCACCGGCTACCGATTGCCGGCACAAGCCGAACTTTCCTTGAAGGATGCCAAGCTGCGGTACAAGCATCTCCGCCGAAACGAGGGCCTGTGAGTTTGGTTTATTTTCTTTTCATTTTTAATTGCAGGGGTTGAAAACCTTTGACGGATGAAAATTTCCGCATTTGTACTTAATACTTTATACTTTCCGAATCAGCAAGTACGCCGTGGTTTGACATATAACCTTCTCTATCGACAAGTTTGAGACGGTTCGTGTTACGTAAATTCCAACAATCTTTTATTAATTTCTATTGTATTCTTAATTTTTACTTATTTCTTTAATTTTTATTGTAATGTCAATTTTTATTGGTTTTAATAATTTTTTATTGTATTTTTTTATTTATTTTAATCATTTTTATTGTATTGTTGATTTTCATTATTTCATAAATTTTTATTGATTTTATTCATTTTTATTGTACTGTTAATTTAAATTTTTTCATGAATTTTTATTGTATTGTCAATTTCTATTTATTTTAATGATTTTTATTGTATTGCAAATTTTTATTGACTTTATTCATTTTTATTGTATTGGTAATATTCATTATTTTAGTCATATTTATTGTATTTTAAATTTGTGTTCATTTTAAAAAAAAGATTATTGTATTGATCATTTTTTTATTTTAATCATTTCTATTGGATTGTTAATTCTTATTTATTTTATTTATTATGTTGTATTGGTTATTTTATTTATTTTAGTCATTTTTATTATATTGTCAATTTTTATTGATTTAAACAATTTTTATTGTAGTGTTAATTTTCATTACTTCATTAATTTTTATTTGTTTTATTTATTTTTATTGTAATAAGTTTTATTTATTTTTATTGTATTATTAATTTTTTTATTTAATTTGATTGTATTGGTAATTTTTATTTATTTTATTCATTTTTATTGTATTGGTAATTTTATGTATTTTAGTCCATTTTATTGTATTGTCAATTTTTTATTGATTTTAATAATTTTTATTTCATCGTTAATTTTTATTTATTTTATTCCTTTTCATTGTACTGTTAATTTTCATTACTTCATTAATTTTTATTCATTTTTATTGTAATGTTAGTTTTCATTATTTGATAAATTTTTATTGTATCGTCAATTTTTATTCATTTTAATCATTCTTTGTATTGCTATTTTTTATTGATTTTAATAATTTTTATTGTATTGCTAATTTTCATTATTCATGACTTTTTATTGTATTATTATTTTTTCTATTTCATTAATTTTTATTGTATTGCTAATTTTCATTATTTCATTAATTTATGTTGTATTAGGTTTTATTTATTTTATTCATTTTTGTTGTATTGTCAATTTTTATTGATTTTTTATTAGTATTGTATTGATAATTTTTTGTTTAATTCATTTTCATTTTAGTAAGATTTATTTGTATTGTATCATTAATTCTAATTATTTTATTTATTTTATTATATTGTTAATTTTATTTTTTATTTAATATTGTTGTATTGGTAATTCCATTTATTTTAATAATTTTTATTGTATTGTCAATTTTTATTGATTTTAATAATTTTTATTGTATCATTAACTTTATTTATATCATAAATTTTTATTGTATTATTTTTTTCTATTTTATTACTTTTTATTGTATTGTTAACTTTCATTATTTGATGAATTGTTTTTATTTCCTTAATTTTTATTAAGTTTCATTTATTTTATTCATTTTTATTGTATTGTTAATTTCTAGTTATTTTATTGATTTCAATTGTATTGATAATCTTTTTGTTTTATCCATTTTTATTTTCTTAAGTTTTATTTTATTGTATTATTAATTTCTAATTATTTTATTTATTTTTGTTATATTGTTAATTTTATTTTTTATTTCATTTAGTCATTTTTATTGTATTGTCAATTTTTTCAATTTTATTCCTTTCTATTGTAATGAATTTTATTTTTGTCATTTTTATTGTATTGTTAATTTCTAATTCTTTTATTTATTTGTATTGTAATTATAAATTTTTATTTTATTCATTTTTATTTTATTACGTTTTATTGCTTATTGTATCATTAATTTCTAATTATTACATTCATTTGTTATTGTTTTAGTAATTTATGTTAGTCATTTTTATTGTATTGCCAATTTTTATTGATTTTAATCATTTTTAGTGCATTGTTAATTTTTATTTATTTCATTCATTTTTATTGTATTGTTAATTTCTAATCATTTTATTTATTTATATTGTATTTACAATTTTTTTATTTAATTCATTTTTATTTTATTATGCTTTATTTTATTTATTTTTATTGTATTAGTAATTTCTAATTGTTACATTTATCTTTTTTATTGTTTTGTTAATTTGATTTATTTTAGTCATTTTTATTGTATTGTCAATTTTCATAGATCTTAATTATTTTCATGGTATTGTTAATTTTTATTTATTTTAATCATTTTTACTGTCGTTAATTTTTATTATTTCATAATTTTTTATTGTATTGTTAATTTGTAATGATTTTATTTATTTTCATTGTATTGATAATGTTTTATTTCATTCATTTTTATTGTATTAAGTTTTATTGATTTTTATTGTATTATTAATTTCTAATTATTTCATTTATTTTCATTATATTGTTCATGTTATTTTTTAATTTAATTTTATTGTATTGCTAATTTTTCTTTAGTCATTCTTATTGTATTGTCAATTTGTGTTGATTTTAATAATGTTTATTGCATTGTTATTTTTCATTATTTCATTCATTTTATCGTATTGTTAATTTCTAATTACTTTATTTATTTGTGTGGTATTGATAATTTTTTAACATTTATTCATTTTTATTTTATTAAGTTTCATTTATTTCAGTTATTTTTATTCTATCATTAATTTCTAATTATTACATTTATTTTTTATTGTTTTGGTAATTACATTGTTTTTTTTAGTCATTTGTATTGTATTGTCAATTTTTTTTGATTTTAATAATTTTTATTGGAATTTTAGTTTTTATTGATTTCACTCATTTTTATTGTATTGTTAATTTTCATTATTTCATTACTTTTTATTGCATTGTTATTTTTTCCTATTTAATTCATTTTTATTGTATTAGGTTTTATTTGTTTTATTCATTTTCTTGTATTGTTAATTTCTAATTATTTTATTTATTTTTATTGTCTCGATAATTTTTTAAAACATTCATTTTTATTGTAGGTTTTCTGTATTTTTTTGTTTATTTTTGTTTATTGCATTATTAACATCTAATTGATTTATTTAATTTCATTGTTTTGGAAATTTTTATTTATTTCAGTCATTTTTATTATATTGTCAATTTTTAATTGTAATAATTTTTATTGTATTGTAATTTTTATCTATTTTATTAATTTTATTGTATTGTTCATTTTCATTATTTTTTATTGTTGCCAATTTTTACTAATTTTAATGATTTTTACTGTATTGTTAATTTTTATTTATTTTATTAATTTTTATTGTATTATTAATTTTCATTATTTCATTAATTTTTATTGTATTGCAAATTTTTTCGATTTCATTAATTTTATTGTATTAAGTTTTATGTATTTTATTTATTTCTATTGCGTTTTTAATATATAATTATTTCATTTATTTTTACTGTATTGGTAATTTAAAAAAAAATCATTTTTATTGCATTGTCAATGTTTATTTATTTTAATCATTTTGACTGTATTGTCAGTTTTTATTTATTTTCATCATTTTTATTGTACTGTTAGTTTTCATTTATTTTATACATTTTATTGTATTGTCAGTTTTTATTTATTTTCATCATTTTTATTGTATTGTTAATTTTGATGTATTTTAGTTATTTTTATTGTATTGGTAATTTCTAGTTATTTTTCATTGTATTGTTCATTTTAATTTATTATATTAATTTTGATTTCCGTCGAGTACGAACAAGTCTGCATGTTTTACTCATTTTCTGAAGTCTGTGAGACTCCATGCAAACTTGGGAAATAACGGTGTATTTCCTGTAACAGCGAGTTGGCAAAGGTTCGTATTCCGTACATTTCATGCGAGATTTCATCATCTTTGTATTCTCTACAGCTGCCAGTACGCGGTGGTTTGATTGAGGTTTTGTCATCTCTCCTTGACGAGATGAGGATACGTCTTCTAATTTTTTTTTTAATATGAATGAGTCTGCATATATTAGTTATTTTCTGAAGTCTGTGACTCCCTGCAGACTTGGGAAATAATTTCCTGTATCAACGACTTCGCGAGGGTTCACGTCACGTAAATTCCGTCAGTCTTGACAAGATGACGAAGTGCATTCATTATGACAGAAAACGGACGATAATTAAGGCTTTATCTGTCATGTGCTGTTTGTGTTGTGTCTGAGTGGTGTTTCTATCTCAGCCATGGATGATGCAGAAGCTCCATCAGTTTGGGTCGACGTTCAGGGACCATCGTGAGGCACTTCTTTAAGAAATCCTGGCAATCTGCAGAGAAAGAAGCAAAGAAAGATGAATGACCAAAATGAGACAAAATTAAAAAAGCAACCTTAAACTGATGCAAAATGACTAAAATTAAGACAAAAATAAGACCAAAATGGTACAAAAAACAACATAAAGTGATGCAACATTACTTGAATTAGACATCAAATGACCAAAATTTTATGGAAATAACGCAATGAGATGCAAAATAACTAAAATTAGGACAAAAGAAACGACCAAAATGGTACAAAAAACAACATGAAAAGTTGCAAAATGTTTAAAAACAGACCAAAAGATGTAAACTGACCAAAATTAAACACATAATGACATAAAATGAGCAAAATTTGTCTCAAAATGACCAAACTGATCCAGAAATCTTCACTTACATTCACCAAGCTGTCTAAATTTATTCTATTCAATACTCAGGTTTCTACAGAGAGCTTTGTTCAAATATCATTTTCAGTCTGATTTAAACATTTTTTTCTTAAAAACATGCTGAAATGCACAAAATGATCAAAAGTTCTAGTAAGAACAACCCTGACAACCCTGACAAAACTGCAATTAATTGCGATTAATTAATTACAAAGCCTTTAATTAATTAGATTACATTTTTAATCACGTCCCACCACTAGTAATAATATTTGTGTAGTGCCTCTCTTCGCTGTTGCAGCGGTTTTGCTATTTGCAGACGGTCCCTGTTCACTCGTCGCACAGCCGGCTGTGCATAGACATCAGTGTTATTTCTGTAGCTGGAAAGACAGCGACTTTTGATAAAACTGGCCTTGTAGCACATTGTCTAGCTGACAACAATGGGAAAGAGGCATTGTTTATGTTTTTAAAACGTATATCTCATGAGTTATTGATGCCGGAAGTCCGAATCTGTGAATATCTTGCCAACTTGATAGTAGTTGGGAATAAAGGCTGGGATATACTTTCCGCACGATCGATCCGCACGGAAATCAGCCGCACGGAAATCCGTGCGAAAGAACGTGTGTGCATTTATACTCCGTGCGCGTATGCTCCCAAACTGCAGGGGGCAGTGTATCTCAAACACACGTCTACCTGGTCTACTCTAGTAATAAACTAGAGAATAAGAAGTCTGTTTCCAAACTGCAGGGGGCAGTGTAGCTCAAACACACGTCGACCTGGTCTACTTTGGTACTAAACTAGAGAAGAAGAAGTTTGCCCTGGTTTACATCACTTACAACACGGCATTTTACCGAATAAAAGCATTTCAGCAGTTAGTTTTATTTCACACCATGAATAGTTCATAACCCGGTTACCATGGTGATCTCTGTGTGATGAATCGTATAAGTTCACGTATTTCTAGACTTCAGCTACGAGTAGGTCCTGGCCCTCCGCCATGTTTTTCCGTGCGGCTCCGTCCGCGTTGGTTACAAATATGTGGAGGTGCGCGGAGCGGAAATTTTCCGCACGGAAAGGCTGCTCGAGGGGGCGTGGGTGCGAAAATGACGTCATTTTTCCGCACGGAGCCGCACGGACCTCGCGGACGCGGTAAGCATAAAACAAGCTTAACAGTTTTAAGATTGCATTTGTTAAAATCACCAGCTGCTATAACCGCAGCATTAGCATGGGAGTTCTCAAATTCATGTAAGATGTCACTTAAGTCAGTAAGAGCAGCAGAAGAGTCCGTCCGTGGATGTATGTAAACAGCACACAAAGGCATTACAGAGAACTACCGGGGGAGATAAAAGGGGCAGCACTTCACAGCCAGGCATTCCAGGTTAGCGTTACATGTTTTGTTAACGATGACACAATCCGTGCACCAGTTTTCGTTAATAAGAAGGCACACACCTCCTCCCTTCGATTTCCCGGTGCGCTCTTTCACTCTGTCCGAGCGGTGAACGGAGAATCCCGGTGGCTGGAAAGTAGAGTCCGGCACGCTGCAATGAAGCCATGTCTCGGTCAGGCAGAACACGGAGCATTCCCGGGCCTCGCGCTGGGTGTGGATGCAGCACAACAGGTCGTCCGTCTTGTTGGACAATGACTGGACGTTTGCCAGGTAGATGGATGGCAGCCGGACGGGCGGTTGCGTAGCTTTATGAGCAGCCTTCCCCGCTGTCCTCGGTGTCTGCGCTTCCGCCGCAGGCAACCTGTAGTGTCACCGCTCTGAGGCTCAGGTGAGCAGCGTGTGGGCGATGCCTCCGCCCAGTTCCCTCGCTCTGCTCCCGGTCTCCGTGGCTCAACTCATGGCTTCTCTTGCCCCGAGTAGGGCACGCAACAAAATCAGCACACTTCAGTTCGGGAATAACATGTGGTAGTCCACAACCTTCATCCCGGATCTTCAGAAGTGTCTCACAATCATATCTTACAGTGGCAAGTGTAGTATCAGGCTGGGTAGGAACCTTTGTGCCCATGTATGTTGCTGGGGGGGAGGACAATAAAATGTTCCGTGCTTGACTTGAACATGGCTCAGCCCTGTCTCTATTCAAAAGGATTCTATATACCTATTAAACAATAGAACATGGTGTCACAAGTTCAGCTAATATGCGACACAAAGAAAAGACATCTGCTCTACCGTAAGTTACCAGCGCAAAAGACTGAAAGAGCTAAAAATATCTCCAGTCGGCGGCAGCTAGCATAGCACGGCTAGGCGGGAGCTAACGGCAAACGAGCTAGTCACGGCACTGTAAACAAGGCTAAACATGGCGCAGTATCAAGTAAAGCAACCAGAAAAGTTTTCATTCAAGGCAGAAGACTGGACCAAGTGGATAAAACGCTTTGAGAGGTTCCGGATCGCATCAGGTTTGGAATCCCAAGAGGAGGAAAACCAAGTAAATGCTCTCATATACAGTATGGGGGAAGAAGCTGAGGACATTGTAGTGTCTCTACACCTCACCCCAGACCAAGTGAAGGAGTACAATACAGTCAAACAGAGGCTAGATGCTCACTTCATAGCTCGGAGAAATGTAATATTTGAAAGAGCTAAGCTTAATCAGCGACAGCAAGAGATGGGCGAGTCGGCTGACAGCTTCATCACCACGCTGCATTGCTTAGCAGAACATTGTGGATATGGAGCATTACATGATGAAATGGTCCGAGACAGACTCATAGTAGGACTCAGAGACAAACGTTTATCAGAACAGTTGCAAATGGATCCAGAACTAACACTTGAAAAAGCAGTAATAAAAGCAAAACAAAGTGAAATGGTCAAGAAACAACAAGAAATGTTGAAAAGTAATTTCAAGGGAGACGTTGTGAACACTCAACTGGACAGTGTACACATGAAGCCACAAGGGGGCGCCAAATTCAAGCAAATGAAAATGCAGCACAAGCAAAGCCTTAAAAGAGACAAACCTTGCACAAGATGTGGAGACGCAAAAGGTCACGCATTTCTGGCTGGACACCAGCCAGAGATGTTACATGCAATAATTGCAAAAAGAAAGGACATTTTGCTAGAGTGTGCAGGTCTAAGAAAATGCATGAAGTCAATGTGGAAATGATAAACCAAGATTCTTCATCAGAGGAAATTGCATTTCTGGGCTCACTTTCTGGTGATTCTTCAGAACCCTGGATGACAGAAGTTAAAGTTGACAACTTCAATGCTGTGTTTAAAATTGACACAGGCGCTGATGTGACAGCAGTGCCAATAAACATGTATGAGAAAGGACAATTCAGTGAACTAAGTCAAACTAGGAAAGTTCTGATGGGACCAGGCAGGTCACCATTAAAGGTCAAAGGCAAGTTTACTGCATCTCTCAAAAGAAAAGACAAGAGCATAAATGAAGACATTTATGTCGTTGAAGGATTGAGTACAGCTTTACTGAGCAGACAAGCAGCCACTGCACTACAAGTAGTAGCTAGGCTTGTGTTACGGCTGTGGCCGTATTTTGGTTGTGTTTGTAGTTTTGAATTGCTTTGTTGTCTGGGAGTGGGTGTTCTGTGTTTGTTTGTAGATCTTTGTTTCGTCTTTGTGGTTTGTTTCGTCTTGTTTGTTGGTAGTGGGTGTTCTGTCTTTGTGTGGATCTTTGTGTGCAGGTGCTGATTGGTGGCAAGGCGGGCCCAGTGCTGATTGGCTGAGGACCATTTTAAATCTTGGCGGCCGGCAGTGATGGAGGAGCCTTTCTGACAGCAGCAACCTTGTTTTTTTTTTTCCAGACTCCAAACTTTGTGCCTTGAGACCCGTGTTTTTGATTAGATTAAGATAGTGTGTTTTTTGTTGTTTGTTAGACTTAGGTTTAGTTTTGTAGAAGCTGTGGTTTTTGTGGATAGGATCTTTTGTTTGAGTGCTATATTGCCTCTTAAGTTTGTATCCAATTATTTCGTTTTCTTTTTTGCTTGACTAAATAGCCCATGTGGTGGCCTCTTTTATTTGTTTTGTAAATAGTGTAAATAAACCTTTCTTTGTAATTTTTTTGACAAACTGTTCACTGTTTTCTTGGGGACTGGGAAAATATTCCACCTTTTTATTTTCAAACAAACATTATGCTACGCACCTTCCCCCTAGACGGGTGCGTAACAGCTTGATACAGCTACTCTGGACTCAAAAGAGACTATCAAACATGAATATCCTGAGCTTTTCATAGGGCTAGGGACAATGAAAGGAGAATACAACATTGTACTGAAACCTGGAGCAATACCCTTCTCCGTTTCAACTCCACGACGCATCTCTCTCCCTCTACTCCCAAAGGTTAAAGAGGAACTGAACCGCATGGAGCAACAAGGAGTCATCTCCAAGGTGGAGCAGCCAACAGAATGGTGTGCGCCTATGGTGGTGGTTCCCAAACGCAAGCAGGAAAAAGTGAGAATATGTTCTGACCTCACTCAACTCAACAAATCGGTCCTAAGAGAGAGACACCAGCTACCTTCTGTGGAGAATACTCTTGGACAGCTCTCAGGCGCCAAGATATTTTCAAAGCTAGATGCCAATGCAGGTTTCTGGCAGATTCCTCTTTCCAAAGAATCAGCTCTGCTCACAACCTTCATCTCTCCCTTCGGTCGCTATTGCTACAATCGTCTGTGTTTTGGACTTTCCTCAGCACCAGAACACTTCCAGAAATGCATGCAGCAGATTCTGGAGGGTTTAGAAGGAGTCGTGTGTCAAATGGATGATGTTCTCATCTGGGGAGCAAATCAAAAAGAGCATGATGAAAGACTGAGGACAGCTCTCACACGTCTACGAGATGCAGGAATAACACTGAATGACAAATGTGAATTTTCAAAGATTAAAATCAAATTCCTTGGTCAGATAATTCAAGCATCTGGAGTCAGCCCAGACCCAGATAAGGTCAGTGCAGTAACAGGTATGAAAGAACCAACCAACATTTCTGAAGTGAGGCGTTTCTTGGGAATGGCGAATCACTTGGGGAAGTTTTTGCTACACTTAGCAGAGAAAACGCGTCCGCTCAGAGATCTCTTGAGGAAATCAAACATGTGGTCATGGGGACCGCAGCAGATGCGGGCTTTTGAAAGCATCAAACAGGACTTGACAACACCCCCAGGACTAGGTCTGTATGGTCCCTCTGCAGACACGCTAGTCTCAGCAGATTCATCTTCATATGGACTGGGTGCTGTTCTTTTGCAAAAAACAAGCAGTACAGACTGGAAACCAGTGGCATACGCATCACGAGCACTGAGCACCACAGAACAGCGCTATGCGCAAATCGAGAAAGAAGCGCTAGCCACAACGTGGGCTTGTGAGCGGTTTGCCGAGTTTCTGATTGGAAAAGACTTTCACATTCAGACTGATCACAAACCTCTAGTCCCACTGCTTGGCTCGAGAAATCTGGATGAACTACCTCCACGTATCCAACGTTTAAAAATGCGTCTCATGAGATTTTCATTCACCATATCACATGTGGCAGGCAAAGAAATTGCCACAGCTGATGTGCTATCAAGAGCACCACTTGCTTGTTCAGAGGAACGACTACGCGAGGAGGAGATCGACCTTTATGCCGACGCCATCGTAGCCAGCCTCCCTACAACTGAAAAGAGACTTGAAGAAATACAGACTCACCAGGACAATGATGAAATCCTGCACCAGCTCAAGGAGTTTTGTGTCAAAGGTTGGCCGGACAAGTTTTCAGTAGAAAAGACTTTTCAGCCATACTTACCTTTTGCAGGTGAACTAACTGTTCAAAATGGGTTGTTGTTACTAGGATGTAGACTTGTCATACCTAAAACACTCAGCGGTGACATTCTGAACAAACTTCACGAGGGCCACTTAGGCATTACAAAGTGCAGAGAACGTGCTAAACAATCTGTTTGGTGGCCAGGTCTAAGTAAAGATCTTACGCAACTTATTGAAAAGTGTGACATATGCGCACGTGAGCGAGTTCACAACAAGGAGACTATGTTAGGAACAGACTTTCCTTCTAGACCATCATGTACAATAGGTGTAGATCTGTTTCAGTTTGGTAAAAATCAGTATCTCGCTATTGTAGACTATTTCTCAAGATTTTTTGAGGTAGCCAAACTTTCAAGTACAACTTCAGAAGCTGTTATTGGCCACTGTAAGTCTATTTTTGCTAGACACGGCATACCTGAAGTGGTACGCTCAGACAATGGTCCGCAGTTTGCATCTGAAGCTTTCCAAAAGTTTGCACAGATGTGGGGTTTTTCACATATCACATTTAGTCCGCTTTTCCCACAGAGTAATGGCGAGGTGGAGCGGGCAATAAGGACTATCAAAAACTTGCTTAAGAAGTCTAGTGATCCCTACTTAGCTTTGATGGCTTATCGTGCCTCACCGTTGGCAAATGGTTACAGTCCAACAGAACTGCTAATGGGACGTAAGATACGCACTACTGTTCCTGTCATTCCTTCACAGCTCGATCCAAACGGAGCTGACTTGGAAAAGGTGAAGATGAGAGAACAGAGTTACAGGCAGAAACAAAAACTGAACTTTGACAAACGACACAGAGCTCACAACATGCCCATGTTGCAACCTGGAGACCATGTGTGGGTCAAGGACATGCAGCAGAGAGGAACTGTGGTGTCTAAAGCCGAAACACCCAGATCATACATCATCGAAACATCAGGCGGCAATTTGAGAAGAAACAGGTACCATCTTTCACGCACACCTGTTGGTCCTGCGCCGCACATCACCGTCCCGGATATCCCTTCCGAGAACAACACTGCAGAGACTGTGAATGAACCGGTCTCACCTGCGAATCTCCCCAACTCAAACCAGCAGTCTTCAGAGTCTGGAAGACGTTATCCAGCTCGCATCAGAAAAACACCAGAGTATCTAAAGAACTATGTTACTTGAGTGGGTGTGATTTGGGGCAGAATAATCCTTACTCCCACTCTCGGGTTTGGGCAGTCTACCCCACTCCCTTGTTTGTTTTAAGATGTTTTTTAAAAAGGTCATCCCGTTAAATAATATTAAAAGAAAAAAAAGTTAATGTCTTAAAAGAAAGAGAAACAAAAATGTTCATCAATGTTATTAATACACTGTTGAAATGTGTAATTGAAAATGTTTCTACAATGCCAGCTTGTGAAACAAAGACATTATTTGTGCACAATGTTTTGTTCCTTATAAGAAAGGGGGATGTAGTATCAGGCTGGGTAGGAACCTTTGTGCCCATGTATGTTGCTGGGGGGAGGACAATAAAATGTTCCGTGCTTGACTTGAACATGGCTCAGCCCCGTCTCTATTCAAAAGGTTTCTATGTACCTATTAAACAATAGAAGAGCAAGCGTTTCAAAAACGAATACAAACATAAAATAGACTGCGCACAGGAGAGCTCTTGCGACGGCGCCTTCCCCCGGCGCAATCTTGGCTTAGACGCCATCTTGGCGCAGTGATCTACAGGTCAGCAGATTGTGATGTTTAACAGCTTCAGCTTGTGTTTCTTGAAGTAGTTTGTGATGATTTAGAGATCTGCTCTGGATTGTTGTCCTGCTGTAAAAGCAACTTTTCAGTTTCAGCTTCACAGGCTATGAGCTATAGCAGATATTTGGTAGGATTATAACTGTAAAGATTTTTACAGACTCTAAAAATACTGGGATCAGCTTTTTAAAAAAGTTGTAATTTGTAGCATCTGCAGTGTGAGACCACTGACCTTCATTGTTGTCCTCTGGTGGTTTGTAGAAGGACAAGCCCAATGAGATAATTGCAAAAACTTCAAGAATCTTCAGTGTTAAGTCCACATTCTCCCACAACAGCTGCAGGAACAACTTGGGCTTCTGTGGGGGGATTAAGTTCTTTCCAAATGCCATGCGACGTTTATCCAAATCATTGGTGCTACCAGAATGACCTACAGACACAAACATGACACATTATTAATTAAGAGCAACTGAGCAAAGCAAATGATACCGCACATGTAACAGTAGCCTGATTTCACCAGAACCCTTCATCAGGGTGTTTAGGTGAAGGTTTCAGCCTGCAGTTCAGCTGAAAACTCTCAGAACTTTTATTGCATGACTGTTGGTCACAGTTGAGTCACCACTGGTTCCACAGCTGTGCAGAGATTTTCTTGTTTTTGACAGAATCTTTTCTCTTACAGAATGGCAAGTGACAAGTCAGTAGTTAAAGAACAGTCAGTGTCCTATGACAGCAGCAACCTGTCATTCAAAGCAGCCCCCGCCGTTAACTATACATCATTTTCACCATCAATATAATTTAGAAAAAAAATCACCATCTGCAGTGGGCACGAATGATTTAATCAGCTATAGAAACTAAAACTCTGTTTTCTATCAGGCTGTGAACTTGTTTATTTCTGCTGTGAAATTGGACATTTTGTGGAGGTCTGTGGAGTTTGACACACTTTTGGAGCCTCAAGTGGACATTTGAAGAGCTGTCGTTTTTGTATGTTTGGCATTTTTGTATTGTCATCATTTGTCAGCTGCTTGAACGTAACTAAAATGACAGCTTGGTGATACTAGTTTCTTTCTCCCTGATAAGTTTTGGTTGCATAAACAAACGTGTTCCCTCCTGAAACATAAAGAGCTGACCATATATTGATAATGGAGCACAATGATCTCTGGCACTCTCCCTGTTGACCTTCTTGCAGAGCTGCACACAGCCTAAACAAGAAGTTCCACTGAGATCTTCGTGCTAATCATCATTAGTGACGTGACTAAAAACACCCACGACGACCTTAAAATCAGATTTAGAGCAACAATCTACATCTGGTGAGTCGGACAATTTTCTACAGTAGCACAGAACAGACAAACAAAACACTGACACTAGAAAGAGCCTGTTGCATTTTTACACAGAAGAAGCTGGTGTTGTAGGTTCTCATACTTGTTGATAGAGAGGTAACGGAGGGAGCCTCATTTGGCTGCATTTAAAGTCTAGCAACCACTAAATTCACACTGGTCCATCCTACTAATAAATCCAGGAGAGATTCTTTGATTTTTATGTGTATGTGTTTAAGTATATAACAAAGTGCACTATGTGTTGGTTTGGTGAAATGGGCAGGTCTTACCTTGCATAGATGATGTTTTTTGGTTTTTTTTTTTAATTATTATTTTTAATTATTATCCCTTATCAATCCCACGAGGGGAAATTCTGATTTTCGCATATCTCCCCAACTGGGGGATTCAGAGCGCAGGGTCAGCTGGATCACCCTGGAGCAGGAATGGTTAAGGGCCTTGCTCAAGGGCCCAACAGTGGCCACATCGGGGCTTGAACCTCTGACCTTCTGATCAGTAGTCCAGAGACTTAACCGTTGCGCAACCACTGCTTGTTTTGAGGCGGCGACAGATTTCCTGCACATCTCCATAAGTGCTTCGTATCTGGTTAACAGCTTCCTCGCCTCGTAGCTCCATCAAGTTCCTCAGTTCCATCGTGGTCACCCCATAGTCACCATCATGGTTGCCTTGTGGAACCGAAGTCCCTGGAGGGTCATCTGCCATTTTGTGCTGTAGTATCTGATCTGAGATGTTGCTTTGATCTGAAATATACCGGGGACGCCACAGGGTTTTCGAGACTCCAAAATGACCTGCTCCAGCGGTCCCATGAGAGATTTTTAACACTGCTTCCCTCAGTGCTCTGGGAACCACCACTTGCCACCTCTCCTCCCCTGTAGCTGGTTTTTTCCAGGCTCTCTGGAGCACTCCATCCTTCACCCGCAGCGCCTCAAAGTTTGCACACAGTCCTTTAGTGGCAGGGGAGTACCTGGTAACTTCCTCCCACTGGGGCTTCTGTCCTGACTCCACCCACTGCAGCAGCGGTTGCAGGTCAGAGTCCTGTTCCTGCTGCGCCCTCCATTCAGGTGTGTCAACAACCTGTGTTTCTCTACAGGTCAGCTTCTCCCCATCTCGTGCCTGAGGCCTCGCTGCTCCTCCACCGGGAGCTCCTCCTCCCGGGCCTCCCATCCTTTACAATACCGGCAGCCGTCGGTGGCGCAGGGACATGGCGTCGGCATTAGCATGGCGAGTTCCAGCTCTGTACTCCACAGTGAAGGTGTACGGCGCTAGTTCTTCTAGCCAGCGTGCAATCTGTCCTTCCGGCTCTTTGAAGGACATCAACCACTGGAGAGCTGAGTGGTCTGTCCTGACAGTGAATGGTAAGCCGCAGAGGTAGTATCTGAAGTGACTCACTGCTCTCACAATCGCCAACAGTTCCCTGCGTGTCACACAGTAGCGTCGTTCAGCTTGATTGAAGGTTTTGCTGAAGTATGACACCACTTTCTCCCCCTCCGGTCCCTTCTGGCTCAGCACCGCTCCCATTCCCACGTCGCTGGCGTCAGTGTCCAGAATGAACGGCAAATCGGGGACTGGGGGGGTGAGGACAGGGGACTTCGTCAAGGCCTTCTTCAAAGAGCTGAAGGCCTGCTCTCACTCTGCTGTCCAAATGAAATCAGTGTCCTTCTGTTGCAGGCGAAAGAGGGGTGCACGACACACACTTTTTCCTCCAGCATGCTGATGCCCTCTCCTCCAATCCTGTGCCCCAGAAACTCCAACTCCCTCTTCATGAAGCAGCACTTGTCAGGGTGAAGCTTCAGTCCTGCTGCTGCTATCCTCTGCAGAACCCGCCGCAAAGCTTCCAACGCCACTTTGAAGGCGCTACCATGGACCAAGAGGTCGTCCAGGTAGACCAGACACTCCTGTCTGGGGATGTCAGCCAACACCTTTTCCATCATCCGTTCAAACGTGGCGGGAGCGTTGCACAGGCCAAAACAGAGGACCCGAAACTGCCACAATCCTCTTCCAGTGCAAAAAGCAGTCTTTGGCCCGGCTGATGGGCTGAGGGGTACCTGCCAGTATCCACTGCGCAGGTCCAGTGAAGAAAACCAGGACGAACCAGACACCAAGTCCAGCGACTCGTCAATGTGGGGTAGTGGATATGAGTCTTTCGTGGTCACACTGTTCAGTGGCCTGTCGTCGACACAAAACCGCATCTTCGGACTCTTTTTCTTGTTGACCATCACAACCCCCGAGGCCCAGGGGCTGTCAGATGGCTCAGTGATGCCATCCTTCAGCATCTCCTCGATCGCGTAATCAGCTGCTGCTTGGTGAGCCATGGGGAGATGCCGAGGGCGTGTCTTGATGGGTTGTGCATCACCGGTGTTAATTTCGTGCTGCACCAGGTGTGTCAGGCCCACTTCCTCCTCTGTCAGTGCAAAAATGTCCTTAAACTCAAACAGCACCTGCCACAGCTCCTCTTGCTGTTCAGGTTCCAAGTTGTCACAGCTGCGCTTCCATATCTCTCTTACTGCAGCCAGTCTGTCTGGCGTGGAGGGCTGCACAACGGCTGTGGTAGGGAAGGATGGTGGCGCAGGAGTGGGAGGAGAAGCTTGGGGTGGGGGGTCTGGCCCATAGTGGATCTCGGCTGCTCTTGCAGCTCCCAGTTGTAGTCTCAGAGTCTGTGTGGAGTGCACAAGTTTCACTGTTGGGCCCTCTGGGAAAGCCAACGTATTCCACCCCAAGTCTAGCACACAGCGGGAGGCCCTCAGGAAATCAAGTCCTATAATGCAGGGGTCTTGGACTGCTGCAACCCCCACCTTAAAGTCCATTACAAGCCCTCCAACCTGCATAGCCACCGTCCCTCTTCCCAGCATAGGGGCGAGTTCGCCCGTCACTGTCCGCAGTTTCACCTTCGTAGGTTCTAGCAGTGTCCCCGCTGGGATCACATCTGGTCTCATCAGTGTTACAGTGGAACCCGTATCAACTAGGGCTACGCACTGGGTCTATGGCAGGGTAACGGGGACGTGGCAAAAGTCGCCCGAGTGTGTCCAGCCCACCACTCTCGCAGACTCGGTGGTGTCATCTGTTTCTGGGGGGAGTGGAGCAAGGCTCCCCCATCTGTGCCACTGGGCTCCGGCAGCTGGACACGGAGCGGGGTGGGGCACGGGGACAAGGGTCTGCATCGCCCCCTCTATGCAGACCCCTTGCCGTTTCCCTGGGCACCAGCCTGTTTAGGGCACTGTACGCTGATGTGGCCAGCCTGACCACAAACCCAGCATACTGGAGGACTGCGACGAGGACGGGTGTTGTTGCGTGGTGGTTGCAGCGACGCAGCCCGGACTAGTTCAGTCAACTCAGCAGCCCAAGCCGGCTTCTCTAGGCCGGGATCCACCTCAAATGCAGTTCTCACGGCGGGTCTGCCGTCGATGTTGTCACCCTCTGCAGGACCTCCAATAATCTCCCTTTCCAGCGCAAGCTCCAGTGCCTCCTGCAGGGTGCGGGGATGCGCCAGTTGTGTCTGAATGCGCAGCTCTCTGGGTGTTATGGCACGGATGAACTGGTCCCGGGCTAGCTCACTCTGTACATCGGTGGGCATGTGGGCATACACTCTCCTTGTCAGGGTCTCTATGTTGTTAGCCAGTAAACGAAGTGGCTCACCTGGCTGTCTCCGTCGGTTAGACAGCTCTGAGCGCAGGACCCCAGGCTGATTACACTGTCCAAAACGGCGTTGAAGAGCCCCAACCAAAGCCCCATAGTCATCTCTTTCACTTGGGCTAAGCAGCAGCAGGCATGAGAGCGCATCCTCTGTGAGGCAAAGGGCTAACTGGAGTGTTTTGTCTGTCTCTGACCAGCCCGTGGCATGTGCTAACAGTTCAAATTGGGCATGGAAGGCATCCCAGTCTGCCTTACCAGTGTATTTCAGTGTCTTCACTTGGAGCTGGCAACCACGGGCGCTGCCATCTTTGTTCACGTTCGGCGTAGCGTCACACGCGGACGATGCTCCCACGCTACTGCGCTTCTCCCCGCTGGACGGGCTGAACCCAGCGTCAGCAGCTAGCCTCCTAGCCGTATGTCTCAGGTGGGCTATGTGCTCCGCCGAGTGTCCAAATTCAGTGTCACGCCGCCACACACCATCATAAGCATTGTCCAATACCTCCTCTTTGAATTTCAGCCGAGCATCGGTCTTTTCTCGCTGCGAAGCCATTCCATCTACAGGCGGGCTAGCGGCGGCTAGCGGCGCGGAAGCCTCGTTGTTTTACTTCTGACACCAGTGTAGTGTCCGGCTGGACGGAAGAAGGAGGCAGGAGACGCTGTCAGCGTTCCGACGCTTTAATAGCCCACTGAACACAGAACACGGTTACCGTCGGCCGTAACCACGCCAAAAGCAAAACCGAAACCGACAACCACAGGCTAGGCTCGTCCCTACTCTCAGCTCCATGCGCGCTCATGAACACCCGCTCCCAGGCACCACGCACGCTCACTTCGGTCACATGCTCGCTCCGTCCTCTACCTGTCCCATTCACATCCATGCACACACACACACACACACACACACACACACACAGTTAAGCATGGTGGTGGCAGTATGGTGGTGGCAGTATTATGGTGTGGGGATGCTTCAGTGTGTCTGGAACTGGGAATCTGGTCAAGGTTAAAGGAATCATGAAAAGAAGGATATATGAAGATTTTGAAAGAAAACCTCCAGCAGTCAGCTGCTAAACTGGGTCTGGATCGTCACTTTGTCTTCCAACATGACAACGACGTAAAACATGTCGCTGTTGGTGAAGATCTACCTCCAGAAGACCAAAGTGAACGTTACTGACTGGTCTGCACAAAGCCCTGACTGGAATTATATATATGTAGTGTCCATACTGTATGTAAATAGGTTATGGGGTTTATGTTAAATGGTTACCTGATTAATTTAGTATAGGATTAACAGTATATTAACAGGTACTGTACATCAACTGCATGCAACAAGTGTGATGTTCATTTGTGCTTCACAGATCAAAAAAACTGCTGCCTTCAGTTTCAAATATAAAGAGTCACTAAGGAGAATGACATCCACCAATAAGAGTCCTCAGACACCAGAAATCATTATGATGTTCAAGCAAAGTCCAGAATGTAAATATGAACAAATTGCAGAGGACTGATGTAGTACAATCCCACTTTTGCAAGTTCAAAAGAAAGTTGTAATAACATCATTTTCTTATAGTTTTTTATTGTGTGGAAGTGCATTCTAGCAGGGATGGCTATTACAGTTTTGACTTGTTAAATTAATTTGCATTTTATTGTGCCATATTCAACTATTTCATATCAATACAATTCATTTTAAGATATATATTTTGATACTATTGATCATCAATGCCTAATCATCAGTGGACTTTGTTAAAAATAAAGTGCTAATATTTGCCTACACTAAGACTGTTGCAATTTTGCAATGTTTTCACAAAATCCTGAAAAATCCCAAAAATGAAAAAGTCTCATTGTTTTCTTGATTAGAGGCGTGCTAAAAATAGTTTAAAAAGGGGAAAAAAATATCTGGGTTTCAGAGGGTTAAATCTTGCAGTAAGCAAAGATCACATCTAATATAAGTCAACAATCAAAACTGTGAGCAATATATATATATATATATATATATATATATATATATATATATATATATATATATATATATATATATATATATATATATATATATATATACATATATATATATATATATATATATATATATATATATATATATATATATATATATATATATATATATATATATATATATATATTCTTCACTTCTTTTTTCCTACAGAAAGAGTTACTGCTGGGTAGGTGAAAGTTTATTTTCAGGTCCTTTGAAGAAACTGCTGAGATGTCTAGTTATGTTGTCTTTTACAGTTCTAATTAAGGTTAATTAAGCTCCATTAGATCACTTAACTATGGTAATATCCTTTCCTTTTCTAGGATTAACTTTGAATGAACTTGAATGATGCCTTCATTGTATATGATGCTGGTACATGGAAGAAATGACTCCTATCTGTATTTTATGTTTTTGTCTCATTATGACCCTCTACCGTTCTCAGAAAATTACCTTTGAATTTGGAAAAAGCTCCCGCACAGCGCAATGGTACAGAATTGATTAAAAATGTAATTAGAATTAAAACTGCAAAAGCATTTGAAAATTCAACTTAATAATGGAAATAGTCTTTGTAATAGTGTTTTTGGCATATGATCAGTTCTGGTAGCAGTCTGTTATAATTGGGTTACATTTTAAACTTTTCATCACAATTTTGACAGTTTTGACACCATTTAAATGGCTATTTTGTATGTTTAAGTGTAAATTATAGTCTGTTGTATCACACTGGCCAAAAATAACAAGACATGGTTAGTCTTTGGTTTTTATCTTCAATAGAATTTTACATTGAATCCATTTGTCAAATTTTCACGATTCTATTGTTCCGTCCCGCTTATAGAATATCTTGTTACCATAGCAACGAAATCTCTGTCAGCCTAAAGTTTGTTTAAATATTGTTCTGTGCTGTAAAGTTATTAATACAGATGATGATGTGTAGCATGCGGTGTTTCTTATTTGTTTGTAATGAGGAAAAATCCTATCAAATTCTGTCCTGTCATGTTGTTAGGACTTTTGGCTCAGGCCCCATGCATTTCATTGTGGATCATGTCCATTAAACCAGTGATAATATATATTAAGCTGTGAGTCTGCAAGGGCTATCATATCAAAATGCAAACTAGAGACATATAGCAAGTTAAAAACACCAAAAAGAATTGGTCACCTCGAGTGGTACCGATACGTGAAATTTTGGGTCCTGCATGGCCCAAGGACTAAAAACCGACTGTTGTCACTTAAACTGACTCTGCAGCATTTACCAACTGGGCTTTAAAAAGACACAGATCAAAAACTACAAGTCTGTAACTACAAATTTGAGGACTTTTAAAACTCTAAATCTGAAGTCAAGGATTTTCCTCTGTAAGAAATATGTAAAATAATTAAATACAGTAAAACTGTACTTTTATGGAAACAACTTAAAAAGAATGAAAGAATGGCAAAAATATACAATTTTTTGTATGAACACGTACAGTTTTGACCTTTTTTTAAAAATTTTTGCACTGAACATGTAAATCAGTAAATCAAAACTCTTTCTGTGGTTTTACTAGATACTTCTGTAATTGAATAAGATAAGGTAAATTTGTAAGCTGACACTGAAACTGAGAACTGAGACATTTTTAAAAATAGCAAATATCTGTAAAATAATGCTATTTTTGTTCATTTAAATATCATGAAAATAGCATAACTTTGCAGTCGAACATAAAAGAAGTCTTTTTTAACAGTTAACATAATACACACACTTTGTAAACAGCACATGTGAAGTTTTTTCATTTTTATTTGAATATTTATGTTTCTTGTAATATTTTTTGTTGAACAGATGTTCAATATTTATGTATAAAAATATGATTTTATCCTGTTTTGCTGTTAGAAGTATTACTATAATTATCTACTAAAAATAATACTTCTTATACAAAAATAACAATACTTATTGTACAAAAATAGTAATACTTATTATATAAAAATTCTCCAGAGTGTGGACTCAGGAAGTACCAGAGAATGTCTTGAACAAGCCAGTCATTCTGGATCTTATGGAAGACTTCTTTGGTGGGCTCATCAGGGCTTCCTTGATAATGGAGACGACCGTGTCATCCACGCAGTCCCACAACAAGAGGTTCACAAGAAGCTTTGGATCTTTGGTTTGCAACCTTTTGCAGATCTTCTTGTAAATTCGCTTGTCGAGTTTTTTAAAGTTGCGTTTGGACAGATCGTAGTCTTCATCCTGGACTTCAGCCCAGACTCTCTTGAAGAGCCGCTCAGACACAGTGTCAAAGTGTTCTGATTCTCTGCCGTATCTAGCTTCTTTGAAGATGTAAAGAAGCAGCGAATCGACAACTACGTCGACACGAAATTTAAACTTTTCTCTTGACTTCTGACTTTTTGGGGTTTTTTCATCCTTCTGGACGGTGTCGAGTGTCTCACTCATTATATATATGGGAGTGTAGATTCTTTCCACCTCCTGAAGATCCCTGCCTTCTTCTTTTTCATCCTTCAGGGTGTGGACTGATTCCATCTCTTGAAGGTCCATGTCTTCGTCACTGTGGATTGATTCCACATCCAGAAGTTCTATGTCTCCTTCATTGTGGAATGATTCCACCTCCTGAAGGTCGACACTAAATTTGGACTTTTCTTCAGCTTTGAGTTCAACACTCAGAGAAATTCTGAGCGTGTCCTTCAAGCTGGATGTCTGAGTTTGGACGTTCATCACGTCCTGAGGGTCTGTGGCTGAACAGTTTGCACGAACAGTGCCCTCGCTGATCGGTGCTTTCTGGGAGCATCTTCTGGTTTCCATAGCTGCTGTTTGTGCTTCTCTTGGAGACTTTTGTGAACTGGGTCGGTTTTCTCTCGCCGTCTGTCTGCAGATGAACTGTGGAAACTGGCTGCTGCAGCCCTATTTAAGAACTGGATTCCGTCCACAGTGACGTGGGCGTCACGTCACAATGATGAAGGCAAAGGTGCACGGCGTTCCATTGGCCCCGCCCCCAAGCGGCGCTATGCGCATCCCAGGAGCCGTTGCTATGCGCCGGCGGCTCCGCTCTGCAGCTTTAATAGGAAGCTGGAAACAGAAGAACTCCTCTGATGGATCCAACGTGGTCCATCAGCTGCTGGTTCACTCCAACTAACGGAACTCTGAGATCCTCACAGCTGAAGGTCCGGTCCAGATGAGTGTGATCCGCCTCAGACTCCCTGAATATCACCATAAGATGGACTCAGCCAGTCTGCTCCATCAGCTGCAGATCAGCTCCAAACAACAAGAATCATTTCTGTGTCCAGCATTTCTGTCAACCTGCCGAGACGGAGGTCAAATAAAGCATCAGTGAGTGTGGATCAAAACAACCTGTGAGCTGAGATTTGTGGGGAAAAATGTCACTTTACGCCATTTTACGTTTAGTTTTTTATAAGATCAAAGTTGTGTGTTCGGTTCAAAGTGACGATCTGGCAGGAAAACAAAACATTTAAAAACAGTCAGATACTACAAGAGTTGTTTGAAGGGGCAGATACGTAAAATAATTAAAATACAGTAAAAAAGAATGAATGAATAATTCCAAAGAATGTGGACATGTACCGTTTTGACCTGTTTGTTTGTTGAACATATAAATCGTGTTTTTGTGTTTGAATGCAAGGAAAATTTAAATATATTTAAATGTATATAAGTGCAACTTTATAAATATATCATACTGTACATAGAACTTCAGGTGACACAAATATCTACAACTGTTTTATATCTATCTATCTATCTATCTATCTATCTATCTATCTATCTATCTATCTATCTATCTATCTATCTATCTATCTATCTATCTATCTATCTATCTATCTATCTGTATATATATAGATAGATAGATAGATAGATAGATAGATAGATAGATAGATAGATAGATAGATAGATAGATAGATAGATAGATAGATAGATAGATAGATAGATAGATAGATAGATAGATAGATGTAAGTACTAATAGGAAAGACTTAAGACTGGCTGAGAGGTAATACAAAATCAACTTTAATTATTTTAATCAGCCCTTTAAGATTGAAATATTATTTTCATGGATTGAGTTTCCTCACAAAAAAAAAATACATGAATTTTAAAAGTGCAGAAACACATGTGGTCACAGGTACAAGTGCTTCAGCACATGTGAAATTTAATGGGTTAAAATATGTTCAAATTTAACGTGAAATATGTGGAACATAACCGATACGTAGTTTTGGAGCATTTCATGGTGTATAGATGTTAGATTTTTAGCCAAAACAATCGCAATTACTCGTAAACATTTGTCTTTAAAACATGTTCTAATTGTTAATTTTAAAACCATCAGTTTAAAGAGGTGTGAGGAATACTTATTTAATTAGAAATAGATCAACTGAAATACATCAAAATGGTTAAAAAAAAACCCCCAAAAAACAACATGTTCACAATGGTGTAATGTTAAAAAACTGCAAATATCAGTCAAATATTTTACATTTTTGGTTTTGCTGATGTAAATATACTAAAACTGTGTAAGTTGTGGTCACATGTTGTAAAAAGAACAAATAATTTCTTTAAAAAACACAGATTTTGATGTGGACATTATGTACTAGTTATTGTGAGATACAGAGAACTGCAAATATCTGTAAAATAATGATTATTTTTTCCTGATTTGAATATAGTCAGTCAATCATTCAACAAAAAAGTCCTTTGAAGCTTTCATATTTTACAGTGTATGTTTGGAATACAGTAAAGTTCAATATGTACAAAGAAAAGTGAAAGTAATACAACCTTGAAATTAAATGACTTTTTTCAGCTTATCCGGGGCTGGGGAAGCAGAAGAAGCGGAAGGAAATGAATGGATGGATTTCTTCAGCTGATTTACATCCAGATAGCACAGATCCTGGAGTGGAGTCCAGCAGAGGGCGCTCATGTTCTACACAGCAGCAGTCACAGCAGGACATTGACTGTAAAACATTAGACACAAGACAAATAAAGGCAGTGGGATCATTAGCTGAACCACACTGACTCCTAATATATGATATATAATATATGAGATGAGCATGAAGGTGTGCAGAGATGTTGCTGACTGAGGACTTGTTGCATAAGACCAGTACAGACGTATTAATATGGAAACAGCCTCACACTCTGCTGAGCTCCTGTAACTGGAGGAGTAATCAGATTACTGTGGTGCTGCGCTGCTGTAGTGGATGGTCCAAGCAGCCAGGTGACAGTCTACTCCTGCTCCTTCAAGCTCCACCCTGAGCAGAGAAGGCTGGATTGTGTTGAAAGCACTGAAGAAGTCAAAGAACATGACCCTCACAGTGCTGCCGGGGTTCTCCAGGTGAGTCAGTGATCTGTGCAGCAGGTAGACCACTGCATCATCCACTCCAATGTTCGGTTGGTAGGAGAACTGCAGTGGATCCAGATGTGGGCTCACCTGGGGACAGAGGTTCCTGAGGACGATCCTCACCATGGTCTTCATCAGGTGAGAAGTGAGGGCCACAGGTCTGAAGTGGTTAGGCTCCCTGGGGTTCCAGGTCTTTGAGACAGGAACCAAACAGGAAGTCTTCCATTACACAGGAACCCTCTCCAGACTCAGGCTCAGGTTAAAGATGTGCAGCAGCACCTGACAGAGCTGGTCTGCACAGTCTCTAAGGAGTCTGGAGCTGATTCCATCAGGACCTGCAGCCTTTCTGGTCTTCATCTTTTCAAGCTCACTTCTCACCTGATCAGCTGTTATGGAGAGGGTGGGGGTGGTGGAGGAGGGTGGCAGGGGGAGGGGTGATGGTGGTAGTGGGGGAGTTAGAGGAGGAGGGGTGATGGTGGTGGTGGAGGGCAGGGAGAGGAGGAGAGGTGGTGTTGGTGGTAGAGAGCTGAGGTGTGAAGAAGGAGCTGGCTGGTTGGTGCTTTGATGAGAGGGGGGAGCAGTGGGAGCAGAGTCAAATCTGTTAATCTGACTGTACTTAAAAATGAAGCAACATTTCTCTGTTCAGATATGATCCCAAAGTCACTAAAACACACAGTAATATTGGTAGTAGTATGGAACCTTCTGTAAGAGTAGCAGGGCTGTTAAAGGTAAACTTGTATTTCAATATTTTCATTTTCAAAGAACCACTGACAGTCAAATATTACAGATTCAATTTAGCATCTCATTTGTGTGGCTCAGTTTCAGATGTTGAGTTCATTCTGAAAGCATGCAACATGTAATTAACTAAACGTAGTAAATAACTACACTCTGCTATCCTTTTCTTTCCCCCTGAAGTTTATTTCATGACAGTAATTAAAGCAAATTGAACCTGAGTGAAGATGAAATCTCCTGAAATGTGTCAGTACAGAGGTGAATCATTCCAACCGCTACTGAGAATCATTTGAGGAATCACAAGAGGCAGAGGCTTTGACATCCTGGATTTTGGTCAGTTATATTTCTGTTGTGTCATATTGAGACAAGGAAAAAGAAAACAGCAACCTGAAATGTCTATCTGAGTGTGTGATGAATGTGTGTGTTACCTTATGTCAGCATGTTTAGCCAGAGGTGGACAGGAAGTCTCCCCTGATTGGCTGCAATAAAGGAGCGGCAAGGGGGCAGGATTACTGCGACAGAAGGCTTCAAAGTCATCTGCTAGATGATTGGGCAGGACGACCACACCGGCCTGCTGGTATCCTGACAGACACATTTAATGTGGTCAGAACAAAACTAAACATTAGTTTCAACATATGAGTCCGTTTCACATTTTGTCCTAAAACTTCTGTTGTCCTCAAAGGAGAAGCACGTCTTTCTGTTTTTTCATCAGATATATATTAGGACATGGAGCGGCCAGTTCAGCTACTTACAGATTACATGTTTTTATCTTCCTACAAGAGATATTTTAAAAAATAAAAAGGGAGCTTCTCAGTTTCATCCATCCATCCACTCAGTTCCTTCTGCTTATCCAGCATCAGGTCTCAGGTCATTTCAAACATCTCTTCCTCCCGTGATGCTTTCAGTTCCTCCTGAGGAAAGAGGAACTGACCAGATGAGATATGTAATCCCTTCAGTGAGTTCTGTGTCTCTGCCTAGCTGGACTTCCCAAACGACCTTTGTCATGGATAACGGCAAGGCTACCTCCAAGTCTTCAGCCTCTGCCTACTAAGCAGAGGATGTGGTAACCGGTTTAAGGAGTCCCACTAAGAGCTCCTTCCACGACCCAACAATATCTCCAGTCCGGGTCAGCAGCTCTCCACCCTGGCTGTACACAACTTGGGCCACGCCTTCCCTTCCCTTCTTGAAGCATCCAAGGTCTCATGGACAGGGGTCTGCACCAGACATTCTCAGTTCACATTTTTGGGTTTTCCAGGTCTGTCAGCAGCTCTCTCTGCCATCTGATTCAGCTCACCTTTACATGGTAATTGGTTGAGAGCTGTGCTCCTCTCTTCACCAAAATGTTTGAGACACGAGCCACAGGTGAAATGAAACGACTACAAAGGCCATCATCAACCTTTCATGATGAGCAACGAAGTTCAATAACAGAACACTAAATTTCAGATCAGGCATGTTGTTCCTCCCAATCACCCCCTCCAGTTTCCTCATCATTGCTCATGTGATTGTTAAAGTTCCCTTGTAGAACCACGGAGTCCCTCAGCAGAACCTTCTCCAGGTAACCAGCCAGAGACTGAGAGGCCAAGTACTCAGCTTTTCCTCCGTGACACTCAGTCACAGAAAGATAACTTCTCATTCTCTGGTGAGAACTCCAACAGACACTTGGGACAGTGTCTTCACAAGCATTAGCTCAAGAAAATGTAAAACTGTGACTCTTGATTTCATGGGAACAACTGATTATTTTTTTCAGTTATTTTTTGGTGGTATTTGACAGGTTAGGTTGAGATACAGGAAAGTAGGGGAGAAGAATCGGGGGGGGGGGGGGGGTGTTAAGAACAACTATTGCTGCTAATAAAAAGTTCATAAAAAGCCAAGTTAGGCCAAGGCTAAGCTTCAGAGACAACTAGCAGCTGCTGAGCATAGGTAACCTACAGCAGGTGAACTCCAGTTTACTTTAAAGGTGACTTTCTTTGACCAGCTAAATAAAACCATTAAAGCTCCTCAATAACAAGCAGCTGAACTTTTTCAGTTTCTGATGAATGTCTTGTGCACAATTTCTACACTAATACAAACTTTTAAATTTGATCATTCAAATTTGAATAGAAATTGATCAACTTTTCAGCATGAAGTTTAGGGTTCTAAATGATCTCATATTGCAGGTGTGGAGTTCCAGTGTCACACTAAAGCACTGAAGGTGATAAACTGGTTCTTACCGTCAGCTAATCCCGCCGTGGTTCTTATCCTGGAGTCCTTCTGCCTGATTAACAGCCTCAACTCAGCAGGACTCAGACAATCTAAACTACCTGAATGCTGCAATCTCAGAACACACACTCCTACTTTAAGTGGGATTACTGTCGTCTTGTCAGTGGACAAAGTGGTTTCTGTGGTTAATCTTCAGTTTTTAACTCATTCCTGAGGCAGCCCCAAATACAGAGGAGGTCCTGTCAGTGCAGTTTACAGCCAGGTGTGTTTTCAGTCCAGCTACAGTGAAAAGTGACTGCAGGGGTAGAGGAGGACATGATATAACTTGGTCAAAGTTTGCTCCATCAAACATTCTAGTCTTCTCTTATCTTTTTCATTCCAGTTAATGTTTGGTGAAGAGGAGTTAGATGTGGTTAATCTTTGAAAATCTGGAACAGAAAAGAGAAAAGAATGGAGAATCCCTGACAGAGAAGAATATCTGTGGAGCTGAAAGAGTGTTAAAGAGAGACACGAGTTGATCCATGGACAGAATAAACAGTGGAGGGAAATGTGATGTTTTGGAGAAATGAAAACATGTCGGGGCTGCACAGTGATGTAGTGGTTAGCACTTTCGCCTTGCAGCGAGAAGGTCCCTGGTTCACGTCCCGGCTTTCCCGGGATCTTTCTGCATGGAGTTTGCATGTTCTCCCTGTGCATGCGTGGGTTTTCTCCGGGTACTCCGGCTTCCTCCCACAGTCCAACAATATGCTGAGGTTAATTGATCATTCTAAATTGCCCATAGGTGTGAGAGTGATTTTTTGTCTCTATATGTAGCCCTACGACAGACTGGCGACCTGTCTAGGGTGTCCCCTGCCTTCGCCCGAGTCAGCTGGGATAGCCCCCCCCCCTTCCGCGACCCTAGTGAGGATTAAGCGGTGTATAGATAATGGATGGATGGAAAACATGTTGATGAGACTAAATACAGGCTATTATTTAAATGTAGCTTTAATTTCAAACTATTTGCTGTGTACAGTACGCACATTCTGCCAGTTGATACAAACAGCACCTGTAATGTTAATTCTATTTCATTCAGATGTGAAAAAGTAAGTTAACAGTTGATTTTCAATGATGGCATGAAGTACACGACCCACTACCATCACACATCACTCTCTAAAACGCTGATGTTCAGGAGGAGCTGATCAAGGCGTGGTGGAGCATTGTGTTACTTCCAGCAGTCTGCTGATGATGTCAGAGTGTGTGGGGTGAAAGGTCAAGCCGTCCACCTCCATGGCCAGGTGAGCAGTTTTCCCACTCCGGATTCCAAACTTGACCAGAGTAGAAAGGAAAGACTCCTCCTGGTGGACAAAAGAACACAGAGATTGAAGAGATGTGTGATACGTCTAAATTAGGATTCATTGTGTTTCTGTGGTGACCTGATAATTGGACTATTCTTACTGTCCTTTTAGCTCAGTTTAAGCTGTTAAATCCTCCACTTTGTTCACCTGCTGAGCCGTAACTCATCCCTACAGGGAGTTTATCAGAGCATTACTGTAGAAACTCTGCCTGCTGATGGAAAACATGCTGGTTGGCTCTGGAAAGCTGAAACATTGAGCTGAACGAGGCTGAACCAGTGCAGGGCTGAGGATAAATGCAGGGTCACATGACAGCTTTGTGTGGGGTCACTCAAGGCAACACTTTCCACACTAAAACACAACCATGTGATCCAAAAATATTGTTCAGCTGTTTTAAGTTCCTCGCTTTTGCTTGGAAAAGGCAGTCGGATGAATCATTTATTTAGTCTGTTTTTGTGGGTAAAATCAATGTGATGCATCTGAATTCTGCTCAGACACTGATATCGATTGCATGGAACTGGTTTCCGTTTTACTTTCTGTTTGTCCTGTGGAGCAGACACACTCGTGTTCACTGGTCTGTAGAATCCTGGTCTCAAACTGTGAACAGACAGAGAACATATGGAAGTCTCTATGGTCTTTATGCATCCTGTTCCTGCTTGAATTTTGGTTTTTATTTTCTTCATTCAACCCTCGTGTCGTCCTGTGGGTCAAAACTGACCCATTTTAAAGTTTGAAAATGTGGAAAAAAAAAAAAAAATTTCACAGTGAAACTTCTGACATCCACATTTTCAACATTTTTGGGAAATTTCTGAACATTTTTTGGTGGAAAAAAAGGAATGTTAAAAATGTTTCTTAAAAACATTCACAAAAAAATCAAAATCCAGTGAAATTCGCTGGATTTTGGTCGATTTTTATGTGAATGTTCTTAAAGAAAATATAAGTTTTACTGATATATATGTAATCACTTTAAATACTTTTAGGATTTTTTGGAAGATTTTTACTCATTTTTTGAAAATATTTACAAGAATTTTCTTGCCAAATTTAGGGGATTTTTCAAAAAACATAACTTTAAGTAATTATTGGAGTTTTCTTCCTGAAAGTTTTGCAAATTTTCAGAAATTTAGGGAATTTTTTTGCTGAATTTTTGGATTTTGTTCAGACAAGGAAACAATATTTATTGGTGAAGACAACAGGAAGGTTAAAATTATTTTTTAGGCGTTTTTTGTGAATGACAGCAGGTGTCTGGCTGCTGGGAACTGAACCAGAATCATTGTTGACAGGATGTGCACCCACATGGTGAGCACCCTGACGTCTGAACTACTGGTTCACCCCATCATGGATCATTTACTAAGAGGGTTCAGAGAGACAGCATCCTGAGAAGAGAGAGTTCAGAAGCGTTTATCCGGTACCTTGTCCACTGACGGCAGGCTAGCAGTCCAGTCCTGCAGCTGGTCTTGGGAGGTCACTGGTTCCAGTCCCAGTCCTTTCTTCAGGTAACGCTGGTGTGAGGGGCAGGTGTGGAGCAGGTAGAGTCCACAGGCCACAGCATAACCTCCCCAGTTAGACACCCCTGCAGCAACACGGGACCAAAACATTCCTGAGTTCCTTCTAGAATCAAGATTTAATCAAGAGAACTGAAATACGGTCAGAATGATTTTAGAAACAGAGACACTGCCAGAGTTTGGCTCATGACTGTGGACTTCTTATCGAGGAATGAGGACTGACACAGAAAACTGTGTGTGGTAATTCCTGAGGATTTCCTCTTCTGAAGTCTCCATTTCCACTAATATGTCTAAAGGCTCATATGAACAGATTGACTCAGGACACATAGAGGATGTACAGAGAGGTCAGGCATGCCACTTTCATTTCTCTCCTGGATGTGTTTGTGTATTTGTTGACATTCTGTGTGTGATTGTGTGTTGATCTGTGTATGTAGGTCATGTATCTCTACCTGCAGGAGACATCATTGGTGTCATTTCTGTTGTGTGTGTGAAGCCATGACTGCAGCAGCACTAGAACATGTGTGTTTACTCTGTACAGCTGAATGAATGGGTGAGTGGAGATCCATACCAGCAGTAATGGCAAAGTCAGCTGGAACATCACAGGCTATCAGACTCCCTTTGGGCATCAGGTTTATCACCTTGTCCTTCACTTTACCCATCCCCAGCTCATTACCACCATCACCGATTCCTGCAGTAACGGAGAGAAGAGCAGCTTCCATAAAGCAACAGTACGGTGAACACCAGGCATGTTCTCATCCCAACAAGAAGAAACCACTGAGACAGTAGCAGCTTTAACATGTGGAGGGAGAACATATGAAAGCTGGTAAAAAGGTGCAGCTATTTCTCCTGTCATTCAGCATAAAACACATTTTAAAGAAGTCTGAACGCATTCCATGTGGAATGTAGCAGGAGCACATTACTGAGGCAAAATAAAGTTCATGTCCAGACGCAGTGGAAAACTTTCACAATAAAAGAACCGTGGGTTACACTTTCTAAGCTGCAAGTTAAAAGGCAGAATGTCTCCAAAAAATAACATGTCCTGTGTCCTGACAGGTGTGTAGCCAGAAAAATAGCATTTCGGTGCCAGACAGCAACAAACCAAAGCAGGAAAGAGTCAGAAATGAGAATAAAATGTAGCACTACATATAATATAGCCAAAAAAGATGGATTCTGTGAACTCTAAATCCCAGATAATCCTGATGAAAATCAGCAGGTTAAGTGGACAAAACATTTATCTGCTCCTTTATTCCAGATTACACTTAAATCATTCAGTGTGTTAATTATTACCAATGTGTACTACATCTAATAAAACAAGGTAATGCTTTAAATGTATTATTTCTAAAGAAAAATGTGGGATCCATCTAAATTACCAGCAGTGCAGCCAACGTGAAAAGTTCCTCTGGAGCCCTGATTGATTTTTTTCAGTTGTAACCCTGAACTGGATCCCAATAAGCAGAATAAAAACTCAGTGCGAGTGCTGTCTACCTGTGGTAGTAATTCCTGGGATGTCCTTGGCAGCAATAAACAGGTTATCAATGGGATCCACCAGATGTTTGATGTTTATTCCTCTCATGTTGTAGTAATTTCCATCTGAAGCCCGTCCACTGCGCTCTATCGCCACCAGGTGGTCGTACCTGGTAAACAGCATCAAAACCACAGTCCATTTGCACTGCTGAAGCTGGGAAATACAGCACGAGGCTAAAATCAGGTTTTTAATACAATCACAGCAGTCTGTAGCAGTATTTCAGACATGTGAGAACTGATGTTCTGTTCGTTGTCTGAGATTCTTTCCTCTGAGGTGATTAAATATCAGCAGCAGGATCAATACATTCAACCCTAATGATCACGTTTATTACAAAACAGATAACCTGGGCTTGCTAGTGTCTCCATGGTGACACAAGAAGTGCAGCGCAGCGTCTGGACCGCTATCCTCAAAAGTGACCAATGGGATTGCAGCTTTCAGCACTCCTGAGGGTGACATCATGGAGTAAATTTCATTGTTAGTGGTCTCCTCTTCAAAAGCTAAAGACTCACTTCTTATCAGTGAACGGAGGGCAGGTGGAGTTTGTGTGGACAGATTGTGGAGGAAGCTTCACTTTAAGGTTGACAGGATTAAAACTCTGTCCTACCGTTCCTCACTGCTTCATCGATGATGGCCTGGTTCATCTCCACGGCTCTCCTGTCCGTCAGCATCGTCACCTTTTTACCCAGAGACAGCAGCATGGTCGCCATGGCGATGGCTCCAGGCGGTCCATCCGTCTCATCCGGAGGGCTGAAGGGCAAACACAAAAACTAACAGCAATCTGGAGCAACATCTTGAGTGGAATGATCTGAATCTAAAACCACGGCATTGCTTCCTGTCTGAGCTGAGCTTCAGAGTCTGTTTCCTCTTTGTTCAGGGCCGGTTACACCATCAGTCCATGTCAGCCATCGTTTATTCTCTGCTTCTGCTCATCACAGATCTTACACTCATCAACAGCTTCTAGCTAAGGCCTCTAGTTGTAGTTAATAAAGTGTGTGCTGTATGGGAGGAACACGCTACAGAAGTGGAGAACCAGCAGATCAGTGAATAACTGACGTGGTCACTCTGAGTTCCAGTGCTGTGAGCTGAGCTGCAGACCGCTAGAATAGATGGGGGTTGGAATAATGTGCTGCTAGAATAACTCCAAGACAACAGTGAGACCCACAGACAGTGGAAGTCCACCTGTGTGTCAGGTGACAGTAGCGTGTACAGGTACCTGTGCATGTAGTGTGTAGGGAAACCGGTTGTTATGGCAACAGAGGAGGAGTGTGAGAGAGCCAGACAGGAGCGTAGAAGTTCATCCTGAACAAATAAAGCTCTGATCCCTCGTTCACCTGGTGACAGAAAGCAACAAACTCACATCTACGTCCAGAAATTAGACAAAAAAGTTACAAAGCGACAAAAAAATCAACAAATGAGACAAAAAATTACAAAAGCGTGGAACAAAATGACAAAAATGACACACAAAATAATGAATAAGGCAAAACACAAAATGACAAGCATGAGACAAGAAACACAAGCGAGACAAAAATGGACACAAAATGACAAAACTGAGAGACAAGCGCTAAAAGTCAGACAAAAAAAAGACAAAAAACAACAAAACAAGACAAAATATGACAACAATGAGACACAAAAAGACAAAAGAACAATAAACAATCTAGTATTTTACTTTATGATCAAATCAACTTGTCATGGTCTAGAAATTATTTTAAATTTATAGTTTTACTAATTTACTATCTGCAGTTAATGTCTTCTCTGGAGTTTTTACAGTTTGGGGCCGGATTGGACCCTCTGGAGGGCCGCTTTTGGCCCGCGGGCCACATGTTTGACACCTCTGGTCTGACCACACATACCATGTCTAAATACTTCGGCTATTTTTTCTGCTTTAACTGTCAGAAACTTCACTGTTTGGCTTCAGTTGTCTCAACTCCAGCCTCCAATAGATGAAATCTCTTTGTGCGTATGTTTACCTGGATCCTCTCCAATAACCGTCTCCAACTGTCTGATCTTTGCCACTGCTGCCTGAGATGCCAGGCTGTACAGCAAGGGATTGTGGGATACCTGGAAGCAGAGCGGGGTCTGCTCAGGATGAGCTTTGGTGTGTTGAGGCTCCAGACTGTCAGAAGGGGGAGTTAGGGGAGAGGAAGGAGTGTCTGGGATGTCAGTCAGGAACATACAGCCTGGTGAGTGACTGAATGCCAAAGGAGGCTCTGAAAACACACAACATGATGTTTGTTCACACATTTTGATTATCATTCTTATGAACATATTAAAAACTGCAGAAAGGGTTCGATTTGAGTCTTGACGTCTCAACAGTTAAAAACAGCCCCGACATAAAGATCATTTCTGATAACTACGAAGTCATAACGATGGTTATGAAGTAAATAAAGCTGTAGCCAATCATATCCACTCACTGCTGCTGAGTATTGCCTCTATAGCAGTCACTCCACAGGCCCAGAACACTGGGACATCACCAGGCTGCAGCTCTACCTGCTCTCCATAGTCTGGTCTGGACAGGTCCTGTATGCCCAGAAAAGCTGCACAACCAACAACAAACACACATTCATCAAGTGTATGCCAATATTTCTACAGAGTTCAGCTTATTATCCTGTACATAGTGTGTGTTTGTGTGTGTACCTGGGTCTCCTATGTGAACAGGAGCTCCATGTGCAAGTGGGTTGAGATGAGTGACCTCCACTGCTGCATCCAGCAGAGCAGCTGGAATAGGACGCATCGTGACCACTAGAGGGCAGCTGAACTTTCCTGCAGGAAAACAGCCGACTGCAGTCTAGACGACACACGGAAAAACATTAGTCCATAAAAGACCATAAAAGCAAAGACATAAACCAGGTTCTGCAGACCCGGACTTCACTGTGTGGACTGTAAATATAGATGGTTCACCTCAAACTACTGATCCATCAAACAGACATTCCTACTGCCAACTGGTAAAACTACAAGTTCTACTAACATTTTTATTCCTGCCATGTCTGTCTAGTCAGCTCAAAGGATGACTTCTAAGGTCTCCATGAGGGAGCACTTTCCTTTAGATGAGAGGTGTTTCTGTGGAGCAGTCCACTCTGATTCACAACTAATCTAACCTCTGAAAACCAACCGCTGTACAATCAATAGTAAAAGAACTGGAAACATACATCTTTAGGTTCCTTCTTCAGACAAAGTCTTGTTGCATGACCTCACTTTCACTGTTGTGTTCACACTCCCTGCTGTAGTGTGAACTCAAGCTAAAATAGTCCATCAGTTAGCTGATCATAACAAAAACAGCAGAGTTCTGATGATCATACAAGGCTGTAAGTTTTGGAATTGTGTTTCAAACTGCTGAACCTTCAGGACCTTTAGACCTCTGAACTATACGCACCCTGTACATGCTGATGTTTCTGCCTTGTTCCACATTCCTGACAGGGACTCCAGCTTTCTTCAGTTTGCCTTCAAAGCCAAAACTGCAGCCCAGATAGAAACACACCATGTCTGACCACGGACCTGATGCAGCACTGGAAGCAGAAGAACAAGTTAAAGTCAGACTGGTAGAATCACAGAGTTGAGTCCCCAGTAATTAATGCTGTATGATTAATAAAAGAAGCTGCTGTTGGAACTGTGTGATGGATTAATCATGAATGATTCAGTATTTGACATCAAATAGCATTAAAAATAGAAATAAAAGCAAAACAGTGATTAAAAAAGATACAATTAGTAAAATATAAAAATAATCATAAACAATCAGCAGGTGAAAAAATAAATAGTAAAATAAAAATAAATACTTTTAAGAAACTAAGTTCAGCACTAAAGCAGAACCTGCAGTTTCATCTTCATGCTTCCATTCACTTTGTGTGAAGCATCAGTTCCACTGGCAACAAAGTCTCAGAGCATGATACCGCCACCACCATGCTTGACAGTATTTTTGGTATCTTTGGGGTTAAAGGCCTCACCTTCTTTTCTCCTAACATGTTTCTGGTCATTGGGGTCAAATAGTTCAGGTTTTGTTTCATGTGTTTCACAGCAAACTTCAGTTGAGCTTTCTGCTGCTTCTAGAGGAAAGACTTTGTTGTTGCATAGAAACCTCTCAGCCCATGGAGAAGGAAAACACTCCTGACTGTGGATCTGCTTTTTGGACATTATTGGTTGACTCTTAACCATCATAACCAATTGTCTCTCAGGTGGCAGCTCGCATTTTTTCCCCTGAACAGTTGACTTTAGCATCCGTAGCTGCTTTGAAATGGCTTCAAGTGACTTTGGTGACTTGTTCAAGTCAATGATTTGTTTTTTCCGACCTGTACTGAGTCTAATGAATGGGTCAAACGGGCCCTGATATAATTTGGCTGAAAGGAGTCAGCAGCTGTACTTAATTCTGGTTGCTCCTGAGAAGGTAGAGGGCCATGCCACGAAGAAAATCTGATTAAAACAACTCATCATTTGGAAGCAAAACTTTCAGCTGGAGAACCAACAAATAAACTGTAAAACTCATTTCAAGTTCAGTTAAATTTGGTTAAAAAGGGCCCAAGTTCTCAAAAGTATCACATGATCAGAAAATCCAGGTAAGAATATAACTGTAGGCTATGAAGATACATCTATATCTATTGAGTTGTGACTGATCTCCATACGAAGTTTCTCTTTAAGAACTGTATCAAGCTGCTTCTGTCTGTCTGTCTGTCTGTCTGTCTTGTGTGTCTGTCTGTGTGTCTGTCTGTGTGTCTCTCTGTCTGTCTGTCTGTGTGTCTGTCTGTGTGTCTGTCTGTCTGTGTGTCTGTCTGTCTGTGTGTCTGTCTGTCTGTCTGTCAGTCTGTCTGTCTAAATACCTTGGTTGTCTCCCGTAATTCTGCAGACTGGACACAGTTTCCACCAGGCGACCCTCCTCATACACACAATACTGAGAGATATCCGTCCTACAGACACAGAAAACACAAACTCATCACATTACTGAGTTCTGCTGGGATTTGTTGAGAAATTAAGGTTCAATAGAGGCACAGGTAAGTTAGGTACAAAGAAAATATCAGTGACTTTGTACTACCGGAGTTAATATCATACATACAGAATGATTTTTACTAAATATAGTCACTCATCATATTCAGAGGTTTAATCTGACTGTACTTAAAAATAAAGCAACATTTCTCTATTCAGATATGATCCCAAAGTCACTAAAACACACAACAACATTGGTAGTAGTATGGAACCTTCTGTGGGAGTAGTGGTGCGGTTAAAGGTTAACTTCTGAATAAGTTGTTTTATTTTCAATGAACAACAGACTACAAAATATTAAGGATTGAATTTATAAACTCATTTGTGTGGTTCAATTTCAAATTCCTCGTTTATTCGGAAAGCAATCACGTCTGTCACTGCTTTCTGTACTTCAAAAATCACATTTGAGAATATGTATGAAAGATGACAGGTTTGAAAAGCATTTTAAAAGCTGCTTTAGCAATCATCTGTGGCCGAGGTCAGACTATAAGACTCTGAAAGTCTCTGAGCTGCTGAGCTGCTCCTACCAGAAAACACTTTTTGTCCCAGATTGTTGACATGCTGGTGCGACGGTACACAAACCACAGGATGGATGCCAGGCCATATCTAATACTGCAAGAAAATTATCAAGTCACTGTGGTGGTTTATCAGGTTCACATTTTACAGGAAAGGGCACATGTAAAAATAGCATAAATATATATAGAATAAATATACAGCATCTACAAAGCAGTTCATAGTTGAGAAAATACACTGCCTGTCCAAAAAAAGTCTCCACCTGGATTTAACTCAGCAAATAGGTAAGATCCTTCCACTGGATAATTACTGCAGTGATGACAACTTCTTTAACCCTAGCTGATGCAGGGAGAAGCTTCTCATTCCTTATACAACCATGTTGGAAGACATATCCTGTGGTCATGGAAAGGATGTTAATCTGTCAGAAGGGTCAAATTATTGGCCTGCATCAAGCAAAGAAAACAACTAAGGAGATGAATCGTCTAAAATCAGGTTAAGAACCGTCCAACACATCATTAAAGCCTGAAGGATAGTGGAGAACCAGCATCTTCCAGGAACAAATGCGGGCTGAGTTCACGAGTCCAGATTTACCCTGTTCCAGAGTGATGGGGGCATCAGGGTAAGAAGAGAGGTGGATGAAGTGATGCTGTCATCATGGCTAGTGTCTACCAGCCTGTGGTGGTTAGAGTTATGATCTGGGGTTGGTCAGGTTCAGCAACGTTATGTTCCCAAAGAATGAGGTCAGCTGACTACCTGAAGATACTGAAGGACCAGGTCTTTCCATCAGTGGAGTTTTTCTTCATGTTCCAAGATGACGATGCCAGGATTCATGGGGTCACATTGAGAATGAGTGGATCAGGGAGCATGAGATGGATTGTCCTCCACAGAGTCCAGACCTCAGCCCCACCGAGAACCTTTGGGATTTTTGGGAGATGATTTCGTGCAGCGGTCCGACTCTCCCATCATCAATACAAGATCTTGGTGAAAAATGAATGCCTCTCTGGACAGAAATAAATTTGCAGAAGCTTACTGAAACAATGTGACGGTGAATGTGTGCCATTTTCAAAGCTAAAGGTGTTCCAATGAAATACTAGTGTGTGTGATTTCTTTTTTGGACGGGCAGTGAAACATGAACAAACTTTTATTCTACAAATAAAAATATGTAAGAATATCAATAACTTCAACATACAGTGAGTACAACACAGATTTATCTAAAGACCTATACAGGAAATTAAAATAATTTATAATAAATAACACCTGCTGCACTCAGAACTGCTTGATGTAGCTCAGGTCTTTTATTCCTTGTTCTCTCTAACTCTTTCTCTTCTTCATTCTCATTGAAGTTCTTTTCATGACTAGTATTTTATTCACGTAATTCTGGTTTTGATCCATTCTCCTTTTTTGAAGTGCTTGCAGACAAACATACAATTAGTGTAGTTATTCACGGAAATTTCTCGAAAATCGACTTCAAGTTGAGGAATATTTTAAAACTTGTATTTACATGCGTATCGACATTAAAACATCAGCCGTTACTCGACCTGTGTGGATCAACTGATTGATTAAAACAGGATCAGATCTGCTGTTGGAGAGAAGAGTTTAAGAGCGTGGCTCATCAGTTCAGCAGCTTCACCAAGACGGAGAGAGAAGTCATAAAAGCAAACTGCAGCTCAGTTAATATGAAAGCTGCTGACATTTGTCTGGACAGAGGTGAATCATTCTAACCGTTGCTGAGAATCATTAGAGGAGTTTCAAGAAGCAGATTTACCTTTGTGCTTCAATAAATAATTAATTCTACAGAGGCTTAGACATTCTGGATTGTGGTCAGTTATATTTCTGTTGTGTCATATTGAGACAAGGAAAAAGAAAACAGCAACCTGAAATGTCTAGCTGAGTGTGTGGTGAATGTGTGAGTTACCTTATGTCAGCATGTTTAGCCAGAGGTGGACAGGAAGTCTCTCCTGATTGGCTGCGATAAAGGAGCGGCAAGGGGGCGGGATTACCGCGACAGAAGGCTTCAAAGTCATCTGCTAGATGATTGGGCAGGACGACCACATTTGCCTGCTGGTATCCTGTAAAACACACATCATGTTAACAATAAAAGAAACAAAACAAAACATGAGTTTCAACACAACAGTTAATATCCCATTTTTTCTACTATTATTATCTATTACTATTAGTGCATGGAGGAGCCAGTTCAGCTACACACACAACAGACTTTTCTTCTTCTTACAAGAAAGATTTTAAAATATAAAAAGGGATTCTCCAGGTATATCAGGTGCCACTCAGTTTGAAGACAGCTGAAAAAACTGCAACACACTGATTGATTTACAGCCTCCAGTAGAGCAAACAGGCCAACTTTAGAGACTGCTGTGTCTGGATCAGTCCAAATGGACGGAGCCACACTACAAACACTGAAATGTGGGTTGTTGACTGGTTGATGTGCTTTTTGGTTAAAAAAAATTTCTTGTCGAAACAGAAACATCACTTTCCATCATGTGTGATGACTGACAAAATAAGGAGAGAGTTGCCTTTTTGTAGTTCATAAAAGACCAACAGATAGGTCTGTCTTTTCCTACATATATAATCTAGAGAACTGCCACATCAGTTGCAGAAAGGTAGTTAGCAGTTGCTGCGTGTAAGTAGCCTACAGCATCAGAAATCATTATACTTTCAAGTACAATATATAGGAAGTCCTCGACTTACATCAGAGTTCCGTTCCTACGGATCAACGTAAGTCAATTTTCGCCATAAGTCGGAACTCCCGCAAAAATGTAAACAAAGTCATTCTGTGCATCACGATAAGATCAGTTCTTCATAAAAGTCACGAATATCAACAACTTTCATGCATGTATGAATCATTTTACAAGAAGAAATCAGAATATGTTGCACTGTTGCAAAGGTTATCTACTTTCACTTCCATGGAGACGGCTTTCCTTTTCTTCCAAGCATCAGAGGAGTCTGACTTATGCTTGGGATCCATAATGAAGGGCAAAAAGTTAGTGAATGTAGCACAATCCAAGGTGGCGTACAACCGGAGAATGGAAACAAAGCCGTCTGATAGCGCCAAGTGACGATGTATTCATCCACTCTGCTCGTCAGCTAGTTCCACGTAACCAGTCGTAAACCGAGGACCTTCTATATTACAATTTTAAGTCGATCACATGACTAGTCTCCATGAAACATCTTAAATTTTCAGTCAGTGGGGCTAAATGAGATATTGCTAATCCAGCACTAGATAAATATCTGGAGTGACATCCAGCAGTCATTATCACCACCAGACATATTTTAAGCTTTGTTTCTTGTCAGACACAGTTTGTGATGCTGTTTACTTTGATTTATTTGACTGAGCAGTTTGATTTGTTTAACTAGGGCAAACATAACAAACGTGACCCGCAACACTGGCCTTAATTAGCAAACAAGTCAGGTCAGGTCACACGAATTAACAGCCTGATTAATAGTGGATGATTTTTGGGTGTGTGGAAAAATACATCATTAATGATTCAGGCACAAATTAGCAGCTTGGACTCTGACTGAACTAACTTTGAGGTCCATCTCTATTAAGCAATAATGGAGCAAAAAAAAAGATCCAATCCAAAATTAAACAATGAAAGGAGACCAGAGAAGTTCCGTGTGGCAGGGATGTAGTGAAGTATATCATGGTTTTTGCACAGTCAGTTAATTCGCCAAGACAGATTAAAACAAACAGAGATATTGGTCACGTTCCTGGTCTCCTTCTGCTTTTGTTCAGCTTCAGTCTACTTCACTGCTTCACTGGAATATGATTTACCAGTTCAGAGAAAACATGTACAATTATGCATGGTTTCAGATCGGGAACTTTTCACATTTGAAGCAAACGTTACCACCACTAGACTACAGAAACCACAACACACCGCATGAGTTCCTATCTGGCCAGCTACAGTCTACTCAGGGACTGGTTGGGTACAGAAGGGGTTTCTAAAGGCCACACTGTCCACAGTTTTTAAAGTATAAGATAAGTATTTATTATTTATTTGGCAATTTTCAACCTCCATACTCATGTCAGAGCGCTTGGAGGCAGTTTCTGTACTGTTCACCTGACTGGGTGGAAAATCAAACTGTGAAATAATCCATAAATAATAAGCATATAAAAAAAACATAACACAGATTTTATAAATGTACTCATGAATAGTTTATCTTATATAGTCCATTACTGGGGTGGGTGTCTCTGGGATAACCCCTGCTAAATTATCATCAAGTCTTTCCAACTCTCACATTATACCAGTTATCAGTGTTTATAACATTGTGTTTAAATCCCGTGATTAAATCAGAACATTGTTCAGTCATGTCAAATTTAACCAATAATGTAGTATCCTTAAAAATGTCAGCTGAACTGGTCAATTTTTAAAAAGAAAAGAAGTTTTTCTTTCACAAGCTGATAAATGTTTGGTGCATAACTTCTAGACTGATGCAAACCTGCCAATTAATTTAGAGATCATTCAAATTTGAATAGAAATTGATCAACTTTTCAGCATGAAGTTTAGGGTTCTAAATGATCTCATATTGCAGGTGTGGAGTTCCAGTGTCACACTAAAGCACTGAAGGTGATAAATTGGTTCTTACCGTCAGCTAATCCCGTCGTGGTTCTTATCCTGGAGTCCTTCTGCCTGATTAACAGCCTCAACTCAGCAGGACTCAGACAATCTAAACTACCTGAATGCTGCATCTCAGAACACACACTCCTACTTTAAGTGGGATTACTGTCGTCTTGTCAGTGGACAAAGTGGTTTCTGTGGTTAATCTTCAGTTTTTAACTCATTCCTGAGGCAGCCCCAAATACAGAGGAGGTCCTGTCAGTGCAGTTTACAGCCAGGTGTGTTTTCAGTCCAGCTACAGGAACAGGTGATTGTAGTGGAAGGGGAGGAGATGATTTAACTTCATCAAACATTCTAGTCTTCTCTTATCTTTTTCATTCCAGTTAATGTTTGGTGAAGAGGAGTTAGATGTGGTTAATCTTTGAAAAGCTGGAACAGAAAAGAGAAAAGAATGGAGAATCCCTGACAGAGAGGAATATCTGTGGAGCTGAAAGAGTGTTAAAGAGAGACACGAGTTGATCCATGGACAGAATAAACAGTGGAAGGAAATGTGATGTTTTTGCTGCTTTAGAGAGATTTGTAAGATCAAACATGCTGATCAGATTCAGTCCAGGCTATTATTTAAATTTAGCTTTAAATTCTTATTATTTACTTCCCATTTATTAGAAAGAGCACTTTTAATATTAATTCTTTTTTATCCCTATGTGCAAAAGTAGGTTAACAAATGAATATCAATGATTGCATAAAGAACACAACCCACTACCATCACTAAATATATAATATCATGTTTAAAATAGTTTTTCTTGGCCTGGAAAACAGCGATCTGCAGTTGACGGCTGTTACAGGGCCAAAAATTTGAACTGGTTCCAGACTTGGTTGGGGTGAGACTTTGAAATTTCTGTCACTGATAGAAGTTCTGTTTGGTGAAAGACGAGAAAATCAACACAACCAATTCTGAAAAAAATAAAATGATCTTGATGTGGGAACCTTTAAATGAAAGCTGATAATCACTCCTTTTTTTTACACTCAACTTTAGCTTTAAAAACTCAAGTTTAATCAGGTTACTCACTTTATTGATCAGGTCATTTGACCAAAGGGTTGTCCAACTTAAACATGAAAAGTACCACTGTTCCATGTTTCTCCACTGGGGAATAATGTCTCTCACTGTTGTTCTCTGTAGTCCCAGCGCCTTAGAAATGGCTTTGTAACCCTCAAGACTGATGAATGTCAGTGGCTTTGTTTCTCATCTGTTCTTGAATCTCTTTAGAACGTGGCATCATGTGTTGCTTTTTGAGACCCTCTGGCTTCTTTACAATGAAGACAGGTTCTGTTTAGTGAGTGTGGATGGTGAAACTGAACCCAACTGCTAAATGAATTTGTCATTTGGTAGATTGGTACCTAAGGGGGAATTACTTTTTCACATAGAGCAAGGTGGCATTTTTCCTTCAATAAATAAAATCATCATCTAAAAACTGCATTTTGTGTTTTTTTGGGTTATCTTTGTCTTACATTAAAATGGTCTGAAACATTTATGCGTGACAAATAAGCAAAAAAGAGAAGGGGGCAAATACTTTTTTACAGCACTGTATATCAGAATATGCTCAGGAATCAAAGCTGGTTGATGTTGGGACAGTCCATCACATACCAGAATGACTTATAACTCAGACATCTTCTGGTCTGACTTATGTAAGTGTCTGTCCAGTTGGAAGCTTTCTCAGTAATAACAACAATCTTTACTTGGATTTTTTCCCGAAATTCACTGTTGCTTCACCAGACCTGATGAGAACTGACAATCACACACAAAAGGAAACCGTGAATGCATGCATGCGTTAGTGTTTCACCTTTGTCCACTGCAGAGTTAGAGATGCTTCTGAAGTATCTGAGGGACCGTCTGGCGGCTCTCACAGCAGACAGCATGCTTCACCTAAACAGCAGACACAGATATTGTTCTCAAAATCATTTCTTTAATTCAGATTTTGGCTTACAGTGAATCTATGTCTGAGGAATTGTGTATGTTGTGCCCCTCTTTGCTACCTCTCAACCAGCTGCACTAACTGCACTTTACTAACAACTATTCTGACTCCCCAGATGTAGGACACAGGTTAGATTTCTCTCATTTCAGTCATTTTTGTCCTTCCTTTGGTCCTTCATACCTGTGTGTTAGTTTTTTCACTACTAGAAAACAACAATCTTCATGCAGCAACCAACCCTGTAAACGTCAAATAATGCTGAGGATTTAGATCATGCAGTGAGGCAACCCTGCCAGTGTTTTGCAGTGAACTATCCATTTTAATCACAGTGCTGTCTTCCTGCATGCAAATGTTCCACCAAAACTCTCCAATCTGTCACTGTTTTCAGGGAGGCAAAACCTTTGCTTAACCCTGCGTCCGACAGTAATAAGTTCAAAGAATACAAACAATCCAGAGCCTTTTTCCATCTATATCAGAATGATAGTACTGTTCTATAGAATGGGCTGGTGAAGTCAGGTCAGTTAATAATAGCAGTGTAGATCTCCAGCTATTTACAGTTACAGGGTGTCACAACAGCAGCTCCAGTCCACTGGAGAGTAGAAGGACAATGACAATGTGTTCTTCTTCTTCTTGTCCCTCTGGCCAAAGCAAATTTATCCATTCAACTGCGTCATTTCAGGACAAACAGTTGTTACTTTCAAAGCTTTCTGCTGCAGCCAAAAAATTACTATTTTGTTTCCTAGAAGGCCTTTCTAGTGATGACATGAACCTTGAAGCACTTTTACTTCCTGGATTTAAACCACTGATCACTCAGTGAAAGCAGCCTTCTTGAGGAGGAAGACTGCTCAAAGTGCTGTTGATCTGGTTCTTCTACATAACTGGCAGCTTATTCAGAAAGTAGACTTTGGACTATTTGTTTCTCATTTCTAATTTAATTAGAGTTTAAATTCCTTCAACCCAATTTAGATTTAAAATGTATTTTATTTTTCAGAGGGAGCATTTAAAAGGCAACAAACACTGTTACCTGTCACATGGTGACAAGAAGAAATATGAAGCACTGATCCAGGAAGAGGATCCAGTGGCTCTGTAATGCTGTTGGGGGTATTTTGTTGACATGGTTTGGGTTCCGTTGTCCCAATAGAGGACAGAGTCACTGCAAATCAATACAAAGTTGATCTGAGTGATCAGCTTTATCCTGGATGAGACGTGTCTGTCCTGATGGGAGGATTACAATAACCCTACCCACTGAATGAGAGTTCGTCTTTAGTGATGGGTATGAAAATGATGTGAATCAAATGTTAAAGCTTTCAGTCATCAGATCTCAACTCAACTGAGAGTTCCAAAGATTTGGAGAATCAATCTGATGGCACATAGTGGCCCAACACCGTTAGAGCCCACATAAATGCCACCCAGAGTTCTAGTAGCAGACACATCTCTACATCAACTGTTTTGAGTCGTTTGGGACAAGATTAAACTAATTTTGGGCCATTTTAAACATGTTTTGAGATGTTTTGAGTAGTTTTGAGCAGGTTTTCAGTCATTGTGGACAAATATTTACTCATAATGGATGAAGTTTGAGTCAGTTTAAATGATTTTTGAGTAATTTAGGACACATTTCCAGTCACTGAACACAAGTTTCCATTCATTACAGAAACATTTCAAGTCATTTACGACAATTAAAGTAGTTTTGGACAAATTTTAACTTGTACAGGTTATTTTGCACAGATTTTTTGTCATTATTGGCAAATTTTAATTAATTTGGACAAATTCAATCATTTTGAACAAATCTCGATTTTTTTGGGGACCTGTTCAGGGTTATTTGGGACTTCTTTTGGGCCATTTGCGACAAGATTTAATACATTTTGGACAGATTTTGAGCCATTTTGTACCATTTTTGACATGTTTTGGGAAATTTCAAGTCATTTTGGACTAATTCCAGCTTGTTTTACAGGTTATTTTGGACATATTTAGAGTCATTATTGGCAATTTTTAATTCAAACTGAATCATTTTGAACAAACTTTGACTTTCTTGGGACTTGTTCAGGGTTATCTGGGACTTCTTTTGAGTCGTTTGGGACAAGATCGAGCATATTTTTGGACCATTTTTAACGTGTTTTGGGAAGTTTTGAGACATTATTAACAAGTTTCAAGTCATTGTGGAAAACCGTTTATTCATAATGGATAACATGTGAGTCAGGTTAGATGATTTCTGAGTAATTTAGGACACATTTCAAGTCACTCAAAACAAGTTTCAATTCATTATAGAAAAATTTCAAGTCATTTACTACAATTAAAGTAGTTTTGGACAAATTTCAACTTGTTTTACAAGTTATATCGGACATATTTTGAGTCATTATTGGCACTTTTTAATTCGTTTGGACAAATTCAATCATTTTGAAAAAATTCGGAGATTTTTTGGGACTTCCTTTGGGTCGTTTACGACAAGATTTAACAAATTTTGGACATATTTTGAGTCATTTTGTACCATTTTTTAACATGTTTTGGGAAATTTTGAGTAGTTTTGAACAGACTTCGAATCATTTGAATCATTAATTTTGGACTAATTTCAACCTGTTTTCCAAGTTTTTTGGACATAATTCCATGGGTGTTCATTCATAATTTCACTGCCTTCAGTGAGAATCTACAATGGAAATAGTCATGAAGATAAAGAAAAACCATGAAATGAGAAGCTGTGTCCAAACCTTTGACTGGTAGTGTTCATGATGGGATGCCTGTTATACCTTCTGTCATCTATGGGGTCGTTAGTAAAAGAAAATGGAGAACCAAAGCTCTGCTGGTTTATTGCCAGTTAGCTTCACATGCATGCGCACGCGCACACAGTGTATAGAGGACACATTGAGGTGCTAAGGTTATTCAGGAGCAGTTTCTTTAAAAGACAGCCAGGTGCGCTCACCTTTACCCGCCTAACTCTGAATATTTCTAAACGTTTCTTCTAAATAACAGGTGGTGAGGTCAGTTAGCTCAAACATCCATATCTGTATCAGTAAACACTGAAGAGCGTTTTCACTTCGAGTCACGACGTTTGTTTCCTCCAGAGCAGCTAGCTAAACACCGGAACCGTGACTCGCTGCTTTTTACCTGGTTTATGTACGTTTACCGCTGCTGACTGTGTTCATTCCTACCAGACAGTTATTCCAGACTTTCAGGAGTGTTGGAGTCTGAGAGGCTCACAGATGAAACCTCCGACCGACACACGGAAGCGTTCACGGAGCCGTGCAGCGTCCGCCTTCAAAATAAAAGCTTCACACTGCCCTCTGTTGGCCGAAACGTCTGGTTTGTTTTTGGGTTATCCAGTGACAAAGCGGGGATGCAGGCAAGACATGCAGAGGAACAGGAGAACTCTCTTAAAAAGAAAAAATGTTGTCGTAAAATGCTCTCGAAGCTTTCAAACCCTTTTGTGCAGTTATGTTTTCACATGGATAAAAGTGTGAATTTTCATGGATAACATGGAATTGTCTGAGTGACCCCAAACTTTTGAACGGTGGTGTACATCAAGTCAGAAGTGAGTTTACAATGATTTCTACAGTTGTGTATATTTTGCTATATTTAAACTATATTTTTCATTGTATTCTTAGTACATTTTATTATATTTTTACTGTATTTTTACAATATATTTTACTGTATTCTTACTATATTTTTATTGAATTTCTGCTAGATTTTTGCTGTATTTTTACTATATTTTTTATTGTATTTCTACTATATTTTTTACTGTATTTTTATTATGTTTTACTATATTTTTACCATATTTTTACTGTATTTTTACTATGGTTTTTACTGTATTTTTACTATATTTTTTAATGTATTTGTACTATTTTTACTGTATTTTTTACTATATTTTAACTATGTTGTAAAAATACAGTACTATATATATATACATACATACATACATACATATACATATATACATACATACACATACATATGGATATTCACATCTATATATACATATTTATTTCTTGTATATCTTTATTCTTATTGTTTCGGTCTGGAACAGGTGCATAATACATTTTACTGCGCATTATACCATGTATAATTGTGTTTCTGATAAATAAAGGTCTTGAATCTTGAATCTGTATGTAGAACTGAAATGTAAAGAGTGTACATTGAAGTGTATATTGAACTGTTGCACTTTCTAACATAAAAGGAAGCTGCTTGGTGTCTAGTAACTGTGCATTATGAGGTCGGTCATTCTGGAAAACAAGCGTAATATATTAACTACAAGCTTTAAGCAGCACAAATGAGCAGGACATGGATGTCAATATTGAATTCCCATATTTGACTTTTTGACTCTTGGTTGTGGATCTTGGTTTTTTGTTTACCTTTGATCACAGCCCGTTCTTTTAATGTACAACTAGAGTACACATGAGAATCCAGTGGGTTTGTGAAGCATGTGACAGTACCCTACAGATGCTGTCTAACGAGGGGGGAAGAAAAAGGTGCAAAGTAAATATTTTAAATGAGTAATCCTTTGTTTTTTATGGTGTTAGTCCCTCTGATCCAGATGTTGTGTAGTCGACAGGCTGCCCTTTAACCTTTGTTGCCTTTGATTTCTAGGGATCTGCTTTGGGAAGTTTAATCAGGAGAAACACAAGGAATCCCTTGACTCTCAGCACAGTTATTGCTACATTCACTGTCTGTAGAAAAATGGGGAAAATAAAACACAACCACAGCCTAACATAACCATTTCTGTAAGAGTGAAGCATAGACGATGAGATATAATAGCAGTGGATTGGTCGTGTTGGAATAAACAGTGGGAGCAGGTCATGGTGACTGCATTTACCACAATTAAAGTAGTTTTGGACAAATTTCAACTTGTTTTACAAGTTATTTTAAACAGATTTTGAGTCATTATTGGCAATTTTTGATTTATTTGGACAAATTCAATCATTTTGAACAAATTTTTAATTTTTCTGGGACTTGTTCAGGGTTATTTGGGACTTCTTTTGGGTCATTTACAACAATATTTAACAAATTTTGGACATATTTTGAGCCATTTTGTACCATTTTCAGCATGTTTTGGGAAATTTTGAGTAGTTTCGAACAGATTTCAAGTAATTTTGAATTAACTTCAACTTGTTTTACAAGTTATTTTGGACATAAATTGAGTCATTATTGACATTTTTTAATTCAAACAACCATTTTGAAGAAAATTCGAGTTTCTTGGGACTTGTTCAGGGTTATCTGGAGCTTCTTTTCAGTCATTTGGGACAAGATTTAACAAATTTTGGACCATTTTTAACATGTTTCCAGTTCCAGTTCCTGTTGCACCAAAACCAATTGTGAATTGAATAGTATTAAAAACGCAATGGAAATTTTTTTAAGTAATAAAAATAAACAATTAACAGGTGAGGTAAAGAAAAATGGAACAGTAAAATAAAAAGTTTTTAAAAATCATTAATAATAATCAAAATAATATAATATAATATAATATAATATAATATAATATAATATAATATAATATAATATAATATAATATAATATAATATAATATAATATAATATAATATAATATAATATAATATAATATAATATAATATAATATAATATAATATAATATAATATCTGAACGAATAAACTCATAAAATGTATCCTGATGAAGGTAACCTCTTTCTGTATTTTAGCCTGCCTACTTTCTTCTTATCTTTTAATTCCATTTGTCCTTTAAAATATCCCACAATGACCCTGGTTGCACTTTGTGACCTATTTATTCTGTTAGTGCGGTCAGTCGTCACGGTGACCCACATGTATAGGAGCAAACAACGTGAGCAGACTGGGACATTAAAGCAGCAGCATAGTACAACTGGTGCATGAGCACAATGTGGTTTCACTCTTTTGTTTCTCCTACACACCATATTCTGTACATTTTCTCTTTTTTGAAAATGGTAACGTGTTTATTCTTCATTCTTAGTTTGTTTCCATAAAACCTATAATGCGTTGACAGTTACAGCTAATATTGCTGGTAACTGAAGACCTAAAAATAGTAATAATCACATAATTATTTAACTCATGTTTTGCATTGTTGCAGTAGAAAGTACATTGAATTGTGAGATTAACAGCATATGGAGCACCTGTTTGTTACTGTGCAGCATAGGTTCAAGTAATGCAGTGGAGTAATATCTGAGATAGTAAGATCTGAGAATATAGACACATTATAGCTGTTGAATAGGTAATGGTTTTATGAGTAGAAAATCCTCAGCATTAATCAGATAGATAAAGATGCTGATTAGCTGCCAGTCAGTCATTCTGGGGCAGCGGCTTCAGTTCAGTGGGTCCAATGGCTGTTGACAGGACATTGATAAGACTTAGAATATCATTCTGTCTCTGGTCTCCACTAGTTGCCAAAACTGCAGGTCTGATAGCAACATTCCCAGAATATAACACCATAAATAGGAGACATTAAATAGTTTGATTATTGAAATAGGCAATGATGTATCTGAATCACTGCCATTCAAAAGTTTGGGGTCACTTAGAAATGTCCTTATTACTAAAAGAAAAGCAGTTTTTTCAATGCAGATCACATTAAATGAATGATAAATCCAGTGTAGACATTGTTAATGTGGTAAATGACTATTGTAGCTGGAAATGGCTGATTTTTAATGGAATATCCCCATCTTTACTTTTTTTTCTCGTTTTCTTATATTTTTGATATATTCTCACTCTTTGTCCTTTTTCTGGCTTTCTGGCAGTCTGTGCTGCTGGGTGGCATGGCACAGGGTGACAATGTCTGTAGGGAAACAGTCTTTGTGTAGGATTCCTCTGTCTCTCTGGCTGTCCAGCTCTCCTATGAAACCATACCAGTAGATCACAAGGCCTGGACCAAGCCTGTTCCAGTATCTCCAGAACTGTTCGTTGAGGTATGTGTGATGGCTGTGGTCATCCCCGAAGGAGGCTTTGCTCTCAATCCAGTGTACGATGTGTCCCTCCACAGCAACTGGAACCTCCAGGATGATATCAGGTGTCTTGTCGTAGCCCATAGCTCACAGTTGGTTTTCATCTCCATTTCCAGCAACCATCACTCCTGTGTTCTAATGCTACATTGTGTTAGCTAATGGTGGTGAAAGGATCATTGATGACTAGAAAACCCTTGTGCAGTTATACAATACAATACAATACAATAACTTTATTAATCCCCAAAGGGAAATTCAATTGTCTGGTCTCATCTGTTTACTATAGAATGAAGTAGTGTAATTGCTGATGGTAAGAAGGATTTTCTGAATCTTTCTGTCCTGCAGCGCAGGGATTGGAGCCGTCCACCGTGAAGTGGATGATCCATGTTTGTCAGAACGGCCTCCATCTTGCTCAGTGCCTGTATCTCCACCTCATCCTCCAATGAGTTCAATCTGATTCCAACCACAGAGCCAGCTTTTTTAATCAGTTTGTTCAGATGCCTTGCATCCTTGTTTTTTATACTCCCTCCCCAGCAGACTGCAGCATAAAACAGCACACTTGCTACCACAGACTGATAAAAGATCTGCAGCATCTTACTGCAGATGTCTAATGATCAAAGTCTTCTGAGGCAAAAAAGTCGGCTCTGGTCCTTTTTATAGATGAAGTCTATGTTTTAAGACCAGTCCAACTTATTATCCAGGTGGACATCTAAATATTTATACGATGTCACCACCTCGATGTCCACGCCACAAGTGTTCACTGGATGAAGAGGAGGTTTGGATCTGCAGAAATCGATGATCATTTCCTTTGTCTTTGAGGCGTTGAGTAGCAGGTCGTTTTTGTGACTCCAGTCACTGAAGGCACTTATCAGATCCCTGTATTTCAGCTTCATGTCCATTTCTGATACATGCCACGATAGCACTGTCATCAGAGTATTTCTGAATGTGGCAGGACTCAGTGCTGTATTTGAAGTCTGATGTATACACTGTGAACAGGAATGGAGTCAGGACTGTTCCTTGTGGAGCCCCAGTAGTGCTCATTAATGTCCCAGAAACACAGTTCCCGAGCCTGACAAACTGTGGCCTTCCTGTCAGGTAATCTATGATCCAAGAAACACAGGAAGGATCCACTCCCATCTCTGTGAGCTTGTCTTTGAGTATGGTGGGTTGGATGGAGTTGAATGCATTTGAAAAATCAAAGAACATGATTCTAACATAAACTCCAGGTTCCTCCAGATGAGACAGGGCACAGTGAAGCATGAAGAGGATGGCATCATCCACTCCAATGTGTTCTTTGTATGCAAACTGCAGGGAATCGAGTTTGTCTTTGACCTCAAGCCTCAGTAGACGTAGAATCAGCCGCTCCAGAGTTTTCATTATGTGTAAGGTAAGGGCAATAGGTCTGTAGTCATTTAGTTCAGCTGGACATTTGATTGTTGGTACATGTACAATGCAGGATGTTTTCCATAGAGCAGGCATCCTCCCCAGCTGTAGACTCAGGTTGAAGATCCCGTGGAGAGGTTGACCAGTTGTGCAGCACAGTCTTTAAGCAGCCTTGGACACACACCATCTGGGCCAGCTGCCTTCCCAGAGCAAAGTCTCTGAAGCTCCAACATCACCCCTGTCTCTGAGACAGAGAAGGGTAAAGGTGCTAGAAGGGAAGTGGCTGCAGCTGTGGAGACATGTGTAGGAGACGGAGGAGGAGAAGAAGGAGGAGCAGCAGTGTAAGTAGGTGTTTCCACAGTGTCAAATCTTTTGAAGAACAGGTTCAGTTCATCAGCTCTTTCCACATCACCCACTATTGGCTCCCTTTTCTTTTTATTGTTGTGATGTTATTATGAATCAATTAATAATAGTTTATTATTAATTCATAATAGTAATTATTATTATTATGTTGTTATGTTAGCACATGAATAAAAGTGGGAGTTTTCATGGAAAACATGGAATTGTCTGGGTGACCCCAAACTTCTGAACGCTCCTGTAGATGGCACAAGCAAAAGACAACAATAAAAGACTGGAATAAGGTTTTATTTGCAAAAGTAAAATGAATAATTTCCCAAAAAAATGTTTCTAAGTCCGAGCCTAGTCAGTGTAAATATTTTCTGTAGTGCCACATTGTAATATTATGTCATTATCCTATATCACTGTATCTACAAGAGACCATGTATTTTATACAGCACTGTATCCTGTACAGGGTCAGGAGGGTCTGGAGTCGATCCCAGCTGATTCACAGTCAAAGAGTGAGTACACGACACTACTTCCAAACTTTTAAATCTGCTTTTAGTAACAGCAGGTTGTCATCGGCTTCTTTCTCTGATTGCTTTCCTTGTTGATCACCTCATTTCGTTCTATGGTATTTTTTTTATGACATTACAACATTGTCAGGATCAACATTAGAGTAATTACCACATCTGGGTATGGAAACTATCAATACATTAACAAGGTTAAACTACTGGTAGAGAAATTTACAAATTTTTCCAACTTTACAGCCACTGCAGTGTGGATCCAAGCGAGTAAAGCTTTAAGAAGAGCATTAAAGCTAATATTATCACATTTTAAGACTGTAAAGAGATCTTAAGAGAATGAATCAGTCTGTCATCAGTAGTCTCTCTATATCCATTATGATTTTAATGTTCCATGAGTTGCTGACCAAAACATAAAGTTGGACGTTATAGTTCCACAGTCTGACTAAAGACTTTCCTAAAATGTTAATCTAACTTTAATTCTAATGGATGGTTTAAACTGTTGACTGGAGACAAATAGAAATCATCACCTTGAAGCTGCTTACCCAACAATAACCTTTGGTTTAGTTAGAGTTTGAACTTTGAAATGACCTCTCAGGCTTTGATGTGTGATGTCAGTGAGCAGGAGGAGAGGGACTTTATAAAAGATCTGAGTTTAGCTGCTGCTGTTTTAGTGCAGACTGAGGCCTGAAGAACACGGAGGAAACCCTTTTCTTTAGCTCATAATGGGTTACAGCCAGCTGTGCCTGTTGCTGCTGCTGAGCAGCTACACATTGGCTCGTAAGTGGGAAACCTTTTTCTTTAACCCTAACCGTATAACATTAATGATAATTATTTCTGTGTCAGTAGACCGTGACAGTGATAGAGATCCAGCATGCATGATACCAGGACTCTAAAACTGAAAGTGGAATTTTAGCTTCCTTGTTTATATCTATGCTTTACAATATGGAAATGTGTTCTGTTTGTGGGTTAATGTGATGTACTGGGGCAAATGTGTAGCCCATAATCCTCAGAGTTTCACTAAAAAGCAATTGGACTGATCTTTTAGAGCCTTGGAGATATTTTTCCTCTCATCCAAGAAGATTATTCAGTTCTAATTGACTTATGGGGAGACTCAGCGGTGTTGGACTAAATCTGTCTCATTAATTGCCACACTCTGTGTTTTAATGTGTAATCCTTAAAACAAACAAAACAAAACCTATAAACCTTCAAAAATAATTGCAAAGATAAAAACAGTCTGCACGTTTGGTGTTTGTGTCTCACATAATTCCACACAGACTGTCATTTTGCTCAGACAGATACTATAGAGACAGATTTTGCGCCATGCTGTGACTCTTCATCAGTCAGAACTAAGGAGGCCTCTTGGGTGAGAGGCGAAACATCTTCTAGATCCTCAAAGCGACGTCCAGTTGGTGTTTACTGAAGCTCATAGAATTACCATGATACCATTTATAATACATATAAAATACGTTACCCCACCTCTTTCCCAGTGTTAGCGGGAACAGACTCCACCCTAAGATCCTCTATGATAAAACTGGTTTAGCTAAGGATGGATGCATGGATGGATGGATCCATTGATGGATACATGGATGGATGGATGGATGGATGGATGGATCCATGGATGGATGGATGGATGGATGCATGGATGGGTGCTGGATGGATGGATGGATGCATGGATGGATGGATGGATCCATTGAGGGATCCATGGATGGATGGATGGATGCATGGATGGGTGCTGGATGGATGGATGGATGCTGTATGGATGGATGGATGGATGATGGATGCATGGATGGATGGATGGATGGATGGATGGATGGATAGTGGGGAAGTGTGTAAAATCACATTCATGTCATTTTGGTCAGTGTGTTTAGATTGTTCATGCTGGTGCTTTAAAGTGAAACAAATGACACCTGAAATATACTCGATCTAACTTTCCTTCCCAGGGCAGTAGACTATTTTTCATTTTGTCATTATATTCAACATTCTGTATTGATTTATTTTATCCTTCACTCTTTTTTTGTTTGTTTTGCAGAGGACAGCAATGACAATAATGAACAAACTTCAACATGCCTGCGTAAGTTCTTATTCACTCATCAGTTACCTTCACATTAAATTCAATTAAATGTCTGTTTCCAAATCTACAAATCTGGCAGCATGAAGATCTCTCACTGAAGACTGCTGTCGGGCTGTTTGCATTCAAATTTTGGCTATTTTAACCCTCGTGTCATCCTGCAGGTCAAAATTTACCCATTTTAAAGTTAAAAAATGTGGAAAAAAAAATTCACAGTGAAACTTCTGATGTCCACATTTTCAACATTTTTGGGAAATCTTTGAACATTTTTTGGTGGGAAAAAATAAATGTTAAAAATGTTGCGAATTTCGCTGGATTTTGGTTGATTTTTTTTGTGAATGTTCTTAAAGAAAATTTTAGAAGTTTTACTGATATATATGTAATCATTTTAGATATTTTTAGGATTTTTTAGAAGATTTTTACTCATTTTTTTGAAAATATTTACAAGAATTTTCTTGCCAAATATGTTTTTTGTTTTTTTTTTTAAATAAAACTTTTCAGGGAAATTTTTAAGGAATTATTGGAATTTTCTTCCTGAAGGTTTTGCAAATTTTCAGAAATTTGGGGATTTTCTTTTTCTGAATATTTGGATTTTTTTTTCAGACAAGGAAACAATATTTTTTGGTGCCCGTAAATGAGGACAACAGGAGGGTTTAAGGGGAAAAAAATGCAAAGACTATAAATATTTTAGTTCTTTAAACGGTGATAATTTGGAAAAATCTGGACTCTCCCTCTCAGGTTTTTGTGTAACTAGAAAAAGCTGAGCTGTGTGTGCAGAGGATCAGTACAAACAGACACTTTGGCCTACTAACAGATCAATGGTGGATGCTAACCTGACAAACACATGACCTGTTTTCTGGAGATAGCAGCAGAGGCTCATGAACTCTTGTTCTGTGCTGTTTAGGATTTATAACAATAGCTGCTGCATTAATTTGCTGCTGCAGGGTTCAAACTCTGATGGATACATGTGAACAGGAGCTTATCTTTAATTGGCTCGAAATGATACCATCATTGATCAGCACCTGGAGCTTTGTACTTTAAGGAACACAGATCAAAGAGAGTCAGTGTGAGTCAATATAACCACGTGATATTGTCTTTCTGCAGTGGCATCCAGATTCAAGGCCTATAAGAAATATATGTATCAGTATACGGCAGAGAGCCGGAACAGTGTGGTGGGCACTGCCAACCTGAGAAATGGCCCGAAAGTCTCCTGTCAGGTACAGGACTGTTTCTTTCCTGGTTTATTTGACAACAGAATGCTCTTATCTGAACCCCCTCACTGTGTCTCCACTGACCATGTGTCTGCTGTCACATGTCTTTAGGTTGAGATCGAAGTCCCACAGATCTGCAGGTTCATCATGCATACCAGAGGCTGTGTACTCAGTGAAGCGTCTGTCATGGATCCCCAGGGCCAGCCGGTCTACAAGCAGTCCCCTGGCTCCGAGGCGTTCCAGGCTGCCATGGAAAAGTTAGTAGAAAACATTCTTTACATGCACAACTCAAATTTAAACCAGAAGTGTGGAAGGTGTTTTTCCACCAGGGCTGCCAGGCATGAAACAGAGTTTGGACTCACAACAGTCTCTACAGCCAACATGATCTCTGTTTTTATACTAAACAATCTATCATGTGATGAAGTGAAAGCAACACAAAGCTGTGAGTGGGGATGAAGGCAGCTGTCTTCAGTGAACAAGCACTAATACACACTGGACTGTACACAGTAATTCCCCAGAAACACAAATAAATGAAAAATAAAAGCCCAGTAGACAGCTGTATCTATAGGTGAGCTGATGAACAAAGAGAGACCAACAACTGAATGTTGCACTAACAGAAGCACCGCTGCAAAAGGATGATGATGTTGCCCCTGGATATGTAAACAAGTAAACAAGCAGCTGTTTACCAACATGTTAAAAGCTTAAAACATGACCTTATGTGAACATCATGCAGTTTGTTTCTGCTGCCTCACAGCATCTTAGCCCAAGAGGATTATTATTAATTTTAAGGATTGTTATTAATTTTGAGGAACACAAACAACCCTATACTGTATACATCTGTGGTCTGAGCTCCTATTGCCTTAAAATGACTCAGACGTAACTCTCGACCACAGCTTCCTTCAGAATGTGCAGATCTATAAAACCTCTGCCTCACATGCTGCCGGATCACAGCAGCTCACCTGTGGCTGTGTTCAGACACTGTAAAAATCCTCTGCACTGCACAATATAAAGCTGTAATATTGTGGAGTTAGAATGGTTCAACATGTTCACTGCAAAATGTCACTAATGGTCTGTTGTTGTGTGTTCATCCAGGAATGCTCTAAAGTTCAGTGTGGAGGAAGTCACTAACGTAGAGCTTTACCCTGAGAATGATGAGCCGGTCAACATCCTCAACATCAAGAGAGGAATCGTTTCTGCTCTCATGGTGCCAATCCTGGAGGATGGACAAAGCAGCTTCATGGTTCGTATCCTCTCACAACCTGAACAGGCTCCCCTAAAAATGCAGTAGAGATATTAACAGAGCAACTCCAGAAGAGGAAAGACAATACATTTCTTTGGCTGCTGTGTTTTAAAGCTAATGTTGATGGGCTAAGCCTCTGAATGTTTATTTTATTCTCTTCCAGAGCACAGTGCATGGCCACTGTTTAACAGACTACGTGGAGAATGCTCGGAAGGATATTGCCACAGAAGTGACCCTGTCCAGAGATCTATCTCAATGTGACCAGTTCTACAGCAGGCATCTATCCAACAGCCCCCTGGCCCTGCTGCAAAAACTGGTGGGCACTGCGGTCCTCTTTATTCATGTCCAGTTGTGGAAAGAGTGCTTATCACCAGCTAAGTCTGAAGACAAACAAATACTAGTACTTAGAACTCATGTAATAAGACAGTTTTTTACAGTCAACAACCCCATAATCGACCATTTCAGTCTTTCTGTTTCCACTGTAGGATCCAACAATGTTCCCAAACAACAACAAACAGCAGTTACTGGACGTAACTTCAGTTCTATTAACATGTAGGAAAATGAAGGATGGAGGGTTTTTTTTTGTTAACCTGTATAGTGAATGTCACATTCTTGATGGGGATGTTAGAGAGGACAAGACTGCTACTAGACGAAACCAGTGAGATAGCAGAAAGTTGAACTAATCAGTATTTGCACTCTATCAGTTCAGAAGCCTCGGACTCTGGGGTTTATCTTGGTAATGCAGTATTTAAGCCATTTTTCCATGTAAAACATGATGCTGATTTTCATGCTAGAGTCTTTGTCTCCTGATGAGTGTCTCCAGCTCCTCCATCTTATTACCACAGAGCGAACCTTTCTATGATAACAGATGGAAGAGCCGGTCTATCATCCTCTCTCCAAACTATCTCTCCCTTCCTCCTCTTCCTTTTACTTCAGTTCATCTCCCTCTATGTCTCTTTTGTAGAATTTTTTCTGGAATATCATGTCTCATTCCGGCAGTTATTGAGAGCACAGCGAGATCAGGAGCTTCGGCTAGGAGTAAACTATATCTGGCTGGCTCTGTTGCTCCGCAGGTAGAACTCCACTTAGCAACAGCAGCAACGGTCATGTCCACTCCATTTCCTCTTCTCACTCCTCCAAGATAATCAAAAAAAGTAGAATAAAAAACATTTAAATCATCAATGATTAGAACATTTGGCATCAAGAATAAAACACACTAAACTGAAAGACACAGGACTAAAAAGCTGCAGCATCGCCATCGCCCTTTTGGTTTTACTAGTAAGTATGTATCTACCCAAGAGGTACTTTTTCCTTCCCTAAAAACAGCTCTGAAAGAGGTCCTACAGTCAGTTCCTGCAGTCAGAACACACAAAGGTTTCAGTCATCCTTTAAAGCTGCTGCAGTGGAAAACAACTCTTAATGTAATAGTAAATGATCCCCACCTATGTAGCACTGTTTAAACCTAAGATTCCAAATGGTTTTACAATGTGTTTGTGTTGTTTGTGTAGTCACACACCAGCACACCAACAGCATGCAGGAGTCAGGGACTAAACTGATAACCTTGTGGTTGGTGGATTACTAGATATTACTGTAATAACATAGTAATGACTACTGAGTACAGCTGGGTCGGAAGATTATCTGCCCTGGAGTATGAGATCACTAAAGTAAAGTCCTGACGTCACCGTTTCTGCAGTGGGTTATGTTGTTCCCTTAGTTCACCTGCTGCCCTGCTGTTACATTATGATGAATACATCAGAAAGGTATTTAGCGTCTATGTGAAATGAAAAACAACTGGTTCCCACGACTGGTGAACTGCCACTTATTGTTGCTGCAAAAATGCTTTGCTTTGTTGATTTAAAGATTCTCTTAATGGTGCAGTCATAGTGCATCACAAACACAAATAAACATTATGATTTTTTGTCTCCAGCACAGCCCCATGTCTAAGCTGATAACCAGCACTCAGAAATGCAACTATCAGTTTGATAACAAGGGAAGGCACATCACCACAGCCATGTGCACAGAACAACATATCTACCTGCCCTTTTCTCACGTGTAAGTTAGAAAATGAGTACATATTTCTAAATATATATCTACATATATAGTGCGTTGTTATGGCTCATTTTTTCAATGTATCTTGCAGAGATAATGGAATATCATCTGTGTTAACCCAAGATCTGAGCTTTCAAAGTTCCAAGAGAATCAACAACAGATTATTTGGTGAGTGATTGTGTCAGTAAAACGTGTCCTGTATAGCTTTACTTCACATCCGATTCTCTGGTCGTGTATCTGGTTTTACTGGGAAATGCTAAATTAATGTCAAACATGTGTGCACACAGATGTGAACCCCAGCCAGAGCACACCACTGCACTTTGAAGACCCTGAGGATAAAGCACCAGTCCAAACAAAGGATGCTGTTCTGAGCACCTTCCAGGACCTTGCAGCTTTGCCAGGCACAGACCAGGGTCAGAAGAGGACCAGCCTTTTCCATAAACTGGTGTCCGGCTTACGTGTCCTGAGGAACGAGACCCTCAGTCAGACGGTCCCTGAGATGCGAGAAATATCGGGCTGGCTCACCTGGCAGGCCCTGATCCAGTGTGGAACCCCAGAGTGCACCAGCGCCATCCTCCAGGTTATTAGGACCATTGATGGAGTGTCCCTGGAAGTGGACGCTCTCGTCTACGGGCTGAGCCTCCAGGCGAACCCTGACGCAGCGCGTGTCCGAGACATGCTCAGCATGGCTCAGTATAAACAGAGCAAGGCAATCATGTACGCTCTGGCAAACACAGTCAAGAAGTAAGTAAAAGAGACGGCTTCATGGATGTCTTTAATGCTTTGTTATGGTCAGCTGATGTAAGTTGAACAACGCTTTCTTTATCCTAATCACAGCATCTGATTTTGTCTCTCTCGTGTACAGGTTCCATGAAGGAGCGGTTACTCCAGTGGTCACAGATGTGTCAAAATTCATGGAGACACTCTTAAATGACTGCTCATTGGAAATCCAAGATTATGACTCAGAATTTCCTCCTGACCCTGCAGAGACTTCCTTCCTTGTCCTGAGGGTATGATCTTGTGAGCTCCCTGCATAGTTTTGGCTTCACTGATGTGTCTGCTCTTGTCATGAAACCTCTCTCAGGGTTTCAGGGCCCAGGTTAAAGCCTGTTTTCTAATTTCCAGGTTGTTGGTGTCATGGGTCAAGCCATGCAAGCTGCCAGCCCCGACCTGATTTCCTCTATTTTGCGGTGCGCTCAGAAAACAGACATTCCACTGTCAAATCAGAAGGCAGCCATACGGGCCTTCAGACTGATGGACATTAATGATGAGGTACAGTAGCTCACACACATGCACACAAACATACAGTACGCACATCATATTTCTATATTAGAGCATGCTGTAATTACAGGACGACTGAGACCATATCCTATGGTTGCCCACAGATCAGAAACGTTCTCATGGAGGTTTACCAGGACACTCAGAGCCCCGTTGAAAAACGCTTAGCAGCTTACCTCATTCTGATGAAGACCCTGGACTATACACTTGTTAGAGATGTTGTCAACAGTCTGGAGAATGAGAGAAATGAGCAGCTCAGGAGCTTTGTGATCTCCCACCTAAACAACATCCGCAACTCTGATGAGCCACAAATGCATGAGTGAGTAGCCAGCTGTCATTTGTTTCTACAGGTCAGCCTAATTCATGGCTTCAAATGTCTACTTTATAGAAAAACAATCAAAAATCTTTCATACGAATCTTATTTTGTATATGGTAACACCATATACACCAAACCACAGAAGACAAAGCCAATAAAAAAAAGCTGTTTTTAGAGTAAAATTACAGCAGATGTGGTCGCCAGAATGCTGCCGTAAAATTACGGTAAAACATTTTCTACATTTACGGTAAAGAAATGTATTGATATTGTTGATTTTAGGGTTAAAAACATGCTTCATTCCATATTTTACTGTAAAAAAAGTAATGTTAACCTTTAAAATTATGAAAATTTACATGAAAATACTATATAAAATAAAGTTTGTGTAACATACTATAAATAGTACAGCATTTTTCATTATCAGCACAACAACACATTTATTTAACTGGGAAAAACTGTATTCTTTTTGAGAACTAAATGCAAAAATTACAGTATTATTCTACATAATTTAAAGGCTTCAGTATCTTCAGAAATATAAATCCCACCATTACATTTGGTGAGACACACAGTGGCTCCAGGAGAGATTTTTAATTATTGGCCTTTGAAAATTGAAAAAATTGCAAAATGTTTAAACAAAGCAGGTATTAGTGCCCCAGAAAGTTCATATAAGCAAGTATGGATGGATGGATGGATGGATGGATGGATGGATGGATGGATGGATGGATGGATGGATGGATGGTCATGGACCATTTTGGACTCATTGATAGGAGCACATAAACTGGCGTGCATATGGGTCCATATGTTGTCATTATATGTGCAAAGTTACAGCCGCTTCCAGGTCATTTATATACTGAAATTTTACAACATATTAGACATATTTTGTCTCTTTGAATGTTTCATGAAACCGGCCTCACATTCAGTTCAACGTAACATTGAGTTTTTACATTTGAATAATAATATTAAAATTTGAGAGATTTTAATATTGATTTAATGATTAATGCCTGGAAGGGATTAATTAAAGTTAAAGGAGTGTTTCTAAATTTTATGGTACATGGAAAATGGACAAGGGACAGAAATCCTTTGCCTGCAACTCCTGTTGTCCTCATTTACAGGCACCAAAAAATATTGTTTCCTTGTCTGAAAAAAAATCCAAAAATTCAGAAAAAAAAATCCCCAAATTTCTGAAAATTTGCAAAAGCTTCAGGAAGAAAATTCCAAGAATTCATTAAAAAAAATTCCCTGAAAAGTTTTATTTAAAAAAAAATCCCCTAGATTTGGCAAGAAAATTCCTGTAAATATTTTCAAAAAATTAGTAAAAATCTTCCAAAAAATTCTAAAAATATCTAAAGTGATTACATATATATCAGTAAAACTTCTATTATTTTCTTTAAGAACATTCACATAAAAATCAACCAAAATCCGTGAAATTCACTGGATTTTGGTTGATTTTTTTGTGAATGTTCTTAAGAAACATTTTTAACATTTCTTTTTTCCACCAAAAAATGTTCAAAGATTTCCCAAAAATGTTGAAAATGTGACCATCAGAAGTTTCTCTGTGAATTCCCCCCCACACATTTTCAAACTTTAAACTCGGGTCAATTTTGACCCGCAGGACGACACGAGGGTTATGAGAAAATATCAGTCCTGCTGTTTTGGAATGACATTAGCTCACTAAAATGTTATTTATTCTCTTTACTCAAGACTCAGGGAGTACATTGACTTGGCCTTAAAGGACGAGCTCTCACCCCCAAACAAGGTCTTTGATGGCATGTCACGCAACTACAAAATCAACTCCCCCTTAGGCTCAATCCAGAGCAACATGATCTTCGATGACGGGGACACTCTACCTAAGGAGATGATGCTGGAGACCACTCTGAAGGCTTTTGACTACAACTATGACATTTTTGAGGTATGATTTCAATAGAATGTTCTTAATATTTGGCATAATCAGACAAATCAGATGTGCAAAGAGCTTCAAAGATTTAAAATCTCCCATTTCAAGGTTGGTGTTGAAGGGACAGGATTTGAACCAACAATTGATGCTCTTTTTGGAGAAAAAGGTTTCTTTCCTGAATCCATCTCCAGAGCACTGTACATGGCAGGAGACACTGCCCAGATGCTCAGAGATGTTCTGGACAGAACTGCCCCTCAACAAGACAGAAAGAAGAGACAGGTGAAAAGATTCTTGGACACACTTTATATGACTGTTTATGAATACAACCTTGTCTCTCTACATCTACCTCGTCACCAAGGTTGCAAAGTAATGAATCCTAATCAGTATGGCAGCTTCATTCCATATACACACTGACTAAAACACTCACTGGTAATATCTTTTCAGGCTCCACAAGATCATCTGAAAGCTATCACAGAGAGTTTCCAGAGGCTTATGAATGATCTGCGTTTTTCTCCAACACCTGAAGCCACTGCCTATCTTCGGCTTCTGGGAAATGAGATCGGATACATGAAGACCACTGAAATGAGAAAACTGGCCGAGACTCTGTTCATGTACTTCCACATCTTCATCAGGATTCTGCCTGGCTCGGTCAGATCTTCTGTTTCTTCACATGAGCGCTGCAATATTAATGACAGAAAAACATTTTTCTGTCATACAAAAATACCCACAGAGTATTCCTTAGAATCGCAAAAAAAACCAAACCAAAAAACCAAACCCAACAACAACAAACAAACTTGAAATCTAAATGATCCATAGCTTTGACAGTAAATTCTTTGGCCAGGTTAACTAAGCATGATGTAGTTAATGTTTGTTTTGTTCAGCATCTTAACTTAGCACTTAGCATTAACTTAGAGCTAAACACAAAGTGTCACAGAAACAACTGGGTATGTCATTAAATTGGCAGCTATTAGGTCATAAACTAAAATATTGACTGAAATTTTGACCTGATGATGACTTGCAAAGCAAAGACACTGCATTTTAAAGATATGAACTGAGGACCATAGATATCTATATAAAATAACAACAATTCATCTAACAGCTGCTGAAATATTTGAATCTAGACAAGACTGATGGACAGACTGAGTCTATGATGAATCATAGCAGCCACAGTGATGTTATCCATTAGTCTGTGGACTGTTTGAAGACTTGAGTTTGACTTTTGGTGCCAAACTGGTCATTTTGAAACAAACAAGGGGTGGACCTGACTGAGAACTCGAGAACAGTGCGCCCAGTTTGGTTCCAAACCATCAATGACAAGATAGTCTCTGCTGAAGCAAAACCTGCTTTATTATCTGTTTTACTCCACAGTGAACCAGAAGTTCCAAAATGAACATCATGCTGTATTCAAAAAGTCTTGAAGCTAACTTCTTAACACTGCTGCCTGTTAGAAAGAATACTTCTGTGTTGCCTTTACTGTTCATACCTGAATCTTTTATATACAGTCTATGGGTTAAACACAGATAGCATGGCATAAATCAGGTTGTTAGCATTACATTACAAACCTGCAATCTTTTCAAATCAAGTTTTTTTTGTTTACATAGCACATTTCAAACCAAACAAAGCTGATCAAAGTGCTGCACGCATTATAAGACTTTTCTGTAGTATATATTTTTCTTGTTCTAATTTTACAGCTATTTAAAGTGAAATTTGATAGTGGACTATGACGCCACTAGCTAAGATTTTTATTCATGATACCTGTTTTTATCTCCAAAAGGCCTTCAATGCATTGATGTCTAGCACTGAAAATGAAGTCTTTGCCCACTATATCTTCATGGAGAATGCATTCGCTTTACCCACTGCCTCTGGCTTCCCTCTAAAATTCTCTCTGGCTGGTGTGTTTGCACCTGGAGCCAAAGGAGGCCTGGTTCCTTCAGCAATGGTGAGACAGCTGCTCTTCAACTTAAGTTTCATGTAAAATTAAATCATAAATGTACAAGTATGTTCCCTGGGAATGACTGTTTACAGCTGCTCTGCTGTTTCCTTCTCATTGCAGACGGATTTGTCCTTCATGCCTTCAGTTGGGCTGGAATTCATCACCCAGATGGGTGTGCACATTCCAGACTATGTGGACGCAGGGATTGAGATGCACACAAACATGTACCATGAGAGTTCTCTCAATGCCAAAGTCAGCATCAACAAAAACCAGATTAAACTGTCCATTCCTGCTCCTACTTCCAACACTCAGCTGTTCAGCATTAGGTCAGTGTCACCTCTTTCAGATGATGTGAAATGCTTTCAGTGGTTGCTAGCATCATGCTGGTCTGTCTCACTGCTCTCTCTGTTTCAAACTCAGCAACAAGCTGCTGTCCATCTCGTCTGGTCAAACAAAAATAGTGCCATCCCTGGTGGAGGACCGCACCGACTCAACGAACTGCCAGCCGCTGTTCACTGGTCTGAACCTCTGCACAATACTGCGTTATTCCAATGCTACATCCACGGACCAGGCCCCATATTACCCTCTGACTGGAGAAACCAAGTAAGAGGAAGCTACTTCAGAAAATTTTTTATATATAATTATAAAAAATATAATTAGTGTCTCCTTGGGAGTCTAATTTGTAAATAGTTGCTGTTATCAGCTGATATTATCCTCGTCATGATTTTCCCCTGAAAGCTAACAGATCAACAGATGTTGATAACGTGTCATTTTCTCAGGTTTGCGATGGAAATCCAGCCTACAGGGAAGGTTTCAGAGTACACTGCCACCATCACTGATGAAACACTCAGAGAGGGTAAAAAGGGACGTCATAAAGTAGAAACTCTGAAGCTCACCCTGAGGGCAGAAGGTAACGTTGAAAGATTTAATGTTTGTGTGTGTGTTTGAGTGCATGAATTTAGTATGAGCTGGTCCAGTAGCCTGGAAAACTACATCCACATTCAGCAGTTACAGAGCTCACAAATATCAATACAAAACATTGACCCTTCTCTTAACAGTCACTACAGCTACAGTATAGGTAGGAACTTCAGCTGAAATGGTCCAGAGTGAATGTATGTCTAAAGGTTAGACTTATACTTATCACTAAATTCTTTTACAATAAACTTAAATACAAGGTGCAATAAAAAGATTCCAAAACTGCACCTATTAAAACAAGGACTGTACCTGATTTAAATGTGGCTGTGAAGTAGTCACCTTATGCAGTACTACACCATTGCTGGTGCTCCTGTCACGCTTGGAATACTCTCATTCTGTTTCCATTCTGGCCCCATTCTGTAAGCATGGCAAGAACCCTTTGCAATGTGTGCTGAATCTCTTCTATTGCATCCAAACAGTGACCCCTGAGGTCAAATTACACTTTGGGGAAGAGCAAGAAGCTGTTGGGAGCCAAATCTCGCAAGTGCTGTGGCCATAAACAGCACCATGAGTGTAATGATCCTCATCTTGGGCAGAATGTGATATTTGGTCTCAGCTCTTGGTGAAAGTTCTGATGCGCCCTAACAGTGACCAGAAAACCATGTTTAACACAGGTCCGTGTGTGGATTGCAGAATGTCACGTAATCCTGGTTGATGACAGTCGGTGCTCTCACCTGCTGCGTTCAAGTACAACAGGACCAGTCAGCAAACATTTTGATCAAATCATGTTTAACCTGCAAATTTCTGCAGATGTCTGGACAGATCCTGAAGCCACCGGCTGCCACTGTGCCAGGTGATCAACAGTTGCTAATGTGTTGAATTTCTCCTGTTTCCAGGTGAAGATTCAGTCGAAGCCACAGCAGCACTGAAATACAACCGCAATAAAAACACTTTGTCCACTGAGGTCGTCATTCCTGACTATGACGTGGAAGCAGGCATCAAACTGGCCGTCACTAACGGTGATACTGATGGAACAAAGATGCGAGGTATCACCATTGACGTCACCAATAAGAACATCCCACAGCTGACTCTGGTTGGACGCGCGAGGTACATGTTGCACTGCAGAAAATACCCTCAAGTTTCTTTTTGTAAACAATCATCAGTCGTTTCTGATGATAGATACCGCTACTGAACACCCATTCAGGAAGTGCTGCCTGTTTTTTTGAGACAATCTGTTTTTCGTTTGGAATGAGTGGATGAGAAGCATCCTGGAAAATCAAAGTAATTAACAAATCAAGTTGCAGTCTTGGCTGTACAGTGGCGTAGTGGTTAGCGCTTTCGCCTTGCAGCGAGAAGGTCCCTGGTTCGCATCCCGGCTTTCCTGGGACCTTTCTGCATGGAGTTTGCATGTTCTCCCTGTGTATGCGTGGGTTTTCTCCGGGTACTCCGGCTTCCTCCCACAGTCCAAAAACATGCTGAGGTTAATTGATTACTCTAAATTGCCCATAGGTGTGAATGTGAGAGTGATTGTGTGTCTATATATGTAGCCCTGCGACAGACTGGCGACCTGTCTAGGGTGTCCCCTGCCTTCGCCCGAGTCAGCTGGGATAGGCTCCAGCCCCCCTCCGCGACCCTAGTGAGGATTAAGTGGTGTATAGATAATGGATGGATGGAAGTTGCAGTCTTATCAAACGACGTGTCCTTCTGTTCAATGTAGACTTGATATGATGAGAGATGCCATGCTGCAGCTGGAAATGGGCATTCCTTCTCTGAAAACTGATGCATCTGTCACTGCAAACCTGAAGAAGGATGAAGATGTGCTTCTGGACTTGGAGACAGTGATCCGCCTCCCTGAGACAACCTACCAACATAAAACCTCCCTAAAATATGGTAAGTAGTCATGAATGTCTGTGATGCTGAGGAGAGATTGAGAACATTCGTCATTTGTATATTTGAGGGTGCTTTTGGATTTTCTTTTCACAGATAATGACAAATTTGAGGTGGAAGTGAAAACAGATCTGAATTCAGATGTACAGAAAATGATACCAAACCTGGAGGATCATCACAGGAAGTTCCAACAGCTTATTGATGAAATCCTGGACCAGAGAGTCACAAAGACTGACATGAAACTGCGTCACATAGTCACCAAAGGCACCGAGGTAGTGTTTTTTACATATCTATTAATCTAAAGAAGGCATTTCTGTCCAACTGGTCTCTTATTTATAATAATATTTCATGGACTAAAACATATTGGTGGAATCTTTAACTAAGGAGGCACTGGCAGGTTTGTGGATAATGAAACCACTTAATTTTGTGTACCAAATTTAAAGAAGTACTTCAACGAGCATTGCACACCTTTAACTTTACTGGACTGTTGGGGGACAGGTAACTAAATCATAGAATATCTTTGTATTACACATATTTCTCTTTGTTCTAGACCATCTGCAGTGCCCACAACACAACTTAAACAAAAACAGTAGTCATTTTTCTTTTCATTTAATTCTAAGCCCAGTTTGAGTCATTGGAAACTCTGCCATGATATACATGCTCTTCACAGGTGTATGTATACTTTTGTTGACTGTAAATTAATAACAATTTGCTCAAAACCAGGAGTGGAATGGAAACTACCACCAGCATTATTGTCATAAATGCAATCATTTGGAAGCACACACTCAGAGAAACAGCCTGAGGAATGTCTTCATGGCAGAACAGTCAAAGGGCCCCAAGACCAGCAGAGATTTAGTCTTTGCTAATCAGCTGTGTCAATTGTCAACTTTGTCTGAAGCTGGAAGTCTGAAGAACAGTTTTTTCTACCTAAAGGAGAAAATTCAAAGCTAACCTTTCAAAGCTTTGTCTCTGCTTTGCTTCCTACAACGATATAAAGCAACTACTGTGTAAAAATCACCCTGATGCTAGCTGTGGACTTCGTTGACCCCTAAACTGTGGCTGATCCATAAATGAAAGAGACAAACTTTCAAGTCTGTGACAGAGGTGACAGCATGTATTCATTTGCATGTGAAGAAATATCATTTTTAAACTTTGTCTATGCTCCTAACAGTCAACTGATTCCAGTAAGTGGAATTACTTAATGTTTACACCTCAACCTTTTGGGTTTGGGCACAATCTCATTAAATATACTATAGCTCCCTCATATAGCAGCTGTATATACAAAGAATGCATCTTTAGACTTCATTCCACAACACACAACACTAGTAAGGACTGCCTCCTCTCATGCGTCTTCTGTTCATAACAGAGCACAGTTGAGCACATTGCTTTTTCTCTTCACTTGCACTTTAAAGTGTTGCTCAGCTATGGGGCACCCAGATAGCTCAACTGTTTGAGCAGGTGACCCATGAACAGGGACTAGTCCCCAACGCAGTGGCCTGGGTTTGATTCTGGCCCGTTACTGCATGGCTTCCCCCCACTCTCCTCCCTACATTCCTGTCAGCCTCTACACTGTCCCTATCCAAAAAGGCCAAAAGATAACTTTTTTAAAAAAAATAAATAAATAAATAAAAAAAAAAGTGTTGCACAGCTTTGACAGAGGCTCATACCTTGAACTCTTTTATGCTTTTCAGTTTTGTATAAAGTGAGATGTAATTTTCTTCATGTCCCTCTGAAGGCAGGGAATATATGGCTGGACAAACTGACAGCAAGCATGCCCTATCTGGCAAACCTGCGAAGTAAAAGGAGCGTCTCAGATCTCACCTTGCCATCCCTTCCTGACAAACTGTTTCTGCAATCGTAAGTGTTTAAAACTGAGCTCTAGAAACTTCATTTGCTTTCAGCTGTTGATGGGAACGTTTCATCTGATATGCTGCGTTCTACATCTACAGTGACAGTTTGTTCCGGTACCAGTTCAACAAGGATAGGTTAGCCATCTCGGTTCCTCTTCCACATGGAGGCAAAAAGTCAGAGGAATTAAACTTCCCAAAAACTTTGTCTACGCCCGTCATAGATTTGCCAGAGATAGGCCTCTATATCCCAGCCAACAATTATCCACTACCATCATTCACTATACCACCTTCTTTGGATTTCACTGTTCCCCTCCTTGGTCTGGCTGAAGCATCCACCAAGGTCAGCAGCAGCTTCTACAGCTGGGAGGGCTCAATCTCTGGGGGAAACGACACTGTTGATGTCCCCAGCTACGTTGCTCAGTACAAGGCCATTGGTCAATCACCTTTCAACTTACTTTCGTACAAACTTGAAGGTAAACATATATTTAAAACTTATTTTTTACAAGTTAATGAACATAGCTTTATTTGTGTTTTTTTTTTTGCTATTTGTTATCTTCTCAGAAAAATAGGCAAGACTTAAGACTTTGGAAGACTTGCGTATACATTTACTGATAGTTTCTTTAAATGCTGCTGTTTTGTGAAATTGTGCTTCTATCTGAAAGGATGATGCATGGAGCTCAGAGCTCTTTGGTCATGCTTTTACAGATAATATACTACAAATGAATACAATTTTTCTCTGTCTGTTTCAAGGAGCTGCAATGATGTCAGGAAGAGCTGACGATAACCTCAAGTATCTTCTGAATAGTTCCTTCAGCCATGTCCTCATTGACACAAGCCTCAGTGTCTTAGAAACATTAAGGGTTTCAAACAAATTGAATGCGAGAGCCAATTATAAGTTTGAAGCCTCTAGTCCAGTAGGCTTGCAAGCCTCTCTCTACTACTCTGCTCAGTCAACATCCACTCTAGATTCAGATGAAGTCTCAGGAGATGGTACCGTGGATGGATTATTTAAAATAGGTTCATTCTACACTAATACCTCCTACACTCAGAGTTACAACCTGCATCCAAGAGATCAAGAAGGAAGGGGAGAGTCCACCCTGCTCTTTGACTCACCAATCCTCAAATTTCAGAACATGATCCATGGAGTTTATGCAAATTCTGAGTTGAATATTGTGTCCAAAACCAGTGCACAGAAGGACATCTTCAAACATATAGCAGAGCTCAAGTATAAAGATGCACAACTGATTCTAAAGTGCAATGCTGTTGCCACACCCATGGGTAAATCACTAAACAACAAAGTTGAGCTTGGTGTATCCAGCCAAATGGCCCTCGTCAGAATTGAGTCACAGGCAGACGATGACACAAAAAGGGCATACTCACTTATAACAGGGTCCCTGGATTCAAATGGACTTGAATTAAACTCTGAGGGTTCCTTCATCTTTGATACAGGCCGTGGATTGCATAAGGCTACTGTAAGAATCGGAAGAAGTGGTCTGACCACAAGTGGAACCAACAGCATTCAGTGCAGTCCTGTGACACTGGAGAATATCTTCAGTTGTGCCATAGACAACAATGGAGCATCCATGGACTCTACTACCAAAGTGATGGCTGATGAGGGCAGAGGAGAGCTGATTATTAAGAGTAAAATCACAGGTGCTGAAGCCTCTATGTATGGTGACCTTACAGGACATGCATACGATGCGGCCACAACAAACAACCTGAACATTGTACTGAACAGAGGGACTCTGACCCTTACTGGCAATTCAAAAGGAACATTTAAGCAAATGAAAACGGAAAATAGCCACACCCTGACCCTCACTCTGTGGACAGTCAAACTCCACTCCAACACTAACAACTTCATCTGTGAAGACATTTACTACAAGCAAGACACCAAGGTTGATATGAAACCATTTGTTTTGGCATTTGATATGACAAATGACCTCAGGTTTTACGATGTCAGTTTGAACAATGAAGGCCACATCAAGCTTGAGCCAATTAAGGTGGATCTCAGTGGAAGTACGACAGGAGCATATGGAGAACAACACAATGTTAAACATGCCTACGAACTCACCTATGACAATATGGCTGGTACACTGAAATGTAGCACATCTGGAAATGTAATGGAAGCCCAATTAAGTCACAACTGTGAACTTGAATTTGCTGGACTTTCTTCAACATCAAACTGTGAAGCAAGAATAAATTCTGAACCTCTGCGCTTTGACGGCACCATTCGCACCATGGCACTGCCTTTCAGCCTCACTATTGATGCTCTTGTGAACAGTGATGGAGAAATTAACCTACATGGAAAGCATACCGGACAGCTGTACAGCAAGTTGCTGGTTAAAGCTGAGCCCCTAGCTCTTGCATACTCACATGACAGCCGGGTATCAACCACACATAAACCTCGAAGAAGGGAGTTTTCCACTAATTTAGACAACAAATGTGAAGGTCTTCTGACTCCAAATGAACAATATCTGACCTGGAATGTAAAATCTAAACTGAACGACCACACTTATAACCAGGCCATTAGTACTTACAACCATCCTGAGAAGGCTGGATTTGAGTTTTCAGGAGTAATGTCAACAGACGTTTTCAGCAGATATAAAAGATCAGTACCTGAAACACAAGAATTCAGAATGACAGGATTCATCAAGTATGACAAGAACAGTGACTGTCACATTATTGAAATTCCATTCATCGAAAGCTTTCCTGCTGCTTTTGAGAAGCTCAAGAACACACTTGCACAAGCCTTAGAATCGCTGCAACAGTTCATCCGTAACTTAGATATTAATCAGCTAATCACTGATTTCAGAGCCAAATTAGACGAGATACCAGTTCAAGTGAGTGATTTCATGCGAGAAATGGACTTGGAGAACAAAGTCGATCAAGTTAAAGTAAAACTCGATTACTTGATTAATGAGTTTGCTGTAACAATGGATGACTTGGAGCTTGCAATGAACAATTTCAGAGACAATTTGGAATATACTCTCACAGACATTGCTACCAAAATGAAAGACCTAATCCTTAAAATTGAAGAGTATGTCAACTCAGGGCAACTTGCTGACAATATAACAAATGTACTTTCACACATAGGGAATAGGCTTCAGGCTTTTGATGAAAAATATAACATTAAGCAGTCATTTGTCAAAGTGCTGGATGTCATCGAGGACATCATCAGACAGATTAATTTACAGAAGCTGAAGGACAGCAGTGCTGCATTCCTGCGAGAGGTAGATTCTAAATACGGCATCTTGGAAACAATCAAAGAGAAACTGTCTGATTTAAAACAAGCCATTGACAACTTTGACATCAACGTGTTCTTGCAAGATGTAAAGGGCTATCTTCTCTCAATCAATTGGGTTGCATATCTTGAGCAGCTCTCATATAAAATTCCCTCCTCACGGATAAAAAAAGTTTTGGAATCTATGAATGATGTTATTGTCAACTGGATTGACGAGTATGAAATCCCTGACAAACTCAATGCAGTGTATTCCTACTTCAAGGATCTGCTTTTAAAATATGATCTTGATGATATATTTAAAGATCTAATGGATCAGGCTGTTACTCTTGTGAAGGAATTTAAAATTGAAGAGACAGTGCAAACAGGTGTAGAAACTCTGAAATCGATCAAATTTGAATTTGTTTATGATAAAGTTATGCAGTTTCTGCACAGTTTGACGAGCCAGCTCAAAGCAACTGACTTTAAGAAAAGCATTGATGACCTCAACGAACATATTTCTTCAATGCTCAAGTCAATGAAGGAATTTGACTACGATGCATTTGTTGATGAGACTAACAACAAGATTGCTGAACTAACAGAATATATCAATGAGCAGATTAAAACATATGAGATTGTGGAAAAAATTGAGGCTGTTAGGGACTTTTTCAGAGAGATCCAAAGTTCCATCTTCACATATTTGGATGAACTCAAAAACACAAAGGTAGCTGATGCTCTAAAAAAACTGAAACGTGTGATTGACACTACTTTTTACAATGACATTAAACTGAAAGCACTGGATATACTTGAGGACATGAAGCAAAGGATCTCAGACATGGATGTTAGAGATGAAATATACATTTACCTCCAAAGAGCAAGTGAATCCTACAGAAATATAGTTGCTTATATTTCTACACAGTTTGATCGACTGATGGAGAAGATCCAAGAAGTGGCAAAAAACAATGATGTCATGAACCAGATAACGCAAGCTGTAGATGGACTTCTCAAAAGACTGAGAAGTGCTGAGATTGAAGTTCCCACTTTTACTGTTCCTCTCACTGATCTTGTCATTCCAGCATTTACATTCAACCTGAACAAACTCCAGGATATCAGCATCCCATCTCAGATTTCACTCCCTGAATTCACCATTCTCAACTCGTACACAGTCCCTGCCATTATTATAGACTTTGATGAGATTAAAGCTAGAATAGTTGCAGTCATAGATGACATGAAAGAATTTGAAATCCAAACACCTGACCCAGAAGACATCTTTGGCGACTTGAAAGTTCTGTACTTATCTGAACTACCGGATCTTACGTTTCCAGAAATAACACTGTCCGAGATAAAATTTCCAGCCATCAACATCCCCAAATTAAGTTTGAACAACTTTGAAATTACAATGCTTCCAATTCCAGAGATCAAGTTTCCTGGAGTCCCCAGTGACGTTTGTATCCCAGTATTTGGCAAACTTCATGGCGAATTTAACATTAACGCCCCACAATACAATCTTGAAACTACATGGAAACTTGAAAATTCAACGACAACATTGAAAAGCCCACAGTTTACAGGCACCATTACTTCTCATGCCAAATCACCAATTGAGCCCCTGGAATACACGTTTGAAGCCACTGCTCAGTTGGAAGCTCCAAGAATGAAGAAGTTGCTGTTCACAGAGACAATGAAAGCTAACCATATAGCCTTCTCCATTGATCATGAAGGGTCCTTGACACTGACTGGTTCCTCCGCTGAGGCTTCTGCAAAGACTACTACAAAGGCCACAACCCCAATGTACACAGCAGAATTGATCAATATTATGGCATTTACTTTAAGGAATGGAATCTATGCAAACATAGACACAACCTACAACCACAATCTGGACATCCCATCAATTGAAACTTCAAGTCAGGCATCAATGCAGCAAATTATAGCAGCCACAATGGAATCTGGCAAAATTAGTGTGAACAGTGAAAATACTGGTAATGGAAAATGGTCTATTCAGGACTACTCTGATGAAGGTTCGCACAAAAGTAATGCAGAATTTAACATTGATTTTAACACTGCAAAGTTAACTTTTGCAGGAGAAACAGACTGCAAAGCCTTAAAAGCAAAACAAACATTGACTGCTGAATCAGTGATCCTAAGCCATATCACTGTTGAAGCAAGATGTGAAGCTGAAGTTCCATCTCTCAAGAAGAGTGTTATGGTTGTAAATGGAGAGGCTCATTTTGGGGACTTGAAAGTTGCTCTAACAGCTTCCCATGATGCTGAATTTAGTGGAAACCTCATTGGATCCATGTCTAACTCGTTGGAATTCATGACCCATCCATTTGAGATTGTTCTTGATGTTAAGAATAAATTAAACTCCAAGATCTTCTTCCCCCTCAAACTCACTGGTAAGGTGGATCTCCAGCATGATTATGGCGTTGTATTGAACTCTGAGAAACAGCGTGCATGTTGGTTTGCTTTGGCAAGATTCAATCAATACAAGTATGGCCATAACTTCACAGCAGAAAACAATGAAATGGACATCTTCCTCCTCTCTTCAGCCAGTGGAGAGGCCAATTTAGACTTTTTGACTGTTCCTCTCTCAGTCCCACAGATAAACATACCTTATTTTGAAATGCAAACCCCAGAGGTTAGAGACTTTTCTTTGTGGGAAAATGCTGGATTAAAAAACTTGCTTACCACTCCTCAACAGTCCTTTGATATGAACCTGAAGCTACAATATCACAAGAATCCTGATACTCACAAGTTTGAATTATACCTGGAACCAATCTACATTGTAATCAGCGACAACGCCAACATCATCAGACGTCAATTTGAAGAATGTAGAGACAAAGTAGTTGCCCTTCTAAAAGATTCATACAACCAAGCAAAGTCACAGTATATAAAACACAAAATTGACACTTCTGGTATTCCTCCTAGAATCTTCAGAGTCCCTGGATACAAAATACCAATATTGAACATTGAGGTTTCTGCTTTCAGGGCTGAGATGCCAGCCTTTAGCTATTTTGTTCCCAAGGAGGTCAGTACACCGAGCTTCAAAATTCCAGCACTGGGTTTCTCTGTGCCATCCTATACCCTAGTGCTGCCATCTTTGAGGTTTCCTGTCATCCATGTTCCAGACACTTTAAGTGAAATAAAGCTGCCCACTTTCACACTACCAGACATTCAGAATAATGTTGTGATCCCAGCTATGGGTAACATAACTTGTGACTTCTCCTTCAAATCCCCTTTGATTACCATAAGTACTAATGCAGGCCTTTACAATCAGTTTGACATTGTTGCTCGGTTTAGCACCTCCTCATCATCTGTGTTTGACATACTGAATGTAAAAATTGATGGTACCACAAGTCTGACAAAGAAGAGAGGACTAAAATTAGCCACGACTGTATCCCTGGAGCATAACAACATAGAAGCAAACCATGAATGTGCTGTTAGCCTCAACAAAAGAAGTATGGAAGCTTCTGTAGCCAACAATGCAAAAATCAGCTTACCTTTCCTCAGTCTGGAACTGAATCATGAACTCACTGGAAATACCAAGACTAAGCCAAATGTTTCTTCTAAGAAAAAAGTAAAGTACACGTTGAACATTCCTCTGATTGAGTCTGTAGGCAAAGGGAATCTTGAAATGATTTGGGACCTGGAAGCATTATCTTCTGATGTGTCACTGGAGACCTCTACCAAAGGGAAGTCTGACATAACCGTGATGGACATTTGGAATTTTGCTGGAGATCTGGAAAATGGAGCCACTTTCTACCTCAATGCCAATGGCCTGCGTACGACTGTCACAACAGCCTTGAATTCAAACATTAACAAACAGGCCAAACAAAAACGGAGCTCAAACAACGTCTTCATGTTTTACTTGAAAAAGAACTTGGCTCTTGAGGTTTCCTTGCGCCGTATGTTTGCAACAATTGATTACACGAGTACTAACAATGTGGATTTTGCACCTATCAGTACAAATGGAAAACAAAATTTTAAAGGAGAACTAGATTTTGTTCCTTTAACAACCTTGAAGACTACACTGAACATCGATGCAAGTCAGCCAAGTAGTTTGGGTGATGTTGAAGTCACTCAGAGCATCAAGCTTGCTATTAGCTCAGAGAAGCAGTCTTTCACCTGGAGTGGTAAAGAACATCTGGCATCGCTCATCCATGTTTGTGATTTACTCATGTCCAATGATGAATCTGAGGTACGCATGGACTTGACTGGATCTGTAGAAGGTCATCTAGCATTCCTGAGGTTAGTTAAGCTTCCTGTATATCAGAAGACCCTCTGGGATGTTCTCAAATTTGATCAGGTCACAAATATAAACAAATTACAACTCTTTCAAATCTCTTCTAGTATTGTATACATGAAGAGCATGGATGGCTATGTTTACACAATACCATCTACATTATTTCAAAATGGTGTCACGTATAATGTCCCTGAAATAAGCATTGCTCTGCCTTCTTGGGTAAAATCAATTCCAGACTCAATAAGCAAAGTAGACATGAGATTTGAAAACACTTATGTCCCTGATCATATCACTCTTCCACCTGAAATCAAATTTCCAGCCTTTGATGTTCCATTTACCACCTTACATGTGGAACCCTTTGGAATTGATCCTAAAAATCTCCACATCCCGAAGGTGATCACCACCAAGGAATTTGAAATCAAGCTGCCTGGCTTGCCAATAATGTCAGTTCCCAGTTACAATATTAACACTGAGTATCTACAGGAAAAAATGTCATTCCTTTCTATCAAGTTGCCACAATACGAAGTCACAGTCTCATCTCTCACGCTACCAAAATCATTTACAGTTGGAGAACGCACCTTCAGTCTAAATGATATCACAAGCCAGATTACAAACTTTGAACTACCAACCATAGTCATTCCAGAGCAAAAAATTGAAATCCCTGAAATGGCTCTGCACCTGCCTTCAAGTCTGTTTATCCCAGCTTTTGGTGCCCTTGGTGCCACTCTGAAGGTTTCCTCCCCTATTTATAATGTGACAACAACTATCAATCTGGAGAAACAGGGCTCGGATCTGACAACTTCGCTGAATTCCCTCTGTACTTCTACCATGATCTTGTTGGAATATGACCTCTCTGGTAAGACTGGTGTACATTCCACTTTATCTGTTAGGTCGCTATTTGAATTATTACATCTAAGACTTTGCAATCAATAAAATATTTTATTTTTTCTTATTTTTCCTCAGCTACTGCAACCATCAGATATGATAATGGAGTAATTAATCTAAATGGGAAGTGCAACTTGATTCACAGTGATGTAAATGTTAAATGGCAACATGTTCTGGCACAAAACCTGAGGTACGTGTACACAGTGCTTTATGTAGTTTAGTTTCTGATGAGATCATAACTCTGGGTTTCTTTCTTATAATCTTTCATCTTTCAGAAAAATGAAAATTATAATGAAAAATACTCTTAGGTTTGAAATGATTGGTTCTTGAATGTGACAAACTCTTAAAGTCGCTCTGAGGAAGAAATAAATAGGAATGGTATCACCTGGCTTGTGTTTGGGTAGGAGGTCTAGTCACAGCTGATCTTCTAACCCTTGATTCAGCAGGATGGATCTTCACACACTGATAAATAATTTTTATTTTTTTTTTTCAGAATGAAACGTCAAGCCTCTCTGACTGATGTGGTGTAAGGGTTTATTTTGATCCTAGTTTTGCATATTTCCACAGTTCTCAAAGCAGTTCTTGCTCATATGTTGATAAAATACATACTGTAAAATATGCCTACTGACAGCAGTTTTTCTGTTCTCAAGGGAACCTCGTCATACTCTCAATGTTGACATCATCAGCCAGACATTTGTTGACGGGAACTTCCGCTTTGCTTCCCGCAAAGATGGCATCACTGCATCTATGTCTTCTCCATCATCTGGTTTCCTTGGATTACAATTTCAGCGGAGGTCTCCAACGCAGCTGTATGGAAAACTCTTCAGTCGCTACCTGGTAATACAATCATTCATCTCTTTCATTTGCACTGTGTTAACGGCAAACCATTTTTACTGACTGACAGTCTGTGTTGTTGTGCAACTTGGTACTGTCTGAACAATTATTTTTCTCCATTTCTTCCCTCAACTTCAGTCCTCTCCTGAAAAGGACACTGATGTTTTCACTGCTAAAGCCTCTCTGAAAAACTCAGACAAGTTGGTCTTCCAGATGTCATGGAATTGGGAGTTCCTCCATGATGTGATTGAGGGCACCAAGTACAGGATTCCTGCCATGACAGATGCTGTGCTCAAGTTCATTAACAAGTATCACACCTACCACTTTGGCTTTAATATTCAGCGAGCCGGCATAAAGATGAAAAACACAGTTTCTAATGTCATAGAGAGAGGATACCATGAGGTTCCTATGTCTTTTGACACACTGCAGGATTTAGTCCACAGCCTTGCTGACCAAGGGAAAGACATGTATAGGAAGGCTTCGGACGGCTTGATGTCCATGACTGTGCAGGATGCCATAGACAGACTGGTTCATGAGGCTAGAGAAGTGATTAAACTCATTGAAGATAAAATGAATGCCTTGCTAGATGAAATCACCCAGTTTTTGAGAGACAGAAATCCCTCAGTGCCCGAATGGAAGAGACTCTCCATCCCGGAGATCTTCCAGGAAGCTCGTTCGTCTGTATCGAGAGAGACTGACAGGGCGATCCAAAGGTTTTCCAGCCTCATGGTGAAGATTTCTACGTACATCAGAGAAGTTGAGTTCACTTTACCCGGAACTGATGTTGTTGTTAATGGAAATGAGGTAATGGATAAACTAAAATCGTTATATAACGAGCTACGACATCCCATGAGCAGGGAGCTCAGTGTGATTCACAACAGAGTGGCACATCTTTTCCAGGTTATTATTAAAAAGGCAGAGGATTTCATCACCTACCTAAAAGATAAAAATGTGGACATTTCTTCTGAAATTAATGCCATTCATGCAAACATTGTACAGTCTTCAAAACAACGCACTGAGGAAGCAAAGAGACACGTGGCGGAGTACAAAGACCTTCTCAAAATGAGGATGGAAGAGGTGCATAAGGCTTTAACTATGGAGCGAGTATATACTGATACTGAGGCATTGATCAGTAATCTGCAAATACATTTCTATGGAGGACTTCATGAAGGTGTAGATCTAATGAGGAGGGCGTCCCAGAGCACTGCACCATACATTACAGTTAGCAATAAAAAGGCGGACATTGAAATTCCTTTACCTTTCCTTTGGAAATCTTTTAGCGACTGGCCGAAACAGTTCGGGCAGTAAACTCTGTCTGTGTTGATGAAGTGATTTTATTATGGCTGACTGAATGTGAAATAATATGTCTTTGTTTTAATGCAAATAAAAATTGCTTTAAAAGAGTCTTCATGTAGTAGGTAAAAATATAAGTTAATCTTCTGTAAGATATGTGCAATCATAGCTTGCCAGTGTTTCACGTTAGTTTCTGGTTGTTGATGGTGTTTAATTAAATAATGCTGAATGCACATATCTTTGTGTAGTGTTTCATCATTTTCTAATTAAATCTGCAGATCTGAAAGCTTTGGAACTCTACGAAAGTGTAAATAGAAAATGTAGATTTTGTCTTAAATAAAATGACGAGACATTCTTTGAGAAATAGTTTAAAATAAGAGATATTTTTCAATATTTTCCTGACATGCTGCTAAAAGTACAAAATAAATGTGTAAGTGTAACTAACAGACAATGCACAATAATATTATATTTACGTTTTTGGTTTTGATGCACAAGACTGGATTACTCACCCAGCAGAACAGGCAACTGTTCTCCCCAGGGCCCCATAAAGCTCCAGTTTCTGTTCTCTGATGTCTCCACTATCTCTCCACTCAGTTATTTTTTTAATTTATATGGGGTATGATCTTCTGCTCATCAGGGTTCATGGATATTTCTTTAAGATGTGCTGGCTTGCCTGGTCACACCCCACAGGTTATCTATAAAAGACCTATGCTGCCGTGAATTCAATGATTGTTTGATGTCCACTTGGTCAGGGTGCAGTGTGATGATCCATTTGCTTCAAAGATTTACTAAAATGTGTGTTACAGCATCTGTCCACTTACCTGTTGTGGTTGAGAGTCCGTCTGTGGGTGGCCTCCCTGGATTGCTGTTTCACTTTTCTGATTTCAAATGTTCAAAAGGCTGTGATCCCTATACCAGCATATTGTTTTAAAGTCACTGCATTGGCTCCCTGTTCCCTTCAGGATCGATTTTAAGGTTCTTTTACTAGTTTTTAACTGTCTTAATGGCCTTGTGCCCTTAAATTTATCTCATCTTCTTTTACCATATCAACATGAAGCCTTTTAGTCCCAGTAGAACAGAGTCTCCTCTTCAGTGACTGTGCCTCTGTGACCTTCAAAAAAGGCAGCAGGTTGATGTATGAATGTATTTAACATGCGTGCGTCATGCCGTGTGCTGTATAGAGCCATGGTCTCTTTTACTTTGTATTGCACAGGATTCACGGAAGGTCACTGCGTAACTCCAGCTCCTCTTGGCCATGTTATATAAAAGTACAGCAGGACAGAATCCAACATTATTACCCATTGATTCAACCAAATTTGAAATTGGTCAAATTTTTTACTCCTCAACAAGCAATAGTAATCGCATATGCTCATTATTTCAGAAAGATGTGGTATCAGTCCCATATGTGGTAGCTTATTGGAACACCTTTATTAAAAACCTTAATTGGAAAAAGACGTGGAACCTGCCACCTAGACATATGATAAATATGAAAGAAGTATCTTTTAAAATAATTCACGGATTTTATCCATCAAAAGTCTTTTTACAACGATTCAAAAGAGACATAGATATAAATTGCTCTTTCTGTGAAGGACACCCTGAAGACGTAGTTCATTTATTTTGGTCTTGCCCCTTCTCCACCAAATTATGGGAAGATATTTGCAACTTGATTTCTACTTGTATTGAATGACATTTTTCCTTGTGCATTGAACATATATTGTTTGGCTTCACTAACTATCCATCTGCCAAAAAAACAATTTTAAATCATTAATCTTATTATATATTTAACCAAATGGCATATCCATAAATGTCGATACACTAATCAGAAACCACTTCTTTCTGTCTTTGACAATGAAGTAAAACAATATATAAAAACTACTAGACATTCCACTAATATGAAAGCCATTAAGACTCTTGATCTGTGTGCTCTTTTTAATATATTTGTGTAGTGTAATGTTCTGAGGTGCTGAAACTGAATGTTTGAAGCCCCCTGGCGATTGTCCTCACATTGTATTGTGCTGCACTGTACTGCATTGCTTTTTTAAATGAAGATTTCTACAAAATAAAAAATAAAAAAAAAAGCTCCTCTTGGCCGACGTGTTTATGCAGCTGCCCTCCTCAGCCACAGGGGGCAGCACTGCAGCAGTGAGCGGGATGATGACGTCACAGAAGCACGAAGAAGAAAGGCGCCGTGTCGACCAATCAAAAGACCACAGGACTTCCTCACTGAGCCAGCTGACAGGTGAATGGGGAACAGATCTTCGCCTGAACACCGTCATCAGCAGGTAAAAGACGTCTGGAGCCTCTGTGCTGGTTAGATAGAATCCAGCTGCTAGGACTGAAGCTACTGTCTGTCCCTGGAATCTAGTTTTATTAGTGGATGCTGTTATCGATGCTAAAGCTGCTGTCAGACTGTAAACATGATCCTGCACTGAGCAAACACTAGAACAGCTCACATCTCTGGTTTTTTATTAACCTATTTATCCGCCTTCTGGGGATCTTTGTTAGAAGCTGAGGAAACTAGACAGGTGGAAAGTTTGGAGTGATTTAAATTTATCTGTTTTCAGGAGCTAATGTTTAAATATTAGTGGCACCAAACACACAGACGCTGCCATTCAGAGAGTATAAGCATTAATTCAGTGTTATCTGCTGAACTAATTGAACATGTTGGCTAATTAGTTTTGTTAAAACCCATCGGATGGTTCACTATGACTTTTGGACCATTTGGACTTTTGCCGTTGATGAAATGTGTCACCTTTGTACCTGCTGATAAACTACCAGCTAAAACCTGCTGTAATACACCACTACTATAGTACACCTTTACTGTAATACACCATTACTGTAATATACTATTACTGTAATATAGTATTACTGTAATACTCCACTGCTGTAATACACCATTACTGTAATATACTATTACTGTAATATACTATTATTGTAATACTCCACTACTGTAATATACTATTACTGTAATACACCATTACTGTAATATACTATTACTGTAATACTCCACTGCTGTAATATACTATTACTGTAATATGCTATTACTGTAATACTCCACTGCTGTAATATACTATTACTGCAATACACTATTACAGTAATATACTATTACTGTAATACACCACGACTGTAATATACTATTACTGTAATACTCCACTGCTGTAATATACTATTACTGTAATATGCTATTACTGTAATACACCACTACTGTAATACACCATTACTGTAATATACTATTACTGTAATACTCCACTGCTGTAATATACTATTACTGTAATATGCTATTACTGTAATACACCACTACTGTAATATACTATTACTGTAATATACTATTATGGTAATATACTATTACTGTAATACACCACGACTGTAATATACTATTACTGTAATACTCCACTGCTGTAATATACTATTACTGTAATATGCTATTACTGTAATACATCACTACTGTAATATACTATTACTGTAATACACTATTACGGTAATATACTATTACTGTAATACACCACTAATGTAATACACCATTACTGTAATATACTATTACTGTAATACTCCACTGCTGTAATATACTATTACTGTAATATACTATTACTGTAATATACTATTATTGTAATACTCCACTACTGTAATATACTATTACTGTAATACACCATTACTGTAATATACTATTACTGTAATACTCCACTGCTGTAATATACTATTACTGTAATATGCTATTACTGTAATACTCCACTGCTGTAATATACTATTACTGCAATACACTATTACAGTAATATACTATTACTGTAATACACCACGACTGTAATATACTATTACTGTAATACTCCACTGCTGTAATATACTATTACTGTAATATGCTATTACTGTAATACACCACTACTGTAATATACTATTACTGTAATACACTATTATGGTGATATACTATTACTGTAATACACCACTACTGTAATACACCATTACTGTAATATACTATTACTGTAATATACTATTACTGTAATACTCCACTGCTGTAATATACTATTACTGTAATATGCTATTACTGTAATACACCACTACTGTAATATACTATTACTGTAATATACTATTATGGTAATATACTATTACTGTAATACACCACGACTGTAATATACTATTACTGTAATACTCCACTGCTGTAATATACTATTACTGTAATATGCTATTACTGTAATACACCACTACTGTAATATACTATTACTGTAGTATACTATTACGGTAATATACTATTACTGTAATACACCACTACTGTAGTACACCATTACTGTAATATACTATTACTGCAATATACTATTACTGTAATACACTATTACGGTAATATACTATTACTGTAACACACCACTACTGTAATATACTATTAGTGTAATATACTATTACGGTAATACACCACTAATGTAATACACCATTACTGTAATATACTATTACTGTAATATACTATTACTGTAATACTCCACTGCTGTAATATACTATTACTGTAATATGCTATTACTGTAATACACCACTACTGTAACATACTATTACTGTAATACACTATTATGGTAATATACTATTACTGTAATACACCACTACTGTAATACACCATTACTGTAATATACTATTACTGTAATATACTATTACTGTAATACTCCACTGCTGTAATATACTATTACTGTAACATACTATTACTGTAATACACTATTACGGTAATATACTATTACTGTAATACACCACTAATGTAATACACCATTACTGTAATATACTATTACTGTAATATAGTATTACTGTAATACTCCACTGCTGTAATATACTATTACTGTAATATGCTATTACTGTAATACACCACGACTGTAATATACTATTACTGTAATACTCCACTGCTGTAATATACTATTACTGTAATACACCACTAATGTAATACACCATTACTGTAATATACTATTACTGTAATACTCCACTGCTGTAATATACTATTACTGTAATATGCTATTACTGTAATACACCACTACTGTAATATACTATTAGTGTAATATACTATTACGGTAATATACTATTACTGTAATACACCACTAATGTAATACACCATTACTGTAATATACTATTACTGTAATATACTATTACTGTAATACTCCACTGCTGTAATATGCTATTACTGTAATATGCTATTACTGTAATACACCACTACTGTAACATACTATTACTGTAATACACTATTACGGTAATATACTATTACTGTAATACACCACTACTGTAATACACCATTACTGTAATATACTATTACTGTGATAAACTATTACTGTAATATACTATTACTGTAATACACCATTACTGTAATATACTATTGCTGTAATATGCTATTACTGTAATTCTCCACTGCTGTAATATACCATTACTGTAATACACCACTACTGTATTACACCATTACTGCAATACACCATTACTGTAGTACAGTTTTACTGTAATACACCGTTACTGTAGTACACTATTACTGTAGTATACCTTTACTGTAATATACTATTACTGTAATATACTATTACTGTAATACACCACTACTGTAATACACCATTACTGTAGTACAATTTTACTGTAATACACCATTACTGTAGTACACCATTACTGTAATATTCCACCACTCTAGTACACTAGTGGAACTGTCTGTATTCTGTATGTCATTTTTTGGATGAAGGAATCCCAGAGTGCGTGAAACAGGACTTCATCAGTAAAATGATCATATTTTAGTGTGTGTTTTTGTTTCCCATTTCTCCTCTAAGCCACTGACATGGAAACCATGGCAACAGACAGGAGGGATGAACCACAAACGGACTTCATGTACTGTAGTGGAGCCGCCACAGAGGTCCTGAAGTTTGGCTCCTGTCAGCTACACTCTGGACACAAGATGCTCTTTCTCATCATTCCAGGTAATAGTTTCTAACATTCCTGTAATGCGCTGGATTCCAGTACTCAGAAACTTGAGTTTAATAGCATAAAAGACAGGTACTGCATCATCTTGTATTGTCTTTTAATAGGGATTGCATGATACTGCAGCCTACAAACACTCACCACAGACAAACTAAAACACTAAAACACAGACTCAGCTGTATCTTCTGGTCTTACCACTGGTGCACCACTGGAACAGCAGCTCAAGTTTCATTATATTTATGCAGAAATATTTAAAGAGTTAGTTCCAAGTCATATTTAAATGGTGTTTTTTGTAAATTAAATTGGGTTTTCCACACTTTTGCTATGAGGGGTTGAATGCTGGTCTCTGGTTATCTTCCACACAGGCAACCCAGGTGTTGTGGGCTTCTACAGAACCTTCATGCAAACGCTTCATGCTATGTTTGGATACCAGTACCCAGTGTGGGCTGTAAGCCACGCTGGCCACTGTGTTCCACCAACCTCCATGGACATGGTAGACGGTACGCATCATTCTCAGGTCCTTTACATTTCCCAAGCAAACCATTGGAAGAGAGACCATGAATAATCTTGCTGCTTTGTTGGAAATAAAATGTTCATCACACTTAACAGAGACTACAGGTCAAAAGTTTTAGAACACCCCCAATTATTCCATTTATTGGGGGTGCATGTTAATGTCTCATTGTACTCTGAAATGAAAGCAAAGAACAAATAAACCAATGAAGTTAAAAAAGAAATCAATTTAGAAACTAAAATGTATTCTAAACTTTTGACTCATCAAAGCGCCACCTTTGGCAGATAGAACAGCTGGACACACTCATTCTGTCCATAATGGAAATCAAATATTCTTCAGAAAGTTATTCCAGCTCTGTAGCAGAAGTTTCCCTAAATGTGTGGTTCTTGTAGGTTCTTTGCTTTCACTCTTCTGTCCAGTTCATCCAAACCAGCTCCATGGGGTTTAAGTCTGGAGACTGTGCTGCCACTCCATGTTTTCAAGCTCACCATCTGGTTCTTTGTTCCTAAGGTGGTTCTGGCAGAACTTGGACTGATGTTTTGGGTTATTATCTGCTGTAGGATGAACTCCTGACCAACTAGAACATACCAGAGGGTTCTGCATGGAGCTGCAGAATGCTGTGGTAGCCGTTTAGGTTCAGGGTTCCTCTCACTCTGTACAAGAACCGACCCTGGATCCAGCAGAACAGCCCCAGACCATCACGCTTCCTCCTCCATGCTTGACAGTTGATATCCCACACTGAGGAACCATCCTTTCTCCTACTGGACGGCTACAAAAATCCTGCTGATGAACCAAAGATTTCAGATTTTGATCCATCAGTCCATAATACCTTCTTCCAATCTTCAGTAGTCCATTGGTGGTGTTTCATGGTCCAGGAAAGCCTCTTTTTCTGATTTTGACGTCTTAGCAATGGCTTTCTGCTGCAACTCCACCTGTCAAACCTGCAGCTCCAAGTCTTCTCTCCACAGTTAAACTGAGACTTCTTCCTATGACCACTATGAAGTTGATTGAAGCTGTTGTCCTGTGAGCTCCTATCACCAAGCTGTTGACTCTCACAAACTGGTCTTCTGATTCTGGTGTGGCTTTGGGTCTTCCAGACCTCTTCCTGTCAGAGTTTCCTCCAGTTTCTGAGCTGTTTGATGGTGAAGAAAACTGGACTCACTGACACCTCGGCTTTCTTCCTCTCTGTAGGAAAGACCTACATTTTAAATGTTCTGATGGTCTGTCTCTCTTCTATTGTTAATTGCCTTTTCCTCTCCATTTTTATAGCAACTCACTACTTTCTGCAGTACAGTACTGTTCTAATAATGCTCTGGAGGGTTCCACGGTGTGTTCCAACTGCAGACAGAGGAGGTTGGAAGGAATCTAGAAAAGTTGGGCCATCTGTAGGATTTGGTAGCTCCAACTTTCAAGGCTTGATCAACCTCCACTGCTGCAGAACAGCTTTAAGTTGTTAACCCATTTCTGTTCCCTGAAAAAGACCTTTTTGTATAATTCTGAAATGTACATTATTTTCAGTTTTGGGTAACTTTACTATTTTTTTATCCTCCGGCAGTTCATCGTTTACTTACTTGGACTTAAACCACTTGAATTTCAATAAAAAAATTGAAAAACTGGGGCGTTCTAAAACTTTTGACCAGTAGTGTATATTGCATTTTGCTGTACAATAACAGCAGAGACGAGTTTCCGGCATCGGCCCTGCGAGTTTTGATAGTTTTCTTGTTTGATGCAGATGCCTCCTCAGCAGAAGAGGATGATGTGTTTGGTTTGAACGGTCAGATTGAACACAAGCTGGCCTTCCTCAGGACACATGTTCCCAGAGAAACCAGCCTTGTTCTAGTGGGACACTCCATCGGTTGCTACATTATTCTGGAAATGATGAAGAGAAATCCTGAGCTCAAGGTTAGTTTTTGTAAATTGCATGTTTTATTTTTGAGGAGCCAAATCTTCTGTTTTACATTAAGGAGGTTTCCATCACTTTCAGCTTCTTCTCTCAGTGTGTCTTCCACCTTCTTTGTCTGTTTTCTAAAAGGTTTAGGGTTTGTAGGGTGACTGAACTCATGAAATACTGAAACTACTTTTTGTTTGTGACTGCAGGTTCTGAAGGCTATCATGCTGTTTCCCACCATTGAGCGCATGGCTCAGACTCCTCAGGGGAAGGTCATGACCCCTGTGCTGTGTCACATGCGTTACCTGGCCTACCTGCCTCTGTTCCTGCTCTCTCTGCTGCCCGACACAATCAAAGCCGGTCTGATCAAACTGGTGCTCGGTGGAATCTCCGCTCTAGACTCGTCGGTCATCCAGCCGACTGTAGGTCTGCTCAGTGGAGACAGTGCAGGTTGGTTGTGTTTTCTGCTCTACTGTCTGTGATGATTAGAATGTTCCCTCTGTGTTGACAATGTGCTGTACACCATGTCCCAAAAGTTTATTCTCCCCAGATAAACAAAGCTCAAAGACTGAATATGCAATATAATCAATTCATTCAATAACCAGTATTTCCCTCTTTCACTTTGATCACGACTTTCAGTCTTTCATGGAATGTACGAGGTTCTTCAGTGTGGATGGTTCTATCTTCCCCCTCTTGAGTTGAGCTCTTTCATGGTGGTTGGTGGTGGACTGGTAAAGATGTTCAGGATTCCCCAACAGTTCTCAGTTGGGTTGAGGTCAGAGGAAATTGGGTTCCATTCCTTCTTAAAGCAGGTCGAAGCTCAGAATACCATTGCTGAGTCATACAGGCAGTGTGAGCAGGGCCACCATCTTGTATAAATTCCCATTCTGAACATCTGTTAAACATTTCCATTCAGCTACAGGCCTCGATTTTTTCCTCCTGGCCATAACAGGAAGTAGATCCTTTTCTAGAATGTTGTTGGTCTAATATTGTGCATTAACAGTGGAACCTTGAGGCCCAATGAGCAGCTCTGAGAGACCTGAAGCAGACATATCCCCCCAAACCAGACTATGGACACTCAATTCCACAACTCAGAAGATGGTACTTTTTTACCATTGTCTGTATAGATACGGTGGTTTTGACTGTTGGGTGTCAGAAATAAGTAGAGAGGGCGTTCATCAGAGAAGATCCAGTTCTCTCAGTCTTTTGGAGTCAGAGTTATGTTCTTCTTTGTAAAGCCAGTCTCTTCTCCTTCTGCAGTTTGGTGAATCATGGGGCACATTTCCTCTTCTAAGCTTTCAGCCCAAATGTTTCTGTTAAATAACAATGCTCAGAGCTCTTCGAAACATCTTCTCCAAGATGTTTCAGCCTCTGACTGAGTCGTCTGCATGACTGGTGTCTTTTACTCTCAGCCTTTCTCATCAGATCTTTGGTTCTGGCAGTTAGGCCAGATGGACGTCCTGAGCAAGGTGAGTCTTTGAAGGATCCTCCTTTGTTGTATCTTTGCCACCACTTCTGTACTTCTTCCAAGGGCTTCAGCTTCCTGCTGACCAGCTTTTCATGCATTTTGAAGAGCAAAGGCCTGTCCATGAATCTCAGACTCTGATAGAGGAGCTTCTCCATCCTTATTCTTGGCCATGGTAGCAACACTTCCAATATCTGGTTGTGAGTTTAATGCATTTTGGTCAAGCAAGAAATGTATCTACTGGGACCTGAAGGTTTGACCAGACAAACAACCAAACAGAACCTGACTGACCAGATGGAACCCATTTTAGTGACAAACAATGAAACATGTTCAGTGAAGAGAATGAACTTTTGGGACATGGTGTATCACCTCTGTTATTAAGGATAGTGACAGTGTTCACTACAAGTACTTCTAAGACAGCTTGAACTCCAGACATATGATGTGACCCGTTGTACTGAAATTATTTCATATTGTGTGTCATGGTCAGCTGATGTTTAGCTGTGGTGTTGAAAGAAGTGGTAAAGACAGAGGAGATGACACAAGCAGCCAGATTTACACAGAAAAAAATGGCTTTTCACGGACATTTTGACCACAGTTTAAATATGCAAAGAAAACTGATACAAAGACAGCAGCTTATTATACAGTCAGCTACTGGACTGATACTAAGACAAACCTCCAGACTTGTCCTGCAAACAACGCAGCTCACCAGACCCAGTTCAGATGCGGGATTTCTGTGCATGCTCAAAGTTCAACACAAAAATAATAACGTAGTGAGTGAAAACATCTATTTTGCAGCATGATTGTTTAAGTCAGGGGTGTTGAACTCATTTTAGGTCAGGTTCCACATTCAGCCTAATTTGATCTCCAGTGGACCAGACCAGTAAAATCACAGCATAATAACCTGTAAATAACCACAACTCCTAATGTTTCTTTTGTTTTTGTGCAAAAAAGTACATTGAAAATGTTCACATTCAAGAAATTGTTTTTTTACAAAATATTATGAACAACCTTAAATCAAAACAGAGACAAAAATTTGACAGAAAAGTTACAAATCAACCAAAAAATGGACAAACAACACAAAACAAGACACAAAGTCTCAAAAAGATACACAAAACAATGAATAAAGCAAAACACAAAATGACTAAAGTAAGATCAAAAACACAAGCGAGACAAAAAGGAAACAAAACGACAAAAATGAGAAGCCAGATGACAAAAGCATGAGACAAACGACAAATGTCAGACAAAAAAAGACAAAAAAACCCAAAACAAAAACAGGACAAAATATTACAAAAAATGAGACACAAACTGACAAAAACAAGACACAAAAGGGCAAAAGCGAGAAACAAAATGACAAAAAAATCTGACAAATGACACAAAACAGAAAAGAGACAAAAAATTAGACAAAAAAGTGAAAAAAAAATTAGACAAATGACACAAAACACAACAAAAAAAGAGCCAAAAAAGTTATGAAGCGACAAAAACATGAGACAAATGACAAATCAGACAAAAAACGACAAAAAGAAGACAAAATATTACAAAAATGAGACACAAAATGACAAAAGAACAATGAGCAATCTAGTATTTTATTTTATGATCAAAACAACTTGTCGTGATCTAGAAATTCTTTTAAATTTATAGTTTTACTAATTTACAGTCTACGGTTAATGTCTTCTCTGGAATTTTTACACTTTGAAGGCCGGATTGAACCCTCAAGAGGGCAGCTTTTGGCCCGTGGGCCACATGTTGGACACCCCTGGTTTAAGTCAACCTAAGAGAAACTATCTTGTCTGTTCTGGTTCGTCCATTACACACTGCAGGTGAAAGTGACTCAACAACAGGAGAGGAAGTGAACATAGCAGAATGAACAAAGAGCAGAGGAGAGCAAAAAACAGCAGTAGAATCTATGAATGACTCAAGCTCGTACCAGTTAGGTCAATAAAATGCTTTTGTTTTGGGGCACCAATTGAACACTCTGAATTTCACTTTTGCTTTACATTACAGTGTAGTAAGTCACTAATGGTCTGTTTATAAAAGTGGGGAGAGTCAATATTTTCAATGGAATGGCCTCACATGCACTAACATCCACTAACGTGCACAGTATAGAAGCTCAGATTTCAACACACACAGCAGGATCTTTATTCTCTGCTGAAGACGCCATTCACTTTATATCAGCAGATAGTTGCTGCTTTATTCATTTTCAAAATCTTCAAACCTTTATTTTTTTTGAAAGTTGTGAAATACAGCAAAGATTAAACCTGTGATTTTTGTTCCTGCTTGTAGCTAACGCTATGTACATGGGGGGTCAGGAGATGAGGAAAGTTCTGGAAAGAGACAACAGAACTATCAAGAAAAACCTGGACAAGGTGAGAAAATGCCCACCTGTATGATCACATTGGAATATTTCTCTGCCCTCGCCTGTAGTTCACTGCTAGCTAACAGCTATTAGTCTTTAAGTACAGTCATGGATGAAATTATTGGCACCCCTGGAATTTTTCCAGAAAATACAACATTTATCCCAGAAATTTTTGCAGTTACAAATGTTTTTGGTATACGTGTATTTATTTCCTTGATGCGCATTGGAACAACACAAAAAAGCAGAAGAAAAAAGCCAAAATTGACATAATTTTACACAAAACTCAAAAAATGGGCTGGACAAAATTATTGGCACCCTCAACTCAATATCTGGTTGCACACCCTTTGGAAGAAATAACTGAAACCAATCGCTTCCTATAACCATCAACAAGCTTCTTACTCCTCTCAGATGGAATTTTGGACCACTCTTCTTTTGCAAACTGCTCCAGGTCTCTCAGATTTGAGGGGTGCCTTCTTGTAACAGCAATTTTGAGATCTTTCCATAGGTGTTCAGTGGGATTTAGATCCGGACTCATTACCCATTGACCTCAGATGCAGACCCAGCTTTCTGATACTAGGCCCTACACTGTGGCCCAAAATATTTTGATAGTCTCCAGATTTTATGATTCCTTGCACACTGTCAGCAAAACAACCCCAGAACATCTGTGAACCTCCACCATGTTTGACTGTAGGTACTGTGTTCTTTTCTTTGTGGGCCTCATTCCATTTTCTGTAAACAGTAGAATGACGTGCGTTTCCAAAAAGCTCTACCTCAGTCTCATCTGTCCACAGAACGTCCTCCCACAAGGACTGAGGTTTACTCAGGTACATTTTTGCAAACTCCAGTCTGGCTTTTTTATGTCTGTTTGTCAGCAGTGGGGTTTTCCTCGGTCTCCTGCCATAGCGCTTCTTCTCATTCAGATGACGACGTATGGTCCCAGCTGATACTTTACACCCTGAGTCTGCAGGACAGCCTGAATTTGTGTGGAAGCTGACTGAGGATGTTTAGCCACCATTCAGAATATCCTGCGTTGCGTTCTTTCATCAGTTTTTCTCTTCCATCCCCATCCAGGGAGATTAACCACAGTTCCAGGGGTTATAAACTTCTTGATTATATTACACACAGTGGACAAAGGAACTTCAAGATCTCTGGAGATGGTCTTGTGACCTTAAGATTGTTCATATTTTTCCACAGTTTTGCTCCTTAAGTCCTCAGACACTTCTCAGCTCTTCTTTCTCTTCTCCATGCTTGGTGTGACTCACAAAGACATACAACACAAAGGTTGAGTCAACTTTTATACATTCTAACTGGCTTCAGGTGAGTTTAAACAAGCATCACATTCTGGAAATAAAATGATTTACCCACAGTTTTAAAAGGGTGCCAACAATTTTGTTTGGCCCATTTTTTGAATTTTGTCTAAAATGATGTAAATTTTGGCTTTTTTCTTCTGCTTTTTGTGTTTTTCCAGTGCACATCAAGGAAATAAACACGTGTATACCAGAAATATTTGTAATTGCAACAATTTCTGGGAGAAATGGTGTATTTTCTGGAAAAATTCTAGGGGTGCCAATAATTTCGTCCATGACTGTACTTAAAAAGACACATGCTTGCTTGAATTATCAGTGAATAGTTGACTTTTGACATGTTCTTTATCTGTGTATAAATTTAGAAATCCACATCTGCCTAAACTCTGTGTGTCCTTGTTTTCAGCTGATATTTTACTACGGAGCTACAGACCACTGGTGCCCTGTTCAGTACTATCACGACATCAAACGGGACTTCCCTCACGGAGACTTCAGACTGTGTGAGAACGGCTTCCGCCACGCCTTCGTCCTGGATGCAGGACGAGACGTCGCCAAAATGGTGGTTGAATGGATCAGAGGAGATCTGACTAGATGAGCTCATTCTTCTGTTTGCATTTCTTCCACTGCCTGAACACTGATGACCACAACCTGTGATGACCAAAACCTACCAGCAGAGATATTTTAACTGGACCGAAAAGAAATGTGTTGGAAAGATATTAAATATTAATTTATATACTCTACCTTTCAAAAGTCTGGAGTCACTTAGAAATGTCCTTATTTTAAAAAGAAAACCATTTTTTTTCAGTGAAGATTACATTAATCAGAAATCCAGTGTAGACGTTGTTGATGTGGTAAATGACTATTCTAGCTGGAAATGGCTGACTTGAATAGAAGTGTGAGTTTTCATGGAAAACATGGAATTGTCTGGATGACCCCAGACTTTTGATGGGTAGTGTAGATGTGTATAAGGCAGTGGCACTCATGTAGAACTGTTTTGCTACAGAAATGATATCAAACTCTGTCAGGCCAACACATCAGCCTTATCAAATACCTTATCAAGGTGTTTATTCAGCATCAAAGCCAAAAGATGAAGCAGAAAACTCCAAAGGCACTACCGCAGCCCTGGTCATGCTGGGACATGGAAACTATCTTCCTCAGGTGTACAATAAGATGAACCTCTGACTTCATTCACCCTCATGTTCTATATGACTTGAACAGCATGTGTAATGTGGGAATTCATCTTTTATGCCTGACACTTTTGATTACAGGTGCTTTCCATTGGTGGACTTGTGTTGTTGCTGCGGTGCCATCAAAAACCAGAGCTGCCACGGGTTGTATAGTCATGTGGAAAAGTCATCACATCCCATGGAAATCTCAGGGTTTTTTGACAAATTTGTACAAGAAAATGCTTGAATTCAGTTTTACCTCCAACTTTAACTTTCAGACAGATGGTCCCACATTATATTTAAGAACATTATTTTAATATTTATATTTACTACCTCTTCTGTCCCTCTCAACCCGCCCGGCCAGCAGGCAGATGGGTCCCCCCAAATTAGAGCCGGGTTCTGCTCGAGGTTTTTTTCCCTGTTAAAAGGGTGTTTTCCTTGCCACTGTCGCCTTTTGGCTGCTCTGGGGGTCAGGCATATGGGTTCTGTAAAGCGTCTCGAGACAATTCGACTGTAATTGGCGCTATATAAATAAAATTGAATTGAATTGAATTGAATTGAATATGCAGAACTTATAGTTAAATCAAATGACTGCAAGCTTCTCAGTCCCTGACAGCCCAAACCAAAACATTTCCACCACTTTGCTTCACCGCTGGTATAGTCTTTGTTCTGCACCTGATATATTTACTGTTACTGAGGCCAAACATCTGTATATTGGATTAATGTGTCCAGAGGTTGTTTTTCCAAAAGGTCTGCTCTTTGTCTGTCCACTGGCAGAATGCTCTACTGTTCTTTATGAACAGCAAAGGCTTTTTCTTGACATATGAGCTATCCACGTCGAATTTATGAAATCTCTTAGCGATTCTAGAAGCAGATTGGTGACACCGGCAGCTACCTGTAGATCATGTGATGAAGTGTTGAAGTTCTTGGGGACTTGTTTTTCCATCAGACTCTCTGCTCTTTGGCTGACTCTGCTACGGCAACCAGTCCCAGACAAATCAGCAGTCACTGCTTGGAGATGAGTTTTGTCTTAGTAGAATGATGTATTTCTAGTGATGCAGAGATCTTGTTAAATCTCTTGCCAGGCTGAAGGACATTCCTGGTCTTTGTTCTAAAGGCGTCAGAGCTCATGATGACACCACACATTCCACTAGCAGGGAGAACAGCAGCCTTCATGTCAGATCCCATTGGCTCTTCGTAAGTAGATTCTTCTCATTGGTGCCTAACCTGAAACCAAATCTGGACATTTCCATGGGATGTGCTTTCTTTCCCACAGAATGATACATATAGTCACAGCACAGCTGGAGGGAGTAACTTCATAAAGTACATAGACCACTGAGAACCAGGAAGTGAAGCTCATTTTTTTCATAAAGACGACAGTGAAGCAGTTTTAAACCATTTTCATTCCAAACTTGTTACCAGTGGACAAACATATGAATGATGCAGCACCTAACTAACTTTGAATTGAAACAATTACTTTCTTATTCCTTTGCAGACATTATAAAAAACTAATCTGTTGAATAATAACATTTTTTTAATAAACAAAAAAGACAGACTCTGTGGTTTCATGAATTTGATGTAAATAAGTGGTATTCATCACATCTACCGACCTCCAAATTCTTGCTGAACAGTAAAGATGATCTTTGTTGTTTAACAACACCTGGTATTAATCTATTTTCTTCTAACATCCTGTGCTCAGCTACTGTGTGCCAGAACTATGTGACCTGGAAATAACAACCTACCAGCTATGAGACGTTGATTCAAGGCTGATTCTGCTGTCGCACACTCAAACATAGGTCGCTATGTTTGAACTGTGAAGCATTCCATTCCTGGTTCAAGTCCAGTTGGTGACCTTCATTACAAGTTGTTCCCCATGTGCCCTGTTTCATTTCATGTCTTCTCTCTACTGGCAGCTTGGTAATAAAAACTGTAGCTGTGTCTGAAATCACTCCCTTCATACCATCTAGTGCACCACGTTTGCTGTCTTCCATTTTAATGTATTTATTTATTTCATTTCAAAATTCTGAGTACATTTATCCTCTATTGGACATGTGGCTGTTGAATAACCAGACTGACCTCATGTAACTTCAACCAGCATTAGTCTTATAATTTAATAACCACAGCTCATGTGGTGCTGTCAAGCATTAGATCATCAAATGAAAGTAATGTCCATGCTAGCACTTGACTTTGTGCTAAAAATCCCACAATGCATTGCTCCACCATGTTGCACAACAGCCGATGGTGAAGGAACAAACCTTTGATGATGATCGGCTGATTGGTGATGACTGAACGTGGTGCTAATTTGTCTTAATATTTTGCCAGACTTTAACTGAAAGGGTCTGATGTCATGTCTTTTTCCAGATGAAGGACAGAAGATAGATAATAATACATAGTAGATAACAGTGTTTTCATGTAGAACCTTGTTGCTTTTGAATGTCTTCAAACACGGAAAGTGTTCTGACACAATTTAATCCCAAATGTGCAGATTTTTGATATGAAGACGTGACCAATTCCAATTCACTGTTCCAAACAGGTGACTATTTAGTGAACAACTCTCAGCTCCCTTTAATAAAAGCACAAAAGGTCCTTACCATTCTTACTTTTTACTGAGGGGAGTGCAGGGGTAAGCTACACATGATCCAGTCGTCCCAACCCAGATCTTTAAAGTTCAAATGAAGAGGTTTCCAGCTGCAGTGGGCTGTTTTTCCCTCCACTCCCTCCACCTGCTGCTTCTCTCCCAAAAAATGGCTGCTTGGACAAATCCTTTGCCTCTGTTTCTTTTGTTTGTGTTTTGGAACACAAAGAGAGGATTCTGGAACACAAATCCACCTCCATCATCCTGTCTCTTCTCCATTATCTCTCTGAACACATTGTCAGAGGTGTCAACATGTGAGAAAGCCATGAGCAAAGGTTCTCCTGTGGTAGCCGAGCATGGTGACTCACCCCCAGGAGCAATAGGTCTGCCCCCTCGTTGTTCAATTCAGAACAGACCATGAGGTATAAGCAGGCCTTTGATTGATCTATGGGATTCTTCAGACGGGCCTTGATGCCTGATGACACCTCAAACATCTCATTGTCTTTCTGAACGAATGAAAGGTTTTTTCCAGTTTTTTTTGTTGTTGTTTTTTTTAAAATAAATTATACTGCCAGACTTGAGTGCCTTTGTTTGTTTCATTTTTGGTTTAATATATTTTATACAATCTGCTCTGTACGTTAGTGGAATATTAAGTACAATCAACTCAGTGGACAAAATGGAATCTTGGATTTTATAAACATAACCATTGCATTTCAGGACTAGAAGGGCTGGAGAAGAGATGACTGAAATAATCAAGGACTTCTTCATCCAGTTGAGCATACCATCAAATTGAAAATATGTGGTTCAAAGCAGCAGATCAGTTACATGAACCATCACCAATCACTGGCCTGAAAGTACAGGACATCCAACAAGGTTTCATCATTACATCACTTGTGTGGTGAGTGTTTGATCAAGTCCTCTCTAAAATTGTGTGTTTTATCAGCATGATTTCACAGAGACAAATTCATAAACTGTGAAGTTTTGTTGGCTGAAAACTTCACCCAGTACCCTACCTTAATGCCTGGAAAGATAGTCAGCAATGGCTTTTTTTTGATATAATCAACACTCCGGTCCACACAGTGATAACCTCCATGAAATGAACCCAACCATTGTAAAGCAGAAAATATGTTGTCAGTACATAATTTTTGGAAATAATCTGGAATTCTTCATCCAGTGTGACTAACCATTGCACTGAAAAGGCGGAGTTGGAGTCAACAGACCAATTACATGAACCATCACCAAGTCATTGTCATGTAAATACTGTACATCCAGCAAAGGTTGATCAACGCACCGTGTGTGTTGAGAGTGTGGCTCTAGTCCACACCAAGCTTGTGTGTATTCTCAGCATCCTTTTGCAGAGGCAATTTCATAGTCTGTGAAGTCTTACTGAGACGTGATCATTGCTGGTTGAAAACTTCACCCAATACCCCGCCTTGATGGCTTGAAACATAGTCAGCTATGGTAATTTTTGTTAGTCTCTGACTTTACTCTCTGTATTAATATGAATTAAGTCAGTTGTGCCTGGTGTAATGCTACTTCTTGTGGATTGATGTGGACTCAGATGACGTTTTTCCATCCATCCATCCATTATCTATACACCGCTTAATCCTCACTAGGGTCGCAGGGGGCGCTGGAGCCTATCCCAGCTGACTTGGGCAAAGGCAGGGGACACCCTAGACAGGTCGCCAGTCTGTCGCAGGGCTACATATAGGGACACACAAGCACTCTCACATTCACACCTATGGGCAATTTAGAATAATCAATTAACCTTAGCATGTTTTTGGACTGTGGGAGGAAGCCGGAGTACCCGGAGAAAACCCACGCATGCACAGGGAGAACATGCAAACTCCATGCAGAAAGATCCCAGGTCTGAGCTGGGACGTGAACCAGGGACCTTCTCGCTGCAAGGCGAAAGCGCTAACCACTACGCCACTGTACAGCCCTGACGTTTTTCCATTTTTTTAAAAAAAATAAATTATACCGTCAGACCTGAGTCCCTTTATTTTGTATCAGTTTTGGTTTAATATATTTTTATAAAATCTCCTCTTTACTTCGGTGGAATTTTAAGTACAATCAACTCAGCATTGACACAGTGGAATCTTGGATTTTATAGACATAACCATTGCATTCCAGGACTAGAAGTGTTGTAAAACAAAAGACAGAAAGACTTTGTATTAATGCCAATTTTGTAATGTTTTGGTAGTTTGTAGGTTGCTGATGTGCTTCGGGAGCTTTACATTTCTTATTGCCAATAAAATAAGAGTTTATTGTCGATGTTTTGGTTGGTATTTATTTCATGTAGTGAAAAGTACGGTGGCCGAGAGGTGCAAACGCAGCACAAAAACGGAACGCCCTGCAAGAGACAAAAACACCCACAAAAAAATAAATGCTGCAAGATAGAAAACACCTACAAAATAGAAATGCTGCAGGAGACATAACACCTACCAAAATGAAACCCACTTCACAACAGAAACGGACTGCAAACAGGAACGCGCTTCATAAGAGAAATGCACTACAAATCAGAAACGCACTGCAAATCAGAAACGCACTGCAAATCAGAAACGCACTGCAAATCAGAAACTCACTGCAAATCAGAAACGCGCCACAAATAGGATAACACAATGGAGGGGATTCCACAACGGAAGTACTCCAGGTCACTAGATGGCAGAGCTGAGTTTCAACACCAGAAACAGATAACGAGTGAATAAGAAAGTTGACGTTGGAGGGAGAGACTACTCGAAAAGGTATACTTTTCTCTTTCCTACGTTTTTACGTGTCTCTCAGATGTTGCTGTGAAAATACTTGTGTAGGTATAGTTGATTTAAATCGCTGATTTTAGTGGAGTTGAGATTGTGAGTACTGTAACTAACATTATGGGACACACCAGGTGTGTGTGTTGCATTCATTTTAGTTTACATTCATTTAATTTAGTCACTTTATGTGTTTTTGAAGCAGTCCACAATTATCAATGCTTCTCTTCTAGGCTGCCATGTTCTGCCCTTTCTGTGGCCATGATCTTGGCATTGTCCAGGTGTTCTGTAGCAAAAAATATTTAAAGACCTAATCTTACTTTAAAAAGACATAGTATTTTGTATCATTTTATCTATATACACAACGCTTTATGGCAGTGCTTTGGCCCACGCGCGACTTGGCATCATGCGAGTCTTGTCCCATGCGCGAGTCGTCCAGGTACCTTGTAAAATACCTGGTTTGTCCCAGAAATTAATGTTTGTTACAGTAACGTTAACACTACAAATTCACTTCTCACAACCGCAAGCCCACTAAAATCAGCTGTGTAAATCAGCAAAACCTACACAAGTATTTTCACAGCAGCATCTGAGGGCCACATGTAAAAACTTAGGAAAGAGAAAAGTATGCCTTTTCAAGTTGTCTCTCCAATTTCAGTAAGATTTAAACAACTTCGAGCCGTGTATTAGACCACTCTAGGCCACAAGTTAGAGTGGGAAAACCACGGCAAGCTGCGGAACAGGAACACCAGGATAAGCTGCGGACTGGGAACACTACAACATACAGCAGAGAGGTGTCACTCCACGGAGTGGTGTTACTCCGCAGAGGGCCCTACAACTCCCTAGTGGCTCCAACTGTTTAATCCGCCTATACCATGGTCCCAGAAAACTGAAAACATAAAAACAAATATTGAATGATTTTTCTAAACCTGCTAAATGTGCTTAAGTATAGGAACATTTCTTTGTTGTTCTACTACTTTTGTTTTTAGGTGTTAGCAAAAAATGTCAAGACAAATGGAGAGGCCCCATAATGTTTTTTTAAATTCACAACCCAAAAACAACGAATAAATATTTCTATTTTTTTTTTGCAGGTGTTTTGTTTCTTGAAGCATTTGTCTCTTGTGTTTCTGTTTCGTAGTGCGTTTCTGTTTGCAGTCCGTTTGTCTTGTGACGCGCATTCCTGTTTGCAGTCCGTTTCTGTTGTGAAGTGAGTTTCATTTTGGTAGGTGTTATGTCTCCTGCAGCATTTCTCTTTTGTAGGTGTTTTGTATCTTGAAGCATTTATTTTTTGTGGGTGTTTGTGTCTCTTGCAGGGCGTTCCGTTTTTGTGCTGCGTTTGCACCCCTCGGCCACCGTAGAAAAGAGCTTGCTTACTGACTGAGGGATGTCTTCGATATAAACAACACTCCTGGCCACACTGGGAAAGCATCAATGAAATGATTCAACCCATTGTAAACTAGGATATGAACTGTCAGACAATAATTTTTGGAAATAATCTAGGATTTCTCCATCCAGTGTGACAAACCATTGCACTGAAAAGGCGGAGTTGGAGTCAACAGACCAATTACATGAACCATCACCAAGTCATTGTCATGTAAATACTTCATATCCAGCAAAGGTTGATCAACGCACCATGTGTGTTGAGAGTGTTGGCTGTAGTACACACCAAGCTTGAGTGTATTCTCAGCATCCTTTCGCAGAGGCAATTTCATAGTCTGTGAAGTCTTACTGAGACGTGATCATTGCTGGTTGAAAACTTCACCCAATACCCCGCCTTGATGACTTGAAACATAGTCAGCTATGGCAATTTTTGTTAGTCTCTGAGGAGACTTTACTCTCTGTATTAATATCAATTAAGTCAGTTGTTCCTGGTGTAATGCTACTTCTTGTGGATTGTCGTGAACTCAGATGACATTTTTCCATTTTTTTTTTTTAAATAAATTATCCTGTCAGACCTGAGTGCCTTTGTTTTGTATCAGTTTTGGTTTAATATATTTTTATAAAATCTCCTCTTTACTTTGGTGGAATTTTAAGTACAATTAACTCAGCATTGACACAGTGGAATCTTGGATTTTATAAACATAACCATTGCATTCCAGGACTAGAAATGTTGTAAAACAAAAGACAGAAAGACTTTGTATTAATGCCAGTTTTGTAATGTTTTGGTAGTTTCTAGGTTGCTGATGTGCTTCGGGAGTTTACATTTCTTATTGCCAATAAAATAAGAGTTTATTGTCGTTGTTTTGGTTGGTATTTATTTCATGTATTGTAAAGAGCTTGCTTACTGACTGAGGAACGTCTTCGATATAAGCAACATTCCTGGCCACACTGGGAAAGCATCAATGAAATGATTCGACCCATTGTACACTAGAATATGAACTGTCAGACAATAATTTTTGGAAATAATCTAGGATTTCTTCATCCAGTGTGACTGACCATTGCACTGAAAAGGCGGAGTTGAAGTCAACAGACCAATTGCATGAACCATCACCAAGTCATTGTCATGTAAATACTGCATATCCACGAAAGGTTGATCAACGCACCATGTGTGTTGAGAGTGTTGGCTGTAGTACACACCAAGCTTGTGTGTTTTGTCAGCATCCTTTCGCAGAGGCAATTTCATAGTCTGTGAAGTCTTACTGAGATGTGATCATTGCTGGTTGAAAACTTCACCCAATACCCCGCCTTGATGACTTGAAACATAGTCAGCTATGGCAATTTTTGTTAGTCTCTGAGGAGACTTTACTCTCTGTATTAATATCAATTAAGTCAGTTGTGCCTGGTTCAATGCTACTTCTCGTGGATTGTCGTGAACTCAGATGACGTTTTTCCATTTTTTGTTTTTATAAATTATCCTGTCAGACCTGAGTACCTTTGTTTTGTATCAGTTTTGGTTTAATATGTTTGTATAAAATCTGCTCTTTACTTTGGTGGAATTTTAAGTACAATCAACTCAGCATTGACACAGTGGAATCTTGGATTTTATGAACATAACCATTGCATTCCAGGACTAGAAGTGTTGTAAAACAAAAGACAGAAAGACTTTGTATTAATGCCAATATTGTAATGTTTTGGTAGTTTGTAGATTGCTGATGTGCTTCGGGAGTTTACATTTCTTTTTGCCAATAAAATAAGAGTTTATTGTGGTTGTTTTGGTTGGTATTTATTTCATGTAGTGTAAAGAGCTTGCTTACTGACTGAGGGATGTCTTCGATATAAACAACACTCCTGGCCACACTGGGAAAGCATCAATGAAATGATTCAACCCATTGTAAACTAGAATATGAACTGTCAGACAATAATTTTTGGAAATAATCTAGGATTTCTCCATCCAGTGTGACTAACCATTGCACTGAAAAGGCGGAGTTGGAGTCAACAGACCAATTACATGAACCATCACCAAGTCATTGTCATGTAAATACTGCACATCCACCAAAGGTTGATCAACGCACCATGTGTGTTGAGAGTGTTGGCTGTAGTACACACCAAGCTTGTGTGTTTTGTCAGCATCCTTTCGCAGAGGCAATTTCATAGTCTGTGAAGTCTTACTGAGACGTGATCATTGCTGGTTGAAAACTTCACCCAATACCCCGCCTTGATGACTTGAAACATAGTCAGCTATGGCAATTTTTGTTAGTCTCTGAGGAGACTTTACTCTCTGTATTAATATCAATTAAGTCAGTTGTGCCTGGTTCAATGCTACTTCTTGTGGATTGTCGTGAACTCAGATGACGTTTTCCATTTTTTGTTTTTATAAATTATCCTGTCAGACCTGAGTACCTTTGTTTTGTATCAGCTTTGGTTTAATATGTTTGTATAAAATCTGCTCTTTACTTTGGTGGAATTTTAAGTACAATCAACTCAGCATTGACACAGTGGAATCTTGGATTTTATGAACATAACCATTGCATTCCAGGACTAGAAGTGTTGTAAAACAAAAGACAGAAAGACTTTGTATTAATGCCAATATTGTAATGTTTTGGTAGTTTGTAGATTGCTGATGTGCTTCGGGAGTTTACATTTCTTTTTGCCAATAAAATAAGAGTTTATTGTGGTTGTTTTGGTTGGTATTTATTTCATGTAGTGTAAAGAGCTTGCTTACTGACTGAGGGATGTCTTCGATATAAACAACACTCCTGGCCACACTGGGAAAGCATCAATGAAATGATTCAACCCATTGTAAACTAGAATATGAACTGTCAGACAATAATTTTTGGAAATAATCTAGGATTTCTCCATCCAGTGTGACTAACCATTGCACTGAAAAGGCGGAGTTGGAGTCAACAGACCAATTACATGAACCATCACCAAGTCATTGTCATGTAAATACTTCATATCCAGCAAAGGTTGATCAACGCACCATGTGTGTTGAGAGTGTTGGCTGTAGTACACACCAAGCTTGAGTGTATTCTCAGCATCCTTTCGCAGAGGCAATTTCATAGTCTGTGAAGTCTTACTGAGACGTGATCATTGCTGGTTGAAAACTTCACCCAATACCCCGCCTTGATGACTTGAAACATAGTCAGCTATGGCAATTTTTGTTAGTCTCTGAGGAGACTTTACTCTCTGTATTAACATCAATTAAGTCAGTTGTTCCTGGTGTAATGCTACTTCTTGTGGATTGTCGTGAACTCAGATGACATTTTTCCATTTTTTTTTTAAAAATAAATTATACCGTCAGACCTGAGTGCCTTTGTTTTGTATCAGTTTTGGTTTAATATATTTTTATAAAATCTCCTCTTTACTTTGGTGGAATTTTAAGTACAATTAACTCAGCATTGACACAGTGGAATCTTGGATTTTATAAACATAACCATTGCATTCCAGGACTAGAAATGTTGTAAAACAAAAGACAGAAAGACTTTGTATTAATGCCAGTTTTGTAATGTTTTGGTAGTTTCTAGGTTGCTGATGTGCTTCGGGAGTTTACATTTCTTATTGCCAATAAAATAAGAGTTTATTGTCGTTGTTTTGGTTGGTATTTATTTCATGTAGTGTAAAGAGCTTGCTTACTGACTGAGGAACGTCTTCGATATAAGCAACATTCCTGGCCACACTGGGAAAGCATCAATGAAATGATTCAACCCATTGTACACTAGAATATGAACTGTCAGACAATAATTTTTGGAAATAATCTAGGATTTCTTCATCCAGTGTGACTGACCATTGCACTGAAAAGGCGGAGTTGAAGTCAACAGACCAATTACATGAACCATCACCAAGTCATTGTCATGTAAATACTGCATATCCACGAAAGGTTGATCAACGCACCATGTGTGTTGAGAGTGTTGGCTGTAGTACACACCAAGCTTGTGTGTTTTGTCAGCATCCTTTCGCAGAGGCAATTTCATAGTCTGTGAAGTCTTACTGAGACGTGATCATTGCTGGTTGAAAACTTCACCCAATACCCCGCCTTGATGACTTGAAACATAGTCAGCTATGGCAATTTTTGTTAGTCTCTGAGGAGACTTTACTCTCTGTATTAATATCAATTAAGTCAGTTGTGCCTGGTTCAATGCTACTTCTTGTGGATTGTCGTGAACTCAGATGACGTTTTTCCATTTTTTGTTTTTATAAATTATCCTGTCAGACCTGAGTACCTTTGTTTTGTATCAGTTTTGGTTTAATATGTTTGTATAAAATCTGCTCTTTACTTTGGTGGAATTTTAAGTACAATCAACTCAGCATTGACACAGTGGAATCTTGGATTTTATGAACATAACCCTTGCATTCCAGGACTAGAAGTGTTGTAAAACAAAAGACAGAAAGACTTTGTATTAATGCCAATATTGTAATGTTTTGGTAGTTTGTAGATTGCTGATGTGCTTCGGGAGTTTACATTTCTTTTTGCCAATAAAATAAGAGTTTATTGTGGTTGTTTTGGTTGGTATTTATTTCATGTAGTGTAAAGAGCTTGCTTACTGACTGAGGGATGTCTTCGATATAAACAACACTCCTGGCCACACTGGGAAAGCATCAATGAAATGATTCAACCCATTGTAAACTAGAATATGAACTGTCAGACAATAATTTTTGGAAATAATCTAGGATTTCTCCATCCAGTGTGACTAACCATTGCACTGAAAAGGCGGAGTTGGAGTCAACAGACCAATTACATGAACCATCACCAAGTCATTGTCATGTAAATACTGTACATCCAGCAAAGGTTGATCAACGCACCATGTGTGTTGAGAGTGTTGGCTGTAGTACACACCAAGCTTGAGTGTATTCTCAGCATCCTTTCGCAGAGGCAATTTCATAGTCTGTGAAGTCTTACTGAGACGTGATCATTGCTGGTTGAAAACTTCACCCAATATCCCGCCTTGATGACTTGAAACATAGTCAGCTAACGCAATTTTTGTTAGTCTCTGAGGAGACTTTACTCTCTGTATTAATATGAATTAAGTCAGTTGTTCCTGGTGTAATGCTACTTCTTGTGGATTGTCGTGAACTCAGATGACGTTTTTCCATTTTTTGTTTTTATAAATTATCCTGTCAGACCTGAGTACCTTTGTTTTGTATCAGCTTTGGTTTAATATGTTTGTATAAAATCTGCTCTTTACTTTGGTGGAATTTTAAGTACAATCAACTCAGCATTGACACAGTGGAATCTTGGATTTTATGAACATAACCATTGCATTCCAGGACTAGAAGTGTTGTAAAACAAAAGACAGAAAGACTTTGTATTAATGCCAATATTGTAATGTTTTGGTAGTTTGTAGATTGCTGATGTGCTTCGGGAGTTTACATTTCTTTTTGCCAATAAAATAAGAGTTTATTGTGGTTGTTTTCGTTGGTATTTATTTCATGTAGTGTAAAGACCTTGCTTACTGACTGAGGGATGTCTTCGATATAAACAACACTCCTGGCCACACTGGGAAAGCATCAATGAAATGATTCAACCCATTGTAAACTAGAATATGAACTGTCAGACAATAATTTTTGGAAATAATCTAGGATTTCTCCATCCAGTGTGACTAACCATTGCACTGAAAAGGCGGAGTTGGAGTCAACAGACCAATTACATGAACCATCACCAAGTCATTGTCATGTAAATACTGTACATCCAGCAAAGGTTGATCAATGCACCATGTGTGTTGAGAGTGTTGGCTGTAGTACACACCAAGCTTGTGTGTTTTGTCAGCATCCTTTCGCAGAGGCAATTTCATAGTCTGTGAAGTCTTACTGAGACGTGATCATTGCTGGTTGAAAACTTCACCCAATACCCCGCCTTGATGACTTGAAACATAGTCAGCTATGGCAATTTTTGTTAGTCTCTGAGGAGACTTTACTCTCTGTATTAATATCAATTAAGTCAGTTGTGCCTGGTTCAATGCTAATTCTTGTGGATTGTCGTGAACTCAGATGAGGTTTTCCATTTTTTGTTTTTATAAATTATCCTGTCAGACCTGAGTACCTTTGTTTTGTATCAGCTTTGGTTTAATATGTTTGTATAAAATCTGCTCTTTACTTTGGTGGAATTTTAAGTACAATCAACTCAGCATTGACACAGTGGAATCTTGGATTTTATGAACATAACCATTGCATTCCAGGACTAGAAGTGTTGTAAAACAAAAGACAGAAAGACTTTGTATTAATGCCAATATTGTAATGTTTTGGTAGTTTGTAGATTGCTGATGTGCTTCGGGAGTTTACATTTCTTTTTGCCAATAAAATAAGAGTTTATTGTGGTTGTTTTGGTTGGTATTTATTTCATGTAGTGTAAAGAGCTTGCTTACTGACTGAGGGACGTCTTTGATATAAACAACACTCCTGGCCACACTGGGAAAGCATCAATGAAATGATTCAGCCCATTGTAAACTAGAATATGAACTGTCAGACAATAATTTTTGGAAATAATCTAGGATTTCTTCATCCAGTGTGACTGACCATTGCACTGAAAAGGCGGAGTTGGAGTCAACAGACCAATTACATGAACCATCACCAAGTCATTGTCATGTAAATACTGCATATCCACGAAAGGTTGATCAACGCACCATGTGTGTTGAGAGTGTTGGCTGTAGTACACACCAAGCTTGTGTGTTTTGTCAGCATCCTTTCGCAGAGGCAATTTCATAGTCTGTGAAGTCTTACTGAGACGTGATCATTGCTGGTTGAAAACTTCACCCAATACCCCGCCTTGATGACTTGAAACATAGTCAGCTATGGCAATTTTTGTTAGTCTCTGAGGAGACTTTACTCTCTGTATTAATATCAAATAAGTCAGTTGTTCCTGGTGTAATGCTACTTCTTGTGGATTGATGTGAACTCAGATGACGTTTTTCCATTTTTTGTTTTTATAAATTATCCTGTCAGACCTGAGTACCTTTGTTTTGTATCAGCTTGGTTTAATATGTTTGTATAAAATCTGCTCTTTACTTTGGTGGAATTTTAAGTACAATCAACTCAGCATTGACACAGTGGAATCTTGGATTTTATGAACATAACCATTGCATTCCAGGACTAGAAGTGTTGTAAAACAAAAGACAGAAAGACTTTGTATTAATGCCAATATTGTAATGTTTTGGTAGTTTGTAGATTGCTGATGTGCTTCGGGAGTTTACATTTCTTTTTGCCAATAAAATAAGAGTTTATTGTGGTTGTTTTGGTTGGTATTTATTTCATGTAGTGTAAAGAGCTTGCTTACTGACTGAGGGATGTCTTCGATATAAACAACACTCCTGGCCACACTGGGAAAGCATCAATGAAATGATTCAGCCCATTGTAAACTAGAATATGAACTGTCAGACAATAATTTTTGGAAATAATCTAGGATTTCCGCGTCCAGTGTGACTGACCATTGCACTGAAAAGGCGGAGTTGGAGTCATCAGACCAATTACATGAACCATCACCAAGTCATTGTCATGTAAATACTGTACATCCACCAAAGGTTGATCAACGCACCATGTGTGTTGAGAGTGTTGGCTGTAGTACACACCAAGCTTGTGTGTTTTGTCAGCATCCTTTCGCAGAGGCAATTTCATAGTCTGTGAAGTCTTACTGAGATGTGATCATTGCTGGTTGAAAACTTCACCCAATACCCCGCCTTGATGACTTGAAACATAGTCAGCTATGGCAATTTTTGTTAGTCTCTGAGGAGACTTTACTCTCTGTATTAATATCAATTAAGTCAGTTGTGCCTGGTTCAATGCTACTTCTTGTGGATTGTCGTGAACTCAGATGACGTTTTTCCATTTTTTGTTTTTATAAATTATCCTGTCAGACCTGAGTACCTTTGTTTTGTATCAGTTTTGGTTTAATATGTTTGTATAAAATCTGCTCTTTACTTTGGTGGAATTTTAAGTACAATCAACTCAGCATTGACACAGTGGAATCTTGGATTTTATGAACATAACCATTGCATTCCAGGACTAGAAGTGTTGTAAAACAAAAGACAGAAAGACTTTGTATTAATGCCAATTTTGTAATGTTTTGGTAGTTTCTAGGTTGCTGATGTGCTTCGGGAGTTTACATTTCTTATTGCCAATAAAATAAGAGTTTATTGTCGTTGTTTTGGTTGGTATTTATTTCATGTAGTGTAAAGAGCTTGCTTACTGACTGAGGGATGTCTTCGGTATAAACAACACTCCTGGCCACACTGGGAAAGCATCAATGAAATGATTCAACCCATTGTAAACTAGAATATGAACTGTCAGACAATAATTTTTGGAAATAATCTAGGATTTCTCCATCCAGTGTGACTGACCATTGCACTGAAAAGGCGGAGTTGGAGTCAACAGACCAATTACATGAACCATCACCAAGTCATTGTCATGTAAATACTGTACATCCAGCAAAGGTTGATCAACGCACCATGTGTGTTGAGAGTGTTGGCTGTAGTACACACCAAGCTTGAGTGTATTCTCAGTATCCTTTCGCAGAGGCAATTTCATAGTCTGTGAAGTCTTACTGAGATGTGATCATTGCTGGTTGAAAACTTCACCCAATACCCCGCCTTGATGACTTGAAACATAGTCAGCTATGGCAATTTTTGTTAGTCTCTGAGGAGACTTTACTCTCTGTATTAATATCGATTAAGTCAGTTGTGCCTTGTTCAATGCTACTTCTTGTGGATTGTCGTGAACTCACTCAGATGACGTTTTTCCATTTTTTGTTTTTATAAATTATCCTGTCAGACCTGAGTACCTTTGTTTTGTATCAGCTTTGGTTTAATATGTTTGTATAAAATCTGCTCTTTACTTTGGTGGAATTTTAAGTACAATCAACTCAGCATTGACACAGTGGAATCTTGGATTTTATGAACATAACCATTGCATTCCAGGACTAGAAGTGTTGTAAAACAAAAGACAGAAAGACTTTGTATTAATGCCAATATTGTAATGTTTTGGTAGTTTGTAGATTGCTGATGTGCTTCGGGAGTTTACATTTCTTTTTGCCAATAAAATAAGAGTTTATTGTGGTTGTTTTGGTTGGTATTTATTTCATGTAGTGTAAAGAGCTTGCTTACTGACTGAGGGACGTCTTTGATATAAACAACACTCCTGGCCACACTGGGAAAGCATCAATGAAATGATTCAGCCCATTGTAAACTAGAATATGAACTGTCAGACAATAATTTTTGGAAATAATCTAGGATTTCCGCGTCCAGTGTGACTGACCATTGCACTGAAAAGGCGGAGTTGGAGTCATCAGACCAATTACATGAACCATCACCAAGTCATTGTCATGTAAATACTGTACATCCACCAAAGGTTGATCAACGCACCATGTGTGGTGAGAGTGTTGGCTGTAGTACACACCAAGCTTGTGTGTTTTGTCAGCATCCTTTCGCAGAGGCAATTTCATAGTCTGTGAAGTCTTACTGAGATGTGATCATTGCTGGTTGAAAACTTCACCCAATACCCCGCCTTGATGACTTGAAACATAGTCAGCTATGGCAATTTTTGTTAGTCTCTGAGGAGACTTTACTCTCTGTATTAATATCAATTAAGTCAGTTGTGCCTGGTTCAATGCTACTTCTTGTGGATTGTCGTGAACTCAGATGACGTTTTTCCATTTTTTGTTTTTATAAATTATCCTGTCAGACCTGAGTACCTTTGTTTTGTATCAGTTTTGGTTTAATATGTTTGTATAAAATCTGCTCTTTACTTTGGTGGAATTTTAAGTACAATCAACTCAGCATTGACACAGTGGAATCTTGGATTTTATGAACATAACCATTGCATTCCAGGACTAGAAGTGTTGTAAAACAAAAGACAGAAAGACTTTGTATTAATGCCAATATTGTAATGTTTTGGTAGTTTGTAGATTGCTGATGTGCTTCGGGAGTTTACATTTCTTTTTGCCAATAAAATAAGAGTTTATTGTGGTTGTTTTGGTTGGTATTTATTTCATGTAGTGTAAAGAGCTTGCTTACTGACTGAGGGATGTCTTCGATATAAACAACACTCCTGGCCACACTGGGAAAGCATCAATGAAATGATTCAACCCATTGTAAACTAGAATATGAACTGTCAGACAATAATTTTTGGAAATAATCTAGGATTTCTCCATCCAGTGTGACTAACCATTGCACTGAAAAGGCGGAGTTGGAGTCAACAGACCAATTACATGAACCATCACCAAGTCATTGTCATGTAAATACTGCACATCCACCAAAGGTTGATCAACGCACCATGTGTGTTGAGAGTGTTGGCTGTAGTACACACCAAGCTTGTGTGTTTTGTCAGCATCCTTTCGCAGAGGCAATTTCATAGTCTGTGAAGTCTTACTGAGACGTGATCATTGCTGGTTGAAAACTTCACCCAATACCCCGCCTTGATGACTTGAAACATAGTCAGCTATGGCAATTTTTGTTAGTCTCTGAGGAGACTTTACTCTCTGTATTAATATCAATTAAGTCAGTTGTGCCTGGTTCAATGCTAATTCTTGTGGATTGTCGTGAACTCAGATGACGTTTTCCATTTTTTGTTTTTATAAAGTATCCTGTCAGACCTGAGTACCTTTGTTTTGTATCAGTTTTGGTTTAATATGTTTGTATAAAATCTGCTCTTTACTTTGGTGGAATTTTAAGTACAATCAACTCAGCATTGACACAGTGGAATCTTGGATTTTATGAACATAACCATTGCATTCCAGGACTAGAAGTGTTGTAAAACAAAAGACAGAAAGACTTTGTATTAATGCCAATATTGTAATGTTTTGGTAGTTTGTAGATTGCTGATGTGCTTCGGGAGTTTACATTTCTTTTTGCCAATAAAATAAGAGTTTATTGTGGTTGTTTTGGTTGGTATTTATTTCATGTAGTGTAAAGAGCTTGCTTACTGACTGAGGGATGTCTTCGATATAAACAACACTCCTGGCCACACTGGGAAAGCATCAATGAAATGATTCAACCCATTGTAAACTAGAATATGAACTGTCAGACAATAATTTTTGGAAATAATCTAGGATTTCTCCATCCAGTGTGACTAACCATTGCACTGAAAAGGCGGAGTTGGAGTCAACAGACCAATTACATGAACCATCACCAAGTCATTGTCATGTAAATACTGTACATCCAGCAAAGGTTGATCAACGCACCATGTGTGTTGAGAGTGTTGGCTGTAGTACACACCAAGCTTGAGTGTATTCTCAGCATCCTTTCGCAGAGGCAATTTCATAGTCTGTGAAGTCTTACTGAGATGTGATCATTGCTGGTTGAAAACTTCACCCAATACCCCGCCTTGATGACTTGAAACATAGTCAGCTATGGCAATTTTTGTTAGTCTCTGAGGAGACTTTACTCTCTGTATTAATATCAATTAAGTCAGTTGTTCCTGGTGTAATGCTACTTCTTGTGGATTGTCGTGAACTCAGATGACGTTTTTCCATTTTTTTTTTTTAATAAATTATACCGTCAGACCTGAGTGCCTTTGTTTTGTATCAGTTTTGGTTTAATATATTTTTTATAAAATCTCCTCTTTACTTCGGTGGAATTTTAAGCACAATCAACTCAGCATTGACACAGTGGAATCTTGGATTTTATAAACATAACCATTGCATTCCAGGACTAGAAATGTTGTAAAACAAAAGACAGAAAGACTTTGTATTAATGCCAATTTTGTAATGTTTTGGTAGTTTCTAGGTTGCTGATGTGCTTCGGGAGTTTACATTTCTTATTGCCAATAAAATAAGAGTTTATTGTGGTTGTTTTGGTTGGTATTTATTTCATGTATTGTAAAGAGCTTGCTTACTGACTGAGGAACGTCTTCGATATAAGCAACACTCCTGGCCACACTGGGAAAGCATCAATGAAATGATTCAGCCCATTGTAAACTAGAATATGAACTGTCAGACAATAATTTGACTACTACAAACCTGGGCCCAGTCAGAGTTAACAGGAATCGTAAAGGTGGCTATCAACACTTAGTCAGTTCAGATTTTCTGCTTCAGACTGTGTGCGTTAAGATAAAAGCAGACATTTAACACATTACTAGACTCTTCTTTAGTACAAAATGGTCTCTTACTTCAGTCAGTGTTGTTATAATAGTGGTTAATGACAGGGATGGTGATGTACACCTGATAATTATGTGTTAACATATTTATTTTACTGAACAGAATAATCCATTTTCTAATCTGTGTTCTCTCAGCTGCGCTACCAGCAGTGTAAACAAACCTGACAGGAAATCAGGAGTAAACATACAAATAAATTTATGTGATTTCTGCATCACTAACTAAATACACGTCGGTTTTCCATGGAAACGTGATGCATACAGTGTGCGATACTAGAACTGCCTAGCTTCATTCAGTGATTTCAGTAACACACAGCTCAACAGGTTTACAGATAAAACATGTTATTTAGTATCGCTCATAAATAATTAGCAGAAAACTATTTTCTTCTTTTTGTAGCAGATTTAAATCCATTACTGTGAACAAAACCTCCACCGGACCAGGTTAGTTCTGCATCAGTTACCATGGTGCTGACAGATTAATCTTGTTTTGTAGTGAAGCTCTGGCTTCTTGAGCACTTTCAAGTTTGTGTTTTGTTAATGTGACTTGTGGCCTTCGAGACAAAAAATACATGAAACAAATAAAAGTTCAACAAAATATCAGGTGAGAGATGAAGTGAGGCACTAAATCATTTCTGGTATTCTATATATTATTTAACCTTCATTTCATCTTTATTTCTTGCAATAAAAACATTCTCTTTTTATTTTGAAGTCACACTCATCAGTCAGCATTTCAGTGTCTGTATGGTTAGAACCACTGTCCAAAACCTGAATAAACAGAGTCATTGTGTCCATTTTAAGCTTGAAGACGTTTTCATTTCTGCTTCAATGTTCAAGAGTTCACAAGAACAGTTAAGAGTCACTGCAGCTTCTAGACGTAAATACACTGATCTGTACTTCAGTCAAACATCCTCATCTTTCTACAGCTATTGAAGCCAAAATCACATTTAAGGCTGAATTCTTAAACAAAACATTTCTTCCATCTTTTCTTTTTTCCCCTCAAATTTGAGTCAGTCATTTAAGGAACATATTGGTTTTGGTAATTTTGGGATGTCCACAAAATATTTTACATCAGCTTCAACACTGCCATCCTGAGGGCTAAGGATTTGGTTTCACTGCCTTCCTCAAAGACATTTGACACATTTAGGGTTTATGGTCTTAGCAGAACTTACACACTAGAACATCTCTGCTATGAAAGACTCTGCTAAATGTCCGCTGCAGCATCACATCTCCAGGTAAGAGCCAGCTTGTTTCATGTCTCTACAGGATCAACAGAGTCACTGCTGCTTCTTTTCCTCTTTCCATGATCTCGGTCTGCTTCTCCGTCATGAGGTCCGTCTGTCTGGCCCGTATCAGTCCTTTGGAGAGGAGAGGGTGTTTCTGAAAAAGCTCTGCCCAGGCCCCAGCACCTGTCTGACAGTCACATTCACCCTGGAGTTGTAGATGTACCTGGAGCATTGCGCCCAGTCCTCCTCAGACACCGGCTCCACCACAGCGTCCTCCTGTAGGGACGAGGTCAGGCTGCAGCCTTCCATCTCTAAAGTAGTGTGACCCTGAGGGGCTGGGAGGATGCGCGGGACGGCGTGGTAAAGAAGGCGGCTTTGTCCCGACATCAGCATCATGTCCCCACTGTGCATGTACATGGCAGTAGGGGGATCCTGTCTGCAGGTGCCTCCCAGGAGGAAGATGGCCGACTGTCCAAAACTAGCAGAAAAGACGACAAAGTACCCAGTGAGGGGATTACAGTGTTCTCTAGTTAACCAGGCAATGGATGCTTTTATTTTCCATTTAACAACAGCCTGACTTGATGACATATTTAAACAAATTCTAAAAGCTAAGATGTGGAGAAAAATGTCTTCCTAAAGCCAGCTTTGCTTTAAGACTGTTCTCTCCTCTCACCTGAAGGACAGCAGAGGTCGAGTGTGATCCAGCTCAGATTCATCCACATGGATCCCCTGAGAAGAATCCGGTGGGTAGTAATTTAGAATTCCAGCCTCTGAGTTGAACCCTGGGAAGCCACAGGCAGCCGTTACTTGGAGGGACAGCAAGTGGAGGTCAGCTGTGAAAGGAGTGTAGCTGTTGGCAGAGTAAGTCTGTGAACGGAGCAATGAAAGGTAACATAGGGGCCGGTACAGCAGCTAGACAAGGAGACCACATTCTGTATGTTTTATAAGGCTGTGGAAATGAAACTAACACAATTCTCTTTCAAGATGTTTTTACCAGTTCGTTCACAGACAACTAGAGGTCCAGCAACAGTTAAATGTTTGACCAAATCTTTCAACATGAAACAATTAGTCAGAAACCCTTTTATTAGTAGTTTAACTACTGGAGTGTTGATACACAAACAGTGTATGAAGAATCAAAGACAAAACTTACAGCAGGCAGCAGCGCTGCACAGGATAAGAATGACCTTTAAAGATTGTAATAAACTGTAGAACTAAGTGTCTGTTTTTTCTATTACAGTCTATTTCCCTCTTTTCTCTCAGGCCAGAGAGGATTTTGCATCCTATCATAATTCTGAAATCATTTGAGAAGGAAGAGATGATTTGACTTTTGGGATAAAAGATGTGAATACGTTGATAAACCGTGTTTCTTACCTTCGTATCCCAGTTGTAGTGATATCCCAGAGTGACCCAACGCAGCCTCTCCAGGAGAGTCTTTGGTTCTTTCTTTCCAGTGGGAGAACTTTGGAGGGGATCAAATGCAAACATACACACTTATAGAGACAGGTAGTGGGTAGCAGCACACTGTTATCCAGTCTAAAGTGATGCAGTAAAGAACACTGCATTTTTACAACACTATGACACCTGCAGACTGTTTTTGCTTCAATAGATGGGACACGGTGATACAAAATAACATGCAGTGTTGTTTCTGATTTCTTCAGTTTTTGTTTGTATAACAAACTATCTCAGACATAGAAACTAAATCTAACGTGAAACTAAGGCAACCTGATAGATGGACTTCCCTTTTAATGCAGCACCATCCACTGGTTAGAAATGGAATTAGCCACTACATAAGAATTTGTGGCTCTTTTTTGAACACTAAACAATCAAACTGTTCATGTTTAGTAAAATGCTGTAAGATGCTGAGGTTTTGGAGCTTTCTTGTTCTAAAGAAATAAAGTCTTACCTGAGAGCATGTACACTCTTTCCCCAGAAGTCCTTGGTGTCTGAAGGAGACATGTGCATGTCCAGATTACAGATGTTTGGTTTCTGAGGGTAGGTCTTCAGACATTGTCTCACCCATTAGGATTGGGACCCCGACAGGAACGGGTTAGAGATGAAGATGAACCCTGAAAGATGAATCCACAACAGCACCAAGACATAGAAACAGAAAGAGAAAAAGTTCAAATGTATTGTTGTTTATGTAGCCTCACTATGTACAATGACAGACCATATTAAATACAGATGCTGGGAATTAGAGTTTAGTGACAAATTAAAGGAAGTCATGGTGGATGGTGTTTATCCATCCAGTAGAGTTTCTGAGGATCCTGGTGGAACAACATTTTTCTGACACACTTTATTTCATTTTCATCCATCTGTATTTTACTCCATGTCCAGTTCTTTCTTGAAGTAAACACTGATTCAGATTTTGGACTGACAATATGTATTAGTCTCTCCATCAGTGACATATTTACCTGGGTAGCCCTGCAGACTGAAGGCTCTCCAGTCTCTGACAGGTCGTAATCCAACCCTGGCAGCCTCGACGTCGCTCACGGCTGCAGAGTCTAAATTAGCAGGAAAGATCTGCCACATAGACACACAAAAATCAATCATTAGTTCTACTGAGTGCCTGGAACACGCACCGCTTGTCCTAGCAGTCAGTCCCTTGCTGGTAATAAACAAGTCATTAATGAAAAAATGCAGATTTTACAGTGTACAACATAAGTGAGGACACCTATGATCGACTCTAAACACCACAACTTTCTCAGTTTTGGTGTCTATCTGCATCACAGCTCCATTTGGAGGGGGATCGACAAATGACTTAAAAAATCTGGTTGGGAGAATTCAGAAAGATGGAAAAGAACACATGAACATCTGTGAACAACTAAAAACCAGTGGGAGCAGAGCTGCAGCTGTAATCTAGGAACTCTTCAGGGATCAGGGAAACATTTGTTCAAGTTTGATGCTGTCCAACATGTTTGATGTAATCCTGGCCAGGACTAACACAATAAAAAACAAGAAAAGCACTCACAGAGCAGTACTCCGCCAAGGCTGCTCAGTCATTGGATGATTTCTGATGGATGAAACATTACATTTCTATGTGCAACCATAAATGCCTGTGGATTAACTAAAATACTGGCTGCCAAGATGACTTCAGTCACTGAATATTTGTATCTGGAATTTTAATTTATGATCAAAACGACAAAAGTCAGACAAAACAAATACAAAAAAACTACAAAAACAAGGTAAAATATTACAAAAATCAGACAAAAAATGACAAAAAATAGGACAAACAACATGGAACAAAACAAAAACTTGGAAAAAAGTTACAAAGTGACAAAAAAAATGGACATAAGACAAAAACTGACAAAAAAGGAGCAAACGCTAAAAAAAAGACATAAAACACAAGCGAGACAAAAAAGAAACAGAACAACAAAAATGAGAAACCAAACGACAAAAATATGAGACAAATGACAAAAATCTGACAAAAAAGACAAAAAATAACAAAAACAAGACAAAATATTACACAATTAGACACCAAACGACAGAAGAACAATGAACAATCTAGTATTTTACTTTATGATCAAAACAACTTGTTATGGTCTAGAAATTATTTTAAATTTAGAGTTTTACTAATTTATAATCTGCAGTTAACGTCTTCTCTGGTATTTTTACACTTTGAGGGCCGGATTGGACGCTCTGGGGGACCGCTTTTGGCCCGTGGGCCGCATGTTACTGCATTCTGAGCAAATTCTGATGACAAGACTCATGCAGCAAAATTTGTCTTCTTTTTTTTACACAGATAAGAGCAAGACAAAAGAGACGAGGAAGGTTTAGTGTCAGAAAAGAAGAAGCTTCAGTTCTTCTAGGAGGTCATACCTCAATCAATAAATAATGCAATAAAAATAGGTACAGAGTTTTAGAGTTTCTGGAGTGAATGATTAACAGTAATTGTTCATTGAACAGCTTCTCTTGAGATGGTTGGTAATGAAGCTGCTGCTGATATCGCTGGAGGTGGGCTGTATTGATCTGACAGTGTCAACACTCTCAGTGATGCAATGGTTACGTCTCAGGACTACTGATCAGAAGGTCAGTAGTTCAAACCCCAATGTGGTCATAAGCAACATTTCACAGTGCTGTAATGTATTTGTGACAAATTATTATTTTGAGGTTGAATTTAGATCACCATTAGACAATGGACTGTTTAACTGTGGCTACTCTTCCTGGAGTCCTTGCTTTTAGATTTCATACCTTTTCCAGACGTTCACTGTTTAGGCATGAATTTTCTCCATGGTGCTGAATCATAATCTGACCTTTATTATTCATAGTGCTAATAATAAAGTTTAAAAAATAATAATTAAATGATGCAGAAATCATGTATTTAAATGTATTTGTGCTTTTATTCAGTTTGACTATCCACTTTGTGCAAGACAACAAAGCTCTAAAAGTTATATATTTTATATTTATGCATATATTTAATTTGTTTATATATACAAATGTTATAAACAAGTACTGATATTTTTAAATCAGAGGTTGAGAAAATCACAATTCAAATTCTTCTAATTATTATTGTTATTGTATTTATACTGCAATAGTCCAAAATTATGTGAAAATGCATGTACTGTACATAATTTTAGTGAAATAAATAACCTATGCCTCATTGCCTCTAGAAACAGGAAACACACTGCAACTCACTGACAGTAAAATAATACATCTCAATGCACTTTGCCCATGACAAAAGAAACAGAAACAAAAAGAAGCCTGGCATACTTTATCCTCTCAGCACGCTGTGGTTAACTAGCGGCTAGAACTTATGAGAGGTGTGTTAGAGTCAGACACAGGATGCTCACTTCACTTCGTCAGTTATCTTGCAAAAATATACCGTGTACAAACGAATCACGCTGCAAAATCTCCTCACTGGACCATCAGTTGTTGATGTCCTCCCTCGGGTCTCCAGTTTCTAGACTAGCAGCGCTAGCGCTGAGCTACAGGGCGTCTGGACACCTCAGAGCAGTGAGGGACGTCTATGGAGATCATGTGACCGACCGAGGGTAGATCTGAATTCTTATTATTTTTATTTTTGTTTTATTTATTATTTTGGTCCTCAAAGACTTTTATATATACACACACTTACAAATAAAAAAACACAATTACATAAAATTTAAAAAACAACTTTGACAAAAGGGCACTCTTTGGGCATCAAGGGGCAAAGGGGCAAAGGGGCAGGTGCTTCAGCCCCCTCCATATGTATGTATTTTTTGAGCATTATATCTTAATTTGTAAATTGCTAAGGTAACTTCACATTGTAGAAGATACTGTAAGGTGATTATTTATGCTTTCTATCTGAATTTGTAATGCCATTATCACTTTGGCTACTGCTGTTGCTCTTTAAGTTACATTTAAATAACAGTGACTGGACTTGAAGTCAGTGGTTTGTCGTTTATCTGATCGCTCTTATTTCAAATGTGTTCTTCTACAAGGGTCAGACTGTAATCAGTATTTGATATATTTCTACTTAATGCTCATGATGTGTTGACTGAATTGTCTTCACACATTGAAAACACATATTTTTCTCCACAGTCGCACCAACAGCACCTGGGGTCCAGACGGGTAAAACGCTGCTCAGCGGCTCGTCTAGATACTTTGTTACGGACTTCATCGGTGAAGGCTGCTTTGGAAAAGTAGCCAGATGTCGTGACATGGACACCAACGAGACAGTGGCTGTCAAGATCCTCAAGAAAACTGCGGACACTGAAAAAGAGGTACAAATTTTGATTCCTTTTGATTAAATTTCCATACTCAGGTGTTGAATTCTGCAGCAGAACATGTACCATGAGCTGCTGATATCTTCTTCTCATATAATGTAGACTATATCCTCCTATTTTCTCCCCAGCTGTCCATGTTAAAAGCGATCAGTGTCCTCAATCTAGACCTCACCAACGTGGTCAAGTTCTTCGAGCGGTTTGAATACATCGGGCACACCTGTCTAGCATTTGAGATGCTGGACAGGAATCTCTATGACCTGATCGTGAAACAAGACTATGCGCCATTGTCTCTTCAGGAGATCCACCGTATTGCAAAGCAGGTTTGTTTAATTGAAATATAGAACCAATCATCTATTTTTCTGCTGATCAGTGAATCAAACTGTAACCCTAACTCTAACCCTGACCTGCAACATGTGGTCATCTAAACCCCAAACCTCTCCGTTCTTCTTTTGTCCCTGCAGCTGATGGTGGCTTTGGATGCCTTGAAAGGTCTTGGTATCCTCCATGCAGACATCAAACCAGACAATGTCATGTTTGTCAATCTGCAGGACCAGTCCCTCTGGGTCAGATTCATAGACTTTGGTCAAGCCACGTCAGCTTCCAAAGTCCGAGCTGGGCTGGAAATTCAGCCATGCGGGTACAGGTGGGTTCCTCCTGATTGGCCTACATGTTTTTCTAGATGAGTAGAGTCTGTCTAATGGGTTCCGTTTGTCCTCAAACATCACCAACAGATGTCTCATATTTGGCTCTCGTCTTCCTCAGAGCTCCAGAAGTTTCCCTCGGTCTCCCCTTCACCAAGGCAGTCGATGTGTGGGGCGTCGGCTGCATCCTGGCCTTCCTCTACCTCGCTGTTCCCTGTTTACTGCGACTATCAGATGGTAGGTCAGATGCTTCACAACAATGTCCAGAACCAAGTGGAGGTCTCATGCACATCAGCTGATGTGAATGTGTATTTATGTGTATATTGTATTTGCAGATGAAGTGCATGGTTGATGTTCTGGGTCAGCCGGAGGACCACCTGCTCCACGCTGGAATATACACCCAGTACTTCTTCACTGAGCAGGATGCTGCTGATGGTCCAACTTGGAGGTTGATGGTAGAGGAACAAGTTTGTCTTGGTTAAAGTTGGTGAAATAATTTTTTGTGAGCTATTCTAAGACAGTTTTCATGTATTTGTATTTTCCCTCAAGACACCAGAAGAATACTCAGATGCCAACGGCATTGAAGCAAAAGAGTGGAACGGAAGGGAGGATCACGTGGGCTCTCGACGGATATGGCGGCGTAGCTGAGTCGCTCTGCAAAACCCGACACAAAAAGGTGAAAACTATCGATAATTAATCCTGTTATTTTACACGGAACGTAGCAGCCTAGTGAGAGGGAAATAATTCCCTCTCTCAGAGAACAAGACACAAATGTCTGGTCGAGAACTCCGGAAACTAAAGCCCCTCAAAGATACATCCCTGCAGCAGACGCCGAGAGCTAGCAAGAACATGGACATGTTTGTCAGCAAGGCTTCGGCTAGCAGGCTGGATTCTTCAAGCGCAACCGCTCAGGATGAACCCTCGCTGAGCCTCCTCGCTACAGAAATAAGGGCAATCCGTGTGTCTACACAGATCATCGAGCAAGATACAAAGGAAATTACGGATATTAAGGCTACTGTGGAAGTAATCGAAGGGAAGATTAGCTCGCGTAGCTCCCGCATGGATGAGGCGGAGGAGCGCGTGGCAGAGCTAGAAGGCGCCGCCGATACGTCCAAGCAACAGGTCAGTGCCCTCCAGGAGATGGTACAGCAGCTGCAGAACATGTGGAGGATTTGGACAATAGAGGACGACGTTGCAATGTTAAAATTCTGGGCTTACCAGAATTGAAAGAAGGGAATGACATGATTCAGTTTTTACAACAAGAAATTCCAATCATGCTGGAGCATCAATTCCCGACACTGGAGATACAACGTGCACACAGAATCCCGACTGTCCCGCCGAGACGTGAGCAGAGAGACGGGGGACGGCCGCGGCCCGTGATGGTCAACTTTCTCCGCTACCAGCTGAAGGAAGAGATACTTCGAGCGGCCAGAGTAAAAGGTCAGATCATATGGCAAGGAACGAGGCTCATGTTCTTCCCCGATTTCTCGAGGAGGACCATGGAGCGGAGGGCGTCCTTCAAACAAGTTAAGCTCGACCTGAGGAATCGGGGAGCCGAATACACACTCCGCTTCCCCGCCACCCTGGAGATTAAACAGGACGGAGCGCGTCACCGTTTCACTTCACCCGAGGAGACATCGGAGTTCGTCAAGAAGAAGATTATGAAGGAGAGCTGAACTAAAGACAAACTTGGGGTAAATAATCAAACACCGACAGGCTCTTATTTATGTTTTAATGATTGTTAAATGCTGACAAATATCAGTAGAGCCAGACTTTTTTTTCTTTTCATTTTCTCTCCCTCTCTCTTCTTTTTCTCAAATTTTGGTAATACATTATCTGCTGTTCTGTTGTATTCTGTGTGTGTGTATATATGTATGTATATGTGTATTCATGTATATGGGTATATATGTATATATACGTGACCTAGGCAGAAGAGCTTATATAAATTTGATACATCTTACTCAATACAGCTGATAAGGGATTAACCATTTACAATGTGTTGGGTTTGTGGAAAGTCGAGTTCGGGTGACCATTTCAGGTTTCCTAGTGTTAGTTTTATGTCCCAGTCTTTTGAATATGGCGGGGCTTGTACATAGTTGTTTTTTTGTGTTTATAAGGTTTAGTTGCCACCCACTGTACTACTTTGAGAGTGATAACACATACAAGATTTATGTGTGATTTACTATGTCATGGCTAATACAACTGATTTGAAAATTGCCAGTTGGAACCTTAAGGGGCTCAATAATGTAGTTAAGAAAAAGAAAATTCTGACATATTTGAAATCATCCAAGGTTGATATAGCCTTTGTCCAAGAAACACATTTAAACATGAGGGAATCCTTGAAGCTGAAGTGCTCGTGGGTGGGGAAGGTCTTCTCAAGCCCAGGAACTAGTAAAAGCAGAGGGGTTGCCATCTTGATTAAGGCAGTTAACTTTAGTGAAACAAATGTGCTAATAGACCCAGATGGTTGATATGTGATAGTGTGCAGTCAAATATTGGATACGTCAATTGCTCTTTGTAATATCTACACACCTAATTTCGATAAACCAGAATTTTTCCACAGTTTATCACAGCTTCTCCTGGACCTTGGGGATATTCAGATAATACTAGGTGGAGATTTTAACCAAATACTAGATCAGGATCTTGATAGATCATTACCTAGACGCAATACAGATAACAGATCGGCAGCCGCCATCAGACAACTTGACACTGATTTGGGCCTGAAAGATATTTGGATGTTAATTCACCCAGATGGGAGAGATTATACATTTTTTTCTTCTCCCCATAATGTTTACACAAGGATCGATTATTTCCTAATTTCTCAATCATTAGTTGATTACTCTCTTAGTTCGGATATAGGCAATATAATCATTTCAGATCATGCCCCAGTTTTCCTCTGCCTGACAAAATTTTCACAGACACCTAAAAGCCGGAGATGGCGACTAAATGTATCCCTACTGAAAGATAATTTATTCCTTGCGATGATATGGAAGGAAACGTCACTTTTTAAGGAAACAAACAATAAGCAGGACAGCGCCATCTCTATTTGGTGGGACACTTTGAAAGCTTACTGGAAGGGGAGAATTATTTCCTATGTTTCTTTCAGAAAGAAATTGGCTAATGAGAAATCCAACATATTAGAGACTGAACTTAAAGCATTTGAAGCCTCATACTCTCGGACCAGGGATAGGACCACACTAAACAAAATAATTGCCACTAAATTTGAGTTAAATAAATTATATCATAAAAAACCAGAATATGTCTTGTTTCAAACCAAACAGACATACTGGGAGATGGGAGAAAGACCTGGTCGCCTATTGGCCCACCGCTTGAGACAGCAGGACAGCATGAACCACATAGCTGGCACGCGACAGCCAGATGGACAGATTTCTACCTCCTCTAAGCAGATAAATGAAAGATTCAAATCATTTTATAATACTCTTTACTCATCACAAGGTGATCTGGATAAACAAAAACTTGATAGGTTTTTTTGCTGATCCTAATCTTCCACAATTAACTGACAGAGACAGAGACTTCCTAGAAGCACCAATAAAAATAGAGGAGCTCTCTCAAGCAATCAGAAATATGCCACCAAAGAAATCCCCCAGGCTGGATGGACTACCTGCGGATTTTTATAGAGCATCTGAAGATATTGTAAGCCCTATATTGCTCGAAGTTTACTCCAACGCATTTAAAGCTGGTACCTTACCACAGTCTATGCACACTGCAGTTATATCTTTTATTCACAAAAAGGGGAAAGACGACTTAGACCCTAGCGGCTATCAACCCATTTCACTGCTCAACTGCGATCAAAAAATTTTAGCAAAAATATTAGCAAATCGCCTGACAAAAGTCATTGGGAGTGTAATTCACATAGATCAATAAGGCTTCATCCCAAATCGTTATAGCTCTGATAATATTAGACGGCTAATCAATCTACATCACTTAGTATATGACTCCACCCATCCAACAATTGCTTTGTCACTAGATGCCGCTAAGGCATTTGACTGTGTAGAGTTACCTTTTTGAAATACTCAGAAGATTTGGCTTTGGACAAAATTTTATAACATGGATCAAAACCTTATATGATACCCCCTATGCCTGTGTTTTAACAAATGGTCTTATGTCTAATACATTCCAGCTCTATAGGTCCACAAGACAGGGCTGTCCCTTGAGTCCAGGCTTGTTTGTGCTTGCCTTGGAGCCTTTAGCGCAGAAATTGAGGAACCATCTAGATATACACGGGATCACAGTAGGCAGTGTACATCACAAACTTTTACTATATGCAGATGATATGTTAGTGCTACTAACACAAACAGAAAAATCCATACCCACATTATTAAATTGTATTGAAGAGTTCACGCTGTTATCTGGATATCGCATTAATTGGGACAAGTCCGAGGCCATGCCTACATCAGGCCACTGCCCGTCTACCCTCTTCCATCGGTGGAAATTTTGCTGGGCTCCGAAAGGCATTAAATACTTAGGCATTCAAATAACTTCAAACTATAAAGATATGGTCCAAGAGAACATTAATCCACTGCTTCAGAAAATGAAATCAGACTTTAGTAGGTGGACTAAAATCCATCTTTCACTCTGGGGGAAAATAAACGCCATTAAAATGATGACTGCACCTGTGATCTATCACGTTATCTCACCTTCCTCTGAATATCCCAGAGTCCCACTTCAGGGATCTTGACACTCTCATTTTAGACTTTCTGTGGGGCAACTCACATCACCGTTTAGGAATGAGGAAAGTACAGGCCCACACAAAGAGAGGGGGATTTTCACTTCCCAACTTCAGATGGTACTGCTGGGCTTTTAATATGAAGCACATAAGAACATGGCTACCTAGTGACAAGCTAGGGGATAAACCAAGTTGGTTCCAAATAGAGCCTGAAGTTAGTGGAGGGCTATCCCCTTGGTCTGAGTTGTTTGGCACAAAACCACCACTACAGAATGACAACCCCATTATTGCCAACACTAAATTAATGTGGCATAAACTACATAGAGCAGGCTGTTGGGACTTCTTCAAATCCCCTCATGCACCTTTATGAAATAATAAGCGAATTCTAATTGGGGAAAAAACAGTTAACTGGACTATTTGGAAAAAAGCAGGGATAATCTATATTTTACATTTATTCGACAGCAACACTAAACACTTCTTAAGCTTTAATGAAATAATGGATAGATATAAATTGCCACATAATCAGTACTGGAGGTATGTCCAAATATGAAGTGCCCTGGCCAAATGGTTAGGAGGTCAGCTTACCTGCCCTGTGGGTAGCCCAATTGAAGAGCTGCTGACTAAATCGAGTTCAGGGAGGGGTGTTACCCGCAAGATTAACGATCTGTTACAGGAACAAATATGCGACCCTCTACTCAAGGTTAAGAAACACTGGGCAGGGGATATGGAGATGGACATATCTCCTGAGGACTGGGAATCATGTTTAAAGAATATCAACACAATGTACAAAGAAATGGGTAATAGGTTCATTCAACTGAAAATAATACACAGATGGCATCGGACACCAGAACAACTTCATAAATGGAACTCGATACCAGTAGACTCTTGTTGGCGATGCAGTGGAAGTGGTGCCTCTATACTCCATATGCTCTGGACATGTCCCGCACTTAAAGACTGGTGGAACAACATCCAGCAGATCATATTTGAAGTCCGGCAGAAAAAGTTTGAAATCTCTGTAAAACTGTCTATGTTGGGATCGACCACAGAGCTTCAGGACAATGACTTTTCATGTTTTGAAAAAAGGTGGATTATTTTGGCTCTCACAACAGCTAAATGGATACTGCTAAGACACTGGAGGAGAAAACATCCTCCCCCTTATGAAGAATGGATGACAACAATGGCACAGCTAGCTGCATATGAGAGGATGACGTACTCTCTACTAGATAGACTGGACCAACACAAACTTACATGGAACCCCTTTACAGACTGGCTGGCTTTGAACTGATAGCTAATGACTACTGACTATGTCAGTGATTGGCACTTTGTGTATAATTGATTATTGAGCGGTGTCAGTGTGGTGTGTGTGTTTGTGTGTTCTTTTTTTTTATCATTTCACTTGGTGATTTGTTCTTAATATTACTTGTATTTGTTCGGAAAATAATAAACTGTTAATTACAAAAAAAAGAGTGGAACGGCTTTGTGGAGCTGCCCAGCTCTCTGAAGGACCTGGTAGATGTAGGTGCTCTCTGCTGTGTTGTATGAGTAGAAAATGAATCGGCTCCAGCTGCTGATTTTTCTCTGAAAGGTGAGAGCTGATAGCTAACCTGACTCTGTTTCCAAATGCAGATCTATCCCAGAGAGAATGCTGCTGAATTTGAGGACAGACTTGTTTTTGTAGACTACCTGAACCAGCTGCTGAATCTTGATGGAGATCAGAGAATCTCTCCCCGTGAAGCCCTGCAGCACCCGTTTACCACCATGTCCCACCTGTCCAAGCACCCTATCAGCAGAGACCAGTAAGTTTACAGCGGGAGTAGAGAACATATGAGGCTGGATGATCTGATGGAGTTAGTGATTAACTGATTTTCATACTTTATCCAGTCTGAGCATCTCCGAACCAATGATGAGCATCTGCCCGGTGGGTTTGGGGTAAACCAGACAATTCCATGTTTTCCATGAAAATTTCCACTTTTATCCATGTGCTAATATAACTGCACAAGGATTTTATAATCATCAATGAGCCTTTCAACACCATTAGCTAACACAATGTAGCATCAGAACACAGGAGTGATGGCTGCTGGAAATGTTCCTCTGTACCCTTATGGAGATATTCCATTAAAAATCAGCCGTTTCCAGCTAGAATAGTCATTTACCACATTAGCAATGTCTGCACTGGATTTATCATTCATTTAATGATATCTTCATTGGAAAAAAAAAACTGCTTTTCTTTCAAAAACAAGGACATTTCTAAGTGACCCCAAACTCTTGAATGCTAATGTAAGACAGATTAAGACGTGTCCACAGTGTAAAAGTCTAAGTTCATGATTTAAAAAATGTAAAGCCATTGTATGAAAACTGCCTGTCATCATCCACAGCTCTGCATAATAAACACACATGCACTCACTGGTCACAAACACACAGAAAGACTCTCCTCATACATACTCCCTCATAAAGTCACACTCAGTCTACCCACCTCCTAATCACAGGGCCACCCACCCCCACATCTACAGCACCCACCAGCTCTCCCTCTGTCTGCTGTCCAGCACCTTCTCGTCCTCCACTCCACACACTTAAGCCTCAATGCTTCATGAAGCATTGAGGCTTTCCATCCAATTGGTTCACTCATGGTTCGAAGCTTCATGGTGCTTCATTTGCTCTACTGCGCCATCACGTGGACAAATAAAAGTAAAACAGGCAGCGCGGCTGTGACACATTGGCTTGGCTATGTGAAGCTTTGAATTGTGTTTACATGATAATGCCAGTAAACAAGTAATATACTCAATATAGTGTCTGTTTTTCCTGATAGCAGGGATAGAGAGGGAGGTGGAAACAAATTGGGGAGAGATTTGAGATATGTAGCTTGACTGTTTGATTCGGGTCAGGTTCTGGTTTTCTGTAAAGTGCTTAGATATTTTTAATTATAAGGGCTATATAAATCAGAGATGAAAGTGGCTGCTGGCAAAAAACCCTGAACATTTTTTTTCTAAGCAACTTTGCCAAGTGAGAGCTGAAGGTGCTCCAAGAGGCTGCCAAAGGCAGCCTTATGCGAGTGCCGAAAGCATGAAGCCAATTAGGGTTTTTTTTTTTTTTGAAAAAACGGTGGTCTCTGGTGCATACTAGTGAATTTTGAGCATCAAAATAACAAATTCATTTCAGTTAAAATGTACTATATTATGACTGCAAGTGCAAGGAAAAAATAAAATTGAGAATTTTTTGAAGAGGACACTTGACAAATACATGTATCTTATGAATAATGTCAAGATGCAATCTCAAAATATAGTCATAAAAAAAATTCAAAAGAAAATGACCAAATATCAACTTAAGTCATTTAAGCTTTAAATTTTGATGCCACAAACTGACATATTGTGACAATATATATTTCACTTGAAATATTTTGTTCTATACAAATTTGGCTTTCTTCTGTTTGGAATAGTCTCTACTTGATGAACCTGCATCAGATTCAATGTTTCCTTTTCTTGTTATTGTTCTGGTTTTTCATGATTTTAAGTTATTGTTAATAAAAATGCGGAAACATTCCTGTTAACATGTTCAGTAATGTAAACTATTCAGTAGTTTAGTACGCCCAAGTTCATATATTAATCATTTCATACTCTAGATGTGTCACTAATCTATTATAAGGATTATATTATAATATCATTAAGACAGGAACCTTAAAACACAGTAAACTATCAATATATTGATATCTATTTTTGTAAAATTTAAAAAAACGTACCTGGTTTGTCTAATTTCCTGATATATTCAGACAAGAAATGGCCGTTCGTATCTTTCTCTTCTAACCACGACCACCGGAACGCGTTCTTGTCGCGTCTATAGCACGCACGTCAGTGTACCTGTCTACCTGTTTAAACATTGTCCTGACAGGTACGGGTCATTACATTTACACAAAAGCAAAGGTCGTCTATTCAATGAGCGCTATTCAATGATTAATCTCTCCTTTGTACTCAAAACTGGCGCTATTCAGTGCATCCGCTCTCGCAAATTCTCGCAGCAATGTATTCAGCATTAGATTGGAATAGCATCAATGAACGAGATTCAAAATGGCTGCCTCCGTACAGGAATATAAACAACAAACAACGCATTAGCGATAAGAATAAGATTTTCAAAAAGAATACTATCAAATTCTGATTTTCACTGAAAACTTGGATCAATTTTCCCAGATTCCCGGAAATGAACTCAAAAAATTTGAAATCCCGGATTTCCGGGAAAACCCGGAAAACTTTCATCTCTAATAAATACAATTTTATGTGCTTGTGCTACTTGTTGTTTTGTGATTGTGCTTGTGTTACTAGTGACAACCTGAAAAACAAAGCAGGGACAGCATTTTATTCAGTTTTTCAACAGCGCTGGGACTCAGGTGGTTTCTTTTTTTGGACAGTAACTTTTGAAAATAGCCTTTAACAAGGAACAGATGAGGCCGGGGTACAAAGAATTTTTACAGCGAGTGTGTACAAATTCGGATAGGTCTGCTTTTGTCTATTCCAGTATTCGAGAGGGTTCTGCAGTATGTTTATATTTGGCTCTCCGAGGTACATCTGAACTTCTATAGTTGCGTCGGCAGTGACATTTTGGGTCCTTGTTTGCTGGACTGTGTTGTTGAATCACTGCCAGAGTCTGCCACCTAAGAAGGATGGAAAAGCAGACTGTAACTTGTGACTGCATTTAATAACATGATTACAATATATCCCTTACCCTAGAGCAGTGGTTCTCAAATTTTTTCTGTCGGGCCCCCCTTCGGAGGACAAAAAACTTTCGTGCCCCCCCAATAACTTCGTGTGCATATATATATATATATATATATATATATATATATATATATATATATATATATATATACGTATATATAAATATGTATATATATATGTATATATATATGTATGTATGTATATATATATATATATATATATATATATATATTATATATATATATATATATATATATATATATATATATTAAAAAAAAACAACTGAAAACATGAATATGTAGGGCTGTGTTATTTTATCTGATTCCATTTTGTTGTTTTTCACAGTAAAGATCAGGGGTGTCAAACTAATTTTTGTCCAGGGACCACATAAAGCCCAATCTGATCTCCAGTGGGCCCCACCAGTAAAATCACAGCATAATAACCTATAAATAACCACAACTCCAACTTTTCCCCTTTGTTTTAGATTTTAAAAAAAAGTACATTCTGAAAATGTTCACATTTAATGAACTATCTTTTTACAAAATATTATGAAACTGAAATTTCTTAAGGAAAACAAGTTCAATTTTAACAGTAGCCTATTATGCCTAAGTTCGTCATTTACACATGTATTGTAACTGCCAGATAACAGTTTATCTACAAAAACACAAAACATTCAGTCACAGGTATCTGGATAATCTAGTATTTTACTTCATGATCAGAACAGCTTGTCAAGTTCTAGAAATTATTTTAAATTTACAATTTTACAAATTTACAATTTACAGTTAATGTTGTTGTAATTTTTATCATTTGTAAAGTCGTCCTGCGGGCCGAAATGGACCGTCTGGGGGGCCGGTTTTGGCTCACAGGCTGTATGTTTGACATTGCTGGTAAAAATAATTGGATGAGATGAACCGAGTATGTGACGTGATCGAGTACGCTGGTGTTCCGACTGCACATTAACGATGCGTTCTCCCGTTCTCGGGAGTCTGTACTTCGGAGTCTGAACGGCCAGTGCATATACCATAGATATATATAGAAGATCATTATTATTAATATTTTTTTTATATCTATGGCATATACAGCCTATGGGGTCAGCACAATTTCAGTATTGTTGTACACCGCGAAAAACAGGCCGACGTTAAAACAATAGTTCAGCTAATTCGTTCCGTGTTGAAGGACCTTTTCCTTCCAGTCGCCCACGGCCCCCTTGACATGCCTCTGCGCCCCCCCAGGGGGGTGCGCCCCACTATTTGAGAAACACTGCCCTAGAGTGAAGTTTTTGAATTTTATGACTAATAAAATAAAAATAAAATAATAAAAATTCCTTAAAATTCTGATTTTGTATTTAGTATCAAACCAAGAGTTGTAGTATGACCAGCAGGAGACAACTGATGGCTCCAGTGATTTTGGTGACACTACAGTACATAAGAGTGAAGTTATTGAATTTTATGACTAATAAAATAATAATACAATAATATAAATTCTTTAAAATTCAGATTTTTTAATTTAGTGTCAAACCAATAGTTGTAGTATGACCAGCAGGAGACAATTGAAGGCTCCAATGATTTTGGTGACACTACAGTACATAAGAGTGAAGTTATTAAATTTTATGACTAATAAAATAATAATAAAATAATAAAAGTTCCTTAAAATTCAGATTGTTTTTATTTAGCAGCAGCAAAATTTTGCTTAATTACTTCAGGCAAGTTCTTATGTCCACTTACATCATGACTTGAACATCCACTGTCTGCTTCAACAACACTGTCATCTTGATTTTGTGCATCTTCCTCAGGCTCATCAGGTGAGTCTTGTGAAACTTGAGTGGTTGTAACTACTCCTGGCTTGAAATCTTTCAATGTATGTGGGTTGTGTTTTCTGTTCTTGTAAGAGTGAAATGTTCCATATATGTTTGTTTGAAAACAGCAACCCTCAAACATGCAAGTAACAGTTTCATTACTCTTCAGATGAGTGCCAATGTGTGTAAAATAATCCCTCTCTGTAGAAAGACCACAACACGCACACAAATGACAACTGAATGTTGACAGTTCCAATAACTCCTGAGTATTTTCTTTGGGATGGACTCTACTTAAATGAATGTACAAATCATTCCATGTCTTCAAAGTACTTGGGCAGTCGGTGTGTAGGCATGTGTAGCGGTGCCTATGACGGTGCTGTAGTCTAATATGTTTTAGTAGCTTGTATCTACTAGATAAAGATACACTGCATTCCTTACACCTCCACATCCAGAGCAAACTATACTTGCTGCAGCAAGACACAAAAAACTAGGGAACTAGGGAAATCTGGTTTAGCTGGAATCTTGGAACTGGGATCCCAAAAAGCAATAAAATGAAACATCCCAGAAGATGCCTTTAACCTGTAGTCGCTGATGCAGTTGGACTTCAGACAGGTGCAGCTGGACAGAACACTTGCAGACGGACAGCAAAGTAGAACACCTTGGCAGTAACCAATGACTGTGATAAATAGATCAGACAGATGAATTAATATCAGTGAATGTAAAACATTATCATTATCAAATTACTCTGCTTGTTGTATATAATTGAGCCTTTAATTTAGGGTTGCCACCTTTCAGAAATGAAAATAAAGGACGCCCACCACGGCTCCTCGGGGCCACAGTTCAGTAAAGTTGGAAAGATATTCACAGATTCAGACTCCCAGCATCAATAACTCATTAGATATATGTTGTGAAAACATAAACAATACCCCTTTTCCATCATTATAAGGTACACAATGTGCTACTTGATAAAACTGGACTTGTAGCATATTGTGTACCTACAGAGAACAAGATTGAAGTCATTGAATATTTGTGTCTCTCTTCACTGTTGCAGTGGTTTTGCAGACAGTTCCTGTGCATTCGTCACACAGCCGGCTGCACATAGACATCAATGTTATTTGTGCAGTTTGAAAGACAGCTACTGTTGATAAAACTGGGCTTGTAGCACATTGTCCACCTTACAACGTTGGGAAAGAGCCATCGTTTATGTTTTGCTAACTTAAATCTAACGAGTTATTGATGCTGGAAGTCTGCATCTGTGAATATCTTTCCAACTTTACGGAACCCAGGGTCACTACCACCCAAGGAGTGATATATTTAATTTTGAAAAAAGCATTTAGCCATACCTAAAGCTTTAAGTGCTTTATTAACATGAAACTAAGAGTTTTGTATTGTTTTATGATCACAGGTTCTGTCTTAAAAGAAGTGGCATCATGAAACCATCCTAATAAAATGTACTGAGCAACCAGTGTGCAATACTGGATTCTGCAAAAACATAAACAACTGAATGCAGAATACTGGACAAAGAAATTGTCTACAGACATTTTTTACCATCTAAATCTTATCTTAACACAGTTAATGTATTAGCTTATTTATGTGTGTATGCATGTATTTATTGTTTTATTTAGTGCTGTTAGCATATCAGATTTCTGAGTTTTTCTTTAGATAGGGAAAGGTCATTTATTGATTACATATTGCTATTATATAAATGTTTATTAAAAACTAAAAGGCATTAAAAAAATACTGAACAACTTAAGCATTTATTGAGTCACTAAAATACTGTTGAGTCTGTGGCCACATCAGTAGGATTATAAGCATCCTCTGGTAAATTCACAACCATATACTGATGTCCCTCACCATATGGACTTCAGGAGATGAGGGGATGATAAACTGTGACCTGCTGGTTGGGTTCTCTGTGTTCTCATATTTCCTCCATGTTTTTCTCCTGATGCTGCCTTACTTCAGCCAGTCCATGAGCAACACAGAACACAGTTTACCTTTTACCCACTGCCAGGGGTTCGAATCTTCACACTCATGTCGGTAATTTTGCAAACATTTTTGCTTCTGTGGACGTGGTGGAGTTGCGGGTGTAGACATTTTTAAACACGCGGGTGCAGCGTGATCTGCTGGACCTGGCATCGGGTCCTCGCTACGTGGGTCCTGCGAAGTTTAAATTGGCTGCCCTTAGTATTTCCTGCGTTTTATTTTGTTCCTTATGCAGTTTTGATGAGTGTGTGACAGACGTGTACGGGGCGTTTATGAAAATACGGAACAATTTGCGTCCCGTATTGATTCAATACGGGACGCAACAATTAATTGTCAAATAAAGGACGATTCCGTATTTTAAGGGACGGGTGGCAACCCTACTTTAATTGTATTTGTTTCTTTTACCAAAAACTTTTTTTTTTTTTAACGCTCATTTATGTCAAGGCCTGTAACACTTTAATTACCCTTAAAATAAATACAGGAAAATAATGAATCCATCTCATCCTATCCATTTAAAGTAATATGTTTACCAAGCAAATACTGATAACTGAACTTTGGATTTATAGAGACCGCTAGTGAAATTTCTGAACAATAATCGTGACAACTTCCTCTGTTCATCAATTTTATCCCCACCTCATCCCTCCTTTACAGTGTTTTCCTCTACATTCATTTAACAGTGGCGGGCCGTTTGGCTTCACTGAGACTACGGTGAGAGACGAGGAAAGACCGGTGTGTATTGTGTCTATGTTGGCAGCGGAAGAGAAAGCATGAAGACAAATAAATAACCCTTTATTTACGAGCGTGTCGGTGCCGACACGACAGCGCAACCGTTGGTAACCGTCGGTAACGTTACAGCCATGCGGCGGCAATGGCGGACGGTATTTTTGACCGGATTAAACATTACATTTGGTCGAACAACAAAACTACCGGGGGATTGTGTCGCTTTAGACGACGGCGCGTTTATGCATAGCATTCGTTTGTATTTTGATCGATTTTAAAGGCAGATGATAAAGGATTTTTATCTACCCATGAGCCGCTGATCGGACAAATTCCGCGTTACTTCCTGCACGTACTCTCTTCTCGCGTGATGATCCCGTCACGTGTTGTCGCGATATCGGCCATAATTTTCGACATGGTTAAATAAAGTAGAAGCTAAGCAGTTCAGTTTCAAGTAAATCCTGCAGGATTTATTCACGTTCATTTTGTAAACATGAAATTGTATTGTATAAAATGTATTTTACACTTAAATAAGTGTAACAGCCAGCCATTTTCCATTTTTGGAAACACGAGGACATAATCTTCAGGGCAAAATTAGAAAATCATGTTTGTCAGGAATTAAAAGATGCATCATGTTGATTTCTGTTGCAAAACTCAGCTCGTACGTCTGTGAAGATTGTCATTCATCCAGGTCATAGTAATACTAAGGGGAGAACTCGGGCCATATTAGAGATGGTATTGAAAACTGTTTTCACATGCCCTGAGTTAGCAGGGCAACAGTCTCTGCCCTTATGAACACCAACCTGGTGATGTGAAACCAGAAGTGAAGTTCGTGGTAAAGCTGGACCCCAGTGTCTGTGTGGTCATACCTTTGTCTGGACACGGTTTGGGTCCCTGAGCCAGAGGACCTGGTCTCCCTCCAGCCCCGTCCCATCGGCGCCCTCCATCAGTTCCTCCCCGTGCACCTCGATCTCTGTTTCAGTCTGACCGGGCAAATTCAGGAACCCCAGGTCGGGCGATGGCCCACAAAATAGAACCGGAGTCCTATTCCATTATTCCTAGCTGCGGTATTCAGGCGACCGGGCCTGCTTTGAACACTCTAATTTTTTTCAAAGTAAACGCTTCGGACCCCGCGGGACACTCAGCTAAGCATCAAGGGGGCGCTGAGAGGCAGGGGCTGGGACAGGCGGTAGCTCGCCTCGCGGCGGACCGCCAGCTCGATCCCGAGATCCAACTACGAGCTTTTTAACTGCAGCAACTTTAAGATACGCTATTGGAGCTGGAATTACGGCGGCTGCTGGCACCAGACTTGCCCTCCAATTGATCCTCGTTAAAGGATTTAAAGTGTACTCATTCCAATTACAGGGCCTCCAAAGAGTCCTGTATTGTTATTTTTTGTCACTACCTCCCCGAGTCGGGAGCGGGTAATTTGCGCGCCTGAGGTTCACAGAAAAACAAGTTCAACAGAAACTGAAAAAAAGAATCAGTATGTACATTTTCCACAGTTTAACAAAAACTGAAAATAATGAGGCTCTGCATATTATAGATATTTACTGATTTACATTCTCACAGCTTCTACAGACTTTTCCTCTCTGTTCTGCACATCAGCTGTAGAAAGATGTTTCACCGTGCTGAATATATCTTTAACAACTTGCTCTTCTATTCACTGTTTCTGAGACAATGCTGCATTTATTTTATCAGTCCAGTAGGTTTGATTTTCCTCTAAGTCTCTCTTGATGTCTCCTTTCTGTGGAATCACCGGAACTCTTAGAATTTTTTCCTGTTGGTCACAGCTTAGTCAGTGACAAAGAATCAGTTTGTGATCAGGAACTCAGATTTTAGTTTTACAGGATCTGGCATGAGTTCTGTAACTGTATTGACCTTCTGCATGCAAATATCTGAAGGCAGGTTTAAAAGGCATATTATATTTAGAAAGAAAACAAAAATAGTACACATTTATCACATCTAAAAACTGTAAAAAGAAAAAAAAAGAAAGACTCATTAGGTTTTCAACTTTTGCTGTCCTGGTGTTGTTCCATCAGAAATATTAACCAACTCTAAACTTCACAATGTGATATTTTATCCTAAATACTTTATTTTACAATTCACATTTTAAATTTTGCTAATGATAAATCATTTGCTCTGACGAGATTCCCCAAAAAACAACTCTTTGTCATGACTCCAAGTTAGCTGGTATCAACAGTCGCATGAGAAAAATTTGAGGAGATTTGCAGCTGAACTGCAGGCAGTGTTTACTGAAGTACAGCGGAGGCAATTTGGAATTATTGTAGAAAAGGATTCAAAGGAGAGAAATCCTGCACACTGCAATTAGCTTTATTCCCTTTTCATGTTCACATCTTTATACTATAAATAACATACTCATCTAATGTACTTGTATAATTGCTTTTTCATTGATAAATTAAAGGTGGAGTCTGTGATTCTGAAGAATTGTTGGGCTGCACTGATTCATGGTGTGCAGATCAGTCTGACCCGCTTTGTTTCTTGTACAGATTTTTTTAGTGCACACAGAACAAGCAGTTTGCACACTGTGAGAAGATATTCACAGAAATTGACAAAATGTGTCTTGGATCAGTGTCGCTGACTCCTCCTTTAAATAGAGGAGAGAGACACACCCTGCACAGCTGCATATCAGCTTTTTATATCTCTGTCACCTCCTCCTTCAGTCTGTTAGAAACTACAGGCGCTTTACCTCTAAAATAAACCACAGAGCTCAGATCAGTCTCTCTCTGTCAGCGTCTTTCTGTCACTGTTCTCAGTCTTTGTATCCACCGCTTTATCCTCTCCTCAGTACACACTATTTGTTCTCAGAAGTCATGCTGCTATTTCATGTTTGGCTGTTTGTTCAGAGCAGAACCAAATGTGGTTTTGGTCTCACCTGTCCCCACAGCAGCTCCCCGGCACCGATGAAAACACACCACGCCCACTGCTCCATGCTGAGAGGCTTGCAGGAGAACAGCTTCCCTCCAAACTGGACAATGATGATCTGTGGACGAAAAGAAACTCTGACTGTACAGTCTGGAAGGATTAGACTGGTGATATTTTATACTGTTTTATTGCCAACAAAACTAACAATGATCCTGCTAAAACGGACCATCTGCTTTTCCATAGCTGGACACAACTTGTTCCTCTGTGAGAAAGAGCTTTACTGTTGTCTGAAAATAACTGAATACATGAGCCACAGTGTTCAACTGAGCGACCTGTTACTTCATTACCATGAACACGTGCACTACAATTTATTTTTTGCTCAATCTCAGACACACTTTCCTGCTGCAACATACACTCCCTCCAGCTCCAAGTATGTGTTAATCTGCATCTGAAAGTAGTCCTCAACAAAGGCAGTATTTCCCCGTTTGCTCAAAGCTGCAGTGATGTGTTTTCAGAAATAGATGATGTATTTGTGAGCTCTTCTTACAGGTGCAACTGCAGTGCTAACTGGTGCCACAGGCAGGTCAAGGATTTCATTAAAAATTAAAGAGATGTTGCTGGTTTTGGCTCAAAGAAACACTTTGCGATTCTTTGTTCAGTTTGCACCATCAAAATGAATCACATGGAAACTGGGTTTGAAATTTTTACCACCCTTTTTTTTAAGTACTAGACAAACGTATAACTGTCTCTTTGTTTAATTTTTAATGTCTCATGAATGGGCTTTTGCTTCAGAGTTTTTAGAAAGGTATTTGAAGGCTGCTGCTCTGCTGAATCTTTACAACAACAATAACACACGTTGTCCTGAAGCTGCAGCATGCTGTTCACATGCGTCTTCAAACTGTGTAAAATAGGGTAGCTGTAAGTTATGTATGCTCAGAGGGGCATTATAATACATAATATAGTTTTGTAACTGGGCCACTGGCTCCAGAATACTCCCATGGGTGTTACCGGTACAAACCAACAACATCCACAAAATTCAGAAATGGAAACCTAACAATTTTTAACCAAAATGTGGACAACATTTGTGAAAAGTCATTTCGTCCGGTGCCTGACTTCAGGCTGACCATCAGCCCTGTGTAGACAGCACATCATCAGCTACCATAGTGGTTGGTAAGGACAGTCTGTTTAACAATATTTTCGTTTGGGTTCTTCTCCTCTTCTGCTTCCTTTGTTACGCTTATCATTATTTCTATTTTACACTCTGCTTAGACTTTTTAATACTTTTTTTGTAGTCTAAATACCAGCACAATTTCTCACTTTAATTTTTCTACCAACCTAATTTGCACGATACTTTGCACATAAGTTTCCTTATTTTTCAGAAATGTAACATGTAAGCAACTACATACCTTAAATAAAATATCTCTGTCTGTTCAGACCAGTGGTTCTCAAATTTTTTCTGTCGGGCCCCCCTTCGGAGGACAAAAAACTTTCGTGCCCCCCCAATAAGTTTGTGTGTGTGTGTGTGTGTGTGTGTGTATATATATGAAACTGTAAAAACATGAATAATGCAGGGCTGTGCTATTTTATCTGATTCCATTTTGTTCCATTCCGTTTTGTTGGACTCATTTTAGTCCAGGGACCACATAAAGCCCAATCTGATCTCCAGTCGCCCCACCAGTAAAATCACAGCATAATAACCTATAAATAACCAAAACTCCAACTTTTCCCCTTTGTTTTAGATTTTAAAAAGTACATTCTGAAAATGTTCACATTTGATGAACTATCTTTTTACAAAATATTATGAACCTGAAATTTCTTAAGGAAAACAAGTTCAATTTCAACAGTAGCCTATTATGCCTCAGTTCGTCATTTACACGTGTTGTAGCTGCCAGATAACAGTTTATCTACAAAAACACAAAACATTTAGTCACAGGTATCTGGAACTGAACAATCTAGTATTTTACTTCATGATCAGGGGCCTCATTTATAAAGCTTGCGTACGCACAAAACAGGGCTCGAAAGTTGCGTACGCCACTTCCAACGCAAAGGTTGTGATTTATAAAAATAAACGTGGCGTGAGAATTTGCGCACCGCTGCGCCAACTTTGAAGCTTGCGTACGGACATTTTGGAGACAGAGGGAACGGCAGTGCCAGACGGTGAGGCGGTGGATTTAAGCCAGATTGATCCCAAACCTTTATTGTAATCACATATTACACTTGTAGAGCCGGGGTGTTATGCAGCGTTTACAATAAGACCGACAGTACATTTCATTTTTTTGAACAAGATCTTTAATAGACGCAGCAATGTCAGACAGGACCTCACACATGTTCATTACGGTGCGTATTTGCTGGAGCTCATCCCGCACTTCATTTATGGCACCGATGGTGTCCCTTTGTGATTGTAGGACTCTGTCTGTCAGGACCCGACCACTTCTGGGTGTGCCATGGTCTCAGGATGTACTGGGGACAGCCAGGCTTCATCCACGGTGACAGGACACGCTGTGGTCGGAACCTCCTCGTCAGCCAGCGTTTCCAACTCCAGAGTGACGGAGGACAAAAAGCATAGGTCCACTGCCTTTTTACAAGTCCATTTAAATATTTAATACATTTAATAAACAGATAAAACTGTATTTTACCGGTCTCCTCTGTGGGCTCTGCCAAATCGGTGTCTCCTTCCTTCTCTGACACGATTCCACACCCGCTGGCCGTCCTGAGGATGGATGCTATCCTGCTGTCCAACGGTGTGGGCTCGGGTTTGCCCCTACCCCCACCTGTAGCAGACATGCTTTGGCGATGGCATGCCACTCTCTTCTTGGCCTCCACCTTTAAATCAGACTACTTCTTTTTCACCTCTGCCACAGTTCTCTCTGTGGAACTCACACTGAGGTGACAACGTGCTGCCACTCGGTGCCTTTTCTTTTGTTAGTGATGCCACTACTATGACCACCAAACAAAATACTCTTCCTGGCCTCCACCTCATCCACAAGCACCTCTATCTCGGTCTCCGAAACATTTCGTTTTCTTTTTTCTGCCATGACTGAGCGTAAAATGCCGTGGATCAGCAGCTTGTTTACATGGAAATACATTCATGAGTTACTTTGCATTGACCATTCATGGTAAAATGTGGGTGTGTCGTGGGCGGGATGTGAAGTGGATCCACTTATGCAATCTTCCAGCTGGAGTGTGATTTATAACTGGACATTGCGTGCAGTTGTGCGTACGCACAGTTTTATAAATCTGAATATTTTTTGGCGTACGCACATTTCAGATTTTCGGCGTAGTCAAACTTTTAGTGTGGATCCTACGCAATGTTTTATAAATGAGGCCCCAGAACAACTTGTGAAGTTCTAGAAATTATTTTAAATTTACAGTTTTACAAATTTACAATTTACAGTTAATGTTGTTGTAATTTTTATCATTTGTGAAGTCGTCCCGCGGGCCGAAATGGACCGTCTGGTGGGCCGGTTTTGGCTCACAGGCCGTATGGTTGACATTGCTGGTAAAAGTAATCGGAGGAGATGAGCCGAGTACGTGACGTGATCGAGTACGCTGGTGTTCCGACTGCACATTAACGATGCGTTCTCCCGTTCTCGGGAGTCTGTACTTCGGAGTCTGAACGGCCAGTGCATATACCATAGATACATATAGAAGATCATTATTATTTATATTTTTTTTATATCTATGGCATATACAGCCTATGGGGTCAGCACAATTTCAGTATTGTTGTACGCCGCGAAAAACAGGCCGATGTTAAAACAATAGTTCAGCTAATTAGTTCCGTGTTGAAGGACCTTTTCCTTTCAGTCGCCCGCGCCCCCCTTGACATGCCTCTGTGCCCCCCCAGGGGGGCGCGCCCCACTATTTGAGAAACACTGGTCTAGACAGACATGGCAGCATCATTAATTACCTGCAGGGTGAAGGTTCCCAGAACAATGCTGCAGAACATGAGGTTCTTATGCATGTTCTCAAATATGCTCCTCTCTCATGTATCTTCCTGGCATTTATTTCATTAAAAAGTTGCATCATAATGAATGCATTAAACACAATAGTGTAATGCACTGATGTCGGGGAGTCCAGGGGAGCATTGCGGCCACAGTCAATGTTAAACAATTTCTCACCTGAGAAGTAATGAAAGAAAAGAACCACAAAGTGAATCTAAGATCTTCTATAATTACACAGATGTCTCTAAACTTGGATGGAGGATTCCCCTGAGCTCACCAGCAGAGACCAGGATAGAAATAGCGACAAGCTGGTACACGACGTGGCCCAGAAAATGTTCTTCATCATGGTCCTGAACATGAGGGTTTTGTTGCGTCCGCAAGATTTTTGTTTGACCAGAAACTCCGTCGGCTGGTCGGTGGCAAGAGCCAGAGCGGCCAGAGGGTCCATGATGAAATTTATCCACAGCATCTGTACTGCTTTTAAGGGAGAGTCCTGCAGAACGCAGAGTAGACATCAGCAGTTTAGTTTTATTCTTTTTTGCTTCTACACTTTCACAAATCAAACGTGTCGACGTGATATGAGCAAATTATTCTTTTGATATTGAACCATTTTCAACCTGCTAAACAGTTAGGTAAATCTGGCAAGATATTCACAGATTCGGACTTCCGGCATCAATAACTCATGAGATATACGTTGTAAAGTCATAAACAATGCCTCTTTCCCATCGTTGTAAGCTAGACAATGTGCTACAAGGCCAGTTTTATCAAAAGTCGCTGTCTTTCCAGCTGCAGAAATAACATTGATGTCTATGAGCAGCTGGCTGTGCAACAAGTGAACAGGGACCGTCTGCAAATAGCAAAACCACTGCAACTTTTATACACTGTAGTGTCACCAAATTTACAGCAGCCATCAATTGTCTCCTGCTGGTCATACTACAATGCTTGGTTTGACACTAAATACAAAATCTGAATTTTAAGGAATTTTTATTAGTAATGAAATTCAATAACTTCCCTCTTATACATTGTAGTGTCACCAAAATCACTGGAGCCATCAGTTGGCTTCTGCTGGTCATACTACAACACTTGGTTTGATATTAAGTACAAAATTTGAATTTTAAATAATTTTTATTAGTCATAAAATTCATTAACTTCACTCTTATGTACTGTAGAGTCACCAAACTCGCTGATGCCATCAGTTGTCTCCTGACTGTCATATTACAACCCTTGGTTTGATATTAAATGCAAAATCTGAATTTTAAGGAATTTTTATTATTTTATTTTAATTTTATTAGTCATGAAATTAAGGAATTTTGATTGGTAATAAAATTCAATAACTTCACTCTTCACAACTGATGACTCCAGTGATTTTGGTGACACTACAGTACATAAGAGTGAAGTTATTGAATTTTATGACTAATAAAATAATAATAAAATAATAAAAATAGCCATGTCTCGGTCAGGCAGAACACGGAGCATTCCCGGGCCTCGCGCTGGGTGTGGATGCAGCACAACAGGTCGTCCGTCTTGTTGGACAATGACTGGACGTTTGCCAGGTAGATGGATGGCAGCCGGACGGGCGGCTGCGTAGCTTTATTAGCAGCCTTCCCCGCTGTCCTCGGTGTCTGCGCTTCCGCCGCAGGCAACCTGTAGCGTCACCGCTCTGAGGCTCAGGTGAGCGGCGTGTGGGCGATGCCTCCGCCCAGTTCCCTCGCTCTGCTCCCGGTCTCCGTGGCTCAACTCATGGCTTCTCTTGCCCCGAGTAGGGCACGCAACAAAATCAGCACACTTCAGTTCGGGAATAACATGTGGTAGTCCACAACCTTCATCCTGGATCTTCAGAAGTGTCTCACGATCATATCTTACAGTGGCAAGTGTAGTATCAGGCTGGGTAGGAACCTTTGTGCCCATGTATGTTGCTGGGGGGAGGACAATAAAATGTTCCGTGCTTGACTTGAACATGGCTCAGCCCCGTCTCTATTCAAAAGGTTTCTATGTACCTATTAAACAATAGAAGAGCAAGCGTTTCAAAAACGAATACAAACATAAAATAGACTGCGCACAGGAGAGCTCTTGCGACGGCGCTTTCCCCCGGCGCCATCTTGGCTTAGACGCCATCTTGGCGCAGTGATCTACAGGTCAGCAGATTGTGATGTTTAACAGCTTCAGCTTGTGTTTCTTGAAGTAGTTTGTGATGATTTAGAGATCTGCTCTGGATTGTTGTCCTGCTGTAAAAGCAACTTTTCAGTTTCAGCTTCACAGGCCATGAGCTATAGCAGATATTTGGTAGGATTATAACTGTAAAGATTTTTACAGACTCTAAAAATACTGGGATCAGCTTTTTAAAAAAGTTGTAATTTGTAGCATCTGCAGTGTGAGACCACTGACCTTCATTGTTGTCCTTTGGTGGTTTGTAGAAGGACAAGCCAAATGAGATAACTGCAAAAACTTCAAGAATCTTCAGTGTTAAGTCCACAGTCTCCCACAACAGCTGCAGGAACAACTTGGGCTTCTGTGGGGGGATTAAGTTCTTTCCAAATGCCATGCGACGTTTATCCAAATCATTGGTGCTACCAGACAGACCTACAGACACAAACATGACACATTATTAATTAAGAGCAACTGAGCAAAGCAAATGATACCACACATGTAACAGTAGCCTGATTTCACCAGAACCCTTCATCGGGGTGTTTAGGTGAAGGTTTCAGCCTGCAGTTCAGCTGAAAACTCTCAGAACTTTTATTGCATGACTGTTGGTCACAGTTGAGTCACCAATGGTTCCACAGCTGTGCAGAGATTTTCTTGTTTTTGACAGAATCTTTTCTCTTACAGAATGGCAAGTGACAAGTCAGTAATTAAAGAACAGTCAGTGTCCTATGACAGCAGCAACCTGTCATTCAAAGCAGCCCCCGCCGTTAACTATACATCATTTTCACCATCAATATAATTTAGAAAAAAAATCACCATCTGCAGTGGGCACGAATGATTTAATCAGCTATAGAAACTAAAACTCTGTTTTCTATCAGGCTGTGAACTTGTTTATTTCTGCTGTGAAATTGGACATTTTGTGGAGGTCTGTGGAGTTTGACACACTTTTGGAGCCTCAAGTGGACATTTGAAGAGCTGTCGTTTTTGTATGTTTGGCATTTTTGTATTGTCATCATTTGTCAGCTGCTTGAACGTAACTAAAATGACAGCTTGGTGATACTAGTTTCTTTCTCCCTGATAAGTTTTGGTTGCATAAACAAACGTGTTCCCTCCTGAAACATAAAGAGCTGACCATATATTGATAATGGAGCACAATGATCTCTGGCACTCTCCCTGTTGACCTTCTTGCAGAGCTGCACACAGCCTAAACAACAAGTTCCACTGAGATCTTCGTGCTAATCATCATTAGTGACGTGACTAAAAACACCCACGACGACCTTAAAATCAGATTTAGAGCAACAATCTACATCTGGTGAGTCGGACAATTTTCTACAGTAGCACAGAACAGACAAACAAAACACTGACACTAGAAAGAGCCTGTTGCATTTTTACACAGAAGAAGCTGGTGTTGTAGGTTCTCATACTTGTTGATAGAGAGGTAACGGAGGGAGCCTCATTTGGCTGCATTTAAAGTCTAGCAACCACTAAATTCACACTGGTCCATCCTACTAATAAATCCAGGAGAGATTCTTTGATTTTTATGTGTATGTGTTTAAGTTTAAACTGCTGTTAACGTATAGCTGTTAATCATTTCAGTTATTTTTGTCCCATTATGATGAAAAAATACATTTGTTAATGGTTATCTTATCTACGCATATCTGAAGTGATCAAGTAAGCCATTTTAAGTTTTAAGTCAAGTATCTGAAGACCAGAAAAACACATGACATACGACATACAGTGAATTACAGGCTAAGTTGTTTTCTGATCAGGAATCTGACAAATTGGCTGTTAATATCATAACAATCCAGTGACAGGGAAATTAGATGTAATAATGAGAGGACTAAATAAAACATTTCTTCTATTTATCTTATGTAAATGGATTTTTATCAATCAAACAACAAAAAAATAACTCTGAAGTAATTGATCAATTAGTCATTACAATAATTGACTAATGAAGAAAAACAATAGTTAAATTAAGATCAAAAATAATTCTCAGGTGCAGCACTAAACTGCAGTATAGTCAGAGCCATGTAGAGAGACGGTTAGTGTTAATTCTCCCTCTCACAGAGTTTTAGTGTTTCAACAGCCCACAGCAGTCAGTGTTGAGTGTGAAGTAGTTTGGATGAGTAGCTGGTTGATGATATTGAGAGTACTGGAGGTTGAGCAGTCAGTCTGATCCACATTAGAGTATTGTGAACAGGTGCTGCAGCATTTAATCACATATGAGGAACTAACCGACACGTTTCTGCTTTGTCTGCTTGGCCAATCAACATCGGTGATGATCTGATTGAATGACCAAGTGAGTCATTTCTAGACGGGATTTTTATCGTGACTCAGCAAGAATAAAACATAAATAATAACAATAATATCAGCTGTTAAGCTGTCATAGGTTGCATTTGACATAATAATGTTGAACTTGACACAAACTGTTTCTGCTGCGTCTTTGCTTTTGATCTCTTTCTGTCATTCTCACAACAGCAGGATTCATAAGCCATGATCTACCAAGGGACTGCAGACGGAAATTAGCTTCAAGTTAACTCTGGTGCAATACATCAAATGGCAACATTTATGTTTAATACTGTATAAGGTCACGTTTAAAATAAATTGATTAACCATATTAATAATACTAATAATAATAAAGCCGAAGTGTGTCGTGTAAAACCATCAGTCATAACCCATGAAGTAGGAATTAGAGTACTGATAGCACTGAAAACACAGTTGAGCTCTGTTTAAAACTGCAAACAATCTGCAATCTGTTTTTTGTTCAGCACCATTTTTTTCTACAGCCAAATTTCTGCTGAATATGAGGAGGGTCAGGTGGGAAGCACTTTGTAATTTTCATGGAATTTTCTCTGTTTAATTACAAATGCTGCACAATGTTTTCACACTAAGAGTCCAATGAACTAAATGCTTTCAAGCTTTTGGTCTTATGATTATCTATATACATAAGACAAAGTATATAACAAAGTGCAATATGTGTTGGTTTGGTGAAATGGGCAGGTCTTACCGTGTATAGATGATGTTTAGAGGCGGCGACAGATTTCCTGCACATCTCCATAAGTGTGTTTTATCTGGATAACAGCTTCCTCGCCTCGTAGCTCCATCAGGTTCCTCAGCTCCATCATGGTCACCCCATAGTCACCTTGTGGAACCGAAGTCCCTGGAGGGTCATCTGCCATTTTGTTTTAGCGAGATCTGAGGTGTTGCTTTGATCTGAAATATATGTTGCTTGTCAGAATAGAATGTGTTCTTCTGCTGAAGGAAGTCATTGCTGTGATTAGATTGGGAGTCGTTACGTCCAGGTAATGACAATTGATCTCAGGGGCGCTAATGGCTCTTTGGGTGTCTTAATGATAGGGGGTTGATCAGTAGGGTCTTGTTCTATGACCAGATGTCTTCTAATTAGGAAACATATGTTGTGGCCTCATACTTGTCCAAAGCATATAAAAGAGACCTTCGGTTATCATTCGGGGAGGTTCATATTGGCTCTGAATCCTCCCAGGCAGTCTCTCTGTCTGATCGATGCTGTTCGTCTTCATAATAAACTTATTATTAAGCAAGTCAGTGTCAACGGACATTTTCTTCAACATCTGCACATCCTCGATGTCTAACAGAAACCAAGACAGTGCTTTCACAGCAGTTTTGTCCTATGAGCGTATTTGACACACTATCAGCTTTACCTGACAGTCACACAGAGATGCTGCAGCAAGTGATATACTTGTGAAAACAGAACTGAATCTGTGCAGTGACACAAACAAGTGACAGACATGTAAAGCAGAAAAAAGCTCAGTTTGCACCAACCTTCATAGCTGTGTGAACAAACACAAACTTTACGGTTTAATGCAGACAGCATCTGGGATTCCTGAGTGGCTGCATTAGTGGACTGTGTAGTTGACCTAACGAATGCCCCCCTGTCTATTCTAGAGTGTGTGTGTGTGTGTGTGTGTGTGTGTGTGTGTGAACACTACATCTAATTACCTGAATGAAAACAGATTAACTGCTCTTTGGTTAGTCATTCCATCTCAGCAGCAGAGCATCAAACTGCAACTACCAGGTTAAAATTTGGACTCTTCGGATATTTAAAGCTCGTTCATATGATGAATTGTGCTGTGATGTCTTTGAGTGAAGTCCACATGACCTTTTCAACAACCAAGTTCCAGCCCAACTTCATGGAAAGCACCAACAAACACATCCACATGTTTTAAATAGAAGTGTGGGCAGGTCATGGTATTGTCACTGTGCTGGGAGGAGATTTATACAGGACAGGTGAGCAATGAGTGCAGTGTGTGAGACGGAGGGGGTCAGGCTGAAGCTCTTGCTCTGCTAATGAAATCTGCCACCATCCACTGTCCCTGGGCAACTTCTTTGTCCTGCTTGTTTGTTTGGTGAGCTGTGTATTTTGTATGTGGAAAACTAGTAAAAAACCGGAGCTCTGGGACAAAATCCCTTGCTGCTCGGCTGCTCTTCTTGTTTCATCGTGCTTTGCCCTTTTTGGTGCCATTGGGTTCATCCAGTTTGTAGAGGTAGACCACCATCCCTACAGGGCCAATGTCAGTATTGATTATTGGTCATTTTAATAGATCAATAATTAATATGTGTAACTGATATACATTAAAGGTTAAGTTATGTGATAGCATGGGTTATTCATAAGTAGATTTGTTCATTAATAAGGATTAATATTACTGAATTTATACATTAACTGTTACACATTAACAGCATGTGATTGCAGGAAACCTCTCATTCCTAACTTCGCTTCATCGATAATGATACTATAACTAAATATGTACAATAGAAATAGGAGTGGTGACATTTGAGTGGCTCATGGTACTATGATGTTCTTCAGTTTATTGTGAGTTTGAGATCAATGCCAGTTTGTGTCCTGCAGTTCAGTTTGCTGTTCTTCTGTTCTGTCACTTTTATTGACCACTAAGGTCCATATCTTAAAGCATCATTTCTTATTTTCCAGATACTGTTTCAGGCTCATCGATGACTGTCTGGATGTGCTTGTTTTTCAGCTTCTGCAAGATGCTCTGCTAGAGAGATGTGTCTGTCAGTTAGAGCTGACTGTTAAAGTTAATCTGATTTTAGAAAGATGTTAGAGTACTCTAAATGGCGTTAGCTGCAAGCTAAGAGGTGCAGCAAACTTCTTAACAATACCCTGAGAATACCACCATTGATACAGTAAGTTCCAGCTGCACCTCTTAACACAAATACATTTTGGGGGTCTTTCTGTATAACAAGAATAGTCGGAATGCTTGAGGAAGACTGTGGTGCTTATTAAACTTTCAGTAGTATCTGCTACCTCACCTTCCAAACCCACCTCAGGTAATTCAACAGAGCTGCTCAATTCTGCAAATGGACTCTGTATAATCAGTAGCTTAAGCTTACAGTGACTGGCTGTTACTCATCGCATGCAACCAATCAGAGCTGTGGGCGGATCATTGCTTTAGCCCACATGGCAGGAGAGTGTCCAGAAGCTCGGAGACTCAATCTGGCAGGTGGCACATTAGCCAGGACTTCTGGGCGGCCACCCTGCGCCCCAAAGTCACAGCTGCGTCCTTGCACTCCTGACTCCGAGCTCTCTTCCACACTCCCCAAGAACTCAACAGAGTCAAAATACTCGTGGTTCTCATCGTTCATAAAAAGCGGAGACGGAAGACTAGGGCAGAGCAAACAAGTACTATTAAAACGGGTCAACCAGAGAATTTGCAAAACTTGCAACCATGGCCTGACTGACCTCAGCAGCAGCTGACGCTATGATCTGGCAGGGAGTGGAGTGATGAGTGGGTCCTTATTGCGGTGGTGATGAGCCAGGTGTGCTGCACCGCAACTGTCCGGAGTTCCTGCTGATTAATCAGTGAATGGTTACAGCCGTGGAAGAGCAGTGCAGCCAGGAGAGAGACAGGAGGGAGAGGGAAAAACAGATAGATGCAGAAAAAGAGGGAGAGCAAAAAAGGAGGGGAAAAGGGAAGGAGAAGGAAGTCAGGTGATGGCTGATGTAGAGACCAGGGATGGGGACAGGCACTGACAGGCTCCAAAGCAGGATTTATGCCACTTGTTTGCAGAAGAGACAGATCTTTTTGAAGTACCTTCCTAGTTACAAACGCATCTAAATTTTTATTCTATGTAGGTATTCATCAACAAAGTATTGAATAATGAGTAATGAGTTTCCAGTAAGCCACTCATTTGTCCATGGCTACGTTAGTTATATTTGAATGTTTATCAATAGCTGGTTAATGTTTTGTGCTCGAATTTATGTTACAAGCTGTGACTGAACTGGCAACCTTTGTATACACAGCCGTCATCCAGTAAAATTCCATGTTTTTCCTGAATTAATGAAATTCAAAGAGAAAATGGCAATCAAATGGCACAGAAAGAAAGCACGATCAGCTCATAACTTTTCAAAATTTTCCTCCCGTTTTCTACTTCTCCTTTTGCCTTCCCCTTCTTCCTTTCACTTAACTACACCGAGCAACACAAACTAACGAGCTACCGATGATTGGGACCCATCCAAAGCCATGGCCAGACAGTCCTGATGATGAAGGATCCCTAGAAGGGAACAGTTCCTGCCAGCTACCAGCCACTGACCTGCCATTGCACAACATGGAAGCTCCTGTCACTCACTCACTCACTCACTCACTCACTCACTCACTCACTCACTCACTCACTCACTCACTCACTCACTCACTCACTCACTCACTCACTCACTCACTCACTCACTCACTCACTCACTCTTTATTAGACAGAGGTAGCCCAGAAACCACAAAATTCAGTTTTTAAATAAGGATTTATTAAAAACTTATTGAAAGTCTATATCATCCCTATGAAAAAGTAATTGGGCTCTTGGCCGCAACAACTGCAGTTAAACGCATGTGAAATCTTGTGATCAGTCTTTTTTACATGGCCATGGAGGAATTTTGGCCCACTGTTCTCCTCAGAATAGTTTTAATTTGAGCACATTAGATGACCTTCAATAATGAACTGCCCTTTTAAGGTCTTGCCATAGTATCTAAATTGGATTGAAGTCCGGACTTTGACTTGGCAAGTTCAAAACCTTAATTTTGTTCTTTTTGAGCCACTCAGCGGTGGACTTGATTGTGTGCTTTGTCATTGCCATGCTGCATAATGTATTTGTGTTAAGCTTTAGGACATGAACTGATGTTTAGATATTCTCCGGGAGGATTTTCTGATAGAGAGAAGAATTCATGACTTCATCAATTATGACAAGTCATCCAGGTCCTATGGACGCAAAGCAGCATCAAACCATCACACTACCACCGCCGTGTTTCACTGTTGGTATCATGTTTGTCTTGTGGAATGCAGTATTACCTTTACACGAGATGTTACAGACCCATGTTTTCCAAAAAGTTCCACCTTTGACTCATCAGTCCACAGGATGTTATCCTAAAAGTCTTGGGGCTCATCCAGATATTTTTTGGAAATACCAAATAAGCCTTTACGTTCTATTTGGTCTGGAGTGGTTTGCGCCTTGCAACTCTCCCATAGGTGCCATTTTCGCCCAGTGTCTTCCTTATTGTGGACTCATGTACACAGACCTGCAGTTCTTTTGATGTTCATCTGGTGAACATCTGGATGTCGATGCGCTCTTGGAGACATGTTGATAATCCGGCCACTGGGAAGGTTCATCACTGCCCCATGTTTTCTGTATTTGTGGATAATGTCTCTCACTGTGGTTCTCTAGAGTCCCAAAGCTTTAGCAACGGCTTTGGAACCCTCCAGACTGATAAATGTCAATGACTTTGTTTTACATCAGTTCTTGAATCTCTTTAGAACATGGCATCACGCGCTGCTTTTTTAGACCCTTTATCTACTTAACGGTACCAGACAGGTTCTATTTAGTGATGTTTAGATTCAACAAGCCTGGCAGTGTGTCTGGTGAAACTGAACTAAACTGCCAAGTGAATTTGGTAGATTGATAGTTAAGGGGAAAATTACTTTTTCACATAGGGTATGATGGGTTGGACCGCATTTTTCCTTCAATGAATGATATCATCTAAAAGCTGGATTTTGTGTTTTCTTGGGTTATCTTTGTCTTATATTAAAATTGATTTGATCTGAAACATTTAATTGTGACAAATGCGCAAAAATATATCATACTTATTGGACAGCCAATACTTTTTGCTGCGCTGTTCACTTAAAACAATGTGTATCATGGCAGTCTTGAGTTTCCATGATATCCACAAGCTTCTAGTTGTATCTTTGATCACTCCTCTTGACAGAATTGGTGCAGGTGAACTAAGCTTGTTGGCTTTCTCACATAGACTTGTTTCTTCAGCACAGTCCACAGATTCTTGATGGGGTTAAAGCAGGAAGTTGGGAAAGATAGTCTAAGAAGCCCTAGAGGTAATCTTCCATCAGTATAACACTTACTTTATGTGAAGCACCGATTCCATTGGCACCAAAGCAGCCCCAGAGCATAATATAACCACCATCATGCTTGACAATAGTTATGGTGTTCTTGGAATTAAGGGCCTCACCTTCCTCCCTTCAAACAAACTTCTTGCTGTTGTCAAATGGCACATTTTTTGTTTCATCCAACCACAGGAAGCTCCTCCAGAAGGCCTTTTCTTTGTCCATGTGATCGGCAGCAAACTTCAGTTGAGCCTTAAGGTGCTGCTTCAAGAGAAAGAGCTTCTTTCTTGCAGGGCAGCCTCTTATGGTGATGTAAAACACACCTGACTGTGGACATTTACACCTGTGTTGTAGCAGCTTCTAATTTACTGCAGATCTGCTTTTTTGTGATGCTGGGTTGACTCTTGACCATTCTGGCCAACTGTCAAGTCCACAGCAGGTGACAGTTTGGGTTTCTTCCTGATTGTGGCAGTGACACAACTGTGTCACACACTATATACTTGCACTATATACTTTCAAACAATATTTTGCACAAAGGATTTTTAGCTGCTTTGATATGGTTACAGGTGGCTTTCCTGACTTGTCAGTGATTTGCCTTTTCATGTATTTGCTGAGCTCCTCAGACTTTCCCACTGTAGTGTTTGTGTCTGTAGCAGTGTGTGTCATGAGTGTATCATATTGATCCTATTTAAATTGGCTCAGAAGTCAGCAGCTGTAGTCAATTGTAATCACGAGAAGTTAAGAGGCCATGCGACCAAGAAGTTTGATTAACACAACTTCCTACATTACCAAAGCTGATAGTTGCTGTATTTATATTTTTGACTTAACAGATTTAGTCATATTTCCAAAAGACTTATAATGAATTAATGAAAGAACCACATTACATTTTTTTTTTGTTACCAAGACATGTCTCAATGATTGCCTCATACAAAATTAAGAGTTACAAGACGCATTGGAAACTCTGCACTGGACTGTCATGGCATGCTTGGTCTTGACAAGAGTATTCACACTTTTGTTTACAACAGTATATTGTGAAATTGTAATTGGTTCATACTTATATAGCACCTTTTAACCTATGTTAGGTTGTACAAAGCTCTTTACAATGTGCTTCTCTTTCACCCATATAAGCACATACTAACACCAATGGTCTATGAGTGTAGACAACTTACAATCCCTACACAAACAGACATGAAATAAAATGTCAAAGTAAGGCATTTACATTCCATTAGATGTAGATCTATTACTGTTCACAAACAATTGCACAATCAAAATTAGCACTTGTTTGTACTGCTAGTCATAAGCCCCTTTCAGGCATGCAACATGGAACATTGCTGGGTTATTCAGTCTGATTATGTGACGGCATTGTCATTTAAGCCCCCTTTCACACATAGGTCACTTATCCGTTAAAGGTCCTCAAGGCTGCATTCAGACATACCACCCACACTGCTGGAGAGTGCAGCAATAGGCACACGATATTTGTCATTCACGTGAGACTAATCAATACACTTAGATTTTAGAGGAAATAGTGTCAAACAGCTGGAAGAAATACACTTCAGCGACGCTTAACATCTTGTGGAGAAAAACACTCAGATTACATTGATTATTGGTGAGTATCATTATTCTTTAAGCTGTAATTGAGAAGCAAAGTGTATGAAAAAGGTGTGCTGTGATTATTTGCACATAAACTGTGTATTAGGCATCTCTGTGATGTTTTTGGATGAATATTGATGCTGAAATGTGAAAAAATCTTTAAAATTACTTCACACAACTCAAAGTACCGCTGCTTTTTAATGTGGTGGCTCAGTTCATATTTGTGCCGTGCTGAAAGTTGTAGGTCCTACCTAGTAAGATTGCTGCCGTGACTTATGGATAAACGACCAACGTGTGCTGTGCATTCACACATGCAGCTGGACCGTTTAGGTGTCATCAGATTAACAGAATAGAATGCATATGTGAAAGGGGTGGCAATGTATGGTGCAATCTGTAAATAAATGACACTATATGTGGCAGGCCGAAGGTACCTACTCCAGCAAGAGGGTGAGTTCATGCGCACAATCAAAGGAATTCAGCAAAACCTGATAATCAGAAGAGAAGGCTTTAAGGAAAGGGTGCCTTAGAAAGTCTGGGGCTAATATCGGCTGCTTTAGGCAGATGTTACACTGCATGACAGGTATCCGAGATAAAACAGAACATCAGAATGAACATAATAGAGTCACTACCACCACCAAGCTGACACAACTTCGGGTCCCTATTCAGTCATGGCCCTTAATCCTTTAAGCTACAAACTGATATCAATCAGAGACTGAAACGTTCAACATGTGAGATTTTGAGCACTAAAGTAGCAGCAAACAGCTTTCTGCTACATAAAGACAGAGTGGGGTAATGGTGTCTTTTGCAGAGATGGAAGTCGTAAGTCCCTCTTTGTATGTTGGAATCAGAACTTCTCTGCTCTGTATCCAGCCGTACATGCATGCCAGTCCCTTTCTGCATTTCTAACACCCCTTTGTTCTAGTCTGAGATGCTGGAGCTCTGGTGGCATCCAGTGGTTGTAAATGTTATATACAGCACCATTAAAGTTAAGATGCTGTTGCTACAAACATATATCCCCCAAAATATCACACTACTATTAGTTTATAATTCATTACAAAAAAATAGACCTTTAAATATATTGTAAAAACTGTAATCTCAAACTAAAAATGTAATTCTAATGTCTTGATACCTGTTTTGTAGCGAGTCTTATTTTCTCATGATAATGAACTTTCCTAAACTGATTCTTCTGATCCATCACAGAAAAAGGCAGTGCTGAAAAGACTAGAGTAAAAGCAAAAGCAGAGATGTGGCTTGTCTGCTGCAGCCCATCGATCTGTCCTAGCTGTGGTGCTGGTTCTGGCTCTTGATCAGGCTCAGTTTGCTCTTCAGGCCCTGGCAGTAGGCTGACAAGTTGCTGTTTTCCTCCAGCAGTTTGCTATGTTCCTCAATGAGTCGAGATGAAGTCTGCTGCTCCCTCTGGTCCTGCTCCAGCTCAGACATTAGCTCCTGTCTAAAAAGAAAGAAAAGCAGAAAGTATCTACATTACATTGTCATCAATTTTTAACTGGACACAATTAGTTAATATTTTGCAAAATATTTGTTGAACATTTTTGGAAATACACTTATTTATATTATTTTGCTTTCTTTGTGTTTGTGAGATGAGTAGAAACAATAAGAAACAGAAAGACAAGTTTAACTTAACTTAGCTAAGTAAAAAACCCTGGAAAGGGGGTTTGGAGGTAACTGATTTATTATACTGTATGCAAACAGAAATTTGTAGAATTTGTAGTTTTAAGGGGAGTTGCATGCTTAAAATAATCTTAGTCCTGTTACCACAATGGGGTTGTGTAGTACTACTGTCACTGTGCATGCATAGACTTTGCTTTAGTCAGGGACACTGCACAGAAACCGGCCAAGTGGATACAATGTAGTTTACAAAGAAATATACTGTCTAACGGTTTTTATAAGGAAGTATACTAACACATGGACTCAAAGGTAAAGGTAACACACATTCAGAAGATCGAAAGAAATATGAAAAAAAATCACAAAGATCATATGATGAAGCCATCTAATGCAAAACACTGGGCTAGGAGAGCGGAGACATTGTGAGGTTTAAATAATGATTACTTGCAAAACAGGACATGAAGACATATAGCACTGTTGGTCATAAACTCATGAGATGGTTTCTTTCTATACAGTCTATGGATGGTTTATGTCAATTTGATTACACAGGTTGAAAAGGAGAAAATCAGATCACACTTGTAAGACAGCTTATTTGACAAACCTTTCATGTCTCAGTTGCTCATGTGTTTTATTCGGTGTAGTTAGCAATAAAACTACAAGAGGACTGAAAATTGCTGACAATGCTCTTTATCTTTCCAAAATTGTTAGCATAGTTCAGTGAGTGTTGAACTCCATCTAGAGACAGCAATACTTTATCATCCTTTTGTTGAAATTTGAAAGTAACTTCATTTTTTTTTTTTTTTTTGGTTTGACTATTTACAGCATTTTCCCTCTAGAGCTTACAACAAAAAAATCTGCAAACAACATAAGCTGAATATTGGTGACACTTCATATGTAACTGGTATACAAATGAAAATATCTATACCCTAAAAAAGAAGGCTTAAGAGTTCACATTCAGTCGTCATACACTCAAATGTGTAACCAGCAAACTTATATATAAAGTGGTATAAGAAAAGTTTAGGCAAACCTCTTACTCTGTCTTCACAGAAAATGATCACAGTGGCATGCCATTCATTTTCTAATAAAAGGAAAGTACTGGGATATTCTCCAGACAAAGATTTTTTAGTGTAGCAAAATTAAGTTGCATGAAATGAAAAAAGATGTGAAAAATAGGCAGTGCAAAAATTTGGGCACCCTTGTCTTTTTGATTTGAATACTTGTAACTACTTAACTTACTAAAAACGTTAACTTACCAGATCTTTCAAAATAAAAGCAGTGCAGGCGTATTGCTTGCATGTATTGTGATGATATATATTTGCATTGACTTTCAATATTTTCCAATGACCTCATACGGGCCAGTCAGGGTCATCCGGTGGGCCGGATGTGGCCCGCGGGCCGTACGATGCCCAGGACTGAAATAGCTGCTTACCCAAGTTAAACCTACTCTTTTCACACTGTATGTATGTAATTCAGTAATTAAGATTAAGGAAGATAAGGCAAATTAAATTTACTACTTTATTCATGATTATTTAAAAACCCTACCATCTGCAAAAATTAAATGACTAGACACAGGTTTATTTTATATTACATTGTTAAGAATTTTCAATTATCTTTGACATTATTTTTGTTTTCTTTTAACATTTTACTATAATATTCTATCTTGGCTTGTCTTGTAATTGTCAACTTATTTCTTACAATCTTGCATTGCTTTTTAGCAGTCATTGGTCTAAGCATCTGTAAAGTTATTATTGTTATTATTTTTTTAATGCATGTAAGCCCTTTGCTATACAAGGCTAAGTTAAAAGTGACAGGTGAGGTGAATGACACGGATTATGTCATTAAAATGTAATGTTAAACAGGAAAATGTTACAACAAATGCTCAGAAAAACAGACAACACAGAGCCCCAGGTGTCAACCTATGGAGCTAAAAGAGGGACAGTATAGGTTGACAATAAAAAAAACTAGAATTTGTTATTGAAAATAAAATTTGTCATTGAAAAAGAATTGTCATTTAAAAAAACAGAATTTGTCATTGAAAATTACTTTACATTTTTAAGAGTTTTTCTTCATGTCTGTGCTTTCAGATACACTTTTTTTGCAACATTTCAAAGTCCCTCTTTTGGTGTGGAGGGGAGGAGCCTGAGGGGAGGAGCAAGGAACGCCTCATTTACATATTTTTGGATTTGGGACAGCTGAATGTCCCATGATGCATTTCGCACCAACCAGACCGAGGAAGGTAAAAGAAGTTTCTTGTAAATACTACTGTTACTGGGATGAAAAAATGTAGTTTCAAAATTTTTTTAAGTGAGAAAGTAGTTGTATAAACGTCATATCTCTGATCAAATTATTAAGACAAGAAAGTACAGTACTCCGCCAAGGCTGTTCATTCCTCCATATAGCATTGTGAGAAATGCAGCGTTTTTTTTTTTTGTTTTTTTTTTTTTTAAGAAATGCAGCATTTTATTTTATTTTTTCGAAATGCAGCATTTGTTTATTAGTTATTAATGATCAGAAATCACAGCACTATAGAATGTGGCCATTTAATATAGATGAACCCACAGACAAAATGACCTTGCGTTGAGCACAGGCGGGTGTTATGCATGTGTACGTCATGTATGGATATTGAATCACGTGACCTAAATATGCTGCGGGAATTGATGGGACTCAGAAACACCCCCACAATATAATAGATTGTTCCTTGTATGATGTCGGATGGATAAGTCCCAATAAGTCCACAGTGGTGGATTTGTAGGAGGAAAGCCATCTGAGATCATCAGCAGGCAGCTGGTAGTGTTCACTTGTCATAGTTACAATGCCACTATCTTGCAATGATACAGAAATCAGTCTGGATTCACAAATCCGTGAATCCAGACTACAAGCCGCATCACTGCCAAAATCTAATGAGGTGGTTCTTGTGTCATTTCTGACATTCCTTGAAAATTTCACCCAAATCCGTAATGTTGCGCACAGTTGGAATAACAGAAGGACACTGAGACAAACGTACGCCGATCGTCACATAACTTCACCGCGTTCCTTGGCAGAGTAATAAAGCTTGCTTAATAATTTACTCTAACAGTTTTGGAGAAGTGAGTGTCCCGGTTAGACAACCAGCGTTAAGTTATTCCGAAGACCCTATGCTTCGCCAAAAAATTAAGTTTCCAGCTATTTTGGTCCCAAAGTGCTTTTCTGTTCGAAATGCCCCAACTTCCTAGTTCAACCAGTTGACAATTATGTTTCAGTTTCCATTTGTTTCTGCAGTGCAATGCATTTTATATGTTTCAGTGGATACAGGTAAGACTGTAGTATTTTCAGCTTCTTTAGGCAATGGGCATTAGCTTTCAGCGTTATTACAAGATATTTCATCATTCATATTGCACCTTACTGGTACTGCGTCTTTTTGTGTACTGTAGTAAGGCATAGAGCGCACCAAGAAAAAACTGATTATGACATGTACTAATTCAGACTGGAACTGAATTATATATGCTAAATAACAAACGCGTAGAAACAAAATAGAAAAGAGATATGTTCTGAAATGGTGTCTGCTACTTTTCATTCACATGTTAATGAAGAACTGATCAAACATACAAGACCCCTGTGTGAGTTGGAGCTACCATAATGATCCTACAAAAATAAATATTGCTTTTGAAGATCACATGGAAATGAATGATGATGAAATGGATTTAATAGTAGTTGAGTTTGAATTCATGCTGAAATCATGTGTATTATTACAAAATACCAAAACATGTATACAGTTTGGTTAAAGGTAATGGCATACAATAAGCAGTTTTACTTACTTTGTCCTAACAAGGTGAGCAATCTCTGACTGGATTTTAAGGTACTCCTGAGCCACCCTGATGTGCTGCTCAAATACAGCCATAGACTCCTTGGAGTTTGGACATGGAGCAAGAGGCTAAAAACAAAACAACAGCTTAGTGATTGAGCATATAAAACTGGTCATTGGGTTTCTTTGCTCCCGTGGGTGGTGTAACATGCATAATTAATGGCTGTAAAAAAAAAGAAGAATTCACGAGTAGGAACAATGTTTAACACAGAAAATTAAGAAATATGTGCCGACGCACCTTCTGCCGGTTGATATGTCCTGCTATAATTATGCATAAGGTATAATTTATAGAGTAAAAATGACATGCAGCTCCTATAAATCCTTAAACCACTGCTACATGGGATGATATGGGGACCCTAAACACTGTATGGCTTGTGGATATTGGTCTGGGACATGTTAGAACATGTATTAAGGCTTTTTTCATGTAACAGCTGTGTTGATTTGTCTTGAAGCTCCTGTTTGATATATGCTGGTAGAGCACACTATAACATTACAGATTGCTGATGGAGGCAGCCATGTTTGTAATCCTTCTTCTTTTTTTATTTTTTGTCTGCATTAATTCTCATTGTTTATCTCCACAAAAGGGGTGTCAACATTATATGAAACTGATGCATATTTTAGTCTTGCAGCCAAATATTTTAATATTTAGTGCATGTGTGTGACCATCACCAGCCCTCCCTGAAAGCTAAGCAGACATTCTTTATTAGAATTCCCTATTATGAGCCAGGGAGGGCAGTGCTACACCTCAGTGATGTGCAGGGAAACAAAGACTGGACAGGACGAACAGGGATAGGGACTAACAGGTGGTGCTATTACAATTAAAGAGTGTCAGGTGCTGTGCTATTCCCGACAAAAAAAAAAGAAAAGGTAATCCTTCTTTCTTAGTGTGGTATCAGCAAGCCAATTACCTGTCAGTCACTGGTTGCTATGGTGATTCCCGTCCTATGGGTGCAGAGAGACGGCCAACAGGCAGACTAAAGATTAGCCCCTTGAACAAACGGTCACAGCTCAAAAACTGTAAGCTGTATTAAAAAAAAAACCCTTTCACGATGGAACAACCTTATTTTGAGCAAGCTGACACATTTTCATGTGCGTACTATATATTATATAGATTTGGTGCAGGTTAAAGAGACTCACCATTTTTGATTTTCACACTAAATTTTGGAGCTCTAATATAATGGAAGTCAATGAGAGGTTTGGTCAGCACACTGTGCTCTGAGGTGTTTTCTGAAAAAACTAAGTCCTACAGCAATCAAACTAACAATGGAAGAAAGAGGATGAAAATGCCTTCATTTCTACATATATATTGTTCAAGTAGAGGAAGATTTGTGAGAAGGAGATAAGGTTAAGCACACTTTTTCCCAAAAATTTTTGGGTAAAAATTTTGCGTATGTAACATGACACGTGATGTCACTAAACAAAAGGTCTGACTTTTACAAAATTTCCTGAAACTTAAACTGTGATTACGTAAAAACTGCAAAAGATTTTTTTTTTTTTTTTTTTTAAATTGATTTTTTTGGCCTTTTGCCTGTATTGATAGGTGCAGTGGAGACAGACAGGAAAGGAGAGAGAAGAATTGGGGAAGACATGCAGCAAAGGGCCGTGGGCAGAAATCGAACACAGGTCGCTGCGTCGGGAACCAGTCCTTGTACGTGGGTCGCTCACTTAATCCGTTGAGCTACCCAGGCGCCCAAAAAAAAAACTGCAAAAGATTTTTGGATGGAGACAAATTGCATTCAAAGCCTTGTGACTTGTATAAACCTTGGATGAAGTGTCTACTGTAAAATATGCCAGCGCTAGATGGCTGGGGATGGTTTTGGCAGTTGTTCAGCCATCTTCCTGTTCATTTCAATGTTTGTTTTTTTTTTTTTTTTTTAATGAATTTCATACAAACAGTATGATGGCATCAAAACCAAGAGACACTATTCCCAATTGATCAGTTTGATATATAATTTGTATGGGTTTTCTCAGCTGCAGGGTGAGTAAGGTGCTGAAATATTTGTCACCTGGACTGTGCCCATTTCAACCAGAGGGATGAATCACAGCCACCAACACTGTCGCATCCCCTTCCACATGGGAACTATCACTGTGGAGGCTGTGCCCAGTGCAATAATACAACAAAAAAGGATTACTTTTTTCATCCCTAGACAAGTAAGATATTCCCCATCAGCAGTGTTATCACCTGCGCATCAACATGTGATCAACATGTTACGCTCACCCTGTGGTCTTTGCCACGTCAGGAAAACCTCCAGAAAACTAAAACAGAGAGTAAGTGAACACAGAGCACTATTTTTGAATGGCCATGGCCCTCACACTGTCAGTGTGGTTGACCTGAAGTTAGACAAGTCAGTATGCGTCACAAAAAGAATCTGATCAGGGTGCCCAGACAGCTCAATTGGTTGAGCAGGCGACCCATGAAGAGGGCCTATAGTCCCCGACACAGCAGCCCGGGTTCGATTCCAGCTCATGGCTCTTTGCTGCAGGTACCCCCCTACATTCCTGTCTGCCTCTCTACTAATCTGTCTAACAAAGGCTAAAAAATAATAATTCTGATCATAAACATCCACCATGATCATGCATTTTTTACCGATTCACATTATGTGAAAATAGAAAAGATTGCCCAGATGAAGCTAGCAAGCAATGTCTGAATTTGGCCTGTTAAAACTGCATTTGACAGGTAACTTTGTATCATCCTTTCCTCTTTAAGGCCATGTGTACAGTAACAGTGACTATATGAATATTTCAGGTGAAGTTAAAAAATACTATTGTAAAGTAGTAGTAATATTAAATTTGTGTATTACTATAAGGCATCTAAGCTATAGTGCCATACGGTCAGGTTAAAGTATGAGATTTTTGTTTTCCTTTACAGAGCTAATGATGTGGTACCAGTGTCAGTGCTTATGGAGCCACAGTGTGTTGAAGAGTTATGCCATCACACAGCTGGAGATGCTACACATTAAAAGCTGGAATAGGCAGAAATCTAGAAAAGAGGAAAAGGAAATCTCATTCATAGAAGCTGAAAACACACTGCCCTCTTCCTGCAGCTTTTCTCTTTCAACCAGACAAACATGTACTTCAAGCTAAAAGGTTACAAAAATTTATGGCTTCAACGATTCAAACCTTGACCTCCCGAAGGAAAGTCCTAATCCACTGTGTCACCACATCCAAGGTCTTTATCAATATTTATACTGTCTCATCGGATCACTGAAAAGCCGTGTGACTGACTGAAATCTCCTGCAACAGGCTAGATTTTCCGAAACTTTAAAATGGAGCAAAGAGGAGGTGCAAAAGTTGTTTTGTTTTGACTTGAACTGAAACATGCTCAAAGATTAGTATGGAATTTTTGCCCAACAAAAAACACTACTTCACTTTCAACTTGAAAATGTGGCAAGATTATGATCCAGAGACAGTTATGCAGTCTGGAAATCCTCTGGCAGTACTTTCATGTTGCAACAGGTCCAACTTATTTTTAAAACTGATACAAAAGAGGTGAGTTTGCTCTTAAGCGTTTCTTTGTTTTGATAAATTAAACATGCTGAATACCCAGTTGAGTGGAAATTCTGTTACCCAAACCAGTTGAATTTGGCAGCCAATGCATCCACAACAAAAAGTTTTGCAAAATATTCTGTAGGTTCTAAATGACTTATTTTAATTGCCATTTTAATTAAGGTAAAGACACAGTTTAATAAGAGACAGTGAACAGTATTAAACAAACTCAAACAATAAGGCTTGACAGCTATGTGGAACTAATGTTAAATACAAGTAATTCATATGACTACTCTACAGACTCTTGGTCTATTTTATTTTAAGTTAGAAAATAAATGAGTGATCATATATGTTTATAGTAAAAAACAAAACAAAACATTGTTTTCAACATACCTGTAACTGGTGATCAAGTTTTAGGTAGGCCATGGGTATGGAGCTGTCAAATCCATTGGTAGCTAAAGGCACACACACATATATCTGTCATTGTCATGGTAAAAGAGCTGCTTAGTGTAAAACAAGCACATGCAACCTGCACAAATACAGACACTGGTAGGTAGCAGTGTATTGACCCCTGGTGGTGTATAGTGAGCAGTGCAACTTGGACAACAAAAGTTTTGGCAGATATTTCAGTAAGGTTTGTCATATCCACTTTCATAAAGGAGTGGATGCAGAAAATATCTAAAAGGGTTAAAGAAATATTGATGGCACATTTAGGCATATAACAGTTTTGTCTGTGATCAGTGCTCATTCATACATGAATGAGGTCAATTTTTAATCCCTTTTCAGACATGGGATACCTAACAATGACTTCATCAATCTGTTAAATTCGCTGCATTCTGTCATGCAGCCAATGTTTGCTTTTCCGTTAATGTTTCTCACAGTTTTATAGTTTTAGTTTTTTGATATACCCCCAACAGTGAGGCAATCAGTAGCTGTATGCATGCAATATTTGGCATTCAAGTTAGATAAGACAATACACCAAGGCATGTATGACCCATAATAATACGATAAGAGAACACTAAATCTAAACAAATATTATCTTATCAAATATAAAAATTACTCCCAGGATTAGTCACATTGTGGCTTGCCAATAAATCCTGACCCAGACTGATCTTTTCTCCATATCACAATTAATTTAGAATTACAAGTAATTCATTAAGTTACCAGAACTGTTGTTCCATGTGTGCAGAGGCAAGCAGCTCTCATGTGGATTCTGCTGCTAACTGATGCTGCAGGAATTTAATAAACAGAAGAAAACTCCCTGTGATGTTTATTCTACAATTTCATTTAGCAGACGCTTATATCCAAAGCGTCGTACATCTGAGAGTAGATAGCTGACATGTTCAGTTGCCTATTAACAGAATAGAGTGCATGTCTGAAAGAGGCTTTAATGAGGTGCTTTAGATGGAAGCGCTGTAAACAGTACTGAAGTGCTGTAATGTAAAATGCTGCATTTTATTTCATTTAAAAATAAATAAATGAATAATAAAGTCGCTGCTATTCAAAAGTTTTGTCCAATTTGTCCTTTGCCCGTGGCTAATATTGCTGTTAGTCCTGCAATTATACAGCACAAGTGAAAACTCCTAAATCCTCTTCAATATTGAATTTTAGTTCAGAGTATCAAGGATCTTTGCATTTCTAAAACGAAATTTGTTGGCACTTTTTAAAAAAAACCCACAGTGTAACGCACAACAACAAACAACTTTATAAAAACAAGCATTAAAAAATAAAAACAAATATTTTAAAAAGTGTGGATCAGTCTTCACTTGTCTTATGTCAATGCAAGACTAACTAAATTTAGTCTTCTTATCAGTCTTGGAAAAAACAGCAAACTGGACAATGTATGACTTATCCAGATATATGCCAGCGAAGGAGGTGACCTTCTCTTATAAAACACTGTACAAGTGACAACTTTGTGGCCTGCTTTTGTTAGCCTGACAGCCATACTAGCTCTTGCAGTGTATGTTACAAACATGCAATTCCCTCCCTTCCTTGCATTTGACTAGGAACGTAAGTACTTTGTGCCAGGTGGATTTTAGCCTGATTGCAGCTCTAATATTAGTGATTAAACTTGTGATGAGGGTCCCTACCAGTAGGGCTTAAAGTCATCCTTAGCTCTGACTGTCCAGAGGTAATTACAGGACTGGTGGAGTAGGAGGAGCTTTGGGAACGTCCTGGCGGATTGTCTACGCTGGACATCCTGGACAGATCGGTACGCAATCCAGCAGTCTAGGAAGAAAGAACACCATAAAGTAGGGTTTAGCAAAAGTCCTAAAATATGATCCTGTACCATTACTTTTAAAGGTGATATTACCTTTGAGGGTTTTAATTGAAGTGGGAATTTGGACTCAAAGCTTTTAAGGGTTTCCTCTCTGCCAAGGGAGTTTTTGTATTCTGTGTTGTCATCACTCCGGTTACTGTTCATGGTGCAGTCCGCATATGAGCCTGGAAACAGCAAATAATGACTCATAAAAACGCTTTGTCTACCTGCAACACGCAACGATGTAAAAAAAAACGCACTAACTTCATTGTTGACCATATACATTTTCAGCAAGTTGACAAAAACGATCATGTATTGGTAGAAGCAGTGGAGCTGAGACTTACCTGTGCTTGTGGCTGATGAGGAGCCACTTTTGTTGGCTGCAGACTGATGAGGGAGGCTGAGTGGTTCATCAGAACCTGGGAAGTACTGGAAGATCCACACATACCACTCAGCTCTTTTAAAAAGACCTCAGTGTAACCTGCTTCATAAAGCCTCATTAGAAGCGAACATTTTCAAAAGGCTATTTGTTGGAAATAAAACAACATTAACAAATTTAAGAAATAATTCAACTTTCTGGAAATATGCTAATAATCTTTGTTTTACTGATATAAATACAAGTTAAGAACATTTATTGGAGCTAGATCATCAGTTAAAATACCACCAGTTAAAATCCATATTTTCTGGAAATCATGTTTCATTAGGGACGCTTACATATGTTTTGCCTAAGTTGACATGGAAACTGATGCTTCAAGTCTAACCTGGTCCTGGTCAGGCTAGTTCTCATTTTAAGCTTCACCTCAAATTAAACCAGCCAAATGCAAAGAATTACAGTGTGTCTGTGTTTTCTTATCTTTCTCCTGCTGCACTGGGAAAATCAGTTTTCAAATGTAGTTTAACTAACCCAAGCTATCACGCTAAAGCAAGCTAAACTGAAGCTTAAACAATCCTATTAAGCAGAATAAAATTGCGAGCCAAATTTGAACAAATACAATCTGGTAAATGTCACATTTCAAATGACAAAACCTTATCAAAGTCGGTGTTTTCAGTTTCCATCAGTTTTTGAGAAGTTAGAAAGTTTTAACTGTGTTCATGTCATTTTACTTATTTTTATTTTGTTTGTTGATTATCATACAGCAACTAGTTCTGCCCAGTATTCCAGTTTTTAAATTTATTGATTTCAATAAAATAAAATATGTTGCTTATGTCTTACAGGCATACTTAAAAGTTCTTTTTAAGTCTCTTTGCATCTTAGGAATCATATTTTTATCAGTGCCCATTGCAGTTATTGAGGAAGCAGCCTGTGTCTGGTTCTTCTAAAGCTGAAAATGTAGTGAGTGATGCTCTTCAGTGGGTGAGTAGTCACATTTAGTACAATATTGACAGAAGTAACTGGTGTGCTATTGACTTCTGTAGTAAGTATACAGTGTAGGTAGGTTCCCATTTTATCAGACAGATGTTGCTCTTATGGGAGGGGGTGTTACAGCCCTTAGTGGTGTGTGTGTGTGCGTGTGTGTGTGTGTGTGTGTGTGTGTGTGTGTGTGTGTGTGTGTGTGTGTGTGTGTGTGTGTGTGTGCGTGCCTGAGAAGCAATGGGAGTGGCCAGATGCACCTGAGGCTGCTCTGCAATTAACATGGAGCTTAAAAGCGAAGCCACATTAATTATTGTTGCCAGTGGGACAAATGGGCAGCTTGTGGGCTGTTTGGTGTTGATGCATCCAGGCACATGTGGTGCTCTCCCGACCTATAGACTGGCTTCAGCGTTTTTCTTAGAAGCTGCTTTAATTTGAAATTTAGTTTTGCTTTAACTGTATATAAATAGCTTTTTGTTACGTAATCAGTTTCCTCTTCCTTTAGCCTGGCTTTCAGAACATAATTTGTTGCTTTCCTAATCCCCTAGTTGCATGGGGATGTAACACAGTGCACGCCCATCATCAGAGTTCACAGGGGCAAATTATAGGCCAATCATGCCTGGCTGACTTCTTCCTTCTAAACTTCTTTCAGCATGTAAAGACAAATCATGGCAATATTCAAGGAGGCCACAATGTGGTGCATGTTCAGATCCCAGCAAAGAAAACAGCAACACTGCACATTGTCAGTCAGACTCTGTTAGTTTCTATTCTAAACTTTCCACCATTGTCGTGTTGATCCAGAGCTATTGCTGACCTTATTTTCAGGTCCCAGTGATCATGTGCCGGATTGTGTTTTGTGGAAATGTAGAATTAATTTCTGAGACTGTAGACAAGCTCCCAAGAAGTGAGTAGACATGTAAGGTAGCCACAATGCACAGAGAAAGGTATAATTTAAAGTGAGCATATCTGGCCTCATACTTTTTTCTTTACATGTTTGTTTTCTTAACTGTGAATTAATTTAGTCTGGAGAGAAAAAGAGAGAAAAAACCCTCTCCAAAACAAGGCATTTCTTAGCCTAAATATCTTTATTATCCTGACATGTCTAGCCACATTAGAAAAAGCTGCACATGCATAGTAGCTTGTGCTTCCTTCAGGCCATATTTATACAATTGGGACATTCTTGTAGTGTGAAATGAGCTGCTATGTGTTTGTGTGTTCTCAGTGGCTCAAGCTTTGTTATACTCACACAGACACTGTGACATAAGTGACATAACTGTGCAGAAGGCTGTGGATCAGAATGACCAGAAAAGCATGTTGGCCTGCATACTGCAAAATCTGACCAGATGCAGCAGGACAACTCCAAGAAGACGCGGGTAATTCAGCTGGAACATGTCAGTATAACATAGACATTTTAATCTAAAGAGTGTTTTGGGTTAGAGAGTTTTCCTTCTTTTTCTCCACAGATTTTTTTCCTTTGAAACTCAAGTCCAGCTGAGTCAATCAACATTTACAATTAAAACTAATTATTGTAGAGCACGCTTACAACTAACTTTCTAACAACTCAACCTAGATTTTCAACAGCTTTGCGTTGCTTTATGGAGAACTTTAATGCCAGTTAAGATTGCTTGCTTGATTTTCACCATGACTCCATCTTTCTATACAAGCGTCTACATTGTGTATACAAAGTACAATAAAATCACAGTTTGTGGATTTACAGTATAGGGAGTTATGTGGTGGGATTATACCTTCATGAGGTGGCTCATGGTGTTTTTGACCTCATTCATGGATGGCCTCTGGCTGGGTTCTTTGTCCCAGCAGTGGGTCATCAGAGTCTCTATGGGCTCTGGAAGACCTTTGATCAGAGGAGGTCGTGTACCTGTGTCACAGTAAGCAGTCAGTCAGTCAGTTAGGGCCCTGTTGATGGAGCTTTGCTGAGGAGAACAATATTTGTTTTACTATCACTACAGCTGAGAAGTCAGGATCCTGTAACATCATAAGTCTGGTCACACTACACTTAGGGGCTGTACCACAAAGCAAGTTTGACATAGCAAGGCTTCCTTAATATGAGCCTGCTGAGCAAAAGCTAAAACCCCAGTCACAGATAGTAGGTATCACGACAGTGGATCTCACCTTTATTTGTCAACTTTGGCTTTCTTCTTCAGATTCTGCACTCATTTACGTAAAAACAGGTGCTTAATGCCTGGTGTGATTCTTCTTCTGCACAAAATTAATCAATGGTGTGTCACATACTTCAGTCAACAGGTTGTGTAAATGGAGAGCTACCGGGAATATAAATATTTATGATGGTTATGTGCTGCTACTGCAAACAATGCAAGGAGAAGGATGCTGGTAGAAAATTTGCAATCATGTGTTAATAAGCTAATTTTACTGATGGAAACAGCTGCTTATTTCTGAAGTGACAGCTGAACTTTAAACTTCATACATTTAAACATAATATTGTATTGAAGTGCATTTAGGTCTCACACTCACTCACTTAATACTAGATTTTTTTCTGCAATAAATACAAATATAATCTGTCTAGCAAAAACACCAGTGATTATATTGATTTAGGCTACTTGCCCCAATGCCCCCTTTTCCAAGACAAGTTGAGAAGCACCAAGGACTGAAAGTGTTTATACAAAACATTAACACATTTGCAGAATCCTCAAACAGTGGGAAATTCACCTTTTTGTAAAATCATTAAAGTCCCCCTAAATCCTCAGTGGGCAATGAGCAAGATTTTAGGCCCAGTTGGGGCAGAATATTACTCACCTCTGTGAACAGCCCACATTATGCAGAATGCAGAGCCACCAATCTCATCAAACGGTTTCTTGCGTGTGATGACCTCCCACAGGATAATGCCCCAACTGAAGACATCACATTTTTCGCTGTAGTTGCTGCCTGAGGAATGTACACAAAAACTGTAGAATAAAGTGAAGCTAAGTGGGAAATGCTGTCAAGATATAAACCAACCTGGTGGGTGCTGAATCACATTCTACGGGTGTTATTTTAACACTATATGCAAGATGAAAAAGGCTATATCCCACTGCTACAGGAGAAAAATTAGGCCTAGAGGAAAATGACATTAAGTGCAGTCATTAATTAACATACTGTGAGCTACAACACTGGTCTTCTGTCTTTTCAACAGCTGTTCCAAAAAAAACAGGCTTACAAACAATGAATGAATGAACCACACAATTACTGAATACTTTAGCCAGACAAGCACAACCTTTGGCGAGCAAAACCATTTAGAATCAATTTGTAGTTGTGCCTTACCTCATTTCTGATCCTTAAATCCTAATATATTTTATAAAAAGACTTACAGATCTACATACTAAGTGTGGCAAATAAATATGTATCTAATCAGTCTTGGTACAGGATCCTGAATGAGAAGAATACTGTTTATGGCTGACCTTCAAATACCTCTGGTGCCATCCAGGCTGCACTGCCTTTGTTGTTGGTCATGTAGGTCTGAATGTCACAAGCTGTTCCAAAGTCACATATCTTCAGCACAGTACCACGGGCCACAAGGAGCAGACTGAAACAGAATAGTGGACACAGATTAGAGGCCTTCCTTAACATGGTATATACTGTAAATATCCTGCTGTACTTCTAAAGATTTTAGTGAATGAAAAGAGAGGAAAAATTAAACACCTTTGAAGATATTTACTCATAACCAAAAGCAGAGAACAACTTAGTCTCCCATAGCCATAGCTCCCATAGTCTCCCATAGACTTGTCATTCGCATACCTCATTCTGTTGTCATTCTGTTACAGGATAAACAAACACTCTGGCTTGTTTGTATTTCTTTAAATCAATTACAATTGTATTGGGCAAGGCTAAGAACAGGATGCAGTGACAGTGTTTCATCTAAATGGTCATTGAGCAATTGTTCTGGTAGAAAATTTGCATGTATGAATGCAAGCACAAACATTTAAATGGATAATTCACTGAAGAAAAAAAAAACTATCAGGGCTGCCCTATTGCACCATCCAAACCTTCAGCAAACACATAGATAGAGAAAGGGAAGGAGAATGCCATGTAAAATGCAACGGATCTAAATGAACGGCATGAATATTTCAGTTTTCCCAGACTACACTGTGAAAACAGTTAACGCCCGTGCTACATTCAACATCAGACAACCTTTCCAGGGGATAGAGCGGATGAGGTTTGACGTCCTCTACTCAGCCAGGCACAGGATCACCTACCAAAACGTGAAAAAAAAAACTTTCTCCACCCAGCAGGAGGCTCATACATATGTAACACAGAAAATGACAGGACGCTAAACAGATGGCAATTGGCTCACTGATCTGGTAATAGGCATATAGAAATAGGAGTAAGCCTCTAAAACCATAATCATAAACATTCTGTGCGTTAGCTTTGATCTCATTTAAAAAAATATATATATTGCCATCCTATTTACCCCTTGTTACCCTTTTGTTCCCTTGCACATATAGTTGAATAAATGAATGACATTCACTCTTAATTCAGTTTATTCAATCTGGCTCTAATCAACAATTTTCTGTCACTTCTGTGCTGTGTGGGGGTAAAGTGAATTTAAGTAGTTCATCATCTTAGCTTTAAATATCAATCCACGTGTGCCTTTTTTTCTTTAAATGTTGCTCTATTCATTTTTTTTTATTTCTATGCTGACCTAATGTATTTACTTGTATGTTTACAGATTCATTCATTTCAAACTAATGGTCATAAGAATTATGATTATAGTATTTTTACCTGCCTATAGTTTTTATTTCCATAAACCAAGGGTGGGCTGGAGAACAGAATTTATTTTCTATTTAGTGAATGTAAATGTAATGTAAAGAAACAAAAACCATAAATAAAGTGTTAAAAAAGAATACATTTTCTCTTACATACTGTATATAGATTAAAATTTATATAGACACTAATATTGTGTTGCTGGAAATGATCAGAGCTCTGTGGACAATCATAATATTAGCCACATTAGCTGCACACATGCTAAAACTGGGGAATTTCCTGTTGTTGTGGTGGCATTGCAGTCAAAAAGAAAAGTAATCCAGTGGGTCTTCAGATCTTCAGATGCTGGGAAAGCATGAGGACTACTGTGTTTGCTCTTGAAACAGAACATTTAGTGTGCTTTGCTCATGGCTGAGACACTTCAGAGTTAGCAGAAGCAACTCTGCAAAGCAAACAAATCTGATGGATGGTAAGCCAAATTCTAATTTAGAAAAGATCACCTAAATGAAACTGGCAGTTAGGGGGCAGGATTATGCAAAGTTTTTACTGGGTGACTAAGCTGGGAGGGTGTTCAGTTGTCGGGGTGCTGGGGCAACCATCTTCAGATCTTAACATGTTTTGCTTTACATTTCAAAGTTTACATCAACCATAAAACAGAATAAAAATGAATCAAATAGAATCTTCATTGCTCTCCCTGCCAACACTTTTTGCCTGAATTTGCCTTCCAGCAGCATTCAGACAGTGCATGTTTATGTGTCTTGGAGACATGGTCTTGAATAAAATCCCACAAGAAAGGAGGCAGATTTTTTCATCTGTATGTTATTAAAATCTAATTGAGTGGATTCAAAAATCCTGCATAGTCTAGCTTTAAAGCTTTTTGTGATTCAGGACAGTCAGGTGTCAACAAACAGATAAAAACCTCTAAATACCCACCCATGTCTTTGTAATTCTAATAAAAATCCTGAAATGTGTAATTTCTGTCTGTTTTACTATGAAGAGTCTTACTTTGGTGGTTTGAGGTCCCTGTGAATTAAGGCCTTTGGCTTCATTGCATGAAGATAGGCAACTCCTTGGGCACACTGCAGACACCAGCTCATTGCATGGGATGCTGTGTAGTGGGGCTGTGGATCTGCACTGTGCAGGACTGTGAGTGACAACCAAAGAGAGAACCAAACAATGAAACAACCATAGAATGATTTTATTGTAAACACACAAATGACCACAACCATTTCTATGCAAATCTGATTTGTAATTTGGAGCTGTAACATATGTGCATGGCATGTTGTTGCCCAGTGTATTCCAGCTGGGTTTATATTGTTACTAATATTCATTATCTTTTCATTGGTTATGCTAAGCTAATGTTCTTCTTTTCCTTTTGGCTTTTCCTTTCAGCGGTTGCCATAGCGAGTCATCTGCTTCCATCTAACCCTATCCTCTGCATTCTCTTCTCTCACACCAACTAACTTCATGTCCTCTTTCACTACATCCATAAACCTCGTCTTTGGTCTTCCTTTTGGCTGCTACTATTTTATTTATTTTATTATCCCTTATTAATCCCACGAGGGGAAATTCAGATTTTCACATATCTCCCCAATTGGGGGAGTCAGAGCGACGGGTCAGCCACGGTACAGCGCCCCTGGAGCAGGAAGGGTTAAGGGCCTTGCTCAAGGGCCCAACAGTGGCCGCATCGGGGCTTGAACCTCTGACCTTCTGATCAGTAGTCCAGAGACTTAACCGTTGCGCCACCACTGCCCCATCATACATCACACCTGAAACATTTTTCCACCCATTACAACCTGCTTGCACACACTGCTTCACCCCTTTTTCTCACTCTCCATTGCTCTGGACTATTGACCGTATGTACTTAAAATCCTCCACCTTCTTTATCTCTACTTCCTGTAACCTCACCCTTCCACTTGGGTCCCTCTCATTCACACACATGTATTCTTTCTTGCTCTGGCTAACCATTCCTCTCTTTTCCAGGCCATACCTGCACCTCTCTATATTTTCCTCCACCTGCTCCCTGCTCTCACTACAGATCACAATGTCATCTGCAAACATCATAGTCCATGGAGATTCCTCTCTAACCTCATCTGTCAGTCTGTCCATCACCACAGCGAACAAGAAGGGGCTCAGATTTGATGCTTGATGCAGTCTACCTTGAACTCCTCTGTCACACCTACAGCACACCTCACCACTGTCTTACAGCCCACATACATGTCCTGCACAAAAAAATAAAAAAATTGGCACCTGCACACTTCTCCATTCCTCAGGCATCTTCTCACTCTGTAAGATCTTGTTGTACAACCTAGTCAGAAACTCTACTGTGACCTCTCCTAGACACTTCCTCGCCTCCACAGGTATATCATCAGGACCAACTCCCTTTCCACCCTTCATCATCTTCAATGCCCTCCTCACTTCCCCCTTAACTAAACTTTGCTACTTCTTGGTCCATAACGGTCACCTCTTCTACTCTTCGTTCTCTTTCATTTTCCTCATTCATCAACTCTTCAAAGTACTCTTTCCATCTTCCTATCACACTTCTGGCACCTGTCAATACATTACCATCATGCTTCCTCCTCCATGTTTGACAGTTGATGTCACACACTGAGGAACCATCCTTTTGCCTACTCAATGGTATACAAAAATCTTGCGTGATGAACCAAAGATTTCAAATTTTGATTCATCAGTCCATAATACGTTTTTCCAGTCTTCAATAGTCCATTGACAGTGTTTCACGGCCCAGGCAAGCCTCTTTTTCTTATTCTGATGTCTTAGCAATGGCTTTCTTGCTGTATCACAACCTGTCAAACCTGCAACTCCAAGTCTTCTCTTCACAGTTGACACTGAGACTTGCTTACTACAGTCACTATTAAGCTGTGCTTGAAGCTGTTGTCCTATGAGCCGTCTATCATGTCAGCTGTTGACTCTCAGGAAGTTTTCTTCTGTTTCCGTTGTGGCTTTGTTTCTTCAAGATCTCTTCCCGCCAGAGTTTCCCCCAGTTTCTGAGTGCCGTTTAATGGTTAAGAAAACTCTACTCACCGACACTTTGACTTTCTTCGCAATTTCTCTGTCAGAAAGACCTACATTTTTAAGTGATATGGTGGTCTGTCTCTCTTCTATTGTTAATTGTCTTTTCTTCACCATTTTGATAGCAACACACTATTTTTTGCAGTACAATACTGTTCAAATAATGCTCTCGGGGGTACAGTGCCACTGTGTGTTCCAACACTACTTTTATGCAGACAAAGGGGGTTGGAAGTAATCAAGAAAAGTTGGGACACCCGTAGGATTTGGTAGCACCAACTTTCAAGGCTCTATCAACCTCCATTGCTGCAGAACATATTTATGTTGTTACCCCATTCCTTTTCCCCTGAAAAAGGCCTTGATGTATAGTTTTGAAATCTATATAATTTTTCAGTTTTGGGTCACCTTATTCTTTTTTTTTTTTTTTAAACCTCTGGCAGTTCACCACTTACCTTTGTATCATTTCAAGCTATTCAATGGACTTGAACTACTTGAACTTCAATAACAAACTGAAAAAACTGAGGCGTTAAAACTTTTGACTAGTAGTGTGTACACACACACACACACACACACACACACACACACACACACACACACACACACACACACACACACACACACACACACACACACACACACACACACACACACACACACACACACACACACACACACACACACACACACACACACACACATATATATGGTGAACATAATTAAAACAGACTTTCTTCTAGACAAAATAAGACTTACGGTTATATAAAGAACCACATTCTGCATACTCCATGACCAGACAGACCTGAGAACACAAATCATGTTACGTTAAAACTGAAGGCATGACAGTGATGCTGTGGAATCTAAAATCATTCACCCTTAATGTACAGCGTCCTGCAAATATCTGACAAGATATTTATGCTAAAAAATAGCATGATGAGCTAAAGTCGTGTGGTTTTTAACTCACAAATTTTTTATTTATGCCACTGTGTTTATTAAACATAGATCAATATTCTGCAATATTATGATCAACTTCAACAGCTTCACTTCATCTTCATGAATGTGACATGTTACTAAAACATCTGAAAAAAATGTACTTTTTTCATGGAGGAAAAGATCACATGACTTTAAGTCAAGTTATTATTTTTTTTTCCAGTTTATTTGAATCTTTGATACATTCCTGTAGAGTTTTTACACGCTTTCCTTTTTACGAGGCAATGTTCTGTGTTATAACAAAAGGCCTGGTAAATATTTTAATAGTTTAAAAACTGCATGTTCTGAGCTAACCTAACAACAGCTGATCAAAGTGTCCAAATAACAAACAACCCAGTTTATTTCTGATTTCATAAACACTGAAGCTGAAAGCTCAGGACTCAATGTGAGGTTGGCCACAATATAACCAAATATTTAACTGCAGCTTTAAAAACGTGACTGTGTGACAGGTCACTTGTCTGTCTGAATCCTACAGTTGTCTGATGTAATTAACTATGAAATGGCCTTGAACAGCTTAAAACTAAACTGTTATTCTCTGCATGACAGTTCACTTCTCTGATGTTACAGCATGTAAACCTACACAGTATGACTTGCTGTCAGATCCTGGTCCCGACTGATCCACTCTCTATGTCCTGTCGGTGATAACTTACAATTCTGAAAATTTACTTTAAGTTTCTGTCGCTGTTGTTACATGTACAAATGTGCACGACTCTCTTTCTTTGGAGACACACATTTGGGTTCTGCTGCTGTCTGATGCTGCACGTATTAAACTCAGAGCTAATAGTTTCAAACAGCTGGATGAAACAAACTTTAGCTCCTGTTTATGTCTTGTGGGGAAAAAAACTTTGATTATATTCATTGTTGTCTAGTATCATTAATCCATAACCTGGTAGTGTCTGTTTTCATCACAGTAAGTTTTTATTGTTATTGACATTTCATTTTGTTGCCTAATAGATTTGAAGCTGTAAAGCAAAGTGTGTGGAAAAATATGTGTTGTGATTCTGGCACACACACTGTAATCTGTAATGCCATCCATCCATCCATTATCTATACACCGCTTAATCCTCACTAGGGTCGCGGGGGGGCTGGAGCCTATCCCAGCTGACTCGGGTGAAGGCAGGGGACACCCTAGACAGGTTGCCAGTCTGTCGCAGGGCTACATATATAGACAAACAAGCACTCTCACATTCACACCTACGGGCAATTTAGAATAATCAATTAACCTCAGCATATTTTTGGACTGTGGGAGGAAGCCGGAGTACCCGGAGAAAACCCACGCATGCACAGGGAGAACATGCAAACTCCATGCAGAAAGATCCCGGGAAAACCAGGACGCGAACCAGGGATCTTCTCGCTGCAAGGCGAAAGTGCTAACCACTACACCACTGTGCAGCCCGTAATCTGTAATGTTATTGGACAAATGTTAGGGCTAAAATGTGGAAAAATCTTTCCCTAATAAGTGACTTCCCACAACTCAATGTACAGCTGTTTGTGCAGAGTGCATGTGTGAGACGGGCTTAAGTTTGACATGCTGCACTTACCAGTGTTGCATGGTATACTGATGTAAAAAGGGTTGCAATACCTTACGATTGAAAATAGTACTATACACCATTTTATCCACACCAGTAGTTTAGGATAAATGACAGTGGTCTATAGAAGTTGTTTTCTATGAGTTGCCTTGATGTGCAATAGTGAAACACTGTGTGTAGCACTCTGCATCCACTGGCTGCATGTATGTTGCAGTTTTCATGGTGACAAAAAAGAGACATGACTGCAAAAAAAGTGCTCTGGCTGACAGTCCATGGATTGTGCACAAAGCAGATTTTGTGCACTGACTTTATACATAAAGCATCAATCAGGACAATCCCACGTGCATTACAAAGCCCATCTTTCACCGCGCTGTCAACTTTTTTTCACCATCACAATTTGTCAAGGCAATTTACGGCAATGATCACTGTGTAATTTGTCTTGATAATTTTAGCTAATTTTCTCCTAAGGATGTCACCCTCAAGTAAGACTTCCTCTAGGCCTAGTTTGGTATTAAAATATATGAACATGGTACAATGATTCCCTCCTGTTGTTTTCTGGTTTCTTTTCACATTCTCTGCTGCCTTGCAATGACCTAGTCAATATATTGTTTCTTTTTTTTCTAACTAATAAAACAAAACAATAAATTTTAAGTTCCCAGTTCTGGTATTTATTACTCCACTACTTTTCCTGATGTTTGATGTTCTTGCTGTGGTATTGTTTTCATATCGGTACTGGGGTCAATTCATCAAATTTTTCTAAAAGTTCATGCCTCACGATATTATATGTGCCAGATTTTTTTCTGTGCATACATGTACAACATTGGTCACAGATTTTTTTCGGAAACTAAAAAACATGGACATTTTTTGACCAAATCTGAACCGTCACATAACTGGTTTGTATTATTGCATCACAGCAGGATTGTACGATGAAGGAGTGAGTGAGTAAGTTGAGTAAGTGTTGAGTGTTGCATACTCACTGGATTGTCACAGGAGCCATACAGTTTAACAATGTTGGGATGATTCACCCTGGATAGCTGGCGGAGCTGTGTATAGACAACAAATGGGCACGTGGGAAACAATACATACTGTTAATGAGCTGACTTGCACATCCTTGAAGTCAGAAGTTTCCATAGCACACCATGCATCAGCTACACAATTAGTGTAGCCTACACCAAAAAAGATAACACATTCCATATTCCCAGATATATCGTACAAAAATTTGTCACTCAAAGTCTGGTCAGTTTACTGAATATTTGATCATATATTTCCTGAAAAAAAATTACACATTTTTATCATTATACCTATGTTTTATCAAGAGGTTATTATACAGCTGCCTGTGTTCAGAAAAATCCAACTTCTGAAGACAGTGCCTACTTTTGTGAAGAGGAGAAAAGGTGTTTGTCGAAACTCCTCATTTTAAGGTACTGAAAATATTGTTTTGGTAGTGGTAGTAAATAAAATATAGACAGCCTGAGCTCAAACAAAGTTTATGTTACGACTACTCTTAAAAATGTGTCTTTTAGGATGATGAGGTCTATTATGATACCAGGTCTACACACTTCCTTTCAAATGGCTGCACCTAGAACCCAGCAGGCCACCGTCACAATCTCTGGTCATTAAAGATGAGGAGTCTTTCAAATTGTTGAAATAATTCCCAAAGTGTAAAGACAGCAATAGGCTGGGTTTATATATTTAGCATTAGGAATCTTGTATAGGACCTTTGTCTGAGCCAGTGTTTCACAGATCTACTCTGAAACCTGACAAATTACTCACAGACTCTTCTGGGTTATTCCAAATAATATCATATTAAGTTAAAAGTCGGACAGTTATGATTATCACACTACAGCCAGAAGCAGCACACACTGTTACATAGCTAAACATTCTATCCGGAAGAGGTTAATATTAGTCACAGACATCAGAACTGTTCACATCTGACCTAGAGTTCTTCCTGAAGACCCATATTGTTTTTTCGCATCTCCCAAACTATTTTCTCATCCAGACTTGTTTAGGCTTCTGCTTTGATATTTTTAGGTTTGAGATCATGGAAGGTGGTGCTCTCCGCCCTGAAAGCTCTCTCTGCCACAGTAATCCTACAAATACCCTGCAGTGTGTGATGACTTTAAAGAAAGTAATAGTTTCTCTAGATGCATGTGATGTAACCTGTTTTCAAAGTTTCTTAGGACTTAAAACTCCATTCTGAGCCCAGTCTTTTGTGCCAGAATATTGTTGAAATGGAGAAAAAAGCAACCCAAATGTGAAATGCAGTTTCACACTGCACAAAACAGAGAAACAGAAGGTGTTTACAATACCTCAACAAGGAAAGCATTCCTTTCATTGTCACTCTCAATGGTCTTGATTGCTACGTCCTTTCCTTTCCATACTGCTTTGAAGACAACTCCAAACGTCCCTCTGCCAACAGCCTGAAGACACAAAGCATTAGATACAGTCCAGCTCCAGATACAGTTCAGGATAGGAAATAACAGCGTGGTAAACATGACATAGCCTACCTACATTCAATATGAGTACAGGAACTTCAGATATTACCTTTTCTCATTTTACAAGCCTAGACTGAAATTTTACTACTTCTACACTTTCACAAAAAGCTACATTTTCAGAAGCGCACATTTACGAGCTGCTCTGGCCTTTAAAAAAAACAGGCCTTGTATTGACTGTTAAAATGCAACCGAATGGTGTATTGCTTCGCCGTTTACGCAGGGCTGGTTTAGAAACGTCTCACTACTGTTCTTCGTCTGAGAGAACAAACCTTGCAGCTGAACAAGCAGACCAGAGATTCTCTTAGTCCGTTTCTGCCTTTTATTTCTGCCTTGCTCCTGGACAAAACCTGATCCTCTCCGCTGCTGACCGAACGTTAGTTCCCGTGTTGAGTTGTAGTTGGAGAGTAAACTTACCGCTTCAACTTGGATGTCTTCATGCTGGATGTCTTCAAACACACAGCCAGCCGGAGTCTCGACCATCGCGGCAGAGCTACGCCGGAGTTAAAAGCCAAAGTTGATCTTGAGCTTGCCCTGCCAAACAGTTTTCATCTGTTGCTGAGAGTTCAGGAAGTAGACACCAGCAGCTCGCGCCGTACTGTTGCTTGCACATCTGTGAGCTCGTGAACGTCGCACCGTCCAGAAAACTGCGCAACCGAGTTGTTCCGTCCACTTCAGCCGAGATCGGACAGACCGGCGACTGCTTGAATCACTTCATCTGTAATCTGTGTCCGGCGGTTACACATTATTCGTTCGATAATGAGGCAATTGACAACTAAACAAACGGCTGCTGATTCGCAGTCTTGAATGTTGCTTTGTTTTGGGGGAAGTTCAACAGACATTGAGTGTAAAGCCCGGAATTCATGTTTTTTAAAAAAACTGCAAGAGGCTAATGCAAAAGTAGAAGAATGGTATCCTAAATGGGGTTTTGACTTCTCAAAAGACAAGCATTATATGGAAACTAAAATTGTTTTATCAGGAAATGGAAGTTAAAACTGTTGTGATGTTTAGTGGTAAGGGAGTGGGGGGCAGAAGTGCACTGAGGACTGTTTACAGTGGTGTACCTCAGGCAGCATTCGATTATGGATGTGTTATATAATGCATTATTGTTATGCACGGGACCATTGAAAACTACATCAGCAATACAAGTTGAAATAGGAAAAATGGCGATCAAACCAAGAGTTGTAGTATGACCAGCAGGAGACAACTGATGGTTAGACAGTCTTTAATTTTGTCTACAGTACACAAGAGTGAATTTATTGAATTTTATTGCTAATAAAAATTCCTTAAAATTCAGATTTTTAATTTAGTGTCAAACCAAGAGTTGTAGTATGATCATCAAGAGCCAAATGATGGCTCCAGTGATTTTGGTCACACTACAGTGCATAGGAGTGAAGTTATTGCATTTTATTACAAATAAAAAAATCCTTAAAATTATGAAAAAATGTTTTAATATCAAACCAAGAGTTGTCATATGACCAGCAGGAGACAATTGATAGTTAGACATTGTTTAATTATTTCTACAGTACCTAAGAGTGAAATTATAGAATTTTATGACAATAAAAAATTATTAAAATGATTAAAAAATGGTTTTATATCAAACCAAGAGTTGTAGTATAACCAGCAGAAGCCAGCTGAAGGTTTCAGTGATTTTGGTGACACTACAGTGTAAAAGAGTAAAGTTATTGAATTTTATGGTGAATAAAAATTCCTTAAAATTCAGATTTTTTATTTAATATCAAACCAAGCATTGCAGTATGATCAGCAGGAGCCAGTTGAATGCTCCAGTGATTTTGGTGACACTACAGTACCTAAGAGTGAAATTATTGAATTTTTTTTACTAATAAAAATTCCTTAAAATTCTTAATTTTAATTTATCACCCAACAAAGATTTGTAGTATGACCAGCATGAGCCAACTGATGGCTCCAGTGATTTTGGTGACACTACAATGCATAAGAGTGCAGTTTTGAATTTGTGTCGTGTGTCTCTTCGCTGGCTGCACAGTGGCGTAGTGGTTAGCACTTTCGCCTTGCAGTGAGAAGATCCCTGGTTCAAATCCCAGCTGGGACCTGGGATCTTTCTGCATGGAGTTTGCATGTTCTCCCTGTGCATGCGTGGGTTTTCTCCGGGTACTCCGGCTTCCTCCCACAGTCCAAAAATATGCTGAGGTTAATTGGTCATTTCTAAATTGCCCGTAGGTGTGAATGTGTGAGTGATTGTTTGTCTGTGTATGTAGCCCTGCGACAGACTGGCGACCTGTCTAGGGTGTCCCCTGCCTTCGCCCGAGTCAGCTGGGATAGGCTCCAGCACCCCCCACGACCCTAGTGAGGATTAAGCGGTGTATAGATAATGGATGGATGGATGGATGTCTCTTCGCTGTTGCAGCGGTTTAGCTATTTGCAGACGGTCCCTGTTCACTCGTCGCACAGCCGGCTGCTCATAGACATCAATGTTATTTCTGCAGCTGGAAAGACAGCGACTTTCAATGAAACTGGCCTTGTAGCACATTGTCTAGCTTACAACGATGGGAAAGAGGCATTGTTTATGTTTTTATAACGTTTATCTCATGAAATACAGCATGCACATACAGTCTATGAGCATGCAGTATATTTGGTCACTGGAAGTAGTTTGCACTGTTCAAGCATACAATCGTTACCTTGCTACAGGTATTTGTTTCAAAAGCTTTATGTTGTGAAAAACTGAGATTTGGAAATTTCTGTTTGTTGTGCCTTATCATTTTGTAAAGATGAAGATGTTTATTTCTGCTATTTCTTTTTTTAATTTTATTTGGAAATACCAGAATTTGCAAATTTTTTTTCATTTTTGTCTGTCTGATCTCATGATTTCTAAAAAAAAAAAAAAAAATTAAATCAGACATTACAATCAAACAGTTACTCAGTACTTGAGTAGTCTTTTCACCAAATACTTTTTTAATCTTACTTGAGTAATTTTTTGAGTGACTACTTTTTACTTCTACTTGAGTGATATTATTCTGAAGTAACGTTAATCTTACTTGAGTACAATTTTTGGCTACTCTACTCACCTCTGGTTATATCTTTTGCATGAAGGCCTGTCCAATAAGCAGCTACTGCTAATTGTGCCTCAATATCAGCATAATTTGATAATGCATAATGATAATAAATAAGTATAATGTGAAATCCTCTGTGGTAATATTACATCATATTTCAAAAGATCAATTATTCTTTGTCACATTTTTTGAATGATTGCTATGTGTTTGTGGATAAGGAATTACCTTTAACCCCACAGGTCTGTAATTTAATTTCTGACCATTTTCAGCAACTAGTGTCCTATTCTATACACACACACACACACACACACACACACACACACACACACACACACACACACACACACACACACACACACACACACACACACACACACACACACACACACATATATATAAAATTAGGTCGACCATCTAAAATTCTTTTCTTGTTTTCAAGATCTGAAACTAATTTGTGTAACAATTTGCAGTTTTGTACTTGAGCATGAATCGTTTAATCTACCCACAACAGATCTTATCATTCATCTGGCTGGCCAGCATCTCTGATTTCTCTAACAGGCAATCTTTTAAACAGCTTTGGTGTAAATTTCTACCAATGTCTAAACAATATTGGTGAAAAACCAAAGCACCTCGAGTAGCTGAGCAGATGCTCTGTGAAACCATTATGCATGTGTGCATTTGTGTCTGCGTGTGTGCTATGAGCTCAACTGTTCTCTTAACCCACACTGTAAATACTACCAGGGTTTCGTATACATCACCCTCCGACATCAATTTGGGGAGGGGTCAGTCAGGTTCAGGATTTTTTTTGGAGCCAGAGGATTCAGATCTGGGATAGACCTTCATAATGCTTGTAGCATAAAAGCATAAGCTGACATCACCCATTAGTCCAGAGTATAAGACTGATGACAAAGGAACAACCCCCTTCACTTTCTGCAACAGCACACACACACACACACACACACACACAGAGAGAGAGAGAGAGAGAGAGAGCTGGGGTGAATGATAATGTGAAGATATTTATGATACTCTTACACTGATGATGTAAGACAAAAAAATAACATCTGACACATTTCCACCTGCTGTGTTTTTTTTTTGTTTTTGTTTTTTTACAGACAAATTATATACTTATTACACAGTTATTTTAGATTTTTGTTGTTTGTTATACTCACTCATTTCTTTCTGTAATAATATGGCACTTTGTGTTTCTGTTTCCACCAGTTATCAGGCATCAATTCTTTCTCCCCTCACAAGCCTTGAGGGTGGCATTGGGGGTCATCAGGCTCACATGACCAGACTGTCTCCACTGTTGCGAACTACAGGCTTCCACTGTGTTTGGTGCTGGTTTGGTAACATGTAGATTCCTTTTCTCACCATACAACATTCCATTCATTAATATATCACAGATGCTATTGTGCTGCATTTGCCCTGTCAGAGCTTCACATTGCTTTTTACTTTTTGTTTTTTGAAATAGCTTTAAATAAGTCTTATATGTGTTGTCTCCAATTTTTATGTCCTTCAGTTGGTTGTGACATGCTAAATTAGAAGTTAAAAATCTTATCACACAGTGTATTTGCTATTTAGTACAGAAAAGAAAATCATATAAAACATTTTTTTGTAAATTTTTTTTTTTTTAAATGCAACTAGCAGAGATAATGAAAATGGCAGTAACAAAATAATAGAAAATAACATGAGCTTCATTTGATGGGCGCCTCAAAGCTGCCCTGACTAGGACCTGCTTCTAAAATAAAAAGTTTACTGCTTACTGCAGCCACCTCTGATCATGTGTGAACAACCTCCTGGTGTAACATTGTTAATGAGGGAAGTAAAATTCAGTATGTGGTGTTGTCTGCTTATCTACAGCTGAAAAATCAAATACGTATGAGACGTTATGACACCATGCCGATGTTCAAACACTGACCCACAGCAGTCTGACACATTCACGCACACACATCGCACACACAGACAATGCAGCAAGTGAATTCTGGGTGTGACTGCCACCAGCAGGAATGCAGCAGTGTGAGTTTTGAAACCTCCACATTTGTACACCACGGCTGGTCTGTCATTCTCTGTACATTCTGTTTGATATAATGTGAGACAGCAGAGACAGTCTCTCATGAAGACATCGGAATGGAGAGGGAAAAAGAAGAGTACAGAGGCAAAAATACAAGAACATACACTGTGTGGATACTGGAAGAAAACAAGAGTTCATCAGTAGTTTTTTTGGATGCCTGCAAATTTCTGTGAAACTTTACAAATTGCCACAAGGATCCATACACAAATCAGCTGTCAGTAATGTTTTTTTTCATTTGTAATTGAACAAACTGCTTGCGGATTGTGACTGTGGAATCTGAACAATTCTACTAAATGTTTCAAAGGCTCATTTGATTTTCAACTCTTTTTTTTAGATTCAGAAATTAAATATGAACCTTTGGCATTGAGTATTTGTTGCAGTTTCAGTTTGAGACCCTTTTTGTGATCTTTAATGACTTTCACTGGATTATCCAGAACACAAGAACAGAAAAATATAATGAAATTGAGATAATCAGCTGTTATGATGTTGGATTGTAGTTCAGACAACAACAGAGGGAATGACTGCTGTTTTACTCATTGCTGGAAAATGGAATGTCATTGTGTCATATAGAAGTGGATCACAAAGGTAAGAAACCCATTATCATGTTGACAGTGTTTGTAGAGGATGATGAGATTATAGGTCAATTGGCGTTATCATACATGTAGTCAGACTTTTAGAACTAGTTGCAGTTCCCCCAGCACAACTCACCACTTTACAGAAACCAAAATGTCCCTCTATTTTTAACACGTTGTTCTGACAACACTTTATGCCAATGCAGTCTACAATTCACATTAAGTTTAGTGTCTAAATCGGGTACCAATAAAATGACTACTGGTTCCACTGGTTACTGGACCTTAAATGTAGGGACACTTGAGGAAATTATAACTGTGGGAAACGCAGTGATAACGTTGCATTTTCAAAGGAAGTAAATCATACATGATTAATACAACTACACATTTAACTCACAAGCTGTTTTAAAATGTGCTACCACCTAATTTTTATCATTTATTTGTGTATGTATATAGTGCATTGCGTTTTACTTGATTTTTTTGTCTTTTTAACGCATGTAAATAGAATTTTAAGAAACTAACACTGAAACCTCCTTTGCAATTAGTTTGTGGTGAGCGAACTGAGTTGACAGTAAAACATTATTAATACATGGTTAGCTTCACCACTCTTCTTTTTTCCCTCCACTAAAGTTATTTTCATATTCAATGTAAACCATGTGTTAAGTATATGTTGTACATATTCATGTCTTTTAAAGTTAAGTCAAAAATATTTAGGATCAACCCATGTATATATTAAGAATGCAAAATTACAAAGAAATATATTTTCTTGCACATGAAATATTAGTTATAGTACCCTGACATCCTCATTGGCAATCAGACGCTAATTAGAATATTGACAAATCAAATACAACCACAGGAAGACAAAGGACTGGAGATGTGTCAGAGGGGAGTTTTGGGGGAGATTTAAGGCACGTAGAGCAGGTGGACATAGAACTGTAGCAAGAACTGTAGTAGCATTTAATTAAATAAAATTATATAATCTGTGGGAAAATGAGTTGCCAGTGGACCGTAATGCAAGAAAAATGATTTTCCTATAGAACTAAATTGCATTCTCAGTTACAAAGAAAATGTATTGTCATTAGGATTCTGTACGTTGGTGACATATCACAGGTAAGGTTCAAAACAAACTATTTTTAGCTTCTATTATTTTACTTCACTCCTTTTCAGTAACCCAACAATCATTTAGGACACGAAGAGTCACTCTGGCAACTTTGACAAAATGATAAAGTTTCAAGCACATTGTAGAAGGATGTATTTTAACCCAAATGGTGATATTTTCTTAACTTAATTTAGAAATGCACTATTGGAATATAAGCCAAAAATTATATCCTTGTATATGTCAAACTGTTATGCTATGTTATTGTATTGTATTGTTGCTTAGTTATATTATTTATTTAGTGTATGAATGACATCACATAGTGATACCATTGAGCAGATATCTTGACTTACATATTACTAGAAATACTTACCACAAAGCCTAGTGCAGTTCTAACCCTAACTATCTGAAACATTAAAGGTCTTTGGAGTTGATAGTGAAGTAAACTGAATTGAATAATTGTTTCTGACTTCAATGCAGCTGGGTAGTAATATGTGGTAGTAATACTTTTGCACATAATATCTCCTTTAAATGCATCTGCACCAGTGCTAGAGGCAGAATACTTACGGACTGTCCATGCTTCCATCAGACCCAGTTGTATGAATAATATACCTTATAAATGCCTTCATGAAATTTCTTCAAATTTACCACAACCGTTAACTTGTACTCAAAAATTAGCTGATTTGATTTTGGTGGTCAAAAGTCACCGTGACCTCACAAAACAAGTTTTTAGCCAAAACTTACTAAAAAATCATGACAAACTTAAGAAAAAACGTCTAATAGGATAAAGTGATAAAGTGATAGCACTTTATGTCCAAAAGATCAAATGTCAACTTCACTGTTACATCTTAACATAAAATAAAAATGGTTTGAGAATGTTCTTCCTTTGTTATAATAACATTGTAGGAATGTTTTATAAAATAACATTGTAGAATTAGAATTCTACAGTTTAATTTAGCAGACGCTTTTATCCAAAGCGACGTACATCTGAGAGTAGACACAACACAAGCAAGGATCTTGTCAGGAGAAAACAGCCTGGATAAGTGCCATAAAACAAGTTCAAGAGTCATAATAGGACCATAGTGTATACAGGCAGTAGACGTAATTGGATTTTATTTAATTATTTTATTTGCAGTCTGTCAAGTGCAAAGGTGTTCAGTGAAGAGCTGAGTTTTAGTCCTTTCTTAAAGACTCTGCAGATCAAATAGAGTTTGGCAACTCGTTCCACCATCAGGGAACCACAGAAGAGAGAAGTCCAGCTATCGACTGGCCCTGTCGTGGTGGTTGTATCAACCACCTTTTGTTGGCCAAGCATAGTGAGTGAGAGTGAGTGTAGACCTGAATGAGAGAGTTCAGGTAGGAGGGAGTTGTTTTCATTGTAGTTTTGAATAAAACTATTAGTCACGTTAACGTTCCCAAAACATCCTCAAAATAATACAGGAAAAATTTTATACTTTTGCTGGCCTAGCACATTACAGAAACATTTAATAATAAGTCATCCAAGGTCTTGATTGAACATTTTCAGAATGTTGCATTGAGAATGTTGTTACTTTGTTATGGAACATAATCGGTGGCCCTGACCACATCCTCGAAACCCCTGAATGTTGCAGGTAAAATGTCATGTCTTAGTTTTAACATTTTAGGAACATTATTTGAATTGATAAGTATCCTTAAAAGTTCTTGAAATATTAAATTAAAACATTTTCTTTAAAATGTTACTATAACGTAATTTAAATGTTAGCCAAATTTGTAGGAACATTCTCTGCTAACGGGGGGAACAACTCCAACCTTATCCATTGAGAGTGAGGATGACAGACCTGATTCCATTCAACTATTCTTTGAAGCTAATCAGGAATCAGGCTGGACATACACAGAATCAGTACTGGGTCTCTGCAGACATGTGGTTAACAGCCTCATCAACAACACATATATGCTAAGATAGAACAAACGTGAGCAAGCATTTATTGACTGAACTTGAGTGAGACAGTGATTCCCCCAGCTCCAACACTTTTACTACAAGGATCAATGAAGTATTGATTAATCCCTGCAAACTCTGATCTTAGTGGTTTGGGATGAATTATCACCCTATCATCAACCTATACACATACATGCATAGTGCGGATCATTATCAGAGTCATGCAGGAACCACTGACATGGTGTTATGTAACAAAATGTAGGTCAGAGGCAAGGACAATTATTGTCAATTAAATTGGCGGGTGGCAGAGAGCACCTTGGGGCCGAGCCTCGGGGCTCTCCTCTCACCGGACTCCAGATTCCCCCTTTAGTTTGGTTCTCTGCCACGTGAGTACCCTGTTTTGTTAGCTTAGTTTAGTCCAGGCCTGTTCAATTACTTTTTCTACTGGGCCAGATTTCAAAACCGCTGGATACCACTGGGCCGGATACCCTTTTTTAAATAAAAAAATATATATACATTTAATTAATTTGTACAGATATACACAACACTTATAAGTACATAATATTGTATTACTGACACACTTACCTCTACCACTATACTACTAATAATAATAATAATGGACCACAAAGAAAGTCTTTTGTAGTTGTTTTATTTATCTACATTAAATCAGAAATTGCAGAATTATTATTTATTATTTACCAAGTGAGAAACATTCTTTTTATTGGTTTATTAACCTGCATTAACTCAGTAGCAGCTCTATTGTGATTTACATGAACAATAACAGTATTAACTTCAATGTTAATGTTTGCTTTAACTTTAGCGAGAGAAGTGGCATTTTTTGTTTTGAACAATAGCTGCAACATTAGGCTCGTAAGTGGTCATAGCTATGCGCAGGCAGTTGTGCAGAGTGGAGTCGTGGAGAGAGCAGCGTAGGTTGGTTTTAATAGCGTTCATATGGGAAAAGCTCGATTCACAAACGTTGGTGGATGAGCACAGTCACAGCTAGTTTCTTGAGATTTGGAAACTGGTGAACATTAACATGACTCCAAAACGCAGCAGGGCCATTAGCCCATAGTTCTTGTGGCATTGTAAGGGACGACTGCATGTCCACCAACTCAAGAAGGAACTGTCCCTTGTCAATTGAAGACACCACTTCTTTTGCCCTGTTGGACAAATTTTCTGAACGACAGCAAATGGGTCTTTAGTGAAATGCATCGCCTCTGTGGGGACTGCAAGGCCATCTAGCCGACTGGCAAAGTTTTCCTTTAGTTGGGCAACTAAATCTGTCATAGCCGCTGTCACTTTCGGAGGAGGGTTGCATTTTCAGAGCGTGGGAAAATGCAGCATTCTTCCCGCACTCAGGTCCGCAGCAAACATGTTCAGTTTCACTTGAAATGCTCTTGTTTGCTCCACAAGGTCAATCACAGTCTTGTCTCTGCCCTGTAGTCCCAAATTTAAGTTATTCAAGTGTTTGAACAAATCCGCGAGAAAATACACATCCATCATGAAGCTGCAGTCCATCACGCGATCCAAGTGCGCCTCTGCCTTCTTTTGCTTGCTCTGGCAAAGGAATATTTTAATCTCCTCAGCAAGTTCACAGAAACGCTCCAGGGAGTTGCCTTTGGAGAGCCACCTCACGTCGTTGTGCAGGAGCAGGTCATGATGTTCCGTGGACATGTCAGAAAGCAGTTGGCGAAAGAGGCGGTGTTGGAGGCTTGACGTTGCGCGTATGAAGTTTGTTGTGGCCATGACATTGTCCATTACTGTTCTGAAGTGTCCACTTAGTTTCGCGCACAGCACTGTCTGATGCACAATGCAGTGCAAGGTGGTGACCCCTGGAGCAACAGCTGCCCATCGCACAGCCAATCCATTCACTCTCCCTGCCATAGACGGGGCACCGTCAGTAACAAGCATGCATACACGCGCCACGTCCAGACCATTGGCTTGAAAGAATGCTGAAATTTTATCAAAGAAAATTTCTCCCGTTGTGTGGCCTTTTAGTGGTAGTAGGCAGAGAAGCTCCTCTCTGAAACATGCACGATCAGAGTCAAAGAAGCGCACATACACACACAACTGTGCTGTGTCGCTCATGTCTGTGGACTCATCTACTGCAATTGACATGACAGGGGCTTTCTTAAGATCTTTGAGCAGCGAGTCAAAAACCTTTGTCGCTAATATTTCTACTCTCCGTATGTTTGATGTGTCTGACAGAGGGATGCTTTTAATTGCTGAAGTTACAGTCGCTTTCATTTTCTCATCATTGACCACCTCGTTAATTACAGCAAGCATGCAGTCTTTAACAGTTTCAGAGTCAGTGAAGGGTCGTTTTTTTCTTGCTAAAATCCACGACACACGCAAGGAGGCCAGAGTGGCTCTTTCTTGTGCTGTACATGCCCTTACGCCTGAAGAGCTGCTCCGGTGGTATGAGGCCAGCAGACTCTGCACCTTGCTAGCCCTCTCTGGTGTACCTTCGGGAAATTGAGCCCCAAAGGACTGGAGCTTTTCCGTGTAGTGTCACCGAAGATTGTATTCTTTGATCACAGACAGGCTTTCGTGGCATATTAAACACAGGGTTTAGCATTAAGTCTCTCGGGTAAAGTAAACACAAATTTGTCTGTCCAAGCAAGGTTAAATCGCCTGTTTTCGGTATCAATTTTACGTTTCTGACCTGACATTTTTTGACATATTTTCGCGGTTGGTGAGTGACAGATTATTCAAGTGCTGTATCAGTGTGGGAATTTTGATACTCGTGCACAAAAAGGTATTTTTAACCGGCTGTTTTTTACTTTAGGCGGTTGGAAAGGGGTCACTGGGGGGTGGGCCAGTTGTGAGGAGCCGGCCCGCGGGCCGCCAATTGAATAGGTCCGGATTAGTCTATTCTTCTGTGGATTTGTTGGATCTCCCTTTTGTGGTCAGTTGAGGTTTTTTTTGTTTGTTTGTTTTTGTATGTATTTCCCTTTGTTGTTTGGTGTAAGTTTGTTTTTGTTAAAAAAAAAAAAAATAATAATTATAGTCTGCGACTCTGTCTATTATGTCCACCCTGACAGTTTGCCCACATTTGGGTTTGCTTACATACATGGGTCACTGCCAGTAAAATTGATCTCTAGAAAATTTCCATTTGTTGGAATGATGTGAGCTAAGAGCTGTGTTTTTGCACTCCCAAATTCAAATGTTCTCAACATTGTTGTAGGAGGTGTTAATTTATTTTTTTGTAAGTAATACTCTTGGCAAGACAAAAATAAATTTAAAATTAAATAAATGAATAAAAAATTGTGCCCACCTAACTCTTGCCAGATACCAAGACACTCATTTCTTTAGCTTTAAATTGTTTGTAGTTGTTTCAACTGTACCATTTAATTTTTTTAATTACAGGATGTAAACCCTTTTCTCACAATAGCTCAGGTATAGAGTATGATCCAGTTACCTCCTAGTGTGTAACTGAGTCCAGCACAGTGTGCACCATCAGTTCATCTTCCAACACTTCTGTTCTTATTTGAAAGTATTGAAAACTATAATCTAGCTAAGCTTTACCCTTTTTTTGTTGTGTTTTTGTTTTGTTTTGATTTTGAAAGTACAGCTTTTTCCTGACAAGGGTGTGTCTTGATGTCTCACATAACAATCCTGCCCCTCCTGAACTGCCTGTCAGCCCAGTCTGGTCTCAACACTAACCTGTTGTCTACTACTGGCACTGGTGCCAACTTCCTGATGTGTGGAAGCCAATCCTTTATCGGCATCCCCTATGTAAATTAGATAACACGTGTTATATGTTCAAAAATAGTTTCTTCCTATATACAATGGAATTTCAACTTCAATTTCGACTTCAGCTTCAGCTTTATTGTCATTCAGCAATGTACGTAATACACAGTTAAACGAAATGACTTTTCTCACATCCATTCACAGTGCACAAATAAAGGTAACACTATTAAAGTTAAGAATAAATATAAGGTAAAAATAAATATAAGATAAATTAAAAAGACTAAACTAAATTTAAAAAACAAAAAACCAAAACCAAAACACAAGCATACATCAAACACAATCATACTCGCTACTTGATGGTGCAGGTTTGGGTATGGGGGTGATGGGTGCAGGTCTACATGTGTTGTAGCCGCAGGGTGTTCAACAGTCTGACTGCCTGTGGGAAGAATCTACTACAGAACCTTGATGTGTGGGTTCTGATGCTACGCAGTCTCTTTCCTGATGGGAGGGCAACAAACAGTCCGTGTGAGGGGTGGGAGGGGTCCTTCATGATGGAGGTGGCCCTGCATATACAGCGTTCTTGGTAAATGTCCTGGAGAGCTGGGAGGGAGGCACCGATTATACTCTCCGCTGTCTTGACCACATGTTGCAGAGATCTGCGATCCACTTCTGTGCAGTTTCCAAACCACGTGGTGAAACAGTCAGTCAGGATGCTTTCTACAGTGTCCCTGTAGAAGGTGGTCTGGATGGGAGCTGGAAGGCTGGCTCTCTTCAGTCTCCTCAGGAAGTGAAGCCGTTGCTATGCTTTCTTCACTGTGGAGTTGGTGTCGAGAGACCAGCTGAGGTCATCTGTGATGTGCACCCCCAGGAAGCAGTGGGAACCAAAGGGCATTGCTTGCCCATAGAGACGTCGCAAAGGAGGGACACCCCACTGTCATGAAACGTGACATCCCTCAACTCCAAAATAGACTCAGCTGTGCGCAGCGCCTGCACCTCAGAGTCCTTCAGCTGGTCCACAGCCATTTTAGCATAGTTCATTTCCAAATGACCAGTGGCAATCTGGGCACCAGACAGGCAGTCCGCAACCAGGTTGTTCTTCCCAGCCACGTGCTGAATGTCAGTTGTAAACTCAGAAACAGCGGAAAGATGCCACTGCTGCCACGCCGACCAAGGTTCGGATGTCTTAGCCATTTCAAACGTAAGGGGCTTGTAATCGACAAAAGCAGTAAACTCCTGGCCCTCTAAGAGGAACCTGAAGTGGCGTGTGGCAAGGAAAAGGGCTAAGAGTTCCCTGTCAAACGTACTGTACTTCCTTTCAGAGTCAAGCAACTTCCTGCTGAAAAGAGCTAGCGGCTGCCAGGCTCCGTCCGACCATTGCTCGCGAACTGCACCGACTGCTTAATCGGACGCGTCTGAGGTCAGGGCGATGGGTGTGGCTGAGTCGGGGTGGGCCAACAGGGCAGCATTGGCAAGTGCAGCTTTGGCTTCGTCAAAAGCCAGTAACCTTTTCTTACTCCACGTCAACAACACAGCAGCACACAACAACTTCCTGCCGCCCAAACACCGGAGGAAACAAACTCCCCATTTTTGTCCCTTCAAAATAAAACTGTCCTTTGTGTGTGAGACCCATATATAATGTGCACCACAAGGTCATGTAAATACCGCAATACCAGAAACATTTTATAGAGTTACTGTTATCAAAACTATTAAAACATAAATCATATCCTCAATGGATTACAATTTTCTTTGCTTAAACATCTACTAAAGACCACATTAAAACAATAATAGGTGTAGGAGCCCAAACATAACCGAAAGAATGTACAAAAGAAGGTGACGATCTCCCTGCCAGACAATGCTGAGGTAGCAAAAACCCATGAAACCGCAGTTAGCAGTTAGCCCGCGAACATAGCTGTCATGCATTTTTAACGCCCTTATTTTTATATTTTATCACTTAAAACAACATCTCAATGATACACAGCGACTTAACATTTAAAGTTTGACAAGTCATAGCACACATTAGCAGTTTTTAACTGTATTAACCTGGAAAATACAGGAGATAATGCGCAGCAATGAAGACAATCGGCACACTCTCTGTCCTCCAGGTTACATCTGGGGTGCTGCGGTTTCCCTCCCCCTAAGGTGACCCAGGTGCAACAGTGCCAATGTCAACAGTTCCCCCTCAGAACGCTGCTGTTTTCCTGTCTCTTGTTTAAAATAAAATATCGTCCTGTTGATGCTTACAAAGCAGGAGAAGTATCTACAAAGTTCTCACAGTGTTTCGAAGTGTCAAGAAGTGGAGTAAGAAGTCTCATCAACAAATTCAAGGAGAGGCACACAGTACAGAACAAGTCTGGCAGAGGGAGGAAGCCAAAGATTTCAAAGACTCTGGAAAGATAATGTGTGAGAGATGTGTCTAAAGATGCTATAACAACCACCAGAACATTAGTTAATGACTTAACCAAGTCAGGAGTTGTAGCATCAATGAAGACACAGAAATGGACTGAACCCTAACCCTCCACTTATGCAGAAGAGACACCTTCAAGCCAGACTGAAGTCTGCTGAGGACAACCTGGAGAAAGATTATGAAGACTGGAAGTGTGTCCTTTGGTCAGATGAGGCCAAACTAGAGACCCTGCTTATGTTTGGAGAAAGAAGGGAGAGGCATATAAACCTGAGAACACCATCCCCACAGTTAAACACGGTGATGGCAGTATCATGCTGTGGGGATGCTTCAGTGCATCTGGAACTGGGAATCCTGTAAAGGCTGAAGGAATCATGAAAAAAGAAGGATATATGAAGATTCTGACAGAAAACGTGAAGCAGTCAGCAGCTCAACTGGGTCTGGGTTGTGCTTTGTCTTCCACATGGATTAAAGTCCTCCGTCACCTGACGGATTTCCGTCAAATGGAAAAATTGAGGGGGAAACAGTGATACAATGTGGATAGTTCTACATGAGTTTGTGCCCAGATCGTTTTTCTGCTTGTTGCCCGAGATATCAGGTGTGTGAAGAGCGCAGCACTGATAGGCTAGTCATAGCTGCGCCTTGTGCTTCTGATTGGAGCGCGCGCTGGAACTAAATGTAGTTCCAGCTATTTCTACTAAATGTAGAAATAGCCTACAGGAGTTTCCCATTGAGCTAGGGTCCGGTAGATCCCCGCCTATAGAACTTCGGGAGCAGCCAGCGGGGATCTACTGGGCCCGGGATGTATCGGTAAGCTCCCCTTTTTTGACCCATTTTGCATCTTATTTCTATCTGTGTGGTACAATACGAAGATAAATCCAAATACCACATGTAATCCCTTGATATTTGCAAACCGACTGTATTTTAAATAACCTCAGAAGCCTCGGTAAAGGTCCAGTTGTCAATGCGAGTGCGTTTCAGTGTGCTTGGAGATTTTAATATCTCTCAAGCAATAGCTAACCGTGTAAAAGAGTACATTATCGTAATTAATCATCCACAGATGCTAATCTACAATTCAATATTGTATTTTCTAGATAAAACATAATATTGCCTTTTTATTTTTTGTGACGCTACCATAAAGTTAAGAAAACACTTGTTCAGTTCCGTGTCAACATGAAATATATAGGCTTTAAAACAAACACAAAAATATTTCCACGGTAGGCTATTCCATATAAAAAGGTCAAAGATTCCTCTAGTAAAATCGGGTATTAATCCACAGTTTCCCGATAGAAAATACGAGACGAAGAGCATTCATGTGCAACTTTAAGTGGTACCATAAATACGATACAACTTGAAGGTAGCATCACAATTTCTGTTTTTACACGTAATTTCTTCCAATCAGTGCTTTAAGTGGGCCGGTACGGGCCGGTACTCAGTTCCGGGACTTCTAAAAATATCCTTCGGGCGTCCTGGCACTTCTCCAAGTGTCAAGAACGTACTTTCAGCGTACCGGTACGCTGATCATCGCATTTTAATCCACCAGAAGCTCGACCGCTACTTCATTTTACTAAAACTTCATTTCCCATAGACCACTGCGCTCTACGAGAGAGGCGCGCATGCGTATTCCTCCTCTGCTTTAAAGCCGCACGAGATCAGAGCGCGGTAAACAAACATGACATGCTAGCCCGCGCTCCGCCCAACATCGTGTGTTTAACCGCAGCTCCAAAGTTGACAAAATGCAGTAAAACACACTACCATGCTGTCTTGGCTCAAAGGTTCAAAAAGAACACGGTCAGAATCAGAGGCGGACTCGCAAACCGCACGATACCAACTAACACATCTTAGACATAGTTTTGGAGTGTCTATACTTTACTTGAGTAGTATTTTGGTGGAGCAGTTTTTACTTTTACTCCACGATATTTACAATTCAAATATTGTAATTTCCTCTCCACTACATTTCTAAAAAGGTAAAGTAAAGTAAAGAATAGAGAATGCCCGCAATATCACTCCAATTTAACAGCTTTTGCTGAACACTACAGAAAATTAGATAGTGTTGTGCAGATTTACTGTCAATACCAGAAACTTTTAACAGGAATGAAGAATAAGAATAAGAAAAGAAAGAATAAGATAAGAAAGTACTTAAAACAATTTCATATTTTTACCTAATTTTCCCTCAAGTAAAATTTGGCATAACTACTTGTACCCACTTTTATTAGAGTGCATTTCACCTTTGTGTCTATGGTTTTTGTCAAGTAATGAAATAATTTTTACCACCTCTGGAAGTGTCACATAATTTTGTCTTGGTTTACAACTGCTAGAGCCACATAATCACACAACTGTATAATATCAAAGATTTGGTAATATGGGCATTTGCTTTAAATATTTTTTTATGTTCTGAAAAAACAGACTTAAGAAGCAATCAGTTATTTTTAAAAGCTAATATTTAAAGTACATGTTACTGAGCCAACAAGTAAAGGTTGTTTCAGATCAAAGTTCTACTCAAGTTATAAAATGCAGTTGAATGAGAATGAGTTCACAAAAAGTCCGCTGTAAATATAAACCACTGACCATAGTACTTTTGAAAAGATAGTGAAATGAAAAGCACTTTTTTCAGTAAAGGAAAAGAACCTTAAATTTGTATTTATTTTCAGTGTTATTTTTCAGAAGTGAATGTTCTTTGTTCCAAAAAAAAAAATTTTGAATTTAAATATTGGTGCATTTTATTTGTTGTCTTATTTTGTTCCTTTTGCACATTTGTTTGTGTTATATTTGTATTTATTTGATGGATATGTTCAGCACTTTGTTTTTTTTTATTTCAAGAGCAGAAAAAAGGCAGTTTTATTGACAGTTTGAAATTTTTTCACTTGCTGTTAACTTACAGTTTGTTAATAAAAAAGTGAAGGAAATTTAATTGTGTTTAAATTTATATTTAATATCTTTGTTGGTTTACCAGTTCAACAAACATTGTTGTAACAGTAAAATAACTTGCCACAACTTATTTGGCCACAATCAATTAGGTACAAGTATAGCGCAAGCTTTAGTACCAATTTTGTTTTTGTTTTTTTGTTTTGTTATTTTTAATGGTTGATATAGGAAAATAGAGTACCTGCACTTTTTTGGACCCACTTAAAGCACTACTTCCAATCAAAAGAGATCACATGATATTGTTGGCGGGAGGGGGTTGTGGACCCAGGTTTGATGACGCACAGATTATTTTGGCTAGCATGCAATTAAGGCATGGACACGTTTGTGGAGGAAGGGACTGACGTGGGGCCTATCGATAAAAGTGTGAAAAATAGATGGATTTGGGCATGGCTTGATGTTCACTTGTTTCAAAGATTTTCAAACCCTTTACAATTAACTTGAGAGCACCAAAATTGGCTTGTTAGCTTTAAAAAAAATTCTGGGGGAGGACCCCCAACAAATACCACTCATTACACTTTTTATATTCATGTTATTAATATTCTATTCCTGTTCATTCTTCCATTCAGTGTGTTTTACAGCCAAATTTCACTATACAAACTTTTATACGCTATAGTAGTATTGTATTGCCACATTTTTATAAGTGGCCAGTGATTTTGACATGAAAAAAAATTTCAGTCAAATGAAATTTTTTTGCTTTAATCCCTGGTCTTCCAACATGACAACAACCCAAAGCATACATTGCTCCTGGTGAAGACCTACCTCCAGAAGACCAAAGTTACTGACTGGCCTGCACAAAGCCCTGACTGGAATCCCATTAAAATCTGTGGGGTCAAATAAAGACCAGGGTCCATGCTAGAAGACCATCAGATCTCGAGGCGTTTGAGAGACTTGTCAAAGAAGAATGTGCTGGGGTTCCTCAGGAGATGTCAGAGACTCGTTACAACCTACAATAAACAACTCCAGGCTGTTATCTAGCAAAAAGGAAACATAATTGACTATTAGCATCGAGGGCTAATAATTTAGATCCTGGTAGTTTTTTTTTTTTTTTTAAATAGTGTTAAATGTTTCTGTGTGCAAAGTAAAATAATGTGAGCAACTAGGATGTTTGGAAAAATGTGTTAAAAATTACTTGACCTGTTAAACAGCACAAAAAACCCCCGCAAACCTTAAATTTCATAATAATTTTGTCTTCAACTGTACAAGTGATTTTTTAGGGATTTCTTTCAATGACGCAAAAATCCAACACTGGGCTTTAATGGGTGCTCCTTATTTACACAGACAGCCCCATCACTGGGTCATGAGTAAATTTATCAGTTGTACCATCTATGTAATAATATACAGTGTCTATGCTGTATATATATATATATATATATATATATATATATATATATATATATATATATATTATATATATATATATATATATATATATATATGCTATGGGGTTAAGATTAAAGGTTAACATTATTCATTTTGTATAGGATTAACAGTATATTAACAGGTACATACATCAACTGCAGTATGATTTGTTAGAATATGGTTTGTTTGTGCTTCACAGATCAAAAAACTGCTTCCTTCAGTTTCATATATAACTAGACACTAAGGAGAATGACATCCACCAATTAAGAGTCCTCAGACACCAGAAATCTACGGTGGCCGAGAGGTGCAAACCAAATTTACATAATGCAAAACACTTTTACAACCTCTAAAACAAATTTACAAGCGATAAAACACTTTTACAAGTCCAAAAACACTTTTACAAATCCAAAATCCAAATTTACATAATGCAAAACACTTTTACAACCTCCGAGACAAATTTACAAACGACAAAACACTTTTACATGTCCGAAAACACTTTTACAAGTCCGAAAACACTTTTACAAATCCGAATGTAACCGGAAAGGGAATGTCCCAACTCCGGGGTATAACCGGAAGTGACGACGAGGAGCGGCTAATGCACTCTGTCAGTCTGATCTGCGACATTTAAACACTCTAAAGACCGACCACACGAAAACCAAAACCGCGTCAATCGGTTCATATGTTACCCACAAAACGGGCAAAACATCACTGTGTATACTGAGATTTAATATTATTGTTTTAAATGTCATACCAAGGCTTGTTAAATGTACAAGTATACTGTGGACAGTAATTATTACAATGTTATATTGTTGTTATACGGTTTCTCCAGTAGAGGGTGCACGAGCGTAATGTTACTTACTGAATGTTACTGTTGTGAGAGAACCACAGAAGAAGCGGTACCTAAAAGATATGTGCTTGGTGGTTGTGCACGAGCTTCAGTAAAAACAACTGAACTAAACTTGAGATGCTGTGCAAAGTTATTTGGGCCACGATGCAACAATCACCCGCTCGCTTGGTTCACCATTAACAACAACGAAAAGTTGCATTAGCCGCTCCTCGTCGTCACTTCCGGTTATACCCCGGAGTTGGGACATTCCCTTTCCGGTTACATTCGGATTTGTAAAAGTGTTTTCGGACTTGTAAAAGTGTTTTCGGATTTGTAAAAGTGTTTTCGGACATGTAAAAGTGTTTTGTCGTTTGTAAATTTGTCTCGGAGGTTGTAAAAGTGTTTTGCATTATGTAAATTTGGATTTTGGATTTGTAAAAGTGTTTTTGGACTTGTAAAAGTGTTTTATCGCTTGTAAATTTGTTTTAGAGGTTGTAAAAGTGTTTTGCATTATGTAAATTTGGTTTGCACCTCTCGGCCACTGTAGAAATCATTATGATGTTCAAGCAAAGTGCAAAATGTTAATATGAACTAATTGTAGAGGACTGATGTAGTACAATCCCACTTTTGCAAGTTCAAAACAATAAAAGAAAGTTGTAATAACATCATTTTTTTTTTTACAGTTTTTTATTGTATGGAAGTGCATTCAAGCATGGATAGCAATTAGAGTCTTGACTTGTTAAATTAAGTTGCATTTTACTGTGCCATATTCAACTATTTCACATCTATACAATTCTTTTTAAGATACACCTTTTCATACTATTGAATCATCAATGCCTAATCGTCTGTGGACTTTGTTTAAAATAAAGTTGTGATATTTGGATACACTAAGGGCCACTGTTCCAATTTTGCAACGTTTTCACAAAATCCTGAAAAATCCAAAAAATGAAAAAGTCTCATTGTTTTCTTGATTAGAGGCATGCTAAAAATAGTTTAAAAAGGAAAAAAAATTACATCAATATCATCAATGCTTGGGTTTCAGAGGGTTAAATCTTACAGTGTGAAAAGATTACATCTAATATACACTATATTGCCAAAAGTATTCGCTCACCTGCCTTGACTCGCATATGAACATAAGTGACATCCCATTCCTAATCCATATGGTTCAATATGACGTCGGTTCACCCTTTGCAGCTACAACAGCTTCAACTCTTCTGGGAAGGCTGTCCACAAGGTTTAGGAGTGTGTTTATGGGAATTTTTGAACATTCTTCCAGAAGCGCATTTGTGAGGTCACACACTGATGTTGGACCAGAAGGCCTGGTTCTCAGTCTCTGCTCTAATTCATCCCAAAGGTGTTCCATCGGGTTGAGGTCAGGACTCTGTGCAGGCCAGTCAAGTTCATCCACACCAGACTCTGTCATCCATGTCTTTATGGACCTTGCTTTGTGCACTGGTGCACAGTCATGTTGGAAGAGGAAGGACCAGCTCCAAACTGTTCCCACAAAGCTGGGAGCATGGAATTGTCCAAAATGTCTTGGTATGCTGAAGCATTCAGAGTTCCTTTCACTGGAACTAAGGGGCCAAGCCAAGCTCCTGAAAAACAAGCCCACACCATAATCCCCCCTCCACCAAACTTTACATTTGGCACAATGCAGTCCGACAAGTATGATTCTCCTGGCAACCGCCAAACCCAGACTCGTCCATCAGATTGCCAGATGGAGAAGCACGATTCGTCACTCCAGAGAAGGTGTCTCCACTGCTCTAGAGTCCAATGGTGGCTGCTTTACACCACTGCATCCCACGCTTTGCATTGCACTTGGTGATGTATGGCTTGGATGCAGCTGCTCAGCCATGGAAACCCATTCCATGAATATTGTTTTGTGCTGTAAAGTGATTATACAGATGATGATGTGTAGCATGTGGCATTTCTTATTTTTTCATAATGAGGAAAAATCCTATCGAATTCCATCCTGTTATGTTGTGAGGACTTTTGGCTCAGACCCCTCGCCTTTCATTGTGGATCATGTCCATTAAACGAGTGATAACACATATTAAGCTGTGAGTCTGCAAGGGCTATCATATCAAAATGAAAACTAGAGACATATAGCTAATTAAAAACACCAAAAAGAACTGGTCACCTCAGGTGGTACCAATACCTGAAATTTTGGGTCCTGGCCCATGGACTAATATGTATATATATATATATATATATATATATATATATATATATATATATATATATATATATATATATATATATATATATATATATATATGTATATATGTATATATATACACATATATATACATATATATACATATACATATATATATATATATATATATATATATATATATATATATATATATATATATATATATATATATAAATATATATAAGAAAAAGGCATAATAAATAAAAGTGTCAAATAGTGCAAAATATGATATATATACAAGGTGAAGTGTAAACAGTATAGTGACAGATAATTTAATTTACATTAAATTTTAGTAGCTGTGAACATCAACCACACATCAAGAAATAACACGTAGTTGAATGTCTCTGTGTGCACAAATACATACCTTGGCATTACTGTTTTATGTCTTATTGCTGTCTATTTAAATATCTAGAATGCATAGACTCAGAAAAAGCAGAGATTTCTTCAAATACAATTTTATGAATTACAAAATATTTTATTGGTCAGTACTTCTAACATACCCACAACGACAGCGCCTGCTCTTTAGGATGAGGGGTGGCCTTCGCTGCTGATGTGTCATTCAATTATTCGAACCGTCCAGAATAATTATTTAGTTTGTTCAGGAAGTTGGAGCTGTCATCACAGGAATGAGAATTTTTTTGTTTTGTAGTCAGTAACAGATTTAATTCCCTGCCACAGTCTCCTGGTGTCTCTGTAGTCCTGAAAGTGATTCTGTATTTTCTGTCCATGAGCCCTTTTGGCCAATCTGATTGCTTTATTTAGGTTTTCTCTTGCTCTTGTGAGGGCAGCTGTGTCTCTGCATTTAAATGCAGTGTCTCTCACTTTCAGCAAGGCTGGCGACTCTGCAGTCATGCATGTTTTTTGTGGTATAACGTACCAAAAGACCATCTGTACCATAAACCAAATTCTTAAGCACATTATCACACACAGGACTGTGATAGAAGTACACTCAGTCATACCTCATGACTCAGCTGTGTGGGAAAATATGTTCAAGTTACGGCTTGTTAATCACACCCAATATGTACGTGGCTAGTTGTGTTAGCATGTGTGTTAGATTGTGTTGGTGCTGATGGATAGCAGAAGAATGTTTGTGCAGCTCAATGTTTGTCACATTATTGTGTGTGCAAACCAATAAATACAACAATATACAGCAGATGTAAGTACACTCTTAAATGCTGTCACTTGAATGATTAAAAATGTAGTAATTGTAAATGTATTACATTTAACCTAAACAGTAGGGTATTTACTTTTATGTAAACTTAAAAAAGTGTAGGTTTGCTAAATTAAAAAGACCACACAGTAGGAACTTAATGTAGTAAAAGTCAGCTCAACATTTAGCTTTTCAGTGCTTGTATGTTCTCTTTTCATTTTGACTTTACAGTGTAGACAGTTCTACACTGCCATTCTTCAGAGACAATTCTTAAGGCATCGTTTCATGTTTTTGTTTTTAGCCAAGCAGAAAGCAGCACCATATAGGCGAGAGCTCATTTAACCCTACAAAACACAAAAGTGTGAAATGTAATAACCTGTTTAAAATCTAAGCAATCCATGTTTGGTGTATGTACAGTGCATGCCAAATGCAAACCCTAGGGGTCCTTAGGAGAGCATAAATGCACTTAAGATCACTGAATTCAGCCTACTCATTAAACTTTCAGAGTACTTTTGTAAAAAGTAGTGTCATGAAACAGTCATTAAAAACATCATGGCCTCACTGTAGCTTTAAAGTCTTTATTCACATACAGTATTGTATTTATACTGTATGCAGTGCAGAAATAATATCAATTATGTATCAAGCAATCTCAGTAACCCTGATTTTATAATTAGGAAATATATGGGGTGTGATTTGATTTTTTTTTTTCCCTCAGTGCCTCTGTAGCTGGCTTATTATTGTCATCATCTGCAATTTCTATCAAAATTACTAACAGGAAGTAATTAACCGCATATTTCAAATTAATTTACCTATTTTCATCTGTCTCTAGTCAATACTTCAGGAGAGGTTCCTGCTGTGATCATGGTGTCCCGGGTAAAGCATCCCCAGTGGAGCAGCCTGTCTTCTCTATTTCCATGCTGCTTCAGAGGATGTGACCAACCAGAAATCACTTACTGTCATGAAAATGTCAGTGCTGTGACTGTACTGGAGCCAACACTTCCCATGCCTCCTGCTCAAGAGCTGAACTCTATGTTCACTGAACTGGTGGTGCGCACAAGACCAGAGTCTATGTTTGTAATGTCGACACTGGGTACTTATATGTGCCTTCAAACAACCAGAATTGTTCACCCACTTTTGTTTTATCTTCCTCATTCTCCTTTCCTTTCTTTCTCCTGTCCTAGGATGAACTGGACCTCACAGAGGAGCACAGAGCTGGTATGTTTGCATTGCCAGCAGAGAAAAAATGGCAGATCTACTGCAGTAAGAAAATGGTAAGAAACTAAAGCTACTATAACTTATGTGCAGTGGCAGTTTATTTTAAATTCCCAAGCAGCTGATTTTCTCCAGTAGGAGTTGCTACAACAAACTGCATCATGCAAAGTGTTGTACACAGCTGAAGTGGCCATTTTAATATTCAATAGCTTGACTGGATGTGTATTACAGATATTTGTAATCCTTCCTACGTAAAAAGAACATTTCAGATATTCACATCCTCATTCTTCATAGGACAAATTCAATGCAGTTCAATCAATTCAATTCAATTCTATTTATATAGCAGCAATTACAATTCGACTTGTCTCAAGATGTTTTACAGAATGCATTTGACTTAAATATACGAGATATACAGCTGGTAAGTCAGATGCAAACAGTGTGGATATGACTATATTAAGTATAATACGGGCGATGCAGAGTAGACTGGTGAAAATGGGCGGCTGGAAGCAGTGGGTTGGAGGAAAGAGCATAAAGCAGCAGCATCCCACAGTGGACATGATGGACCCTAAGCCAGTTGGTGGGACAGCAACCACAGACCAGACGCATCCAACTCTAGGGCCAGGGGACACGGACACAGGGGGATGCAAAGTGAATGCAGTGCAATAATGGTATATATATGAAATACATAGGTAATGAGAGAAGGGCTCAGGGCATTGAAAGAGGTCCACAGCAGCCTAGGCCTACAGCAGCGGCATAAATAAGGTACGTCAACAAAGTCAGTTGTGCCCCAGATATGCAGACTCCAACTGACCCCCTCAAGGTCACCCCAGTCAGCCCTAACTATAAGCTTTGTCAAAAAGGAAGGCTTTAAGCCTGGTCTTAAAAATAGAGAGGGTGTCCGCCTCCCAAACCCAGACTGGGAGCTGCTTCCATAGGCAAGGCGCCTGATAACTTAAGGCTCTGCCTCCCATTCTACTTTAAGAAATTCTGAGAAGTACAAGTTAGTCTGCAGTCTGAGAGCAAAGAGTTCTGCTAGGACAAAATGGTACTATAAGGTTATTACGATACAATGGAGATTGGTTAAGAGTTTTGTATGTCTGGAGAAAGATTTTAAATTCTATTCTAGATTTCACAGAAAACCAATCAACAGAAACCAGTATAGGAGAAATATGATCTCTCTTGCTAACTCAGTACTCTTGCTGCAGAATTTTGGATCAACTTATTTCTTTTCAGAGAGCTATTGGGAATTGCAATAGTCAAGCCTGGAAGTAACAAATGCATGTACCGTTCATGTGTCTTTTGTTATTACATATATCTACAATTCTGCTGCAGAAATCCTTAATGCAAATTGCAAATGTCTGCAACTGAATGTCTGCAACTGAATGTAGTATTGATTCCATCTATATATCTCCATTTTAATTTTAACTTGTTATAATTCTATTTCAAGATATTTTTAATTTTGTTCATGTATATTGTGCTTTTTAGATATCTTGAATTAGAATAGTGTTGTAGATATCTCAAACTAGGTTTATGGCTAATCAAAATGTGAGTTGATGTTGTTTTACTGCTAAGTCGGAGCAGCCTAAGGGAAAAGTTTGACTGAATTCTGATCTTAAGTCTCCAATGAACAAAGCTTTAATTTTTAGCAAATTCTTTTCTCTCTTCCTATCTCCTGGCATTTTCCAACAATCTTGTTCACCACAGCAGTTACCATTATTTTTGCTAATACTGTTTTAAATTCTTTGCTTTAACAATATCCAATGGGAGGCAATTGGATCATTATGTACAATAATTTAAACTAGTCATGATAGCTTTGATGTTCTTGTAATTATATGAAATAGTTCTGTTAACCAAAACAAGGACATCCCCACAGAAGTATCAGCAATCTAGATGAATGCAGCAACTCTGACTGCCAGCACTGATACACTTAGAATGGCACTCTTCAATCTAAGATCTCTGTCCAGTAAGATGTTCATTTTAAATGCTTTTATCTCATCAACTGAGGTTTGATTTTTTTTTTAACTAAATCTTAGTGGCAAATGATTGATTTTAGCCAGCTTATTGAATTTTGTTCTCCACAATAGTCAGTTTAACCAGCCCAGGGTCAGTAGTTGTGGTAGTAATTTAGGGAGTGTTTATAAAAAGTGTTTCAAATTTTGAGTCACAGCACATCAGCTGGTTCCATTTTAGACCTGTTGCAAAGAATCTTGGTGGCTGGTTTGACAGTAATAAGCATTAAGCAACACACTACATAGGTTGTACAATCACATTTTGTATTTAAAAAACACAGAGAGCAATTTATGCATTTAAAAAAAACAGACAGCAATTTATAAATTTAAAAAAAAAAAAACACAGAGAGCAATTTATACATTTTAACATGTTGTGCCTGGATTAGTGCAACGGTACCTGCAACTGAACCTAACCCTTAAGACTCAACTCTATGAAACTAATGGAGAGACAGTATAGCTTGTCACTGGAAAGAAAAGGAATATAAATCAGTGCCTCTAAAACATTAAATAAAGATTGTAAAACAAGTTCCAAAAGTATTGGAACAGTGAGGCCAATTCCTTTATTTTTGCTGTAGACTGAAAACATTTGGGATGAATATGAAACAAGAGATCAACATTTCAGCTTTCATTTCCAGGTCTTTACATCTGGATCTGATACACAACTTAGAATATAGCATTATTTCTAATGGAACACCATATTTTTAGGTTAACAAAACTGTAAACTTAAAATAGACTGAAGAGAAGAAGACAATATTGAGTTGGAAATCCTTTGCTTGCAATAACTGCACCAAGCCTGTGACCCTTTGATATCACCAAACTTTTGCATTCTTCTTTTGTGATGCTTTTCCAGGCTTTCACCACAGCCTCTTTCAGTTGTTGTTTTTTGGGGTTGCTTCTCCCTTCAACTGCCTCTTTAGCAGGTGAAATGCAGCTCTATAGGGTTGAAGTCTGGAGATTGACTTGGCCAGTCTAAAACCTTCCACTTATTGCCCCTGATGACCTCCTTTGTTGTTTTGGCAGGGTGTTTTGCGTCATTACTTTGCTGCACGATGAAGGATCTCCCAGTCAGTTTGGTTGCATCTTTCTTTTAATCGGCAGACAAAATGTTTCTGTAGCCTTCTGAGTTCATTTTGCTGCTGCCATGTGTTCCATCATCAATGAAGATTAATGAGCCCATCCCAGAAGAACCATGCAAGCTTAAGCCATGACATTACCTCCACTGTGTTTTACAGATGAGCTTGTATGTTTGGGATCATGAACAGATCCTCTCTTTCTCCAAACTTTAGCCTTTCCATCACTTTAGTAAAGGTTCATTGTTGTCTCATCAGTCCACAAAACTTTGTCCCAGAATTTTTCAGACTTACCTCTATACTTTTTTGGCAAATTCCAGCATGGCCCTCCTATTCCTCTAGCTAATGAGTGGTTTATTCTTCTGGTGTAGCCTCTGTACTTTTGTTCATGAAGTCTTCTGTGAACAGTAGATTGTGATACCCGATTGTCTCTCCTGCCCTCTAGAGGTTGTGGCTATTGCCACTAACAGTTGTTTTAGGGTCTTTCTTTACATCTGTCACAATGTTTCTGTTGTCAACTGCTGTTGTTTTCCTTCTTCACTTTGTTCAGTGTTTGTTACTTAGTAAATCAGTGTTTTTTTTCTTCTTCAGGACATGCCAAATGCTTGTACTGGCTATGGCCAATGTTGGTTCCATTGCTCTGATTGATTTTCCATCAATCTCTCTGCTTCACAGTTGCTTGCCATAGACAGCTCTCTGGTTTTCATGTTGGCTACACCTCTAACGACAGATACAGTCTACACAGGCAAAACCCAAAACTGAAACTGAATGTAGACATTGAGCGCTATTTATTGTTCGAATAATCTATGTAATAGGACACACCAGGGCAACAAAACACACCTGTCAGTCACATGTTCCAATGTTTTTGCACACATGAAAAATGTGTGGGTTCAAACAAAAGGTGCTATCCTCAAAGTTGTGTATCAGATCCAGATGTAAATACCTGGAAATAAAAGCTGGGAAACTGTTGATAAATTGTCTCATATTAATCGTTTGATGTCAAACCCATAAGTCTTCAGTCTGCAGCAGAAATACCAAAAAAACAAAGAGGCAGGGCGGGGTTGCGTTCATGTCAGTCATGGACCGGTGGATTCTTTAGGGAGGACAATGTTCCATTGTATGCAAATGATATGTAAATGAGGCGCTCATTGCTTGTCCCCTCAGACTCTTCCCTTCTATGCCAAAAGAGAGAAAGAAAGTTATCATTGGAAACAGAACTTTGAAACATCTTTTTTTTTTAAAAGAGCTTTGAGAGTACTTTTGAGTAAAAAAAGATGCGTCTTTTAAAGCACAAACAAGAAAAAAATCTGAAAGTTATTATTTAATTTTCAATGAAACATTCTTTTTTCCCAATGGCAAATTCTTTTTTTTTTCGAGGACAACTTCATTTTCATTGACAAATTATTTTTTGAATGACCACCTATACTGTCTCTGTTTTAGCTCCATACAACTCCAGACTGTACAGCCAGACTTTCAACCAGAACTACAAGACGTGATTATGTCACTCCTGTTTCAGCTTTTAGTCGTTTTTTTTTTTCTGTCTCTGAAAATCAGATGACTTTATGACTTGCCTCTTTATTGCTACTCGTGGCTGACAGATTCAAGCAGAAACCATCATGTTCAAATATTGTAGTCATTACTGAAGTGTCCTGAGGTACAATTCTCCTGATCATGCTACAAAATTGATTTTTTTTCAAATATTTTTATTTAAATTTTTTCCACAAGATGTTGTAGTCTCCGTAACTTAATGCTTTTGGTGGTGTTGGTTTTTAAAATTATTGATCAATTTCTGAAATACTGAAAATCATGACCTGCGAGTTTTTTCATATGATAAAGTGTTTCCATAATTTTTTCCCTCTGCTTGATCGAAAAAAGCAATTGTTATTGACTACCACAATTTTTTTTTCTTGAGTTCTTTTAGTGTTTCTTAAAGCCAAAAAGTTGCTATTTCAAATTTTTAAATTTTGTGGCATGTCTATGATCTGCTTTTTTTCTACAAAGTTAAAACAACTGAATGAACATCCTCCAAGACTGGTAATTCCCTATTTTTTTTTGCCAGGGGTTGTATAATGAATTGATTTGTTCACTGGAATATGTAACTATATGCATAAATAGTTAAACAATGGCTATGGCCTTTGTGTCTGTATCCACATGTATTTCAGGAGGCAGAGGAGAATAAAGCAACCAGTTATCCAGAGTTTTATACTGACCAGCTCAAGTCCATGGCTGCTGTGAGTAATGTTCTAAAGTCTGTTTCCATGCTGCTGTTCCCAGTTTATCAACAAAGACAGAGATTTTGGCTTATTACCATTTTCCACTATAAAATTTAAACATTTTGAAGATTTTTAAAAACATTGTGTATACATTTTGTGTCAGTCGCTTTGGTACATTTCTCAGATCAGAACTGAAATTGTCAAAACTATTTGTTCAATCTTCATGTCGGTGTCACTTGTGCACATCAAAAAAGCAGTTTCTCATTTCTTTGAACAAGTTGCAAATGCTTTGGTACATCCATGCAAATGATTATGTACAATTCTCTGCTGTTTTCTACATTATCAATTGCTGATGCCATGTTGATCAAAATGTATTATCATGGGTCTCTGTTGAATAGTCTCACCCCCCACAACATTTAGGCTTTAGTTCATTACATAAGTCTTTACATGCAGAATGGTTGAACAAGTTGTCATAAAATGTCAAGGATATTTCTATGTATTTCCATTAGATTTTTTTCTAAATCTGTTCTGAGTTGGTAAATTGCTCCCAGGTGAATCTTGAATTTCTCTAACAAAGAGAAATGTGTGAAGGGTTAGGGTTTTCTGAAATTGTTCAAAGACGCAAGAGAAGATATTCATGATGTGGATGAGAATTTGTGGTCCAACAGACAGGAACGTCAGGAGGAGTAGGAAGACTTCACTATAATTCCTACAGCACTGCATGTACAGTTTTCCCTCAGGAGATTGTCTGTGTTGACATTTCTACTTTTCTTTTTTTCTTCATGCTATGCAGTGCTGTTTTCCTTTCTGTATCGCAATGACATGGTCTGTCAACAGATTACAATACAAACAGTAAAAGCGTAAATGTGAATCTTGTCCAGTCTCTTGCAATCAATCTCCCACATACACTAAGGTGGAACTTAGAATTTACAATAATTGTCATCAAAACTTTATCCATAGTTCAATCACAACATCCCTCCAGAGAACACTGTTATAATGACAACATGACTCAGCAATCTGACTGTCTTATCCACACAATGACACAATGACTGGTCATTCTGATGCCACTGACATGTTCATTGACACAAATATTTACTTTTGAGAGATGAACTAAGGATTTTGAGCCAGAGACTGGCTTTTGCAGGTAATCCATGGTGTTTTGCTGTTTGTACGAATTGTTTTGAGAAATGCATTTACTGTTTTGTAAATGTCGAGGATGATCTGAGGAATGTACCAAAGCAACTGAGAAAAACTGTAATAGTAAAACATTTGTCACCTTGTGGTAGTATCATAAAGTAAACTGTACAGATGGCAAAGCACAAAACTTATTTCAAAAGAGCAATTCTAAATATGGAGGCTTTCAGTGTGGCTTTTCGTCATAAAAAAGTCCTAAATATTACATATACATTACTGTAAAATTTAGATCTCCTGAGGAGTCAAAGAGACATTTTTACTAAACTCTCTTCATTGTTACCTCCGAGTGAAAAGTTGCAAAGTGTTAATTTGTTCCTCTCTTTCTAGAGGAAAACTCTGCTGACGTTGGAGGGTGAGGAAGGTCAGGGCCGGCATAAAATAATAAATGATTTGAAAACAGCATTGAGGACACAGCCAATGAGGTACATGTCTAATTCTTTCACGCAAGTTGTTATGAAAATGTAGAAAGAGAGCTCTCCCTAAGTTAATTTCATTCCCCTGTATTGTACTGCAGTGATCTGAATAATACCCTTAATGTGTGATTTTGACTCCCTAGGTTTGTGACACGATTCATTGAGGTGGATGGGCTGTCTTGTATCCTGAATTTCCTCAAGTCAATGGATTATGAGACTGCAGAGTCTCATGTCCACACCTCATTGATTGGTTGCATCAAAGCTCTGATGAACAATTCTCAGGGTAGAGCTCATGTCCTGGGACACAATGAGAGCATTACTATCATTGCACAAAGTCTTGCCACCGAAAACATCAAAACCAAGGTACATAGATACAATGAAACAACTGCATGAAACACTTTGGTTTTTTGTATGCATTATAATGTTTTATACTATATACGCATTGGTATATTATTACTTATTATTCTACTATGATATAGATGGCTAGATAGCTAACAGTTCGTCAGTGTGTGAGCAAGACACTTATATATGAAAAGTCAAAGTTCCAAGTTATGGAAGACCATTGATGAAGTGTCTGTGCTCACATACAGTACACAATAGAAATGAGTACACCCCTGTCCAGTATTACATAAGTGTCAAGTAATTAAAAAAAAATGCATTGTCTTACAGTAATTGCATTACTTCTAAGTTTAACAGTAGGATTTCTATTTCTCCTCTTCTTGTTTGCCAGTGACCATAGGTGTGCTCACTGTAGCTGCAGTGAGTTTTTATTTTGGGACATACTTTCTTTTTCAGTGTTCATATGAGGAAAATACTGCAACTATTGAGAGGTGATGCAATTTGGAATCATTTGATTTACTCTTGTATACTTTATTGGTGTCTGAGCAGATAGCTCCAAGATTACTGGTTTTAGTTTAACCCCTTCACGTCTGTTGTGGCAAATTCACAGCATTACCACTTTCATTCAGCCTGGCTGAGATAGTGTATCCATTCCCCCAGTTGCCGGCTTATGCATATTCAATACATTCTTCAGAACCTTTTGCAAGCACCGGTTTCTCGTAGGACCGGTCGGAGTGGGACCTAATTATTATATATCAGTTATTATCATATATCTGTTATATGTGTAATAGACAAATAAACAAGCTCCACTTATTTCAGCATCAGCTGGAAAGCAAAAACACGCAAAAGTTTTTTAAAAAATTTAATTGTAAATAAATTCAGGCGTCAAGGTTAATAGGTTAATAATTAAACAGGGCCTTTTTGGTCTGCTCATTATACATGTCTGTAGCAGACCAAAAAGGTCCAGTCACTGGCAGAAAAGGTAAGGCCATTCACACCTTTGAGAGGAGATTTGATGAATGAAGGTTAGAAAGAGAGGGAGTCTGTGCCCTCAATCCCATACATGCGAAAATAACTCAGATTAAAACATTTTTAGACTTCATTTTATCTTATTTTTTTTGCTTGGTAACAGTCTTTTACTCAGTACATTTATTATAATTTTGCTGGTTTTTGCTTTAAAAAATAGGACTTGAATCACCACTTAGGTGTTCTCGTTCACAAACTTGCTCTGACTTGGAAAAACATTGCTGCTTTATGTTGCTACTGGTAAAAGCTTAACAGGGTACTTTTAAAGGATAGCTACGCTATTTTTGAAACATTAATTAGAGGACATAAAAACACAGAAATCAGTATTGCCTGTTGTAATCATTTCTCTTGTTCATACTGGCCAAAACAATGATCTTCTGCAATACTAATGTGCGACAAAATCAGCAGTTCTTGTTCAGTGGAAAAATGTACAATGAGTCAAGGTTTATTTGAAGTTAATACAAGGTTTCAATTATGTGAGTTAAACAGATTGGCTAGTAAAAATTTCTTCTTATTTGCATCCTTTCACTAAATGTCAAGAGTTCATACTACACATATACACAAAGTATATGCATATACTGTGGTAAAGAAAAAAGCAGAATTATGACAATCATTATCTGGATCTGAGAGGAGAAAGTAGTATTACCATGCAGCGACAGAAACTTGTGCAAAACTAGACAACAGAACAGGCGTTAGCAGGGCCCTGGTTTGCATCCCTGCCTGAGGTGATTCTGTGTGGAATTTCTATGTTGTCACCAGGTTCTCCAGCTTCCTCCCGCAGTCCAAAGACATGCTGAGGTTAATTGGTGATTCTAAATTGTCCGTAGGTGAGAATGTGAGTGTGATTGGTTGTCGGTCTCCCTTGACTAGTTACCTGTTCAGGGTGTGCCCTGCCTGTAGCTGGGATGGACTCCAGCCCTCCCCGCAACCCTATTATTATTCATAATAGGGTTGCAAGAACTGCAAGAGCAGGTGAAGGAACAGAAACACTACAAACAAAGATAGAAACACAAAAACACCTATAATTGACTTTTTCTTCAGAGTTGTACCTGTCTGGAAAATGACACAGAGAATGTGATTAATGTTATTAATTAGGTGGGCAAGGAAGAAGAAAACGTTTCAGAATAACAGTCATTTTATTTAAAGATCACAGTGATTTTTTTTTCTATTTTAAGATTTCTTTAGAAACAAAGTGCACGTTTGCCCTTTAAATTCACAATGTTACTGTAAATAGTCAATAAATTAATTTGTATTTTTAGTGTGTAAATAATGTGTATTCTTTCTCACTATAGGTTTCCATTTTAGAGATCCTTGGTGCCGTGTGCTTGGTGCCAGGAGGCCATAAGAAAGTCCTAGAAGCAATGCTGTACTTCCAGAAATTTTCCTCAGAGAGAACTCGCTTTCAGGTGTGCCCTGGTTTTAATGTGTCTCTTCATTTAGTTCTCTGCAAGGGACAGTTCAGATTAAACATAAAAATATAACAAACACATAAAGTAAGCAATTTCTTGAGAAGAAGTCTTCAGACTTCCCATGAGTACCTCATAAACTAGTGATATGTGCCTTTTTTTAAGGCTTTCAAGTCACTATTGGTTTAGTCAAACATTGCACTGCTTGACTTTTACTTTTACATACAGTAGCAATTGCATCACGTTTCTCTCAAGGGATCTGCCACTTAATGCAAAAAATTATTTGAAGCAGTATTCTCTGCCAAGCCTACCAATTTCAGTGTGTTTTTAAGGAATACGTCATCGTAACTCCAAGAAGGTACAACTTACGTGACAAAGTAAATATGTTTTTTACATTTTTTTTCCAATATTTATTATTTATATTTTTCCTCCTTGGTCCTCTTGAAGGCTCTCACCACCTGCTCCTGTGGGTGTGAGGGAGGATATAATCTGTTCAGATGGTGTTGTCTGTCTCAAATCTGGAAAAGATCAAATTGGGTTTGTTAGGGAGAAATGCTGGGCTGCCACCAGCCACCTGGATGGTCCTGTGGATGGTGGAAGTGGTGTTCCCAGCAGCCATGTTTTAAATCCCTACCAAGCTGAACGAAGATTCCCTTCAGTGAAATTTTTCTCCACCTTCCTTTTACTTCAGCTTGCCATTTTTTATGGCACATTTTATCTCCCTGTTGACTTTGTTTTTTTCACATTCAAAGACACTGTAGAATATTCTTTTCTTTATGTTGAGAATGTCTGTGAAGTCTTTGGTTTGTTGTTAGCGTGATTGTTACCTTTTTAGTGGAATTACATTGCCCACACAGAAGGAGATGTAGAAGGACACTGTGTCCACTACTTGCTCACTGATGTTGCTGGAAGGTACCAGGAGGTTGTCCCACTTTGTGGATTCGACGCATCCCTACAGAGTTGCAGTACTGTCATTTGTCCACTGCTTGATGATTCTGACAACCTTCTCTATCCTCCTTATTACCGGGGTGTAGGCAGGTGCCAGCAGGATGGTGTAGTGTCAGCAGAGCCCAGAGGGGGAAGAGCAATATACCTGTATGCAGGAACAGATCCAAAACATATATCCAGAGTCTTCCCTAAGTGGGTGGTGCAAGTGATATATTATTGAAATCCTTTCAGTGACTTGTCAGCTGAACAGTGGTTGAAGTCTCCCAGGATGAATTTGGGAAAGTCTGGGGAAAGGACTTTGACTCTATTTATAGTGTTCTTTATGTGTTGAGTGGCTGCTGTAGTGTTTGCTTTGGGATGTATTTAAACCAGAATGAAAAAGAGTTAAGAGAATTCTGTGGAAAACAGGAGGCTAGCCGTCAATGTACAACATGTTATCACTGTCTTTCTTATTTAACCATTTCTGTAATTGCAAGAATTGAGGCAATCCTATATTAATGTATGTGGTTAACGTTGGCTTGCAGCTCATCTGTTTTGTTGAGCAAAGAGCACACATTGGCCAGGATGATGACGGGAGCGTTCAGTGTTCACATCTCTCCCTCTTAAGTCTGGCTCTAATTCCACCCTTTTTCTTCTCCCCTCTGCTGGTTAAGATTCTTTTTTTGTTGTTTAAGTGCTCTTTTTTAGAAGAGCAGCCACATAGGACTTCCTCAGGAATTGTGTCGGTGGTAACAGCATGGTGGTGGGTGGACTGCGAACAGCAGCAGAAAATCTCTGGTTGTCCGATTTAATTCACTGTAGTTCGCCGAGAAAAAACTCCACAGAAAGCCAAAAGAGCAGAGAAAACAGAGCCCTGGAACATCCCCAGGGTTCATGCTGAAGTCAGTGGAAGTTCTTGGTCAGCCCCAAAACAAATAAAAAATGAAAACTAAAACAATGGAGGACTGTTTCGCACCCATCTAGGGGAAAGGGGGAAGGTGTGTAGCATAAGGTTTTTAAAAAAAAAACCTGAATATTTTCCCAGTCCCCAAAAACAATTAACAAGTTCTAAGAAAATTACAAAAAAGTTCTTTTACAATATGTTAAAATGAAACAGGCCACTTCATGGGCTATTCAAAAGACAACAGAACTGGATACAAACTAAAGAGGCATTTAAGCACGCAAACAAAAAAACCTACCCAACAAAACTACAACTACTACAAAAAGAAAGCTTAAGTCTAACAAACAAAAAAGCAATACTAGCTTATCGTAACAAAGAAAACACAGGTATCAAGCAAATTGGTTTGAGTCTGGGAAAAACACGAAGAAGGGTGCTGCTCTCAGAGTAGCTCCACTCCACTGCCGGCCGCCGAGATTTTGAAAGGGGCAACAGCCAACCAGCATCGTCCGCCTTGCTGCCAATTACGCCTCCTGCACACAAAGATCTACACACAGAACACCCACTACAACCTAACAAGACAAACAGACGACTCACACAGAAAACAAGGACGAGACAAAGATCCACACAAAGACAGAACACCCACTTCTAGACAACAAAACAGCTCCCAACTGCAAACACAATATTAGTATATTACTATATTACAAAATACGGCCACAGCCGTGACAAGGACACACACGAAAGTTTAAATTACAAAATTATGGGAAAAGAGTAAAAAAGGCAGCTGGAAACAGATAGATGCATCTAGCTAAGAGACAACATATACTCTCACAGACTTTAGAGAAAAAGTACCTACTAAATCACTAAATATACAAATATATAAACAATGCAAGCTGCTCTCTGACTTGTGTAGTTGCCCACACAAGCAGTGACCTGGAAGACCAGGAACAAACTATATATGTCCAAAATATTTCTGTTTTGTGAGCAGAACCTGCTGTCTAGCTTGGACCGATCCACAGGCCACTACAGAGATGAAGTTGATCTGAAGACTGCCATCATGTCTTTTATCAATGCTGTGCTCAGCCAGGGACCCGGAGAGGTGAAAAACTCTTTATTTCTCTGAGATCAAAAATTACAGTGCATGCTGTTTAAGCAAGGGTTATCATAATAATGGTTTTAAGCAGTTACCTTATGATAGTACTGGTGTGCAGTGAGACACTGTGTGTTTTTCTTCTTGTAAGATTTGTTTATTTTCCGAAGAAAAAACGTGGATAAATTTGCTTAATCTTCTTTTATCAGTCCTGTCTTTTCATATTTTCAAAAACAAAAATGAAGGAAAATGTGAATATGTGTTTTCAGACCAGTCTGGAATTCCGTGTCCATTTGCGTTACGAATTTCTGATGTTGGGCATTCAACCAGTCATTGACAAACTACGCTCCCATGCAAACGTCACCCTGGACAGGTACATCATGTGCACCAAAAGTGCCAGCCTTTTGCAACAATAATACTGTTACTGATTGTAACTTACAAAGAAGTCACAGGACATGGAGTCTTACCTGTACTACAACATACTTTGATTTTAAATAGCTTCTTAAGTTCAGTGTTGTGGTTCTGTCATGTCCCAGGCATTTGGACTTCTTTGAGATGTTGAGAAATGAAGACGAGGCTCTAATGTCCAAACGCTTTGATGTTGTAAGTTATTTAAACAAAGGATCATACTGACCAAGTTTTATTGAGAAGACATCTTTTATAACTTTCAAGGATGAATAATCAAGCATATTTTTGATTTGTAACACAAAAAAATAATTATTACACATACCACAACTTAATTTCCTATCCTTGTTTCCTTGTAAACAAAAAAAAATCAAATACTAACACATGCTACATTTAATTGCAAGTTAGAGGTCATATGTGACAAAGGCTTGATAGTGAAGCACACCAACTCCATTTCAGCACTACATTGTATTTTGATTTAAAATAAATGTAAGTTTGGTGTGTAATGTGTTGTTAATCAGTTGATTAATGTTTATTGCTACTTTGCCTCAGGGTCATATAGAGACTAAAAGTGCCAGCCAGATGTTTGAACTGATCAAGAAGAATCTAAACCACACTGAAGCTTACCGTCACTTCCTATCTGCCCTGCAGCACTGTGTCACAATGCCATGTAAGACTGGCTGCCTACTGTTTACTTTCTTATTCTTTTATTTAATGACCATGCAATGTTCCATTACAGTAGCAACTTTTCGGGGAATTGATTTCTTTCCATGTGTCTGTAGATAAGCAGAATAGCACAACACTTCAGTACTGGGTGATATTGGACCGAATGGTTCAGCAGCTAGTTCTGCAAACAGACAAAGGTGAAAACCCTGATGTCGCTCTGCTGGAGGACTTCAACGTTAAACGTATTGTTCACATGTGAGTTTACAGGGTTCCTACAATATAAACCGTTTTTGGCAGCCTTTAGATGGCAAAATACCAAAGTTTTTTTGTTTGTTTGTTTTTACCTGGTGCTTATCTATCCACCTCTGTCTATCGCTCTATGTTATGGCAATGTGTAGCTACAGAACCGGACTGACATTCAACCATTCATTTACTGCACTTCTTTCTATGCAAAGTGACATTTTATTATGCTTTTTTAAGCAAAGAAAAATTACATATATACAAATTACATAAATTTTAGCAACTCATCAAATAATTGATTTAACTTTAAAGAGACTGATGGTGCTTGGAAAATTGCTTGCACTTTTGTGTGTATTTGTGTTGTTAGGCTGGCGAAAGAGAATGACATCAAACAATGGAAAGAACAAGCTGATAAAATGAGAAAGGGTAAACAAACACACAAGCACACATTAATACTTGATACATGTACAGAAAGGATTTAAACCTTACATCCTGTAAAATATATCACAGGGGTAAATGGAGACATTGGATGGATTGGTCAGTTTGAAGATACAGTCATGAACCAGAAGTTTACACTTGTAGAAGACCACGTATACCATGGCAATTTGGGGACATTAAACTAAATATAATCACAGCTGTATATATATTTTTGACCGAGCAAATTCTGTCACATTTCCAGAAGACCTGCAATAAATCTAAGAAAGAATCAAAACATGATTTTTGTCACGTTTTTAGTGACAAAGACTCATGGGCTTCAGTCATTCCATCATACAAAATTCAGAGATATAGGAGTCATTGGAATCTCAAGACTGACATGAAATGCATGGTCTTTAACTTTTCTTTTACTTTTGTTTATGACTATATTTTGTTTACTGCAGTTTAAAAAATACAAAAGAATAATCAAAAACAATTATAACAATTACACTTTTAACTAATTAAACTGACAAAGAAAGTTTATGGCCTTTACAAAGTCATTGATTTTCCATTGGAAATTCATCTCTCAATAATGGCATTTCTAATATCGCTGTGTAACACAGCAAGTGGATCACGGTCCAAGTCCCTCACTCAAAACTATGGTAAATAAGTAAAGATTCAGAGTTATGTTGCTTGCTGTCGTCCTTGTTTCTGCATATTCATTTTCCTTCGAGAGCTACATGTTAAAAACCTCATTCCTAATTTTAATGTAAGAACATGTCAAAGCTTTAAGTTGATTTATGTTCTCATCTTTTCAGAGCATCAGAACTTACAGCAGCATTTTGAAAAGAAAGAGAGGGAGTGTGACACCAAAAATAAGGAAAAAGACGACATGATGGAAACAATGCACAAGATAAAAGACAAACTGGAGCAAGAGAGCAAGAATCACAAGCAAGCTAAACTTGTAGTAGCAGAACTGTCTGCTCAGCTGCAGCAATTCAGCTCTGTATGTTCAACACAAGATACATCTGTGAGTTAGAAATGCTTTTGGTGGGGATCAATCACAGAAACATTATATCCATAAGGTTTTGCATTGTCTGTTTTTTTTTTTTTGATAGAATTTATGATCTACAAGCTAGAAAGTTCCCAGAATCACAATAAACATTTGTATCTTCTTCTCTCTACTCATAAGGTATCCATCTTTGTTGGATGAAATTTTTTTTTTCTCCTGCTCTCCTATTAGACTTCCATTGTTCCAGGAGGCCCTCCTGTGACATCCAGGAATTTAGTTCCTCCTGGTCCCATCCCATCTACCTCTGCTCCTTCTATTTCTCCTCCTCGTCCTCCTCCTCCACCTCCACTGTTTGGCATGGCTCCGTTTGCCCCACTTCTAGGAGCTTCACTAGGAGCAGCCCAGAAGAAGAATATCCCTAAGCCATCTAATCCACTGAAGTCATTCAACTGGAGTAAACTGCCTGAGGTACACTTGTTGCCCATTGATACTAATGCTCCTTCTATCACTGCTTGTTATGTGTGAAGAAGCAAACTGAACTGAAATGCAGACACTCTTGGCAGATAGGCATGTAGAATCAACAAAGAAGCTTTAATCAAAATGAATGGTGAGGTGGGTATCAAAAACTGCAATACTGGAACTAAAGACAGCTAGAAGGTAGAGGGAGGAACGGCAGAAGCCCATAAAAGTAGAAAACAAATCCAATGCAAAAAACCCCCAAACAAACACAGTAAGGTGGACAGGTGAAGGAGCACAGACAGATGAACAAGTAGAGAAACATCGTAACAGATAGGCCATTTCATTTTGAACATTACCCGACTGTCACCAAAATCTGCTATCTGCTCCTTCTGTCAAGGAAAGTCAGAGACCCAAGAGCAAGCAGAGAAACACAGCAGACCACTATAAAAGAATATACTTATTGCCCCAATAGTAGAAGCAGGGAAGGGGAATGAGGGCCGGAGAGGAGAGAGGAAGTGAACCTGGGGGAATGTGGATTGGGAAAGGACTGATGAGTTATGGGGAGACTAAACTGGGAAGCAAAGTTAAACAGTGTCCTGAGGGGAAAACACTATAGCACAACCAAGAGTAACGCTCAGAAAACAGGAAATGCAGAAACTATGGAAGCCTATGAGAAATAATAAACGGAGGGTTGCTATAATTTGGAAGAAAGTTCAGACTTAATCCTAAGAATATGATTTGAGTATGAGACGGGGAACTGACCAGAACCAAGTAAGACAAGGCTAGTAACCAGGAATTGATTACAAATACCAGAAGGCAGGATAAATGTGCATACAGCACCATGCTACTGGGAACATAGTATACAAAGCACTGGGACAGAATGTGGCCAAATGTACACTACACAGGAGCACAGTATGCAACATACTGGGACGGATTATTCAGCGCTTAACCAGAACACTGCAACAAGCCCAAAAACTAAATTACGATGACACACTACACAACCTGATAGTCAGGACTACGATAGTTAACGCTACTTAGAGATAAGACTGATATAACATGGTTTCTGCAGGGCATTAAAAAGCATTATTAGTCATTAAATTGATTTTGTTAAAATTAAGGCCTTAAATTGCATTAAAACTCATTCAATTTGATTCTAAGTGGCATTAAAAATTCTTTCTGCAGTTTTCAAGAAAAAAATTTGATAATAATAACATAATAATATGTAATCATAGACTGCAATTTGTCAGATATGTGCATCTGCGTAAACATACCAAAGCTTTTCGATAATTGTTCCAGCTGGTCGGGTACAGTTGCCAAAAACTGCACGTTTAGAAAGTGGCCGGCAGGCGGGACCAGGTGGAGGAGAGCTGGGAAATGGGGAAATGAAAATTCCAGCAGAAATGGCTAGAAAACGTGGAATTCAGAGAATGACTTCAGCCCGTGGGTGGTCTGGGGTGGTTTCTGGAGTCAGAAATAGTGAAATGTAGGGACAGTTTTCATATAAAAATCATTTTTTTACAAAAAACCAAACCTGTGTAATTTGTTGGGTTCACAGTCATGGCATTAAAATTTTTACAGCATGGCATTCAAATGGCATTAAAAAGCACTAAATTTGACTGGCTGATTTCTGCAGAAACCCTGTATAAGCCACTTTACATAACTAGCAGTCAGGGACAGGGAGGGGCTTAAAGTGATTCTCTGGGTGGGGCTCCAGGTTGTCGATCAAAGACAGGTGTCCAGAGTAGAGCCACAGTCTGGGCAGGTTGAGTGAGTGTTGGCAGGAGCAGCACGGAGAACTAAGAAGAGGAAAAGAAGGTTTGCTAGAGCATATGAAAATCAGAGCAGAACTGTTGTTTGCCCATCTTTTATGGCAGGTTGTGAAGACAAGGAGCAAGTGAGCACGTGTCCTCACTCAGCTGATTATTCAGTTGAAGAGAGGCGCGCACACACACACACACACACACACACACACACACACACACACACACACACACACACACACACACACACACACACACACACACACACACACACACATGAAGGAGGGAGAAGGAAAGCTGCCAACTAGGCAGAGGTGGAGGGCTTGACACTTTCATCATCAACCTCAGTGAAGCCAACATGTTGGTGTGATCATCAGCAGGGTGTTTTAGCTGCTCTGTTAAAGTGTATATAGTCTACATTTAGTAGCATTATGTAGGTGTTCTGAAATTATCCAACTGTCATCCTTGTCTGACCTGGTTACCTGCAAGGTGATGTGGTTTGGTATAATGACTAGTAATATGAGACATGCTTAATCATACATGTTATTAAAAATGAAGAAATACATGAAGAAATACTTGAAGAAAACAAGAAACAATGTACAGATTCTGTGAAACTAATATTTTCCACTGAGAACCTGTCTATTGGCCTTTGGAGCTGAAAGTCATGGAGAATGTTCAAAAGTATTGTAAGATAAATACAGTTTGCTGTTTTCATGGGATTTGCTCACATAAAGACTAACAGTAGACTGGCAATCTTCTTTGGGAATGAACAGGTGTGAGATGCAGCTGAAATTGCTGAAAAACATATTGATTGAACCTATATGATTATGCTAACAAACTGTATTATTGTTTGTTTCAGAGCAAGACAGAGGAAACCATATGGATGGAGATTGATGACCTCAATGTATTTAAAGTACTGGATCTTGAAGAGTTCCAGAGGATGTTCTCAGCTTATCAGAAGCCACAAGTAATATGACACACTGACATGTCATGCTGTCAATGAGTATGATTCATTTAGCCACACAATGAAAAGCAATCTGTGACTAGACTATGATTTCACATGCCAGAGACAAAGAGTTAACCAGAAAACAAAACTCAGATCTGAAAATTGCCTGTTTTCTGATAAGTTTTTCTAATTTTTTTTCAGTCATGTTGAAATAATGGTATTGTCATAAGTTCATTATTTAGATGAAGTTCCTAATTATGGCATTGCAGAGTTTTGCTACACTATACAGTATTTTGTTCAAACACATTTCCATTAACAGAAGGATACTGAGGATGACCATGCTTTTGCAAAGAAAGTCAATGAGCTGTCAGTCATTGATGGTCGCCGAGCACAGAACTGTAATATTCTGCTCTCACGGTGAGTGTGTCAATATGTTTAATAAAGCACAAAGCCACCAACTCTGTTATCTGCCATTAGCAGCCTTGCTATGTTGTCCAGAACAGAAAATGGACAGGTTAATTTATAGATTGACTAATAACTTGCAATATTGTTGTCCAGAATAGAGTATAATGTTATCATGAACTTGAGTATCAAGATATTCTTGGCTACATTTGGTGTCTGTGAGATCTAAAACATTAACTTCTGTCCACCTTCCAATTTTGAGTGTAGCGTACAGATTCCATCCACTGACACTGCAAGGGATAATGAAGGACCAGGAATTAGGTTCACCCATTGGCTTGTGAAGTGAGGAACAATGTTTTAAACAGACAATAGGAACACAGGTTGTAGTTTTTAAGTACATTTTGCTTGTTTTTACTTTATTCAACTAGAGACAGTCCGACAACGGACTCACACCAGCCAACATGTTGATGTTTCAACCTATGAATACTTAGTGCATGACAGCAGTAGTACTCAGAACTCATGGATCAGACCACTCCAATCTTTAAATTCAGCCTTCATTTTGATCCCAATACATACATATAAATTTTCATGACTACACCTTGTGAAGCTATGATGTTGCCAAAATCTGTCAGGCAGAGGCAATAAACACCTGCCATAGTATTTCAAACAACCTTTGTGATGGTTCCCACCCTAGCATGCATGTCCACTACCACATTTTACATGATGACATGGCATAAGTTACAACAGGTTTGTGATGCTCAAATGTGTTATGAGGAAGTCTGGAACCCAGGCTCAGACACAGAAACTGGCAGACAGCTGGGATTTAGAAAAGGGTTTTATTTTAAAGACAAGAACTAAAAACCAATACAGAAGGGGAACTCAAAAGAGGGGGAAACTTAACCAACCCTACTTGAAACCAGGAAACACTACAAACCTACAGAAACTCCTAACTAAACCCAAAAGTGAAAAATACAAAAAAACAAAGCATAACAAACTAGCAGAGCTGACTAATGAGGTACTCACAAAATGAGGAATCAAACACAAATGGGGAAGGCAGGCTCAGAGAACACAGAAACCGGTGGAAATCCAGGGATGCAGGGGTGACGAGAGTCCAGCTGGGGTTATAGCAGGCTGGAGGCAATGCAGGGACTGGCAGGAATCCAAGGCAGGGAAGTGAGTCCATGACAAGAGCTGAAGTCTGCACGTAAAACAGGGACCAACAGAAGACCAGAGTCCATGTGTGTATCTGCAGTCACCATAGACTGCAGATACACACATGTCTACATGGAATGAGTCAATGAACTGAGCTTTAATAGCTGGAAGTGTGATTGTGGGCAGGTGAGCTGAATGGACTGATTACTGCAGCTGACTCTCATCACTGCAATCAGCAGTGCAGGCAGAGCAGGACTGACAGGGAGAGAGAGAGAAACAGAGGACAGACAGACGGTGAAAAGGAGGGAAAAGAGAAAAAGAGGAAGAAGGACAGGGGCTGGTGTGGGGATCATGACAAAATGGACAAAATAAATGATGTGTAAACCATCCTGTAAATTTATTCGTTGCAGTGTTCTGCACAATTCAAAGTCTTTTTATCCTTGTGAGGATGTGACAAGGTATGGTTTACTTTGGGATCTATCATGAAGTCATGAAGAATAATGTGAACATTTTAATGCAAACTCTAAAATGTTAAGCCAAATATTTTGGTTTGAGTGCCAGACTTGGCCTCCGTGCCTTCAACATTTTTAAACTATTGTTATTGTGGAGACAACCACTGGGAGTCACAAAACAGAAGAATTTCACATCCTCTTCCACACACCACCCTCCATCCTCCATAGTTTAATAAACTTCTATCTACTACACCTCAAAGCAAAAACTGACATCACAATAATCCAGAAAATTTCTTTGAACAATTGTTATAGGCTAAAGCTGACCAATGATGAGATCCGCCATGCCATTTTAACCATGGATGAACAGGAAGACTTGCCTAAAGACATGCTGGAGCAGGTTGTAGCACATACACATACACAAAAACACAGCACAGTGTAGAAAGACACTCTGAACATGTTCCATGTCCATTGCCATGTACAACATAGCATTGTGAGAAAAGCAATACGGCTGGAGAATGACAACTTAGTTCATTTTTCAATTAGGTGACTGACTTTTACAAATTACTGGCACTGTAATTTAAAAATGTGTACAAGATCAGTTCATCAAACCATGTTTCATGCTTCCAACTAAAAGATGTATTTATTTTTTGTTCATGTCTGAGTCAATAATTACACCAAGAACTTTTCCAATCAAATGCCATACACTTATGATTGTGTCTCTATTTGTCTGTATGTGAAGCTTCTGAAGTTTGTTCCTGAGAAAAGTGACATTGAACTGTTGGAAGATCATAAACATGAACTGGATCGTATGGCCAGAGCAGACCGTTTCCTGTATGACATGAGCAGGTACACACCAAATAAAGAAATAAATACAAATCATACACACAGCAGCACTTCTGAATACATAGGCCGGATTGTCTTTTGATCAGAATGTGGATCAGGCTGGCCCTGGGGTTTGGGGTCGCTCCCCTGTCCCTTCCCGCTCCACTTCCCTCCCCCTCCTCCTCCCGCCTCTCCTGCCTGACCACTAGTCCTCACCCCTCTCCCTCCCCTGGGGGGGCCTGGGGCCCTCTGCTGCCTGGGGGTCTGGTGTGGGGGCTGGTGGTCTCTCTGGGGGGGTGGCTCTGGCTCATCTGGGCACAGGCCTTGGTCCTTGCCTGTGTGCCACCACTGGAGTTCAGTTTCTGCTGGCTGGGAGCTTCTGTCCTGGTGCTGTCCTGGGGTGTGGTGGGGTGGGTGGGGTCTCGATGACACTGCTGGGTGGGCGGGGTTGGGATTTGGGTAGCGGGGGGGTCCTCGTGCCCCGGGCTGCCTGGGTCGGTCTTGGTGCGCTGGGGGTGTCGGTAGCTGCTCCCTCTTGTTCTCCGGGTCCGTGTGGTTCACGGTGGCCCCGGTGGCTCTCTGGGGGCGCCGCCCTGTGGCTCCTACGGCCCGGGGTGAGGGGCGTCCTGTTGGCTTGGCCCTGCCTTGCCGTGATTGCTGTTCTGGGCTTCGGGGTCCTTCACACTTGCATGTTTGATCAGGTCTCACCAGCTCCTGTCGAGTCCCATTGACAGCGAATGATGGGACCTGCCAGAATGTGCTGAGAATCTCTCCAGAGTCTCTACCCTAAACTCATTCTCTTTTTCACTAGTATCCTCTTCCAGCCTATTCTATTCTATACTGTCAAGATATCCACAGTTATGGTGTTCAGTACCATTTGTTTATTTATTTATTTATTGAATCTCTTTTTTTTGTTGTTGTTTTTTTTGTTTTATTGACGGGGAATAGCACAGCACCTGACACTCTTTAATTGTAATAGCACCGCCTGTTAGTCCCTATCCCTGTTCGTCCTGTCCAGTCTTTGTTTCCCCTGCACATCACTGAGGTGTAGCACTGCCCTCCCTGGCTCATAATAGGGAATTCTAATAAAGAACGTCTGCTTAGCTTTCAGGGAGGGCTGGTGATGGTCACACACTTGCACTAAATATTAAAATATTTGGCTGCAAGACTAAAATATGCATCAATCTCATAAAATGTTGACACCCCTTTTGTAGAGATAAACAATGAGAATTAATGCAGACAAAAAAAAAAGAATCTGCATCAGAAATACTTTTTAAATTTTTTTTTAACATGTACAGTACACTTTTATTACTTTTTAAAAAAAAGTGTATTGAATCTCCTTCGACATCACATGAATGGTGAGGTGGCGTCTGTTGTCGAGCCCAGGAAGGGACACTTCATACATTTCTCAGCAGAATCTTGTTTAATAGGTGCAAAAAGAGGTGTTTTATCTTTGAAAGAGAAATTACTTTGACCAGGGAGAACAGTGGAGCCCAGGTGAGTCACCTTACACCGAGATGCCAGACTTGTGCTCATTGTATATCAATACTTTGCACATTTGTCGCAGTCTGGTCAAATTCTTTTGTACATTTTGTACTGAAAAATGTTTCTAAATGTCATGCGTGCCTTGCTTTGCTTATGCGCTGTTAAACCGTGCTTTAAAAGTGTAATTGTCCCCTCTTGTGAAGTTCTGCAGCATCCCACCTGCCTGTTGAACTGCTGGCAGACAGTTCAAAGACACAATACAGCTCATGGTGTGGAAAAAGTAAAGTTTAGCTTTTAATATTTCGCTGCTGGTAAATTAGCCCACTTTTAAATTTCTCTCTCTTTTCATTCTTGACTCACTTAGTTTTTGCATTTTTCATGTGAACAACATAGGTTAACACTATTGACAAAATGGAGACAGTCTGAAAATAGTCACTGTTCTTGCCATATTTTAAAGATTTTGGATCACCTTTTTCTAGGAAGGCCAAACATTTTGGATTTCTACAACACATTGAACAAACTACTTCTGTTCCCACATAACTTGATCCATAGAGTGGGTGCAGTGCTGCAGTTGTTTTTCAGTTTTTTTTGTTTTGTTTTTTTTAGGATTTTTTTTAGGAAATTGTTTTTACACACACAAAAACATATTTAATGTGATCAGATTTCCTAACAGTCTATATTTGATGCTTTATCAGTTTATTCGCTCCATTAAACAGGGGTTTGTATCAAGTGAAATACAAAACACTTACATCTTTTAATACTGCTGCAGTTGCTAGCAACTCTTTATGCGTGTTGGAGTCCACTCACAGTTATCTATTTTCTGTCCTCACCCAGAATCAACCACTATCAAGAGAGACTCCAGTCTCTCTACTTCAAGAAAAAATTTGCTGAAAGAGTGGCTGAGGTCGAACCTAAAATCAAAGGTACATTTTTCTATCCTAAATTGTCAGTCACAGTAAATTAATACAGGAAATAAATGTTGGAAGCGGCTTAAATTGAACATTCTTTTTCATGCCCTGCTGAGGATATTGTGAGACACTGGATAAAACAATGTGATTTGTGTGATATCTGAGAACATGTATGGCATGCCCTCTTTGTCTCTCTGGTTTCAGCTCTGTGTCTTGCATCCAAGGAGGTGGTACAAAGTGGGACACTGCGTCAACTTCTTGAGGTGGTTTTGGCCTTTGGGAACTACATGAACAAAGGGCAACGAGCAAATGCTTATGGATTCAAAGTGTCCAGTCTCAACAAGATCGCTGACACCAAATCAAGCACTGACAAGTACAGTTAACTAACGTTCTTTATCTGGGATTTCCACAGAAGAGATTTTGATGTGTGACAGTAGGAAATGCACATGTCAATAATACAATGGTGAATTTACTTTGATGGTACTGCTATTCTGCATGCTGGCTTGCAGGGCTTACTGCCACACTTAAACATAAATATTATTAATCCCCTCTCTCCTAGATTACAGTTTATCTCAGTTGCTTTGGTACATTTCTCAAATCATCCTCGACATTAGCAAAACAATAAGTGCATTTCTCAAAACTACCCGTAAAATAGCAAAACACCATAGACTAGCTGCAAAAGCCAGTCTCTTGCTCAAAATCCTTAGTTCATCTCTCAAAAGTAAATATCTGTGTCAATGAACATGTCAGTGCCATCAGAATGACAAGTCCTGGTGTCATTGTGTGGATAAGACAGTCAGATTGTCATGGCCCCTCCCTCCTCTGTGCTACACCCTGAACCAGCTGACTGTCCGGGCCGATTGGACTCAGCTAGAGCGCAGCTGAGCCCGATCAGTGATCAGTGATCAGTTAAAGCCTGACTCGCTCCACCAGACTGTGCTGGATCATTGCCTCTGCTGGCTTCCTGCCAGCCGCTTCGCCCAGGTCCGCTTTGGCTCCGGACTCCCTCCGACTGCTCAGTCCTGCCTGGCTCGTTCCCGAAACTCGGCCCCCTCCGTCCCTGCCTCGGCTCTCCTCCACTGCACTTCTGCAGCCGCCGGTCCCCGCTGCGCTTCTGCAGCCGCCGGTCCCCGCTGCGCTTCTGCAGCCGCCGGTCCCCGCTGCGCTTCTGCAGCCGCCGGTCTCCGCTGCGCTTCTGCAGCCGCCGGTCCCCGCTGCGCTTCTGCAGCCGCCGGTCTCCGCTGCGCTTCTGCAGCCGCCGGTCCCCGCTGCGCTTCTGCAGCCGCCGGTCCCCGCTGCGCTTCTGCAGCCGCCGGTCTCCGCTGCGCTTCTGCAGCCGCCGGTCCCCGCTGCGCTTCTGCAGCCGCCGGTCTCCACTGCGCTTCTGCAGCCGCCGGTCCCCCGCTGTGCTTCTGCAGCCGCCGGTCTCCACTGTGCTTCTGCAGCCGCCTGTCTCCCACTGTGCTTCTGCAGCCGCCTGTCCCCCACTGTGCTTCTGCAGCCGCCGGTCTCCACTGTGCTTCTGCAGCCGCCTGTCCCCCACTGTGCTTCTGCAGCCGCCGGTCTCCGCTGTGCTTCTGCGGCCGCCGGTCCCCCGCTGTGCTTCTGCAGCCGCCGGTCTCCGCTGCGTGTCGGCAGCCCCGGCGTGCGCTGACCATTAGACTGCCGGCTTTGAAACTAGTCTCCGTCCCTCCGGTTGGACTTGATGGACTGTGAGTCTAGCCGTTTTGTTTAGGTTTTGATTTTAGCCCACGTAGTGGCCAGTATTGTTCTTTAGTCTTGATTAGTTTAGAGCTCCGTTTAGTTTTAGTAAAAGTCATTGTTTTCTGTATAGAGTTTGGTTTGCATTAGTCTGTTCGGCCTTTATCTTGTGTTTCTTTGGATAAAATCCTTGGTTTTGAATCAGTTCTGCTTCATGTGTGCCTGTACCCAGGGTTGAACAAGTAGCTTTGAGAATTTCAGTTCTGATCTGAGAAATGTACCAAAGCGACTGAGAAAAACTGTAAAGACATAATTACTACTGGTGCCGTCCTGGCCAGAGAGTGTTAATCTTCAGAAATTTTCTGTGAAATTGATAAAGTTCTGTTAAATGCGGGCTGCACAGTGGCGTAGTGGTTAGCACTTTCGCCTTGCAGCGAGAAGATCCCTGGTTCGCGTCCCAGCTTTCCCGGGATCTTTCTGCATGGAGTTTGCATGTTCTCCCTGTGCATGCGTGGGTTTTCTCCGGGTACTCCGGCTTCCTCCCACAGTCCAAAAACATGCTGAGGTTAATTGATCATTCTAAATTGCCCGTATGTGTGAATGTGAGAGTGGTTGTGTGTCTTTGTGTGTGGCCCTGCGACAGACTGGCGACCTGTCTAGGGTGTCCCCTGCCTTCGCCCGAGTCAGCTGGGATAGGCTCCAGCCCCCCCCGCGACCCTAATGAGGATTAAGCGGTGTATAGATAATGGATGGATGGATGGATGGATGGATCTGTTAAATGCCATCTTAACTGCAGTTTTAGTTATTTCTATTAAAAGCACACCAAACTGACAAATTATTGTTAAATGTATGTGGTTTGTGTTTGTAGAAACATCACTCTGCTCCACTACATAGTCATTTTGCTGGAAGAGAAGTTCCCTAAGGTGGCAGCTTTCAGTGAAGAGCTACAGAGTGTGCCAGAAGCTTCAAAAGTCAAGTAAGAAGGAACAGACATAAATTCTAGCAGTTACTATATAGTCTGACATAGTAATATTTACAAAACTGGAAGTACAATATTTAGACATATGGCATTTTCATGTACAACTAGAACAAAACTGGAATGAACTTGACTGTGACAAGAAATAAAGAATGCAACAGGTTACACATTGCCACTACACAGAGCTATTATTCACCAGGACTGTTTCAGCTCTGTCTAAAACCACAATTGTTCAAATAGAAAAAAAAAAATCTGTTTTCATTGTCTCTTTAGTATGGCAGAGTTGGAGAAGGACATCAGCATCCTGAGATCTGGCCTAAAAAGTGTTGAGGCAGTGAGTGAGCTTAGTAGTCTTTTACTTTTTTTCCACTATTGTTTAACTATGTTCAATTTCCCAACACCCTTTAAATCTTCTGTAAAGAAAAGCTGAATGATAGGTATTGGAAATATTCACATATCTGGACACCAGTTTGCTGCTGCGTGACTCTGATGTCTGATCATATGCAGGAGCTACAGTACCAGCAGGCTCAGTCCTCTCAGGACCCTGTTGATAAGTTTGTCCCTGTGCTCAGTCAGTTCATCACTGTGGCATCCTTCAGCTTCTCTGATATAGAGGAGTCCCTCAGCGAAGCCAAAGAACTGGTGAGTGGAAAACAGTCGCAAACTTTGTCTTGTTTTATCATTATACCAAAGTTTATTTCTCGGTAAAGACCAGTAAGAAGATTTCTCAAACTGTTGTACTATTCCACTAAAATGTGTCAGTATGTTAACAGTTAATAATCAAGTAAGCCTCCACATCAAGCTACAACAATAATTTTCCTCAAGAATGTTGACCAGACCATATCCATTTCATAACAGCACTACGGTTTTTACTTAGTATAACAAACAAGTGCTGCAACTTAAATCTGTCATCTAGGAGCTCCAGTAGAAATCCACTGGACTTCTCTTTTAAGTTCTTGAAGATGTTTTGCCTTCATCCAAGAGGCTTCTCCAGTTCTAGTTGACTGGAGAGTTTCAGATGTACTAGTACAATTTAAAAAAAAAAAAAAAAAAAAAAAAAACATTGTGGAAAAGTTAAATATTTTCCATCAGTTATTTAGGATAGGAATTTTTACTATATTCTGACTGCAAGTGTTTAAAGTCCACTGTGAAATTTCCATTGTCTGTGATGATTTGGGATGTTGTGTTATCTGCTGACGTTGGTCCACTGTGTTTTATCAAGTCGAAACTCAATGCAGTTGTCTTCCAGATTTTGAAGCACTTCATGCCCTCATCTTCTGAGAAGCTTTATGGAGATGCAGATTTCATTTTCCAGCAGGACTTAGCACTTGGCAACAGCACGAAAACTACTACCAAATGATTTCCTGACCATAATATTACTGTGTTAGATTGGCCTGACAACTCACCTGACCTGAACCCCATATTGGGAATTGTCAAGAGAAACATGAGAGACAACCGACTCAAAAATACGGACAAGCTAAAGGCAAAGCAACCTGAGATTCAGTACCATCTCAGCAGTGCTACAGGCTCATCACCTTTATGCCAACTGCACTGATGCAGTAATTTATGGTAAAGAAGCCCCAAACAAACTACAAGTAAATGAACATTGTTCTCAGAGGTTGGGCATTACTGTATGGTTTTTGTTGTTACTCCGCCATCAAACATGGCGGAGTTATGTAACAATCAGTGTACGTTTGTCTGTTTCTCTGTGCGCAACATTGCTCAAAAACAGAATAATGGATTTGGAAGAAATTTTCAGGGAATGTCAGAAATGACACAAGAACCACCTCATTAGATTTTGGCAGTGATGTGGCCTATAGGCTGGGATACACGGATTTGTTAAAGATTTCTGTATCACTGCGAGATAGTGGCACGGCGTCACTGTAGCCATGACAACAAGTAAACACTACATCAGCTGCCTGCTGATGATCACATGATTGCGATCCTACTACAAATCCACCGCTGTGGACTTACCGGGACTTATCCATCAGATATCGTACAACACCTGAGCAGCATTGGAGGAGGCACTGCGCTCTCTGAGTGCTTTTCTTGTTTTTTTTATTGGTCTTAATTTCAGTTAATTATTAAAATTATTTGCAAATAATTCCAAAAGGGGCTTGAAATATTTGATTTCATGTATATTAAATATAGCATAATTTTTCAAAAATTAAATTTTTAATCAAGATCTTCAATTTTTTTTAGATGCACTAGTATGTGGTCACTCCAGCTTGCATAGCTAATGGCCTATTAACAATTCCACAAAAGTGTGAAAGTGAGAGTCCTAGGTTGTTTATGAACCATTAGCCATGTGAGCTGGAGAGTCTCTTTCTGTGTTTGGGTCTCTCTATTTACCATAACACAGGCATTAGCTGATATATACACAGTCTCTCCCATCTCAATCATAGATGTCTTGGCCTCCCTCACTAGTCTCTCTCACCATTCCTTCTATTATTTAATATTGGAATCAGTTGTACACCAAGGGATATTCAGTGACTCAGAAATAGACATATGATCGTTTCTGTCTTCATGGTGTAGTTCTATCCAGGAGTACTGATTCATCAGTGACTGAACCTTCCAGATACAGATGTCTTTATACTACAGTAACTGGAGATACATTCACGGCACTTTGATGATAATCTCCATCTGCCAATTGGCTTCAACTGTGTTGAATTAAATGAGTCACTTTAAAGGGATAAATGCTTTGCGAGCTCACTTTATATTTTTAATCAATCAACAATACTTTGACATGACAAGTCTTTTGTTGTAAATTCTTGCCTAAAAAGCCTAATCAAATTAGGCTTCAGAGGTGAAAAGCATTAGAACAGGAAAACTTCCAGGATGGATGACTACAAACATATAAAACTCTCCATAAGTCAGCTAGAACTGCAAAAGCCTACTGAATGAGGTGACAAATCTTTAAGAACATAAATGAGAGGTCCAGTTACTTTTTACTGAAACTCTTAGGATCACCATGACCTGGATGACAGAATGTGCACAGACTTAAATGTGACATAATTCTTGTAAAGTTACCAAAATGTACAGGAAGCGCATTTGTAGCTTTAAGACAATGGAAAAGACCCAATGACCACCAATCATCTTGTCTCTTGCTGAAGTTTGCAAAAGCATTGAGACACTTTGCAGAAGACTCCTACATGCTGCCGGATCAGTTCTTTGGGATTTTCAACAATTTCCTCACAGCATTCTCAGAGGCAAAACTGGATAATTACAACATCACCAGGCGCAAAGAGGAGGAGAACAGACGAGCACTTATGGAGGCACAGGTTAGTAGACATCATCAGCTCAGAGAAGTACAACATCTATAAAAAAGTATCAGCACACAGAATAGCGGTACTGCAGAAAATTACAATCTGAAATGACCACAGGAATGGAGGTAATGGGCGAACATGGAGAATGAGACACCGGAATCCAGGCAGGAGAGGAATGCATTCAGCTTGGTGGTGTGAAACCAGTGGGAATTGGTATGGAATAAAAACAGGAGAACAACGTTAACACGAATAAGGTCACAGAGCAAAAACTTGAACTACAGCTGGCCCGAGTCGACTAGCAGTGTAGAGAACAATGGTCCAGCATCGAATGGTGAAGGGAAGGGATAAAGGAGAGAGAACTGCCAATTAAGCAGAGGAGGAGGATGGCAAAGAGAAGGTCACTGTTGAAAAAAATCTCAGAGTTTGCCAGAGGGCTTCTTCTGAAGTCAGCTGGAACAGGTACTTTGGTCGGATGAGACAAAAATTAAGATTTGTTGGTATGAGAGAAGATACTATGTTTGGTGGACCCCAAACACTGCACATCATCGCAAACACGCCACCCTCACTGGGAAGCATGGTGGTGGCAGCATAATGATGTGGGGATACTTCTCTGCAGCAAAGGACAAGTCAAACTTGCAGCCCTCATGCAGTCTGCATGAGGGCTGCAAGTTTGAAGATTAAATTTCCAGTGGGGTAAAATTTCAGTGTCCAGATGTACAAGACTAATTTATACCCATCCACACAGGCTCAGTACTGTAACTGCTGCATCTACTAATGAGAGAGAAATCTTATGTAATCGCTTTTTAAAAAAATGATTTTTATTAGTTTCGATTGAAATCATATTGTAAAAATCTTTTTTATAAGATTAAAAAAAACATTCATTTGAAATGATACATAATGTATTTGAATTGTTTGTTATCAGGTCGGGCTGCACAGTGGCGTAGTGGTTAGCACTTTCGCCTTGCAGCGAGAAGATCCCTGGTTCACGTCCCGGCTCGGACCTGGGATCTTTCTGCATGGAGTTTGCATGTTCTCCCTGTGCATGCGTGGGTTTTCTCCGGGTACTCCGGCTTCCTCCCACAGTCCAAAAATATGCTGAGGTTAATTGATTATTCTAAATTGCCCGTAGGTGTGAATGTGAGAGTGGTTGTGTGTCTTTGTATGTAGCCCTGCGACAGACTGGCGACCTGTCTAGGGTGTCCCCTGCCTTCGCCCGAGTCAGCTGGGATAGGCTCCACCCCCCCCCCGCGACCCTAGTGAGGATTAAGCGGTGTATAGATAATGGATGGATGGATGTTATCAGGTGTTCATTACACAGTTGTTAGATTAATACATGAAGTAGTCAACTGTTTATTCGGTAGGCAGTTCTAAAAATGACACTTCTTCAAACCACTTTGCTTGTTTCCATATAGCTAAACAAACCCTAGTAATCTCATTCATAGATAAACGTATATGAAAAAAAAACTCACCTAACCTTTCTTTCAGTCATGATCTCCATCTCTTTGCCTACAGCTAAAGAGAGACAGGGAGGCAAGGATAAGGAAAACCAAAGCAAGTGTAAAAGAGAAGGACAGTGACTTTGATGACTTGGTGTCTGCTCTACGCTCTGGAGAGGTGTTTGATGAGGATCTGTCTAAAATGCACCGCAGAAAACAACGTAGGCACAACCTAGTCGACAGCAGCCGGGAGAGACCAGTAACAAAACTAAACCAGTAAGATGACACTTTATGGACAGAAGCACCTCACTGGGACTTTTATAACTCTGCTGAAACACATGGAGGTCTCAGTAACACTGTTGTAGACATGAAGTTATTTTCACTTAAATCTGCATTCTGGTTCATGGTTTGAGGTTGTATAGAATAAATAGTATATAAGCATATACACACAATACATGTATGCACAAAAATAACAATTTCTGTGTGCTTTCACCAGCCATGTTTATGTTTGGGCAGTTAATTGTGTTACACTGCTGTAAATGTTTGGTTAGCTATGTCTAATTTTTAGTTTGTGCTTAATAAATATCTCTAGCATTCTGAGAGTTTTATTTTGGATTTCAGTGTTCCATTCCCTGTAGTTAATCTAGCCTTTTGCTAAGTTAGCTTGCCTGTTGACCCTCCCTTACTCACTTCCCTGGTTAGTTTGGTTTGTGTATTTATCCTTCATCAGTGTACAGAGGAGTTAATAAAATTTTTTCACTGATTCTCTGGTCTCCTCATAATTCATGTCTGTGCTGGGGTTCTTAGTAAAGCCATGAACGACAGTCTTCAGTTTCCAATGACTCCTATAACTCTGAATTAATAGAAGTTTGTGGACAGCTACCAAAAGCGAATAGTTGAGGTGAAAATGGCCAAGGCACATTTATATTTTAGATCAAGCAGATTTTGTCATATTTCCAGAAGATGCATGTGTTTCAATAATTCCATCATAGAAAATTATGAGTTATTGGAGTTACTAGAAACTCAAGACTGCCATGATATGCATGGTGCAAGTGCTTTTTAATCTTATGGAGTTGTTTGTTTCCCTGGATGAGACCAAAGAACATTGTACTGCCTCACATTTACAATAACCTTTATTCTATTCTGATGTCATAATTTAGTTTCTAGAGCAAACAAACACTCCTATCAGATGAGCTCTATAAAGTTATCTGACAATACACTATTCCCTCAGCTGATCTGTAGAGAAACAGTTTTACACTAAATAGCACTAGAAAATATCACACATCTGTGGTTCAGTGTGCTGCTCGTGTCATGGTGAGTAGACCTCAGTCATGTTACTTTCTCTGAAAGAGAAAGAATCATTTCTGCAGGGGCCCGTTTCACGAAGCAGGTTTAGTGAAAACTCTGAGTTTGTTAACCCTGAAATGAGGGAAACTCAGAGTTTTCGGTTTCACAAAGCGAGGTAACTTAAACTCTCGGTCAGTTACCGTAGTAACAGACTCTATGACTCTAACCTGGTCGGGACCAGGGGCCCGTTTCACGAAGCAGGTTTAGTGAAAACTCTGAGTTTGTTAACCCTGAAATGAGGGAAACTCAGAGTTTTCGGTTTCACAAAGCGAGGTAACTTCAACTCTCGGTCAGTTACCGTAGTAACAGACTCTATGACTCTAACCTGGTCGGGACCAGGTTTTCCTCAGTAAACCTCGAGTTTCTCTCTGTCTCCGCCCTCTTTCAGTCACACAAGCCATTTCATTTCCTCATTCATTCAGTCAGCTGGCGAGTTTTGGCGAAGTCGAGTTCTGCCGTCTATAAATGTCATGTCCTTTTATGAACGATCCAGTAGATGAAGGAGCAGCATTACTGCGCAGAGAATTAAATGTTCGTCGGGAGATTGTTTTCAGACCGCGCATAGATGTTTTGGCATTTCCGGACAGTTATCTTTGTGAACGGTACCGTTTCCCCTCGCAATCCATAACCTACATCCACAACCTAATCCGTCCTTACATTTGCAACTTTACCAACCGCAGTCATGCTCTAACGTCCCAGCAGATGTTGTGTGTTGCGCTGCGGTTCTTTGCAAATGGGAGTTTTTTATACAACGTCGGAGATGCAGAGCACCTCAGTAAGGCAACTGTATGCAGAGCGGTCAGAAAAGTGTGTCTGGCCCTGAAACGACTTTTACCATCTTTGTCGTTTTCCCTGGACATAAACCTGTCAGAGCCATCAAGGCTCTGTGTGTGTGTGTGTGTGTGTGTGTGTGTGTGTGTATATATATATATATATATATATATATATTATATATATATATATATATATATATATATATATATATATATATATATATATATGGCTGAGTAGAAGTCTGTGTTAGTTTAAATAGGCTTAATTATTTAACAGAACATTATATGGATGCAGACATTTAGGCTATGTGTGGGATAAAACCACAGCACAGTCAAACAGCCACTTAATATTTAGGCTACTTTACAATGTAAAACATGATCAAAATGAGGTAGCTCCATGAGATTATGCCGACTTCTTACCTGTTTTAAAAATGGTTTTATATTTCATCTTAAGCTCCTGCCACATGCGTTTCTCCCCTGCGGGATTGCACCTAAATGAAATAACTTAATAGGCTACTATTCAAACAGTTTTCCTGTAATATTATTGTGATTTAAACTTACACATTGACCCGGGCAGCAATGTTCTCCCACACCGTCTCCCTCTCTTTTGCAGCTGCAGTGGTGCTGCACTTCTTTCTAAAAACGTGTTCAAACTCGCTATATAAGCGCATTAAGATTTCCAATTCAAGCGGTGTAGTCCTCCGCTTCCCCGTTGCCATAGTGACTCGTCGAATCGGCGCTCCATTGATACTGGCTTTTCAGAGTTGTGGTGCACGCGCTTAACTCCGGGTGAAACTACTCTGAGTTGATTTAACCAACTGAAATCAGCCGTTGTGAAACCGAAAACTCAGAGTTTTCTATCTCAGAGTAGATCAACTCAGAGTTCAGGGTTGAACTCAGAGTTTGTTGAACCTGCTTCGTGAAACGGACCCCAGATGTTTTTCTCAGTGAAATGAACAGAAGCTGCTAAAAATAGCCCAGAGTCTGATACTGAACCAAAGATCAGTGATATGAACTCACAGAACTGAATGAATTTAGTTTTATTGATTGAACTAAGAGAACACAGTTATCAGTAAGTGTTCTATGGTGTAATGTTAATTTAATTTCTATCTGCTGATCATTACAAACAGTACATTGTGACAGCAGCAGTTACAAGACTGTAGTAACATAATCGATCCATTATGATTGATCAGCTGTGACCTACAGAAAACTTAAAGCTAAGATTTAACTATTTTAGCATGCTCACAGACCTCATTTTGCATCTGTTAACACTCACCAAGTCAAGCAATGTAACCTGAGATCTACAGAACAAATTTAAAACATGTTAGAACAGGTTTTACCATCAGAGGTTACACACAGTCGAATGTTAACTTACAGTAACTTCAGCTATAATAACATCGGTGACTGCTTTTATATGTAATGTTGATCAGATGTGGACAAGAATACAAGTTACTCACATAACTTTAGCACCTACTTGCTTGTATCGACTTATGGAAGCCAATGCTGTTAGGCAGCGCCATCGATAAACACGACAGCAGCTGCTAATTGTGGGCGGAGCAAAGTGTCTTTGGGCTTTTACAATTTTTCTCAATTGATAAAACACTGTTCCTGAAAAATAGCACACATTTCCCAACACACTGCACACTATTTTTTTTATTGGAACACAATTCACAAAACACTGCACACTTGTGTCAAAAGCGCACTTTATCGTCAAAATCTGAACTTTGTTTTCAAAATTAAGGCACATGAAGCAAAACTAGGACACTGCACTGCTAAATGCAAAACACTCTTCTCTCACTGTGTTTTCACATGAAGTGTAAAAAAATGATACAGTCCTCAAAAATGACAACTTAAACACAAATGCATCCTATAAAAGAATCAGAGGGGCCATTGCAGTGCCTGACTGTACATTATAAAATAAAAATAATTTTAGACAAAAAAATACAGCACTGTATTGTACACAGTACGGTATGCAGATATTTACACCATGTCTGCATCAGTTCTTTCAGCCTGTTCAGTACACAGGACCTCATCAACATCACAAGCTATGTTTTCTCTGGAAAGAAAGACCTAGTGTGTCTGATCCAGCCCTGACATGCATCAACAGAAACATCACCACATGCCAAGACCATTGATTGCAAGAGATTTTCCCAAAGTATGGCTGCCGCTCATATACCTTCCACCTCCATGTAGAGAAGAATTCTTCCATAGGATTGAGGAAGGGAGAATATGGTGGCAGAAAAATGACAACAACCTGAGGGTTCATATTGAACCATTCCCGAATCAGTAGTCCTCTGTGAAAACTAACATTGTCCCAGACAACAACAAAAACTGTGTCTTCTTGCCAAATGCCCTGCTGCACCCGTGTCAGTCGGCCCTCACCCAGTCCATACAAGAAAGTCAACAAATGCTGGGTGTTCTATGGGCCCAGAACTGCATGACAGTAAATTACTCCCAGATTACTTATTGCAGCACAGAGGGTTACGTTGCCCCACGCTGACCTGGACGTTGACTATAGCCCATTGTCCAATGATGTTCCTCCCTCTTCTCCTCTTCGTCAGGTTGAAACCAGCTTCATCCACATAGATGCATTCATGTGTATCATCAGAATCCAACTGAAAAACTCTCTGGAACAAACACACACAAAACAGAGAAAAAGTCAGTCATGTACACTTTCTGTAATTTTACTAGCGCTTGTGAACCAGAATTATGCTTTAGATTTTTTTTTTACAGTATTCTCAGAACATTTCTGACTGCTTTTATTGTTACAGTATAGATGTACAACATTTACATACCATGTAAAGTAAACCACAATAAACCTGAAACTATTTACTTTATGCACCATCCTTACCATCTTCTGACCTTAACAACAGATTGTTCAGAGAATAGTGCATGTGTAAAAAGGACTATACTGTAATACAGTATTTGGGGTTATGATACAAAAGAGTAATTTCATATACTCACTTGCACATATTGAAATCGCTGTTCTTTCACTCTGAGGGAGTTCCTTTCAAAGGGAACTCTGTAGATTTGCTCCTGTCTGACCCTGTTTTTCTTCAGGACACGATTAATAGTGGAGAGGCTTACATTGTTGATTCCTCTGAAATTGTTGTTGTCTTGGATTATCTGTTGCTGGATTTCACACAGTTTAATTGCATTGTTTTGCACCACCAATTGGACAATCGAGGCCTCTTGGCATTGGTTAAATTAAGGCGGTCTTCCTGCCACAACACGCATTCTTACAACTCTACAAAAAAAAAAAAAGATAAAAGTACAGTAAAACTACTGTACTGTAAAGTATGTGTATATTAGAGCTGCTCATACCTGCTGTCCTCTTTAAATCGTTGAATAATTGATCCTACTGTGACACTCAGGTTGGGTGTCACTCTTTGCCCTGCTTCTTTCATTGTCATTCCTTGAATCGGCACATTATCAATGACAGTGGCATGAATTTCATCTGAAATTGGATTTATTTGCGTGGGTCTTTGTCTCCATCTAGGTCTTGGCCTTGGTATTTGTCTGGGTTGTGGTTCAGGACCAGGTACAGGGGCCGGGTCAGGTTCTGGATCAAGTGCATGGGCAGGGTCAGGTTCTGGTGCTGGCTGTGGTCTGGGTCGTCTACGTCCACGTCCACGTCCACGTCCACGTCCACGTCCACGTCCACGTCCACGTCCTCTTCTTCCAATGACATCCATTCTGAACAGCTAATGCTGTTTCCCACCAGGTTCTATAGTCTGCCGTTCATCGGCAAAAGTGTTTTCAGTTTTGACCTGTTGTGTCTTAATTGTGACAGCAGTGTTAGAACAGTGTCCCAGTTCTGCTTCCTAGTGTTCACTTTTTGAAAAATGTGTGCTATGAGTGAAAGGTGTGTTCAAATGAGCAAAAAACATGTTTAGTCTTTTGCAAAAAGAGTGCAAGAGTTTTGGAAGCTGTGTGCAATGAATAGTGTCCAAAATTTAGACAGCAGAGTCCTGTTTTTGAGAAATGAGTGCAGTCAGTTGGTGGCTGTGTGCAGTGAATGGAATTTAGTGTTTTATCAGTTGAGAAAAAACTAAGAAAACTTGGAATGCAAATCCTGCCATGTTGTTGTTAAAGCCAGAGGAGGTTCCTCTGAAGACAGCAAAATATAAGCAAGAAAAACATACCTCATAATTGCAGTAAAAATGTATTCTGATGAGTGACTATATAATAATCATCTTTATTTTGTTGCCAACTATGATAATGAAACTATGATTTTTTTTTGTACAAATTTGATCTCACTTACAAACTTTTGGCCTTTAGTGTATGTAGTAAAATGTTGTGGTCAGTTGTGTCAAATACAGCCCTATGATTCAGGAAGACAAGTCTGATGCATTCACAATGTAAGATTTTCACAAGGTCGCTGGGGACTTTCACTGGTGCTGTTACTGTTCTACAATACATTCTAAATCCTGAAATAAAGGGAAGGTTGGATATTGGTCTACAGTTGGCTAAAACACCTGGTTCGAGAGTAGGCTTTGTAAGTAGAGGTTTAATTAATTAATGTGGTATGTAGCCAACAGTCTAGTTGGAATGGGTCTAACATGGTGACATGTTGACAATTTAGATGAAGTGACCATCAATGAGATCAAGGAGAGGTCTATGACTGTAAAAAGGATTCATTGCAGCATTCTTGTGAGCTAGGTTGCACCCTCTCTCCCATGTGAGTGACATGCTCACCCCTCATGGCACCTCAGCCAACAGCCAATAGGATGTTCCGGCTATTGGCAGTGTATCTGACTGCAGTGGAGAGGAGACTGAAGCTGTGGGAGATACAGAGCTGCTCTGAATATGCCTAGTTGGAGTTGTGTGCGTTCTTGAAACACGTGAGTTGTCAACTATCACTGTTTGTGTAGAATTGCAGTGGAACAACACAACAACCATCCTAACATTGGATAGTGAGAAGATCCCGAACTCACTATAACAATGACAGAGATAAATATAAACTAGCTCACAGAAACTTCCAATGCCACAGCACTTGACAATACAGCTGTGACAGTTGTGGAGAGTATGTAATGAATTTTCATTTACAAAGACTGTTTAATATTAACAAACTCCCTGAGTAATAGTTTACTTTACCTTTTTTTTAAAAAAAGCAAATGACAGATCACCTTGAAACACTAGTTTAGTGATTCCTCAGAGGGGTGTGTGTCTTCTCATCCGCATCATGAATATCTTCTCTTGTGTCTTTGAGTGATTTTAGAAAATCCTAATCCTTCACACATTTCCCTTCACTAGAGAAAGTCAAGATTCACCTGGTAGCAATTTACCAATTCAGAACAGATTTAGAAAAAAAGTCTAATGGAAATATATAGAAATATCCTTGACATATTTTGACAACTTATTCAACCACTTTGCATGTAAAGACTTGTGTAACGAACTAATACCTAAATGTTGTGGGGGGTGAGACTATTCAACAGAGAACCATTACAATACATTTTGATCAACATGATATAAGCGATAATGTAGGAAACAGCAGAGAATTGTACAGAATCATTTGCATGGATGTACCAAAGCATTTGCAACTTGTTCAAAGAAATGAGAAACTGCTGTTTTGATGTGCACAAGTCACACAATGACGTGAAGATTGAACAAACAGTTTTGAGAATTTCAGTTCTGATCTGAGAAATCATCAGTACCAAAGTGACTGAGAAAAACTGTAAGTAACTAAAAGATAAATGACTGTATATAAGAAAATAATTACAGTTGATTAACATAAATAATAAACCATAAGTTTACTACTGAATTTACTTTCAAATTGATTGACAGGAATGAGAAAAGTCAAAGAGGGGTACTGTCAGAAAACTTAGAAAGCAATGAGACCTGTGAATCCCGGTTAAATTAGTGTCGGCACTACGTGTTCTTCAGAATGTACTTGATTTTGCATTTGAATGTACAGGCCATTCTTAAGGAGTCAAATGTCCAGTCTTCAATACATTTTAACTTTGCTCTGCAGGATTTTACAGTGACATTATTACACATGCTGCCCCTTCTATACTCTGTCAGATCTCCTGTCCTGGTTGTGTTTGCCTTAAAATGACGCTCTACAGTAAAAGTCTTCAAAGAAAAATGACCTTTCGTCACAGGATGTGAACTGATGAAAGAGCTTTCATAGTCCAGGACAGCAGCTATCCTGCTGATCAAGGCCCCAAGTAAAACAAACAAAAACATGCACCTCTGCTAGGAATGCTTGCTGTTATTGTAATATTAGGTCCACTCGACTGATTCTGATTGACATCACATATATGGAAATCATTAATTAATTAATTAGTTTATTTTCATATACAGGATGTCATTATGTACAAGTAAAATAAAAACATTTGGCAAGTGAACAAAAACTATCACAAAATATAATTAACTAAATATTTAACTTACTTTATGGATCTTGCATGTAATTTCCATAAAAATGTTTGTGTAATGTTGCACTTGTGACTAAAGAAAAGACAAAGTTCAGAGGCAGTTATAAAATATTTTACTCTTATTTTTCTCCGTATGAGTAGCAATTTATTTCTTATTTTAATTTTCTCTAAATCTGCTCCATAAAAATGATTCGTTTGGGCTTATGAATGCATGTGCCTGACTGATAGATGACGTTTACATTGCAAGTTGCTGCACTAAAAGCCTTGTCAAGGTTAAAAAGGCAAAGTGAAATCAGGTGATTGTAAATATACTGAATCTGTCTCTTTTCCCTTAACAAAATGACGAAGACTAATATTTTTCAGAGAAACTGCCAACAACATATTGGGATGTTTTTAGTAAGCTAAGGACTCCACTACATGACAAGTACTGACAAGAGAGGGGAAAATAGTGAAATTTGGCACCTCAGTCCTCTTCACTGCAGCACCTATAAATATTCAGTTTGGGCTAAAAAAAAAAAAATCAGTTATACATTTCTTTTGCTACTGTAACCAGATATTCAACATCTGAAGGCACTCACTCACAGAACCCTGATTTGTAATCATGAGAGAGACCTGTCTTTTGGCTTCAAATAAAAACATTTCCAAAAACACTTCTTGTTATCATTGTTATCTGTTGTAATTTTCTAAAAAAATAAATAAATAAATAAATAAATAAATAAAAAAATCAAGAGAAAGAAAAGGGAAAAGCAACATGACAGCTGCACAGTGGTTCAGTGGTTAACACTTTTGCCTTTCAGCTTGAAGTTCCCTGGTTCATGTCCTCGCCATCCCCGGATCCTTTACATGGACCTTAAATGTTCTCCCTGTGCATGCGTGGGTTTTCTCCAGGTGCTCAGGAAACAGTCCAACAACATGTTGAGGTTAACTGGCAACTTTAAATTGTCTGTAGGTGTGAATGTGAGTGTGACTATTTGTCTCTCTGTGCAGCCCCGTGATAGACTGGTGACCTGTCCAGGGTGTCCCCTGTCTTCACCCTAAGAATTATCAACAACTCAATGGATCTGCCTAATTCTTTAAGTAAAATCTGCCATCTTAAACATTCTGAGAGTCTATGAACTAAGTAGAAGTAAGCACTACTAGGTATTCTCACAATCTAAATTCACACCACTAACACAGATGAGACAAAAACAATCATTAGGTGGTCAAGAATATAGAATCTCACAGGCTGGTGTCAGCCGTCCTCATCTTTGCAGCACTGACAGAGTTGGGTAGTGTCACATTGTCATGCTGGGCGTCCCTGCAGAAGAACACAGCAGGATTTTTACAAGCCCACATTGCCACCTCTCCTCCCCCTCCTGCTTTTCCAGGGCTTGAACTTGACAGCCGGCTGCTATTATTCCCCCCAACTCGACTCACATAGCGGTCCCTTATCCTCTCTGCTTGGTTAAGGCGGATCTCATGGTTCTGGGTTTGACTGGAGAGGTACGCAGCAATATTTCTGGTCCGATAGCCTTCTTCCCTGCTGCGCCCCAGTAACATGGCTATATTGGGGTTCCTCAGAGCATAGATCAGAGGGTTGATAGCTCCGTTTGCCCAGGCTAACCAGATAGCCACAGTGTCCATTGCAGGGTTGAATGTGTAGTCCCCTATTGCTGTAACCAATCCCATTAAACAATATGGCCCCCAGCAAAAAATAATGAAAACAATCATTATCAGAACTGTGGTGGCTGTTCGCATTTCACTGTAAAATCGCAGTAGGTAAGCATATGTGGTCACTGGCCTGACTCGTATTTCAGAGAGCCGAACAGTCTTACAGATGTTGTAATGACAGAAACACATCAGGGAAAAGGGCAGTAAATAACATATAACAATAAGGCAGATGCTATAAGCTGTTCCCATGCGCGAGGTACCAGAGTGGAACACATACATGCAGTGGTAGAAACCTCGCTTGTGGAATTCCGTAGGTGTTCGGACTAACAGATACCAAGGAAGTGAGAAAATGACTGCAATTAACCACACAGCTATCAACAACTGAGTTGCTTTCTGGCGCCCTATTTTAGCCTGTGGCTGTTTGACAATGGCATAGTACCTGTCAAAGGAGATCAAAGTCATCGTCAGGATGGAAATAATACCAAAGCATGTGTTGAAAAAACCATTGGCAACACAGAAACGATCCCCGAATATCCAGATACCATCCTTACTGAAGAGCATGGCAAAGGAGAATGGCAGGCATAAAACAGCAGTGAGGAAGTCTGATAGCGACAGCGACATAATGAAGGCATTGGTCACCGTTCTGAGCTGTCTGTGTTTGATGATAACAATGACAACTGCAGAGTTACCAAGACTGGACAGGAGGAAGATGGAGAGGAGTACCAGGGCCTGAGTTGCCACTGTGATTCCATGTAGAACAGAGTTACTCTCAGCGGTGCTCAGCACCGATGGGGTGGATGCCTGATGGATTTGACTGAATTCACTCCCTCTTTGGTCTTTGAATGCTGATAGGTTTCCAGTGGTTTGCACTGTAGCCTCTATGGTGGCAGTCACTAGGCTGGTCACTATGGAAACAACCCTAAGGACACCCCACCACCACCACCACCAGACAGACAGACACACACACACACACACACACACACACACAAAAGAAAAGAAAAACCATTACAACACAGTCTGGACACAATATTTTGTCACTGCTACTAACAGCAAAGGCAGAGATAAAGTTTACCATTTTATATATCTTTTTATCTGAAACTTGTAAGTTGTGTGACTGTCAAACCAAATATACCACAAGATCCCTTGTAAATTTGTGTAATATGAAACTTAAATAATTTTTAAACATATAAGTAATTATATCACAGTAAATTCACATACTATATACTTAGCAGATATGTGTAGTATCAAACATAATTAGGACAACCATTACTGAAACCAAAATCTGCTACTGTATAAAAACCCTACAAGACATATGTAAGATGAAAAACATTTCATTAAATGGAAATGCACATAATAATATGAGGTGAACAAATAATACATAATGCATTTTATGACAATTGTGATAACATCAGAAAGATTTGTTGAGATTAGCAGAATCAGATATTTACACAAAGGTTACAAATTCTTATTTTGTAATAATTTGAGAGATCCTGACAAATATAAAGTTTTGCCTGACTATTAAAATATTAGTAGGGTATATCTCTATTTGTAATGATAGAAATAATGCAATACTGTGGCAAAAATGGGTTTAGAAATGTGAACATCCAAGGTGATGCACTCAGTCTTAACATCCGTGTACATCCTTGTGTGGTAGAAATGAGTTGTTCTGGGCAAAAACCATTCCATGCCAGTTTGTCTAATACAATTTCAGGCAGTATCAGGGACATATTAAGTCATGTACTATTAATATGAGTTTTTGACTATAGAAATTCATACAGAACTAGTCTATTTTTGTATTGATATGGTCATTTCAATTATATGATATACTATATAACATGAGGAAAGCATAGTTCCTCTTTATAATGAATACACTTAAAACACAAAACCGCTTTGTCTGTATAATTAATATGTGTTAATTAATATGTAAGTAGCACAGTCTTGGAGCCTTGTGTTCAGTTGTGTTCAGTTACTCTTTGGGTTAATATGTAAATGTTCTAGGTTTAGTTTGACCAGTCAGTTGTAAATGACACATTTACCTAGCTAACATAATAACATAACTTCCTATCTACATGGGAGCTGTAATAGCAACTCTGAATATCACTTTTTACTTCAAAGAAAGATACCAAATTACGTATTTATGTCATGCCCTCCACCTCGACTTAGTTGGCAGCTCTCCCTCCTTTCCCCCTTCCCTTCATGTGGGCGTGCGTGTGTGTGTGTGTGTGTAGGTGTGTGTGTGTGTGTGTGTGTGTGTGTGTGTGTGTGTGTGTGTGTGTGTGTGTGTGTGTGTGTGTGTGTGTGTGTGTGCTGCTCTCCAATTAGATCAATTCAGTGAAGACACCTGCAGAGAGCAGTGGCTCACCTGCTATCAATCTCTACCTGCCATAAAAGATGGGTTTGGACCACCACTTAACGCCGGAAAGCTGAACAACCTTCAGTTAGTCAACTCAGGCCATTATTCTCTGCTCTTGTTAACCTGTGTCTCCTTTGTTTTGTTCTCTGCGTCACTCCCTGCTTGGACCTCCTGCCTCCCACTGAAGCCGCCTCACACACCCTACCTGTTTTGATCTGGTTTGTGACCGACCACCCTCCATGGATTCATACCTGGCAACTCCCTGCATGAAAATTCCTCCCAGCCTCCCTGCACACCTTCAGGCTGGCAGCTAAGTAGTTTAGATCTGTTGTATGCAGGCTTGTTTCATGTAGTTTACCCTTCTTGGACAGTCTGTTTACTTGTGTCCCTGGTTTCTAGTTTGTGTTTGATTTGCACTGTGTACTGTTTAGCAGGCATCTTCTGTACTTTCTGCCAAAGAAGTGTCCCAGAATTTTGGTGTAGTCTTCTGCTGTATTTGTGCATTTTGCATAGCATTCCCGTGCATTAATGCATCTTTGGTGCACATCCTATTTCTGAGCCTAGGATTCTGTGTGTCTGGTTAGTTTTCCACCTCAGCTATTTCATATATTTGTAAGATTAAGTCTGTATTGTCCTCTGTAGTTTGATGAACTATGGCGCTTCATCAGCTACATCAGCTGCCATAGTCTTGTACTTCCTTCAAGCTTTCCCCTGGGGTTTCTCTAGTTGTCACTGTTGCATTCAGACTGTGTTTTAGTTTTCCCTGGTCATTACATCAGTTCCCTTTCCTCATTTCCCCTTTGTTTATTCAAATGATCTTCTCCTGTACTTTTATTATTTGTGTTAAACCATTTCTATTATATCTCAGTGTGCTTTACTTCCTCTCTCTGTGCATGGTCTCTGACTACCCCTGATAATTATTCTATGAGTCTGCTTTCAGCATCCACAAAGCTGTGTCCATTTTAACCATTCTTGTCACTGGGTCATTCCACCTGAATTGTTCCATGCCTGATCATCTTCAATTTCACTTCTGTGAATCCGTCTGTCTGTACACAACATTACTCAGAAACGGAGTAACGGATTTGGAAGGTCAGAAATGACACAAGGACCACCTGATCAGATTTTGGCAGTGATGCGGCTTATAGTCTGGATCCACGGATTTGTTAAGGATTTCCGTACCATTGCTAGATAGCGGCACGGCATCACTGTAACTATGACAACAAGTGAATGCTACATCAGCTGCCTGCTGATGATTACATGCTGATGATCCTACTAAAATCCACCGCTGCGGACTTCCTAACCGTTCTTTCCATGCTTTTATTTTGAAGGCATATGTAATGTTATGGGCTTTTATTTTCTCACCATTCCAGCGGCACAGGAAATGTTTTTCTAAGAAGCAGTTTCTTGACATGATGAAGACGCTGCCAAAAAGTCCAAAAATTCACATAAAGATGAAAGAAAAGGGTTACACGCTGTTGCTGTCTAGCAAAGGATGTGTCTAAACCTATAAGTACTTAGCTGCAATGGGGACAAGCTCTTACAGTGAAGAAATGAGTGAAGGACAGAAAGGTGAAAGGTGTTCAAAATAAAGCTGACAGCTGAACATAAAAAACGGCTTTGTGAAACATCAGGAGCTTCACCATTGTCTGGCTGGGGTTTGCTACATTGCGTGACCTAAATATGTAGCGGACGGCAGGAACTGATGGGACTCAGAAACAGCCCACAGTTTAATCATTTGTTCCTTGTATGATTTCCAACTGATAAATCACAGCCAATTTGTAGTAGAATCACAATCATGTGATCGTCAGTGGGTAACTGACACAGTGTTCACGTCATGGTTACAGCGATGCCGTGCCGGCAGCTATATCTTGCAATGGGAAATCCTTAACAAAGCTGTTGATCCAGACTATAAACCGCATCACTGCCAAAATCAAATCACTTGGACCTTGTGTCATTTCTGACCTTCCCTGAAAATTTCATCCAAATCCATTAGTCCGTTTTGGAGTAATGTTTCACACAGACAGAGAGACAGACAAGACAGACAGATTCACAGACAAACGTACACCGATCATCACATAACTCCACTGTTCTTTAGTGGAGTAATAACTGAGCAGCAGGGAACATGGCGGAGTTATGAGACAATCGGCGTACGTTTGTCCGTCTATGAATCCATCTGTCTGTGTACATTACCATCATTGTAAATGATATGACTGAGCAGCCTTGGCAGAGTACTGCGCTCTCAAAGTGCATTTCTTGTATAATATTGATATTATGCTAAGAGAAAAACTGTAGTTTTTCAACCCATAGATCTTCAAATCATTTTATTAAAAGTGGTACCATAAGTGATCAAAATCGTGTTCAATTAGATATATTTTGTGCATGTAATATCGGACATAGTGGTTCACAATTTACATCATACTAGACACGTGTATAATAAAGAAGGCTAAAGGTGTGTCTTTGATATAAACAGCTGGTACTCACTGTTTCAGTTTTTTGGCACCATCATATAACTGATTGTACTTATGTACATATCAATGAGCTTGCAACATTTCAGGACTCTTGCTACATTATTTCTGACGTTATGGCACTTCAAACATTGCTGCACACACTGGTGTGAAGAAAATAATACTACAGTCAACATGACCTCACCCCTCCTTAAGAATTTTTAACTCAAAGACGACCGTTTTTGAGTTGATGATGATGCCAGATTTGACATTTTTGACTTAATAACAAATATATGCACAGAAAAAAAAATCAGACAAATATGAGATGGTTAGGTGTGAACTCATTAAATAGTTCTGTGTATTGAGGTGAAATGACCCCGCTATTTTTCTGTCAGTAATTTTTGAGGATTCAGTTGTTGTGTAATTGTTTCTTCAGTGGTCAGTGGCCCAATAACTATTTCAATTACTAAACAAATGAAATAGGTAACAATTCAGACATCTAAAACAGGCCCACTCAGACTGTTATGTATGCAATTCTTATCAGGTCCAGTCATGTTTGGCTGATTTTCACCACATAAAAAAGTGATTGAATAACATCAAAAATGAGGGGGAATAATGGTGGACTTTATGGGATTTCCCACTTACACAGTGGTTACCCTGAATAAGAATTTCATTACTCAGGGTAACCACTGTGTTTCTGCTGTGTATATGAGAATAAAGTTCTTGAATCTTGAATCTCACTTACTTAATGGAGAACAACTGTTAAGATTGCTGACTGGTATCTTGAGAATTAAACCTAAACTCTGTATCACCGGTTGTAAAGGTCTGAATTCATAGCCGGATCCTTTACTCATTACACCCAAAAGCCTTTTCAGACATCACTCCATTTCATTAATCTGATGACAATTAAACATGTTTAAACATGTCTAAATGCTCACCTCAGTCATGTTTCTGTAAAAATTGCATCAGAAATTGTACTAGGTCAGATCTACTAACATTTCCATAAGACTTTCACCATGGCACAAGTCTGAACCAAACCGTCACATTAACATAGACATGCACAAGCAGTAATATATGGAGTCAAAGGAGTGCCACAATAAAAGATAAATAAATAAATAAATGTAGAAATATAAAGAGAAATAAATAAATGTGGAAATATAAAGAGAAATAAATGAATAAATAAAAAGGAAAATTTTGTCTTTGCTTTTCCCTTTTTTTCCCTTTAATTTTTCCATTTTGTCATTGTCTTTTCCGTTTTGCATTTGCTTTTTCATTTTGTCACTCCTCAGTCCACCAAGTAAATACAATGACAAAAGCCTTGGCTTTTCCTTGGTGGACTGAGCTGTCAATCAAATGGCTCTGGGCGGGGCTTTCTGTCCAGGTGGGTAGTCAATACCTGATCACAGGATTCCTGCCTGACCTCAGCTCCTAGCACAATGAAGTCAAGTGATGTCACCGTGGCACTTTGGCTGATTCTACAGCCACCAAAGAAAAGCCAAGGCTTTTGTCATTGTATTTACTTGGTGGACTGAGGAATGACAAAATGAAAAAGCAAATGCAAAACGGAAAAGACAATGACAAAATGGAAAAATTAAAGGGAAAAAAAGAGAAAAGGGTAAAGCAAAGACAAAATTTTCCTTTTTATTTATTTATTTATTTATTTCTCTTTATATTTCCACATTTATTTATTCATTCATTTATTTATTCATTTATTTATTTCTCTTTATATTTCCACATTTATTTATTTATTTATATTTTATTGTGGCACTCCTGTGACTCCACAGTAATACTTTGAGTTGTGTGAAGTAGTTAAGTGAAGACTTTGTCCACATTTCAACACCAATGTTAGTACAAAACATCTCAGAGATGTTTCATACACTGTTTGAATGCCAAAAACACCTTTTTCTTACAGTTGAGCCCTAAAATCTAAATCTGCTAGGTAACCAAATGAAAAATACATAATAATAAAACCACACTGCAATGGAAAACAGACACCAACAGCTTAGAGATTAATGAAATTCACCAGTAATTAATGTAAGCTGGGTGTTTTTCCCCACAAGATGTAGGAGCTGAAGTTTGTTTATTCTATAGGTTTGGAACTATTGCCTAACTACTATTTTACACTTGCAGCCTCACAATAGCAGTATCTATACGGTATATGTGTCTCCAAAGACAGACAATTGTGCATATTTGCACCAGTAACTAATCAATTGCTGCAATTTAAAATGAATACTGAGAGAGCATGGAGGGTGAATTAGTCGGGAGGGATCCAAAACCAAGTCACTCTGTGTGAGTCTACATGTCATGGCATGACTTCATGACTGGATCAGAGCATTTCCAAAATGACAGGTCACCACTTTTGTGTGGGGTGTTACCAGCATGCAGTGGTTAGTACCTCCAGTTATGGACAAAACTTTACATGCACGCATGTATATCATCACAGTCTTTTCCAACAGCTCCTACAACTAATTTTCTTCAATGAAATCATTGAAACTGATGCATCTTTGTCACGAAAATCAGTCATGCATTTTATAGCCTTATTACACTGAAACGGGTGTAGCACATCTTTGACCATTTTTTGATCTCACCCAGTTTGCAAGAAAAGTTACAGTGTGGTTAGAAAAGAGAGCTCTTCTGAAGCATCCAGCTGGGAGGCTAGGACTGCTAAGATATGGATTATCTCCATAAGTCATATGTTACTTACAAACACTGATCAACTGGCTGACTTACCTGATTGACCCATGGTGAATTAAATGTTCCTCCATGCATTATTTTTCTATTAATATGGATGTAGTATGGGGAAGTCACCTGGTTGAATACTCAGAGACCAGCAGGATTAACCTCCCCTTCATTGTTGTTTAGGTGTAGTTCAGCATTGGCACAATAGGTGGTTAATAAGTGAGTGTTGCATATGATGGTTGGTGGGTGTAGTGCTTGTCTCCCTAACTCTTTGATTGGACAGCTGGGTATAAAGTATCAGTCTACTATTTTAAAGGCCATCTGACTACTGGACACCTAAGATATGAAATCAGTACTGCTTGATAATTGTATCTGTGCTGAAATTTGCTAGTTTCTCTTGTCTCTATTTTTTAAAAAATATGTCAGGTTGGCTCACTGTAGCTCAAGGTAAAAATGTATGGATAATACTAATGCCAAGCACCCCATTATTGCAGTTACTTTTGCATGGTTGAATGGAATCCATGGGTAACTTCCTGCCTCACGTAGTTCAATCAGGTACAACATACTGGTGCCAATACCATGTAAATGTAAAAGCTCAGTGTTAATTGCTATGCAGACACAAAAGGAAAAGTGAATGGGAAGAGTATATTACCTTGGCTCAACAGGTGAGACAGTTCCCAACTGGTTGATGAAGCTTGGACCTGGAGAGTCAGCTGTGTAGTTGCTGCCACTGCTGCCCCGAAGGGCTGTGCTAACAGGTGAATCCATTGATGAAGCACAAAAACAAGACAAAAAAACTCATCCCTCATGTCACACACACACATTCAAATTAGAGTCAGTCAATGGTGCATTGCTAAATTCAAACGTAGTTCCTGATAACTCATTCATTTGTAGTTTATGAGGATTTTTTTTTAGTCCATTTAACTCTATTTGTACTGTCATATATGCTTTTCAGAGTTTATATATTTGGCCAAAATATGTGCTTTGCTTATTCGTATTGTTTCATAAATTTAAACAAATCACTAATATTTTTCCATATACTTAACTGCTACTGCATTGCTTGATATAGATGAAAGGTATTTAGTAAAATTGTACTGTAGCTAGAGTGATTTAAATATCATACACCATCAACAATATATTCCATCTACAAAAAAAACCAAAAAAAAAACCAGCACATCTTTTCCCACTATTAGCTAGCAATTGCAGCTGACTGGGGAATACAACAAAGGTCACAAAAGTCTTCATCATAACATCACGTAACTGAATATTTGAAAGGTTTAGTCCTTCACTCCACTTTGTTGTTTGGGCACTATCCATATTAACATTTTTGCTATATATATATATATATATTTTTTTTTTTTTAAACTGCATGTTATTGATTTGTGAAACACTTATTTAGCTATCCCCTCTCTTTCACGTATTACCTTTGGTAATTTTCTTACAATCTGTCCTCCACACAAACATGCCCATCAGTCATTTGTTTTCATTCGTGTTCGGCCCAATCAGCCTTTTCCTTTGCGCGATTCTAGAAGCAACACATCCGTATTCTCACCTCCGTGTATCAGTATTGTACATGTGCTGTTCAGATGCTGGCCTGTGGAATCCTTTGGATGGAAAGTCGCTTGTTTTTCTCCGGCTGTGCTTTGCTGCTGGAGGAAACACGTCACCGGAGAACAGCGGATCTGTTCCTGCTCTTCTGCTCTCTGCTCGTCCTTCTCTCCGAACCACAGCCTTGGAACCAGACGAGAGCCGCTGCCCGAATCGCTGGTGTGAACAAGATTTGGACGAACTCATGTACTCGCATCTCTATGTCTGTTTGTTTCCACTACGCTCTCCTTCTCTGAAGCTCCGCCTTCTGTCTGAACGTGCTTACATTTTCACGTGACGTTTCCTAAGGTTGCCATGGTAACTGTCGTTAGATTGTGCATGTACTGTAGGTCCCTGTACAATGACATTTTCAGGTTCATAAGATGATGATGAAAGGGATATTTCACTTTTCAACTCTGATTTGATTAGTATGATGATTCTCACAGGAAAGCCTTGGTGTGGCACCAGACTAACATCTGGACAGCACTGGACACACTATGAGAGTGACCACAATGGGGTTGAAGCAAAATGACATGGAAGTGTTTTAGAGGCCTCTAAGCACAAGTTAAGATCACATAATACTGATCGAAAACACACTTCACTACTATGTATCGACCAGAAAGCATGGCCTGGAAGGGTGAATACACTAATGGACAAAGAGGCAAAGCTATAATGATAGTTGGAGTTGGCTGACTTGACTCGGCTTATTTGTCAGCTGATGTCTCACCTCCTCAGCTATCCACCTGGTCACTCTGGTGATAGTTACAATTCTTAGCATTGTGAGCTGGTTGAGTGAATCGCCTTCTCTGTAAGGTGTGACAAATACTAGATTTAATTTGTTTATAAGGCCCCACAAGGTTTGTACCTCCTTACATTATCTTACTACTGTCTTTGAATATGGGCCCTTGCCCTATATGCTTGTTACTGCTGTGTGCGAGTGGGCAGGTGATGTGGAATGTGTCTCTCTCTCCTTCTTTCCAGCCACCACACCCACCTTGCAAAGCAGCCTGCTGTGAGTGGTTGGGCGCACTTATGGCCACTCATCAATCAACCTGTTGCTTAAATGCTAGGACACCTTCATGGTCCCATTTGGCAGCCCTTGAGCTGTTTGGTGGTCTTTGTTCTCATCTGACTGATGTGTGTGCAGTTACAGATATATATATATATATATATACAGATGTATGTATATATACAGATGTATGTATATATATATATATATATATATATATATATATATATATATATATATATATATATATATATATATATATATATATATATATATATATATATATATATATATATATATATATACAGATGTATGTATATATATATATATATATATATATATATATATGTATATATATATATATATATATATATATATATATATATATATGTGTGTGTGTGTGTGTGTGTGTGTTACAACAATTTTTAATTCAATCAAATAATTTTGATGTTGAACAGATTTTTCCCCCAAATGACAAATGTTTTTTTTTCCTTTTCAGTTATCATAACCTTGGAAAAAAATATAGTTATTTTTTCTGACTAAAAATTACATCCATCCATGATCTATACACTGTTTAATACTCAAATGCTCATTGTGGTCGCAGGGGGGCTGGACAGGTAACAGTCTATCACAGGGCTACACATAGAGACAAACAATCACACTCACATTCACACCTATGGAAAATTTAGAATCACCAGTAAACCTCAGCATGTTTTCGGACTGTGAGAGGAAGCTGGAGAAAACCCATGCATGCACAGGGACAACATGACAAACTCCTTGCAGAAAGATCCCAGGTCGAGTGTCCAGATCTTCTAGCTGCAAGGCAACAGTGCTAATCACCGAACCACTGTGCAGCGTTGACTAAAAAATATTTTGTGATATTATTATATATAAACAAATATTGTTATGCCAATTAATATCCCCATTCCCAATTTCATTTAAAAACATGCTCTCAAATCAGTGCCCCATTATCCATGTCCAGCATTTTCTTCCAGTTCATGTTCTCGTGTTCCTAGTTCGGATATGATTTCAGTAAAGGGGTCTTCATGTGCTGTGTTATGGGGAATGAAAGTGTAACATGAACCTCAAAACATCTGAAATACATTTCCCTCTTTAGGTACAAAGGGTCACACTTGTTTTTCCAGCTCATCCCACAGATGCTTGAAGGGTATTAAACCTGGAGAATTTGGGGGCCAAGTTAAAATGTAGAATTTAATCATGTTCCTCAACCCATTCCTGAACAGTTTGTGCAGTGTGACAAGAGCACTATCTGTTGAGAGAGGCCGCAGATACGACTGGAATAAGACGATCAATGTATTTAACGTCAACTGACAGTGGTTTTAATATGGCTGATCAATGTGTAACAATGTAGTGATAGTGAACCTCAGCTACATCCAGCCAGCCAAGAGTCAGTCCTAATTTGTGCTGCTCATGTTTTACTATTACATCACAGAGCTGCACATCCATTTTTCTGAAAGTAAGATTCCTGGCAATCTCAGAAAAATAAGCAGCTGCTACTATTCCTTCATCTAAGTCAAGAGTATTGTTGGAAATGATGCATGTTCCATATACCAATAATGTTTGAAAATATATGACACACACACTTGAGTTAGGTGAGAAAAGCATCTAAATATTGTCGCTACTGTGTATTTTACTGAATGTAATGGCCAGCTTTTTAAATTTTTAAGATGTACTGGAATTCTTATTGTTCCTGATGAAAGATGACATGGCGTAATTAAAAGTAGAAAGATACAATTTATTGATCTCTCCTCAGGGAACTTCACAATGGGATATAATACAATGGTATGCTGAAATATAGTCAAAAATCTAGGAGAGTCCTCATTTGATCATAGATATGACCCACTAGTGAAATAAGCAGAAATCATTATTATTCTTAAATTTCTGAACCTTATATTCTCATTTGCACTTTAAATATAACTGCATTTGTCATGGCTGTCTTGAATTCATTTTTCACTATCTTAAAAGGAGTAGTTTGTAGAAATCCTATGCCTGCTCATCTGGTGATTCGTACATGCTAACTCATGTCTTACAAACCGAAAGGTTTCCAAATCACTCAATGAGCAGATGTAGGGGTGGAATGGAGGAGCTGCCACAAGCAATAAAGAATGTGACATTGTCTGTAAAAACAGATTGTTTAGGCTTTGTTAAGAATTTGAATTGTCATATGCTCTAATCTGACTAACAAGAGTTAAGAACACATTAAAAACATTTGGCAAACAAGAGCAATCTTGTCATAATCCTCATTTAAGAGATGATTGTGACCTGGTGGGGAACATACATAACGGAGAGCCAATTGACAAAGTTAGAACCAAAGCTAAAATTTTTAAACTAGTAAAAACTGCTGATTTCCATTCATGATCTTAAGCTTTTATCTGCATCAGAGAAATTATGGTTCCCTCTTCTTTTATTTTGTGGTACATAGTGTTTAAAAGATGAGATACACTGCAATATGGTGCAGAACAGGTATATATGTTTTAATAGTCAGCTTGCCAAGGTTTTCCTTGAAAATTTAATTTCCATCAGCATAAGAGTGAGATCGGTCAAAGTGGATATTTGCAGGAGATCCCTATACGTTGTCAATGTCAAAGCAATAACAGGAAGCTCTGGGAGCAAGACTAATAGGTTCTATAAAATTCAGTAGCAATAATCAGAACTGGGAGTTTATGCTAAAAAAAAAAAATGGGACAAGTAGAAGGAGTGTTTAATTTTTCAGCACAGCCAACACTGAAACACATCTTGTCAAATACAAAACTTAGCAGGAAGAATAATGTGGTCATAACCATGCTGAGACTGAATCATGGTGATGGCTGATGACTCTGAAGACGCAGAAAACTATAGAACACTATCACACAGGAAAAAGCCTCCTGCGGCAGAGCTTTCAAAATTTCACATATTATTCACTGAGATCAATACTCAGCATGGAAAATTGTGAAGCAACAAAATAGGGAAACGAGTTTCTCCCGAAGACTTTACGGTCTCTCCACCGTACCAGACTCCAAAAGAACTGAACTGTCAGTGTAATTGTAGTAATATCCAGTGGATGGCACTGCGTTCAGTCTGCCACACATTTCACCAGAAGAAGAAGGCCGCAGTAATTGTCCCAGCTCATTTTTGACCAACATCTGATTTCAGTGCCAAACGGTAGAAACCACACTGGAAGTAATTGTTGGGCCACAATGGGTAAGTTCCAGCTGCGTTTGTTCTCACGTCTCATCTAATGACAACCGTCTCGTAGAGGCAGATACTGTTCACTGTTTGATTTACTACTGCTAGCTGTGAACGAGCTAATGTGGCTCATGACATCTTATTGCACTAGCTCTACCAGCCCCAGTCATTTATCAGCATCCCTTAATTTGAATAAACCAATGAGTTAAAATGGATTGTGAACAGAGAGCAGTCACTGTAACGTTATGTGCCAGAAACTGCTCTCGAGCTAACGCCGTTTTTTTCGTTTGCTTTACCGTGCAATGGCAGCCTCCGAAATGAAGAAGATAATCATCGGATTTGCTAATGTGTCAATAAGTAGTCCTTACGCCTATGTATACCTTTAGTCTCTGTCACAGAGACAATGTTTGAAAGTGGGACAACATTAAATCCGTTTGTAAGCTGCAGTTACACACAGAATACTTGGAAAAGATGGAGGGCAAATTTCGCACACCGAGTTCCAGCTGCACATCAGTGTCTGTAGACCCAGATAACTGCACGTAAACAGCCAGCACTACTGGGCTGGTCAGCTCTCCCCTGAATAATATTTTAGTAACTGGAATGCACTTAGCTAACTAAGTACTTCTGGTGTTATTTACAAGGGTTGACTGACTGCTGCAATGGTTGTTTGTGTGTCCTTCCAGTTGTGGCCATGAGTTCTACGTGTCCAGGCCTGTACTGTGGCAGGATGATGGTCAATGGATCGGTGGAAGGGGAGTGTGGTGTAAGTACAAATTGTCAGGTTTTTTTCTTACTGTTGGTGGATAGACTTCCAGAATGCGGAAGGTTGTATGCTAGTCATCAATCCATGCCATTAAAGAGCGATAGGCTGTTTTGTTTAAATTTTCTAATAGTCCATGTGTACAGAGGGACTGTAGCTTACTGCAGAGCGTTGTAAGAACAATACACCACAAACATAATTATCTTTCTGGTGTTGTTAGGAAAAAAAGATTAGGTTTGTAAAATAGATTGTAAGGTGTACTTATCAGGGTGGTCAGGGAGTGTGCATAGATCTTTTCATTGTATTTACATGTTTAAGTCATTGAAGAACAAACTTGCCAACAATTTTGCAGTTCAGATTGGGAGATGCTGTAGTAACCTGTCAGATCACCATGGTATCTTATGCTGTGAAGCAGCTCTGGACAAGGTTATGTTCAGAGTTTTGGATTTAAATAGTTATTTTAATCAGTTAGTGATGCTGAAAACACTGAAATATATTTTTATATTTGCTCCTGATCTGCTGCAAAGTCCGTTTATACTGCTGGTACTGCAGCTAATACAGCACATTAGAGGAGTGATTACTATGTTGGTATTCATTAAAGATAATATTCAATCAATAACATTCATTTTCTCTTTTATTTGACCATCAAAAAAATGATGTCCTGCATTATGGGGCAGACATAAATGCACTTCAATACAGTATCAGGTTTAATGTTTACCGGGTCTAATGTGCAGCTGTCAGATTGGAAGTATGCAGCTGCACTAATCAGTAAAATTAATATAGTAATAAACAATTAACTGTTTTCTATCAGCATTCCTCTCCTGTAGCATTTGCAGTAGCAGCACTTTTTTACCATCATAAATATTCCTCATTGTTGTCCAGTATAACAGTCTGTCATGTGAAGTAGGTGGCACCCCATCAGTCTGTTTTATGCAGAAGACATGACGTGTCAAACACCTGCTTTCTATGTGAAAGTGTATAGACTCTGAAGCAAAACGCCTAAGTTAACAAAGAAAGTTGGTAGCCACCATCCTGAGAGCCACTACCTCTGGCTAAATTCTGATGCGTTAACAATATCAATACAGTAAGATAACGTAACAATAAGAGTTACAGAGACCCTGGCATTATATAGGCACCAGAAAATTTTGAACAATATCCAACCATAACTCCATATCACTGTGTGATGAAGGGTGGTTGGGCTTCTACCACCTAAGTTGTAGACAAACTTCTTTTTGTATCTGTTGGATTGGGTTGAAAGTACTTTGAATAACCAAGGTAAATAACTGCAGTCATTTATGTAGTTTATCCAAAAGATTTGGGTTATTTTTCATCATATCTTTAACATTTAGCAAAAATTTAACAACATGTAAGATTGTTTTGTGACTTATTTTGAACAATAGTTAAACACAAGTGTCATTCAATTCTTGTGTAAATTTCTGAGTAGAGTGTGTAGCCATTTAGACTGCTTCCTGAAAGGAAGTGCATTTTACTTAAAAACTAATGTGGATATCATACTCGTTATTGAGGTTATGCATATGGGGCCAGTAGTGATGTCTGTGAGTACAGTTGACTTGTATAGGCAAGTATAGGAAATTCATTTATTTTTTAATCATTGTTGATGCAGTAAAATGCATTGTAATGTTATAGATCAGTATTTCTCAAATGTTATTTATACAGACAGTGTTTCCTCTCGGATTTTTTCCCAGCAGCAGCGCTGCTCTGCTCCTGCTCCAATCCTGAATTTGGGTCATATCGGAAGCGGACATCTTCAGCAGTAGTATAGAGTGGTATAAAGTTCACGTAAAAGGGAAAAAAATAGTTCAAGCAGTAAATGTACAGCAATCAGGCATAACATTACTACCACCTGCCTAATATTGTGTTGGTCCCCTTAATGCTGCTAAAACTCCTCTGACCCAGTGGGGCGTGGACTCAGGACCTCTGGGGATGTCCTGTGGCACCAAGATGGTGGCAGTGAATTCTGTGGGTCCTGTGGGTTGCAGGGTGGGACGTATCTAGATCAGGCTTCTTCTGGTACATCCCACAGATGCTGAATAAGATTTGGATCGGAGGAGTGTGGAACCCGGATGAAACTGCTCTGTCATTCCCCAGGCCACTCCTGAGCAGTTTTTGTGGTGTGTCGGGGTGCATTGTCCTGCTAAGGGTGGAAACTGGCATCAAGGACTGCTGTTGGCAAGGGGGAGTTGGGGGATTGCTTGACCTGCAATGTTTAGGTGGGTGGTACATGCCAAACATCTACATGAACGTCAGGACTCAAGGTTTCCCAGAAGAACATTGCATTGTAACAAGATGATCAATGTTATTCACTTAACCTGTCAGCGGTTGTAATGTTGTGGCTGGTTGGTGTATATTTGGTGATGGCAGTACGTCAGTGACAGAGCACATATCACATATAAGACATCACGTGACTCCATAAGTGTCTTTCTAAAGTCATTTGCCCTAGGTCCTGTGTTCCTTGACAGTGTCGTTCAGAAGTGGCACCAAGTTTAATGGTTTTGCTGCCTTCTTACTACACATGATGAGAGTCATCTCTTCGGCTCACAGTTGTTCGCCAGTTGTATGTGCTTATCAGCTTTTACTATGTGGAGACCGGAACGATATGAAATCTTCTGTCTTCTGGCAACTGATGTGAACTTGGACTGCTTTTATTCACAATAATTTTGTTGTTTCCGTTTCAAGAAGGTGTTTCTGGTTGTAAGATGCCATTTGAGGTGTGATGGCTTCATACATTAATTGCTGAGAATATCTCCACATATCACTTATTGCGCAATGGGCTCTACCTGCGTCCTACTCCAGCTTAATCCTAATTTCATGTAACTCTAGTCATACCATCACTATCATAATGTCCACAGACACTTCACTGGCATAGGTTTGGCATGGTGTTTCGATTCAGTGTTGTATTTTGATAATATTTGTAATTAGTTTTATTTCAAGTCTTGGCAATTCTTCCTTTTATCACTAGAGGGAGCTTGCATACCACCAGATGAACAATTACCTCAAAGACCCACTGTTTTAGATTAAAGACTTTACTTATCTAGGGAAAGACAGACAAAAAGAAAAATTTAAGTCTGGGTTTTGTGGTTGTAGTGAGTTTTTTAATGGACTATTTTTAATCACAATCATCTGTGTTTCCTGGCAGGTTTGTCCTCGAGGAGAACGGGCCAACATTCAGAAGGTGTGTGAAGCCTGCACTGAATCCCCTGAGCTCTATGACTGGCTCTATCTGGGCTTCATGGCCATGCTCCCGCTAGTGCTGCACTGGTTTTTTATTGAGTGGTACTCTGGAAAGAAGAGGTGAGACAGGATTACACACACTTCTTGATGTTGTACAGCATACTGGTAAAGGTTCTCTTTTGCTTTGTTTATTAATAGTGCCTATTTTTGCTGTAATATTTCGTTGTTTGTATTTATACATGTAATGTGGGCTACTCTGTGGAGAACTGAGCCATTGTCACGATACTTTATGTTACTCTATGTCAATAGTTATTAATTTTTTTTAATGATCTGTTTTTAATAAAAACCGGGAGGATAAAGGTTTGGTATGATTTTAACCGCCTTAGTCTATTTTTCAAGACACACAAGTGATAATGTTGATGAATGAAGAAACACAAAAATAAATTGACACATAAATGAAAATAATAGAATAAAGAGATCATCTCACTTTCTTTTACCCTCAAAGAAAGTAAGTAAAACCCAGTGGGCAATCAGAGTGAAGCTGCAGCTCTTGTGCTGAAATTAAGATCCCGAGTGAGTGGCCTGGACTGGGTGACATTCCACCAACACCCAGCATCAGCCTCCACATGCACCGTGACAACAAGTTTGTCAGCACTCGGCACAGGATAACAATAGTGGATTGCTTAGGTGGAGGTGGTGGGGGACACATGGTTATAAACCTTTATTGAACACAAAGGCTGTCTCGTCAGAGCAACCATTAACCCCTGCTGGCTGCAGTGTGTGCGTGGACGAAGACAGCATGAGGCCCAGGCAGCTGCAGACTAGTGCGCCTTGGGAGAGCTAATTTCATTGAAATGTGTGTTAGAAGGGGTCTATGATAAGGTTAATAATTCTGTACTCCTGTTGTTGATCTTGTGCTGTTGTCTGTTTAGTTCCAGTGCGCTGCTGCAGCATGTGACAGCTATGTTGGAGTGCAGCATGTCAGCTGTGGTCACTCTACTGGTCACAGAGCCAGTTGGAATGCTCAGTATCTATTCCTGTCGAGTCCAGATGCTATCAGACTGGTACACCATGCTGTACAACCCCAGTCCAGACTATGTGAACACATTACACTGCACACAAGAAGCTGTGTACCCACTGTGAGTACTAATAAAAGGATGTTTTAAAAATCTAAGCAGAGCTACAAACTCAAAAAATGCAAGGGAAAAATGGCGGGGGCGGCGGGGGATCCGAATATTTGGATACCACCATAATGACCGAATATTCGTGTATTCGGGGCCAGCCCTAGTATTTGTTTATCTTTCTTTCAGAAAATTTCACTGCTAAAAGATAATAAAAACAATATAAATAAAAATTAAATTAAATGCAAAATAGCCAAACAAGTGAAAACAGAGATTTTTAGGGTTCCAATCAGTACCATGAAAAGAAATTCAATGTTTTCTGATATTTTTGAATTCATTCTTCATCGTGTTTTTCCACTCTTTGACCGGAATCTTTCTAAATTTATTTATGTAGCTACACTATTGTGTTAATCTACTATGCATTCTGCTTGGTGCTGATGATGCTACTGCGTCCTCTATTGGTGAAGAAGATGGCATGCGGTCTGGGCAAGTCTGACCGCTTTAAGAGCATCTATGCCGCTTTGTACTTCTTCCCCATCCTCACTGTGCTGCAGGCTGTAGGAGGAGGTCTGCTGTGTGAGTATTAATGATTGGCACAGACCCAACTGGTCCCAGTGATGGAGAATTGTATAGTTTTCACAATATTATGGCTAAATGACAGTTATTAATCCTTATGTTCTTTATGTTCTAATAACATCTTAATTTTGTAGGTTGATGTTATCATCACTGAATAAAATTTTATATGTTGCAGACTATGCATTTCCCTACATTATCCTGGTCCTGTCTCTCGTCACGCTGGCCGTTTACATGTCTGCCTCTGAGATTCAGGTAACTATTGTCAATGCACTGTGGGTCTGGCATAGCAGATTTATTGACACATTGAATGTGTCAATAAATCTGCTGTGTTGAATAATTATACACTTTGTTTTATCATAACTGTAAAAAAGTAAGATTTTATATGTGTGTTGCATTTAATTTTGTATTACTTGATTTGATTGTGACAAAGTATATCACAAGACATTCTCAAGTTTCATTGATCATTTTCAAAGAGGTACTGCATACTTTAGAAAGAGCATAATATATTCCCAGGTTGCTAAAGGCCTGTGGTTTGAATATAAGGGTAAAGAAAAATACAGGCCTTTCCTAGCAGTGTCAGTGATTTCTTCTGCAAAATTATGCCTCCCTTGGTGGCATTTGCCTTAACATTACTGCAATGATGCCAGTGATACAAGAACAAACAGTTGAATGTTGCAGAAGCTTTTGAGAGTTATTGAGCATTTTGTATTTAATTCTGGAAACGAATGTCCCTGTATTTATAATTCTGTCCTATTTTCTCTGTGTGCTCGCCCCCCACCAGTCATTTAAAAATCTGGCTGCTAAGAAGAAGCGCCTTGTTGTCCTGTTTAGCCATTGGCTGCTGCACGCATACGGCATCATCTCCATCTCCAGACTGGACAAGCTGGAACAGGACATACCACTGTTGGCTCTTGTGCCAGGTCCTGCCCTGTTTTATATTGCTACAGCCAAGTTCACTGAGCCCAGTCGCATCCTGTCTGAGGGCGGCAATGGACACTAAGCTGAGATTGATTGTAAATTCATGTAATTATTTCTTGTATAGTGTCTAAAAATTATAACAAAACAGAATCAGCTTCAGCTTTAATGGCCAAGTACATACACAACATAGAAGGTTTTGGCCAGTGGCAAGTTAGCAGTGCCCAGAGTATTATCTTTAAATGCCTCAGTTAAAAAAAACAGAACTATCAGTTTGTTCTCCTGTGATACAGAACAGAAAAGCTACGGAGCTGAAACCAAACAATGTTTGGTATTTTAACTTTATAAATAAGCTAAACAACTAATCAAGTTAGTCCTGCTTCTTTTTTCCAAATCTTGTTTGGAGAGTCAGTTCCCAATTTCATTCTGCCCATCATCTGACATCGTACCAAAATGTGGTCATATTTAAGTTTTGTAAATTGTGTAAATACAGGTATTCGTCATTGATGCACATGTACACACTGATCAGCAACAACATTAAAATCACTTGCCTGATACTGTGTAAGAACCACTGCAACAGCTATGACTCATCGAAGGCTTGACTTCAAGGATCTCTAAAGGTGTCCTTTGGTTGTCAGGATCCAAGACATTAGCAGGCCCACTGGATTGCAGATGTTTTCTGCCTGACACAGTGATTAACACAAGATTATAAATAGAAAATTCCTTTGTTGAAATTGATGTGTTTAAAGGAGAATGTTCCTGAAGTTGGATTGTAGTTTGTCGTTTGGCTTGAAGTGGTGAATGACTTTAGGTGGCTGAATACATTAGGCATCTCATTTTATATATACACTTAAAAAAGCATTGACTGGATGTTTTCAAATTCAAAAATGTGTTATGCATTTTGTAGTAGCCACACAATTCATGGTGAAATGCCATTTATAGACAGTAGCCATAAGGGAAAAATTAAAAAGATTGTATTCAACATTAAAAAAGTAACTGTGCAAAAAGTTCAACGTAAAAATGCATCTTAAAAGAGTGAGAGTGACAGAAGCAATGCAAAAACATTGACCAAACTGTCAAAAATGAATACTGCTTAAGGAGCATCAAGTCCTGTAAGTTGTGTTCTGGGTCCTCCAAAGGTCACACTTGCTTTTCCAGCTCATCCCACAGATTCTTGATGGGTTTTAAATGTGGAGAATTTGGAGGCCAAGTTAAAATCTAGAAATGAAGTCATGTTCCTCAACCCAGGTGATCTGCATTCTTCTCCCCAGGTTAACAATGTATGCACACCCATTGCCCAGCATATCCCACGCCTTGACAGATACCCCTGGAACAAGACAATCAATGTACTTAACTTCAACTGACAGTGGTTTTAATGTGGCTGATTGGCATGTAACAATGTAGTAATAGTGAACCTCAGCTACATCCAGCCAGCCGAGAGTCAGTCCCAATTTCTGCTGCTCTTTTTTTACCATTACATTACAGCACTGAGCATCCATTTATCTGAAAGTAAGATTCCTGACAGTCTTAGAAAGATGCACGACTGCTATTCTTCCTTCATCTAAGTCAAGTTTGATGATCATGACTTATAAATCATGAAAATAAGAAATCCAACATCTTAAAATATTAGAACATTTTATGTCAAGTTTGAAAAAACTGCTATTTAGACATATCATGTATGTCTCTAGTTCAGTACGTGTAACCACAATCATGGGGAAGACAGCTGACTTGAAAGTTGTATATAAGAAAAACATCGACATCCTCTGCAGAACGTCATTGCTGAAAAGGCTGGCTGTTCATAGAGTGCTGTATCGAAGCATATTAATGGAAAGTTGACTGAAAGGTTAAAGTGTGGTAAAAAAAAAAGTGCACAAGCAACAAGGGTGACTGCAGCCTTGAGAGAATGGTCAAGAAAAATAATTTCAAGAGTTCACAACCAGTGGGCTGAAGCATCAAGAACCACCAAGCACAGCCATCTTCAGGAAAGGAACTACAAGTGTCCCATTCCAAATATCAAGTCTCATCTGAACCAGCGACGGTGTCAGAATTGTCTTGCGTGAGCTGAGGACAAAAAAAAAGATGAAAACAATCTGACCCAAAAATATAGACAAGCTGAAGGCCGCTATCTAAACAACCTGGGCTTCAATAACACCTCTGCAGTGCCAGGTTGATTGTCTTAATACCACACTGCATTGATGTAGCAATTCCTGTTAAATGAACACACTTTTCAGAAGTTGGACATTTCTGAATTACAGTGGTGAAGAAAGTTTTCAGACACCCCATGCATTTGTGAGATATTGCATTGAGAATATTTATTACAGTCACAGCCAAAATACTAAACAAATCCTTAAAAAGCCATTGAAAACTTAGAACTGATTGGTTTCATATAAATACATGAGAAATTTTGAGTATTGGGTCACTTTGATACCAATGATCCACTAATGAAGGTTGTGCTTTTTATGAAAAGACACAATTTTTGTTGCCGTGCTCTGTGCCTATATAAAGCCAGCACATTTGAAAGTTTTTCAGACACAAAAATGGCTAAAACAAGAAACTTAACATAGAAAACATGCCTGAAGATCCAGATTCTCAGCCAGGAAGGGTACAGCTTCCACTAGATAGCCAGGAAGTGCAGATGCAGTCCTTCAGCAGTTGGATAAACTGCAGAAATACAGACGAACCAACAGCTTGGAACACAAACCAAGATCTGAGCGTCCAAGGGTTTCTTCAGCAAGAAATGGCCACATCCTGATCTGCATGTGCAGGGAAAAATGCCGAATGACATCACAGGAGCTTCAGCAGCAATGGTCAAACCAAACTAGTGTCCAGTGTTCCAACCACACTGTATGTGGTCAATTTTTAGATCATGGCTTAAGGTCCTACAATGCTGTCAAGAAGCCCCTGATCAATGAGAGACAGAGGTTAGCCCGGCATCGTTAGGCCCAAGCACACAAGAACTGGACAGCCAGGAATTGGTAGAAGATTCTGTGGTCAGATGAGTCCACTTTCCAGCTTTATCATTCTCCTGTATTATCTCCAGCATGTACAGTACCTACTGTCAAGCATGATGGAGGCAGTATCATGGTTTGGGGATGCATGAGTGCTGCTGGTGTAGGTCATCTCACTGTCTGTGATGGCACATTGAACTCTGCCAAGTATTGTGCCATTCTCGAAAGCCACATGCTCCCTTTGCACATGCACTGCTCCGTCTAGGTCAAAACTGAATGTTTCAATAAGATAATGCCCTTTGCCACGCATCCAAGGCCAGTAGAACTTGGCTGCTGGAGCACAGTATCCATGACTTAGAGTGGCCAACTCAATACCCAGACATGAGCCCCACTGAAAATCTGTAGTGGATTATCAAAAGATCTGTTTCAAAGTGTCAACTGAAGAATTAAAAGCAGTAATTCAAAAAGAATGGGACAAGATTACCCCTCAACAATGTGAAAGGCTCATGGGGAACATGCCAGCCAGGATTATAGCTCTACTGCATGATAATGGCAGGATTACTAAATATTAAGTTGATGATGTGATGATTTATTTATTTTTTGTTAAGTTTTCAACATGTTCTCTGGCCAGGTCGTAACATTTGTTGACTTTGATACTAACAATGTTGAGAACTAACATTGAAACTGTCAGTTTTTGTTGTAAACAATAAACAAAAAATATATAAAATTTGTATTTGTTTGTGTCTGTCTAATGCAGCCTCACCTTTTGAAACACAAAAAAGATTTTACACAAATATGTCATGATAATATCTGAGTTTGTGTAAAAAAATTTAGGGTGTCCGAAAACTTTTTTCCAGCACTGTATCTAAATCCTGTTTTTGATTGATCTTCAGAAATATCTAATCATTTTGGAAAATTTGAGATACTGGATTTCTGATTTTCATGTATATATATATATATATATACACACACATACATACACACACACACACACACACTACCAGTCAAAGGTTTGGACACACTTTCTCATTCAAATGAATGGATATAACCAGCATGGCTACCACAGCATCCTGCAGCGACGTCATTCCATCCTGTTTGCTTTTAGTTGGACCATCATTTACTTTTCAAGAGACAATGACCCCAAATACATCTCCAGGCTGTGTAAGAACTATTTGACCAAGAACTAGAATGACGGAGTGCTGTGTCAGATGACCTAAACCCAATCCAGATGGTTTGGGATGAGATGGACTGCAGACTGAAGGCAAAATGGCCAGCAAAGTGCTCAGCATCTCTGGGAACTCTTTCAAGACTGTTGTTAGACCATTTCAGGTGACTACCTCATGAAGCTCATCAAGTGAATGCCAAGTGTGTGCAAAGCAGTCATCAAAGCCAAGGGTGGCTATTTTGAAGAATATAAACATAAAAAATGTTTGACTTATTTCACACTTTTTTGTTTACTACATGATTCCATATGTGTTCATTCATAGTTTTGATGCCTTCAGTGAGAAGCCATTAAATGAGAAGGTGTGTCCAGACTTTTGACTGGTAGTGTATATACCGGTACACACACACTTGCATAATTTAATTTTAGTTACTGTTTAAGAATTTATTATTCCATATGTTAAGTCAACCCTCTTGGCATGAGCTTAAATGTTATTAGTTTTTTGTGTTGCATATGTTGTTCCAACAACATATGCAACACAGACACTTTTTTCTTGCCATGTATCTATTCAGAATGTCTTCTTCAGTCTTAGCATTAATACCCCAGTGTACAGAGATTTTTACTCTACTGTGCTCCTCTGACACTACATATTCAAATGTCATATTGACTTTTTACCTCTCCTGTCTGTATTTCACCATCTGTGTAAACATTAAAAGAAGTTACCACTATGTCTCAAATCATCTTGGTGGGTGAAGATAGTGATGGTATTTTAAGAACTGGCCTTGAATAATCTGGGCTGGATGAAATCTAGATTTCATGTTGTGCTGTCACTGTTGTACATGGTTTTGTTGTGTTATTGATTTAAGGATTTCATTTACATACATACATTTCCCTCAAGATTAACAATCTATCTATCTATCTATCTATCTATCTATCTATCTATCTATCTATCTATCTATCTATCTATCTATCTATCTATCTATCTATCTATCTATCTATCTATCTATCTATCTATCTATCTATCTATCTATCTATCTATCTATCTATCTATCTATCTATCTATCTATCTATCTTTAGTCTTGCAGCTTTAAGGATATTGAATGAATGGATATGCAAAAATTCATGCTCTCCAGACTAGGATCCAGCTGGCTTTAGTGATCTAAAGAGTGCTAATTTCGCCTCACTATGTGGTTCACATTTGTTATGTTGAGCGGGTTGCCATTGACATGTTTCACACTATCAAACCCTCTTCAGAATGAACTGTAAAAACCTTGGTGAGCACTGACCTTTCCTCTAGTGCCATCATCAGGCCACATATGTTATTTATCCAGTATTTTGTTGATAATAAACTAATTTAAACCATGTTTGAAAAATCACGCCTGTAATTTTCACTAACACAAATTACAAAAATGTAATGACCAATCCAAAATATCACAATGACTTGGAAAAATGGTTCACGGGAATGTGAAGCTTCTAATATTTCTTGGATGCAATACAGCATTGGTATGGTCTCCAAATCATAGCCACACTACTCAGACTGAAAAGAACAGGAACACCAACAATAGCATTCTTACGACTCTCACAACACACTTTCTGCAGACAGTGCTGTAGAGTTCAGACACAATATTTCATTGTACTCATTTTTAATCATACATACTGAAATAGATGTAGATTCAACTGTCAATATTAATTAAATTGTGAGTTGAAAATAAACAAGTTATCTTTAACATAATTGCTTCTTAGAACAAGATCAAATGTAGCATGGCTACTGTAAAGCCACAGTTAATATTCTATACATCATCAGTAATGATGTCCTGTGGAAAAATTACATTCTGTAAAATTTAAAATCAGTGTTATGACTGCAATAATGTGTGTACATTTTAAAAATCCATCAGCAAAATGTAAAACACTCAGGGGGATACATATATTTAACAGTAAAAAGTACCTAACAGTGGAACAATAACTAGAAAGAAGGACACAAAAAAATCCACCTTTGATTGTCCAATACCAGATATTGTCAGTGCGTTTTTTTAATAATTTAATACATTTAAAAAAAAAAAAGTTTTTTAAGTTTTTTCATTTCCCTTCAACCATCCTTATCCGCCACTTATCCTAAGAATTACTCCACCTTTTTGTGTAACTACTTTAACTTGAAAAATAATGTAATTTTTTGTGAAATAATAATAATGAATACACTGTTTATTCTAAAAAGGTCTCTGATTTACATGTTCTCCCTGTACTTGCGTGGGTTCTCATTCGGTACTCCAGCTTCCTCCCACAGTCCAAGTGTGGTTGTGGTTGGTTGGTTGTCTCTCTGTGTAGCCCTCTGACAGACTGATTACCTGTCCAGGTGAACACTGCCTTCACCCTAAGTCAGCTGGGATAGGCTCCAGCCCTCCTGTGACCTTACAGAGGATTAAGCAGAATATAGATATAGATGGATGCATATTGCGTATTCTTTGCATATCTGCAAAATCTCCAGTTTTTCATTAATTTCCTTTATAGCATCAACTTGTGCCAACTACAACAGATGAAGCTATTATGATTAATTCATTTAGGGAACACTACACGTGTTAATGGTTCATAAAAAAATGTTGGTCTTATTAAGCAACGAAAATCGGACTTAAAGCTCTATGATACTGTCACACAGTCCAACCAATATATTTTATCTGCAGATACTGGCCTATCACAGATGTATTTGTGTTGGCATATATGTATATATATTTGGGTGCTATGAAATTTTTATATAAATCATAATGCAGATAAATATGCAGGGGTAATATAGAAAAGGTGTCATCACATATGCACAGCAGAATATGCTCCAACTCTCAGCACTGTCTCAAGCACACGCAGCCTATGCATCACAGCTAAGCAGACAGTGGTGTGAGTCTAGTGCTGTCTTTACAGTAATCTGCTAACTAATCTGTGAAATACACCACTGGAAAGTTAAACTACGACCCCCATCATTATCCTTTTTAAGTATAACTAACATATTCTAGTATGTCTCAAATTTTATTAAAAAAAATCTGAAGATGGAATGGAGAGGTACAAAATCCAAGGTGTTCAAAGTCTTGTGTGAAGTTTCCACAGTCTGTGATGATTTGGAGTGCCTTGTCATCTGCTCGTGTTGGTCCACGGTGTTCAAGTCAACGCAGCACCTCCTCAGAGATTTTAGACCACTTCATGCTTACACCTGTTGACAAGCCTTATTGAGATACAGATTTCATTTTTCAGCAGGACTTAGCACCTGACCACAGAACCAAAACTACTACCTAACAGTTCGCCGACTGTAATATTACTGTGCTAGATTGGCCTCCCAACTCACCTGACCTGAACCCTGTATGGGGAATTGCCAAGACACTTCAGCAGTGCTATAAGCTTAGACGATAAGCCTGTAGCACTGCTGATTCTACGCCGCATTGATACAGTAACTCAAGGTTAAGGAACCCCAACCAAGTATTGAGTGTATAAATGAACATACTTTTCAGAAATTGGACATTACTGTATTGTAAATCCTTTTTTAAATTGATCTTAGAAAATACTGTAATAATTTAAGATATTGGATTTCTGATTTACGTTTGCTAATGGTCATAATCCGAAAAGTTAAGACAAAGAAGGGGACTGAAATATTTTACTTAACGTATAATGAGTCTCAAATATATTCAGTTTTCATGCTGTTAAACAATTCATGGAAAATTTTTAACTTTTTCACAGTAATCTAGTTTTTGGAGATACACTAGTATACACTGATCAGGTATAACATTATGACCGCTGACAGGTTAAGTGAATAACACTGAGTATCTCTTCATCATGGCACCTGTTCGTGGGTTGGATATACTCGGCAGCATTTTGTCCTCAAAGTTGATGTGTTAGAAGCAGGAAAAATGGCCAAGCATAAGGATTTGAGCAAGTTTGACAAGAGCCAAACTATGATGGCTAGACGACTGGGTCAGGGCATCTCCAAAACTGCAGCTCTTGTTGGGTGTTCCTCGTCTTCAGTGGTGACTATCTATCAAAAGTGGTCCAAGGAAGGAACAGTGGTGAACCAGCGACATGGTCATGGGCAGCCAAGGCTTATTGATGCACATGGGGAGGAAGGCTGGCCCATGTGGTCCAATCCAACAGATGACCTACTGTTGCTCAGATTGCTGAAGAAGTTAATGCTGGTTTTGATAGAAAGGTCAGAATACACAGCGCATCATAGTATGTTGCGTATGGGGCTGCATAGCCGCAGACCAGCCAGGGTGCCTATGCTGATCCCTGTGCACATGAGCATCAGAACTGGACCATGGAGCAATGGAAGAAATTGGCCTGGTCTGATGCATCATGCTTTCTTTTACATCGCATGGATGGTTGGGTGTGTGTGCATCACTTTCCTGGGAAATACATGGCACCAGGATGCATTATGGGAAGAAGACAAGCCGGCGGAGGCAGAGTGATGCCTTTGGGCAATGTTCTGCTGGGAAATCTTGGGTACTGCCATCCATGTGGATGTTACTTTGAACATACCACCTACCTAAGCATTTCTGCAAACCATGTACATGCTTTCATGGAAACTGTATTCCCTGATGGCTGTGGCCTCTTTCAGCAGGATAATGTGACGTGAAGACTCTCAGCCAATGTATGTCACTATCGGAATTTCTTACTGCCTGGAGTTGACACTTGCCCCCAAAATCCCATATTGGTCAGGGTCTATTTTGCTAGCAAAATTTTTATTATCATCCATTCATTGTTTACCATTTAAATTCACAAGCAATGCTTTATTCCAATTCCAGGAATTCTAATATGATAATAATAGGTTCATTTGACATGACAAATGCAGAATGGTTCACTGGCAATAGCTGAACAATGCATGCTGGTTAGCTACCTGTCTATGATCTTCTTGTGTCACTATGGCATGTGCAATATTTTAAGATCAACACAGCAGCAGTTTTTGATCCCATGCACTACTGTTGCCCCCTGGTGACTGCATGACCTCAGGGCATAAAGGGAAACTCCTCTCACCTGATAAAACAGCCGATTAGGTTAGATATTGGCATTTGATTAAAAAAATAAAAAACTTTTTTAGTTGAAATGCAAAGATACAGATTTTATTCATATGATTTTGGTTTATTCTGTTAAAATAAATGTGTTTTCATAAACTGCAGATAGTATATTACAGTTTTTGTCTATTGTATATTAACATTTAACTAATCGTAATCTTGAAGTATTAAGCAACATCAAACTCTTTTTTTTGCTACATGTGCTAAAGAGTCCAATTATCTGACAGATCATTAACAAACAAAGTTATCTTGTGTCTTTTTTACTGTATTAACAATTTAATATTATTATAACTTATTTATGTAGCCTAATTTGACGGACGGATCTGTTCAACTGATTTATAATAAGCAGCAAACTGATTTGAGGCTTATTTACATGAGAATTCATATAATGTGGAGGTTAAGGGAAGCATTAACAGAGATCACAGATTGACTGAGCAGCATTTTAATAGATTACTCTGTCATAATTGAAATAATTGGAGACTGCATACATACATGTGTGTCCAATAACATTTGATTACATCTATGTTTCTGTAATGTCCTGTAGAGACACAAGGCTGCTGGAAACCTGCTGCCACTGGCTGCTTTTGTCCACTTTCCAGGTGAGGCGTAGTTCATCTTGAATGAGCCTATTAGTGTTTCATCAGTACACTGACCAGCTCTCTATATAGATGTAAATACCAGTAACTCAGCTGAACACTCCAGTGGAGCTGTGTGCAGTGGCAATGTTAACGTTCAGTACAGCTCTGGCACACTAGTAGAGACAACTGGAAGACAAAACATATGCTGGCTGCACCCAGCATGGAAGGTTAGTTTTGTCATTCCACAAAATCTAGCATGAAATAACCAATATTTAAGACATGTGGCCATTTATCAGAGCACATTGTGCATCCCTGCTTTGCATCATAAAATAAACATTTTACAGCAAAAAGGGTTTACAAGAACACATACTGCAAGTCAACTTTACAGTCAGTTGTTTTTTTATGATTGATTAGTGGAGTCATGTTAGTCAAACAGACTGTTAATAAATAGCTCACATTTTTCTAAGTAAATCACTCTACATACAGCTGTGTGCAGTTCTGTTTCCTGAGTGCTGGGTCTCCCGGCCTTTGTTCCATAGCCTCTGACTCAACCAGAAACAAACTATTTCTCACTGTACCCTTTCAAATCAGCTAGTCGACAACAATAGATCATGACAACAACAGCAAAGGCAAGACACTGCCCCTGAGGCTAAAGAGCCTCTACATCAGACAAGCCTGTGGTTAAAAAAATTATTCAAAAAAAAAAAAAACAGCCCAGTTTTGTCTAAACTGAACAAGAAACATACCGAGTATCCACCACCACTACACAGGTACAGCCCTCTCCCTCGTTGTTCCCCCAAAGCACTGATCTGCAGCACATTCCAAATGAACGAGTAATTAGCATAAAATCAGTCCCACATGTAAAAGCACTGACCAAATAGCAGGCTCCACTCTGATCACCTGCGTTTTACTTTTGGATGTAGATGATAATGATGCACAGAGTTCCCACCAGTCCCAAGGCCTGGATTCCCAGGAACCAGAGCAGCAACCAAAAGAAGACAATCACTACTGGCTCGACTATCTTGTCCCCAAAGTACATCTGGCTGAAGCCCATTTTCCGCAGACCCTTGTTGAGCATCCCAAACAGAGTTCCCATCCGCTCACAGTCATCCAGCTGTGGCTCTCTAGTAGTGGGGTCATCCTCATGAAGCCATCTGGGATGTCTCGGAGGTCCAAGTTGGGTTTGGCTGACAACCTGCAAAAACAAAGTTTTATGTATATTATATATTTTTTAATGTTCTCCAGTTCAAATAGATAGTAACTGATATACCTGAAAAATGCCACCAGGAAAATTTGCTTTTTCAATAAATTATTCAACAAAAATACAGATGGGAGTGTTCTATAGAAAAAATAAGTACAACTTTGGCATCAGAAGTGACCGCAGACTGTCCAGTCTGTGGCGTAGAAATAACTCTCAAATCATAACATTTCCACCACTGTGCTTGACCAATTCATGACATTAATTTTAACAATATTGGGTGTGGAAATGAACATGCAACTGTATGTAGGTTGTAACGCTGATTAAATCTGCTGTCTATATATATATATATATATATATATATATATATATATATATATATATATAAATAAATAAAAAAAAATCATTGACACTCATAAAATATAATGCTAGTTACTCCTCTGTGCGACTGTCAGTGATTTTATATATATGTATATATACACATACATATATATATCTTTATATATATACATATATGTAAAATCACTGACATACCATGGAAAAGTTTATTTATTTCCATAATTCCATTCAAAAAGTTTAACTTTCATAGATTATAGATTCAGGGCCCACAATTTAAATGATTTCAAGTATTTATTTGTTTAATTTTACGTAATTTGGGCTTCCAGCTCATAAAACCCATGAAAACAGGAATTCAAAAAATTAGAATATTGTGAAGAAATCACCATTTACTTCTCAGTTTTTGCAGGAAAAAAAAAGAAAGAAATTAGGATCACATCAAATCAATCAAAATATAGTACTTTCAAAATGATATGTCAATCTTCAGTACTTGGCTGGGAATCCCTTTGCCTTAATCACTGCCTCGATGCACCGTGGCATTGCCTGGGAGTTATGGAAACCCAGATTTCCTTGATGCTTGCTGTCAGCTCTTCTTTGTTTTTGGGTCTGGTGCCTCTCATTTTCCACTTGATAATGCCCCATAGATTCTCAATGGGGTTTAGGTCTGGCGAGTTGGCTGGCCAGTCAAGCACTATGATGGCATGGGCATCAAACCAGGTTTTGGTGCTTCTGGCAGTATGGGCAGGGGCCAGGTCCTGCTGGAAGATGAAATCTGCATCTCTATACAGATCCTCAGCAGAAGGAATCATGAAGTCCTCTAAAACATTCTGCTAGACTGTTGCGGTGACCTTGGATTTAAGAAGGCAGAGTTTACCAACACCTGCACTGGACATTGCACCCCAAATCATGACTGACTGTGGATATTTCACACTTGACCTCAAGCAGCTTGGGTCCTGTTCCTCACCCATCTTCCTCCAAACCCTTGGACCTTGATTCCTGAATGAAAGGCACACTTTACTTTCATCGGAAAAGAGAACTTTGGACCACTGGCACACAGTCCAGTCCTTCTCCTTGGCCCAGTTGAGACGCTTCCTACGTTGGCTCAGGCTCAGAAGTGGCTTGACCCGAGGAACCCGACAGTAGTAGCCCAGCTCCCCGATGCGTCTGAATGCGGTGGTTTTTGAAGCTGTGACTCCTGTCTCATTCCACTCTCTCTGGATCTCTGCCAGATTCTTGAATCTTCTCTGTTTGATAATCCGCTGAAGCCCACGGTCATCTCTTTTTTTGGTGCATCTTCTCCTGCCACATTTTGCTCTTCCACTAGACTTTCCATTGATATGCTTGAACACAGCACTCTGTGAACAACCAGCCTCTTTAGCCATGAACTTTTGTGGCTTACCCATCCTATGGAGGGTATCAATGATGGTCTTCTGGCCAGTTGTCAAGTCTGCAGTCTTCCCCATATTGAACCAAACTGAGACAATTGAACCAAACTGAAACAATTTAATGACACATGGGGAAACCTGTGCAGGTGCTCTGAGTTTAGTAAATGATTAGTGTGTGACACTCAGTTTAAAACATTCATGCCCTGCAAAATTTGGGCTGATTTGTTCACAGTATTCAAATTTTTTGAATTCCTGTTTTCGTGGGTTTTATGAGCTGGAAGCCCAAATTATGTAAAAATAAACAAATAAATACTTGAAATCATTTAAATTGTGGGCCCTGAATCTATAATCTATGAAAGTTTAATTTTTTGAATGGAATTATGGAAATAAGTAAAGTTTTCCATGGTATTCTAATTTTTTGGAAAGGGTCTGTACACACACACACACACACACAGAGGTGGGTAATAACGAGTTACATTTACTTGAGTAATTTTTCGAAAATTTTACTCTGCCATACTTTTTACTTTTACTTGAGTAGATTTGTGAAGAAGAAACGCTACTCTTACTCCGTTACACTGGGCTACAATGGACTCATTACTTTTTTTATTTACCACATTAGTTATGGTTTATTTTGCCAGAGAGATGCCCCCAGTGGATCTACCACATGACTGTGTTTCACCAATCAGACGAAGCAACCTGCCATCAGCCCAGCCTGATACTGCCGGGGGGTGGGGTCGGTGGGGAGATCTGAATATTTGGATCTCAAAATTAATATTCAGATACCACTACAATGACCGAATATTTGGATATCCGGGTCCAGCTCTAGTTGTAACGTTATTTTCTATCTACTGAGCCTGTGCCATTTGGAGGGAAGTGAAATACAGTATGTCTTGTCACTGGAAGTAGTTTGCACTGTTCAGGCATAAAAACGTTACCTTACTAGAGGTATTTGTTTCAAAAGCTTTATGTTGTGAAAAACGGCGATTTGGAAATTTGTGTTTCTTGTGAATCCATAATCCGTGTATGGTTCGCTCATTCGTTTTTCCATTTCAAAATAAAATCTAAAAAAACCAATAAACCACAATGTTTTTCTGTTTTTCCGTTTTTAAAACCTAAATGTAGAAATGTATTATTTAACTAATGAAAAATCCACAGCCTTGGTTTTTTGCTCTAGCTTTTTAAACCCGAAATACAAAATACGGCTGTTGTTTTATTTTGTAGCAACACCGGAAGTCGCCGGGGAAGAACAGTTTAGAGCTTGTCTGGACTGTGAACACATCTAGAATGGCTGTACTTGAACGCTTTTCCTCTTTTATTCTTTCTTAAGAGTGGAAAACCCACGCAGAAATCATGGAGCTCCACGTTGCTCTATAATTAGTGTCAGGAGGTTCTGCTGGAGAACAGTTTAAGAAGATCAGTCATGTGTTGATGCTGATTTGGAGAGAGCTGGAATTTGTTCTGTTAACCACAGATGTTATTTTCAGTGCCATACTTTATTAACTGTAGAATGTTACATTTCACTTCTGTGTGTTTTACAGTCAGATCCAACATGTGAACGACAGTTTATGACGGGATACTGGTCATCTATTGGTGCCGCTGTTCCAGTTTAATCAGGTGATCAGGTTAACTGGTGATAGTTTCCGTCTCCAGATGTTTCGTCCTCAGATTTGTCCCGACCAGACCTGGCTGTGTGTCAAATAAAGATACTAGATAAAGAAGACCTGCCGAAAACGTCAGCATCACTATTTAATAAAGTCTATATCCATGTAATGCCAAAGCCAGAGTTATATATATATTGTGTGTTTTGACCAGATCGGATCCCTTTACTTCCATTTTTATTTAATATTGTCAGCGGTTAACGTGCTCTGAAATGACGGTTAGGACGGAGGACTGAATGTGTTTTATTGTTTTCTGAGTAGTTTTAACAACGTAGTCTCAGTTTGTTCTGATGTATTTTATCAGATCCAGCTGATGTTCTGCTGCATGTTGTTCTGATGGGAGGCTGCTGAGGGTCTGAGTGTTTCTGAGAACAAACTCGAGATAAACCTGAAGTTCTGCTCTGGATCTGTTCTACTGAAATCAGACTAACACACAGCAGTGGACGAGCTTCTATGTTGTGGGTTTTCTTGGTGAGACATGAATTAGTTTTGTGTCTCGTTATTAACCAGGCAGCCTGTTTTAAGTTGTGATTATCTACAGTTAACCTGGGCGTGTTTCCTGAACAATCACCAGGTGTTAAACACCTGACAGGATGACAAAGATCTATGTGGATGAAGCGGGATGTTTATCAGACTGATCGGTGGGATGATGAGTCAGACTGTGGTCTCTAATTTTATTTCTGGATTCCATCGTTTCCTCTCAGCGTTCATAAAAATACGTGTTTTTATTGCGACCAGCAAATTTCTTTTGACTGCCTGCAGATGTTATTTACATGGATATAGACTTTAGTAAGTAGTGATGCCGACGTTTTTCGGCAGGTCTTCTTTATCTAGTATCTTTATCTTCACACACAGGTGTGGTCAGGACGAATCTGCAACGAAACATCTGGAGATGGAAACTATCACCAGTTCACCTGATTAAACTGGAACAGGTCGGAATCGCCAGAGTTCTTCACATTTTAATACTTAAAAATACTTACATGGAATATTAAAGCAATTTTGCATGGACTCCCTCTCAATAAGACAAACATGTCTTCGTTGTTTTCACAGTACGTGGTGCGGAGTTTGGGACAGAGAAGTGAAGTCAAGTCGCCACAAGTTATGACTTTGACTTCCGGTTCTGCCGGCAGCTTCCAAATATGGAAAAGGCTTTTTCTTTTGTTTAAAGCTTAAAATTTGTAAAACACAGCATTTTTTCTCTACTTTTTGTTTTTCAAATTTAATTTTAAAGGGAAAAACAAAAAAAACAGCGATTATTTGTTTTTTCTCATTTTATTTTGAAACGGAAAAACGAATGAGCGAACCATACACGGATTATCCATATATGGTTCGCTCATTCGTTTTTCCGTTTCAAAATAAAATGAGAAAAAACAAATTATCCTTTTGTTTTTTTGTTTAAAACCCAAATTTGAAAAACAAATAGAGAAAGAAAAAAACGCTGCATTTTTACCAATTTTAAGGTCTAAACAAAAAAAAAAAGAAGCCCTTTCCCATTTGGAAGCTACCGGCAGAGCAGGAAATCAAAGTCATAACTCGTTGCAACTTGACGTCACTTCTCTGTCCCAAACTCCGCACCACGTACTTTGAAAACAGCGAAGACATGTTTGTCTTATTTAGAGGGAGTAGACGCATCAAACTGAGAGCTCATGATCTCAGTGTGAACAAAACTGCTTTAATATTCCAAGTAAGTATTTTTAAGTATTAAAATGTGAAGAACTCTGGCGATTCCAACCTGTTCCAGTTTAACTGGTAATCAGGTTAACTGGTGATAGTTGCCGTCTACAGATGTTTCGTCCTCAGATTCGTCCAGATCAGACCTGGCTGTGTGTCAAATAAAGACACTAGATAGAGAAGACCTTGCTGAAAAAACATCAGCATCACTACTTAATAAAGTCTGTATCCATGTAAATAACATCTGCAGACAGTTAAAAGAAATGTGCTGGCCGAAATAGGGCTGCACAGTGGCGTAGTGGTTAGCACTTTCGCCTTGCAGCGAGAAGATCCCTGGTTCGCGTCCCGGCTTTCCCGGGATCTTTCTGCATGGAGTTTGCATGTTCTCCCTGTGCATGCGTGGGTTTTCTCCGGGTACTCCGGCTTCCTCCCACAGTCCAAAAATATGCTGAGGTTAATTGATTATTCTAAACTGCCCATGGGTGTGAATGTGAGAGTGATTGTTTGTCTGTGTGTGTGGCCCTGCGACAGACTGGCGACCTGTCTGGGGTGTCCCCTGCCTTCGCCCGAGTCAGCTGGGATAGGCGCCCCCCCCTAAATACATCGGAACAACATGCAGCAGAACATTAGCTGGATCTGATAAAACACAGAACACGCAGCAGAACATCAGCTGGATCTGATAAAATACATCAGAAGAACACGCAGCAGAACATCAGCTAGATCTGATAAAATACATCAGAACAACATGCAGCAGAACATCAGCTGGATCTGATAAAATACATCAGAACAACATGCAGCAGAACATCAGCTGGATCTGATAAAATACATCAGAAGAACACGCAGCAGAACATCAGCTGGATCTGATAAAATACATCAGAAGAACACGCAGCAGAACATCAGCTGGATCTGACAAAATACATCGGAACAACATGCAGCAGAACATTAGCTGGATCTGATAAAACACATTAGAACACGCAGCAGAACATCAGCTGGATCTGATAAAATACATCAGAACAAACTGAGACCACGTGGTTAAAACTAGTCACTCAGAATACAAAACGCGTTCAGTCCTCCGGCCCAACCGTCATTTCAGAGCACATTAACCGCTGACAATATTAAATAGCCTACAAATGGAAGTAAAGGGATCCGATCTGGGCAAAACAAACAATATATTTGTGAGTTGTGTCTTTCCAAAAAGTCTGGCTGGTTCAGAAATGGCAAAAAGACACATATAAAGACGTGGCAGAGGAAGACTAGAATACTTCCAGTCCTGTACAGTCTGAGTGATTAAACTACGCAGGTAGTTTGTGTTATATTTTTATATTCCTTTTTACATCCTTGTGAAGATGTTTATCGGACTGATCGGTGGCATGATGAGTCAGACTGTGGTCTCTAATTTTATCTCTGGATTTCATTGTTTCCTCTCACCATTCATAAAAATATGTGTTTTTTATTTTACCAGCACATTCCTTTTTACTGTCTGTAGGTGATATTTACATGGATACAGACTTTATTAAATAGTGATGCTGACATTTTTCGGCGAGGTTTTCTTTATCTAGTATCTTTCTTTTACACACAGCCAGGTCTGGTCGGGACGAATCTGAGGACGAAACATCTGGAGACGGAAACTATCACCAGTTAACCTGATCACCTGATTAAACTGGAACAGCGGCACCAATAGATGACCAGTATCCTGTCATAAACTGTCGTCCACATGTCGGACCTGACTGTAAAACACACAGAAGTGAAATGTAACATTCTACAGTTAATAAAGTATGGCACTGAAAATAACATCTGTGGTTAACAGAACAAATTCCAGCTCTCTCCAAATCAGCATCAACACATGACTGATCTTCTTAAACTGTTCTCCAGCAGAACCTCCTGACACTAATTAACCCCCTTTTCGCATCATGTACACTCCCTGGAAAGCCAACACACACATCCCAGAAAAGTCCTTTGCCATCCACAACTGCCTGCAGAACAACTGAATGCCATCCTTTGCGGTTGTAGAAGTCTTTAGGATAACTTTCTGGTGCAATTATTGGCAGGTGGCTGCCATCTATTGCACCCACGCACTGTGGCACTCTCCAACGACTGCTAAAAAAATTAGCTATTTCTACTAATTTTGCTGCGTCAGGGGTCTTGATGTGTACAGGAAGAAGCACAGCGATGACTGCGTTACAGAATTCCTGGACACAGTTGAACACGGTGCTCAGGCCTACTCCGAAAAGATGGCTGATGGTCCTGTACTCACTGCCGGTAGCCAGCTTCCAGATGGCAATCGCAATCCGCTTTCGGACTGGGATGCACAAGCGGTAGTTTGTGTCCTTTTTCGCCAATATGTCTCTGGTCTGGTCGCAGATGTACTGGAATGACTCCCGGGACACGCGGAAGTTTTGCACAAACTGTTGCGCGCTAAAATCCGGGACAATTGTATCCCACCAGTAGCGTGATTGTGGATGTGCCCAGACAACAGGCGATCTCCGTCTCACAAACTGCCTTAACAACATCTAAAAAGATAAACATAGATATGATCGTCAACTTATTGAGCTTGTTTAACCGCTAAGTAATCAATGCAAGCGTAGTCGAAGCTAAGTAGCTAAGCTAACGCTAGCACGTTTACTGTTAAGTATCCAAACGTCTTTGATAATTACCTTGCTTCTCAAACGTGATCGCCGGGCATTGGAACGGCGACGCCGATGGGTAACCCCTAACAGAAGGTTTTGCTGTTCGACGATGGCACGGTACACGAGCAAAGCCATGAACACCACTCCAACGAAGTCCTCCATTGTTATTGTGTGGGTTTCCGTGCGGTGCGAACGCTGTTGAACGGCTACGTACGCAGTGACGTACGCAGTGACGTACACACGTTTTGTGGTGGCGCAACGACGCAGCTCAAACTTGGCTCCTTCTGAATGGAAACACAAACTCGATCTGGGGCGGCACGAGATTTGAACCAAAAAAGCACTGGCTCTCAACTTTGAACCAACCTAGCACCTGGTGCTCTTTGGTCGAAAAGGGGGTTTATAGAGCAACGTGGAGCTCCATGATTTCTGCGTGGGTTTTCCACTCTTAAGAGAGAATGAAATAGGAAAAGGGTTCGAGTACAGCCATTCTAGATGTGTTCACAGTCCAGACAAGCTCTAAACTGTTCTTCCTCAGTGACTTCCGGTGTTGCTACAAAATAAAACAACAGCTGTATTTTGTATTTCGGGTTTAAAAAGTTAGAGCAAAAAACCAACACTGTGATTTTTCATTAGTTAAATAATACATTTCTACATTTAGGTTTTAAAAATGGAAAAACAAAAAAACACCATGGTTTATTAGTTTTTTAGATTTTATTTTGAAACGGAAAAACGAATGAATGAACCATACATGGATTTTTAACTTGTCATTTTGTAAAGATGTTTATTTTTGCTATTTTTTTTATTATTTGGAAATACCAAAATTTGCACATTATTTTACATTTTTGTCTGTCTGATTACATCATTTCTAAAAAATAAATCAGACATTACAATCAGTTACTCAGTACTTGAGTAGTCTTTTCACCAAATACTTTTTTACTCTTACTTGAGTACTTTTTTGGATGACTACTTTTTACTTCTACTTGAGTGATATTATTTTGAAGAAACGTTACTCTTACTTGAGTACAATTTTTGGCTACTCTACCCACCTCTGCTAAAATCACACGATAGATCATAAATATGATGATAAAATGAATAATGATATAAAATAAAATAAAATTAACAAAATAGTATAGTCCTCTTCTCCTATCAAGGCTAGATCACATACAAGACCCTGCCCAAAAATCTCAACTTCATCTATCCACCAATTTTGGCAGTGTGATTAGTTACAAATGTGTTAAGTTATTTCCACACATAACATACATTGTCAACTAAGGCAGTTCCTACATTATTGGCCTGTACAAAAGGGCCCTCGTGGTAAGACCTTTTTTATTTAATTTTAGATTGTACTCCTGTGGAGTTCATTCCTATATAAAGTTGGCTTTGCTAATAAACAAACATGACCTTGTGGTGACTTTGCTGACCCTTCATTGCTTCCTCAGAATTCCTCCTACCACTTTCTTCTCTCAGACCCTAATGTTTGCTTACTTCTGTCACCACATTCTCTACCACTTTCCAAATCGCCGTTTTTCACAACATAAAGCTTTTGAAACAAATACCTCTAGTAAGGTAACGTTTTTATGCCTGAACAGTGCAAACTACTTCCAGTGACAAGACATACTGTATTTCACTTCCCTCCAAATGGCACAGGCTCAGTAGATAGAAAATAACATTACAACTAGAGCAGGACCCGGATATCCAAATATTCGGTCATTGTAGTGGTATCTGAATATTAATTTTGAGATCCGAATATTCAGATCTCCCCACCCACCCCATCCCCCGGCAGTATCAGGCTGGGCTTCCAAGCCTGACGTCACGCTTCACTTCGCCCGTGTTAGTAAACAGAAAACAAAAGCCGAAGATGGAGATATCCATGCTAATGCTATGCTAATGTTGTCGGACTCCGAAGCAACATCAAACTTCTCAAAAATTCCGTTTTTTCATTCCTTGTCTGCTACGCGTGTAGAGTTTGTGCCGCTAAGCCGCCACAGTTCGGATGAGGTCATGTGACTGCAGGGCGACGTCTGGTGAAACAGTCACATGATTATTGTTGCTTCGTCTGACTGGTGAAACACAAGTCGTGGTAGATCCACTGGGGGCATCTCGCTGGCAAAATAAAGCATAACTAAAGCTTGTTCTATGCTTGCCCCGTCCGCGAGGTCCGTGCGGCTCCGTGCGGAAAAATTACGTCATTTTCACACCCACGCCCCCTCGAGCGGCCTTTCCGTGTGTAAAATTTCCGCTCTGCGCACCTCCACATTTTTCTACTACGCGGACGGAGCAGCGCGGAAAAACATGGCGGAGGGCCAGGACCTACTCGTAGCTGAAGTCTACAAATACGTGTACTTACACAATTCATCACACAGAGATAACCGTGGTAACCGGGTTATGAACAATTCATGGTGTAAAATTAAAAGTAACTGCTGAAATGCTTTTATTCGGTAAAATGCCATGTTGTAAGTGGTGTAAACCATGGCAAACGTCTTCTTCTCTAGTTTAGTACCAGAGTAAACCAGGTAGACGTGTGTTTGAGATACACTGCCCCCTGCAGTTTGGAAGCAGACTTCTTCTTCTCTAGTTTATTACTAGAGCAGACCAGGTAGACATGTGTTTGCGATACACTGCCCCCTGCAGTTTTGGAGCAGACGCGCACGGAGTATAAATGCACACACGTTCTCTCGCACGGATTTCCGTGCGGCTCGTTCGTGCGGAAAGTATATTCCAGCCTTTACAGTGTGGTGGATGGTTGTTGTTGTTGTTGTTCTTTCCCCTTGCAAAGCAAAAAGTCCTATGCCGGTAGCGGAAAGGACAAAGTTGTCTGAAATAAGCGGCCAACATCCCATGAGTCTGAAGTCAAAATAGCAAGTCTGAATGACAGAACGCCATCACTTCAACTGATAAGTCAGCAGGGTTACATAACCCATGCCCGAAAAGAGATACAGACTCCACCTTTCACCTCCTGGCAACTCTTTAACTACTAACTATGCTGACGAGCAAATGCTGAAGTGGCTTTCATACAGTAGAAGCGAAACGTTAAACACAATAAACGTTCAAACTGAGGTCGCAATAAACTGACAAAACTAACCTTGTTGGCTCGTATAAGATCTCACTGACTTTAGTCGTGACACACGGGACACCATTCCCGAGGGGTGGTCAGTTCGGCCCTGCTGGCGACAGTGTTGGCAGGAAATAAAACCCGGCTACAGATAGCTAGTTGATGTAATGTTGCTCTGCTATTACCCGGTGTCGCTGCTGGTGTGGAGGTGTCTGCCTTGCACCGCGGACAGACTGAGCAGTATGCCAGCTTCTCTGGCTTTCTGATGGCAGCTCTTCAGATTCACGCCGATGAACACCATATTGCTCATTTACAGGTGGCGTTACAGCAGACATATTGCTGCTAGTACAGTAGGACTTCAAGCATACGAGTAAAGTGATTGAGTCCAAGTCCTCCTCCTTGTTGTTGTTGTTCTTCTTCTTCTTTTTGGTTAATTGCCAGCTGACAAACCAACCAGCAAAAATGCATTACTGCCACCTATTGGACTGGAGTGCGTAACAAAAGATTTGCAGTAAACAAGGAAGAACAAACTAAATTTTCTTTTCAATCCTGTTTCTTTATCTGGGCCGACTGTATGACATGTATCTGAGACAAGTGATAACAGCCCTTTATGATCAAACTACCCACTCTCCTTCCAACACTCAAATGCTTTTGAATTATGTAGAGATACAGTACCTTTCTCATTAATTCAATATTCAAGAAGTTTGTCATATACACAGCAAAAACACAGTGGTTACCCTGAGTAATGAGATTGCATTTCAACTGAAATAATAAATAAAGTAGGATAAAATAAAAAGAAGTTAAGAAGAATAAAAATAAAGTAAAATCTGTTATAAATAAATCCTATGGCATCTTGTGCAATGCTGTCACAGACAAGAGATATGTGCAAAGGCAGAAGATATGTGCAAAATATTGCTATTTGTAGATACTGCAGGTGAGTCAGTATTTTAGTAGCCTGATGGCCTGTGGATAGAAGCTGTTTTTAAGTCTGGTGGTCCTTGCTTTCACACTCATATAGCGTCTGCCAGTCGGCGAGAGTGTGAACAGTGGAGGCGGCCCAGGACAGCAGTAGCCGCATAATGATCAATCCAGTGCCATGACTGAACACCGGCCAAAAAAAAAAAAAAAAAAAGGTGGCCCCTTGCGGCCCAAACATCGGAATGGCCCACCGGGAATTGTCCCAATCCTCCCGATTAGCCACTCCGGACCTGCTCTCACTGCAACTTTTGTCTACTCACACCAACTGGAAGCCAGTGAAAGTCATGATAGAGTCTGGAACATTGTTGTGCAGCCATGTATCTGTGAAGTACATCACTGAGCCCTCAAGAAACACAGGCTTTGTGAGGGATGTTAGCTCATCCATTGCATTCTCCAGAGACCTCACACTCGCATTTCAGCAAATGTCGCTTTTTCACGTCAGTTTGTGTCACTTGAGTCAATCATCCAAATCAAAACAGCTTTTTAAATTTGTTTTAATTTTTTGTGGGAGGAGAGGTGTTCATTCAGTCAGTGCTGTGTATGTTATGAAAGTTCTCTCTGCTTCACTGATAGAAGTCTAAAAAAGTACACCAGTAAAGACCTGGTTCTGTGCTTCTGTTAAATCCCTGCAACGCATTGACTGTACCCTTGTGATGGGCACAAACTTTCACTTTCATCTTTTATGTGCACTTATGTGTATTATGGGCAAGTGGGAAGATCATTGAGGTAAAGACAGTCACCTTTTTCAGTTGGCTGACACTTTAATGGTTTGGCATTTAAATCCTGTACGCGAATATAACTGTATACCATGTCACAAAAGTTTCACTACTTGTAAAATAAACTAACAGATCTCATTTTGTTATAATCCTGCTCTAGCCCCTGCCCCTCTTCTCCCTTCTTCCTCCTTTCTCCCTTGGTTCCTGATCTGTTTCTGTTTAGACCTGGCCCTTTGGCTCCCTGTCTGTCATCTCTCTCCCTCTTGTCTCTCATCCCTGTGTCTTGCTCTCCCTGCATCACCTGCCTGCACTCAGCTGATTACTGCAGGTGACTGACATTGCAGTAATCAGCTCACCTGCCCTCAATATCACCTGCTCACTATTCAAACTCTGCTCAGTCACTCTTTCCCCGTTGGACCATAAACTTCCTGCTTCCCTCCAGATTGGGATTCCCACACCGACTCACATGCCTGCTCCCTCATGGACTCTGCTTCCCCACTTCTGGACGGACTTTAGCCGGTCCCCACAGCTGCCTCCAATTCCTGCAATAATTACCATAATTAAGTGCGCTGCCATTAGAGGCAGAGAGATAGAAGACAGAGCTATACAGATAGAGATAGATAGAGAGAGAGCTAGGCAGGGGCAGAAACAGTAGCAGTGACTGGGGCAGGGGTCCTGACAACCATCCTGTACTTTGTAAAATCTCTTATCTCTGTGGTACTATGTGCCAGTGTTTTTGCTTCTGTTTTTGAAACATTCATGTACTGTAACTGCTTCAGCTTATGATATGTAATTCTTATAGGTTATGCTATGAACTGGACCACATTCACCATATTGATACTTACCTCCACACCCACATGGTGGCATTCCTTTGCACTAAGCTGCAACGCGTTTGCATCTCTTACATCTAATAAGCATCTGAATAAATAATCCACATTATATCTCATAATGCCATTTATTTTTAAATTGGAAGGTGTTCAGCTTTACATTCCAGTAACACAGAGAACCTATCAACCCTTTCACCCTGTCTTCATGTTTTCAGTCATCTAATGTATTCTTTGTTGTCCTCTTTTGTAGGACAAAGGACAAAAAATTCTGCTGGAAAATAGTCTACAACAATAAACTAAAACATCCCCCCCCCCCCCCCCCCCTTGATACTATTTTGATAAGTAGCTGTAAACTCGAGAAGTTTGCATCAGAAAACACATGCATGTTTTCTATGTTGCGTTGTTGTTTTTCCATAATGTGAGAAAATACATTTTTATGAGGTTCTGTATATTTTTGCTACTTTATACATCTACTCCACCACAAATGACAGGGAAACATTTCATTTATCTCTTAAATAGTACAGTTCCTTTCCTGATTCATGTTTTCAGGAGAAAACTGATATTACATTGTATTTTATAAAATGAAATTTGCATGTGTTTATTAAACTGCAGACAATCATAAAAAGCATTAAAATGGACTTTGCACATTAATGTGGGGCTATGTTTCTGCATTATTGTTTTTACTTGTGATGATAAATATGATTATTTCTTAATGTAGTAAAGACGAAAACAATGCTGCTGTACAAGGGGTCTGTCATTCTCAGTATTACTTTTGTTATGTTAGCACTAGTGTTAACTTTAAGCACCATTTTAAATATAATCAACAACACTGAGTGGCATAGTGGGACCATTTTAAGCGTATACACCGACGAATTAGTTACTGATCTTAATGAAATATTGCAGCGGTGGTTAGATTTTCCCTAAGGTACAAGAAAGGCTTGGGCCAACCCTGATGTGTTGATTTGTTATGCTGACAGTGAGACGTGGGATTACATGCTGCTTGTAGGCAGCATAATCCTACCTAATCTGGATTTCAGTTTCACTCTGCACCGTGGACACAGCCTCACACTGGAGAGGACTGGGAATGTAGAGATACAAAAGGCCTGTATGAGTACAAGGTTGGACTAATGAAGAATGTATCTATTGGTCCTTATTCACATTTTGCAATCCTCTCTGTTCGTGGTCAGCTCCTGTCCAGCCTTATGTGCCTGCACGTATGGGAACAGTGGAATAGCAGAGCTCAGGTTGAGTGAAGCTCACTTCATTTTCATGTTTGAATGTTTCTGTATGCATGTGGTTTGTTTCATTTTGTTACCGAGATCCCATTTTGCAAACAAAAGGTGCAATAATATGGTCTGCCCAATGCGTATTGTTTTTAGTGTTTGGATAAGAGTTGCTAACACTCACAGGAACAGAATTGCGGTAATGTTGTTAAAATTAAATTTGGCGCATGGATCACATCAATTTATATCATCAGGTTTTTCTTTTCTACTCGATCATCTCTGATTTGCCTGAAATTTTTACAGCAAATAATATGGATATTTATAACTCTAACCTTCTAATGCTGCATTACAAGAATATTATATATATTTTTAAATAGCCTCTATATTTGTTTTCAGCACACATTTTGCTCAGTTAAATTTGAGGCTATGTTTGAATACAATCTCACAGGAACATTTGAAGATAAAGTCCTGCAATAATGAACAAGTAGATCTATCATGAAGTCAACATGAAAAGTCCCATCCTTAAGCATATATTACCAAAAATAATGATAACGCTGATGTCAGCTAGTACCATTTCAAATATTCACAGTTTATGATTTAAAAAAATGTTAAGCAGTTCAAAAATTGTCGAGCAGAAGGCTTTGCTTTCATTACTGCTTTGCACAATCTTGGCATTCTGTCAGTGAGCTTCATGAGGTAGTCACCTGAAGGGTTTTCCAACAGTCTTGAAGGAGTTCCCAGAGATGCTTAGCACTTGCTGGCCCTTTTGCCTTCACTCTACAGTTCATCTCATCCCAAACCAAAGGGTGGCTAATTTGAAGAATCTAAGATACAAAACATGTTTTGACTTATTTCACACTTTTTTTGTTTAATACATAGTTCCATATGTGTTCATTCATAGTTTTGATGCCTTCAGTGAGAATCTACAAAGTAAATAGCCATGAAATAAAGAAAAAAACAGTAAATGAGAAGAGGTATACAAACTTTTGACTGTTAGTGTATAACATTACATATTTTTGATTCAGTGAGTTTACTGACAATACTAGACAGTATTTACTGGGTACTGTCTGGTACACTGGGAACATATTCAGGTTCCATGTCAGTGGAGCATAATAGAATGCCAACTGAAGTGATCGGTCAATAGCAAGCATATACCAGGAAAACTTCATCTGGTGAGACTACACCGATCAGGCATAACATTATGACCACCTGCCTAATATTGTTTTGTTCCCTTTATGTTGCTAAAACTCCTCCTACCCAGTGGGGCATGCACACGGGACCTTTGGGGATGTCCTGTGGCACCAGGACGGTGGTAGTCAATTCTGTGGGTGCTGTAGGTTGCAGGGTGGGATCTACCTAGATCAGACTTATTCTGGCACATCCCATACACACGTGGATAAAATTGTTGGTACCCCTCGGTTAATGAAAGAAAAACCCACAATAGTCACAGAAATAATTTGAATCTGGCAAAAGTAATAATGAATAAAAATTCTATGAAAATTAACCAATGAAAATCAGACATTGCTTTTGAACCGTGGTTCAACAGAATTATTTTAAAAAATAAACTCATGAAACAGGCCTGGACAAAAATGATGGTACCCTTAACTTAATATTTTGTTGCTCAACCTTTCGAGGCAATCACTGCAATCAAACAATTTCTGTAACTGTCAATGAGACTTCTGCACCTCTCAGCAGGTATTCTGGTCCACTCCTCATGAGCAGACTGCTCCAGTTGTCTCAGGTTTGAAGGGTTCCTTCTCCAGACGGCATGTTTCAGCTCCTTCCACAGATGTTCAATAGGATTTAGATCAGGGCTCATTGAAGGCCACTTCAGAATAGTCCAATGTTTTCCTCTTAGCCATTCTTGGCTGTTTTTAGCTGTGTGCTTTGGCTCATTATCCTGTTGCAAGACCCATGACCTGCGACTGAGACCAAGCTTTCTGACACTGGGCAGCACATTTCTCTCTAGAATACCTTGATAGTCATGAGATTTCATTGTACCCTGCACAGATTCCAGACACCCTGTACCAGATGCAGCAAAGCAGCCCCAGAACATAACAGAACCTCCTCCATGTTTCACAGTAGGGACAGTGTTCTTTTCTTTATATGCTTCATTTTTGCGTCTGTGCACATAGAGCTGATGTGACTTGCCAAAAAGTTCCAGTTTTGTCTCATCTGTCCATAGGACATTCTCCCAGAAGCGTTGTGGCTTGTCAACATGCAGTTTGGCAAATTCGAGTCTGGCTTTTTTATGATTTGTTTTCAACAATGGTGTCCTCCTTGGTCATCTCCCATCAAGTCCACTTTGGCTCAAACAACGACAGATGGTGCGATCTGACACTGATGTACCTTGACCTTGGAGTTCACCTTTAGTGTCTTTAGAGGTTGTTCTGGGCTCTTTTGTTACCATTCCTATTATCCGTCTCTTCCATTTGTCATCAATTTTCCTCCTATGGCCACGTCCAGGGAGGTTGGCTACAGTCCCATGGATCTTAAATTTCTGAATAATATGTGCAACTGTAGTCACAGGAACATCAAGCTGCTTGGAGATGGTCTTATAGTCTTTACCTTTAACATGCTTGTCTATAATTTTCTTTCTAATCTCCTGAGACAACTCTCTCCTTGGCTTCCTCTGGTCCATGTTTAGTGTGGTACACACCATGTCACCAAACAGCACAGTGACTACTGTAATCCTAGAAATAGGCCGACTGACTGATTACAAGTTTGTAGACACCTGTGATGCTAATTAGAGGACACACTTTGATTGAACATGTCCCTATGGTTACATTATTTTCAGTCTTTTCTAAGGGTACCATCATTTTTGTCCAGGCCTGTTTCATGAGTTTATTTTTTAAAATAATTCTGTTGAACCACGGCTCAAAAGCAATGTCTGATTTTCATTGATAAATTTTCAAGAATTTATATTTATTATTACTTTTGTCAGATTCAAAATTTTTCTGTGACCGTTGTGGGTTTTTCTTTCATTAACCAAGGGGTACCAACAATTTTGTGCATGTGTGTAGATGGTCAATAAGATTTGGATCTGGGGAGTGCGGAACCCAGGTGAACACCTTAGCTCTTTTGCATTGTGTCAGGGTGCATTGTCCTGCTAAGGGTGGCAACTGGCATCAAGGATTGCTGTTGTAGTGGGGGATGGGGGGTTGGGGGTTGCTTGAACTGCAAAGTTTATGTGGGTGGTACAGGTCAAACATACACATGAATGTCAGGACTCAAGGTTTCCCAGCAGAACATTGCGTTATAACAACAGGATCAATGTTATTCACTTCACCTGTCAGTTGTCAGTGTACCTGCTAGCCAAACTAAAGTAATTCTGTCAGAGGATTGCACTGAAAACATGCATTTTTCTTTTCTGTAACAGTTAAATAACTAAAGGCAAGCAGCCAAGTGGAGACACACATATTTACCTGTACTGAGCATACAGCCCCATCCAACAAGCAAAACTCTTGACAGCAACATCACATAGCATAACACAGCAAAGCATAAAGGTATCAGTTCCTGATACAAGGAAAATAAGTGAGCCACAAGCACATTATATCTAAAGACAATGAATAATAGAGTGCTGCTTGGCAAAAACAACAGCGAGAGAAGGGAAAATGGTAGCGAATGTGGTGACAGAAGTAAGCAAACATTAGGGTCTGAGAGAAGAAAGTGGTAGGAGGAATTCTGAGGAAGCAATGAAGGGTCAGCAAAGTCACCACAAGGTCATGTTTGTTTATTAGCAAAGCCAACTTTATACAGGAATGAACTCCACAGGAGTACAATCTAAAATTAAATAAAAAAGGTCTTACCACGAGGGCCCTTTTGTACAGGCCAATAATGTAGGAACTGCCTTAGTTGACAATGTAAGTTATGTGTGGAAATAACTTAACACATTTGTAACTAATCACACTGCCAAAATTGGTGGATAGATGAAGTTGAGATTTTTGGGCAGGGTCTTGTATGTGATCTAGCCTTGATAGGAGAAGAGGACTATACTATTTTGTTATTTTTATTTTATTTTATATCATTATTCATTTTATCATCATATTTATGATCTATCGTGTGATTTTAGCAGAGGTGGGTAGAGTAGCCAAAAATTGTACTCAAGTAAGAGTAACGTTTCTTCAAAATAATATCACTCAAGCAGAAGTAAAAAGTAGTCATCCAAAAAATTACTCAAGTAAGAGTAAAAAAGTATTTGGTGAAAAGACTACTCAAGTACTGAGTAACTGTTTGATTGTAATGTCTGATTTATTTTTTAGAAATGATGTGATCAGACAGACAAAAATGTAAAATAATGTGCAAATTTTGGTATTTCCAAATAATCAAATAAAAAATAGCAAAAATAAATAGCTTCTTTACAAAATGACAAGTTAGGGCACAAGAAACACAAATTTCCAAATCTTAGTTTTTCACAACATAAAGCTTTTGAAACAAATCTGTAGTAATATAAGGTATGTATAAGGTATATGCATTTAAGGTAAAAGGTATAACCTATAAAGTATAACGTTTGTATGCCAAACTATTTCCAGTGACAAGATATACTGTATGCTCATAGACTGTATGTGCATGCAGTATATCCCACCCCCCCGCCCCCCTATGTATCACGCAGACCTATCAAGCATGATGCCATGTTTCACTTCGCCGTGTTAGTAAACAGAAGACAAAAGCCGAAGATATCCATGCTAATGCTATGCTAATGTTATCAGACTCCGAAGCAAGATCAAATTTCTCGAACATCCCCGTTTTTTTCATTCCTTGTCTGCTACGTGTGTAGAGTTTGTGCTGCTATGCCGCCACAGTTCATATGTCGTCATGTGACTGCATTGCGACGTCTGGTGAAACAGAGTCACATGATTATTCTTGCTTCGTCTGATTGGTGAAACACAGTCATGTGGTAGATTCACTGGGGGCATCTCTGCCGCAAAATAAAGCACGTCTAACGTGGTAAATAAAACAAGTAATGAGTCGAGTGTAGCTCAGTGTAACGGAGTAAGAGTAGCATTTCTTCTTCACAAATCTACTCAAGTAAAAGTAAAAAGTATGGCAGAGTAAAACTACTCTCAGAAGTACATTTTTTTCAAAGAGTTACTCAAGTAAATGTAACTCGTTACTACCCACCTGTGGATTTTAGAGTGTGGTGAAATTGTGTACCACTGTTTACCTTGAACTTTGAACCCCAAGAAAGATGGAGAGCTCAGTGTATAAAAGGAAGCTCCTCTTAGAGACTATACTTATTGTATACTTAACTGAGAAACAGAAAATGGCATATTCCTTTCAGACAAATCTGTTTCACCGAATGAACAAACTGATGTCTGAGTATTTATGCTAAATACTCAAACATCCTAACTACTCAGAAATACTGCATTTGCATCATTTGTGTCATCTTTTTAAAATGAAGAGCACAGTCTGTTAGAGTTTGTGTATTGATTCACCTCAGCTTAATCCCTTACGTTTCCGTTTAACATGGCAGGCTGGTCCAGTGTAGTAACCCTGGAATCTCAGCTGTTCCCATTAATGTCCCAGCTGACACAGTCAAACTTCGTTTGGAAAAGACATTGATCACCAAGGTGTCCCGGGCGGCGTTCTATAATCTTTCGGAGCTGCGGTTCTTATGGCTGACCTACAATTCAATAACATCAATCCACCCAAGCAGCTTTGTCAACCTGAAGGCCATACGAGAGCTACGTCTTGATGGGAATCTCTTGACATCTTTCCCCTGGGAGGGGCTCAGAGACATGCCCCTTCTCCAGACTTTGAGTCTCCACAACAACCGTTTGTCCAACCTTCCTGTCCATGCCTCTCTCTTTCTCCCGAATATCACCTATCTGGACCTGTCTAGTAACAGGTAGGTCCAATTTCTCCCTATATAGTAGCTTATTCATGCAGAAGGCTACAAAGCTCTCTGTAGTATTAGATAAATATACTCAACTTTTCTGCTTTCTACTTCTCTCCTCAGGCTGACTATATTACCTGGTGAGCTGTTGGACCTTTGGTTTCCTCTTCCAGGACAACAAGGAGGACAAGCACAAAGAAGAGTTTTGGGTACAGTATATTTCGGAGTAATAGAGACATGCCATCTTTGAGTGCTGTCAATATCACCTTGGCTTGATTTAGCAAAGACAAGAAAATGTCTGATCGGCAATTAACATTCATATCAGACAAACAAATCTTCCATGATGTTAAAGACCTGCTTATAGATTTAACCTAACCGTATCAGCTAAGGTACACAGGCTGTGTCTTTTTAACATTCATTGTTTTTACTGTAATTATTCTAACTATATAATAATAATAGTGGTGGCGCAACGGTTAAGTCTCTGGACTACAGATCAGAAGGTCAGAGGTTCAAGCCACGATGCAGCCACTGTTGGGCCCTTGAGCAAAGCCCTTAACCCTTCCTGCTCCAGGGGCACTGTACCGCGGCTGACCTGTCGCTCTGACTCCCCCAATTGGGGAGAGATGTGAAAATCAGAATTTCCCCTCGTGGGATTAATAAGGGATAATAATAATAATAATAATAATAATAATAATAATGATAATAATAATAATAATAATAATACATTTCATTTATAGGTGCCTTTCAAAACTTCCAAGGACACCGTAGAAAGTAAACAAAGTTAAATCACATTGACAATATAAAACTTCAACATCTAAAAAATGTAAAAGAAGGACATTTATTTTAAAAACTTAAGAAAAATTGTAGAGAAATGGAAGTCAGAGTGAGTAGGCTTGTTTGAACAGGGGAGTTTTGAGGGATTCAAATTTCAGAGTTCCAGAGAAGAGGGGCAGAGCAGCTGAAAGATTTGGACCCCATGGTGGTCATATGGGCGGGAGGGATGGTGAGGCTCAGGGAGGAAGATGATCTGAGAGTGGATGTGTTTATGTCGAGGAGTTCAGTTAGGTACAGAAGTGTAGGGTTATGGAGGGCTTTGAAGGTTAGCAGCATGGTTTTGTAGACAATGAGGTGTGTAATTGGGAGCCAGTGAAGTTGTTGGAGAACAGGGGTGATGTCTGGTGATGATCTGGGCTGCAGCATTCTGAACTAGTTGGCATTTATGGAGGGACTTGAGGGGGAGATCAGATAGAAGGGAGTTGTAATAGTCCAGGTGGAAGGCGACCAGAAAGTGGACCAGGATGCTGGTGCTGATATGTGAGTTTGGAATGACAGAGTGCTGTCGAGGACAACACCCTGACTCTTGACCTGAAGGGAAGGGGAGAAAGAGGAGCTGTCGATGGTCTGCATTGCAGTGAAACTAAATGTTGTATTTACAGAATATATAGCCAAGGGGGAGAAGATAAATGATGAAGAGGGTGGGACCGAGAACAGAGGCTTGGGGAACACCGGAAGAGAGGGGAGATGGCTTGGATGTGAATGTTTTTAATTGAATGAACTGAGTTCAGCCTGAGAGATATGATGAGAACCAGACCAGGAGTCTGCATGATAAACCAATGGATGCCAGTCTATGGAGGAGGATGGAATGGGATATGGTGTCAAAAGCTGCTCTCAGTTTGAGGACGATGAGAATGGATAATAGTCCAGAGTCTGCTGCCATCAGGAGGTTGTTAATTATTGTTGAGTAGGGCTGTTTCTGTACTGTGGTGGGGATGGAAACCAGACCAGAACTGTTCGTAGTGGTTGTTATTGGAGAGGTGATAGTGGCCCTGAGATGCTACTGTTTTTTCTAGGATATGTGAGAGGAGTGGCAAGTTGGAAATGGTATGAAGGTTATTGAAGTTGTTGGGGTCTGAACCAGGTTTCTTGAGAATCGAAGTTAGTACAGCAGATTTGAGAGGTGATGGACAGAACCAGAGGTGAGGGAGAAGTGGATGATGGCGACAATCAGAGATGACAGGGAGAGGAGATGGGCTTTGATCAGGGGTGCCGGGAAGAGGAAAGGTGGAAACTTTTGAGTGGCTGAGAGGAGGGAGCTGGGGGAGCAGGAGGGAGTGAACTGCAGGAGGTGTGAAAGGTTAATTGCTGGTGGATATTATCAGTTTTTGCACTGAAGAAGTTCATGAATGCATTACAGTAGTCAACGCAGTAGAAGTGTGAGGGAAAAGAGTCTGGTGGGCGCAGGGAGTTATTAATTCAAGAAAACAGAGTCAGAGTGTTGCCATCACCAGCACTGATGAGACCTGCATAATATTATGATTTGGCTGCATTGGCTGTAATGTGGTGATGATACATTTCTTCATGAACAGTTAGACCGGTTTTATTGTAGAGTCACTCCAGTTGTTGCCCTCTAACTTTGAGGATGTGGAGTTGGGATGTAAACCAGGGAGCAGAGTTGGTGAATGATACGGTCCGGGTTTTTAAGGCAGCAAGTGAGCCCAGCAGAGTATGGAGACTGTTATTGCAGTGGGAAACCAGTTCATTGGTAATAGAGGGGATGTTGATGGTGGGGAGTGTTTCAATGCCATGGTGAGAGTTGTCAGATTAATGTCCTTGATGTAACAAAATGAAATCATATGTGATACTTTGGTTGTGGAAATGGTCAAATTCAAATTGAATGATGTACACATATGGTCAGAAATGGGGAAATCAGTTGAAGAGCAGTGAAAAGGGAAGACACCAGAGCAGCACACCAGATCAAGGATATGACCCTTAGAATGGGTACGGAAATGTATGTGTTGTTGAAAACTAAAACTGTCCAGGCATGATGTGAAATCCATATGCCACAAATATGTGGTTATCAAATGGAAGTCTTGAATTCAGGTATATGATAAGGTAAGTAAAGCATAGGAGATAGCCGGTTTCAAGTAGTTTTAGGAAATGGGTGACAACAACAGTGTTGACTATATTTCTTCCTCCATTTAGGTCTCCATGACAACCCCTGGTTGTGTGACTGCCAAATCTCAATGCTGATGTCCTTGTCCACATCTCTGGGAAGTCCAGTAGTTCTTGTAGACAAACTGATGTGCAGCAGGTCCCTGGGTAAGTCAGGAATGCTGCTGACCCAGGCTGAGCTGTCCCGCTGTATGAGGCCCTCAGTCCAACCTGCAGCCACCAGGGTCATCTCTCCACTGGGCAGCAATGTAATCCTCCGCTGTGATGCCACTGGCTACCCAACACCAACACTGACATGGATAAAAACTTCAGCCTACACTGGTAAGCAACCCAGCGGCACTCTCAGGTGATGAAATTATGCTATTAAATTCTGAGTATTATCTGAGTCATGCTGTGATTGGATTTTTTGTGCAGATTGTTGTCAGGAAGACAACCTTGAGAACTCAGAAGACTTACCCAGGATTTTGGAGAGTTGTAAGTGATGTTATGTATTTCAAGAAGCCTTTTTTTAATGCATATTCACATTGTCTCAGTAATTTTTTTTTTGCCATTTTATTTGTACCTATGGCAAAGGACCTTTCTAAACACCCTCACTCAGCAAAGTTTAGAATCATAACCATATTAAAACTGCAGTAGGCAGAAATATAGCAAAGGCAAATAAAACAATACATAAAGAAATAAAATTAACAGAATTTGAAAAGGCTCTCCAGCAGCTCCTGCCATTCAGTTCTAAGCCCCTCCCACAAGAGCAAGCATGCACATCACATGTGCAAAAACCATCATGCTAAAAGTCACTATTCATCCTCAGACTTACACGGGTCTCAAACCCCATTCTCCTAAATAAAAGTTTTTTCACTACATAGTAACCCACCATGTCCTGCACCCACTGCATACTTTGTTGCTCTTTAGACTATCTCACCTGTACTTTGTGAAAAACCTTGTGACTTGACAGTCTCCGGTCACTGGCTTAGACTGTCTAAGCCTGAAAACAGAGCCAAGAAGAGATGCAGCAGAAAAAATACTGCCAAGCCCAGCTTTAAGAATCTAAATCAAAGGTTAGGCTTAGGTCACAATTAAGAGTATCATTTGAGTTTTGTTAGGTCACGTCTGTGAAATTACCTGTGTAAAACACTATGCTATACCAAAAAAGGAAAATACTGGTGTAAGGTGCTGAGGACTAAGATTGTACACCTTTTTACATTCCAGTTTTGCAGGAATCCCCTCGAGTGGGTGTTCGTTGGTCAGTAATCAGCCTGAATGGGTTATCATATAAGGATGCTGGTGAATATCGCTGTCAGGCACGGAACATGGCAGGGATATCTGAAGCCCCAATTAAACTGAAGGTTATGGGAGTCACAAGACTGTCTCTTTCAAAGAAGAAGTCCCAAAAGACTCCATCCAGATCATTATCAAAACACAAGAAGACATACCAAACCCCGGCTAATACCATCACCCCCTCAGTGAAGGAAAATCACATAAATACAACACTTTTCAATAACAAGGCCCAGAAAGCTCACAGTTTGAAAGTGTTTAAAGTAGACAAAGACATTAAAAGGCATAAAATAATCGCAGCAAGTGCCAAGAAAAACACCCCAAGTGCGATCAAGTCAATACCTGAATCCTATGACAAATCTTCAAATACTTTGTTGTCAGAAACACTTGTTTGATACAATAGAGTTAGTCAGTTACTTGGTCGACTGATGGGAATGGGAAAAGCAAATGAAACTGTACTAAAGGTCTTGTAGTTTCAGACTTTTATGTTTCTGAGGAATTCTGCACTGAAAAGTTATGCACATTTGTTCGTGTATGTACATGTGTGATGATGCAGCTTGTTTGGAAAGATAAAATTTGTGACAGAAACTTGAATATAGTGTCTGCGATGCAATTTATAGTTTTCTGAAAAGATGCTTTGTTTCAGATATTTGGGTTTACATTGTATTTCATATTCATTATGTTTAGTACTTATTCAGTACAGGCTGCATACTTTTATCGTTTTATTTTTCTGCAGTTTATTTTAGATGTATTTTAGATTCACTCTCCCATAGTAGAAGCCTGACTCTTTTAAGTTTAATTTCTTTGATTGACTACATGGAATTTTCAGATATTAAAGCTTTATCCACACTGAAATGCATTTTTTTTTGTAAATAAAAGGGTTATTATTCGTGCTTTCTCATAAAAATCTCACTACATGTAGAACATTCTAAAAACGTTATTGAAACATTATTAGTCATGTCTAACACTGCACAAACTCATTTAAACAGTCTCATTTAAACAAAAGAGATTGCAGCACACACATTTATGTTGTAAAAACCACTCTTATTCTCTGTGTAGAAGTCAAGTCTTTCAATGGACTTTATGGCTGTGGATTTGGACAGATGATCAAAATGCCTAAAAAGGCATTATATTTTGATCACATTTCTTAACCCATTACTAATTTCCAAGGGAAATTGTGCATTCAGTACAGTGATCCTTGACTTGGTTGTAAAGGAAAATTTGATTTCCTGTTTGCCCAATGTTTTTGTTGTATTTCTCCTGCTCTGACAACAAAAGTTACCAAATAAGTGAAACTAAGTTAAAAAAAAACAAAAAATAAAAAACATGCTAGTGTTTGATTTAGCTAATGAAACACCAGAAAGTTTGAAAGTGTATTTTGTCTATGTACACAAAACCTGTGTCTGGATAACTTTACCATGTTCCTGCTGGTGCTGAGGAGTGCTAGAGGAGCTTCGGGCTGGTTTCATTTAACATTTTGTGTTTTGTCATACAGTTTAAGTCGACTTAGAGTAAAAGTTGTTGAAATAAATAAGCAACTGGAGAGAGATTCAGTCCAGTTGTGGATCTACCTGTTAGGATCCTGCTCCAGCCTCTGCCCTTCTTCCTCCTTTTCTGTTTTCTCCCATTGTTCCTCATCTGTTTGTTTTGACCTGTCTCTCTCTGGCTCCCTCTCTGTCACCTCTCCCTCATGTCTCTCGCCCCCCTGCTTCACCTGCCTGCACTCTGTCTTGCTGATTGCTACAATTAGTTTCAGCTGCAGCAATCAGTTCACACCTTTCACCTGTTCTCCACCTCACCTCCACCTATTTAAGCTCTGCCCGTTCATTCACTCCCTGCCGGATCATCGACCCACATGCCCTTTGCTTCTGCACTCTGCTTTTGGACTCTGTTTTTGCACTCTGCTTTTGGACTCTGCTTTTGGACTCTGTTTTTGCACTCTGCTTTTGGACTCTGCTTTTGGACTCTGTTTTTGCACTCTGCTTTTGGACTCTGCTTTTGGACTCTGTTTTTGGACTCTGTTTTTGGACTCTGTTTTCACCTCCATTGGATTTCCCTCACCCTGGACTCAGATCTTTTAGATTCCCGCTAGCCCTGTTATTTTTGTCCCCAGCCAGTAGCTCTAGTCTCGTCTCCGTTCACCCCAGATTTCTTGAGCCTGCTTCCCTACCCCTTCTGTTCAGTTCCCCCATTTCGTAAGTACCCCTCCTTTGGCTTAGTTTTGTTAGTTCTAGTTTAGTGATCTTCCGTTCTTAAATTCATAGTGTTTGTTAGTGGTTTGGTTTAGTCTGTTTGCCCCAATTCAGTTTTCCATTTATGTATTGTTTTAGTTCTTCGGTTAAATAAAAACCTTTTCCTAAATTCATACTTCTGCCAGCCTCTCTGTGTCTGCGCCTGGGTTCCCCAGCTCCCCCCGTAACACTACCACAACAATTACCATCTCAGGGATGGATGCTTTAATTGCTGAATGGGAATTTGTAGATTTTCTTGGATGGAGCTTGCCCTTACATGTAAGAACTGTAGCCCTGTTATTTTCAGCGACCTCCATAGGTTTTCTGAACAGCAGCTTTTGGTGTGGTGGCTCTGGCCTTCTCCAACTTGGCAGTGACTGGCTCCTCCTTACTCCTGACTAATCCAAAAAATGGGCAAAGAGGTAAAGTGTAAGCGTAGCAGAATTGAATCTCTTATGGGCTATTGAATGTACAGCATCTACATGTCACTCAAAGCAGCCACATGTTAAAATTTAAATGGGTGAGTTAAATAAGAATGTAATCCCTGTTCAATTGTCATAAACAGGGAAATTAGCTAAGGCCAAAACAGTTTTTTTTGTGTGTGTTTGGTTTTTTTTTTAACCAGGCTGTGAACATGTTTATACTGACTATAAAGTTGAATTTTTCAGGCACAGAGATTGCTACTTGGTAATTCTAATGTTACCAAGGCAAGGAGTGAAGATGAAAAACAAATTAACTTGAAAGAAATTGCCCACCACTTGCCCAGTGTCTTACCCAAGGACACTTCAACATGCAGAGGGGTAGGTATTGAACCGTGAACCTTGTGATTAATGGACAACACACTCTTCCACCTGAGCCACAGTCAACCTTTCCTATGCCTACATTTTAGCTATGTGCCTGGTAGTCATCATTCAAAAAATGTAAAAATGTAATTTTTTAATTTGATTTGGTCAATTTCTGTGTAAATATGTATAGCTCTGCAGTCACACTTAGCTGAATACAACACCCATTATTGAGATGTAAGGTAAAAAGGAGGCAAAGAGCTATGGGATGAACTTGCCTCACTCCGGAGAAAACACATGAAGAAAAGTAAAACTTACTTCCAAGTTTCTTTGATGGCATTTCCTTTTCTTATAAACATCTTTTAATTTTTAACTTTCATAAGTTTTTTTTTTGCAACAGTCAAATGTAACATATGCAACACTTCCACAGTCAGATGACAACATCAAAAGCATTCTAGACTAAAGAGGGGGTATATTTGATCCCAAATACAGTGTAAGTTGTTGATGTTTGTACAACTAAATGTCTTTGATCAAGCAGCTGACATGTACTTCTATGTGTAGTCACAAAACATATATTTGTATAGAACTTGTTCTATGACAACACACCATTGCACATTGTCACCAAGTCAGAATCGATGCATTCTTGCATTGTTATTTTTTTTTTTAATAATCAACGTCACCCCGGTGATGAGGCTGCTCTTTAATTCGTTGATTGAGATTTTTCATTTATACTTTTTGATTCCATAATGGTCTTTTATTTACTTTTTGGTGACTATTTTGATAGACCTATATCACTTGATTTCTTGAAAGTCCCTTTTCTGTGGTTGATAAACCTCTCATAATCATCTCCTTGTAACAGAGTTGCATAGTTGCAAAGTTACATCTTGGACTAACCTGCAAAAACTCAAAAATTTGATTATTTTTATACCTTAGTTTATAATTTTCTGACATCCTCGAGAGCTGTTCTTCGACTCATTTGTGTTATATTCTAGAGTCTGTAATTATTTTAATGGCTTTATCATTTTCTGGTTTCTCCATTAACATGGGTTAAATATTTTAGTCATTCTTATTGAATGTTGTTATTTGTGTTTCTACATCATTTTCCTTACTCAATTGCATTGCAAATGAGGCAACCATACCATTTGTGACCGCATATTGATTTTAATATACATGCAACTTTGTTTTATTCTTCAGCTGAGTAAATAAACTGCCTTTCAGCTCCATATTACTGAATATGTTATCATGTCAGAAGGGAAGAGGGGAGCATGTTATACTAAAAGATACAATGCACAAATTGTATTGTATGCCATAAAAAGAAAGATTTTGTGGGTGCTTCAATTTTGTTAGCTTATAATGATTACGTTACGTTCTGATGCAGAGACTCCAGTGCAGGCAATGAAAACACAGCGATAGAGTTTCAGCACAATAATTTATTACAACCAAATAAAGTGACTTACAGAAACTGCACAAGCAAAACAGGAAGTACGGAACTCTAGAGGACCCCTAAAGTGCTGGAAGTCTTACAAGAACTAAACTCTAAACTGGGAAAAATCAAGAAAAGAAAGTACTAACCAGAATACCGCAACACGATAAGACAAAAGCTGAATAGTACACGACACAAAACTATAAACAAAGTACTAACCCGGACAACGTAATGCAGTGACAGGACAGCAAAGTAATAGACTCCGTAAATATACTGACTTTGTACAACACAATGTGTTAACAAGATTATGAACATGATTCTACAGAAGGCACAGACTCATACAAACAGGAGCTAGTTACTAACCATGAGATTATGGATAGTAGCTGTAATATTCTGACAAGAATATGCATTATTTTGCCTTATGCATCATTTAATTATAAATGTAGCCACCTAATTGGATAATGGTGTCACATGGTTAAGGAAGCACTGTATTGTGACGTATTAGCTCCACCTACCTGTTTGATGTACTTATTACAAGCTCTGCTCAGTAAAGCGCCTTTTCTCTCCTGCTAAACGTGATACCTGCCTCCCTCGTTTATGTACGCACTGCACACCCTCAGAAACACATGGTGTCAGAGTAAACGTGAATCTGAAAGAAGATGGACAACTCTGGAGTCTCTTCGCCCCGCATGGACTGGGATGCAAAAAACTTGCCCGAAGCATGGCGAAAGTTTAAGCAGCTCGTTGGGCTAATGTTTTCAGGACCTCTAAAGAAGAAAGAGGAAGACGAAAAATGCAGCTATCTTCTACTCTGGGTCGGAGAAAAAAGGCAGAGACATTTACAACACGTGGACGCTAACTGAAGACGAACGTAAGGCATTACAAACATACTATGATCGCTATGAAGCCTATGTTATGCCTAAGAGCAACGTTATATTTGCACGATACAAGTTTAATGAAAAAGTACAGGGACAAAATGAGCCTTTTGATCAGTTTGTGACGGAGCTCAGGCTGTTAGTAAAAGACTGCAACTATGCTAACAGTGAAGAAATGGTACGAGACCGCATTGTTTTCGGTATACGCTCTCCACGAGTCAGAGAGAAGCTGCTCGATGCTGGATCAGACTTAACCCTTGACAAGGCGATAGACATTGTCCGTTCCTATGAAATTGCACAGGAGCAACTCAAAACCATATCAGGCGGCAGCAGTGAACAGTCGGTGCATGCAGTTACCCGACAGCCACCAAAGACGTCGCCATGGAAACCGCGCCAATACAACAAAACAAATGGCGGCGCAGCAAGTTTCGCCAAAGCTGATGGTGACAAAAAGTTCCAAAACATGTGTGACTACTGTGGTTATAAAGCACATACTCAAAAGGAGAATTGCCCAGCAAAAGGCAAACAGTGCAAAGTATGTAATAAATGGAACCACTTTGCAAAAGTATGTCGCTCCAAACAAAGGAAAGCAGTACACACAGTAAGTGAAAATGAACCAGACAAGTACACAGACGACGAAGATTTGTTTATTGACGCAGTCACACAAGATAATGACAACAAAGACAAAGAACAAGTTTTTGCAAATATTCTGGTTGGTCCTAACAAAAGTGCAATAAGATTTAAGTTAGACACCGGTGCCTCTGCCAATGTAATTCCTACAAGCGTTCTCAGAAAATTAGGAATAGAGCACACTCTGCAACCCCCATCTCGCCCACTTTATGGCTACGGAGGTGAGCCGTTGGCAGTGAAAGGCAAGTTTAACATTGAATGCCAGTACAAAAACTGTAAACTACCTCTGAAAGTACATGTAGTTGACACAAACGCACCACCAGTGCTGGGACTGAAAGCATGTCTTGACTTTAAGCTCATAAAGCTGATTATGTCTGTCTCAAACACTCCAGGCATGACAATAATGGATGAGTTTTCTGATGTTTTTAAAGGAATAGGACTATTTCCTGGTGAATGCACAATTCATATTGACCCTAATGCTGTCCCAGTGATACATCCACCAAGACGTGTACCTCTTGCTCTGCGTGACCGTCTCCGGGACGAGCTGAAAAATATGGAGAAACAGCAAATCATCACTAAGGTCACAGAACCTACCGAATGGGTAAACTCAATGGTTGCAACAGAAAAGCCACGTACGGGCAAGCTCAGAGTCTGTTTAGACCCGAAGGACCTCAACAAAATGATTAAGCGCCCACATTATCCGCTGCCAACTCTTGAGGACATTACATGCAAACTAGCAGGAGCCTGTTACTTCAGTGTAATGGATGCTAGGTCTGGATATTGGGCAATAAAGCTAACAGAAGAGTCATCAAAGCTAACCACTTTTAACACTGTGTTTGGCAGGTACAGATTTTTGCGCCTACCATTTGGACTCAAATCATCACAAGATGAGTTTCAGCGCAAAGTGGATGAGACCTACGAAGGTCTGGAAGGTGTCACAGCCATAGTTGATGATGTTCTCATCTATGGCAAGAGTAAAGAAGAGCATGACAAAAACCTTCGTGCAATGCTGCAACGCTCGAGAGAACAAGGAGTCAAGCTTAACCCTGACAAAAGCATAATATGCGCAACAGAAGTCAGTTACTTTGGACATTTAATCACCAAAGATGGAGTCAAACCGGATCCAGCTAAGATCAAAGCCATCAGAGATATGGAGCCACCAAAAGACAAACGTGAGCTGGAGACTATTCTTGGCATGGTTAATTATCTGTCAAAGTTCGCACCTATGCTGTCAGATGTCAACGCTCCACTTCGTCAGCTACTTAAAGAGACTAGTGAATTTGTCTGGGATGCACAACATGACAGAGCATTTCAGAAAATGAAAGAACTGATAAGACGTGAACCAGGACCTGTTCTCGCATACTACGACCCCAAAAGGGAACTCTGGTTACAAGTCGATGCTTCCAAATATGGACTGGGTGCAACCATAATGCAAGATGGAAGACCAATAGGATATGCTTCCAGATCGCTCACAGACAGTGAAGTAAACTATGCACAAATCGAGAAAGAGCTTTATGCAATCTTGTTTGGATGCAAACGCTTTCACCAATATGCATATGGACGCCACGTCATTGTGGAAAGTGACCACAAACCTCTTGAATCCATATTGCGTAAGCCACTCACTGCAGCACCCCCCAGGTTGCAAATAATGATTCTTCAGCTGCAAAGGTACGATGTCACTATCACACACAAGTCTGGCAAAGACATTCCTCTCGCAGACGCTCTCTCCAGAAAGTCACTACCTGACCATGACAATAGCCTCTCAGAAGGCATGGACTTACAAGTACACACCGTATACAGCAGTCTTCCGGTCAGTGACACAAAGCTAAAAGAGATACAGACAGAGACTGACAAAGACTCGCAGCTCACATTTCTCAAGAAAACAATCAAGGATGGATGGCCTGAGGAAAGGAAACAGTGCCCTCAGAGCATAGCAGAATACTGGAACTACAGAGATGAACTGTCTCAAATGAACAATATCCTTTTCAAAGGGGAAAAGATAATAGTTCCAGCAGCACTACGTACAGAAATGCTTTCCCGCATCCACACAGGCCACATGGGCATGGAAAAGTGCAAACAGCGAGCGCGTGATGTTTTGTTTTGGCCCGGGATGAACAAGCACATTGAGGACATGGTTGGCAAATGCCCAGTGTGTCAGGAGCACAGGTGCTCAAACACCAAAGAGCCCATGATAAGTCACCCCATCCCGAGCAGGCCATGGCAAACAGTTGCTACTGATCTCTTCACCTGGAACAATGAAAACTACATTGTCACCGTTGACTACTATAGCAGGTTCTTTGAGTTGGACAAGCTTCGTAGCACAACTGCCACAGCAGTAATACACAAGCTCAAAGCAAGACATGGCATACCTCAAACTGTGATCTCTGACAATGGCCCCCAATACAAGTGCAAAGAGTTTGAAACATTTGCAAACACGTGGGAGTTCAAACATATTACTTCAAGCCCTCACTATGCACAGAGCAATGGTTTGGCTGAGAAAGCAGTCCAAATTGCAAAGACGCTCATGCAAAAGGTCAAAGCTGATCACAAGGACCCTTATCTGAGTCTTCTTGAGTATCGCAACACACCTGTTGACAACTTCAAATCACCAGCTCAGCTGCTGATGAGTTGTCGCCTTCGCTCCATCATACCCTGCACGCACCAGCAGCTCAAACCTAAGGTTGTCAGTTGTCGAGATACTCACACCAAACGAGTGCTTCATCAACATCATCAGAAGAAGTACTACGACAGATCATCAAAGCCACTCCCCACTCTACGTGAAGGACAGAGTATTCGTTTTCAGGAAAATGGACTTTGGAAGCCTGCAGTCGTTGTCCGATCTGCTAACACTGCCAGGTCTTACCACATTCAAACACCTGAAGGAGCTGAGTATAGGAGAAACCGTCATCACTTAATGGACACTAAGGAAACGGCCCCTTCTCACTCCACTGCCGACTCAACTGCGCAGAATACACCTGAAATGTCTGTGGATATTCCACAAACTCCAACTACTACCAAAGCTGTGAACTATCACACCCGTTCTGGTCGCGAGGTTAAGCCTAGAGACATTTTAGATCTCTAAAATGCAATCCAATGTACTTGTGTTCACTTTACAATATTTTGAAAAGTACATTCAATATGTTTTGTTTAGGCGTGCCATATTTCATAAGATGCACTAATTTCAAACATTTAGGCAGTGTTCAGTAATTAGTCAAGTTTATGACAGTTTTTGCACTATTTGTTGTTTACATGAGCTGAGCTTATCCAAATTTGAGCTACCCTTGTTTATTATACTTTATGCAAGCTAGCCTGTATTTTTATTTTTCTTCAAAAGAAGGGGGATGTAATATTCTGACAAGAATATGTATTATTTTGTCTTATGCATCATTTAATTATAAATGTAGCCACCTAATTGGATAATGGTGTCACATGGTTAAGGAAGCACTGTATTGTGACGTATTAGCTCCACCTACCTGTTTGATGTACTTATTACAAGCTCTGCTCAGTAAAGCGCCTTTTCTCTCCTGCTAAACGTGATACCTGCCTCCCTCGTTTATGTACGCACTGTACACCCTCAGAAACACAACAGTAGCTACGCTACAAGCTAAGCTAGACTGGGAACCGGCATTGGGTGGAGAACGGGCTGCAGGTGTTGTGCCCTCTGCTTCACGAGTTTGGGAGAGGTTTGTGGAACTTTTATGATAAAAACCCGGAGAGAGACGAGACACACGTCTTTCCTCCATTTGGCTTTATTCAAAAGAACACGGAACTTGACAGTGCAGACGGGAACACAGTGCCAGACAAAAGCAATCGATCATGCATCATCAAACTCGCAATAATCTGTAAATATTGTAAGCTTTGTAAACTTTTAATGTTTTTAATGTAGCAATCATGTCCACAAGTTAATTATGAAATATAAATCCTTTTTAACTCGTTTTTAAACTACTCATGAATTCTTCGATCAGCTTTTAAACCTGTGTATAGTTCTGCTATTTAACCTGTGTGTAATACACTTTTGATTATTTATTTATTTTAAATCGATTTTTTTAACCTGTCACACAGGCAAAGCCGACGTGGAGCATCCAGGTGGTGGAGGCGGTGAATGGCGGAATGGAGGTAAAAACGAGCAGGTGCTGCGTGGCATATCGAGAATGCTGTTTTCCAGGAGCGATCCAGAATCAGATGAGAATGGAGGAAGTTAGCTGGACAGCAGGCAGGCAGGATCCAAACTGCATAGCAAGAGAACAGAATTAGTGTCTGGCCAAGATCTGAAGAGCTGAACGGAGAACCAGGAGCAATACACTCACTGGGTTGTTCGACGATCCAGCGACAACTGATGGCAATGCCCCGCTTTTATGGTGAGGGAGAGGTAGATGATCAGATTGCTCCCACCTTTCTGATTACCGATAGGCAACACCTGCTCGCCACCACTCACTGAGCTCACGCCCAGCTGGAGAGAGAGAGAGAGAGAGAGGAACTGTCACTACGTAACACTCTGGTCATTTTGCATCTCTTAATCAATGTTGTGCATTTTTTATTGATTTCTGCTTTATGCAAATGAGGCATGGGGAGTGGAGGTCTGAAGCCTCGCGAAACATTCGTTAAACAGCTAAACCAGCCAAATGTTGAACTAAAATGAGGACAGATTCAGCAACCGCACAGCTTATTTTTCGCCTCCAAAGATTTCAGAAATGCTTTTTGCCATACTGTTTTTGTAATAAATGAGAAAGTTTGCGACCAAGCCGCCATGTTGGTATGACGCTTTTGTCGCACTGTAGCTACAGCGCTGTCATGTCACCACATAGTGGTCTGCAAATAAAAGTACGTGTCTACTAGATCCAGCAATTTCCCGCATCGCATTCATTGTCTATGTGACAAGCACCGGATTGCAGCTCAAAAAACGCACCGCAATGGACCCAGCATGCAATGCAGTGCATTTCGAGCTGCAATCCAGTGCATCTCCCCAGACTGGGAAGGAGCTCACTTGCATAAAGTAGACTTGATTTGTACTTTATGCAAATTCGATGTGGAGTGCGGAGGTCCGACACATCATGAAACTTCAAACGTCAAAACTAGCCATCATTGAAATCAAACAAGGACAGATTCAACAACTGCACAGGTTATTTCTTGCCTCAAATGCTTTCTGAAATACTTTTCGCTGAAGTGTTTTTGAAATAAAAGAGAAAGTTTGCGACCGAGCCACCATGTTGGTCAGACGTATCTACTGGACTCAAGCTGAAAGTGCTGTCATGTGATCACGACCGCCCACAAAGCAGGCGATATTCAGATGCAGCATGTTTCCATGCGAATACAAAACCTCCCTGTGGATACCTCAATTTCTTGCATCCCATTCATTGGCTATGTGAAATGCCCTGCTTTGCATGCTAGTTGCGTTGCGGCACATTTCGAGCTGCGTTGTGGCGCATTGGCCCAGAGGTGCCTGTAGCTCATTTGCATAAAGTAGACTTGACTTCTACTTTATGCAAACAGAGGTCAGATGCATTGCAAAACTTTTGTTAAATGTCTAAACAAGCCGTTGTTAAGAGGAATGCCCAGGTTATTTCCTCAAATGCTTTCTGAAATACTTTTCGCTGAACTGTTTTTGTAATAAAAGAGAATGTTTGCGGCTGAGCCGCCTAGTTTTGGTTTCCTCTGGGGTCTCTTTAGTCTAGTTCACTTTTAATACCTTGCTTGGATTTTTGTGAATTCTGTAAATAGTTTAAACCTTCGCTTTTACTTGGGTCTCTGCACAAACCGTGATGTTGAGATCTTCAGGCAAAGACCTTTTATCTGACCAAGCTGAAAGCTCAAGGGGACAGAGTATTTGGAGTCAGGATCCAAAGTCTCTGGAACAATCTGTCTGAGGAAATCCAGTCGGCTGAGTCAGTGACTTCTTTTAAGCCTCTTCATAAAATATGCTTTTATCTGTGAGCCCTTCCTGATTTTGTTTATTTCTTTGATTATTGGTTTCACCACTTCTAACAACGTGTTGGTTTTTATAGACCCTATTGTGTTTTTATGTCTCTTAAATTCTGATGGGTTTATGACTTATCTGTTTTATTTTGCTGCCTTGTAACACTTTATGTTTTGGATTTTGAAAAGTGTTCTATAAGTAAAAAATATTAATCATGATTCTGTGTGTCCTACAAGTGCTACCTGACTACTTTATGTTTACAAGTATGACCATCCAACAAAACTCTGAGCAAATATAACAGATATTATTAAGAAGTGAATACTCAAATCAACAATTTCTTTATAATTAATCAAACTCTATTAAATACTAATTTTTATTCTTCAGTTTAGTTGCATTAATGTCTAAACAGACTGACCTCACAGTATGAATGCAGTGAGCGAAACTTTGAAAAATTCACTACAGCTACCTCAAACAGCTTCCAAAGACGCATATTGCCTTCTGAGACACTGCTGTTGTCAGGGCTACTTCATCTTAGCACCAGAAGCCAACCGGGGTTCTGCTGCTGAGACATGTGAGATATTATAACTCATAAATATGAAACAACATCAACAGTAAGACAAAGACAGGCTGTAAATCACTTGACTCTTATTTGCAACTTCTCATCTTAGTACAACTGACTATGCAGATATTTTAAGACAGCTATCTGAAATCACATGGTTTGAAATGCCGTCTTTGGAATTTCCAGCTATTGTGCCATTATTATTTAAGTTTTTAATGTACTCACATGGTGCATATTTTTACATAAAGATGTGCTTAATCTGCAGGTCCCTGTTGAGAGTACACACAGAAATCCTGGGGTTAGGTATAATCAGAGGTGGCTAGTAATGAGTTACATTTACTCCTTTACCTTTACTTGAGTAACTTTTTGAAAAAAAAATTACTTCTGAAAGTAGTTTTACTCTGTCATACTTTTTACTTTTACTTGAGTAGATTTGTGAAGAAGAAACGCTACTCTTACTCCTTTACACTGGGCTACACTCGACTCCTTACTTTTTTATTTACCACATTAGATATGCTTTATTTTGCTGGAGAGATGCCCCCAGTGGATCTACCACATGACTGTGTTTCACCAATCAGATGAAGCAACAATAATCACATGACTCCGTTTCACCAGGGATCCGTTTCACAAAGCAGGTTCAACAAACTCTGCATGTAACCCTGAACTCTGAGTTGATCTACTCTGAGTGTCATGGTCCCTCCCTTCTCCATGCTGTGCTCCTGGCCAGATGACAGTCCAGGCCGATCGGGCACAGCTGCTAAAGGAGTGCAGCCATGCCCGATCAGCAATCAGTGGCAGTTAAAGTCTGGCTCGCCCTTCCAGTCTCTGTCAGACCCTGAAGCCAGTTCAGTGAAGCGACTGCCCCGTCTGGTCCTGTCTCACACCACTGAGCCGCCGTCGCGGCTCTTCTCCCTGCCGTCCCTAAGCGGACTTGGGACCTCTGTGTTCGCCGGCCGATCCAGACCCCAGATCTCTCTGCAGCTCTCCGCCGCACATTTCGCGGCGTCGCCACGTGTCTCTGACGATCTCCACTGACTGTCTGACAGGTTTATGTCCAGGGAAAACCACAGAGATGGGTAAAAGCCGTTTCAGGGCCAGGCTCACTTTTCTGACCGCCCTGCATACAGTTGCCTGACTTAAGTGCTCTGCATCACCAACATTATACAAAAATTTCCATTTGCAAAGAACCGCAGCGCAACACACAATATTTGCTGGGATGTGAGAGCATGACTGCGGTTGGTAATGTGGCAAATGTAAGGACGGATTAGGTTGTGTATGTAGATTATGGACTGTGACGTGAAACGATACCGTTCAAAAAGATAATTGGGGGAAATCCAAGACCATCTATGCACTGTCTGATAACAATCTCCTGACGAATATTTCATTCTCCGCGCAATAATGCTACTCCTTCTGGATCGTTCATAAAAGGACATGACATTTTGACAGACGACAGAACAAGGCTACGGCAAAACTCGCCTGCTGACTGAATGAATGAGGAAATCAAATAGCGTGTGTGAATGAAAGAGGGCAGAGACAGAGAGAAACTCGAGGTTTACTGAGAAAAACCTGGTCCCGACCAGGTGAGGTTCATAGACTCTGTTACTATGGTAACTGACCGAGAGCTTAAGTTACCCCTCTTTGTGAAACAAGCTAGAGTTACCCCTCTTTGTCTGGTTTGAGTTACTTCAGGGTTAGCAGACTCAGAGTTTTCACTAAACCTGCTTTGCAAAATGGACTCCAGACGTCGCCCTGCAGTCACATGACAACATATGAACCGTGGCGGCATAGCGGCACAAACTCTTCACACTGAGCAGACAAGGAATGAAAAAATGGGGGCATTTTCGAGACGTTTCATCTTGCTTCGGGGTACGACAACGTTAGCATAGCATTAGCATGGATATCTTCTGCTTTTGTCTACTGTTTACTAACACGGGCGAAGTGAAGCATGACGTCAAGCTTGATAGTTCTGCGTGATACAGCGAGGGGGGGATACAGCATGCACATACAGTCTATGAGCATGCAGTACATCTTGTCACTGGAAGTAGTTTGCACTGTTCAAACATAAAATCGTTACCTTACTACAGGTATTTGTTTCAAAAGCCTTATGTTGTGAAAAAATGAGATTTGGAAATTTGTGTTTCTTGTGCCTTAACTTGTCATTTTGTGAAGATGTTCATTTTTTGATATTTTTTATTTTATTATTTGGAAATACCAGAATTTGCATATTATTCTACATTTTTGTCTGTCTGATCACATCATTTCTAAAAAATAAATTGGACATTACAATCAAATGGTTAGTCGGTACTTGAGTAGTCTTTTCACCAAATACTTTTTACTCTTACTTGAGTAATTTTTTGGATGACTACTTTTTACTTTTACTTGAGTACAATTTTTGGCTACTCTACCCACCTCTGGGTATAATTCACAAGAGTATACTGGTTGGGTCTGTGGTCACTGGGCATACTCAAACTAAAATGTTCGCTTGAGCCACATAGTGCACACATAATACACAGAAGGCAGATATCTAAAGGGTTTTAGCAAGAACTCAACAGCAAATGTCAAGCAGCCTGAAGAGGCTGAGTCTTCTATGTCAGGGTCCTGCTGAATGGTGTCTAAGAGGAATTTAACAGGAATTTTCATCTAGAGCTGAATATATCCACTTGTCAAAAAGTGAGTCAAATTTCATTTTATTGAAGACTCCGAGATGTACAAATTTAATAGTGATGCAAATAAACTACTACTAGTTATTATTTGTTTGATACTACTACAACTACTGCTAATAATAATAATGATATAAATGATATAATATAATAACAATTATAATAATATAGTAAATAATAATTGTTTTTATTGCAACAACTTTCAGTGATTCCTTTGTCAACAATATGATCGGTTAAATCAATAGTTGCTTTCAATTCCCTTCACGCACTGCAGTTGGAGCCGAAGCCTTTTCATACTCCATGCAGCATATTTTATCTACCCTCTCATCAGTCGATCGTGCGTTGAGCTTTTAATACGTTTTCCGGGATTTAAAACAATTAATTAAGTTGGTGTGCAGTCCGTGACGCTGCCCGGCGAAGCACCGAAAATGCGCAGATCCTAGGACGTGCTTGTACTGCACGTCCTAGTTTTCTCCCGCTCCGCCTCCCCCCCTCTCTCTCTCTCTCGCTCTCTCTCCCCCCTCTCCCTCTCTCTCTCTCTCCCCCCTCTCCCTCTCTCTCTCAGGCTTCCTAAAGGTGACCGTGGAGGCGCGCTCTGTGCTCATTATTGAATGTCTTTAAGTTGAGCGTCAGCGGGGAGACGAGCTTGACGCAGATCAGCTGCGGACGCTGCTGTCTGCTGGAATAAGCGGAGAGGGCTGCTAGAGGCTGTTAGCTACGGGAGTCTGTGTGCTTCTCGCTTTAGGTGAATCATCCACATCCATAATTTTGTCTTTCTTGTAGCCTAATTATTTTTTGCTTTCTTCTGCATCTCGGATACATTTTTATCCAAAGTCGTCTTGTTTCACTTCGCCATTGAGTCTTGGATGTTGGTAAAACGACGCGCATGCGTTGCTCTTGGAATAATTTTGCAGCCTAAATTGCATCCCTGAGATCTTGTGTCAAAGTCGTTGACTCGCAATGTGGATTACTCCGGAACGCGGATGCTGGGGGTTCTTCCGCATGTCTCTGCTCGTCACTGTTGTCTGCGGCGCGCAAAGGTGAAGTCTGATCATAACATGTGATATGCTTTATTCCACACGGGCCCTGTAATATTCATTTACTCCTGAATTGAAATGTGTTTCTGTCCTCAGCGCCAACGAACCTAGCAACATGTCATATGTGAAAGCCACCGTGGACAAGTTGCTGAAGGGCTATGACATTCGTCTGCGTCCTGATTTTGGAGGTAAAAGCCACCTATAGTGTTCAGTGTGTTCACGCAGCTGCCCCTTGATGCTCAGCAGGCTGCCGTAATGCTGGCTAAGGCTCTGCTGTCATAATGTCCACAGGAGCCCCAGTGGATGTTGGCATGAGCATAGACATCGCCAGTATTGACATGGTATCTGAAGTCAACATGGTAAGTTATTGTTACTTGGTGTGATGCAACATTATACACTGACTGCTTCCACGTGACAGCTGCGGGGCTAGTTTCTTGCCTTTTTAGCTCTCTCTCCATCAAAGAGAATGAAAGCTTCATCCATGTTGGCCCGGTTCGTCTCTTTACTTGCGCAGAGCCGCTCCGGAAAAAAAAACTAAAGAGATTCCGCTCCACTAAGATCCGCAATGTGTCACCGCCGATCCGTATGCATCAAGTACAGATCCGCGGTGTCACTACAGGCTGAAGCTGGGATTTGACGAGACCTACAGAAACATACATAGAAATAAACACGCACACACACGCGCGCGCGAGCGCGTGTGTGTGTGTGGGAGAGAGAGAGACGCTGTTTAGTGATTCCACACACGATCTGCAGCCCCAAACACGTAGTGGTAGAGCCGGTGACAGCTAGGTGTAGGAAATGACATTAGAGGCAAAAGACAGAGGAAAATAACCTGTCTGTATGCATGTTTGGGACGTATTTTGACCTCTGCAGTAATTACATAACGGCTGTCAGATAGGAGAGAGTTCCAGAAAGCACCGTGTCTGCAGAATATGGTTTGACCACTTAATACTGGGAATCAATGCAGCGCCGCACTGCCCTGGGACCAAGTAACACAAGAAATCAGAACCAACTGTGTGAAGTTGGTGCAGAAAAAGTGTCTGCGATAGAGAGATCAAAGCTAAAGATATTAGGCTTACTGCTTTTGTGTCGATGACAGTTGTGTGTAATGAAACAAAAACTGGGCTATATATGCCCCCCCCCCCCCCCCCCCCACACACACACACACACACAGGGATATCCCTGATGTTATTTTAGAATTATTTAAGAGATACAGAGAACTAATAACTTCATTGCACAGATAACTTGTTATTACTACACATGATAATGATTCCTTTGAATCGTTCAAACCACAGCAAGTCATCTGCTTCCATCTAACCCCATCCTCTGCATCCTTCTCTCTCACACCAACTAACTTCATGTCCAGTTTCACTACATCCATAAACCTCACTACATCCATAAACCTCCTCTTTAATCTTCCTCTAGGCCTCCTCCCTGGCAGTTCAAAACTCAGCATCCTTCTACGAATATATTCACATTCCCTCCTCTGTTCATATCCAAACCATTTCAGTCTGGCCCCTTTGGCATTATCTCCAAAACATCTAACATGCACTGTCCCTGTGATGTCTTGGTCACTCCCAAAAAGAACCTCAACATTTTAATCTCTGAGATTTATACTAAGTAATGTCCATCAATTAAAAATATTAATCAACATTTAATATGTTATTGCATAAGTATTCTTCTACTAAACATTGATTTGCAGTACAATTACAGCACTGAGCCTGTGTTATTACCTCGGGACATCTGTAATAGCTTCTTATTTATTCTCTATTTTAGCTTACTTATTTACATTCATTGCACTACCCACCAGCATTTATAACTTATTTTATTTTATCTCAGATATTTTTTAACTGTGTGTTTTTTTATCACTGTCCCCTGCGTTGTCATTTCATTCTGCAGTGCATCTCTGATGTGATTTGTATGAATGACAATAAAGTAATCTGAATCTGAATCTGAAATCTGAATCTGTGTGGATAGGTCTCAATCTACCTTGACACTACAGTTTTACCACATTCTTCTTTGCAAAGCTGCTCAAGTTCTGTCAAGTTACATGGGAATCATTAGTGAACAACCCTTTTCAAGTTCAGCCACAAATTCTCAGTTGGATTGAGTTCTGGGCTCTGACTCAGCCACTCCAGAACATTCACCTTGTTTTCTAGTCTAATGGCCAAAAGCACCATCAGACCAAAGAACTGTCTTCCAGTTGCCTTCAGTCTCCCTTCTGCTTAACTCCAGCCGAGATTTAATATAGAATTTTTCTATAGTGGCTTTCTCTTTGCCATTCTCCTATAAAGCTGTGACTGACGAAGAACCAGTCAGAATTGATGCGAGATTGCACATCCAACAGTTGTATGCACAGTCTTTTCCATCTCCTCTGCTGAAGCCTGTAACTCTTTCAGAGGGGTCATGATGGTGTATCTCACTGGTCTCTTTCTTGAATGGTCACTCAGTTTTTGTGGATAGCATGTTCTAGGTAGATTGACACCTGTGTCATATTCCTTCCAATTTCTTAGTGATGGATGTAACTACTCTCAGGGATATTCAGTGCCTTAGAAAGTTTTTTGTTTCCATTCCCTGATTTATGCTTTTCAGTAAACGATTAATGAAGTTGTTTGGAGTATTCTTTTATCTTCATGCTGTCATTGTAGCCAGGGATGCTGATTCACCTTTGACTGGGTCATCCAGATACAGTTGTTTTTATACTATAATCACTTGAGAGACATTCACAGTACTCAGATGATATTCATTTCTCTAGGCATTAATTGGCTACACCTGTGTTGAATTTGGTGCGTCACTATAAAATTTATGCAATCACTTATTTCACATTTTATATTCTCAATTAATTGGCATCACTTTGTACAATTGTTTTCACTTTCAAATGAAAGTCTTTTGATAAATTGTTGCCAAAAAAGCCCAATTCAATTCACCATGGTTAAATGTTGAATTAAAGAGGAAAAGTTTGAAAGGGGAAAATACTTTGTAGGACATTGTAACTTCACCAAAGCAAAGACTCAGCAGTTCCCTAAAAGAGCTGGGGAAGTTTGTAGACCCTTTAAAATTTTCTGCATAAATCATTAAATTGTAACACGAACCCTAAAACTAACTAAAGAGAATCCAATCAAATAAATGAGATGAAATATTATTCTTGGTAAATTATTTATTGAGGAAAATAATCTAATATTACACATGTGCAAGTGGTGAAAATAAAGCTCTAGGATTAGCAGTTAATTTGAAAGGGAAATTAGAATTGAGTGTTTTCAATCAATCAGGTGTCAGTTTTGCACCTCGTTTCATAAACAATCCACCGGGATCTGTTAAAGTCTGAACCTCACAACACTTATCCATGGAAGTGTATCATGGCACAAGACAAGAACATTTCTGAGAATGACAGAGAATGATGTTATGAGGTTGGTAAAAGTTACAATCTGTAAAGAGCTTGGAATTCACTAATGCAGCATTAAACAGATTATATACAGATAAAATTCAGGATTACTGTAATATCCCCAGGTGTGGCTGAGCAACAAAGGCCACTCCAAGAGAAAGATGTGTAATAGTAGGCAAGGTCACAAAGGAACCCAGGGGAACTTCTATGCAGCTAAAGGCCTCTCACATTGGCTGATGTTCATGTTAGAGTCAACCATCAACAGAACACTGAATGACAACAATGTGCATGACTAAGGGAGAAAAACACAGCTGTCCAAAAAAGAACATTGCTGCCCATCTGCAGTTTGCTGAGGGTCATGTGGAAAAGTCAGATGCCTGTTGGTGAAATGTGTTGTAGATAGATGAGACCGAAACAGAACATTTTGGTTCAAATTAATAATGCTATGTTTTGAGAGAGGAAAACACTGCATTCCATTTTAAGAACCTTATCCCATCTGTGAAACATTGTGTTGGTACTAGCATTGTTTAAGCCTGTTTTGTTGCATTTGGGCCAGGATTGCTCACCATCATTAATTAATGGATTCTGAATTATATCAGTGAATTCCAAATAATTTGAATTTGTTGAGTTTTCTCTATAATATTGTAAGGTCTTGAACTTCCTTGTGAAGTGCGCTGAGATGACTTGTATGGTGAACTGGTGCTATATAAATAAAACTGATTGAACGGGGAGCGAAATATCAGTACATTTGTCAGTGAACTGAATCTCAGTAAGAAGTGGGTCATGCAGTAAGACAACAACCCTGAAACACACTAAAAAATCACTCTACCAGAAAATGGTTAAACGGGAAGAAAGTTTGCATTTTGGAATGGCCAAGTCGAAGTCCTATTATACTGTAATCCAGCTGCAATGTTTTGGAAGGACCTGAAGAGAGATAGAATACAACTATGCTCACTGTAATTGAAAATATAGCTGTCATTGTCGGACATCATAAACTTTTCAAGGAGCTTTACCCACATCGCAAAATGATCCCGAAACATCATTTTATGACTCATTATCCCAGATCCATTCGAAAAATAGGTCAAATTCTTCATGTTTGGACAATGAGATTTGAAGCCAAACATAGGTTTTCCAAAAACACAATCACAACTTTCAAAAATATAACAAAGTCATTAGCCCAAAAACATCAGCTGGCAATAGCATACCACTGGGAATCAATGCCATTTAAAAGTATTAACTGTGGACCAGTAAAAAATGTTTTGCTCAGTGATTTGTCAAATGGTGAGTTGATTGCAGAAGAACTGCAGGTTGGCTTGGACTGTGAAGTTCACATGACTTCTTGGATCATTTGTTGTGGGATAGAGTATTGCCCAGGCCTTCTGGTTTGCTCAAACATAGAAGAGAATTTGCCTGTATTTAGTCAAATAAAAGACATCGTTGTATTTGAAGGAGAGTACTTCCTTCTGACAGAGGACTTTGAGACACTTAGTTTTGCAGAACATTTTCATTCCTTTCATGTGGCACAGAGAAATGACAAAAATGCTTCCCTGCTGAAAGTTGATGAGTTGTGCTTCTTTAAGCCATTTGATCTGCAGACAACTTATGATTTTGACAGAGATGACCAGTATGTTGTTCCTGTGCATGTGTTTGTTTGAAAAACTTAACCTACTTAACAGGTAGCCATTTTGATTTTGATCATCCTATGTGGTGACTTTTTTTTTTTTTTTATTGTTTTCTTTGCCCATTAGCTTCATTAATCTGGTGGTTCTTTTGTATAGTAATCCACATTGTCTTTTTGTTGTAATAGGATTTTTGGACTGTTGACTTCTGAAATATTTTTGCTTTAATGTCCAATATGAGGTCAGTTTATTTTGAATTCGAAAAATAAGGATTATCTTCAAAGCTGAAAAAAAATATGAAACGAAGGCACTTTATATCCTGTGATGGTTTGAATTCTTTATGGCTGACCTGCTAATTGGTCTAAATGCCTGTTATCTGCCTTGTTAACCCACTGAACAGTAGCAAGCATGGATGGGTTGGTTCATTACATATCAGCATTTAAATAAGGAACAGGTTATATTATTTCTGTTAAAATCACATAAATAAAACATATTTTCAACAACATAATGTGTAGACTGTTCATTCTTGAAGTGTAAAAGAGTGGACTATGTGATTGTTGTGTTACATGAAGTGTTTTACTAAGAATTTGTGACACTATTTCAGTACTTTCAAAGAGTGCACTTTCACTCCCCAAGTGTTAAATAATTACCTCTTTAAAAGCACTGAAACAGTGTCAAAAAGTATTAATTATGGAGTATATTTTCACTTCCCAAGTGTTAAATAATCAGCTCTTCAAAGTGGTACTAAGACACTGACTTGGGAGTACATTTTTTACTCAGTAAGGGGTCTAGGTTTACACTGCAAGGTGTTGGAAAACATTGAAACAGAGTCAGAAGGTACTAGTTTCAGAGTACATATGTAATCTTTAAGTGTTCAAATGTAACTCTAGGAGTATATATTTTACTCTTTTGATGGTGTTCAGTGAACACCGCAATCTTGGACCTATATATGCACCGAAATTAGTGTTAAATGTACACCTATAGAGTACAATATACACTTTGATTTTTGTTGTGTCGGGGTCACAAAAGTGGATGTGCAACTGTGTTACAAGGTCATTAAAATATTCTAGATTATTCACTCATTGAAAATTGTTGAACCACCTTTGATTCAAGTAAAAAAAAAATGACTTGATTAATAAATGAATAACTCTCACCAAATTATCACATCATTAGCTAGGTTGATGGATTTTTGAGTTTTACACAGTAGAGGTGGGCAGCATTCGCTCTTATGCAGCAATAATTAGACCATCAGATATATACAAACATTTATTGAAGAAAATACAAGCAAATCACAGAACATTTACCAAATGATCTAACGATATGCACTTACAGGAGGATTAAAGAGTGTGTGTGTGTGTGTGCGTGTGTGTGTGTGTGTGTGTGTGTGTGTACAGGTTAGGATTGCACCAAAGGCAATGTGTGTATCTCTTTGTTCGGCACAGTGGTCTCAAGTATGAACCTACATGTTAGGCCAGAATGAAAGAGACTGTGAAGTGGGAGGTTTGAGTGTGTTCTCCATGTATTTGTGTGTTTAGAGGCCAATTCACATCATGTTTGTGATTTTCAGAGGATTATGGTGCCAGAAGGTTGCTAGATTGTATGCCAGACACTGCATCTAAGTGCAGCCTAATTAACATCATTGGCGCTGACTTGCTCTGTTGCTCCTGTTGCCCAGTTAACAGGTAGACTTTGTATTGTGACTGCTGGGATAGCTAAACTCATTTACACTGCTGCTAACAAGGGATGTACAGGCTCTTGTGTTGTTGTCTGAGGAAAAGAGTTTGGTGTGTCTCCGGTGGAGCTCATGAGTGAGACAAGATTGGGTACGAAAAGAGAGACAGTGAGGGACAGGAATTGAGGCAAGAGAGAACAGTAGGTGCACTGCAGTTTTGTTTCTGTGCGTGAGTGGTTCAGGTGTCAGGTTACCTAAAGTGATTGGGGGACTGGTGTGACAATTTACCTCCGTTTATATCACAACAATGGACAAAGTCATCTATGGAGCTCTCTGTGATGCCTACATAGCTCTCATGTGCTACATCAGCTCGAGCAGTTTAAATTTCTAGACATCTTACCATCACTCTCTGAACAGTGAGAGAGGTCTACATGTTTACTAGCTAGGACCACACCATTGATTTGAAGCTTGATTGTTGATTGGATGCAAAGGATCAGTATGTTGGTCATGACTAAGATGACCTAAGCTTAGTCAGAGATCAGCAGTGGCTCCCGGGCCACCGGACACCCTAGGAAAAGGAGAAGATAGGAAAAGGAGGCTGAAGTATAGGGAGGGAGGGTGAGACACGAGAAACGAGAATGAACAAATGGGAAGGGCAGACTGGTATATATAGACATATGACAGAAAGTTGGGTGACTGAGGTGTGGTCCTTCTTCTGAACCAAAACCATATCTCCATATTTGGAATCGATATACATTAAATGTGGACTGCACAGTGGATCAGTGGTTAGCACTGTCACTTTGCAGCTATAATAGCCCCGGTTCATGTCCCGGCCAGGGCCTGGGATCTCTCTGCATGAATTCTGATGAATCACGTTTTCTTTTACATCACGTAGATGGCCAGGTGAATGTGCGTCGCTTACCTGGGGAACATATGGCACCAAGATGCACTATGGGAAGAAGGCAAGCTGGTGGAGGCAGTATGATGCTTTGGGCAATGTTCTGTTCAGAAACCTTGGGTCCTGCCATCCATGTAGATGTTACTTTGATACGTACCACCAACCTAAGTATTGTTGCAGACCATGTACACCCTTTCATGGAAACGGTATTCCCAGACGGATGTGGCCTCTTTCAGTAGGATAACGCGCTGTGCCACAAAGCAAAAATGGTTCAGGAATGGTTTGAGGAGCACAACAGCGAGTTTGAGGTGTTGACTAGGTACCTAAATTCCCCAGATCTAAATACAATTCAGCATCTGTGGGGTGTGCTGACCAAACAAGTCCAATCCATGGAAGCCCCACCTCAGCACTTACAGGACTTAAAGAATCTGCTCCTAACATCTTGGTACCAGATACCACAGCACATCTTCAGGGGTCTAGTGGAGTCCATGCCTTGACAGGGCAAGGTTGCTGCAGTCGCAAAAGGGGTACCAGTACAGAGTTAGGCAGGTGGTTGTAATGGTATGCCTGATCAACGTACATCACTTGGTGTATTGACTAGTCTTGCTTGAATGGTTAATATCACATGTGTACCACTGCATTCTCTGGCACGATAGGCATATGTTTGAATGCAGCCATGAGGCAGATTAACAGAAATATGACCTATGTCACTTTAATAGATTGATCGATCATCTGCAAGCATAAGTGCAAGCACACTCTGTGTTTTCTCCTTTCTCTCACTTTAACCAGAATTCCAAAGTTAAAAATCTAGCTAACCTTGAGTCTGAATATCTGTTGGTAATAACTATGATGAAAGGCTTTTTAATGTATGTAGCAAGAAGTTGCAGTGGCTGTGTATACACTTTAACCACAGAGGGTTTAGATGTCCCTCAGTCACATGCTCATCTTTTTTCAGGAAGTTTTTTTTCTAGCTTGTACGGAAATGCATGCATAAGCATCTTTACAAACTACAATGAATGCAGGAAAGCTGTAGAGATGTGAATGGAATTTTAACTGCTGCTTTGCACCTCAGAGTAGTTTGACAGAAGCAATGCAACAGTCTCGGCATTTTTCTGAAAAGGTTATCTGCACTCAATGGAAGTATTGTGTGGAGTTGTTCAACAACTGCAAGGCTTTTAGGAGCAAATTTAAGTCATATGAAGGATGCCTATTTTTTCTTTTTTTTTTTTATGCTACACTTCTGCTTAAGTTATTGTTGTGTATCTTGCTCTAACCTCAAAACTTAGCAATATTCCAATGTCCGCAGTCAGAGACCTTAGACAGGGTGTTTACAGTACAAAGATGACAATGTTCTGGATTTTTATAACCTTTCAATGCCACTTTTTTACCAAACAAACTGGTCAGTTTTTTAGTTTTTCTTTTTCCCATTTAAGACCGAGCAATAGATCTGGGTTTTTTGTATTGCAATAGACTATCTGACTGATCAACTGTTTGCCAAACTGGGTACATTCAGTACAAATATACTGTATAACAGACACTATTCCCCAAAGAATGACAATGCCATCAGTTGCTTCTTTAAAACTCACAGGAAAGCAATCATAGCAATCATATTTAAAGAAGAGAGGGTTAGCTTATATTTGAGGACAAGGCAATTATGTGCTGACAACATCAGAATGGAGAGAGAAACTGTGCAATCGCCATCTACAGACAGCTTTGGACATTGTTTTAAGTATGGTATCGTTTTCAAGAAAAGAGAAAGAGGAGATGGAGAGAATTACAACATTTTTGAATCAATTAAAATGAAGGAAAAGAGAATTATAAAATGATACGAATCTTGGGGTTGAGGAAGGATGTGGAAGGGGTTAGGGTTAGGAAGCGGAAAAGGTTAAGAGTCAGATTTCTGTTAGGGTTTGAGGAAAGAGTTAAGGTTAGTAGATAGATAGAGCAACAGGTTAAGGATTAGGGACTAAGATTTGGGGTGAAATGTTAGGAGTGGGCAAAAGAGTTAGGGTTAATAGATACATAATAAGTAATCAGAAAAGTACATCTAAAAATTATTATTATTATTATTATTATTATTATTAACAATAACAACAATAATAATAATAATAATAATAATAATAATAATAATAATAATAATAATAATAATAATAATAATAATAATAATAATAATAATTCATGTGTAAGATACTGTTTAATTTAAGACTGTCACGGTGCGTGTGGAGTTAGAACCCAAAATGAGAACAGCACAGAGTGGACCGCAGGCAGACTGGACGTTTAAACTGGGTTTTATTCACCAAAACCAACAAAACTATCAAATACCAACTAAGGCCAAAAACTCACAAAGGAAAGTCCTCTCAGGAACCTGGTCGGGTCAACTGGAGCAGGCTGTGTCACGCACCATAGTCTCTGTGACAAGCAGTAGAAACCTACAATCAGTCAGTGTGGGGAGACTGTCTTTATGCCGGAGGTGATTGGACGAGCTGCAGCTGTTCTCTATCCGCGCTGATCACCTCCAGGCTGTGACAAAGACAATGATCAACAAGTCAAAGCATAAACTGTTCAGATAAGGTTTAGTGCAAAAAGACCAAGAAATCAATTCTCATGCAATCATATCCGAATATATGAGGTAATAGGTAGATAAGTGCTGCAAAATTGTTAGTATTCTTGCAAATCATCAATAAAGTTACAATCAAAAGATAAAAAACATATAATATATGCATAATTTAATTTGTAAACTATCAAACGATCCAAAACTTTGTTGTTTTTTTAATTTTAATTTAACCTTTATTTATACAGGTAATCTCACTGAGACATGGTTTATCATTCTCAATTCAATTCAATTCAATTCAGTTCAATTGTCATTATATAGCGCCAATTACAGTCAAATTGTCTCAAGACGCTTTACAGAACCCATATGCCTGAACCCCCAAACCAAGCCCTAAGGCGACAGTGGCAAGGAAAACACCCTTTTAACAGGGAAAAAACCCTTGGGCAGAACCCAGCTCTTTATGTGGGGGGACCCATCTGCCTGTTGGATGGTGGGTTGAGAAGGACAGAAGAGGTAGAGAGAGGTAGAGGGGTAGAGAGGCAGAGGGTTGGAGAGGGGGAGGGATGGGAGAAGAGGGGAGTGGGGAACAAGGAACATATAACACAATTGGATATATGCATGATAAGCTAGATGATACATACAAAGTACAAGCTAACATTGAAATTGATTCATAGTTTACTGCTATGGTGTACGACTCTGGCATTAAATATACTACATATATAGCTGATAGTAAAATTCAAACAGTATGTAGATGAGCATATCAAGTATAGTGAGGGTGATGCAGAGTAGATTGGTGGAAATGGACAACTGGAAGCAGCAGGCTGGAGGAAGGTCAGCAGCAGCATCCCACAGATGGTCATGATGGAGACTAGGCCAGTTGGTGGGACAGCAACCGCAGATCTGAAGCATCCAGCTCTGGGACCAGGGAAACTCGGAGAAAGGACACAGGAGGAAACAGAGTGAATACAATGCAATAACAGTATATATATAGTAAATACATAGGTAGTTAGAGAAAGGCTCAGTGCATCAAGAGAGGTCCCCCAGCAGCCTAGGCCTATAGCAGTCAGAATTAAGGAACTTCGAAAGTCAGTTGTGCAAATGAAGACTCCAGCTGACCCCCTCAGGGTCACCCAAGTCAGCCTTAACTATAAGATTTGTCAAAAAGGAAGGTTTTAAGCCTGGTCTTAAAAATAGAGAGGGTGTCCGCCTCCCGAACCCAAACTGGGAGCTGGTTCCACAGGAGAGGCGCCTGATAACTGAAGGCTCTGCCTCCCATTCTACTTTTAGAGATTCTAGGAACAACAAGTAAGCCTGCAGTCTGAGAAGGAAGAGTTCTGCTAGGATAATATGGTACTGTCAAGTCTTTAAGATATGATGGAGATCAGTTGTTAAGAGCTTATATGTCAGAAGAAGGATTTTAAATTCTATTCTAGATTTAACAGGAAGCCAATGAAGAGAAACCAGTATAGGAGAAATATGATCTCTCTTACTAACTCCCGTCAGTACTCTGGCTGCAGCATTTTGGATCAGCTGTAGATGTTTCAGAGAGCTTTTGGGACAATCTGATAATAAGGAATGACAGTAGTCAAGCCTAGAAGTAACAAATGCATGGACTAGTTTTTCTGCATCACTCTGAGACAGGATGTTCCTGATTTTCACAATATTTCTCAGGTGGAAAAAGGAAGTCCTACAGATTTGTTTTATATGTGAGTTAAAGGACATGTCCTGGTCAAAGATAACACCGAGGTTCCTCACATTAGTACTGGAGGCCAATGCAATGCAATCCAGAGTAACTATATGCTTTGAAAGCAATTTTCGGGGCCAAATACAATGACTTCAGTCTTGTCTGAATTTAGTGGAAGGAAATTGTAGGTCATCCAGGTCTTTATGTCTTTAAGACAATCTTGCAGTCTGGCTAGCTGATTAGTTTCATCTGGCTTCATAGATAAATACAATTGAGTGTCGTCAGCATAACAATGGAAATTAATACAGTGCTTCCTAATAATATTGCCTAAGGAAAGCATGTATAATGTGAACAGTATTGGTCCTAAGACAGAACCCTGAGGAACTCCATGATTAACCCTAGTATGCTCAGAAGAGTCATTGTTGACATGCACAAACTAGAACCTGTCTGATAAGTAGGATTTAAACCAGTCCAGTGCTGTCCCTTTAATGCCAATACAATGTTCTAGTCGCTGTAATAAAAGTGTGTGGCCGATTGTGTCAAATGCTGCACTAAGGTCCAACAAACTAAGCATAGAGACCAGTTCATTATCGGACGCTATGAGAAGGTCATTAGTAACTTTCACCAGAGCTGTTTCTGTGCTATGATGCACTCTGAAGCCTGACTGAAACTCGTCAAACAAGCTATTCATTTGTAAATGTTCACATAATTGATTTGCAGCTGTTCTCTCCAGAATTTTAGAGAGAAATGGGAGATTGGATATTGGTCTATAGTTAGCTAAAACATGTGGATCTAGAGTGGGCTTTTTAAGTCAAGGTTTGATTACAGCAACCTTTAAAAGCATGTGGTACATAGCCTGTTACTAGAGAGAGATTAATCAGATCGAACATTGAGGAATAAATTAAAGGTAAAGCCTCCTTGAACAGTCTAGTTGGGATAGGATCTAAAAGACATGTTGATGGTTTGGATGTAGAAACTATTGAAATCAGTTCAGAGAGATGTATAGGAGTGAAGAATTCTAAATATCCATCTGGTCTTACAGCCAATTCTGAAGCATCTGTACTCAATGATACATCTGTGACATTTGTAGGAAGGGCCACATTAATTTTTTTTTCTAATCGTAATAATTTTATTTGTAAAGAAGCTCATGAAGTCGTTACTGCTCAAAGCTAAAGGAATACAAGGTTCAACAGAGCTCTGAGTCTTTGTCAGCCTGGCTACAGTGCTGAAGAGAAACCTGGCGTTGTTCTTGTTTTCCTCTATTAAAGATGAATAATACGAAGAGCTTTTTTAAAAAATAAATTACTAGACTATTTTTCCAAGCTACATAAACTTCCTCTAAATTAGTGGAATACCACTTCCTTTCCAGCTTTGTGGACGCCTGCTTTAAAGTATGCAGCTGGGAATTATCCCAAGGAGCAGGTCCTCTCTGAGATAGAACTTTCATTTTTTCAGGTGCAACACTATCAAGTGTTGTACAGTGAGGCTGAAGCATTGTTAACAAAATAATCCACTTCTGTGGGCACTGTTCCCTCTAAGCTGCGCGCGTGCGCAATTGCGCACTGCTGACATGGTCTCCGCGCACAGAAAAACAATCCAACCTAAATTGAAAATAAAATAAACACATAATTAATTCTGTGCTATTTTTCAATGTGAGTCAGTGAGTGACTGGTAACTGGCTGCTCCAGCCAATGATGCGATTCACATACGTATTTATGCAGCTAATCAACGTCATTGACAGGCGTCCTTATGTGCAGCCAACATTGTTGTAGCTAGCAGACCGGTGTGGCCGATGTGGAGTGAAGACACACTAATGATGCTAAGTGCTGCTTATGTTGACCCTTTATAATAACGGCAAAATGAACAGGCAGTAGCACATCCCCTCACCAAGCCAAAGTAAAAAAGAAATGCGATTCTTTTAAGATGGAATGGCTGTCGGAGTTAGGGTTGCCACCCGTCCCTTAAAATACGGAATTGTCCTTTATTTGACAATTAATTGTTGCGTATTGAATCAATACGGGACGCAAATTGTTCCGCATTTTCATAAATGGCCCGTACACATCTGTCACACACTCATCAAAACTGTTTAATGAACAAAATAAAACACAGGAAATATTAAGGGCAGCCAATTTCATCTTCGTAGGACCTATGTAGTGAGGACCCGATGCGAGGTCCAGCGGATAGACTTCTCTGTGTGTCCCGTTCTATGGTCCTGTCTCAGGTTGCCAGGTTACAGACGCTGCTGCACCCGCGCATTTAAAAATGTCTACACCCGAAACTCCACCACGTCTAAAGAAGCAAAAACGTTCGCAAATGTACAGACGTGAGTGGGAAGAGTGGAACCCCTGGCAGTGGGTACGAGACAAACTGTGTTTTCTGTTGCTCATGGACTCACTGAAGGAAGGCAGCATCAACATGTAAGAAACATGAGAATAGAGAGAACCCAACTAGCAGGTCACAGCTTTTCATCCCCCAATCATCTCCTGAAGTCCATGTGATAAGGAACATCATGATGTGATCAGCTAGATTTCCTACAGTATCTGGTTGTGAATTTAGCAGCGGATGCTTATAATCATGCTGATGTGGCCGTAGGCTCTACAGTATTTTAGTGACTCAATAAATGCCTAAGTTTTTTTATTTTTTTTGTAAAATGCTTTTTATTTGTTAATAAACATTTATTAATAGCCTATATGTAATCAATAACTGTACTTTGCCTGTCTAAAGACAAACTCACTCAGAACTCTGATATGTTAACAGCACTAAATAAATAAATACATACATACACACATAAATAAGTTAATATATTAACTGTGTTAAGATAAGATTTAGATTTAGATGAAAAAAAATGTCTGTAGAATTTCTTTGTCCAGTATTCTGCATTCAGTTGATGTTTTTGCAGAATCCAGTATTCCTCACTGGTTGTTCATTACATTTTATTAGTTTGGTTTCACTGTTTAAAATGAAGCTACTTCTTTTCAGACTGAACCTGTGATCATAAAACAAAACAAAATTTTTAGTTCTGTGTTAATAAAGCACTGAAAGCTTTCAGTATGGCTAAATGTTTTTCTCCAAATTAAATATATCACTCCCTGGGTGGTAGTGACCCCAAGTTCGGTAAAGCTGGAATGATATTCACAGATTCAGACTTCCAGCATCAATAACTCGTTAGATATAAGTTGTCACCTATTGTTGTAAGGCAGACAATGTGCTACAAGCCCAGTTTTTTCAAAAGTAGCTGTCTTTCAAGCTGAGGAAATAACATTGGTGTCTGTGGAGTGCACAGAGACTGTGCAAATTGCAAAACCGCTGCAACAGCAAAGAGAGACAAATATTAAATAACTTCACTCTGATACATTGTAGTGTCACCAAAATCACTGCAGCCTTCAACTGGCTTGTTTAAACAGAAATGTAAATGCTGTAGTTTGATTCTTTTAATCAACAATGTAACTTGGATGGATGCGATGCTGGTGTGACCACAGTGCACACGTCTGATGTTGCTCACAGTGGTCCAAGGAACGCTCAGGGAGTTTGTGTGTTTGCTCAGACTCATGAAAAATTAGAGGGAACATTGTCTGTGGGGGTAAAGTTATAATATTTGCCTTCCATTTTATCAGTAAATGGTGCTGAAGTAAATAGAGAGAGTATTACTTCCTTTAATTTAGTTACCGAATTGCCAGACAGACATCTACTGTAATGATATTTATTCTTAACTCCTATACAATCTATTGTTGTAAATTGAAATGTTATCATAAAATGGTCAGAAAGAAGAGGGTTCCGGGGAAATACTGTTAACTGTTCGATTTCTATGCCATAAGTCAGAACGAGGTCTAGGGTATGATTAAAACTATGAGTTGGTTTATTTACATGTTGAGAAAACCCAGTTGAGTCTAATATTGAATTAAAAGCAGTTGTAAGGCTGTCAGTGTCCACGTCAACATGAATGTTAAAGTCACCCACAATAATGACTTTATCTGAGCTGAGCACTAAATCAGATAAAAAGTCTGAGAATTGAGATAAAAACCCAGAGTAAGGAGCAGGAGGACGATATACAACAATAAATAAAACTGGTTTCTGAGCTTTTAAATCTGGATGAGAGAGACTGAGAGGGAGATTTTCAAATGAACTGTAGCTAGGTTTAGGTCTCTGGTTAATTTTTAAGCTCGAGAGGTAAATTGCTGCCACTCCTCCTCCTCGGCCTGTGATTGGAGGAACATGACAGTTAGTATGACTAGAAGGAGTTGATTCATTTAGACCAGTGTTTCTCAAATAGTGGGGCGCGCCCCCCTGGGGGGGGGGCGCAGAGGCACGTCAAGGGGAGCGCGAGCGACTGAGAGGAAAAGGTCCGTCTACACGGAACTAATTAGCTGAACTATTGTTTTAACATCGGCCTGTTTTTCGCGCCGTACAACAATACCGAAATTGCGCTGGCCCATAGACTGTATATGCGGACTCGGAAGTACAGACTCCAGAGAACGGGAGAACGCATCGTTGATGTGCAGTCGGAACACCAGCGTACTTGTTCACGTCACGTATTCGACTCATCTACTCCGATTATTTTTACCAGCGAGGTCAAACATACGGCCCGCCGGCCAAAATCAACCTGCCAGACGGTCCATTTCGGCCCGCAGAACGGATAAAAATTACTGTACATGGTAAATTTGTAAAACTGTAAATTTCAAATAATTTCTAGACCTTGACAAGTTGTTTTGAGAACCACTGATTTAGACTAACATATTCTAACCCTCTAACCCTAACCCAACCAGGTTTCAGTCAAACAGAACAAATCAATCTGTTCATCAGTTATCAAATCATTTACTAACAGAGATTTAGATGAGAGAGATTAATATTTAACAGAGCACGTTTAATTGTCCTGTTTCTTCACTCTGTTGAAATAGTGGTATTAATTTTTATTAGATTTTTATAGTTACTATTTCTTATATGTATTTTTGATTTTAAGATTAAAGAGACTTTATTGTCATTGTTCAGAAGTACAACAAAATTTGTCTGAAGAACACGACAATTAGCAGCAGTGCAAATAATAAAAATAATTTAAAAATACTCTTTAAAAACAAAACGAAGAATCAAAGTACTATATACAAAGTAAAGTGGTCAGTGCTGATGAAGTGGTCCAGTGTTGAAATAGAGTTCTTATTGCACAGATGAACTGGGAGGGGGGAATGACTGGGTGGTGGGGCAATGGGTGGGGGGTGTGATGGCAGCGACAGCTCTGGGGAAGAAGCTGTTCTGCAGTCTGCTGGTTTTTGTTTTTAATGACCGGAATCTTTTCCCTGATGGAAGGGGGACAAACAGTCTGTGTCCAGGGTGGGTGGGATCTCTGGCGATGCTGCTGGCCTTTTTCCTCACCCGGCTAGCATAGACAGAGTCCAGGCTGGGAAGCTGTGCACCCACAATCCACTGTGCAGTTTTTACAACACGGGCCAAGTCCCTTCTGTTTCCAGCGGTGCAGCTGGAAAACCAGACTGTGCTGCAGTAGCACAGAATGCTCTCAATCGTACTCCTGTAGAAGTTCATGAGAAGCTGTGAGGGGAGCTTGGCCTTCTTCAGCCTCCACAGAAAGAAAAGTCTCTGCTGAGCCTTCTTCACCAAGTGGGAGGTGTTGGAGGTCCATGTGAGATCACTGGTGATGTGGAGACCCAGGAACTTGATGTTGCTGACCCTCTCCACCTCCTCTCCATTTATGCAGAGAGGGGGGGGGGGGTATTCATCACCAGGTCACTTTCAGAGCACCAGCTGACCAGGACGATATGAACCAAGATGGCGGCGCGCACAGATGCAGCGGCTCGGAGCTCCCGACTACTTAGCAGCTTTTTTGTTGTTGTTGTTTTTTTTTTTTTTTTTTTTTAATTTTTGATTTGTTTAGTTTATTAAATTTTGGTGGTCGGGGGACAGACACAGTCTCAATAAAGCTAACTGAATTCCTGGAGGGTGACAGCTGAGAGGAAACTGCAGAGAGGTGTGGAAGACTACAACTCTGCATCCTGGTCTGAACTCTGGGTTGTCATGCTTTAGGAGTTCTAATAAAATCTGCCATATTCCTAGAAAGAGACCTACCCTTAAATAACACAGCAAAACAATGCCACTAACACTAAAGTCTTGCAACTCAGCCTGACAATCATGCCTCTTTCATTTTGTCCTCTTATGCAGGCAACATTTGTTCTGTCAACTTCCCTGCAGCATATACCACTTGAAGCCATTTACAAAATCAATAAGCAATAAGAGGAGGGCAGCATGCTAGGGTGGTGGTTAGCTGTCACTTCACAGCAAGAAGGTCCTGGGTCTAATTCCCGGCCTGGGGGCTTCTTCCCACAGTCCAAAGACATACAGAGTTATTTGGTGCTTAGAAATTGTACGTTGCTGTGAATGTGAGTGTGCTTGATTGTCTGTCCCCCTGTGTGACCCTGTGATGGACTGGCAACCTGTCCAGACTCTACCTTCAACCTGAGTCACTCCTGAAAGAAAGATGACCATCCTATACAGTTTGGTCAAACACTATTGTCATTTGGGCTGAACCCTTGCCTTTCTTTCCTGCACTATTTTCCATGTAACTACAAGCAATCACGTCAGCCTTTCTTCCCTGTCTCTATCCAGCTCAATGCAATATATATGTAAACGAAATTTGAGTGTTAGGTGAAAACACTCCAAGTGCCCCAACTCTGAGTGATCAACTGCAGTTGCTGTCATCTGCATTTAGTCCTTATCAGGTTGCTGATTCCAAACAGGTGTAACACACACAGTTGTATAGACAGTCCTGGTCACTCTGAATGATTCTAGGGATGCCACCCACAGGTACAAGTTGTGCGGGAGCCTTATCCAGAGAAAGTCCTGCTGGGTACAAGGAGCTTTGACATTTAACAGTTAACAAATACTGGCTACCTGACTTTGCATGTTGTTGCATGTTGTGTTTGAATCAACTTTTTGATAGATTTTTCAAATATTTGTGTTTTCTCATTTTTATGACAGGTGGTCTAATAAATTTGTCACACACACACACACACACATATATAATTTAGCCCAAATAAGATATACCACACACACACACACACACACACACACACACACACACACACACACACACACACACACACACACACACACATATATATATATATATAAAAGATATATATAATTGTTCACCCCCTCCATGTCAGTATTTATTCGACCCACTTTTGTCAGCTTTGACAGCTTTAAGCCAGTTTAGTCAGGTGTCAGTCAGTTTTGCACATCTGAAGTCTGCAATTTTACCTCATTCTTCTTTAAGTCAGTTTCAATTCAGTTTTATTTATATCGCGCCAATTACAATTCAGGTTGTCTCAAGATGCTTTAAAGAACCCAAATGGCCTGAACCCCCAGAGCAAGCCTTAAAGCGACAGTGGCAAGAAAAAAACTCCCCTTTAACAGGAAGAAACCTTGAGCAGAAGCTGGCCATCTCCCACTGAGTTGAGAGGGACCGAAGAGGTAGAGGGGGTAGGGAGAGGGATGGGAGAAGAAGGGGGTAGGGGACAAGAAAACACATAACACACATTGGCACACATGCATGGTATGACAAACGTCATAAGTTTACTGTTATGGTGTAAGGCTCTGGCATTAAATATACTGCATATATAGCTGGCAAGTAAGATGCAAAAAGTGTGTATATGAGCAGATCATGTATAGTAAGGGCAATGCAAAGTAGATTGGCGGAAATGGCCAGCTGGAAGCAGTGGGCTGGAGGAAAGACGCCAGCAGTATCCTACAATGGACATGATGGAGACTAAAGGCTGGAATATACTTTCTGCACGAACGAGCCGCACGGAAATCAGCTGCATGGAAATCCGCGCGAGAGAACGTGTGTGCATTTATACTCCGTGCAGCGTCTGCTCCCAAACTGCAGGGGGCAGTGTATCGCAAACACATGTCTACCTGGTCTACTCTAGTAATAAACTAGTGAAGAAGAAGTTTGCTTCCAAACTTCAGGGGGCAGTGTAGCTCAAACACACATCTACCTGGTCTACTCTGGTACTAAACTACAGAAGAAGAAGTTTGCCATTGTTTACACCACTTACAACACGGCATTTTACCGAATAAAAGCATTTCAGCAGTTAGTTTTAATTTCACACCATGAATAGTTCATAACCCGGTTACCATGGTTCTCTCTGTGTGATGAATCGTATAAGTGCACGTATTTCTAGACTTCAGCTATGAGTAGGTCCTGGCCCTCCGCCATGTTTTTCCACGTGGCTCCGTCTGCGTTGGTTAGAAAAATGTGGAGGTGACGGAGCGGAAATTTTTCGCACGGAAAGGCCGCTCAAGGGGGCGTGGGTGTGAAAATGACGTAATTTTTCCGCACAGAGCCGCACGGACCTCCCGGACGCTGCAAGCATAAAACAAGCTTAAGCCAGTTGATGGGACAGCAACAACAGATCTGAAGCATCCAGCTCTGGGACCAGGGACACTCGGAGAAAGACATGGGGACATAAAGTGAATGCCATGCAATAATGGTATATCTAGTAAATACATGGGCAATGAGAAGGGCTCAGTGCATCGGGAGAGGTCCCCCAGCAACCTAGGCCTATAGCAGCATAACTAGGGGACGTTCAAGAAGTCAGCTGTACCACATACATGTGGACTCCGACTGACCCCCTCAGGGTCATCCGAGTTGGTCCTAACTATAAGCTTTGTCAAAAAGGAAGGTTTTAAGCCTGGTCTTAAAATAGAGAGGGTGTCCGACTCCTGAACCCAAACTGGGAGCTGGTTCCACAGGAGAGGAGCTGATAACTGAAGGTTCTGCCTCCCATTCTACTTTTAGAGATTCTAGGAACAACAATTAAGCCTGCAGTCTGAGAGCGACATGTTCTGCTGGGATAATATGGTACTATAAGGTCTTTAAGACATGATGGAGATCGGTTTTTAAAAGCTTTGTATACCAGGAGAAGGATTTTAAATTGTAATCTGGCTTTAACAAGAAGTCAATGAAGGAAAGTCCGTATAGAAAAAATATGATCTCTCTTGCTAAATTCGATCAGTACTCTCATTGCAGCATTTTGGATCAACTGTAGACTTTTTAGAGAGCTATTGGAACATCCTGATAGTAATGAGTTGCAATTTTCCAGCCTGGACGTAACAAATGCATGGACCAGTTTTTCCATGTTACTCTGAGAAAGGATGTTTCTGATTTTTCTAATATTTCTCAGGTGAAAGAAAGAAGTCCTGCAGACTTGTTTTATGTGCGAGTTAAAGGACATGTCCTGGTCAAAAATATCTCCAAGGTTCCTCACAACTGCTCATTTTAATTTAACTGCTCCCAATCTGACAGGTTGCAAGGGGATTGTAAGTGAAGAGCCCTTTTCAAGTCCAGTCACAAAATCTTAATTGGTTTAAATAATTTCTGTGTAGATTTGACTATATCGTTGAGATCAGAGCCTTGCAGTTCTTTGGCAGGGTGCATCAGGTTGTCCTCCAGGATTACCCTATACTTTGCTGTATTCATTTTACCCTCTACTTTTACATACGTTCCAGAGCATGCTGAAAACGAGGCAATCCTATATCATGATACTGCCACCACCATGCTTCATGGTGGTGATGGTGGGTTTGTCATGATGTGTAGTGTTTGGTGTCGGCCAAACATAGCATCTAATCTGATGGTCAAAAAGTTCTATTTTAGCATTATTGAACCAGAATTATGAAAAATTAGTGAAATACACTGCCTGACCAAAAAAAAGAAGTCGGCACCTGGATTTAACTAAGTAAATAGGGAAGAGCCTTCCTTTGGATAATTACTGCAGTGATGAATACATTTCAGCTGGCAACAACTCTTTTAACCCTAGCAGATGCAGTGAGGAGCTTCTCATTTCCTAAACAACCATATCGGAAGACATATCCTGTGGTCATGGAAAAGATGTTCATCTGTCTCAGAAAGGTCCATTTATTGGCCTGCATCAAGCAAAGAAGACAACTAAGGAGATTTCTGAAACTACACTGAGACCGTGGCAGGGTGAATCGTGGCGTGTGGCAGGTGGTTTGATGGTGGGGCAGGTACAGCACATTGGTTTCCTCCGGCAATGATCCAGACAGATGAGGGTGGTTGGAAGCAGGCGAGTCCAGAATTCCGGCAGAGGTACGGACGGCTTGGTTGCAATGGGGAATCCAGGTGAGGCATGAGCAGGCAGGAGTATGGACTGGAAGGCAAAAGAGTCTAGGTAAGTGCACAGTTTCAACAGAGGTGCTAGACTGAACAGGGAACCAGTACTGACTGTGACTGCTCAATGGTATGGCATCGAGTAGTGTGCAGAGCCTGTTCTTATGGGAGAGGAGGCAGTTGACTTGATTACTCGCACGCCAGTTGCAGGTGATTGGATATGCAGCACATGCCAGCCAGCTTTGCACACACACATGCCCACCTGAGAGAGAGAAGAAGGGAGGGGGAAGCGAAAGAACCTGCCACTATCTAGATCCAGGGGCAGACGGCATGACAGAACCATCATCTTCGAGGAACAAATGTGGTCAGTCTTGTGGTCTGATGAGTCCAGATTTACCTTGTTCCAAACTGATGGGCACATCAGGGTAAGAAGAGGGGCGGATGAAGTGATGCGCTCATCACGGCTAGTGCCTACAAGCCTGTGGGGGTTAGGGTTATGATCTGGGGTTGGTCAGGTTTATATTCCCAAAGAATGAGGTCAGTTGACTACCTGAAAATACTGAATGGCCAGGTCTTTCGATCAATAGAGTTTTTCTTCCCTGATGGCACGGCATATTCCAAGATGACAATGCCAGGATTCATTTGGCTGACATTGGGTTCTGCTCAAGGTTTATTCCTGTTAAAAGGGAGTTTTTCTTGCCACCGTTGCCTTAGGGCTTGCTCTGGGGGTTCAGGCATATGGAGTTCTGTAAAGCGTGTGCCATGAGAGACAATTTGACCTGTAATTGTCGCTATGTAAATAAAATTGAATTGAACTGAATTGAAGTGGTTCAGGGAGCATGAGACATCATTTTCAAACATGGACTGGCCTCCACAGAATCCAGACCTCAGCCCCATTGAGAGTCTTTGGGATGTGCTGGAGAAGACTTTGCGCAGCGGTCTGACTTTCCCATCATTAATATAAGATCCTGGTGAAAAATTAATGCATCGCTCGACAGAAATATATGCTGTGATATTGTAGAAGCTTATCGAAATGATGCCACAGAGAATGAGTGCCATACTCAGAGCTAAAGGCAGCCAACAAAATATTAGAGTGTGCAACTTTTTTGGCCAGCAGTGTAATAATCTATGTGAAGCTCTTCTTAATATGTGGTCAGAAAGAAGTTAACTATGAAAAGATTTGGTAGCTGGCCTCTTTACAATTTAGGGACAAAAATTTGAGCAATAGACAGTCGTGGCACTGAACTCATTTATGCACATTGATTATTACAAGAAAATAATCAACTTCTAATTCCAGCACAAACACATTAAGAGAAAACAACTACAGAAAACAAACTAAACTGTGATGATGAGTGACACTAATGGAAAGAAAAATAATAATATTACATTGTAATATTGTTTTTGAGATTAAGGATCAAGAGATCGCACCTGAAAGCAGCTGCTAATTTGGCGAAAAGCTAATTTGGCATTTGGTGAAATTCAACTGTGCAAAAGAAAATAATTTGGAAAACTGCACCAGGATGTCAGCTCACTAAAATTGCACCTTGCAGTGATGAAGCTATGATTCTTATTATTGATGGATTGATCGTCGGATTGGACTGTTGACATTGGTCTGAACTGTGGTAGACAGAGTGGAACCTTCCGGTCTCAAAAGAACTCAACAAGAACTATAAAAGAACTCGAGATGGTACTCAAGAAGAACTCTAGAAATTGTCATGAAGAGCTCAAAATGCTGCTTTTGGGTGGTGATCTTTTAAAGTGTTTTTTCATATCATATCATATCATATATCATATCATATCATATCATATCATATCATATCATATCATATATCATATCATATCATATCATATCATATCATATCATATCATATCATATCATATCATAAACCCAGGAGGGGATCTACACCCTGCTCTTGAGAGGTGGAAGTTAGAAGGCTCTGCAACGTTACACTCTAAATAATTTCTAACAGTTTGTCAGACAATGAAATCGTACAATTTCGTATTATCTCATTCACAACTACGAGTTCTTGGTAGACAGACAATTAAAACAAATATATGAAACCTTGCCATTATTAAATCTAAAATTTGGCATAAAACATGCATATAAACTCATAGATCTACTCAGAGTTCAATGTAACTGATCATATGAAGGTTACTGACATTAAGACTTTAGCCTACTTCACAATGCCAGACAGGTTCAATTTAGTGATGTTTTGGTTCAACAAGCAGCAGGGGGCTGTACAGTGGCTTACTTGTTAGCACCATTGCCTTATGGTGAGGAGAGCCCTGGTTCGTGTCACGGCCTGGGCCTGGAATGTTTCTGCATGGAGTTTGCATGTTCTCCCTGTGCATGCGTGGGTTAATGAGGTTAATTGATCATTCTAAATTGTGTGTTGGGTTGTCATTGTATTATATGAAAATTAGATGATCGCAAACAAATTGAAGTGTGACAAATATGCAAAAATAGAAGCTATCTATTTTCATTGCACTGTATTTATTATTTATTTAGATTTGAAGATTTCAGTCCCACTCTAGCAGGGTCAAAAGCTGTTCAGGGTGGTTGTGGTGGCCATTTGGTACTTTCAGCAGTGATAGCAATGGGAATATGAGTCAATGACTCAGCTAAAATGTTACTTAACACATATTTTTGGTGCCCTCATCTGGAAGTGTGCATTGTGGAATTCTTTAATTTTAATTACAGTCTTTAAGGAAGTGTACAATTCATGATCATAAATAAATGCTACTTACCAAAGCAATAATAAATGAGTTTTGGGAACATGATACCCATAGTGGGCTGCACAGTGGAGTAGTGGTTGGCACTTTCGCCTTGCAGCGAGAAGGTCCCTGGTTCGCGTCCCGGCTTTCCCGGGATCTTTCTGCATGGAGTTTGCATGTTCTCCCTGTGCATGCGTGGGTTTTCTCCGGGTACTCCGGCTTCCTCCCACAGTCCAAAAATATGCTGGTCATTCTAAATTGCCCGTAGGTGTGAATGTGAGAGTGCTTGTTTGTCTGTATATGTAGCCCTGCGACAGACTGGCGACCTGTCTAGGGTGTCCCCTGCCTTCGCCCGAGTCAGCTGGGATAGGCTCCAGCCCCCCCGCGACCCTAGTGAGGATTAAGCGGTGTATAGCTGATGGATGGATGGATACCCATAGCGATATCCAATTACTACTGTTATCAGTAGATAATATTTAATGCAACATCTACAAATTAGACAAATTTATACCAAACTATCCTTTGTAGAAATACATTAGGGCATAGCACATACTGGTGCATGTGCCATATGCATACAATCTGTTACATATATTATTATCTGGATAATGTGTGGCTTCCCAACATGAGACATACGTCTCGGTTTCATTATATCTCCATTTGTGCTTCTATTTTTAAAATTTCATGTTTGTTGAATTGGTATTGTTTAAATTTTACAAGTCATTATAAAGAATTGTTGGATGTGCTATGATGGAGTACGTAGTGCCGGAGATTTTTCAATTCAGAAAAGAAGAAGACACAAATCTTTATTGTTGTATTGATACACTGAAAAATAGTGCTTTCTAACTTTATGATGAGATGAAGATGTAGAGGAGCAGCTGTTGTTCCAGTAAAATTTGAAAGAGGGTGAACCTATCATAACACTGCAGCAACAAACAGGTTCCTCGGTTCTTTTCACATTAGTTTTGCTATTTTTGCCAGACTGTGGTGTGGCACAAGTGTCTTGTGTTTAAACTAACTTAGAACAAGACAATTATTTAATAAGTCAGTGGGAGGGGACAAAGATAACCAGGAGTCATATCCACAGAGATTCTGAGAAGAGCCATCTTTCAGAGAGTTAACTATTCAAAAATACCCAATGAGTAGTGGTTTAAAACAAAAACTGTATGGGAGACATGGGGCAAAGTAATTGCAAGTCTTTATGGCACAAATCCATCCAAAAGTCCTTACAAACAAACGATGGATTTCATTTTATTACATGCAAGCAAAATCAAATCAAAATTAAAAAATTCAGCCTGGCATTCAGAAAGAAAAGCACCACTGTAGTTCTAGCATGAAGGGGACCCACTGTAGAATATTGTAGAGACAGAACCAGCATTTGATTTGCTGTTAACAGGGGCCAACATTCCTGTCCTGGAGATAATGTAGAAGGAGAACTATTTCAGGACTATGTCAGAAACTCCAACCCAGTTTTCTAGTCTGTGCAGTAGTATTGTATGGTCAGTGGTGTCCAAAGCAACAGTAAGATATAACAGTAGTAGGACTGAAATTTGCAATCAGTTTCGACATGAATATATTTTTTTAACGTAATGCGAGTCATCTCATGACTGTGGTAGAATAAAAAAATATAAAAAGTTATCACTTGATGTTCGAAAATAGAAACTAGTGCTTACACAATAGAATAGAAGAATACACTAGGAATTGATCAGGGCAAAAGCGATCAAAGACTTCATGGCCAATTCGTGTTGATGTACTAACTTTCCTCTCACCCTGTGTTCAGGACTACACCATCACCATGTATTTCCAGCAGTCCTGGAGAGACAAGCGCCTGTCCTACACAGGCATTCCTCTCAACCTCACCTTGGACAACCGGGTGGCAGACCAGCTGTGGGTCCCTGACACCTACTTCATTAATGACAAGAAGTCTTTTGTCCATGGGGTTACAGTAAAGAACCGGATGATCAGACTGCACCCTGATGGAACTGTACTCTATGGTCTTAGGTGAGAGCTGTTTGGACGTCTTTTCTTCTTAAAACCTGAACTTTTGTTGCCTTTGTTAGCAAGTACTTATTACCACTCTATACACATGCTGTGACCTTTTAAATGTAGACCATTATAGGCCAGACCAAGCCAGACCAAGTACATAAGTTTAATGTGGCATTTGGTAAAGGACAGAGAAAAGCCAGTTAATGGTCCAAAATGACATTCAGGTCATCAGACTGCTTTATTAATACCCAAGCTATTTTTTCATCGTTTTGCTCAATTTTTGCCCTTCGCAGTTTGACTGATTTATCTCCATTTTTACCACATACAATCTTCCTTGCAATATTCAAAATAGACTCAGTGTTGCTCAATATTCATTGATATAGGGCAGGTCAGAGACTCAAACGTGAATGACAAACTCACAGCAGAAAGGAATTTTAGACAGTAAATTTTTGTACAATAGGAATATTTACACAGGATCACAAGTAAGGGTGAAGGGTAAGGCAGACTGACATCGCAAGGGATACATGAAGCTCACTACTCCCGAGGGAGACTACTAGGGATCGGGTGGGGGAGTGAAAATACAGTACTGGAAATACTACAGAAGCTGGGACAGGACAAGATGTGAAAATGCCAACTATCAGACAGTCAGATAGACTTATTACAAAAGCAGAATATATTTACAAGACTGAGCTCACCAGGACTTGGTACTACCAAGCTAGGAATGTCAAGGGCGAGTCAGAGCTAGAAATGCGCACAAAGTGCATCAGCACGATCAACACTGCAACACACAGACACGGCGAATCTAAACAGAGCAATGTGAGAAATATGCTCAACAGTAACATGCAAGCACTACCACTACCCTGAGAACCTGAGAGAGAGTGGGGCTTGACTTAGCTGACAGCCTGATGGGGAGAGACGGTGAGGGAATGTGGACAGGGAAGGCTGGTGCATAGCAGGAATGGCTTCATGGTGGTGCACCCAGGTGGAGATTCCGAAAGGTAAATCCAAGCAGGACCAGGTTAAATATGGACAGGCAGGAGCTGAGGTTATGGCAGGAGGCAGACTGAGCAGGCAGGGAGCGTCACGGAAATGAAGCAGAGGGAAAACACTTGGCTACCACAATGAAATCAAAAGCAAACAAAAGGAGAACAAGAGCCTGATTTGCCCAACAGAGGTTGTTCTACGGCCCGGCATCGTGCAGTGGTCTGAGCATGGCTTTAATGGTGAGGGACTGATGAATTGCAGGTGGACCAGGTGATTATCCAATGGCCTGACAGAGCACACGTTCCACGCACACACCTCACTCACACCCACATGAGGGAAAGACGAAAGGAGGGGGTAGGAGGGGAAAAGGGAAAGCTGCCACTAAGCAGAGCTGGAGATGGAGGGCATGACAGTCCATACTGTGTAGACTTCCTTTCTTGAAGAGTGAACTATTTAGTACAGTTGCATATCCGTGATTTGCCAAAAGAAAAATTTGAATGTGAAGCAGCAGCAGTAGCAGCTATCTACACAAGTCATATAATAGCACACATTTTACTTGCACAATATGCTTGTGAACATAGCTTAAAGCATATTTTCAAGCTTCATGTCTGTCCAGCCATCCATTATCTATACACCGCTTAATCCTCACTAGGGTCGCGGGGGGGGGGGGGCTGGAGCCTATCCCAGCTGACTCGGGCGAAGGCAGGGGACACCCTAGACAGGTCGCCAGTCTGTCGCAGGGCGACATATACAGACAAACAATCACTCTCACATTCACACCTACGGGCAATTTAGAATGATCAAGTAACCTCAGCATATTTTTGGACTGTGGGAGGAAGCCGGAGTACCCGGAGAAAACCCACGCATGCACAGGGAGAACATGCAAACTCCATGCAGAAAGATCCCGGGAAAGCCGGGACGCGAACTGGGGATCTTCTCGCTGCAAGGCAAAAGTGCTAACCACTACGTCACTGTGCAGCCCGCTTCATGTCTGTTTTCTTGCAAATTACATGTGGAAAAACAGGAATTATATATTGGATTTTGAGTATTGCCAGTGGGAAAAACAAGAAGCATACTTGCATCTGTACACTTCCTATCTGGACACAGATCGAGGATTGAAGCAGCCTTTGCCATTCATCCTGTTTAGACATAGAGTAACACAGTCTACAAAGCACTGACTGTCGTGAGGCAATCAGTAAATAGAAAATGTGGCATTCAAAATTACAAATAGGTACATCAGAATGAAACATAGAAGCCACAAAAGTACTGAGAACTGCACACAAGGAGAACTAAGGAACATGTGTTCATGGCTTATGGTCTATCCCTGCCCCAATAAAAACAGCTTTAGACCTCTTATGCCACAAAGAGGATCTGTATAACATGACCGTTGTGTTACATTAATTCTTTGCGGAGTAAAAGCACATAAGTATTACCAAAATGTATGTAAGTATCAAAAGTAAAAGCACTCTCACCAAATTGTTTGTACCAAACAGGTCTCTCTCTACATTGTCAGCATACTGCTGACAGATCATAGACAGGAGTCAGCATGTCGGTCTTCTTGGAATTCTTTTCTTTCTTAAATAGTTCATCTTAAATTGTCTTTAGTTAGCTTTTATTTCAAAGTCAGGCATTGCTGTGTAGTTAACTTTGTTAAAAAAGCTTTGTGTCACATAGCTGCTTAGGGCCCCGTTTTCTCCTTGTGTCAAACTGTGTGGGAAGTCTAACTATCCTGTAGTCATTGGTGAAGCTTGCATTCCCTCCTCTCCAAGCTTTCTGTCAGCAAGACACTAGATCGCAGTGCACATGTCTCTAGTCTGCGTGTATCCCTAGTCTAGATGGGGACAGCACCTCTTGTTCTGTCTTTGTCTTTGCTTTATAAATGTGTGTATTTCATTTTCATTTTTGTCCGGCACAAAAGAGGAGTGATGTTTAGACACTTTAGCTCAGAAAAGACAAACATATTACATGTGAATATATGTACATATCTGTATGCATGAAATAAAACTTATGCTTTTCAGCAGTAACCTCTATGGGACCAATCCAGATAATATTTTGGATAGGCAGGGTAGCACACACGAACCTTTAAAGTGTTCAGAAATGATTTTATACCTTTGCCCCAAACAATGCATCATATTGTCACAGAGGACTTCATGGCCTTCATGGATGTGGGACCTTGTAGAGACATGTTACTCTTTCGAAAATTTATTATTATTATTATTATTATTATTATTATTATTATTATTATTATTATTATTATTATTATTAATAATAATAATAATAATAATAATAATAATAATAATAATAATAATAATAATAATAATAATAATAATAATAATAATGTAGTCCAGAAAAACTGGAAAATTTCTAAGCAATAACTAGGTATAGAAAAACAGATGTTTCGAAGATGGAAAAGCCCAAACATTCTTTTAAAACAGGATAGAGTGCCTCATTGCCATCTTGTGAAATTTGGTAGTTACTAATTTGACTGATTCTAATGTGTGGTTTGGTTGTTATTGTTTAAAAGTAAAGAACAACAACAAAAAAAGTAAAGAACAATAGTGAAAAAATGATGTTTTATTTTGTTCCATGTGTAAAAGAAACAACTGATACTGCGCATCACAATTAACAAGTGATGCACTCAAAACATTAGTTATATTTAAATACAGAAATATTATGAGCAAAATGTGTTTCAAGTTTCAAAAGTAAAAGTACTCATTCTGCAGAATTTAACTTGTTAAAATATTATGTAAATGAAATATTACTAATGCACTAACATGGTAACATCATTTTAACATTGAATTTATCAACTATTTTGCAGTTTAACTAATAACAGTGCATTATTTTTTAACTGCTGGTATGCTTTCTGTGAAATATTAACTCGTTAAATACCTACAGACAGTCAGAGGAATAGAAATGGAATATTATATAAAAAGCATAGTGCAAGTGCAACTTCCTTATGTAAGTATACTACTTAACTAAATACAGAAATACAGTACAGTACAGTGCCTATAAAAAGTATTCACACACTTGATTGATAATTTGTGGCTGGACTTGGCAAAGGCTGTTCACTCATAATCCTCATGTAACCTGACGGAGCTTGAGCAGTTTTGCAAAGAAAAATGGGCTAAAATTGCAGTGTAGCAATGTACAAGACTGATTGAGGCCTACTTACTCAGGTTTAATGCTAAAAATCCAGTTAAAGGTGCATTAAGGTCTTACAAGATAGTGTTGACAAGCTTTACATAGTTTTGTCTTGTTCATGCCATTTTTGTCTTTTCATGTATGGTTTGTTGGAGCTCATGTTGAGCATGATTGAAAGACTCACAGAGGACTTTTTGACACAACTTTCCTCAACTCCTTCCCGGAGCTACAGCTCCGCGCTGCAGTGACGATGGGCCAGGCTGCAGGAGGGGAGGCTGATACAGAAACGTGGCAGGTGTGGAGGAGTAGAACAGAGGCAGAGGACGACTTAAACTCCCGTCACACTCTTTGCCAGAGTCTGCAAAACAAGATAAAGATCTCTTCAGTCGACAGGCTGCGCAGAGGTACATCCAGGATTGTTCTGTTCTATGTTTCTGTGAAACGAGGCTTGGACAGAGGACCCCTGATGAGACCATAACACCGTCAGGTTACACTGTTTAGCCAACCACAGTGCTATAGAATATGGTAGAACCTGCAGGGGGAAGAACAGCGATCTTTGTCAAACAATCCTGCGACATGGATAACATGGTAACATCACAGTTATGTTCTGAAGACGGGGAGTATATTACTCTGAAGTGTGGGCCGTCATATTTGTCCAGAGAACTGCACAGACAAACAAAGACACTCGCATTCACACCTACAGGCAATTTAGAACCACCGATTAACCTGAGCATATTTTTGGACTGTGGGAGGAAGCCAGAGCACCTGGAGAAAACCCACGCATGCACAGGGAGAACATGCAAACTGTTGGCGAAGGCCGGGATGCGAACCAGGGATCTTCTAGCTGCAAGGCGAAAGTGCTAACCACCACATCACTGTGCAACAAATGCTACAGCAACATTCAGTTTTTTGGGGGAAATGTGACCTATTCTACTACAGGCGACCTACACCAAAAGGTTCAAAACTGATGGATTCTGCATGATGTGAACTGACAGAACTGCGAGGGCTGTTTGGAGGCCATAAATATGAACATTTTAAGGAAGCCACAGACAGTTTACATGACTACACAGCTAATGACTAGTGCCACCTGCATTCTCTACCTAACTATACAGCAGTCAGCCACAACATTAAGACCACTGACAGGTAAAGTGAATAACATCAATCATCTTGTTACAATGCACCATTCTGCTGGGAAACCTTGAGTCCTGACATTCATGTGGATGTTTGATGTGCCACTCACCTAAGCATTGCAGGTCAAGAAACCACAGACATCGTTAACACCTCTCTTACACAGAAAGCAGTCCCATGCATCTTTAAGTCCTCTCCCAGTCCCCCCAAAAAACAAACACCAGCTACCATTAAGTGTCTGGAGAAGCTGGTTTTATGACAGATAAACTCTGCAGTTCCTGACACAGTGGACCTCCTTCAGTTTGCCTACAATTCAAATAGGTCAGTGGATGACATGGTGACACTGGCATTTCACTTATCCTCCAGCACTTCCATACTCACAACACATGTACATGGCAACAGTTCCTGGATCCTGGCACAACAGTTTTTTTCCAACCACTGTCACTGTCTGGTTAGTGGCTCAGGACATTGAGGGGAAAGGGGTACCTCACTCCAAAACCCATTCAAACTCTGGACATTTAGCCACCTCTCTGGCCATTTCTTATCTCCCCAAAATCGATGTCTTTGTTCCTTACCAATTCGTGTGCAATATGACTACGGTCATCTTGCTAACGTTATGAACCAACATGTGCAATATCTCACCTGTACGATATAAAAGGTGCAATAACTACTCACAGTATTTATTATTTAACATTTCTATACAGTGTACTTTTTGTAGTGTGTACTTATTTTATTCTTATAAAGTATACTTGTACATAACAATCATCATATAACTGCTATCTTGGATACCACACAGAATGGGGAACTCTCCCGTTTGCAGGAAGGACCTCTATTACTGTCACAGAAGTGAACTACAGCAGGAGTCTGTTGTAATCAACGTCACCATTGGTAACTCTCTGGAGCAAATGGCACTACATTTATTTCCTTGCAGTAATCTCAGACCTCCTGTGGAGGGATGAAACTACATATGGCACAATTAACACTTTGGAAGACCACAACTTCAAAGGCACAGTGACTCTCATGGAGTTGTCTATTCTCCTGCTGCCCCTTCTGTTCGTTCAACCCCCTTATAAACACAGACACTCTGACCTCCCCAGAAAGTAGGACAATTGATAAGAAACAACCATAAACTGTTGCTGCATACCAATGGGGGATATGGAGTGAGGCTCACATTTTTACATTAATGTATACATGGGCTAAATAACTGCTTTTCTCATCTCTGTTTTGTGTGCTTGTACATACCAAAGTCCCAAAAAGAAATTCTTTGATCAATTATCCAAAAGTCACCTCTGCAGGTGATATGGGGACAAAGTTCATGTTTTTCCAAAATATTCATTCCTTTGCATGAACCCACAGTGCCATCTAGCGACATTGGATGGTCCAGCGATATCGGGATTGAATCAATATTAACAACAATATTACCATTGATTTAATGTGTGAAATGTGAAATTGGTAATATTTACCACACTTCACTAAATGTGCCATATCCTTCCACAATAACATATTCTTAGCATCTAGGCATATTTATGTCTTGTCTGTATGTTTTGTGTAGCCTGCATAATTTGTTAGGTATATATATATATATCGTTGATCTTTTATTCCATGTTGATTGGTCATGGTGAGAGATGGATAGATTGTGTTTGTGCGTATAATATATTTTAAGTTTGATTTAAGAAATGTAGCTTTCTCTCCTTCCAATAACAAAGAGAGGTTAGATTACACCAAGATTTGTGTCAAACTTATCTCCATGCCCTGATGCACCCCCAACCAACTTTGAAGGACAAAAGCAGAACACTGTTTTTGTTCACTCTCTTGTTTTCCCTTTTTTCAGTGTTTCAGTCTTTTGCTTTTCGTCTCTTTAATTCTTACTTCACTCTCGGCGCTCTTTTTCTTTGGCTCTTTGCCTCATCTTTTTCTAATTTTTGCGACATCTTAAGGTATTGCTCACTTTCATTTTAAGCCTGAGCTTACACTCTTGATTCTTTTAAAGCCATCTTTTCTATCTTCTCCAGATTGGGTTGATGTTTTAATAACTTAACAATAGATGTCAAATTTATTCATGCATAAGCAAATCGATCGTGAACCCATATCATAGATTTATAGTGCTAAATAGTTCTACCCTCCTTTCACCATAATCTTCTTCATTTAGTTGGTTAGTGTAACTCCACACATTCATCACACACACTATATTTTCATTGTCTATTTCTCACTTTCATTGTCTTAGACCAATTCACGGTCTCGTGTTTTTCTTGTTGTGGCAACTGAAGTCAATTTAATAACTTTAGACTTTCAGCTAACAGACTGATCAACTTCATTTTAATCAAAGTCTCTTTGAGATTTAGGCTATATTGATAGTTTTCTCAGGCAAGCTGAGAATGGTGCCCCTAAATTAACGAGTGCAACTTAACTACATTCGTAGTTACGCTACAGTCAAAACGGTGGAAACTGGGAGAAGTCATTCTCTTGTTGAATGCTGTTTCCACAAAACATTGAGGATGGTATGAAGCATTCCAGTGGGGCTGCTATCCGGTTACATTTCAAATGTTTTGTGAGTGCCAATACAGTCGAATCATACAGATGTACGGATTAAGTAATGGCTTTGAAAAAAATTCCCATTTCATATCATCTGAAAGATTAGATTTCCAGAAGTTTAACCATGAGATGGAAGACACACTTTTGCCATTCTTGTTTTTATGTCAGTTGTTGTTGATGATACCTTACTGCCAAGGTATTTGAAATTTTGTTCTTGATTGATGTTTGAACCAGACAGTGAATTTATTCTTCCTGTAGTATTGATGGACATAAATTCATGTAAAATCTACATTTACATGGAGACCAATGTGACCAGAGGCATTTTTGATTTTAGAAGTTTATTGTAATGGCAGAAACTACATGATACAAGCAGAGAGGAATAACTAAGGGCAAAATAACTAAACAGATGACCTTCCAAATTCACACTAAAGGATAAATATTCTCCAAACTAAGTGGGGAAATACAAACACAAGCAGGAATAACTGGGTGAGAGGAGAGTCAGAACTGAGAACTACAAAACCTAATGAAGAAATTGGCAAAACTACAAAAATCAGGAAATACTCTTAACTAACAACAAGGGGGAAACCAATGGAAATTAATATGAATGAACTAAAGCGAGACCAACAAAACAAGGATTTTCACAGGATGGGAAAACTTAACTAAAGGAGCAGGAAGGGCTCGTAGAATCGAAGTTGGCAAGATGAGCCGGAGCTGGCAAAGGCTGAGGGAATAATAGAGCAGGGCCAGCAGCAGGTACAGGCAGGATCTGGGTGACGTGTGTGTTGTCATTGCAGGATGGTCTTGGTGAAGCCAGTGGTATTGTGCATATAGGTATGAGACAGTTCAGGGTCTAGCAGTCAAATGGGTTTTCATTGTCTATGGTCTGGACTCAAACCATTCTTTCTAGTTTGAAGCCTAATTTTACAACCTGTGATTTCATTGAGAGCTTGCCAAGCAAGAGCAGATTGTTTGTTCACTGCAGCACGTGATATCGATTTTACTTTGAACATATTCACTGAGGTCTTGTTTGTAAGTTTCATTAAGATCTTTATGTGCTTTCAAGAACTTGGTATGATTTTGTTTTGCTGGATTTGCTTTTTTGAATTGTTTATGTTTGGCCTCTCTTTGATTCCTGTTCAGGCTGTCTTTTCATTTTTGGTTTGACTTGGACATGTTTTTAAGCTACAAGGTTGTGGACAAAATTTGGGCCACTCGTTTCACAGTGTTTTCTAGGATTTTGCAGTTTTACTCACACGCAAGCTGAGGCGGAACTTGACAGTGAGAACTCTGTGATCGGAGTTGACTCCCAAGACGCTGTTGTGTACTTCACAGTTCATAACGCTGTTCATGCACTGCTGGTTTACCAGAGTGTAGTCAAGCTGTGCCTTGGTTGCATTCAAATATGTAAATGTCCAAAGTTTGTTTTCATTTTTTTGAATCGGGTGGTCAGTATGGTCCATTTGTTTTCCAATCCAAAATCAATGAGATGTTCACCATATCCCAGGGTAGGGTGGCTCAGGGTTGTTTTCATTTGCCAAAGGTGCAATTGTAGGACTCATTGAGGACGGGAGCATTTTACTCTTACTTGTTTGGATCTGCCCACTTCCCATTCCATCAAGCTTGCCTGTTAAGCTTGTTACTTGGGTGAGACACTGTGACCCTACCTTCGACTGCACAGAGGTCATAATGGCCAAAAGAGCATGCTGGCTTGCATACTGCAAATAGGGACTGGATGTAATGGGACATCCAGCTATTTTTGGCATGCTGCAATTGACATACTATGAACCTAGACATTCTAAGTCTTTTCTGACATACCAAATAGTAGGGTCGAAGTGGAGGCTTGAACCCAAGTGCGGACACCAAAGCAGACAGAGACCATTAACTGTGGAAAAAAAATAAATAAATAAAAAAAATAAAATAAAACGAAATCAAGGTTTATTAAAACTGAAAAAACTGAAACCAATTCTGTTTCTTGTGAAACTGAGCTCTGGATAAAGAACTGAACAAGGAGTATCCAAAACTAATTCAAAAAAGATGGGCAAATCTACAAAACCAAAAGGAAAATTTTAAACTAACAAAGATGGGGAAGGCTATGCAAACCAATATTAAATAACTAGCCTAAGGTGACAAAATGGGAATACATACAAACGGAAAACTGAACTATAGGGATGAGCAGGCTCAAGTGAATCCGTGTCCCTTGGACCACTGTGAGCAACATCAGACGTGTGCACTGTGGTCACACCAGCATCGCATCCATCCAAGTTACACGGTTGATTAAAAGAATCAAATTACATCATTTACATTTCTGTTAAAACACTTTGTCAACAGGAGCCAGTTGAAGGCTGCAGTGATTTTGGTGACACTACAATGTGTAAGAGTGAAGTTATTGAATATTTCTGTCTCTCTTTGCTGTTGCAGCAGTTTTGCAATTTGCAGACAGTCCCTGTGCACTCCATAGACCCCAACGTTATTTCTGCAGCTTTAAAGTGTTACAGTGGGTGCAAAGGCTCAGGTGCAGGAAAGAGATTACAGACGCAGGTCAAATTTCTTAGATGCTTTTATTTACAACACAGAAAAACTGGAACTACAATTTAACCGGAAACTAGAACACAGAACCGGAAGGGTACTGAACCGTCTATACACGGCAAGGAGTAATCCCTCTAGAGGATGGGCAGAATAATATAAACAACTAAAGAATGATAACCCACAGTTGGTAACACCAAAGCAGGAGATACTAAACAAATAGAAATTAGAATACATACTAACAGTAATCCTGAACCCATTAACCCGAAACCAGAATAAAGAAAACGTGATAATTTAACCAGAGAATATTACAGGGTACAATTCATGCACTACTGAAAATACTAACACAGGTTAAACAGTAAATCTGGTAATGCTCGAGAACAGGGACTTAACAGGTGGCTTCAGAGGAACAGAGTTCATGCTAGGGAAACAACCAGGCTCAGCCAGTCCAAGTAAAAGAATCCTTCCATCAGATGTAGCGGCAGCGGTGGAGCGGCTGCAACAGGAGTGTGGGATTCCTGGCTTTCTCCAAACCTTTGTCTGTCGCGGTGGAAAGGTGTCACAGGTGGCGGTGTGAAGTTCTTCCGTAGGTTCGGCTGATGCAGGTGTATTCACTGAGTGTGTCCAGATGGAAGACAATGGAGGAGACGATCAAACCGAAAGTCCAGGAGTAGAAGCAGGCAGGAGTCAAATTAAACAGAGAGAACAGGATTACTAAAAGAAAAAACAACAATGGCAAAGACTTCAGTTGTGCAAACATTAACTGGTCGTCGTTCACGGTCCCGCGCCTGATTAAGTAGTGGTGTAGGAGCAGCTTGATTGTATGACTCCCACCTGCATGCGATTTGCCAATCAGTCAACACCTGTACACCTAAGAGCCAGAAAGAGAGAAAGTGAAAGAGGGAGAGAACAGGGCCAGAGGAGGAGAGAGTACTGCAGCTGACCACAGCCTCAGGCTGTGGCCATAACATAAAGACAACTACTTTTGATAAAACTGGGCTTGTAGCACAATGTCTGCCTTACAACAATGGGTGACAACCTATATCTAATGAGTTATTGATGCTGGAAGTCTGAATCTGTGAATATCTTTCCAACTTTACTATACTCCGGGTCACTACCACCCTATCAGTGACATATTTAATTTTGAAAAAAAGCATTTACCCATACATAAAGTGATTTTTAAACACGAAACTAAGAATTTTGTATTGTTTTATGGTCACAGGTTCTGTCTGAAAAGAAGTAGCTTCATTTTAAACAGTGAAACCATACTAATAAAATGTAATGAACAACGGATGTGTAATACTGGATTCTGCAAAAACATTAACAACTGAATGCAGAGAACTGCACAAAGAAATTCTAGATATTTTTTTTCATCTAAATCTAAATCTTAACACAGTTAATGTATTAACTTATTTATGTGTGTATGCATGTATTTATTGATTGATTGATTTAGCACTGTTAACATATCAGAGTTCTGAGTGAGTTTTTCTTTAGCTAGGGAAAGTCCATTTACTGATCACATACAGGCTATTAAAAATGTTTATTAAAAACTAAAAAGCATTTCACAAAAAAAAAACTACTTTTTTTGCATTTACTGAGTCACTACAATACTGTAGAGTCTACGGCCACATCAGCAGGATTATAAGCATCCTCTGGTAAACTCACAACCATATACTGATGTCCCTCACCATATGGACTTCAGGAGATGATTGGGGGCATGAAAAGCTGTGACCTGCTGGTTGGATTCTCTCTGTTCTCATGTTTCTTACATGTTGGTCCCTTGATGCTGCCGCACTTCAGCCAGTCCATTAGCAAAAGAAAACACAGTTTGCCCTGTACATATTGCCAGGGGTTCCAGTCTTCCCACTCACGTCGAGGACATCTGCAAAAGTGATTGAGTTTCGGGTGCAGACATTTTTAAACGCGTGGGAGCAGTGTGCAGCAGCGTCTGTAACCTGGCAACCTGAGACAGGACCATAGAACGGGACACACAGAGAAGTCTATCCGCTGGACCTCGCATCGGGTCCTCGCTACAAAGGTCCTACAAAGATGAAATTGGCTGCCCTTAATATTTCCTGTGTTTTATTTTGTTCATTAAACAGTTTTGATGAGTGTATGTGACAGATGTGTATGGGACATTTATGAAAAAACAGATTCAACAATTAATTGTCAAATAAAGGACGATTCCGTATTTTAAGGGATGGGTGGCAACCCTAACTCCGACAGCCATTCCATCTTAAAAGAATCGCATTTCTTTTTTACTTTGGCTTAGTGAGGGGATGTGCTACTGCCTGTTCATTTTGCCGTTATTATAAAGGGTCAACATAAGCAGCACTTAGCATCATTAGTGTGTCTTCACTCCACATCGGCCACACCGGTCTGCTAGCTATAACAATGGTGGCTGCACATAAGGACGCCTGTCAATGACGTTGATTAGCTGCATAAATACGTATGTGAATCGCATCATTGGCTGGAGCAGCCAGTTACCAGTCACTCACTGACTCACATTGAAAAATAGCACAGAATTAATTATGTGTTTATTTTATTTTCAATTTAGGTTGGATTTTTTTTGTGCGCAGTGCAGATTTTCTGTGCGCGGAGACCATGTCAGCAGTGCGCAATTGCGCACGCGCGCAGCTTAGAGGGAACAGTGCTTATGATACATGTCCACAGGGGCATTTTTTCTCATGTGGAAACGCTTCACATCTGAATATTGCATGTCACTTTCATGCCACTACGTGGTCACATGGCAATGCTTTAGCTTCAGTCCGGTAGAAGTGTTGGACCAATGCTGCATTATTCTGAAGTTCAGAAAAAAGTCTTTCTGAAAGCATTTGAGGCAAGAAACGAGCTGTGCAGTTGCTGAATCTGTCCTCATTTCAGTTCAACAATGGCTAGTTTAGATGATTGAGAAAAGTTCTTCGAGGCGTCGGACACACTAATTGTTGCTGTGATTAAGACTGAACACAAGACATTTCAAGGGAGGGAAGCGACAGCCATGACTTCAACAAAGCATGTTTAATTCTAGGCTCAGAAGGGAGCATGTGCAAAAAATAAGAATTATTGTTCTTTCTTTCATGAAATATTTCCCTCAAGCATCGGGTAATTTAATGCATTCCTCTTTTGACATCTTTTTTTGTGGACTGAATTGGTCACTTATGTATATAAATTAGGATTTTGAGTAGTGCAAGAAGTAATTCAAGGATATAGTGTGTCAGAGCTTATCTTTATTTTGTCTTCAGATGTCAACGTGTGATTGAAAACTTTATTTCTTTAAGGATCACCACTACAGCTGCCTGTATGATGGACCTACGCAGGTACCCACTGGATGAGCAGAACTGCACCTTGGAAATTGAGAGCTGTAAGTAGCACTGACTTTGCATATGTGTTTGTGTGCACATGAGTATTCATAGCACACAAACAGATTCCAGGGGTGGGGGGTGGAGGGAGAGGGTGGGCATGGGGGTGGGGGGTAGAAACATAGACTGACTTTCCTCACCGATTGTCTGGACACACTATAACTGCATCAGTCCATTTTTGTTCTACTAGTCACACACTTGTTGACAAGAAACATAGCTATTTAAATTCCTTTGCTTGGGGCAAAAATTCACTCCCAACCCGAGAAGAGTAGTTCATAGAGTAATATATGAACAAAATCTATTCAAACATTTACAGGAATACCCCTCTGTAATTTGTTTTAACTATCAAATACAGTGAGCTCAAAAGATGCCAAATCCTGGAAAAGATTGTGTTAGAAAGTATCCAAAAGGCCACAGAAACTTCCTATAACACTCCTTTTCCAATTTTCTTCACTCCTGACTTTGCCGGTATATCACTTAAAATACACCGCTTCAAATCTAGGCTACAACATGGCAAGAACTAGTGTATTTATGTAGGCTGTGGAGAAACTGTGACATACTGAACAGATCAATATCAAAGAGGCTACATGGCTAGATGGAAATTTTTCTATTGTCTTTTTTTTCATGTTCTATGTGTGGAAAGTGTGTGTGTGTTTTTTTTTTTAACTCTGCCACTTCCAACCACTTGCTGCCAAATATTTGTACAGTGATACAATTCTTTTCACTTATGTGTCCAATGTACATTAATATTATTTCTATGAATACACAGTCCTACCAGTTGGTAAATGTTCACTTTCCAAAAATTTCTTTTTATACTGTTCTTGTCTATACGGTATCTCAAGTCAGAATCCATTAGCTCTAGAAGACTATTTGGTCAAATACTGACCTGCCTAGTTAAAATGTCGCACATAATATACAGTAGCCCTACATCTCCTTCGAGAGAGGGGAACCATTGTCACCCGGGGTCAGATGCATAAATGATATGTTCACATGCATAAAAACCCTGAAATCATACTAAGAATCATTTATAGGCACAATTTAAAATTATTAGATTTCAAAACATTGCCTAAAGAACAGCATATTTTTTATTTCAGATGCACTTCATTGTCATTGCAACAAGTGCAACGAAAGGTAAGGTGCAGGCCATACAGTGCAAAATACAAAATATATATATGAAAGCTTTGTAATAATAAAAACAAAAACACAAAATGACAAGATGGATTTAAATTAAGAGAGAAACTGTAGTTCGTATATACAGGATGAATATTGAATATTGCACATGTAACCCAGGCCAGATAGGGCTCCACTTCCTGTGCTGCTCTTATTTTCCCGGGCCAAGTTCCTTTTATATTGCCCGGTCCCATACGCCACTTCCTGTCTGTCACTGCTCTGCACTCAGCCCTGTCACAGCACCACGCTGTATCTGGCATTCGTTTGACTCTGCAAAACTGTTGAAAACTCCGATTAAAAGTAGCAATTGGGCTAAAACAGCTCCATGGCACTTCTCATCCTTTCATCTACCTCTCTGGCGATCGGTCAGGTTTTTTTTTATCCTTCTGATTAATTCTCTTTGATGGCGAGCTATCCCGTCCCCTACCTCCTGCTGCGGTAGGACACCTTTTGTTGTTTCGAACCTAGATCAAGGATTGTTTTGTTCATGGACACTGAACTGGGAAAAGGACTTTGAATTCCGAACATCTCAAAAAGAGACTTTTGAACTGAACTTTGAACTGTAATTCCCGACCTGGTGATCTTTTGTTTGGTTTTGAACTGTCGAACTGTATTGGTTTTTTGTTTTATAATTAATATACATAATATAATATTAATACCATAACTAATATTATATTATACTATATTAATTGATTATACCTGTTTATTATCTATATATTTATATTATACATACCTCATACTATTTCACCCTTACTATTGTTATTATTACTCTGGTTATTATATAATACCTTTTATGTATACGCAAATCCAATTACAAATTTTGAAACAAATACATCTACGAAACTTGAATCAACAGTGTCTGTCCATTTTTCATATCCTTTGGCTCCAGCAGACGAACCTGGTCTGATCACTCATAACATCTACTTGCAGTCAGTTCCCTAGCCCCTAGGGTGTTACATGTGGCGAGCCAGCCAGGAGCCAAAGGGTGTGACTAATTGGACAGCCTGACATATTCATTTTACACGTCAGTCACGGATTTTGTTGCGCAAGCAGGTGTGGACATTTCGCGCTCTGTTTTGGTCTCCGGCGTTACCAATACTAGTGCTGATGAAGAAATCATTGACCAACTCCGCGTTTATGGTACACTAAAAGCAGCCTTACCTGTTAGCGATCCCAAAAGCACATTCTACAAAAACCTGATTGTAGAGTTCAAAGAAGAAAGTGCGTTCACAGATCTAGAGGGCGTTCTCCCTTACACTTACACCTCTCCCACCACTGCTGGCCGTGTGTATCGCATCACTGCGCTTGCTAATGAGTACGCGGCTACAGCGCCCAGCAGCGGTCCCTCCCCCAATTGCCTTCGCACCTTTAAGGAAATAGCAGAAAGCAGCGAAACGCGTTTTGAGGACGTACTGAAAGCTGTAATGGACCAAATCCGGGAACACCTGGATGAAGAAAGAGCAACTGAGGACACAGGAATTGGAAATGAAACCAAAGGAAAGGAAGACGAGGACGCAAAAATGGACGTTACAATCGCAGCACAGACCGTGCTTGGACCCGACCTGTCCCTGCCGCCCCCTCGTTCTCCTCGACCTCCTCCTGGTCTGTCCCACACTGGACAGCAGGGGACAACAAGACGCCGTCATACACCCGACCCTGAACCCAGGGTGTCCCTGACGCACCAGGACCTCAATCCCCCTGGGATTCAGAGGGTAGTTGTGGAACACGTCGTCCGCAACACTGGCCATGGCATCCCGTCATCGCACCAGCTTCGCACATTCTCTGGCCGCGTCCCGAAGCCTAGTGCCGAGGCAGATTTTGACTCATGGCGATCACAAATCGACCTGCTGCTCGCCGACCCGAATTTGTCTGCATTGTCTGTCACCAGACGGATCATCGAGAGCCTGCTGACCCCTGCGGCTGATCTTGTTAAAGGCTTGGGCCCCGACACTGCCAACCATTCTGCTCCGCATCCTCGATTCTGCTTTCGGGACGGTGCAGGATGGCGAAGAGCTCTACGCCCAATTCCTCAACATCTTGCAGAATCCAGGGGAGAGACCATCCGCGTACCTTCAGCGGCTCCAGGTCAAACTCAACACAGTGGTCAGGAGGGGAGGAATCCAGGCAGCTGAGATGGATAGACACCTGCTGAAGCAATTCGTGTGTGGCTGCTGGGAAAATGCGCTAATCATGAAGCTGCAGCTTGAGCGACGTCGTGAGAACCCACCACCGTTCTCAGAGCTCCTGCTGATGTTACGGACAGAGGAAGACAGACAACAAGCAAAAGAGACACTGATGAAGAGACACATTGCTTCAAGCTCCTCAAAACCAAAAGCCAACATCCAATCACACAGCGCTTGTTCATGTGGGCACAAATCGCCCAGTGATGAGCTGAAGGAATTGAGGAAGCAGATGGCCGAACTCCAGCGTCAAATGTCTGCCTTCATGTCTTCCCAGCAGCATAGCCCAGCACCATCCAAGCCAGCGACACGTCTATCCGGCAAGTCCAGCCAGCCTGCGCCCAAGACCACAGCCAAGCCAAAGCCATGGTACTGCTTTCACTGTGGTGAAGATGGCCACGTCTCCTCCTCGTGCACTAATCCAGCAAATCCTACCCTGGTTGAGCAGAAGAGAAAAGAGCTATGAAAGAAGCAGCAGGTCTGGACCACCAAGAACACCCCATCAAGCCAGTTAAACTAGAACCAGCTCCTGTGACGGGACACACTGGAGCTGCCACGACCACCAGTCCCAAGATGACGTGCACCATGCCACACTTGCCCAGGGGTTTGATTGGGACGAAGAGCACAGGTCAGATCCAGATCAAGGGAACGACCTTCAGCTGTCTCCTAGATACCGGCTCCCAGGTCACAACCGTACCACACTCGTTTTACAACCAGTACCTCTCTGACCACGAGATACAGCCGCTTGATGACCTGCTCGAAGTTGAAGGAGCAAACGGACAGTCTGTCCCCTACCTGGGGTACATCGAACTCAACGTGACGTTCCCTTCTGACCTGCTTGGATCTGCCATCTCCGTCGACACCCTGGCTCTTGTGGTCCTCGACCTGAAAGAATCCCAGTCCATGATCCTGGTAGGCACCAACACACTTGACACAGCCTACAGAGAACACATTGACAATCATCCAAACCTGTCTTTCCAGCCTTCTGCCACCGGTTACCGGGCTGTGCTGACGATCCTCCAACATCGCCACCGGCATAGCTTGGACGACCAGAGTGCACCCCTGCTCCTGAACCAACCGTGCACCATCTCCGCCGGACAGACCACTGTCCTTGAGGGAGTCCTGGTTACACGGTCGCTGCAGGGAGAAAAGGCTGTGATCATTGAGCATCCGGTTTCTCACGCACTGCCTGGTGGGCTCATTGTAAAGGCGTGCATCGCTGACCTGCCCAGACATCAGCCTTGCCATCTGCCGGTCATCGTGGCCAACGAATCAGACCACGCAGTTACAATTCCAGCGCGCTCCATTATTGCAGAAACGTGTCCTTTCACGAACATCAACAACAAGCAGCACAGCGTCCATCCAGTTCAGTCCAACCAGTCCACCACCACTCCAGCTCCGCTCCGCTACGATTTTGGGGACTCTCCACTTCCAGCTGAATGGAAGGAGAGAATCATCCACCAGCTCAACAGTTTTCCCGTGGTATTCGCCCGGCATGACCTGGACTTCGGCAGGACGGACAAGGTGAAACACCATATCCAGCTGTCCGATCCAAGCCCATTTAAACAGCGACCCAGGCCCATCCACCCCCAAGACGTGGATGCAGTCAGGCAACACCTTCAGGAGCTGTTAGAGTCCGGAGTTATCCGTGAGTCAGAGTCTCCATTCGCATCCCCGATCGTAGTGGTCCGTAAGAAGAATGGGAGTGTTCGATTATGCATCGACTACAGAAAACTGAATTTACAAACGATCAAAGACGCATACCCGCTGCCCAAACTGGAAGACACCTTTTCTGTGCTTTCAGGCTCAAAGTGGTTTTCGGTCCTTGATTGAAAATCTGGATATTACCAAATTGAAATGGAGGAATCCGACAAGCCGAAGACCGCTTTCGTGTGCCCACTTGGATTTTTTGAGTTCAATCGGATGCCGCAAGGGGTGACCAACGCCCCGAGCACCTTCCAACGACTGATGGAGCAGTGCATGGGGGAACTACATTTGAGGGAGGTTTTAGTTTTTATCGACGACCTGATCATCTTCGCACCAACTCTTGAGGAGCACGAGGCCCGCCTCATGAGGGTCTTACGTCGGCTGAAGGAATTCGGGCTGAAACTGTCCCTTGAGAAGTGCACGTTTTTCCAAACGTCGGTGAAATACCTCGGACACATGGTTTCAGAAGCCGGTATTGAAACTGACCCCGACAAAATAAAGACTCTTACCTCTTGGCCGGTTCCCCAAAACCTTAAGGAGCTCAGGTCCTTCCTCGGGTTCGCCGGATATTACCGGAGGTTCGTCCAGGGCTACTCTGCAATTGTCAATCCACTTCACGACCTAACAGCCGGATATCCACCGTCCCAGAAGCGGTTTAAGAGCAAGATCAAACCTGACGCTTACCTGAATCCCAAGGAGCCGTTTGGGGGTCGCTGGTCACCTGATTGTCAAACTGCCTTTGAGACAATAATCACAGTACTTACCTCCGCTCCAGTCCTGGCCTTTGCAGACCCACAGAAGCCATACACTCTCCACACAGACGCCAGTTCTACCGGCCTGGGTGCCATCTTATATCAAGAACATGACGGGGTGGACCGAGTTGTGGCATACGCCAGTCGAGGCCTTTCCAAGAGCGAAGCTAATTACCCGGCCCACAAATTGGAGTTTCTCGCTCTCAAGTGGGCGGTCTGTGAGAAATTCAACGACTATTTGTACGGTGCACAGTTCACGGTTTTGACTGACAGCAATCCCTTGACATACCTGCTCACATCCGCCAAATTAGATGCCACCAGCTACCGTTGGTTGTCTGCTTTGTCCACCTTCAACTTTAAAATCATCTACAGGGCTGGTAAACAAAATGCAGATGCTGACGGCTTGTCTCGCAGGCCCCATGGAGAGCTGTCAGATGACCCTTCATCCAGAAAGGAACAAGAACGCATCCTCAGGTTCACCCAGCAACACCTCGACCCCTCCATAATCTCCATCGACCAACAGACCATCCAGGCCATCTCCGACCGCCATCTGTGTCGCAGCCCACACATCAGTGAGTCCGCAAGTGCCCTTTTACTGTCCTTGTCTGCGCAGGTGGGCAGTATTCCAGACAGCTTTGAGGACGACACCCAATTCGCCTCCCTTGTGCTCCCTCAGCTCTCTCGTTCAGAGATCGCCATCAAGCAGCGTGCTGACCCTGTAATTCAACACGTTGTGGCACAGCTTGAATGAGGAGAGTCACCGCCGCCGATGCTGAGGGAGCAGCTCCCAGACCTACCTCTACTACTCCGAGAAGTAAACAAGATGGAGCTCCGTAACACCCTTCTCGTGAGAAGACGGCAGGTCGGGAGTGAGCAGTCATTCCAACTTGTGCTGCCAGAGGAATTCCGGGCGGAGGTTCTACACCAGCTGCATGACCAGATGGGCCATACGGGGACAGAACGGACGCTGGACCTTGTCCGCTCCCGGTTCTATTGGCCCCGGATGGCCCTGGACGTAGCCAACAAGATCAAGACCTGTGAGAGGTGTGTGCGCCGCAAGTCCCTACCTGAGCATGCCGCACCTCTGGTCAATATCCAGACGTCTCGTCCTCTCGAGCCAGTCTGTATGGACTTCCTGTCTGTTGAACCTGATGGAAGGATGAAAGATATTCTTGTCATGACCGACCATTTCACCAAGTATGTGATCGCTGTGCCCACCCCCAATCAGAAAGCCACAACCATTGCCCGTTGTCTTTGGGACCATTTCCTGGTCCATTACGGCATTCTGGAGAGGCTGCATAGTGATCAGGGCACAGACTTCGAGTCACAGATCATCCGTGAACTGTGTGAAATGGCCGGCATACACAAGATGCGCACCACACCATATTGTCCGAGGGGCAACCCAGTGGAACGTTTCAACAGAACCTTACTGGACATGCTTGGGACACTAACCAACCAACAAAAACACAATTGGAAAGATTATGTAAAACTGCTCGTGCACGCCTACAATTGCACAAAAAATGACAGTACTGGATACTCACCTTATGAATTACTCTTTGGCCGCCAACCCAGACTTCCTGTGGATCTTGCCTTTGGATTGCCACTTACTGATAACAAACCAGAAACACACACGCAATACGTCCAAAAACTCAAGTCACAATTGGAGGAGAGTTACAAGCTGGCCAAAGACAGTGCCCAGAAACTGATTGACCGGAATAAACTCCGCTTTGACCGCCATATCACACCATCAGAGTTGAGTGTCGGAGACAGGGTTCTGGTCTGGAACGTGCGTCTGAGGGGCAAACACAAACTTGCAGACAAATGGGAGCCTGTTGTGTACATTGTCTGTCTGCAGGAATGACAGCAAAACATTGTCTATTTCAATCTAAACCAGGGGTGTCAAACATGTGGCTCGTGGGCCAAAACCGGCCCTCCAGAGGGTCCAATCCAACCCGCCGGAGGACATTGCAAAATGGAGAAATTACAGAGATGACATTAATTGCAAATTGTAAATTTGTAAAACGGTAAATTTAAAATAACTTGTATGACTTTTGTCATTTGTCTCAGTTTTTGTCATTTTGTTTCTTGTTTTTGTTATTTTGTGTTTCCTTTTTGTCTTGCTTGTGTTTTTTGTCATATTTTTGTTATTTTGTCTTTTGCTTTGTTCGATGTTTTGTATTGTTTTTGTTGCTTTGTGGGGTTTTTTTGTCTCGCTTGTGTCGTTAGTCTACTTTTTTATTGTTTTGTTTCTCGCTTTTGTCATTTTTGGTCTTGTTTGTATCATTTGTGTAATTTTTTTGTCTCATTTTTGTCATTTGTCCATTTTTTTGCCGCTTTGTAACTTTTTTGTCAATTTTTTTCTCTGTTTTGTGTTGTCATTTGTCTCATTTTTTGTCGTTTTGTCTCATTTTTGTAATATTTTGTCTTGTTTTTGTTGTTTTTTTGTCTTCTTTTGTCTGACCTATTATTTTGATCATAAAGTAAAATATTATATTTTTCAGTTCCAGATACCTGTGACTAAATGTGTTGTTCCTTTTTAAGAACACTGTGATCTGGAAGTTGTAATATTTAAATGATAAACCTAGTCATAATGTTGCTGAAATTTAACTTATTTTTATCAAGAAATTTCAGGTTGTTTATGACGTGTAAAAAGATATTCCTTAAATGTGAACATTTTCATAATGTTCTTTATTTGCACTGAAACAAAGGAAAATTTTGGAATTGTGATTATTTATAGGTTATTATGCTGTGATTTTACTGGTCCGGCCCACTTGAGATCAGATTGGCTGAATGTGGCCCCTTAACTAAAATGAGTCTGACACGTCTGATTTAAACAATAAAATCAATGCACTTACATTACTTGGCATTTATTTGCTCAATAGTTTGGCAATACCATTTTCAGTATGATGTGTAACATTTAATTTTCTTATGCAATATTTTGATTACATGTGTAATATTTCACATTTTTGACAACATTGTCAATGAAATGCGTAACATGACATTTTTCATTTTATTTCTCAGGTCCAATATTTCAGTTTCATGTGTAGTATTTCGTTATCATCTGTAACATTTCGTTTTCATGTACTACTTTTTTTGTCTGCATTTATTCTCATTGTTTAACTCCACAAAAGGGGTGTCAACATTATATGAGCTTGATGCATATTTTAGTCTTGCAGCCAAATATTTTAATTGATGTGCTACATTTTGAATATCTATTTACTATTTCATTTTCATCTCATTCTTCAGGCACAATATTATTTTCATATGCAACGTTTAAATATCATGTGTGATATTACTTCAGCATCAGCCTCAGTATCATAGCCAACATTACTTTACACTGTTTTGTTCTAGCCTTAAATTAGTTTACTTAATGTATTTCAATACTGAATTGCTTTTCTACTGCTATCTTATATAATCTGGGAAATAAAGATCAAGTGTTCGAGGAAGTCACGAAGGGCATCGTTGACCCCAGCCTTGTCAGGGCATTGGTGAGACCATTTTTCTCTCAAAGTGACTGAGGAGAGTATTGAAGGCTGTCTTCCGTTCAGTGCCCTCCCATGCCTGAGCAGTCTGTATGCATTCCTAAGTCCAGCTTTTAAAAAAATTGTTGCTCAGTGAAGGGGCTGACCATGGGTACAGGGTACTTATTTTTCAAAGAGAAGTTACTGAAGCCATACTAATTAATAAATCAATGTAGGGAGCACTTTGCTTCTTTTGTGGAAACAAGAAACCTTGGCCAAGAGGGGAAAATGAGTGTCAGATGAATGTGGCAACATGGAAGTCACTGATATACTTTTCCATAGCTTCTCTTTCAGAAAGGAAAAGGGTATACAGTCGACTGAAGAGCAGGGGGACTCCACTAAGCAGATTAATGATCAAATCATAAGGGTATTGTCGAACCATTAATTACTGAAAACCTCCTGTAGGCCATGATATTTAGGTATAATGACAGAGAACTCAAGGGTTTCAGTGATTTGGGAGATGGCAGTGACCTCGACTAGAAGAAAGACAGACTGCAGGCACGAAGAATGACAGAAGAAGGAACTCCAGGTGATTATCTTAACAAAGAACCAGTGGGTGTTGAAATTATGCTGTCTCCACCATGAGTGACCCAAAACCAGATTACCAGACAGAATAAGAAGCAGGGATTCAGTTTGGTGTGTGAAGATAGTCAGGTTTCCTGTGAAGGATTTTTCTATCTGACAGAGAAAGAGGGGCCTCAGGGAAAGCTTAGCTTCTTGGGGCTCTTGATTCCAATTGGGTTAAGAAGACTTTTTCACCTGAGTACTAATCTTAGCCATCCATTTCGAGAGAGTGCAGATATTCTCCATGAGGTTTCCAGTGAATCTGCTCATGTTGACAGAGGAAGAAAACTTGACTGGGGATGGCTTTTTGATGGAGTCAAAGGGCTTCTGTTTGATTACAAATCCAGGACACCGACTTGTAACTGCAAAGGTTAAGAAGAGTTTTGTCATGCTCTTCACCTCCATCTCTGCTTAGTGTGCAGCTCTCCCTTCTTTTTCCCCTTCCCTTCGTGTGTGTGTGTGTGTGTGTGTGTGTGTGTGTGTGTGTGTGTGTGTGTGTGTGTGTGTGTGTGTGTGTGTGTGTGTGTGTGTGTGTGTGTGTGTGTGTGTGTGTGTGTGTGTGTGTGTGTGTGTGTGTGCGTGCGTACGTGCGTGTGTGTGTACAGTCTGTGCTGGAGATCAATTGGATAATCAGTTCAATGAGGACACCTGTGGTGGGGAGTGGCTCACCTCTCTCCAATCTGCAGTTCTGGCTGAAGATTATTCCTCACACACCTGGATCCTAGTTCATCATCCTTCATCTTCTGTTGATCTGCAGCCTGAATCCCTCAAGCCACACCTCTCATCTCCTTTAGCCCGCATCCCCCTGCCCACTCTCCCATTCATGACTGCCAGTTATGTAGATAGTTTTGTAGCAATGCTGTATTCACTGTCTTGCTTCTACTCTCGTTGGATAGCTTGTTTAGTTGTGTTGAGCTTTTATGCTTAAATTCACTGTGTTTATAAGTCAGAGTAGTGTTCACGTCTTGTTGCTTAGTGCTATGCAGTTTCTGGGCAGCTTGCATTGTGTTCTGTTAAGCTGTGACTTATGTGTGCATTCTGCCCCTGTAGTTCAGTTTCCTGTGTCATGCTGTGGGCGTGCGTGTTTTGCTCTAGTAACTTCCTGTCCTGGATAACTTTCCTAGCTTTGTGATATTTGGTCCTGGTTTGTTCCCTGTTCCTGTGTTTATTTAGATTTATTAGATTAAGTCTGTACTACCTCCTAGTTTTTTGTCTGTTCTGGGCTTTCGTAGTTCTCTCTTGTCTTTGTATCGTCAATAGTGTAATTCTCCAATATTCCTTTAGTCGTCGCTATTGTGCGATATTTTAGTTCCCTGTGTGTATGTATCTCCATTCTTTCCCTTAAGTTATTGCATCCCTCTTGTATTTAATAATGTGTAAATAATTCTTAAAATTTTGCGTGTTGTGTTTTCTCCATCTACACCTGGGTCTCTGACTTCCCTATGACAGTGCGGTCCAGCCGTCAAGAACCCAGCAGGCAGTGAGGCAGGTATTAAATCTTGCCCCTCTGGCTTCTACTAAACAACACGGCATAGCAGGCCAGGGAGCATTATTAGGTCAACGTGAGCGATTGTATTGTAGTGGAAAATAATCATTCTCTGCTGAATCAAGTTGTGCAGTTAACAAACAAAGTGCCTAAATTAACCTCACAGATAACTTGGATTTCCAAGCAGGCAACTTTGACTCGGGACAGCTAGTACCACCAACTCAGCTTTATAGTTTTATAGTACAGTTGTTTAGTTTTATTTGGAATTTATTAATGCACCATTCCCTTAAAGAATCATTACCAGATTTCCAGCTCCCACCCAATGTTCCCTCTAATTTTTCATGAGTCTGAGCAAACACACAAACTCCCTGAACGTCCCTTGGACCACTGTGAGCAACATCAGACGTTTGCACTGTGGTCACACCAGCATCACATCCATTCAAGTTACATGGTTTATTTAAAGAATCAAATTACAGCATTTACATTTCTGTTAAAACACTTTGTCAACAGGAGCCAGTTGAAGACTGCAGGGATTTTAGTGACACTACAATGTATAAGAGTGAAGTTATTGAATATTTGTGTCTCTCTTTGCTGTTGCAGCGATTTTGCAATTTGCAGACTGTACCTGGGCACTCCATAGACACCAATGTTATTCCTGTAGCTTGAAAGACAGCTACTTTTGATAAAACTGGGCTTGTGGCACATTGTCTACCTTACAACGATGGGAAAGAGGCATCGTTCATGTTTTGACAACGTATATCTAATGAGTTATTGATGCTGGAAGTCTGAATCTGTGAATATCTTCCCAACTTTACTGAACTCCGGGCCACTACCACCTAAGGAGTGGTATATTTAATTTTGAAAAAAGCATTTAGCCATACCTAAAGCTTTAAGTGCTTTATTAACACAGAACTAAAAATTTTGTATTGCTTTATGATGGCAGGTTCTGTCTGAAAATAAGTGGCATCATTTTAAACAGTGAAACCAAACTAATGAAATGTAATGAGCAACCAGTGAGCAATACTGGATTCTGCAAAAACTTTAACTGAATGCAGAATACTGGACAAAGAAATTCTACAGACATTTTTTTTCATCTAAATCTTATATTAACACAGTTAATGTATTACCTTATTTATGTGTGTATGCATGTATTTATTGATTTATTTAGTGCTGTTAACATAGAGTTCTGAGTGAGTTTTTCTTTAGACAGGGAAAGGCCATTTATTGATCACATATAGGCTATTAAATAAATGTTTATTGAAAACACAAAAGCTTAAAAAAAAACAAACAAAAAAAGAACAAACAACAAAAACAACAGGCATTTATTGAGTCACTAAAATACTGTAGAGTCTGTGGCCACATCAGCAGGATTATAAGCATCCTCTGGTAAATTCACAACCGGATACTGATGTCCCTCACCATATGGACTTCAGGAGATGATTGGAGATGATAAACTGTGACCTGCTGGTTGGGTTCTCTCTGTTCTCATGTTTCTTCCATGTTGGTCCCCTGATGCTGCCTTACTTCAGCTAATCCATGAGCAACAGAAAACATACTTTGCCCTGTACCTACTGCCAGGGGTTCCACTCTTCCCACTCACGTCGGTACATTTGCAAACATTTTTGCTTCTTTGGACGTGGTGGAGTTTCGGGTGTAGACATTTTTAAATGCGCAGGTGCAGCACCATCTGTAACCAGGCAACCAGAGACAGGACTATAGGACCAGGCACTAGGACCAGTCACACAGAGAAGTCTATCCGCTGGACCTCGCATCGGGTCCTCGCTACAAAGGTCCTACGAAGATGAAATTAGCTGCCCTTAATATTTCCTGTGTTTTATTTTGTTTATGATACAGTTTTGATGAGTGTGTGACAGACGTGTCTGGGACATTTATGAAAATACGGAACAATTTGCGTCCCGTATTGATTCAATACGGGACGCAACAATTAATTGTCAAATAAACGACGACTCTGTATTTTAAGGGACGGGTGGCAACCCTAACTCCGACAGCCATTCCATCTTAAAAAGAATCGCATTTCTTGCTTACTGTGGCTTGGTGAGGGAATGTGCCACTGCCCGTTAGTTTTGCCATTATTATAAAGGGTCAACATAAGCAGCATTTAGCATCATTAGCATGTCTTCCCTCCACATCGGCCACACCGCTCTGCTAGCTAGAACAACGGTGGCTGCACATAAGGATGCCTGCCTATGACGTTGATTAGCTGCGTAAATATGTATGTGAATTGCATCATTGGCTGGAGCAGCCGGTCACCGGTCACTCACTGACTCACATTGAAAAATAGCACAGAATTATTTTCCATTTAGGTTGGAGGGGTTTTTTTTTGTGCGCAGCGCAGATTTTCTGTGCGCGGAGACCGTGTCCGCAGTGTGCAGCTTAGAGGGAACATTGGTCCCACCTTTGCTGCGGCAAGCAGGGCCGCATCGCTTCCTGCCCTACCTGACTCCCCTAACCTCCACTTCCAAACACTTCCCAGGCTTTCCGAGAACTCAAGCTACGTTTCAACTCTGCGCTCATCCTTGTCCTACCTGATCTCATACTCCAGCTTATAGTGGAATTGGATGCGTCTGACACTGGAGTGACGGCTGTCTGTCCTATCTCAATGCTTTCCAGGGGACAGTAAATTTCATCCTTGTGCTTTCTTTTCCTGGAGACTATCATCCACTGAAAGATATTATGATATCAGAAACCGAGAGCTGCTGGCTGTTAACCTGGCCCTGGACGAATGGAGACACTGGCTAGAAGGAGCCGAGCAATCTTTTATCGTCTGGACAGATAATAAAAACCTGGAATATAACCAATCCACTACAATACTAAATTCTTGACAAGCCTGGTGGGCTTTGTTTTTGGGTAGATTCAACTTTTCCCTCACCTACCTTTTCCCTTCTGCAAGATTAAACAATCGAAATGATGTCTTGTCCAGATAGTTCTCAGTTGAAGACTCCTTTGGGTAACCCCAGTCCATCTTGCCTGAGACCTGCTTCATTTCCTCCCTCACCTGGGAGATTGAATCCACCAGGCCCAACCTTCCAACTGGGAATGTGACCTAGGAAATGGTCATCCAAATTCCTTGTTTGTTCCCCACTCTGTCCACTCCCAAGTTTTCCAGTGAACTCATTCCTCCCACCTGACTTGTCATCCTGGAACAACCATGGTCCCACATCACCTCACCATACCAAGAATTCACGCCAAAAGTCAAAAACAAAAGGAATCAAAGAGGTCAGTCAATGTCCTTTTCAAATGTATTTCACATATCAAGTCATGAATGACAGATAACATCAGCCATGGCAATACTGAAGTCTTGATCAGTGGTATTTGAACTAAGAGAGAAAAGCTAAATTTTAAACTGAAAGCAGTAGCATTAAAACTGCGTCATCAAGCAGAAAATCTAGGCGTAATCTTGGACTCAGTCCTCAGTTTTGTGCCCTACATTAAAAAATAAGACTGCATTTTATCATTTAAAAAACATTACGAGAACAAGACCAGGTCTCTTTCAAGTAAATACTGAGACACTAGTACTACATGACTTTATTACATACAGGATTGATTACTGTAATAGTTTTTGGTCTCCCCAAGAAGAATATATTTCCACTTCAATTGCTTCAAAATTCAGCAATGTGAGTGTTGAGTATGACCAGAAGAACAGCACAGATTGCACCAATTTTAAAGTCTCTGCACTAGCTACTTGTCTTTTACAGAATTAATTTTAATTCACTTCAATTCGATTTTCAACATATGCTATCTCATTGCACTTTCTACCACTTCCCCAGCTGAGGACAGTAGGAGGGAATCAAGAAACCTCTCCTTTCCGGGGAAGGACAAAAAAACTGAAAAAAATGAAATCCTTAGGGAGGGTGGCCAGTTGTCATGACCGGCATTATAAGATCTTTTGATTGGTTTTTAAAGCTCTTAATGGTCTTGATCTTACCTAATGATCGGATTTGCTTTTATCCTGGAACCCTGAAGTCACAACAACAACTCATGCTTGTTACTATGGCAAGCATCTCTGGAATAGCCTTCCAGAGGCTCTCAGAGAATCTTGATATTTTTAAAAGCAAACTTGAGACCTAGCTTTTTAGTCTGACTTTTGATTGATTTTATTCATTTGTCATTAATATTTTTTAAAATGGTGTAGATTTAACAAGCCATAATTGGCTTTAACACAAAGACAGAGCCTATCCCCTCTCTGTAGCTCTGAAATCTAAGACATGTACAGTCCTCAGATTGGCAACAGGGTCCATTGTGCTACTGCAGGACAAACCTGGCATACCCACATGTATTGTGAGGGTGAGCTGGGAATGTCTGGCGGAGGCCCTCGTCTGTATGGTTTTCAACTCCCACCTCCGGAAGAGGTTGGAAACCTCACTGGTGTCCAAATGGGCCATGCTCAAAGCTTCAATTGCAGAAGCGGGTGTCAGAAGCTACGCCCAGAAGGTCACTAGTGCCTGTCGCGGCGGTACCCTAAAAACCTACTGGTGGACACCAGGGGTGAAGGAGACTGTAAGGCTGAAGAAGGAATGACATGGTGTAGACAAGACCCAAGTACAGACAGAGAAGATGCGGCAAGCAGAAGGAAAGATTAACAGTTTAGAGTGGTAAACAAGCAGAAGAGAGACAAATTAATGCAAGCAGTGCAACAGAGCAGTATCAGAGCAAGACTTTCCCTAGTTGACTGACTGTGACTAGTACAATAATCCGTAATGAAATGATGATCCAAGTCCTTCTTATATGGCAAGTGATGTCAATGGACAAGTGAAACCACTCCCCACTTCAGGTGTCCTTGTTCAGCTGATTATCCAATGGAATGAGCTACACACACACATCCATGTGCACACCTCATTCCTAATAGGGGAAAGAGAAAAACGAAGGAGAAATGCCAGCTAGGCAGAGGTAAAGGGCATGACAAGGAGGCTCTTTGGGCCTGGTTGGCTCAGCTGCTACTGTAAACAGTCCCAGTCCCCCTACTGAGGCTGGGATAGCCAAAGGTGGCATCCAGCAACCCAATAATATGCTAAAGCTCTGTTTGCATTTGAACAATGGAGAGACATGAACGGTTTTGCAAAGCTCATCGCCATACTCGAACCCCCAGAACATTCTAGCACCTGACGATACAGGCGATGAAGGTGGAGGGACACAAAATGAGCTCTAGTGTGAGACAGTTGGGCCTCCTGGCCTGCTTGCCGGCAGGCCAGGAAATCTTTCCTGGTGTGGGGGTGCACCTCCACATTCTCCTCAACCCTGAAGGGAAGGCTCCACAAGATTTTCAAGGACACTCAGGTCATTGGTTGCCCTGCCAACTACATCCTTGAAATTGCTGTCCACAGGACAGGTCATTCTCTTTGGAAGAGAAGACAGCCTCTACACCCACATCTTCCTGCTCTTCTTCCTACTTGGCCTCATCCAACTCTGGGGTGGGAGTAGAAAGGGGCCCAATATGAGGCTGGACTGCTGTGGGCTCTACAATGGGAGTGGACTGGGTGCCTTGTCAAGGCCCTTAACACTTCCCTTTTCTTCTTTAGCGGCCTCCGTCTCGTTTCCCGTTTTTGCTCTGTGAAGGGCAGAAACCTGTGCGCTTTACCCCTAAAATGGGCTTTTCTGGTGCATGCAGGCATCATAAAACAGTCCATGCAAAACTGTGGGCTCTCTGGATAATGGTGCATGTCAGTTACCCAAACACACCTATCATAAAGACCTTTCAAAGCATGGAAATTCCACAACCCACACAAAAAATGTCCCTGGTGGCCATCGTTGAAAAACAACACTATCACATGTCACACCTTTTCAGGAGGTGGGGACTGGTAACAACACGGAGGTGCTCACTTCCTTGTTTACAACTGGAGTAAGTTGCCTCAGTCAAGCAGGTGATATGGGAATCAGAGGGATGCAGTCCTGGCCAGAGGAAAGAAAGTTTCTTCACCTGCTGTGTAGCTGACGAGATATAGGGTCATTCCCTGTACATATGAAATATGTAACTGGGTGACGATAGAGAATACAGGTGTCTACCGGAATCTTGTGGTTAGGAACATATTCCCTCGGATACCATACAAAGTTGAGCACAGGTCAAACATAGACACTGGTCAAACAGCAGTCTTAGTGTAAAATTAATAGTACAGTGAAAAATTACAAATACAGTACGTATGTAGGACACTGTATACCAGTGGAAATAAGGCTTGGATGACAAGGATCATGTCTTACCGAAAACACAGTTGTCATGATATTAGAAATTTATTTGACTATTCAACTTTAAGTACCACAGCAAAAAATAATCCAAGGAATGTATTTCAATGTTAGCTTTTTCCCCCCAAACTTCTATACACAATTTTATGCTGTGAAGATATGAACAGCACTCTGCTCATATTATGAAGCATCATGACATTTGCCTAAACAATCTAACATTAGCTGAGATAACATAGTAATGACTGTAACATTTCACAGTTTTCACATTTTGATGGGATGATGTTAATGTTAAGCTGATACTCCTTTAACTTCAATTCTTTGTGCAGATCTGGATGCCTATGTTTGTTATGCAGATAAGTTTGCACCATTTCCTCCTTTAGCTTGAAATGCTCTGAGACACTCTGTAGTGTATAACTGCTGCTGCACCTCCACTTGTTACAGTATTTGTACAAGTTGTTGTTATTGTCCATTATCTCCAATACCTATATCATCTACAGTACTCTCACTATGATAACAAGTACCATCAAGTTTTAAGATTTCTGGCATCAGTGGAAGTCTTGGTTGCCATTGTCATATCACTTCTAACGGCTGAAATCTTTTTTAAAAATCCATGGATCCAGACTATAAGCTGCATCACTGCCAAAATTTAATCATTTGGTCCTTATGTCAAGGTCAATGCACCATTCATTGGTGGGATTTAAATCTCTTATTTTTCTAAATACTTTATCGGTCCAACTTTATTTTTGATCACAGTCTCAATCCTCGAATGGAAGACACCACATTTCTGAAGAGATATTCTGTCATTCTTCAAAAACAACCTTTTCCAACTGCTCTGTGCTGGAGAAGTTGAGTTGTTCTACTGTCCTCTTCAAAATACCCCAAATGTGTTCTCTTGTATTCATTTGTGCCAAAGAGCACAAGGTTGAGTTGTGGAAGTAACACCCTGTCTATGGCATTATTTTAAGAAGATGGCTAATAAATGGTACTATAGCTCATTATATAGTTCCTGATTATTGCTTGAACTATAGTTTTTGTGATTTTTAGTTGGCCACTGATCTCCCTGTGTCCTTTTCCATCTCTGTGAAGTCTCACAATCACATTTTTCAATATCTCTGGCAATTCTTCTCTGCATGGAGTGATAATGCAGACATGCAGATAGAAACATTGTGTTTACCAGATCTGAGAACATTCTGATGTTGACAGGTCATTTTTTGACCATGGATAAGCAATGAGGCTTGTTGGAAAACCACAGATGTACTCAAGGTGTACTGACTTGTGTGTCAGTGTTCACAGGTATATTCATTTTTCTTTCATTCTTACAAGCGTCTAATTTGGGGCTTGTATTTCAATACAGACTTTGCAATGAATTTGTTTTTGAAGGCTCATAAGAGGATATGCTCCACTGTTAAACAACAATAAATAAATAAATATATGTTTTAAATGCAGTTATTGAGATGTTAATTACTTGGCTTTTAGGGGACATTGCAAGGATGTACTTACTTCTGCCGTATATTCTAGGTCATGCGATGATATTTGAACCACCTTTAATTGCAGTTTAATGCAGTTAAAGACTTTGCTTAGCACTTAAACTGCTTCCTTTGAATGTCTTGACTTGGGCTGAAGTCATGATTTGCCCACGCTTGAATCTTGTGTGTAACATTTGGATGAGGTAGGCAAAGCCTGCCTCATTCACAAAATTGAAATCTTCAACCTATTTGTTTCAAATTACAGTTTTGGATTCCCACACTATGTTGTGGACAAATGTGATTGTCTTTGTGTCAGTTGAGGTTTAACTTGTGTCCCCCTGTCTCTCTCAGATGGATACACCACTGATGATATTGAGTTCTACTGGCAGGGTGGGAGCAACGGAGGCTCAGTCACTGGGGTGGAGAACATTGAGCTGCCCCAGTTCTCCATCATAGACTACCAGACCCTCTCCAAGAAAGCTGTTTTTGCCACAGGTAACCCACGGTTCAACCCTTTTGACTTATTAAAGGAAAAGCATTTTCAAAGTATGAATTCCATTAATGCTTTCCATTTGTAAGTAAGTAAAAACACATAGTTTTTACTTACTAATTAATTGATTGATTAATTTTATATTTTATATACACTATTGATCCCACATATCCCAGGAAGCTACGGCAACAAAACACAGAGTTAGCCACATTAAAGTGTCCCTGGAGCAGGCAGAGTTAGGATTCTTGCTGGGGACATGGTAGTGTCAGTTACCAGTAACCCAAAGCCTTAACCACTGAGCTACCACTACCCCAGTTGCTTCTGTTTTGTTGTTCATCTAATCTGGTTCACTAGCGATTACAACACAATTATCTTATTGTTTTATGTTCTATTCAAAACAAAATATTTCTCAAAAAGAGACATAACAACTTGCCATCTCTAAATTCCCAATTTACGAACACTTACACACAAGTTTTCCTTGTTCAATTTGTGTACCTTTAACGATTACATAGAAATCATGTACAGTCCAGAACACCATGAATTGTCTCTTTCAGAGATTCCATTATAAGTCCAAGCGCTGAGGTGGGCGCACACTTCGCTTTGGGCGCTCTGAGTGTTTGGAGCTTGCAGGATTTTCCAGAGCTCCATCAGGTTCCTCTGAGCTCTGAGAGTCCTGAAGTGTCTGTTCATCCGCATCAGCTACTGCGTCAGTGTTCTGTGCATTGTCCTCTGGATGATCATAACCATCCCAGTTTCCCTCAGTGTTTGTCACAGTCCGTTCAGTAGTCACCTTCTTTCTTTTTGCATCCAACATTTGGTTTACATGTCTTTTTACACATATCCCTTGTACATTTACTAAATATGTAACAGGACCCAAGACATCTGTAATCACACCATCAAGCCACTTCTCTCCTCCCCTGTAGTTCTTTACAAGCACTGCTTGACCTACAGAGAAAGACCTGAGTTTCTTGTTTTTATCTGACTGTTCAGAAAAATCCTTTGGCTGGAAAACCTGTGATACCTCTGGTTTAACTAGGGATAACCTAGTGTGGACCTGTCTCTTCAAAAACAACTCTGCTGGAGTTTTCTTGGTTGTAGAGTGTGGCATGTTTCTGTAACTCATCAAGAAATTAGCAATACAATGCTGCAATGACATGCCAGCCACTGCTCTGTTCTTTGCTAAAGACTTTTTAAAGTTTTGAACCAGACGTTCAGCCAAGCCATGTGAGGCTGGGTGATATGCTGGAGTTTTAATGTGGTTAACCACATTCAGCCGAAGAAATGTCTCAAAGTCAGCTGAACTAAACTGCGGTCCATTGTCTGTGACTACTTCTTTTGGCAAGCCATATGAGGCAAATAAATTTCTCAAAACTTCAATAGTTTTACTGGCTGTTGTGTTCAGCATATGTACTATCTCAGGCCAGCGAGCATATGCATCCATAACAACTAGAAACATTTGCTTATTAATCTCAGCAAAATCCAGATGTATTCTTTCCCATGGACCCGTAGCCCATTTCCATGTGTGAACAGGCGCTGTAGCTGGAATGCTACGTTGCTGCTTACATATGTCACACAGATTTACTTCACTTTCTATGTCCTCATCAAGTGTTGGCCACCAAAACAAGCTTCTGGAGTGAGCCTTCATTTTCACCATACCCCAGTGACTATCATGGAACTCTGATAAGAGCCTGCCTTGTAGTTGTTCTGGTATGACCACCCTGAAACCTCAGAGAACACAGTCATCTTCCAATGTGAGCTCAAACTTTCATTTCACATAGGGTTGTAGCACTTCCTCTGGTACATACTTTGGCCATCCCGACAAAATGTACTGTTTCACTTTTATGAGCACAGGGTCTCTCTTTGTTTCTTGTGCTATAACTTTTGCCATGACAGGCAAACTGTCTAAATAGGATACCCTAAACACTGGATTGGGCTTTGGAAAACTGTCTGTTGTTACAGGCAGTCTGGATAATGCATCTGCATTTCCATGCTGTCCAGAGGGTTTGTACTGGATCTCATAGGTATATGCTGCTAAAATCAGAGACCATCTTTGCATCCTAGCTGCTGCTAAAGGAGGTACACCTGTTTTAGGACCCAAGATTTTCAGTAGTGGTTTGTGGTCAGTTACTAGCGTAAACTTACGACCAAACAAATACTCATGAAACTTCATCACCCCAAAAATCAAGCCTAATGCCTCCTTTTCTATCTGAGAATAGTTTTTTTGGCTTTTTTTTAGCATCTTAGAGGCAAAAGCTATTGGTTTCTCATTACCATCAGACATCTTGTGTGATATTACTGCTCCTACCCCCACTGGTGAAGCATCACACGCTAAAATGAGTGGTAGCCCTGGGTTGTGGTGTACAAGAACTCTGTTAGAGATAAGCTGCTTTTTGGCTTCCTCAAATGCTTCCTGGCACGATGCAGACCACTCCCACTTAGCATCTTTTTGTAGCAAACCAGTCATAGGTGCTATCAGGGTAGAAAGACTAGGTATAAACTTTCCATAGTAACTCAACAATGAGAGAAATGATTTAAGTTGAGTCGTATTAGTAGGAACTGCTGCTTTAGCAATAGCCTCACATTTTTCTCGCATGGGGTGTATTCCCTCAGCATCAATGACATGTCCCAAATATGACACACTGTGCTGGAAAAAGTCACACTTTTCTTTGTTAACCCGTAGGTTATGAGTTTTCAGTCTTTTAAGCACCTGCTCCAGGTTTTTCATGTGCGTTTCTGTGTCCTGTCCGGTGATTAGAATATCATCTAAGTAACAAATGACCCCATCATGGCCCCGAAGAACTTCATCCATTAATTTTTGAAATATTGCAGGAGCGCTTGCTACACCATAGGGGAGTCTGTTTACTTGATAAAGTCCCTTGTGTGTATTAATAGTCAAGTATTGCTTAGAGCTCTCGTCTAACTCTACTTGTTGATAGGCTTGTGACACATCAAGCTTAGTGAATTTCTCACCTCCTGCAAGTTTTGTGAATAGATCCTGTGGTTTTGGAATGGGGTACTGATCTACCTCCAGCCATGGGTTCATAGACACTTTATAATCCCCACATATCCTTACAGTCTGGTCCATCTTTGGAATGTTTACAGTAGGAGCTGCCCATTCACTGTAGTTAACAGGTGTAATAGCCCCCTCTTCTTCCATCTTGTTCAGCTGGACTTCTACAACCTCCCGAAGTGCATAAGGCACAGAACGAGGTTTACAAAACCTTGGCATGGCACCTGATGCTACATGGAGTTTAGCTTTAAACCCTTTCACCTTTCCCAGACTGGGTTGAAACACTTCTGGAAATTTGTCACATAACTCCTCAACACTCTCCTGTACTACTCTGTTTACTGAGGACCACTCCAGTTTTAGTCTCCTGATCCAGTCTCTTCCCAGTAATGCTGGACCATTACCTTGTACTACCAGCAAGTTAAGTGTGTGACTGATTACATTATTTTTCACATTTACAATGATGCTACCTTTCACACCCAGTGAGTGCTTGCTGTAGGTTTTTAACACACAATTTGTCAGCATTAGTTTTATCTTCCTAAACCTTCGTTTGTACAGTTTATCTGAGATCACAGACACAGCTGCCCCTGTGTCTACTTCCATTTTTAGACGTTTGTCATTCACCCTTACATACACATAGTAAGGCTTTTCAATCAGTACATCACTTTGAGAACCAGTGTCCTCACCTCCAGTTTCTACTGAATACAGTTCAACATCTTTAATGTTACTTGCCCGATACTCTGTGACAAAGCTCGGTGCTGAGTGACCCTTTGCTGTCCCTGCCTTGGGGTGCTTGGTCTGGAGAGGCTGGAGTTCTGACTTTGGCTGCCGTGAATGGACGTTCTCCTGCGGAGCACCAGAAGAACTGTTTCCCTCCACCGGTGTTTGGTGCTCTTGACCCTGGTCACTAGGGGCCCTTGGCGCTGAAGCTGTTGCATCCAGGTGTTTGGTCCACTTGGTCTGCTTGTCATTTCTTCCTGGCGGTCGGGAACGGCATGCCTTAACGATGTGTCCTTTCTTTTTACACGTCCGGCATTCCACATCCTTGAAACGACATTCATCTGGTTTATGTCCACTTCCTGAACATCTGTAACATGGCTTTGCGCTTATCTCCTTTTTTAGTGCGGCTGTTTTTGTGATGGCGTTAGTTTTTAATGTCTTGTGTGACAACTGCTGTGCATTCTGTTTTGTCACCTCATGTGCCAGTCCCAAATCATAAGCTCCTGCCAGTGTCAAATCTTTAGTGTGAGCAGCATTTAGCATTCGATCACGGAGTTCTGCACTTTTAACCCCGCACATGAATCTATCTCTGAGAGCGTCATCTAGAAATGTCCCAAACTTGCATGTTGAAGCTAGCTTCCTTAAACTAGCCATGTACTCACTTACTGACTCGTCTTCTCTCTGGTTTCTGGAATTAAACTTGTATCTTTCTGCAATAAAGTTTGTTTTCGGCACAAAGTGTGCACGTAGCAGGTCTATCAACTCTGACAGTTTTTTTTCTGATGGTCTCTGTGGCGCACATAAGTCCATCAGCAATGTGTGGTTTTTCTTGCTCACTATAGTCAGGAACACGGCTTTTGACTATTCATCTCCAAAAGTCAGCCCATTTGCAACGAAGAACTGCTCTAACCTTTCCAAATAGGCGTCAAATCCATCTTCGTTCTCGTCGAAGTTAAGGTCTTCACTTCTCCCGAACGCTGCCGCCGCCATTTCGACTGTTCTCTCTCTCGTCTCGACGGAGTTTATAGCTTCCAGCTACAATTAACTCTTTTCAACCTCTGGCGCAATCCCATCCTCGTCACCAAGATCTGTTGTGTTTATAACAGATGTAGTGGAAGTTGGCTCAAAGGTGAAAAACGACGGGAGAAAGGAGCAGGTTTGCAACCAGCGGCTTGGTTTATTAACGTCTATATCGTGCCGTCTTCATGACACGTCTCTTTCTCTTGTCCGGCTACATTGTCGCACACAGAACACGCCAGGGTGCATTACCGCCCTCTTGTGATAGTTATGACTAACAATGCTCAACCTTAAACCCAAATTGGCATTTAACAATGCATCCTGGTTTTCTTACAATTACATATTTTCTTTAAACACCACACGTATATAAACTGACTAGCAACAGCACACTATTGGAGTCCAAGCACCCATGTTGGAACACAATCTCATTCTACCCACAGACAGACTATGTGTGAGATAGCTCCTGCGCATTCGTTGAATGAAGCGATAGGAGAAGGTATTTAGGTCTCAGTCAGTATGTTTATTTAACAGCAGATTGAATATAGCATTACAGAGCTCTGGGTCCAAACTTCTATCCCTGACAACAACAGAGTTCTTGTCAGTTCACGAAGTCTGACACACTATTCTTCCCCTGACCCAGCCTTATATCTAGTTTCACAGGTGCGTAAGCATTCAGGGTGTGTCTTTCTTCTTATTGGTTGTCTTCTGCGCATCTGACTCCTTCCTTTGCGTATGAGCAGCCATCTTGTTGTCCTGGTCAGGATGCTCCGAACCTCACAGCCTCTTTGTGGGGAAAGATGAAACCTTAGCAGTTGTTCTTATCTGTGGAACAGTGTCTTCCAGCACAACCTTGAGACAGAGTCTCCATCATAACTTTTCACCTAGTACTTTTCCACTCTTGCATACCTCCCTTATTCAGTATTTTTCCACCTTCATAGACAGTGTAAAACATCATCATAAACAGTGTAAAACATTAGAAATGTGATTCTATAAAAGCAAGCAGTTGGTATAAAAACAGTTAGTATAAAAACTCCATTTAGAAATATCATGGAAATTCCACACCCACCATGGCAATGACAGTCCCCTTTGCCACCGGCCTTCCTCAGCAGGGACAATGTATCCTGCAACACTGCAAAAACTTTTTGCAAACAGTTTGAGGAACATGAACAAGGAGACCAAGCCATTGCCTCTGTCTCCAATGGGTCAGAACTGTTTTGGCAGCATGAGGGGGGTCTTCACAATAAACGGCTAAGGGCTTTATTGTTGGGCTGTGCAGTGTATTCTTTCGCTCAATTTTTTTCACCCTGAAGTAGACTCAAAAACAATGCAGACATTGAATGACTCAGGAACAGTCTTAGTGTCTGCTGGTTCAGAAACCGGGAAGGCATTGGCTGGTTCTTTGGTCAGTTAATTTCAGTCAATTTGTAGTTATTTTTGCATAGTAGTACAGATTATAAAATAGACATCAGGTGACTCTGACTGCTGAGTACTGTCAGCAACTCAGATTTAAGTGTCAATTGACCCAAGAGCAGGCTCAAAAAACATGGCAGGCATTGGCTCACTTTTGAACAATCTTTGTATCTGCTGACTCAGAAACAGGGCAGCCATTGGCTGTTTCAGGAACAGATCAAGAAACAGAACAGGCATCCACTGACTCAGAAACAGTCTTAGGAGTCTCTAGTCTCTAGTCAGCTGACCATGACATTAAAACTATCTAGCAATAGTTAAACAGTTAGAGGTAGGCTACATTATTTTCTATCAACCTACTACAAATTGTACAAACATACATACATACATACATACGTAGCCTTTCCGGGCTCGGGCTCGTCTCCAACTTCTCTCAGACTTTCACAGAAATGAAACAGGATGGAGGGAGCAGAGAGTTCCTGAGGAGGATGGTATCACAATGGAACACTGACACTGGGATGAGCCAGAGGAATCATTAGTTAATGAATTGTGCACATACTCCACATGTGGCAGATAAGAGCTCAAGGCTGTTGGGCTGTCAGACGTGACACAAGACAGAGGGTTCTCCAGTTCCTGGTTTGGCCGCTCCGTCTGGCCATTGGACTGGGGATGTAAACCAGAGGTTAAACTCTGAAGTCAATACACGGTATTAAAGAACCAACATTCCTGTCCACAAACAAAAAAAACAGCACCTACAGGAGAAGAAGATGGCCAGATAATTCCGGTGATGAGAGAGTCCCAGATTCAAGTTTCCATGGCAGCATCTTCTGGTTTGGACACATGGGTCAGGTTGATTGTCTCTTGCAGACTGGGGGCCGTGGGAGTTGCTGGAGTCAGGGCAGAGCAGATGCAGTTAGTGTGACACTTGAAGTTCTATGAAACTACTTCTTCCTGTGACCAGTCAATATGGGGGTTGTGTTTCTTGAACCAGCAGTATCCAAGAACTAACAGGAAGTTGGAGTGGCCAATGAAAATGGAAAGTGATCTCAAGGTGGGTGCTAGCCAGGACTAGGGAAACAAGGACAATCTTGCTGCTAACTTGGGCTAGATGCAGTCTGTTTAGTGCACAGGACTCCAAAGAGGAAGACAAAGACTCGGTCGGGATCCACATCTCCTTGGCTAGGTTGCTGTTCATGAAGTTCTCCTCAGCTCTGTAGTCTACCAGGGCATTCACTGGCAAGGACTCAGTCTGCCAACAGAAGGAGGCAGCTAGCTGCAAACATTAAGGGGAAGTCATGGAGGTTCGGCTGACCAATATCCCCTCGCTGGTCTTTCTGCTGGTCAGGTCGGGCGGGTGGTGATGAAATGTTCTACCTTTCCACAGTGGATGTGAACATTTCTAGCTCTTTTCTCGAAGGGTCAGCATGGTTTCTGTTTCTGAAACAGATGGTTGAGGGATGACAGGTGCTACACACGTGGACAAAATTGTTGGTACCCTTCGGTTAATGAAAGAAAAACCCACAATGGTCACAGAAATAATTTGAATCTGACAAAAGTAATAATGAATAAAAATTCTATGAAAATTAACCAATGAAAATCAGACATTGCTTTTGAACCGTGGTTCAACAGAATTATTTTAAAAAGTAAACGGGAATCTTCTAGGAGTGGCAGTTGCCACCCTATGCCACCCCAGTAGATCCGCCCCTGCTCACAACAGATCTGAATGCAAGAGCTTCTGTCATGGTGATTTGTCTGGTCTGTGGTCCACTCGTTTCAGCCATTTTCCTAATATGTTTCATGGTAGAAAAGTGTGTGTCAATCGTTTTTTTTTGTATTTCACAACAATATGGCATGGGGTTCAAAACAGTTTACCCCTGCTTACATGAAGAACATCAGGGAATTGTTTTGTACAGTCTTTAGCAGTAATTTTTGCTGATAAATGATTCACATTAGAATTGGATATGTCTGGATCTTCAAACCATAAACAAGGAAGTGATTTTGGTGACATATGTGCATTACATTTGTACTGGAGACTGCTATGATTGGTGGAACTCATGAGAGGCATGCCAAAATTGTGGAAAAGTTGCGGTGATTGGACAAAATTGCAAGGTCACGAAGAATTCATGGAGATTGGTTGAATTTGCGTGAATTGGTGCCATCGCAACATCGCAAATCCATATATATATATATATTCATATATATATATATATATATATATATATATATATATATATATATATATATATATATATATATATATATATATATATATATATATATATATATACGCACACATACACATATACATACGTCCTGTTCATTTGGTACTTTGTCTTTCATAGGCTCGTACCCCCGTCTCTCCCTGAGCTTCAAGCTGAAGAGGAACATTGGTTATTTCATCCTGCAGACCTACATGCCTTCCATCTTGATCACCATCCTTTCCTGGGTCTCCTTCTGGATAAACTATGATGCCTCAGCTGCCAGAGTGGCCTTAGGTTGGTGACTTTTCAATTCTTTAGAGATTAGCAATTCCTCTGATGACATGATTTAAGACATATATAGGCTATGGTTTGATATAACAATGTTTGTGTGTTTGCTGGCCCATTAGCTGGACTGTTATTAAATTTGTACATACATTCATGGTCCCCAGACAATGATTCTAAAGAGCTTTGTTGATCCCTCGACGTTTCATCTTCACTTCAAAAAGTGTGCAGGCCACTGTATCTTTTGCATACTTGTTTGTGTAGATTTTATTTTGAATGGGAATTAAACTTTTTTTTTTATCAGTCTACCCTCAGTAACTGAATGAGCCAGTAACCCTAATAACAAAGTGAAAACGTGTTCAAATCTGCTGTTTACAAGAGACCCTTCCATGTGATTGCAGTCTGTGGTCTGGTAAATCAGTTATGTTTTCTTTCATTATTCCTAAAATGTATCTACAACTTGATATTAAAATCATCTTCACCAAACAGCACTTAATCTTAAACAGTGAGGTGGATTATAATATAACTGATCATCATGTTATGAGCTAATGTTCTGCTGGGAATCCCTAGGTCCTCGCATTCATATGGATGTTTCCTTTGGCTCATCTCTTTTCACTAATTTCAGCCTCCTTGTCTCCTCTGTCCTTGTCTCTGTGACCTGGATATCAAACTTGGCGCACCATTACAAAGGGCATCTCGATTCCAAAAGTGCCTCTTCAGGAGAAAGGATGGAGGATTGAGGAAGCTTACTGTAAGAGCTATGAGTGACAATGCACAAGTGTAAAGAAAGCATAGTTCCAAGCAAAAGCCTGTAGTTCACCGCTCACCACACGTTTGTGTTACTAATTGCTGAGAAAGCAATTACTCTGGCTACTCTAATTAGCAGTGCCAAAATCATAAATTCGACTCCAGCAACTGTAGTTACATGTACATTAACCTAGATTCAGATCTCCTTCATGTTGGTCAAAGTAATCCACAGTGATGCCACTCAAATAAGATCGCAATGTCAATACACTTTCCTAATTTCTACTTGCTCCAGTATAGATCCCCAGCCATTCTTCTTTAACCACTGGGTGGATCCAAGACTGGCAGGCAGATTGGTTTTCTTAAGTATCCTCATGAAGAAGAGCTGCCATTTTTACCAGTGCAGAAGTGTTGACTGACCATGTGAGGTCTTCTGAGATGTGGGTCTCAAGGAAATTAAAGGAGGAGACCTTCTTCACCTCCCCCCCTTTAATAGTTAATGGAGAAAGTTCATCCTTATGATAATTCAGTTCAATAATTTATTTTGTCCTTTTGATGTTCATTGTAAGGTTGCTATCTTTACACCGTCTTGTCAGACTTCAATCCCTGCAGGCTACCTCGTCACTATTTGTAATGAGACCGACCACTGTTGTGTCATTTGCATATTAAATTATTGTGTTTGAGGGGAGTGTACCCCCCGGCAACAACAACAGCAACAGAAGAGAACTCCCATGCCACTGCTGTTATGATTCTGCTCCCGTTCCTTCTCCCGCTTTCTCCCTCTTTCTTCCTCCTTGTTTTTCTGCGTCTATTTTGACCTGTCTGTCTTCCTCTGTATCTGTCATATCTCTCTCCCTCTTGCCCCTGTGTCTCTCTCTCTGTCTCTCTCTCGCTCCCCTGCCCTCACTGCTGATTGCTGGGATGAAAGTCAGCTGTGACAATCAGCTCACGCATTGACCTCACCTGTCTGCAATTACACCTCCACTATTAAAACCCTGTTCATTCACTCACTCCCCGTCATGGAATCACTGCTCTCTTTTGGACTGTGCTTCCCCACTCTTGGACTCAGTTTTTCCCCCTAGATGTCCCCCTGCTGGACTCTGTTCTTTTCAGGATTTCCACCTGAACTGTTTCAAGTCTCCAGCCTGTCATATCCCCACCTGGACTCTTGTCACCCTCATTCCTGAATAACTGCCAGTCCCCTCTGTCTTCAGGTCTCTGTCTCCCTGTCTTGTTTCCCCACCACCTTCCAGATTCCCTGTGTCTGCCTACCGTTGCCCCATTAGTCCTGTTCCCCACTGAGCCAGGTGTCAGTGATGATCATCACACAGCTGTCCCTCGTGACAGTTTGGGATTAACTCCAGACTCAATTCATTTTATTATCAAGGGACCTGGCATTTGCAACAAAAAGGCTGGGTTGCGATGGTCTGCTCAGAGCTGTCTTTAGCCTAGCCAGGTAGCCAGACTGACATCCCCTCTTCAGCTTGCACTCTGGCTGACTCTGGGAGGTTTGGCTGCTCGGTATAGCAATCTACGGTGAAGCTGGCGCTGTTGTTAACTCCTCAGGTATTCTATAGTGCTGTTAGTAGACACTCGTGATGGAGAACCTGGCACATTGTTCCAATGTGCAGGAGTTGTTCTCTGCTGTACAGGAGTTTCTACGCACTTAAACTGAGCTGTTTTATCAATACTACAACAACAAACAGCCAAACAAAGACCTGGGGTCCGTTTCACGAAGCAGGTTCAATAAAATCTGAGTGTAACCCTGAACTCTGAGTTGATCTACTCTGAGATAGAAAACTCTGAGTTTTCGGTTTCAGAACGGCTGATTTGAGTTGGTTTAATCAACTCGGAGTAGTTTCACCCGGAGTTAAACGCGTGCACCACAACTCTGAAAAGCCAGTATCAATGGAGCGCCGATTCGACAAGTCACCATGGCAACGGGGAAGCGGAGGACTACACCGCTTGAATTGGAAATCTTAATGCGCTTATATAGCGAGTTTGAACACGTTTTTAGAAAGAAGTGCAGCACCGCTGCAGCTGCAAAAGAGAGGGAGACGGCATGGGAGAACATTGCTGCCCGGGTCAATGCATAAGTTTAAATCACAATAATATTACAGGGGAAAACTGTTTGAATAGTAGCCTATTAAGTTACTTCATTTAGGTGCAATCGCATGGGGGAGAAGTACATGTGGCAGGAGCTTAAGATGAAATATAAAAACATTTTTAAAATAGGTAAGAAGTCGGCATAATCTCATGGAGCTACCTCATTTTGATCATGTTTTATTTTGTAAATTAGCACACCAGGTCACCTTCTTCCATTGCTCCATGGTATAGTCCTGACACTCATGTTCCCATTGTAGGTGCTTTCAGCCATAGACAGAAGTCTGCATGGACATTGACAATTCATTGGTTGCCCAGCCCCATAAACAACAACCTGCAATGCATGTTGTGCTCTAACACATTTACATCATAGCCAGAATGAAGGCTTTCAGTAATTTGTAGCTCTTCTGTAGGATTGAACTGAAAGGGCCAGCCTTTGCTCCTCAAGCACATCATTGAGCCATGGGCACCTATGACCCTGTACTAGAGTCACTGGTTGTCCTGCTTTGGGCAACTTTTAGTAGGTACTAACCAAAGCATACCCAGAACGCCCCACAAAATGTGGGAGAGATTCTGAAATAGCTGCCTACTCTTCACAATTAGGATGAGCCACAGAGAGGTTTTTGAAGAAAACTTGCTTCTGCTCTAGAATGTGTACAACCTGAGACTGGGATGACAGTCCAGTCTGATAAAGACCAGAAACGTACAGCCATGGCAAACAGTGGAGGGGCTTCAGGACAAGAATGACTGTCATTAACTGGCTCAGCCAAAGCCCAGATTTAGTTCCACATCTGCAGCATCTGTGGATTGACCTAAAGATTTCACAGATGCATTCTATTCTGCCTGGAGCTTGAGAGGGACTGCCAGTAATTCTCTGGTGCTTCAAATCAGTGCTCTTGCTTCCTCATACTGGTTGCATTGGATTAAAGATAAATTATCATTTCAGCAACCATAGTATTAATAGCAAGTTTCATGATTGTTTGTTACAGGGTGTTCTGATCATAGACAGGCCAGGCTTTTATATTTCATGTATCTTTATCTGCGAAACAATCATCAACATAATTGTTTAATGATATTACTCTTAAAATAGTCATCTTACATTTCCATGGCAAAGAAAACAGCAGAGTAGAGAAAATGTGAATTAACGTGAAAGGGTATCAGAGGGCTGTATAAATAATGTTTTGGCTTCACTCATTATGTCGCTTATATACAGGATATGTATATAACCTACCTCTAATTTGCAGCAACAACAAGTACCAGACCAGATGTATTTCATAACTCATTTATAGATTGACTCTAAGGTTATATAATCTCCCAGAGGTTTAATACTTTGTTGCATGTTTTTGTACTTGAAAATTCCTCTCTGTTGTATAGTTAAACAAATATTAAAAGACAAAGTATTGTAAAACAGTAAAGTGTTCTGCCTGTAATTCGTGTCTTTGTTGTTGTGAGCATTAAGGAACCAAAAAAGAAGTTATTTTATTCATTATATATATTTAAAATTAATTGGCTGATTAATCAGTTATCAGAAATTTTTTCTGCCAAATATTGGCATCGGCCTCAAAAAATCAATTTTGCTCGGTCCCTACTAAACAGCACGTTGGCCCTCTTGGTGGGAAATTTGAATACAAAAAACTAAGATGGAACAGTCGACTGACATAGTAAAATGCACACTCTGCAGGAAGCAGTTTTCTTTTCACTTCAAAAGCACTTCCAGGTTAAAGTATCACATTAACCACGAAGCATGCGTTAGTCTGGGATTGTAACATGATCCTTGAAAGCTGTTTAATAAACACCGTAAGTGTTAAATATTAAGTATTTTCTCTTCTTTCATGAGTCTATTTGTGCATGCAAAATGGAACGCGATTAATTCAGATTAAAAATTAATGATGTTTGTCATTAATTGCAATCGCAATTAATCCACAGCAACCCTATGATTAATTTTTTTTTATATAGTCTAATTGCTGATGGTAAGAAAGATTTTCTGAATCTTTCTGTCCTGCAGCGGGGGATAGGAGCCGTCCACCACCGATGTTTCATTGCTCATTGAGGTAGATATGAAGTGGATGATCTATGTTTGTCAAAATGGCCTCCATCTTTTTAAGTGCCTGTCTCTCCACCTCATCCTCCAATGAGTTCAGTCTGATTCCAACCACAGAGCCAGCTCTTTTAATCAGTTTGTTCAGACGCCTTGCATCCTTGTTTTTTATACTCCCTCCCCAGCAGACTGCAGCATAAAACAGGACACTGGCTACCACAGACTGCTAAAACATCTGCAGCATCTTACTGCAGATGTCTAATGATCGAAGTCTTCTGAGGCAAAAAAGGTGGCTCTGCCCCTTTTTGTAGATTAAGTCTATGTTTTTAGACCAGTCCAACTTATTATCCAGGTGGACATCTAAATATTTATACGATGTCACCACCTCCATGTCCACGCCTCAAGTGTTCACTGGATGAAGAGGAGGTTTGGATCTGCAGAAATCGATGATCATTTCCTTTGTCTTTGAGGCGTTGAGTAGCAGGTCGTTTTTGTGACTCCAGTCACTGAAGGCACTTCTCAGATCCCTGTATTCAGCTTCATGTCCATTTCTGATACATGCCACGATAGCACTGTCATCAGAGTATTTCTGAATGTGACAGGACTCAGTGCTGTATTTGAAGTCTGATGTATACACTGTGAACAGGAATGGAGTCAGGACTGTTCCTTGTGGAGCCCCAGTACTGCTCATTAATGTGCCAGAAACACAGTTCCCCAACCTGACAAACTGTGGCCTTCCTGTCAGGTAATCTATGATCCAAGAAACACAGGAAGGATCCACTCCCATCTCTGTGAGCTTGTCTTTGAGTATGGTGGGTTGGATGGAGTTGAATGCATTTGAAAAATCAAAGAACATGATTCTAACATAAACTCCAGGTTCCTCCAGATGAGACAGGGCACGGCAAAGCATGAAGACGATGGCATCATCCACTCCAATGTGTTCTTTGTTTGCAAACTGCAGGGAATCGAGTTTGTCTTTGACCTCGAGCCTCAGTAGGCATAGAATCAGCCGCTCCAGAGCTTTCATTATGTGTAAGGTAAGGGCAATAGGTCTGTAGTCATTTAGTTCAGCTGGACATTTGATTTTTGGTACTGGTACAATACAGGATGTTTTCCATAGAGCAGGCACCCTCCCCAGCTGTAGACTCAGGTTGAAGATCCTGTGGAGAGGTTGACCAGTTGTGCAGCACAGTCTGTAAGCAGCCTTGGACACACACCATCTGGACCAGCTGCTTCCCAGAGCAAAGTCTCTGAAGCTCCAACATCACCCCTGTCTCTGAGACAGAGAAGGGTAAAGGTGCTAGAAGGGAAGTGGCTGCAGCTGTGGAGACATGTGTAGGAGACGGAGGAGGAGAAGAAGAAGCTATAGTGGGATTTCCATATGTTGAGGAGAAGAAGGAGGAGCAGCAGTGGAAGTAGGTGTGTCTACAGTATCAAATTTGTTGAAGAACAGGTTGAGTTCATCAGCTCTTTCCACATCACCCACTATTGGCTCCCTTTTCTTTTTACTGTTATGTCCAGAGATGGTACTGATTCCTCTCCACACATCATGGATGTTGCTGTGTTGAAAATTCCTCTCTCTTTTTTTTGTATTCCAGCTTTGCCATCTTCAGTCTCCTCTTCAACTCATGTTGCACTTCTTTGAGCGGTTCTTTGTCACCGTCTCTAAAAGCTTTTTTTTCTGCTTGAGGATTGTCTTTATGCCGCTTGTGATCCAGGGTTTGTTATTGGGGAAACGGCGAACAGTCTTTGCAGGTATGACTGTATCTCTGCAGAAGTTGATGTACTCAGTAAAACAATCAACCTGTCTGTCAATGTTCATACTGTCCTCATCTGTTTCCAGCAGCACATTCCAGTCTGTTGATTCAAAGCAGTCCTTTAGAGCTTCACTAGCTTGAGGAGTCCATCTTCTGATTTTGACTTTAGTTGCAGGCTGTCTCAGCACACAAGGTTTGTAACAGGTCTGCAGATAAAACAAGTTATGATCTGACCTGCCCAGTGGTGGTAAAGCAGTAGCTCTGTAAGTTTCTTTGACATTGGCATACAGCAGATCTAGGATTTTATTTTCTCTGGTGGGGCAGTAAACAAACTGTGTAAATCCAGTCAGGTGAGAGGAGAGGTTGACATGATTGGAATCTCCTGATATTATTACAAGTGCCTCAGGATGTTGAGTCTGTATCCTAGCAGCAGTATCATGCAAAACATAACACAGAACCAAGTCAGTTGCCTTGGGTGGGATGTATACAAGTATTGTTATGATATGACTGAACTCCCTTGGAACATAATCTGGCCGAAGGACAACTGCCAGCAGTTCAATATCTGGACAACACAATTTCTCCTTAACAGTTATATGTGAGGAGTTACACCATCTCTGGTTAACAAATAAAGCCAGACTCCCTTCTTTCTTCTTGCCATTAGCTTTAGCATCTCTGTCTGACCTTATGAGGGTGAAGCCAGGTAGATTCACAGTTGAGTCTGAGTTGTTTTGATTCAACCAGGTTTCAGTAAAACACAGGAGACTGCATTCATGGTATGTTTTGTCCATCTTCACTAATGTCTCCAGCTCGTCACTTTTGTTTGGCAGAGAGTTGACGTTTCCCATGATGGAAGAAAGGTCTTACATCTCCATTTCCTAGCCTTCACCTTTACACCAGCATGGCAACCACGAAAACACCTCAAGATGTCCACTGGAATTGGATGTTGCTGTCCAGATTTGTTCTGTCTCAATGAAAAAAACGCCTCTTGAATAAACTCTTCTCCCAGCAGAAACCTCCACTAGCAGCCGATAAAACACGACAAAATATGAAAAAATACAGCAAAAATTTAAAACAGTTAAGAGACACCAAACTTTGTAGCCACTTTCAGAGGCTCAGGTTCTGGAATTAATGTGGTACTTTGAAATGGAAGTGCTTCAGTGAAAAGAAAACTCCTTCCTGCTAACATGCAGCGGAGACAGGGCTGCGGGAGCGCAGCGGAGATCGGCGACGGGAACCGAGGCAGGGACAGAGGGGGAATGCTCCGGGAACAGGCTAGGCTCTCTGTGGAGAGTTCCAGGGCTTCGGTTAGTAGCCGGGCTGGACAGAGCAGGCGGGGGGAGTCCGGAGCCGAAGCGGACCTGGGCAGAGTGGCTGGCAGGGGGCCATGCAGAAAGATCCCGGGAAAGCCGGGACGTGAACCAGGGATCTTCTCACTGCAAGGCGAAAGTGCTAACCACTACCCCACTGTGCAGCCCCTATATATATATATATATATATATATATATATATATACATATATATATATATATATATATATATATATATATATATATATATATATATATATATATATATATACATACGTGTGTGTATGTGTATATATATGTTAGTGGTGTGACACGATTAAACAAATATTCTAATTAATTACAGGCTTTGTAATGAATTAATCGCAATTAATCACATTTTTGTCAAACAGAAATATCTGACACAATAAGTAATTATTTTCAATTCAAATAAATTTTGGTTGACGCATGAATCAATGAATAGACATATACATGTTTATAATTTAAATTTTGTAAAATGAACACAATTTTAAAATGGGACATATAGAAAAAAAAGTAATTTTGATGATTTAAGGCCTGGATTTAGTTTGTTTTTTTCGCACTGTATGGCTATAACATTAGCATAAGTAGTTCAAGGACCTTCAAAAAGTAGAAAATCCAGAGATTCATTCTGTTTTCATCGTTTCTGGATCTGATAAATGGTGTCATTTTGATGGTTCTTTTTTTAGGAATATAATTTTTTATTTATAAACAAAAATATTTTTTCATAAACTAAAAGTTTCTAATTAAGTTATTAAGAGAGACATTTTTGTGGTTTAACTTTTTACTCTGCCGAGGCTCCGCGTCTTTGGCAGTGTAATAACAAAAATGTTTGTTTCATTTATATTTATCTGCATTTTTCATCAGTCTGCTACATTCACAGATTACTGCAAACTCAAAATGCAATTATAGCGATTATATTCAACATTTTACGATTTTTGTAAACTCAAGCACTTTCAGTGTCTTCTAATGTGGTCTATTATGGGATGGCTACACCGTTAGCTGTTAGCCGTGAGCAGGACTGTCGTAGCTAACAGCTACATTCAATTCAATTCAATTTTATTTATATAGCACCAATTACAGTCAAATTGTCTCGAGACGCTTTACAGAACCCATATGCCCGACCCCCAGAGCAAGCCAAAAGGCGACAGTGGCAAGGAAAACACCCTTTTAACAGGGACATGTTTTGCATTGAGGTGATACCGTTGGCTTGAAGTGATGCAGTGATCAGAAAACTTTTGTTGTACAATTTGCAAACAACCAGGCTTTCATCCAAGCTGACATCGGGAAGATTTTTAAAAGAAAAACTTTCATCCAAACAAGCACAATGAGTCATCTTCCTTCACTATTAACCAAAGCTCCTTGTGGGCTGTGTATCTTCTTCACTGCAGACCATAGACCATATGCTGCAGACAGACTTTAGGTTCATTAGCGCCACCTACTGGGCTGGAGTGTTCATCAGTGGTACCGGTGTGCAACAGATTAGGGAACTGAGAAAGGTGCAATTAAATGCGTTAATTTAATTAATGCGTTATTTCTTCTGTAATTAATTAATAGAAATTAACGCGTTAAAGTCCTAGCCCATATATATATATATATATATATATATATTGTCTCTGCTGTTCTTAAAAAATGATGGAGGACAGCAGCTGTTGAGGTGAGTTGATCGAAATTCTGCATTGTTTCTGTATCTCAGATGCATGCTATGAGGGAACAACTTCACCAACCTTAATTCCAGCCTCACTGAAAACATGAAATAAGTGATTCATCAGGTTGCGATCCAACCTCTAGGGTTGGCTGGACGCAGCAAAATTAACCAGAATGTTATCAGTTCAGGTAAAGGGATTTATTGCTTAGTAGCAAATTGAACAAAAATGTGATCATGCAAAGAACTCAGGACTGGTGGGTGTTGCTAAATCAAAGAACAGAATATAACAAACAAAGGCTAACAGAGTTTGTAACTTAGCTAAACACAAACACTAAACTCCCTAGCCAAACTTAAGTACATTAGCAAAACCCACCACAAGCAATAAAAACTAAGATAACAGTGCACAAAATGAACTAAACGAAACTGGTGCCTCTGAATACACACACTGAACACGCAGTTCACGAATACTCAAAATACCGAATAGCTTCTTCACTCAGTTGGCGGACTGCTAATTGGAACCTTAGTCTCCACTGAGACTTGGGACTCCACACAAAATTAGCAGCCGCAAACAGAAGCTCGGATTTGTCCGTAGCACCCACCACAAGTGCTTACGGACTAAAGGACCACAGAGGCCAACAATACAGGGGCACCGGAGTGGACTGGTCACAAATACCAGCCACCCTGATTGAGAGTTTGGCTGTAGTTATATACTCTGCAAGTGTGGTGATGGTTGTGTCCGATTGGGTAGAGGTGGAAGGGAACTGGATGGTGGCCCAATTAGGAAGGTCGGGAGGTGGGGAGAACAAGGGTGGAGTGCAGGTTGTCTTCTCCTGAGTCATCAGTGGAGATGGCTGGCAGCTGGAGTTCCAGAGAGGCTCTGAAACCAGCCACAGCTGAGCCCACACACGCAATCTCCCCATCATACAAAAGCCGGAAACCACCCCAGAAACCAGACGGCACACAAACACCTGTGGCTGTAACGCATCACTTTTAAGTCAGTGTTTAATAGATGCATCATTGGCTGCAATTACAGCCAGTGCTGCATCTGCCTAGTGCCTGCGTGGATAGGTCTCAGTCAGTCTTGCACATCTAGACGCTGCAATTTTACCCAGTGATGATCTGCAATATTTGGTGTTCATGAAACACAGTGTCTAGTCTGAGGGGGACTTGTCCAATATTTGTTAAGATATTTCAGTCTGGACTAAAGGTACTGACTGACCAAACTAGATATCTATTGTGCATTTCCCTAGGGCCATGTCACTACTACTACTGTCATGGTAATTGGGATTGTTTTTACTACACCAAGTTTCAGGCTAGTACGGCCAGATATGTAATCAGTGCAGGTCAGTGAAAATGTTCACTAATCCTTTTAAAAGTGTATGATGTATATTGTATATATAGACTGTATTCAGTGGCTGTTTTGTAATTCTTCCTTGTTCTCGGTCAGTAAGTGTCATTGCTGAAAGACCTCCCTCTAACCATGGTCTCCATTCATATCTCTTTTCCTGCAGGTATAACCACCGTGCTGACCATGACCACCATCAATACCCACCTTAGGGAGACGCTACCCAAGATCCCATATGTCAAGGCCATTGACATTTACCTCATGGGTTGCTTTGTCTTTGTTTTTCTGGCTTTGCTGGAATATGCCTTTGTCAACTACATCTTCTTTGGCCGTGGTCCTCACCTGCAGAAGAAGGTGGCAGAAAAGGCTGCCAAGTCCAACAATGAAAAGGGCAGACTGGAGAGCAACAAAGTGCAGGTGGGAGAGAGCATTTGTGTAGTTTTAATGCCAAGAAATGGCATTTAGCCATTAATGATTTGCCGTATAACGCTACCCATTCTACATTATTTGGCAGCAAGTTTCACTCACATACCAAAGAGTAAAACAGTGCTGACAGTAAAGTGACAAATGTAGTTGTGTTAAGAATGATAAAATGAATGAAAAAGAGTATGTTACACCTCCACTACATACAGATGACTTTGCTTGTCTATTTGGGTTTAAGTAACTAAATGAATTTAATAAAATCTGATAACCTCCTTTCTAAGGTTGATGCTCATGGCAACATTCTCCTGACCAACCTCACCAGTGAGATGAGTGGAGCAGATATGATGGGCACTCTCAATGACCCTCGGGCTACAATGTTCTCTTATGACAGCGCCAGCATACAGTATCGCAAGCCCATGATGAGCCGAGATCTGTATGGACGGCCGGCAGTTGACCGGCCAATTGGTCATAAAAAGGGTCGCTTGAGGAGGAGGGCTTCACAGCTCAAAGTCAAGATCCCTGACCTCACAGATGTCAACGCCATAGACAAGTGGTCTCGTGTTGTGTTCCCAATCACATTCACTTTCTTTAACTTAGTCTACTGGCTTTACTATGTTCACTAAGGTGACAGTAAAGAGCATGTGCATCAGCACCACTGATTTCTTTGAAAAATATCATGGTAGTGTACAGCGATGAAAATTGAGGAATGTTAATTTGCATAAATCCTGTTTTGGAATGAGTGGCACTGAGTGTCTTTACAATGTAAATACAATTTAATATGTATATATATAAATATATATACATATATGACAGAGATATGATTTATTTAAAAATAACACTCACTTTTGCTGTACTCATGCTTATAAAATAAGTATAGACAAAAATAATGCTGAATTTAAGATTAGTAAGTTATGGTACTTCTAAGTCCAAGTTTGCTGAAAAAGACTTTGGTGACTAAAACATGATGGGATATCATCTGTCTTCTTTTTAAATCTCCAGTCATCTATCCTTTTGCATGTGAATTTAATGCAATTTTTATTTACTTGAACAACTGAACAAAACAGATAAATGAACTAAAGTAGGAGAAAAAGTGGCCCAGTGCTGAAATAGTGGGTAACTAAAACAGATTTCATTTGATCTTGTGATTAAAGGTCACTCATTTGGACATTTGGTGAAATCACCATAAGGTAGGGCTTTTTTGATTCAAATTCAACTCTGGTTGTATTTTTGTTTGTTAGTTTGTTGTTATGTTGAAATCTTTCTCTCACAGCCATATTTGTGAGCTGACAAACATGTTGTGCTGCTTGTCATTTGTTACTTAGTGTATGTGCAGTTACCCACATTTGCACTGCAAACCAAACTTTCCTTACATTTAAACATAAACATTTGCCTCTTTTAAGCCTCTCTGCATTATTATCATACTGTATGCTGTTAATCAAAGGTAAGTGCATAACAGATGTTAATTAGATCTCAGTAATCTGTCAGAAATGCAACATAGTCAAATTTCTATGTACAATATTCTCACAGTGCCTGTGAGCATGTATAATGTAACTGTCTTTAACAGAAAATCAGGTAAATAATGACCAGTGATGTCACCATGCTTTCCAAATTGCATATTACAAGCCCTGATAATACATGCAGCTGATGTTAAAAAAAATGCACTCTATTATTCAACATTTTTATCAAATACTTTAAGGAAAATTACACAAAAGTTGGAATTGCAGTGGAGCTTATCATTTAAAATGTATTACATAATTTAAGGGCAAGCATTACATTAATATTTGCTTAATTAAGAGTTATGTAGTCAGTGCTGACTATCAGTTGTAAGAACCCAGTTTAAATTTCCTCCAGTTCCAATTCCCTAGAAAGATTCAAAACATACTTTAGAAGACAAACTAGTGGGGAAGACAGCAAGTATAGGTTTGGCCAACAGCTAGTATAACATTGAGAGTAGTAGTCAATATCTAGAACTTCTAGAGGTTTCCCTACAAATTTAGTCTATATCGGACAATTGAATTCTCAGGAATTATGTTCAGTATGAATGTAATAATTAAATAGTAATGCCTGTTACAATTAGGAAGTGGGTGGGCTTGTAGCAAGTCTGCCTTTAAGTCAGAGGAATTCAGGGTTTTCCAATATTGGCATGTCCAGTATTGTTTGTCACATGCTAGCACCGAAGTGAAGCTAAATTCTGTACTGTGGCTGAGGCAGGCCTTGTTTCCTGAAAAGTGTAAAAGAAGTGGACGGTGGTGCATGCATTTCTTTCTCCCTCAAGTACTCAGGTGTCTCTTACAAAATAATTATTCTTCTCAGTCTACCTGATAAAGATTGTATTGAGGCTGTTGACTGTACAAGCAAGGTACAGGTACACATGCTAGACACAGAAGACTTCGGGCAGTGTTTACAGGTGTAAACGTAAAACAGATGCTAATTTCTGGCCTGCATAGACAGCTTTTGTCCTTCAAGTAATACGACTGACAGGAGGAACACCTTCAGTCTAAGTGTAATTCAAATTTCTCACACATCACCTAGCTAGCACCTTGTGTTGTTGGGCACATTACAGGTTTAACTTGGGGTGAAGTTAAAAATTAGATGATATTGTATAAACTATGATACTAATAGGTTCTAACTGATGTATTAATGTCTATACAGTGAGAGAACAACATCTGTGGATGAACAAAATCTATTCAACCTAAATTTAAACATTTGTTTTGACACGAGTTAAGAAAATTGTCTGCTGGTTTAATCAAACACCAAAGCTATCAGAAACACAGCCTTGCCATTACAGTCCAATGGGAACCTTGTTTTTCAAATGGCTTGATGGACTTTTTTGATGAACTGTACAATAGTAGGAATATCATTTTGTTTTTGTGTTGTTTTTGTTGCAATTTATCAAACAAAATGTCCCAGGGACATTAACCCTGAACTTCCAGTTAATCACATTGTTTGGACAAGATCTTGCATAAAACAAACTGAGTGTTAATTATAAAATAAAAGTAAATTCTCCAAAATTACTGAAGTCCATAATCAATGTAATGTTACAGCATACCATCAGTATTACAATAGTGTTTTATTTGTGCATCCAATGAAATTTCTCTTCAGTTTCCACATGCAGATATACATAATATTTTTTTTGAGTTTTGCCACTGTGTATGTCTGACTGAAAATTTTGTTAAAAAAACAAACAAACAAAAAAAGGTTCCCTTGTGTGATTTAAAAAAAAAAGATAATTAATTGAGGGAAATTAAGCCCTCCCTATGCCATCCACCAATCTATGGTCAACACTTTAACTTTCAGTGAATGCGTAAATACTTTCTGTACTAAATGTTAAAATTGAGTTTAGATCATGACATGTGAAACACCGGATGTAGGCATAATTTGTAGGGATGCCGAACCTCAACACATTTACTAGTTGTGTGGTTATCTGCCTGTATTGGACTCGTGACCTGTCTCGTACTCTGCCTTCACCCTAAGTCAGCTGGAATAGACTCCAGCACCCCTACGGCCCTACAGAGGATAAAGCAGTGTATAGATAATGGATTGATGGATGGTTATCTGCAGTAACTGATCGATATAAGCAGACAAAGACACATTCCATGTTTTTGTAACTCCTCATTGTGGCCAGGGTTTCCTGATCTCACATTTTGCTTATCTTGATAGGTATGCCTTAGCAACATTCTTGTGATCTTTCTCTCTATTCTAGGCATTTCACTGTTTAACTATAAACCTGTGGCTTTTATACAGGCCATACAGTTGTAGTGACTGATTTTCGAGGCCATTGTTTGTCATATGCTCTCTGGCAAACTAGTCATGGAACTGGATGTGCTGCCTTTAGTAGAGATATTTGCAAATGAGTTAATATTTTTTCTGGTGTCAGTGTGTTTGTTTGTAGTCAGATGTGTAATGTTTAGAGTGAGTTATGTTGGGCCTTATTGTCATAAGCTTCTGAAGTCATCCAAATTAATGATAGAGCACATTAACAAACTGATCAATCTGGCCAAGAAACACAAGTACTCAGATGTTTAGACAGGCTGTAAACAAACCAACTGTTACTCAGTTCACTGTTTCAACAGATTTATATATAAACATGAAAGTGAGAGCATAAGGTTGGTGTCAAATTCAAATAGGTATTTTCCAAAGTTCAACTTTGGAAGTTTAGCCTCCCCTTTACAACTTGCCTTTTCCAATGTTCCTACTCTCCAGCATATTACTGCTGATAAAATGAGTCAGAACTAGAATACATAATCACATATGAAATCTAATTGATAAAAGTGAAATAGTTTTCCTCCTTAAAAATCATTTGTTGAGGACAAAATGTTGCATTAGATTAATAGCAAATGATGTTAAGTAAAAATGTGGGCTACTTGTTTTATCAGGGCTTCAAACAAAACCAAGAAATGACAAAAAAAGCATCAAAAGCAGATAGGCTTCAACAGGAAACAATAGTAGTAGTAGTGTGCTTTTTCCTCATGACTGAATATTGTGCCTTTACCAAGAATCTCAATATATTCACAGGGTTTGACTTAGCTTTGATCTTGTAAGTACAATTCAAACAAATTATCTTGTACTTTTTTTAGATGAAGGACTACGAGAACCAGAGACACCAGTGGCTCTTGAAAATCGTTTTTGAGACTCTAAAATATAGCACCATTATCTCAGCATGACTGTAGTAAGACATTCCAGCACAATGATGACAATCTTTTGAATTCAATGCGGAATAAATGATTTCAAGGCTCCTTGTCATGCTGTCAGTGTTGCTGTTCCTGGACAGAGCACAAAAAATGGTCAGGAGGTGAAAAAACAACCCAAAAAACACAGCTTGGTTTTCTTCACAACAAAGGATCCAGAGCAAATGGACACGTTTTCTGTGAAGCGAAGAGCGAATGGAATCCCTGAACTGTTTTACCCAAAGGCTGTGGAGGGGGAGGACGTGCTGGACTTCTTATTTTATAAAATTGCTGTACACGTTTTCACTCATGCTCTATATCAGTTCTCAAGTGGAATGGGACATAGATGTGTTTGTGTGTCTTTCTGCTTGTCTACAGGCAAACATACACACTGCATGAATGGTTGTATGGATGTTTGTGCATTTTAGTGTGTGTGTGTGTGTGTGTGTGTGTGTGTATGTGTGTGTGTGCGTGCATGTGTGCTTGTGTGTGTGTGTTTGTGTGTGTGAGAGAGAGAGAGAGAGAGTGATAGTGGGAGAACAGAGAAAATAAAATTAACAATAAAAGTTTCAATAAAATTCCTGACATCTCTACAAACTAAATGCAAAGGACATTTTGCTGACTTCTCTTGTATAACTGGTTCATAGTCAAAGTACAAAGATGTCTCTTCTGAGCCAGAAAAAAACTCATCTACAATCAGTCATTTATTTGTGGACATATGACACATTGCTCAAAGCAAACTTTGTCTAACTTTATTTCCATTTGGTGCAGACCATAGACTGTAGCAAACGACCCTGAAAAGTGAAGCCAACCCCGTGTGTCAAGTGACAAAAACCTTCAGTACTGGGGAGGAAGGTATGGGGCTTGATTGACGGGTGTGAAATGATTGACAGGTTGTATGGACAAGACAGCCTTGACACTCATTCACCATGAACTTGGATGGGCCCGAGCACCAACCTGCCTCAGACTTTATGTTTGATCAGAGTCCTGCCCTGATGACAACCAGTCACAGTCACAGTGCCACCTGGTGGCAACAGGAAAGGACATGTTTTACACTTTGACATACTATTAATGGGCGGTTAACCATATTAACCTCAAATGAGGTGACATACACCTGAAGACATTAATGATGATTTCAGGTGAAAATTGTGAATCTTTGTCTGTGGCGAAATTTGCTGTCTCACGATGACAACTGAAGTGTTTACATCACAGCTGAACATAATCCAATCTGGCCCAAATTTCATATGCTGGCCAAGAGTCCATGTCTGAAGACATCAAAATTCAAAAATTGAGTCATAGTGCCACCTATTGGTAGCTGAATGTTATGGACCTTATATTTGTATGTACCATTGCTAGACACTTAGTGATACATTCCTTGAAATTGGTCAGCTAAGTCTTAGCACCTTCGCAATGCCACTGTGTGAAGCCTTTGAGCTTTCATAAATCACTGTTGCTGTGGCAATGTATCTTCGTCATGAAACAAGAAGTAGTATTTGACAGGTTAGGAATGCTCAAAAACTCACCAAAATTGGCACACACATCACAGTTGGCTAAACGAAATAAACTGTATGTGTCTCAGGACTGCATGTGGTAAAATTGCTCCATAGCGTCCCCTACAAACTTTCAACAAATTAGCCTCAGAAGTAAGTTTCACCTAGGTGCATAGAATTTGGCAGGCATTCAACATCAGAGCACTTTTAGGAAAGTCTGTTGTTTCGATGACCTAAACTTGACAGGACGTCCATTATTTAGAATTAATTAGTCAAAAAATGTGTAATTGTTAGGTCATTTACCAGCCATGTATTTTCACTCTTTTGGCCTTGGTCATTGTTTCAATACTTGTCAAACTTGGTCAGATAATGAAAAAGTCATTGACAATTACAAGTTATCCAAGGTTCAGCATTTCGTCAAATGCGATGGGCGTGGTGGCCTGCCAAAGGTCAATGCTTCACCATTGACACAAGAAGTTGCTGTAACTCACACACACAGTGTCCAATCTATCCAAAATGTCATTTGTTTGAATGTCATTTTGGCCAGAGCACATTTCTGCCACACCCCAACATACGCCACACTGCAACATTCGACACATTCTAACATGCATGGGGGTGCAATTGTACTAGTAGACACTAAAAGGATTCCAACAGCACGCTCGGTAAGTAAATGCTTATTTTCTCATTGCTAGTTTTAATGCACTCTTATGTGCAACTTTAGTGTCATATATAATGTATTCAGTAAATACCAGCTATTGGTTCCATTTATTTCTGTGTTTTGATCATAGAAGAGAGCTAGCATTCAGTAAATATGATCTTTCATGTAAATTACCGATGAACCTGCTAACCAAGCTAGCAGTCATAGCCTGATTAAATGTACCAACATTAAGAGAGCGATGTTTGTGTTGTGTTTCATGTAACCAGGCTGAATTATCTTGTGTAACTGTAATGTGGTACATAATGTAAATAAAAGTTACATGTGATTAAACAGTAATGTTAATGTTCTACATTGTAAGCAGTTCTGAATACCTGCTGTATCTCTAAAATTAAACAGGATAATAAAGTTAAAATACACACAAATCATTAATGTGGACTGTGTAGATGCCGAATTCAACTGCTGGACAGGAAAAATTGAAGGCAGTAAGTTTACTACATGTTGTGAATAGATCCTCAGTTCACATGCTGATGTGTTTGACTCCATTTTCATGTTTATTATAGAAGATGCAACATAAGTGAATGGATATGTAGAGGTTGAAGTGACTGACATGTTGTAAAACTTCTTACTGCAGTGAAAACTAGAAGACCAAAAAACCTATATATATATATATATATATATATGTATATATATATATATATATATATATATATATATATATATATATATATATATATATATATATATATATATATATATATATATCCATCCATTATCTATACACCGCTTAATCCTCACTAGGGTCGCCGGGGGGGGCTGGAGCCTATCCCAGCTGACTCGGGCGAAGGCAGGGGACACCCTTATATATATATATATATATATATATATATATATATATATATATATATATATATATATATATATATATATGTATATATATATATATATATATATATATATATATATATATATATATATATATATATATATATATAGGCTGCACAGTGGCATAGTGGTTAGCACTTTCGCCTTGCAGCGAGAAGATCCCTGGTTCGCGTCCCAGCTTTCCCGGGATCTTTCTGCATGGAGTTTGCATGTTCTCCCTGTGCATGCGTGGGTTTTCTCCGGGTACTCCGGCTTCCTCCCACAGTCAAAAAACATGCTAAGGTTAATTGATTACTCTAAATTGCCCATAGGTGTGAATGTGAGAGACTGGTGACCTGTCTAGGGTGTCCCCTGCCTTCGCCCGAGTCAGCTGGGATAGGCTCCAGCCCCCCCCGTGACCCTAGTGAGGATTAAGCGGTGTATCGATAATGGATGGATATATATATATATATATATATATATATAGTTAAATATAAAATTGAAGATGCAGCACAACCAAACAACCCAACAACTACAGGCCTTTCTTTCTTCAAGTACTTGGAAAACAATATAGGAAATTGGAAATGTTTCCAGTGTTACTCTGTAATGAACCTCTGTTGTTGGTGCTGATAGTGTGTCGTCGGTCTTCAACTCAGGCAGGTCTTCTTCCTCTATGAGGATTTTCTGTCAGTCCATCTGCTTGTAAAGAAGGAGAACAAATGGATGAATTTCTTAGTTAACCGCTTCCAGTTCAGTTTCTTCTAATGGAAGAACAAATCAACCCTTTCAGCAGTTTATTATTCTCTGTTCTTAGTATTCAGAGGTTCCGTTTCTTACCTTTGATTTAATCTCTGCTGTTGTATTTTTACAATATATGTTGCTCTTGTTAAAATTTATAGCAAATATGCAGCATAAATACATCAACACATTTAGGGCAAGAGCTTCATTAATACCTTCATTGCATATTTAAACTACATTATTTAACAATCCTGAACTGGAAAGATGCTAAAAGTATGAAATAAACAATGTGTTGCCCACCTCACAGTGAAGTGTCAATGCTAAACAGTCACGAGACAAGTGTCTATTAAGGTAAGAGGGGGCTGAATCTACAATGCATCATGATTGTTATTACTGCAGTGGATGAGGAGGATATCAGTGGTGCTCTTCCTCACAGGGATGAAGGACAGATGGCTCTTCCATGTCGGGTTTCCACAGAGAAATGGTGTCTTTGCCACCCAGCCCACTTCAGGTGTAGCTGTTCCCAGTGATCCAGATTAGGGCTGGACGTAAGAGACGTAACAGTAAGAAAAAGATCTACAAAGGTTCTTTCATTCCACAACATTAGATCTGACTATGTGGGCATGAATGTAGCACAATAGAATGTTTTTGTCCTGTTATATTTTTTAATCTTATGGAGTTGTTTGTTTTTTCCTGGACAAGACCAAACAACATTTTACTGCCTCACATTTACAAAAACCTTATTCTATTCTAATGCATCATCATGTAAGTTCTAGAGAAAAGGAAAAAGAAACTGCTATCAGATGAACGCTACAAAGTTATGTGATAATACACTATTCCCTCAGCTTGTCTATAGAGAAACACTTTACACTAAATGGCAACAGAAATTATCACTCACCAGTGATGCTCGTGTCATGTGAGTACACTTCAGTCATGTTACTTTGTCTGAAAGAGAAAGAATCATTTCTACAGATGTTTTTCTCAGTGAAATGAAAAAAAGCTGCTAAAACAACAAAGAGTCTGATACTGAACCAAAGATCAGTGATATGAACTCACAGAACTGAATTCAGCTTCATTTATTGAACTGAGAGAACACACATATCAGTAGAAGTGTTCTGTGGTGTAATGTTAACTTAGTTAACATTTCTATCTGCTGATCATTACAAACAGCATGTCGTGACACCAGCAGCTAAAAGACTGTAGTAACGTTATTGATCTGTTATGATGGATCAGCTGTGACCTACAGAAAACTCAGTTAAATCTAACAGTTAACTGCTTTAGGACGCTCACAGATCTCATTTTGCAGCACTGTTCACACTCACTAAGTCAGAAAATGTAACCTGAGCTCTCCAGAACAAATCTGAAACATAATGTTAGAATAGCTTTTACCATCAGAGTCTAATGTTAACTTACAGTAACTTCAGCTATAGTAACATAGGTCACTGCTGTTATATGTAATATTGTTAAGATGTGAATAAGAAAACAACAAGCTATTAAGATGACTTCAACACTTACCTGTCACGTTTATCTTCTCTATGGAAGGCAACGTTGTCAGCAGCAATATTGGTAAGCACAGCAGAGGCCAGTAAATGTGGGTGAGCAGAGAGTCCTCAGCTCTCAGTCAGTCTGACCAATCACTGCTTACCGACTCTTCCCTCTTACAATCTTTTTTCATTTGTGGCTCCAAAAATCCGAGATGGCCACCAGGAAGAAAATCCTGGCTTCATTTTCTCAGTGCAGAAACCAATGGTTGATGTCACGGTAGCTAGGTCCATCTTTCCGATATAGTTATGGGAGACAAGACAATCAAATTTTAACATGTACATACTGTACATGCTAAATCAGTTTAAACATCTCCAGAAAAGATTTCAGCATATGCCATTTGCCCAGAAAATTAGAGGCATCCAAATCGATGAGAGAATGGTGTAGCTTAAAGCTTAAATGGAACAGACATTTCTCTATCTGCACAGCTGACAGATCAGACAGCAGTAGGATCCATGAGTCTCTTCAAAGAGAGAGTCTTGCTCATTAGCACACGGATGTAGCAAAATTTTCCAGAAATTTGTCTCATATGCAGGAACCACAAAAATGTAATAATTGTGGCTGCACGTATTTGTAGAAACTACACTTTATGATTAAAATTGTACTCGTTTATCAGGGACACCACTTAAGTATGTTATCAAGGCCACAAGAGACCTTCATCAAGAATATTTCAGGTTCAATAATCAATTGATCAAATCTACTAAAATTGATCAGTCTCATTATGAAAGTCATCAACTCTGATTTCAATGACCTCCAGTTCCCAAAACAAGGGTCTTCATTTTTTCACCTGAGGAACATCCTGTCTCAGAGTGATGCAGTGATGAGAGATCATATTTCTCCTATACTGGTTTCTCTTCACTGGCTTCCTGTTAAATCTAGAATAGAATTTAAAATCCTTCTTCTGACATATAAAGCTCTTAACAACCAATCTCCATCATATCTTAAAGACCTGATAGTACCAGATTATCCTAGCAGAACTCTTTGCTCTCAGACTGCAGGCTTATTTGTTGTTCCTAGAATCTCTAAAAGTAGAATGGGAGGCAGAGCCTTCAGTTATCAGCTCCTCTCCTGTGGAACCAGCTCCCAGTTTGGGTTCGGGAGGCGGACACCCTCTCTATTTTTAAGACCAGGCTGAAAACCTTCCTTTTTGACAAAGCTTATAGTTAGGGCTGACTGGGGGACCCTGATGGGATGAGCTGGTGTTTTCATTTGCACAATTGACTTCCCTTCTTGACGTCCCTTTAGTTTGTCCCTAGTTCTGCTGCTATAGGTCTAGGCTGCTGGGGGACCTCTCTGGATGCACTGAGCCCTTCTCTATCTACTATTATATTTATTATATATACCATTATTGCATTACACTCACTCTGTTTCTCTCTGTGTCCTTTCTCTGAGTATCCCTGGTCCCAGAGCTGGATGCTTCAGATCTGTGTTTGTTCTCCCACCAACTGACCTAATCTCCGTCTGTGGGATGCTGCTGCTGACCTTCCTCCAGCCCACTGCTTCCAGCTGCCCATTTCCACCAATCTCCTCTGCATTGCCCTCACTATACTTGATATGCTCATTTACTTTCTACTAGTTTGAATTTCACTACCAGCTATATATGTAGTATATTTAATGCCAGAGCCGTACATCATAACAGTAAACTATGAATCAATTTCAATGTTAGCTTGTACTTTGTATGTATCATCTAGCTTATCATACATGTATCCAACTGTATGTTATATGTTTCTTGTTCCCCAGCCCCCTTTTCTCCCATCCCTCCCCTTTACTTCTACCCCTCTACCTCTACCTCTCAACCTCTCCTGTCCCTCTCAACCTGTCCGGCCAGCAGGCAGATGGGTCCCCCCCACATAAAGAGCCGGGTTTTGTTCAAGGTTTTTTCACTGTTAAAAGGGGGTTTCCTTGCCACTGTCGCCTTAGGGCTTGCTCTGGGGGTCAGGCTTATGGGTTCTGTAAAGCGTCTTGAGACAATTTGACTCTAATTGGTGGTATATAAATACAATTAAATTGAATTTAACAGGACAGGAGCAGATTTTGTCTGTCCCTTTCTTGCTCTGGTTTTTACACCTTCACAGCCATTGGTTGGAGACAGGGCTCGCTTTGATTAGTGGAGCCGAGAGACCAAGACACTCCAGGCAAGATGCTTTCCAGATCTGGTATGAGGGTGCAAAGTAACGAATCAGCAGGAAAGCATGAGACCAGACTTTAAAGTATTCCCCTACACAGACCTCCAGGATGTAAATTAGGCCTGTCTTAGCCAGGAGACTGGTTTAAACCTCCACTCACTAGCCGGCGTACAAAGGACCAAATGGCCGCCAAACCACATTTGGACTGATTCCTGAGCCACTGAAGTGGGGCTCAGGAACCTGGATGACATCTTCAAAGACATCCCACTCACTGACAAAGGAACTCTGGACTCATGTCAGAACCAACAAAGACAATCATCTCACAATTCTGGACTCAACTCCTTTTTATGTGCGTCCATTTCACAGAACAAGTGACAACTTCATGGTCAATCTACATTTTGCCTTGCCTTTAATATTTTATTCCTCCTGATCCGTATCAATATGATAATTCGTAACATGTCTGTCATTCACATGATCATATTTGGTATTGTTCTGATGCCCTGTCTGTCAGTAGTGCACCTAGGTACATCCTGTTCACCAAATTACAATATTTTGGAGTTATGGATAGCAAAAGATTATCTGCCAATGTAATTACGCGAGGGACAGCTGGGCTTTAGCCCTCCCCAACGGAGGTTGGTCCAGATGCCCCCCTTTCTTAATGACATGCAAAAGTCCACTTTAAAAGACCACATCTGAAAGCACCACTTTAAGCTCCCCTTTACCATAGGAGTCCCCCTTTACCATCAGAACAATCCTTGACCATCAGGTCCCCCTATCTGAGAACAATCCATCGTTCCGAGGCTCCACTCTGTCCACCGCTGTTCTGACCAACATCAACAAAGGCCGACCAGACCATCCACCAAGTCGTCATCATCATCATCATCATCATCATCATCATCATCATCATCACGACATGCAAGTACCTTTCAGTCACTACTTGGTGCAAATTTCCCAAATTATCATTTCAAAGACAAAATTTACAGGCTAACAAATTAGCCTACAATCAAATTGACAGTTGCTTTGAGGTGTGATCTCTTTATCCCTTTTCCCTCAGAACACCATATTTCAAATGTAATATTAATCCTAATATTGTGTTAAAATATTGTGCTCTCTTCCTTCCTTTTCCTGAAGTTCTTCTTGACAGCACAGCAAGAAACGTTTCTTATGCTGCATTATTATATTTGTCTAGTCAAAATACCTCGGGGGTTGAATATCAGGTAGACTATGTGTTACGTTTTCTCTTGAGGCTCAGGCGCAGGAACAGAGATTGAGACAGAGCTGAAGCCAACAATAACACTTTTATTGACAAGCGGGGAACCAAAACTACAACTCCCAATCGCTGGTCCCTGGAAATAGGAACTTGACAAACCACACTCGAAACCAGGGCGAGGGTGTCCCTAGTGGCGGGCGGACTTAGACGAATGTTTCAAAAATACAAAACTTAAAGCGAAAGAGCTACTCAGCTCTCTAGAAAACACTTATGCAGACTGAAAAGCGAAAGAGCAACTACGCTCACTAGAAAACATTATGCAAACTTAAGGCGAAAGAGCAACTCAGCTCACTAGAAAACACTATGCAAACTTAAGGCGAAAGAGCAACTCAGCTCACTAGAAAACACTATGCAACTTAAGGCGAAAGAGCAACTCAGCTCACTAGAAAACACTATTCAAGCGAAAGAGCAACTCAGTTCACTAGAAAAACTCGATACAAACTGAAAAGCAAAAGAGCAACTAAGCTCACTAGAAAACACTATGCAACTTAAGGCGAAAGAGCAACTCAGCTCACTCGAAAACACTATTTAAGCGAAAGAGCAACTCAGCTCACTAGAAAAACTCGATACAAACTGAAAAGCAAAAGAGCAACTAAGCTCACTAGAAAACACTATGCAAACTTAAGGCGAAAGAGCAACTCAGCTCACTAAATACCTCCACCTGGCTCGTGCTGGGGACGGACTGCTGACTAGGGGAAAGGGTAAGGCGGGGGGGGCTGGACGGGAGGTAGAGGCAGCGACGGGAGAGTGGGGGCCAGCCTGAAGATGGCGAGTGGGTGGCGAGGTCTCCGGTGTCTGCCAGGAACTGTAGACGTGGGGAAGTCCAAAGAGACGGCTCAGTCGCAGGAGCAGGTGAGGTTCCTAAAGGTGTATTCACAATCCGGCGTCCAAGTGGTGACTGGCGTCCGAATATATAGAGGGGAGGAGGAAGGCTGACTGGCTCCACCACACCTGTTCCTACTTCCGCTGATACCCCTGATTGTTCACCTGCCGTCGCTGCCACAACACTCTGGATACCTAAAAGGGAAAAAAAAACACAAAAGGAGGGAGGAGCCCTAGCCAGAGCCTGCTGGAGCAGCCCTGACAGTACCCCCCCCTCTACGGGCACCTCCAGGTGCCCGAACTGGGTGGTTAGGGTGACGTCGGAAAAAGTCTGTAACGAGAGTGGGGTCCAAGATCAAGCTACGAGGAATCCAGCTGCGCTCCTCAGGCCCATAACCCTCCCAGTCGACCAAGAACTGCAGCCCCCGTCCTCGACGGCGGACATCCAGCAGTCGTCGAACAGAATACGCAGGTGCAGCATCGATGACCCTGGGAGGCGGAGGGGGACGGACAGGGGGGGCCAGAGCACTCTCCACAACTGGCTTAATCTGAGAAACATGGAAGGTCGGATGTATTTTCATAGTAGGTGGTAAACGTAAACGTACCGCACTGGGGTTGATGACACGTTCCACCGTAAAAGGTCCAACAAAGCGTGGAGCCAACTTCTTAGACTCCACTCTAAGCGGTAGGTCCTTTGCCCTTAACCAAACCCGTTGACCAGGCTGGTAAGTAGGTGCAGGTCTCCGATGGCGATTAGCCTGTGAGGTCATTCTCTGTGAGGCCTGTAGAAGGGCCCTCCGTGCCTTCCTCCAGGTGCCTTGGCAGCGCCTAATCATCGCCTGGACAGAGGGGATGTTGATCTCTTGTTCTTGGGAAAAAAACAGAGGTGGCTGGTATCCCAAGGAACATTGAAAAGGAGACAAGCCAGAGGAAGCGTTAGACAGGGCATTATGGGCATACTCCACCCAAGGGAGTCTATCACTCCAGGTAGATGGGTTGTCTGAAACCATGCAACGTAAAAAAACCTCTAATGATTGGTTAGTTCTTTCCGTCTGTCCGTTAGACTGCGGGTGAAAACCTGACGAGAGACTAACCGTGGCCCCCAGTGCAGAGCAAAAACCCTTCCACACAGCTGACGTGAACTGAGGGCCCCGGTCAGAGACAATGTCTGCAGGGATTCCATGCAAGCGAAACACATGAGTGACCAAGGCGTCAGCAGTCTCTTTGGCGGAAGGAAGCTTGGACAAGGGTACAAAATGGGCAGCTTTGGAGAAACGATCAACAATAGTGAGTATGACTGTGTTACCTCGTGAGGGTGGCAACCCGGTTACAAAATCCACCGCTATGTGTGACCACGGGCGTCTGGGGACAGGGAGAGGCTGGAGGAGTCCATAGCTGGGCTGAGTGGAATTCTTATTGCGGGCACAAGTGGTACAAGCTCCGATGAACTCCCTGGTGTCAGCCTCCATGGTGGGCCACCAAAATTTCCCTCTGAGAATCTCCAAGGTCCGACTTATTCCAGGATGGCAGGAGAACTTGGATGCATGCCCCCATTGTAATACCTGTGAACGCACAGAATCTGGGACAAAAAGACGGTTAGTAGGGCCGTTACCTGGGTCTGGCTGATGTTGAAGTGCCTCCCGGACCTTAGCCTCTATCTGCCAAGTCAGGGCGGCCACCAAGCAGGAGTTCGGGAGGATGGTTTTGGGAGTTTTGGGTTCATCAGAGCTGGTAAACTGTTGAGATAAAGCATCAGGCTTAACATTACGGGAACCTGGTCGATAAGATAGGGTAAAATTAAATCGGCCGAAAAACAGGGTCCAATGGGCCTGACGTGAGTTCAGGCGTTTTGCAGATTTAACATATTCCAAATTCTTATGGTCAGTCCACACCACAAAAGGTTGTTCAGTGCCCTCTAGCCAGTGTCGCCATTCCTCTAATGCCAGTTTCACAGCGAGCAGTTCCCTGTTTCCAACATCATAATTTCGCTCGGCAGGGGTTAGACGACGAGAGAAAAAAGCACATGGGTGTAGTTTCTGGTCGTGGGGGGAGCGCTGGGAGAGGACGGCACCGACTCCGGAGTCCGAGGCATCCACCTCCACTACGAACTGTAATGAAGGGTCCGGCTGGATGAGGATGGGGGCGGAGGTGAACCGATTCTTTAGTTCCTGGAAGGACCGCCCGGCATCCTCTGTCCAGGTGAACGGCCGAGCAGTAGAGGTGAGAGCTGTGAGGGGTGCAGCGACCCTACTAAAATCTCTAATAAAACGTCGATAAAAATTCGCAAAGCCCAGGAAGCGTTGGAGCTGTTTTCGGTTCTCAGGAACTGGCCAGTCCTGAACCGCCGAAAGTTTCCCAGGGTCCATTTTAATCTCTCCTGGGGAAATGACAAAACCTAAGAATGAAATAGTGGAGGCATGGAACTCACATTTCTCAGCTTTCACAAATAGACGATTCTTTAGCAGCCTCTCCAAAACCTGCCGAACATGACCAACGTGTTCCTCCAAGGAACGAGAGAAAATGAGGATATCGTCTAGGTACACAAAAACAAAACGATTTAGCATGTCTCTAAGTACATCGTTTATAAGGTTTTGAAAAACAGCGGGAGCATTGGTTAGGCCAAAAGGCATCACTAAATATTCAAAATGTCCTAACGGTGTATTAAAAGCAGTCTTCCACTCATCCCCCTCGCGAATTCGGATAAGGTGATAGGCATTTCTAAGGTCCAATTTAGTGAAGACAGTCGCACCTTGGAGGGGGGTGAAAGCGGAGTTTAGCAACGGTAAGGGATAAGAGTTCTTTACTGTGATTGCATTTAGTCCTCGGAAGTCAATGCAGGGACGTAGAGACTTGTCCTTTTTGTCGACAAAAAAAAATCCAGCTCCTACTGGGGACGAAGAGGGACGAATTATTCCTGCATTAAGGGACTCACGAATATAGGTCTCCATGGCTGTTTGTTCTGGTTTTGAAAGGTTGTATAGTCGGCTGGTAGGCAGAGTAGCATCCTTTAACAGTTCAATAGCACAGTCGTAGGGTCTGTGGGGCGGTAACGATAGTGCGAGATCTTTGCTAAAAACTGGGGCGAGATCATGATACTGTGTAGGTACAGTTTCTAAATTCACGGGTTCAGAGAACTTAGAATGTTTAGGGGCAGAGGGCGGCAAGGCCGACAACAAACAGCTCTGGTGACAGGTTGGACTCCAAGAGGTTACTCTCCCCGACTGCCAGTCGAGTTGGGGATTATGCTGCTTCAGCCATGGAAGTCCTAGCACCAGGGAGGGCTCAGAATGGTCCAGGACACAGAAAGCTAGTTTCTCTCTATGATTTCCTAGGCAGAGATCTACAGGTACAGTCTTTCTAGAAACTTTAGCTAACCTGAGGCCATTTAAGGAGCGAGCAATTAAAGGCTGATCTAAGGGAACAGTTGGGATCTTTAGCTGCCTTACCAATTCAAAGTCCAAAAAACATTCCTCAGCTCCAGAATCCACCAGGGCTGAGACGGGCAGAGAAGCAGACCCCCAACTGAGCAAGGCCTCCAGCTGAATGCGTGGCGGAGGAGAGGTTGTAGTTCGGCTCACCAGGATCCCCCCGTTCGCTGGTGAGCCGTGTCTTTTGGCGGTAGCTTGGGACAGGAGGCAATAAAATGTCCAGAATTCCCACAATACAAACACAAGCGGGCTTCTCGGCGATGTTTCTTCTCCTCCGGAGTCAATTGGGCTCGTCCTAGCTGCATGGGTTCTGGATCGGAGGCAGAAGGAGAAGAGGGGGCCGAGCTGGACGTGGGTCGGTGGCTGGGAGAGCTGGGACTGGGGCGGACTGGCTTCTCCCGTCGTCGTTCACGAAGACGGTTATCCAGTTTAAGAGCGCTTGCGATCCACTGTTCCAAAGTCGAAGCCTCTTCTCTCAAAGCGAGTTCGTCCTTTAAACTCTCATTTAGTCCGTTGTAGAAAGACCCACGTAGGGCGACATCATTCCATCCTGCCTCCGCCGCCAACGTGCGGAATTCTCTGGCATACTCAGCCACGCTCCGGGATCCTTGTTTTATGTTCATTAGGCGGGTTGAGGCATCTCTCCCCAGGATGGGATGGTCAAAATTTCTCCTCATCTCTTGAACAAAAGCAGCGTAGGAATGACAAAGGGGCCCCTTTTGCTGCCAAACAGCCGTGCCCCAGTCACGAGCTTCTCCTGCTAAGAGGCTAACTAAAAAGGCTATCCGTGCCTTATCCGTCGCATAGGAGTGAGGCTGAAGGTCGAAAACCAGAGAAACCTGAGTTAAAAATGCTTGACAGGAGTTAAAATCTCCGCTATAACGCTCGGGGAACGGAACATTAGGTTCTTTAACGTTACTGACTGAGGCTGCGGGGGCGACTACAGGAGCGGGTGCGACTGGACGGGCATCTAGTCGGTTAAGTCGTTCAGTAAGCGAGGATATCTGCTTATACATAGCGGAATTGCTAGTTGAGAGTGACTGTAACAAGTTGCTATGCTGATCGATCGCAGAGCCCTGACAAAACACAACCTCCTGAATAGTCTTCCCCGAAGCTCCGTCAACCTCGATCTCTTCTCCTGCTGAGCTCATTCTGGCCGGATTGTTCTGTTACGTTTTCTCTTGAGGCTCAGGCGCAGGAACAGAGATTGAGACAGAGCTGAAGCCAACAATAACACTTTTATTGACAAGCGGGGAACCAAAACTACAGCTCCCAATCGCTGGTCCCTGGAAACAGGAACTTGACAAACCACACTCGAAACCAGGGCGAGGGTGTCCCTAGTGGCGGGCGGACTTAGACGAATGTTTCAAAAATACAAAACTTAAAGCGAAAGAGCTACTCAGCTCTCTAGAAAACACTTATGCAGACTGAAAAGCGAAAGAGCAACTACGCTCACTAGAAAACATTATGCAAACTTAAGGCGAAAGAGCAACTCAGCTCACTAGAAAACACTATGCAAACTTAAGGCGAAAGAGCAACTCAGCTCACTAGAAAACTCTATGCAACTTAAGGCGAAAGAGCAACTCAGCTCACTAGAAAACACTATTCAAGCGAAAGAGCAACTCAGTTCACTAGAAAAACTCGATACAAACTGAAAAGCAAAAGAGCAACTAAGCTCACTAGAAAACACTATGCAACTTAAGGCGAAAGAGCAACTCAGCTCACTCGAAAACACTATTTAAGCGAAAGAGCAACTCAGCTCACTAGAAAAACTCGATACAAACTGAAAAGCAAAAGAGCAACTAAGCTCACTAGAAAACACTATGCAAACTTAAGGCGAAAGAGCAACTCAGCTCACTAAATACCTCCACCTGGCTCGTGCTGGGGACGGACTGCTGACTAGGGGAAAGGGTAAGGCGGGGGGGGCTGGACGGGAGGTAGAGGCAGCGACGGCAGAGTGGGGGCCAGCCTGAAGATGGCGAGTGGGTGGCGAGGTCTCCGGTGTCTGCCAGGAACTGTAGACGTGGGGAAGTCCAAAGAGACGGCTCAGTCGCAGGAGCAGGTGAGGTTCCTAAAGGTGTATTCACAATCCGGCGTCCAAGTGGTGACTGGCGTCCGAATATATAGAGGGGAGGAGGAAGGCTGACTGGCTCCACCACACCTGTTCCTACTTCCGCTGATACCCCTGATTGTTCACCTGCCGTCGCTGCCACAACACTCTGGATACCTAAAAGGGAAAAAAAAACACAAAAGGAGGGAGGAGCCCTAGCCAGAGCCTGCTGGAGCAGCCCTGACACTATGTAATAATTCTGCATAAAATCCTGAACCCCATTTGAGCAAACATTTATCCTACATTTTATACATTGATGGAGAAACATTATTTATAATCTTACAGTTATAATTGGTGGAGAAACTATTTAACCCTTACAAACATAAATTAAGAAATCCTACATATCATTATATTTGTCCAAACAAATGTACCTTTAGTTGTACCAGGCATTAAAATTAACAAGAAACTGAAGAAAACAAAGGTGGTCTAATATTTTCTTCCATGACTGTATATTTCTACTGCATAAACTTAAAACATTTTTGTAAACTATGGAGAAAATAAACAAATTAGATGACAGACTTCCACTGTTGAGATGATGCTCTTTCCATTGAGCTACGGAGGTCTGTCTTGTGGAGGTGCCACCAAGGTAGACCATCTTGTCTGCAGCAAGCTGTTGTGTGGTTGCGCTGCAGATCTCAAGCTCAACATGTTGCTTACATATGCAAGCATATTAAAACATATAACAAGTTATTTAACAGCTGTCTCCTGTTGCATGACTAATTTAAACTTTAGTGTTGTTGCTCCACCGCCTATCAGCCACAAAACTACAACCACCTGTTTAATATTGTGTAGGTGTTCAATGTGCTGCCAAAACAGCCCTGACTTTATCACAACACAGACATGGGACCCCCGGAGATGCCCTTAAGTATCTGGCACTGATATGCTGGCAGCGGATCCTTTGGGTCCTGTTGGTCGTAGTGTGGGGCCTCTGTGGATAGGCCTTGCAAATTTAATAAAAATTCAAAACTGACATTTCTCACTTACACCACAATTTATAGCATCGCCATAAACTTTGACCTAAATAATAAACATAAAATGGAATTATTATTTTTTCTATACAAAAATTTTAAAAAGCTGTAAGGGTAGCTTTGTGAAAGCATAACTTATGGCATAGCTGTTGTATTACAGATTTTCTCAGATTTTCAATTCTGATCTGAGAAATGTACCAATGCGACTGAGAAAAACTGTAGTGATGTGGATGAGAATTTGTGACCCAACAGAAAGGAACATCAGGAGATGTAGGAAGACTTCACTGTAATTCTTACAGCACTGCATGGACAGTTTTCCCAAAGGAGATTGTCTATGTTCACATTTCTACTTTTGTTTTTTCTTTGAAATATGCAGTGCTGTCTTTTTCTTTCTGTATTGCAATGATGTGGTCTGTCAAATTACAATACAAAAAGTAAAAGCATAAATGTGAATCTTGTCCAGTCTCTTGCAATCAATCTCCCACATACAATAAGGTGTAACTTTTATGACAATTTACAATAACTGTCATCAAAACTTTAGCCATAGTTTAAATCAGAACATCCCTCCAGAGAACAGTGTTATAATGACAACATGACAAAGCAATTTGACTGTCTTATCCACACAATGACACCAGGACGTGTCATTCTGATGGCACTGACATGTTCATTGCCACAAATATTTACTTTTGAGAGATGAACTAAGGATTTTGAGCAAGAGACTGGCTTTTGCAGGTAATCCATGGTGTTTTGCCATTTATATGAATTGTTTTGTGAAATGCACTTACTGTTTTGCAAATGTCGAGGATGATTCAAGAAATGTACCAAAGCAACTGAGAAAAACTGTAAATTGCATTAGATTTTACAGGTGTACCAACTGTATATTCTTGTGATATTATGCTGCAGTTTCAATTGACTTAAATATACGGAGACTTCCATATTACCTTGAGAAAACATGCATTGCACATGTCTGCGACAACTTCTGATAATTGCTCATGAAGCATCTGGTTCTGCACTAAAAGCAAAGGCAAACTACTCTGTTAAGTGTTATGATAAATAAAAAGACGACTAAAGAAAAAGGGAAAATGACGACACAAACAAAGCTAACTAACTTTAGCACTGACGTGTAGCCCAGAAACCTCATGACAATATAAAAGAGGGAGACAGAACTGCATGTGTCCTTGGAGGTGCAGAGACTGACACCTTACTGAAGGTAGTTAACAACAAACTTGATGGAATAATGACTGCCAGTACTGAAATAGGGAAGACACACAAAATGAGCTACAGATATCAACGTTGGAGGATGAGATGGCTTCTCTAAGAGCGAAAGTATGAACACCTTGCATCCAACAAAGCTTTGCAGGATAGTGTCGGACCTTGAGATAAATCAGTCCCATTTCAAGTAACACATGTGGTCATGGATAACATGGGCAGATACCATATTACCCAAGGTTCACTCTTGTCACAAAATCTGAACTCAGTAAATGTGTATGGCTCTAATGTAGATGATCCAGCATTCTTTACAAAATTGTTTCTTACACTGTCAATATATTCAGGGTGTAGCAGGATAGTCTTGCCTGTGATGTTACTCTCCCTTGTATCACTGTTGGTGTTGTCAGCCAATTGTGGCTCGCCCACCTATTATAAAAGGTGGATGGTGGCCCTCTTAGCTCTCTCTCTCTCACTCTTTCTCTTTGAGGCTGAGGACACGCCCCTTCTGGTTGCTTGGCTTTGGTTGGCTTCCGGCTCCAAACATTTCGGGTGTTCTACCGGAGTCTTCGGTAACCGCATTTGAGTTGCTGCAAGTAGGTCACTTGTCAGTTCACAACATCTCATCTCACAACGCTTAACATAGCAAGGTAACTTAAACTGAGAACAGACAACCCAACAATCTAAAGTTGCCTTTGGTTTCCCTATGAGTAAGCGTTCATATGGTGTAAGAAAATATCTAAAAGAACCAGATTCCTTGTGACAACACAGTCCAATGTGGGATAATGTTTTTTTCACATTAGGAAGAGCTGATGCTACAGTTACAAACTAGGTTTCTAAAGGTCTACACTTAAGCAAATCAAAACAATGTACTAACTAAACCCCCACAGTCACTTATTGAAAAATTTATAACAAAAGACAGTTTAAAAAAGCGCATTATATCTCTATTCTATAACTTTCTTACACCTTACTCATTTGAGAGCTCACATATAAGCTCTGTGCTTGAAATGAAGATCTGTAAACTGAGAGCAGAGAACAGAACTACATGTGAGGTTATTTCAAAAAGAATTTCATTGGACCCTAAGTTGTTTCTACTTCGTCTGTATCCAAAAGAACACAACAATCACAAAAATGAACAATTACTGATGATCCTCAGTACTCTAAATGCTAAAAAGGTGATGGGAAGGGGACTCATAGGCAAACTAGTGTACACTGAATGGAACAAATGTCAAATGTTCCATAAGAGAGAATCACCTAATTATTAAAGGATAAACAAAAATATAAGGAAGTGTGGGGCCTTCATGGACTTTGTGATGGACCATACAGACTCTGTGGCGAGTATGTCCACAGAACATGCATGAGATGGAAAGTGAGGACTGCCATCTGTTGGTTAAGGCCAGCTGTTCGTTGGTGTTTTGTCTTTTATTGTTTTTTTTCTGTATGTGAGTGTTGCTAAAAATTAAAATTAAGATAATGTTTTTTTTTTAAATAAATAAATATAAAACAACAACATTGTGACAAACACTCATCTGACAGCGGCCATAATGCACAGCAGTATTCTAACATACAATGAAAAAATGACAGCTGTGCCACAAGTTCAGTTTGTTCACTCTAAAATGACAGCTCCAATGCAAGGACGTCTCATTTTGGTAAATACCTGTTGCCTCAGCTCCTGTCTTCTTGGGGCTTTTCTTCATGTTATCTGCCCAGATGGGGGGAACAAAGATGCAACAAAAAGAGGCAAGAAAGGAATTGAGGATGTACAAACTGAGCTAAGGGGAGGGCTTTAAGTCAAATACACTGAAGTGAGTGGGAAGTGGGATAGGTGCCAGAGGTCAATGTGACATTAACTGCAGGTGGCCAGATGAAAGAAACTGGCTACATATCTGCCCTCAGTGATTCTGACATTTATGATGCTACCACTCACCATGAAAGCATCAAACAAAGGCAGTTTCACCACTACCTATCATTAACAGTCTATGTTATGTTACACCATACGGCACTGTTTTTCTACTGGTTTTAAAAATGAATGGAGACTACTTGAATTAAATTCAGAATCAAAAGGAAATAAAACATTTATTCAACACTATCATTCAACACAGTGCATTACAAAAACATAGCAAGACTATTTCACTGCTAATGCATGACCAACTCACAAAGACAGAGCTCATCCAATCCATATTACATTGGAAAAACTGTCTTTGTCTGTAGCAGTTGTAATTTCTTTCATTCTCATTGACAACAACTTGTGGTTCTGTGGTTGCCATCTTGCCATCATTTTAACTGCAGCACCACCTAGAAGACATAAAAACATATAAATCATTAACATTTCATGACTAGGTGATTTAGTACAGGTATTTACTACTTCCATAAATTCCATGTAACAGTTGTTTCATAGATTTATTATTGGTCTTCTGGAAATATGACAGGATCAAAAATATACATACATATAGCTAAGCTAACATTTGATTAAATGTCCCCTGATCATTTTCACAGCAGTAAAGAGGTCTTGAGAGCCATCTACAAGCTTCTTGCAGACTGCCGGTTGTATCTTTGACTACCCCTCTTGACAAAATTCTTGCAGTTAAACTAAATTTGGTTGAAGCTCGCTTTCTGACACAGAGTTTTTTCTCCAGCATAGCCCACAGATTACCAATGGGGTTTAAGTCAGATCTTTGGGAAGGCCAATCTAATATCTTAATTCTAGCCTGATTTATCCATTTCTTTATCACTTTTGATGCATGTTTGGGGCCACTGTCTTGTTTAGAAAACCCAGCTGCATCCAAGACCCAGGTTCCTTGGTGCAACCTCTCAATCCAAATACACTTGACTCCGGACACCGACACCCTTGTTTCCAGCAGCTTTTAATTTATTGCTGGTCGGTTTTTTGGTGATTTTTGGTTGACCCTTGACCATCCTAACCTATTATCTCTCAGCAGCACGTGATAGTTTGTGTTTTCTTCCTGATTGTGGGAGTGACACAACTGTACCATACATTTTATAGGTTGTTTGCACAGATGATTTTGGGATCTGCAGCTGCTTTGAAATGGCTGCAAGTGACTTACTTGTGCTGAACTCCTTAGATTTACCACTGTTGCGTTTGTGACAGAGCCTCATGAGCGTGTCAAATAAGCCCTATTTAAATTGATTCAGAGGAGCCAGCAGCTGTAGTTAACCCTAGTCACTCACAAGAAGTTCAGAATTCATGTCACTAAGAAAAGTTGAGCAACACAACTTTCTACATCACCAACACTTACAATTTTGTTATAGTTCCAGAAGACCTATGATAAAAAAATGAAAGAACCAAAATGCATGATTGTTTTTTGTGACAAAGACATTTATCTTTCAATGATTCCATCATAGAAAAGTAAGAGCTATGAGAGCCATTGTAAATGCAAGACTGCCATGATTGAACCCAGTTTGCTCGAGTTCTGGCCAGTCCAGCCAGCCAAGTCTAACAGGCTTGCCCAGCCTGTGAGACTGTGCCAATCAGGCCATCATGGTCAAATAGCTGCTAAGAAACCATTTCTAAGGAAAAGCATCAAATAGAAGAGATATGTTTGGGCCAAGAAACACAACAAATGGACATTAGACCAGTGGAGATCTGTGTTTTGTTCTGATGAGTCCAGATTTGAGATCTTTGTTCCACCTGCCGTGTCTTTGTGTGATGCAGAGAAGGTGAACGGATGGTCTCTACATGCATGGTTTCCACCGTGAAGCATGGAGGAGGAGGTGTGATGGTGTGGGGGTGCTTTGCTGGTGACACTGTTGGAGATTTATTCAAAACTGAAGGCACACTGAATCAGCATGGCTACCACAGCATCCTGCAGTGACATGCCATCCCGCCTTTTGAAACTTAAACTTTTGATCAGCTGACAAAAGCATGTTTGAGTTTAAATGTAGTTTTCAATAAATTACCTGCTCCAATTTATTTTTTTTCCCTTTTAGTTTCCTTTTGCAATTTGAAGCTCTACTGAGAACCTTCTTAAGATCCACCAGTGCAAAATGCAATTTCTTGCAATTTTTCAACTGGTCTTAAGATTTTGATCGTATATGAAAACTGTTCTATAAAGTTTTAGTGTGTGCCCCACAGGAGCTGGGTGAAATCTAATAAATGCCAACAAGTTACTTGAGTCAGTTTTGGTTAAGGCTTAAGACTACAAGTTGTGTGGGGTTTGGAGTTACAATGAAATGGATTTAGCAGACATCTGCAGTGACATTCTTGAGACAGCAGGTGAGCTACTGTAGCACACCATAGTTTCTGACTGAACTACTGGTGGTTGAGTTGTGTTGTGGGTGTTGTAGCTGACAGGTGTTACAGAACAATACTTTGAGAAAGGTAGTATCTCTGATGTATTTAGTTTGTTAGTTTGTGTCCACCTTATTAGCAGCCTCTAGTGAGCTGATTAGCTTGCTTAGCTCCTCTTTGTTTAACTCCATGGTGACAGGCTGGAGGGCTCCATTCTCTCTCACATCCAGACTGAGACTTAGCAGTGGTGTGTGAAGAGATGATATCTTGTCACTGGACAGCGCTAACTGAAGAATGAGAACAGAAGACAAGAGCAAAAAATAGAAGGGGTTAAATTTGGACAAACCAGTTTTGTTGAAACAACCTATTTATGCTGCAATTCAAAATGCCTCTGTTTATTGAGACAATCGGAAGTTTAGTATGTTTCTTGCCTGGGCAGCCGTTATACTAATGGTGTAGATCGCCAAAAATATGCATAAAATTCTGTCAGTTGAATTATAGTTGATCAGCAGTCTTTGTCTGATTAGTGACAAAATGCTTCCTATAAACATGTTTATATATTCTTGAATTGCATTGCATGTATTGTTTGTGTTGTTGTTATGAAATACCTAACTTATTCAATTTTGGAAATTGTCAGTATATCAAAATGAATGTGTTAATTTTTTTTTAAATGACATGAATATGAATAGGGGCTGTACAGTGGCCTAGTGGTTAGCACTTTCGCCTTGCAGCGAGAAGATCCTTGGTTCACGTCCCAGCTCGGACCTGGGATCTTTCTGCATGGAGTTTGCATGTTCTCCCTGTGCATGCGTGGGTTTTCTCCAGGTACTCCGGCTTCCTCCCACAGTCCAAAAACATGCTAAGGTTAATTGATTATTCTAAATTGCCCGTAGGTGTGAATGTGTGAGTGCTTGTGTGTCCCTATATGTAGCCCTGCGACAGACTGGCGACCTGTCCAGGGTGTCCCCTGCCTTCGCCCGAGTCAGCTGGGATAGGCTCCAGCCCCCCCGCGACCCTAGTGAGGATTAAGCGGTGTATAGATAATGGATGGATGGATGGATGAATATAAATAATTATGCTCTAAAATACCACAGGTTTTGGTGACTTTCTAGCCTGTCTAGTGTTAGGATTTATTTTTTAAGGCACTGCTAGCTGAACACTGAAATTGATGTCAGATATGAGTAATGCAATACTGATATTTGTAACCATTTGTTGTGTAATTAATGTATGAGTTGTGTTGACCTGAATAGAGAGACAGCATGAACCCCAGGCTCTGAACGGTTAAATACATGATGGATACAGACAGGTCAAGCTGGAAAGTTACAGCTGCACACACACACACATCAGTACAAAGAGTGTTTTCATGCACACACACACTAATAGAGTTTTGGCCTTGACACACAGCACATTATTATTTCCTTATAATGTAACAACTAATTCTACTGAAACTGCTAACTCAAGGTTGTTTGAGGGAGAAAACCATAATAATCCTCCCTATGAGATACCACCAGTAGCTGCATCACATCACAGCTAACAAAGAAATAGACTAACAGGTAGAGAGCGGGAAGAAGTTTGCAGGAGGGCTCTTTTTACAGGGTGCGGCTCCTGCTGATTGGATGAATCCTGTGTCAAGAGATATGGACACATCTGTGCACCAACTAATGGGAGAGCTAAGTCTAAACCACGGTTTATCCCCACCTTTAGCCAATCACATTTCAATATTTGAATTATATGTTTGTGTTTTATAACCAATCACATTTCACCATACTGTTCTGTTCATATCAAACTTGATCCTTTTCTGGGAGGCTGTTCCAAATACAAAAGGTCCTCGTACAAGATTCTTTTGAGACACTGATATTTAGAAAATAAACAGCTTAATTGGAGATAAGTAGTTTGTCTTCTATCTCAAAAAACGAACACGTTCAACACTAGTGCTACTTCAGGTCAAATGATCCACTCATCACATATCTCACAGTTTCAACATATTTCTGCTGCCAGGAGCAAGTTTCCTCATTGACTACCAACCTCATTCAAGCAGGGGAAAAAATTTACCGAATGGAATTTTTCTGGTTTTGTTGTTTGTACTCTTTAAACCCTTGGCATTTAGGCACTAAGTAAACCTGTTATGAATGACAGATTGGTATCCACTTTTTTTTATGGTGCTGTGCCTCATGCCATGTAGATATTGATACTCTTATGACATGATTTACTAAAGCTTTTACAAGGTTTAAGTTTACATTTATATTCAAGAACTTTGATTGTTTTTTTTCCCCCCCAAGTACGGTCACAAAACCATTAAACACTGATAACGTCCTTCTCATGGGGACTGCCCAGAGGAAAGGAAGACCAAGAGTTTCCTCTGCTGCAGAGAAGTCCATTAGAGTTCCCAGCCTTCAAATCAACAACAGCAGCTGAGATTAGAGCCACTTCAAGGCTTCTCAGAATTTAAGTAGCAGACACTTTTTTTTTAAACAGTTTTTCTCAGTTGCTTTGCTACATTTCTCAGATCAGAACTGAAATTCTCTAAACTACTTGTTCAATCTTCACATCATTGTGTCATTTGTGCACATCAAAAAAGCAGTTTCTCATTTCTTTGAACAAGTCGTAAATGCTTTGGTACATCCATGCAAATGATTCTCTGCTGTTTCCTACATTATCAATTGCTGATGCCATGTTGATCTAAATGTATTATAATGGTTCTCTGTTGAATAGTCTCACCCCCCACAACATTTAGGCACTAGTTCATCACATATGTCTTTACATGCAAAACGGTTGAACAAGTTGTCAGAATATGTCAAATATATTTCTATATATTTCCATTCGACTTTTTTTTTTCTAAATCTGTCCTGAATTGGTGAATTTCTCCCAGGTGAATCTTGACTTTCTCTAGTGAAGGGAAATGTGTTAAGAGTTATGGTTTTCTGAAATTGCTCAAAAACACAAGAGAAGATATTTGTGATGTCCATGAGAATTTGTGGTCCAACAGAAAGGAACATCAGGAGGTGTAGGAAGACTTCACTGTAATTCCTACAGCACTGCATGTACAGTTTTCCCTAAGGAGATTGTCTATTTTCACATTTCTACTTTTGTTTTTTTTGCTTTTTTCCATACGTAGTCTGCCAACAAATTACAATACAAACAGTAAAAGTGTAAATGTGAATCTTGTCCAGTCTCTTGCAATCAATCTCCCACATACACTAAGGTGTAACTTACAATTTACAATACTTATCATCAAAACTTTAGCCATAGTTCAATCAGAGCATCCCTCCAGAGAACACTGTTATAATGACAACATGACTAAGCAATTTGACTGTCTTATCCACACAATGAGGACTCGTCATTCTGATGGCACTGACATGTTCATTGACACAGATATTTACTTTTGAGAGATGAACTAAGGATTTTGAGCAAGAGACTGGCTTTTGCAGGTAATCCATGGTGTTTTGCTGTTTGTATGAACTGTTTTGAGAAATGCATTTACTGTTTTGTAAATGGTGAGGATGATCTGAGGAATGTACCAAAGCAACTGAGAAAAACTGTAACATCCCATATTCTCCTCCACTTGTTCAGGTTGAGATTGTTTTCAGCACCATCTAGAGGCAAGTTATTTTTATCCTTTTACTCTCATGTGACTCTGTCATGTGATATGTACAAGTGTGTGCTCAGAGACACAGGATGTTTTCAAGTACCCATGCGACCACACTAAATAGACACACAACCAGATAGGTTCCCAGTTTTACAAGCCAGTAAAAATTTGACCAAGGTGCTATCTCACACCTAGTGAACCAATTGTCATGCAGCTCAAATTTAGAATAATACTGCTTCCGAACTGTCCACTGCTTCCAGGCAAGTCATCCAGAATGAGCAGCTGCCTCACAGTCCACCAGCTTTGTTATTCTTCTAGTGCTGCTTCTGCTAACTCTGAAATGATTCAGCCACAAGCAAAGAGCACCAGACATTCTGCTGCTGGCTGCCAGAAAGAACACTAGCACCTGAGGCACAGAATACCCAGTGGATTACTTTGATTTTAGATGGTACTGTCACAACAATAGGAAATTCCTCAGTTGTAGCTTATGTGCAGCTAATGTGGTCAGTGTTACCATTACATTTGATTGTATGCCCACAAGTCAGAGTTCTGTGGTTATAAAGCTGAGGGACATTCTGAAACAGTGGAAATTTTGACACTGATTTGAAACCAATAAACTATGGGTGTTACTGAGTTTTCTTCGATCTTCTTGTGTTTTATCTGTTTGTGTCGCTCCTGCTCTCTGTGCTTACATATACTGTATAAATACAGCCAATTTCCAATAAGGCTTTTCCATTTACATATTTCTGTTGTCAGACAACGGAACAAATAGGAAATAGTGACTGTAACACAATTTATTTGTTTTTAGAATGAAACAGCCCATTGAGAACATCTGTAAAAACAGGGGTTGTGCAGTCATAGGTAAAATTATTAACACAGTGCAGTATTTTGAGCTGAAAATAAGTAAGACACACTGTAGAGACATGTGTGACCTGCATTAATTTGCTGAAAAGGGGCACAACATGGGATGTTTAAGGGTTAAATACATCTGCGAGCTTTAGTGAGCACGTGCCTAGAACTTCCAAGCAGCATCCGTGGATATAGATACTGTGGTGATGGAGGTATTATGATCACATGTTATCATATGCTATTCATGTTCAGTTGCATTCAGGCAATTAGAACATACAAATTTTTCCAGAATGCTAAGGTTTGTCTTCATTCTTATCTTCTTTCTTGTCTTAATTACTACCATCAACACCATATAATATTAGAATGACAAACAACAAAAGCCTGAAAAACTATTTAACACAGTAAAAGTAGCTAAAATCAGGTCACCAAATTTGAGAACAATTATGGTGACATTCTTGTATTGTAAGCTGTCTTGTAACATGTAAAAACATGGTGGGCCATAAATTAACATGATTAATAATATTAGAAAGGTTAAGAACAAAGAACAAGAAAGAAGATATAATGAAGACAAGTCAGAGAACACAGATTGCAAATAGACTTTATTTCATAGATTCTGCCTTCTAACATGAACATCAGTTAATACATTTAAAAAATATATATTTTCACTAAAGCCAAATCATTTTATTTATTCCTCAGCATTCTTTTTGAAATAGATATAAAGGACCCATATTTGCAGGTGTGTGGAACTTCCTTCATTCTGGACATAAAAGTGCTGCAATTGTGAGGAGCGCAGTCAGGAACCTTGCATCGATGTAGACTTGGTGTTGAATGGTTTGGTAATCCACTCACACCTAAGATAGTTGGTTTGTAACGGTAGTGTAGCAGTTCCTCCACACGAATGAGCAAACAGAGTGGGACTGTGTAGGGAGAGGATAAAGTGACCAGACTATAATTTGGCCTGTATTAATCACATCCAATATACCACTACTGAGGATGACCAATAATAAGAACAACACTTCCTGAACCTAGAAACTGGAAAACTAGACTTTGGTTTATTGAGTCCAGATTTGAGATTTTTTTTTTCTTTTCTTTTCTTTTTTTGTCCAACTCTGTATTTTTTGAGACACAAGGAAGGTTAATATCTCAAAGTATTTAACCAGAATGGCTACCGCAGTTGTCTTCAGCGTTACACTATCCTATCTGGTTTGTGCTTCTTGGAAACATCAATTGTTTTTCAAGGAGCCAAAAAACACCTTCAGGCTCTGAAATGACTGTTAGACCACCAAGCAGAGTGATGCAGTCCTTCATCAGATCGCCTGGCGTCTGAAATCATGAACCTGAAGGCACCTGAAATGGTTTGGCTTGAGTTCGACAGTTAAGGAGCTGACAAGTCTACAACAGCTAACACGTGGTCAGCATATGCAGGAACTCCATTGTGTTGAAAAGACATTTCTGAAGTGGGTTGGAAGATTAGTGTGCGAAGCTCTGATTGAACAAACACATGTAGCTTCAATGAAGAATCTAAAATATGAAACTTAAAACATACTTATATTTTTAGACTTTTTGGTTTCCTGCATAATTGCATGTGTTATTTAATTTTAAACATCTCTCAGCATAGCTCTACACTGTAGAAGGAAGTAAAGATAAAGGAGAATCTGAAAGAGAAGGTATCCAGACTTTTAAGCGGTACTATAGGTATTTAATTTTACTTCTGCTTTCATTTCTTTTCATTGACTTCAATTTATAATGCTTGGTTATTATATTTACATTAGAAAGATATTCTTAAAAAGAGGAAAAGCCCATTAACCACTGAAGAACAAAGCTTTAAGTCACCTTAAGCTGCCACTCAAAGTCCTGCAGAGTAGCAGAGGAGATAGAGTTGGTTCTGTCCAGTAGAGCATGGCGGATCTCCTCCTGTCTGCTTCTCAGCACACTCAGCACAGCCTCTGCATGGCGGCTACCGACATCTGACAACTTGGCCAACACCTGTACACAGCCGGCAGGAGGACACCTGAAAACCTGAACTGATAGCTACAGACCATTACAGCCTCTGTGTTGTATGAATAGATATTATAGTAATAACTGTAAGAACATGCAGCATTTAAAGTCTCAATGTAGTAACAGGTTGTGTGGCAAAGTGGTGGTTTACACTGGACCCATAATCTTGTTTATAATATGTAAATGTAATACCTTAGCGAAAGCAAGCTACCCTGTCCATTTTCATTGTCTCACCTCTTCATCCGAGCTGCTACTCTTCACTGCCAGGCAGAACAGGGCTGTCAGGGAGTTGAGCAGCTCCAGCCACTCCTGCAGGCTCCAGGTGGTGCTGTAATCATCCCTGAGGGGAGGCTCTCGTCCACACATTCCATCCACCACCCTGTGACATAGCTGAGCACCAGACAATATTGTGAGGAGGATGGCATTTGGTAGTGTGACAGAAACAAGATCGTGTAGGGATTTACAGTATGATGTAAAGGTTTTAAGCACTTCAGATGTTTACATTCTTAACTGCCTATGGATAGACAGTAGTAGTACCAGGGAGGCATCTGATTAGTCTCTAATTGTTAGGAAGCAGGACAATTACCCCAAACACCCAGTCGGAGCTGTACAGAACTGTCTTTAGTAGCAACAACAAAGAGTCCTGTACAGATTTGCTGACCTCAAAGCAGTTCTGTCCTCAGTGTGAGGTTAAATGTAGACAGCAACAACCGAGATGGCCACAATCCTACTTGCAAAGTAACTTGGAAGATTATATACTTTGAGAATTGGAAGAGCCACTGCTGTTTTTCTGTTGCTGCACTTTGTGTAAAGTTAACTGATAAAATTAAAACTACTCATAGCATTTTTTCCAAATGCATCCTCATTTTAAGTTGCCTAAAACTTGCAGTACCATATAGCACACAGCATTGTACCTCTGGTGTACTGTTAGACTATGGAATACGGCCCTATCTAGCAGCTGCAGTACAACATCAGAGCCCTACTTCAAGACAGATCAAGGAATCACTCCAAAAATTGAGCTTCTTGTTGCTTATTTAAGTTTTCAGTGTCGATAACGTTTAACTCAGACTATGTATTTTTAAAAAGTGCACTAACTGGTTATCAGATCAGGTCTATTAATATTTCGGTAGTGCAAGGTTCCCTAAAAAATCTTTCTCCTGCCTGAATTAAGAGTGAACTCTTACATCTTCTCGTTGTTGTACGGACTACACGACACAAACGCAATCACTGTGCTAAAATGTAGGTTCGTTTACTAGGATACACATAGTGTCCATCGTGTGCTGTACGTCCCTCACGAGGTAAAGAAAACCAATTCTAAACCACGGTGATCGTCTAAGTGATGGACGGTGCCTTGTAGTAATAATGACGAGCTCTTACTAAGAAATGTAAATCATTAAGTTAATTGTCTTTATGTTTTACGAGACGCAGTGCATAGATTTTTCAATTAAACTTTCAGGAATTTCTACCACTGTTGGCTTCGGGACTTACGTTCAGGCAGTCTGTGTCCAGGAGTCTGCTCAGTAGAACCACCATAGTTTCATTTGCTTCCGCCTGCTGTGCTGATCAGCTGATGTCAGTCACGTGATAGGATCAGCTGCGTTCACATCGCCTGGAAAAAATAAGTCCATCTTCACTGATTTTCTATCCGGTCGAATATTAGGGGATAAGAAATGCAGGAAATACTCAATAATTCCGACCTTATACCTAGCTCGAACTTCTTGTGTGCTGCTGGTGACACAACACATTTTTTTTTAATTTGACAATTGCATTGGAGTTCCTGTTAGTTGGGTTGGTTTAGTGTTCTTTGGGGAAATGTGTCCGTGGCAACGGTCAGATAAATTCAACCACATCCGAATAAAGACAGACATTCCACAGCAAAATGCTTCTCAGCAACATCACGAATAATCATGACTATAAAATGCAGGTTCCTATGCGGCACACTTCCTAGCAGGCGGACCGGTTTACAGCATGCAGGAAGTGTGAAGGGGCTCGGGTTCCTTCAACCTCCCTTCTGATGTTGCTGAAAAGCGAAACGTTTCACATCCTGCTCTGTGTTCCTCTGAGGCTGTTTTGAGTTCTCGCGGCCTCAGTAAAGCGAGCAAAGCACTAAGTTGCTGCGATATTAAACCGACACCGTATGGACGTAAACAGCTGGGTAAGTGTTTATGGATGAAGGCAGATCTTGGAAACATGTTCAGTCATTACAGTAACTGTATGCAGAAGTGGACAGCAGGTATAGGCCTCTTATTTCCTGCTAAGTTGCTGTACAACAGTATTGAACTAAGACACTTTCATTCTTAATTGGTCCAGTATCGATAGATTCATCTTATTTGTACACAACAAAACTTTGGCTGCAAAATTGGTGCATACAACAATTTTTCCAGCTTCAGGATAGCCTCTCCCTCATTAAGTAAGCTGGGTAAACAGGCGTGGCTTCAGGCTGGACAGTATTGCAGTCTGTACGCTGAGTTTTAGAATATACGGAGGTTACCTTTTATAGATGCAGATTCCATTAAAATATGCATGTAGTTACATATTCTTTGGCATAAAATCATACCAGAATGTTAAAATGCTATGTGCCGTACAAAACCTCAGCTGGTAAATAAGGACACGCTGGTTAGATCCTCTGTATAAAGGATGAATGATATTAGGAGACCAGATAAGATATGCATGCATCTATGGAACATACAAAGCCTTCTTGTGTTGGAGGCTGTGATTTATGCTACTGTAAAACTTTTCTTCCAGACAACAGTGCTTGCATGCACAAAGCCATCTCTATAAGAAGCGTTTATCTCAGGTCAATTCAACCCCACCGCCATAAACCAGACTTTGTCATCCAGTATATCATGCATGCTGTTGTGCTTTGCAGTGGGAATACTGAAAGAGTAAGGGCGAGGGCTGTTATGTGTATACCAGCATATTCATGTGCATGAGTATGAATTTTATGTGCAGCAATTGCATATGGGTGTATTGACCATGCCCTCCTAGTATCAAGGAGCAGGCTACTCTCAGACAAATCACTGTACACTACCAGCCCTGCGCAACAGCATGCAGATGGGGGTTTACCACTAGGCCCTTTGTATATGAGAGTCAAAGAATTCCTATATAGCAGTCCTGTATTACATAGTGTCCTCGGTAAACTTCTCTGTAATTCTTCAATAATTAGTTTCTGCTAAGTTTTTGTTGATCCACTGATATAACCTGACATACTACCGCTGTCAATAAATCATGGCCTCTAAAACATTAAAGATTGTATAACAATCTTAGAAAACTCAAAATAAATATCTATGAATTATTTTCAGAAATAAAACAAAGAGGCAAGACTGTGTCGCATTTATGGTGTTCTTGGTATTAAAGACCTCACCTTCTCTCCTCCAGACATTTGTGGTCATGGTCAAACAGCTCATTATATTATTTCATTTGACCACAGAACTTTCCTCCAGAAGCCCGTTTCTTTGCCTGTGTGATCAGCAGCAGACTTCAGTGAAGCATTCAGGTGCCGCTTTTGGAGAAAGCACTTCCTTCTTGTGCAGCAGCCTCTCAGCCCATGGCAATGTAAAACACTGACATCTGTGTTCTAGCATTTTCTAAATCATTGTAGACCTGCTTTTTGGTGGTTCTTGGTTGATTCTGCCTTTCTGACCAGCTGTCTCTCAGCAGCAGCAGCAGCTAATGTGTATATTTTCTTTCTGATCATGGCAGCAACACAACTGTGCCATGTACTTTATACTTACAAACAACTGTTTGCACAGTTGATTTGGGATCTGTAGCTGATTTGAAATGGCTCAAAGTGGCATTCCTGACTTTTTCAAGGAAATGATTTGCTTCTTCAAATCTATGCTGAGCTCCTTAGACTTTGCCAATATAGCATTTGGGTCCTATTTAATTTGGCTCAAAGAAGCCAGTCAGAGGTCAGTGAGGCCAGTTAGTGCAGATCAGACATGTAGCTCCAGATCCAGAGACACCCACAGAGAGAACAAACACAGGACATTGAGAGAAACACAGAGTTAGTGAATGTAATCATGGTATAGAACTCTGTGGAAGAAAGAGAGTAGAGTAGAGCAGAGGAGCCCAGTGCATCATGGGAATCCCCTTGCAGTCTAAACCAATAGCAACAAAACTAAGGGACAGCTCAGGTGATTCTGAGCAGCTCTAACTCTAAGCTTCATCAAAGAGGAAAGTTTTCAACCTAATCTTAAAAGTAGAGAGCGTATAGGTGCCTGGCAGTTTGTGGGTCAGAAGGGAATCAGCATGAGGAATGAGATCCAGTTGTGGATCAGGTCTGAGCACTAGACAGAGGTTAAACCGGAATTGGATACAAGCTGAGCAAAAAGACTTGGCCTGAGCTGACTAACTGTAATCAGTACAATGGCCCAGCATCGAATGGTGTAATGAGGCAGAGTTTTATGGAGTGTGGTAGTGATTGGTAGCAGGTGAACCACTCCCCGATGAAGGTGTCCTCAATCAGCTTATTGCACTGTGGAGTAGTGCAATAAGCTGGGTGGGTCAGTGAAGTGCATTGTATACAATATGCAGTATGGTACCTACAGTATGTCACAGTATAGACAGAATGACCGTATGGACAGAGGCTATAAATACACTAATAATTAAATGTTGATAAAATATGAAATACATAACCTTAATCTACAGGTAGACATAAATAGTGGCATGAGCTGTTGGCAGTATATTTGAACTGCTGTATATTTGTACTTGCACCTTACATCTTGAATATGCTTCCTCTGGGAAAATTGAAGATTTTCTTATGTATTTCCATATAGCAGTTGTTCTAGTGTGATAAGGCATTTCTCGTTTGTAGTGCTTGCAAAATATCGCACTGTTGGTCTATGGCAAAAATCTTAACAAATTGTTGTTGTGAGGAGTGAGGGTTCTTAGCTGTAGTTTGTTCTACAGCACCAGTCATGCTTTGACTGAGCACAGGTAATTTTTTGTGATGCATTGTTGGGATAATTAATGATGTTATTATGCTGCCTTATTATTGGAGTCGAACTGTAGTCATTAACTGTGTAATGTTTATCTTTCAAATCTGCTTAACCAAATGACTTCAAGCTCAACACAGCACTTCTGTGGTGCCCCAACAATAGACATACAGAGAATGATTGATTTATTAGTGAGATGCCATGCACCTGCTTTTGTCTATGTGCAAAATTATACTACTGATTTGAATGAAGCATTTTCAGGCTTCTGTCAGGCCAACTCTTGTAGAGAGTGTGTTACTTGCATATTTTGGCCTGCTTTTACAGTTTTAGCTCTTCTGAGGATCAGACAAAATTGCTTCAGCATGTGTAGAAATTTGTCAGTGCTTCTAGAGGAGGGTTGGACTCTTCTTTTTCAGAGTTGCCCGTGGACAGAGGTGCTGGGCAGGTGTAGGAAGACAAACAAGCCCCCAGCTAAGCGACGCTGTGTCGTAATTCTTGGCAGCGAACGAGAGGGTGACCACTTTGCTATTGTGTGTCGCAAAGGGGAAAGCTCCATTTATTATCTATACATATACACTGAACAGCTGTTCAAAGTACTCAGCTTTCTTTGAGTCATTGGGTGGTGTCCTGGGAGGGGTTCTGATTGAGGGCTCCATATTTTTACAGCGGGACTTCAATGCTCACGTATGCAATAATGGAGAAACCGAGATGGGGTGATTTGGTAGAGCAGCATGTCTAATAACGTAATAAACATAACCTCTATGTTCATGGCATATGATGGCTCAGGTGCACTTCTGTTTGCTATGCTAAGATATAGTGGAATAATGACATCCTGAGCAGAGGGTGATGTCACAGTGTTTGTGTTGTAAACTTAGCTTCTCTGTTTTATGTTTTGTCAGTCTTATGTGCATGTCAGAGTATATGAGTCCTTACCTTTGAAACTGTTAGACCTCCTTTTGTTTCTAAACAGATCAAAACTTCTCTCAACACATTGCCCGCTGGACTCTAGTGCCTCAAAAAAAAACCATAGAATTTTTAGTCAACAAAAATTGTTTGTGTCATTACTCTAATGTATGTCCACTTGTTTCATTTCAACTGAGAGTGAGAGTTGCTACTGCTGTTTTGATGTTCTTCTCTGCTCTCCATGTCACCATGCCTGTGTCTATTTTACTGTGTTTGTCTGTTTCATTGTATGTGTATCTCCTCGATTGTGTGCTGTGGTGAAACAGAGACACACAGAGGAGAGTGAAGGACAGAAAGGTCAAGTTACAATAGATTTTGTGATATTTCTTGACTTGACAAAAACTCACTATGGCTCATCAATGTACTGTAGTTAACAATACTAGCATGGGCTTATGGTTGTGGCTGGTTTGTTTTTTGTTGGCTCTCATGTTCAGAACCTTTGTGGTTTAAGTGAAAGTAAAGCGAAGGAGGAAGTGACATCAATCAACCATTTCTTTTGGTCTTCTTGTAATTTTGTGTTTTTCTTACTCTAGGATGAGTTCATTGTGAAAGTTCAGTGTGAAGCACACTGTAGGCAACGGGGTCAAAGGAGGGAAGGTAGGCCACTCAGCTAGAGCTTCAGCTGCATTGATGGAGCGGTTCCACTGGTTGCAGCATCGCTGTCAACAACTGCTGGCAGGAGACTCTGGGCAAGGCTGGTACTCTGTGCCTGATGGACTGCCAAACAAAAGCTCCCTGGACACTCACAACTCCCAGCGCAGATTCAAAGAGAAGCGAAGAACGGTGTTCGCCTGCCAAGGGCCCCACCAACAAGAATTCAAAGCTGTATCAAAAAACTACAAAGGAAATGCAATTCGCACTACTAAATACAGCTTGCTGACTTTCATCCCCATGAACCTGTTCCAGCAGTTTCACAGGTTAGATTGTTATTTTTGCAAGAAGCAGAACTTTTCTTATGAGAGCCCAAGTGAGTGTGGGGAAAGCCCTTCTTTAAATGGAGGCATTCTTCTCTTTCTTCTTCTTGTAAATGCATCACATTTTTGAGGTTGCTCAGAAACTCATGAAACTTTGCACAGGGATCTGAGATAATAGATTATATGTTTTAGTGGTCTTGGGCATGGATGTTTAAAAAATGGCTCAATAATGGTTCCCCTACAAAACTTAGAATAATGAGATGTTTGTATTTGTATACCAATATTTTTTCTCTTTCATTTTCATTTTTACATAGATTTTGCCATTTTCAGGGATTAGTATGTAATAAAGTCTCTCAAGAAAATGAAATACAGTAATTTCAAATATGATCTGTGTTATTAAAAGACCCTTGCAATGCAAAGTTACTACCATGGCAGGCAGTGATTTCAATGTTGTGCCATTGGAAAGAACATTTTTGAATCTAAATTGTATATTATCCAATGTAAGAGGTTAGGTATGAGCACATTTTCACTGCTTGCCTCTTTAGTTTTATCTGTTAATTTTTGTGGAGATCTGCCTAAAATGATCTTTTACATACTAATTTACTGCTATGATTTTGCCTTTGCAGGGCTGCCAACCTCTATTTCCTTTTCCTGACATTGCTGAACTGGGTGCCAGTTGTTGAAGCGTTTCAGAAGGAAATTACTATGATTCCTTTGCTGGTGGTTCTCACTGTTATTGCCATCAAAGATGCCCTGGAAGACTACAGGCGGCACTTGTTTGACAAAAAGGTCAACAACAGTGTTGTGCAAGTGTTCTGTGGGTGAGTGAACCTTTCTGAGCTTTAGAGCCAATTCAGGGGCAAATGCAGCTTTCTAGCTTTATGCATGGCTATTAGACATTATGGCTATAAAGTGGTATGAAATTACATTGAAGTCATGATTCAATGTGCAAACTTGTGAGGTACATTTAACATATATGCAGAATTTGTACGTGGTTGGCTGGAGAGGGAGTGGTAATTAATGCTAACAACAGGCTTGTTCAATCTCAATGTGCAATTTTTAGAACATAAAATGTGGATATATATGTTAAAAATATCTGTGAAATTATAGTGTGATACATTAAATACTTTCTGAGATAAACATTTTCTGAAATTGGCAGGTGAACCACTCTAAGCATGTTTATTCTTGCATTAAAATTTGAACGCCAACATCTCAGGAACGATTAAAGGCTGAAATTTTTCTTTCTCATGATGCCATGGTTTCACAGTTAAATGTGAAAATATTTAAGCATGAACATGACAAGTCCCATCTTTAAGCATACATAAACAAAAATATTAATAATGCACAAGTGAACTAGTGATATATTCTGAACCATACATAGTTACATGTCATAGTACAAATGAAAGTAAGTTATTTGGGTTTGACTTTGACTTTGATATACATGTCCAATATTGCAGATTCAGAATCAATAGAGTGGTGAGAAATACCTGTAAACATCCCAGGATTTTATATTTAGTAGTTCCTGGGGTATTGTAATAGCCTTAAATTTGAATGTATGAAACAATATCCTGTTGGATTGACAAACGATTAAAAAATTTAAATTCTTGGAAGGTACTTGACATATCAATGTAAAATTCTAGAGATACTATTTTAAATCCTCATCAGAGATGGTTGAGCAGAAGGCACCAGATTTTTTGAGATGGAATAACCTAGTACTATTGTCCCTCCTGAGGCAAAGGGAGAAGATTTTATACATCGAGTAAAGTGCACACCAAAGTATAACTGGTATAGTACTGACTGCTTTAGTACACAACCATGATTATAGAAGGGCACTTTGGAAATGTTGAGGAGAGGAGTATGATTTGTCAGAGTACCTGAAAACTTAAGTTGAACTGCCCTAAACCAGCTGAAAGGCTTTGTTTTGTAGCTAATTGTAATGACTGAACCAATACATACTGACAGTGTTTCTGTGTCACTTATTAAGCTATAGGGCCAACTAAACTGTGAAGACAAAAGAACAAGAAACTCAGTGAAAAGTTTACTGGAAAGCATAAGTCAGGGGATGAATACAAAAACAAGTAATCCAAAATTCAGACACCTAATATCCCTTGGACTACTGTTAAATTCAATATAAAAAATGAATAAAGAAATGGAAAGAATATGCAACATATGTAAATTGGCGGGCTGCACAGTGGCGTAGTGGTTAGCACTTTCGCCTTGCAGCGAGAAGATCCCTGGTTCACGTCCCAGCTCGGACCTGGGGTCTTTCTGCATGGAGTTTGCATGTTCTCCCTGTGCATGCGTGGGTTTTCTCCGGGTACTCCGGCTTCCTCCCACAGTCCAAAAATATGCTGAGGTTAATTGACTATTCTAAATTGCCCGTAGGTGTGAGTGTGTGAGTGCTTGTTTGTCTTTGTGTGTAGCCCTGCGACAGACTAGCGACCTGTCTAGGGTGTCCCCTGCCTTCGCCCGAGTCAGCTGGGATAGGCTCCAGCCCCCCCCCCCCCCCCCCCCCCCGCGACCCTAGTGAGGATTAAGCGGTGTATAGATAATGGATGGATGGATGGATGTAAATTGGCATTGAGCAGGTTGCCTTCAAAATTTGACACACCGTACAAAAAAGAGACTTGTGAGGGAGGCCACCATGACACCATGACTTTTAAGTATCCTGAGTTATAGGTGTCTTGGTTACAAGCTTCAGCTGCTGAGATAGGAGAGACTGCATTCAAAAACTGGTACATTTCTTTACCAGTCAAAGCTTATGGGAGAGAAACAAAGAGAAAGCCACAATTGAACAAAGCTCAGATTAAGTCTTGACTAGAACTTGCCAGAAGATATGTAGGAGACTCTAAAGTCAAATGGAAGAAGGATAGTTGGAATGATGAGACCAAAATTAAGCCTTTTTGGCCATCAGAATAGACACTATGTTGGCAGTTGACCCTGCATGGGTTGTAAAGGTAGAGGGTAAAATTAATACAGCATAGTAAGATCCTGAATAATGACCTGATACAGCGTGGAAAAGGGTTCTCGAGTGGCTGGATTTAGAATTTTGAAAGCCAAGAACTAAATCCAATGGAGAATTTGTGACTTGAGACTTGAAAAAGACTTGCAATCCCCATGCAACCTGCCGGAGCTTGAGCAGTTTTGCAAGGAAGAATGGGGTAAAATTACAATGTCCAGATGTGCAAGACTGACTGAGACCTATCCAAACAGGCTTAATGCTGTTTCTGCGATCAAAGGTGCATCTACTTAATGCTGACTTAAAGGGGTTGGCTACTTATACAATCAATTATTTTACTTTTTTTTTTGTTTAATGAATCAACATTACTTTATAGAAACCTGTTTTCTATTGCTGCAGAATGAGTTTGCAGAGACACAATAGTTGTAACCAAATGTACAACATGAATTAAAGTCTCTATCCACATGTGGGACACAAGAGGCTAACTGTATCACTGGTCCTTTGCATTTACTCCCACCATCCACCTCAACCACCTCCTGCAGTTACACTCAAAATTATTCACCCCCCTGAATAGAATCCCATATAAGAGCACTTACTTGCAAATCAGGAGACATCACTAATCATAGGCTTCATTAGTGGCATTTGAAAGTTGCCAGTAATTCAGGCAGCAGTCCTCTGAAACACTTTAAAAAAACATTCAGCAGTGCAGGCTGAGTTGATATGTTGTGACACAGTCTGCCTGCAAAAGGTCGGTGGTGATCAGGCAGCTTTGTCAAACATTCTGGATCAAAAGTTGGAGTCCTCAAAAAGTTTTGAAGAAAGAGTCTTCGAGCAGTCTTCAGAGTATGATGAGAATAATGTTGATTCAATACAGAAGCTGTAAGAACACACATGAGCAAAATCTCGAGATTTTAACTGACTACACAAAGCATTACATCGTCTTATATACTTATGCAAACTTCTTCTGTACACTCCTCTTCTGTTCTGGAAAGCCACAACTCATCGTCTTAAGACCCAATAAGGATGTCCATGATGTAATCATATCAAAAGTTTAACCACCTCCTCTTTTTTATTACTGCTAGGTCAGCATGACCTTGGTTTCAACTCATGAGTGCAGATAAAGAGAGAGCTTGCACTTCCGGCTTTGTTGTCTTATATGGGTGTCCGGTGGGTTGCAGTTTTTCACAGGATTATTTAGTGTATACATAAATTCGGTTGACACGTTAGATTTTGCAGTCTTATCATTGTTTGTACTAAAATCTGATTTAAACAGGGTTAGGGTTAGTGTGTGTGTGTGTGTGTGTGTGTGTGTGTGTGTGTGTGTGTGTGTGTGTGTGTGGTGTGTGTGTGTGTGTGTGTGTGTGTGTGTGTGTGTGTGTGTGTGTGTGTGTGTGTGTGTGTGTGCGTGTGCGTGCGTGTGCGTGCGTGTGTGTAAAAATCTGACAGCACAGTTGTTGGTGCAGCTGTATGGCTCTCTTTCCTGTTACCTAGTAGCACAATCTCCCTTTTGAGGCAGCAATACAACTTGAACCTTGAGTTTGTTTACAGCAGAAGTGCTCTTTAGAGGAGTGGCAATGAATTCGATCACCAAGGTTGTTAACTGTCTGCTCCTCCCTCCCCTTCCCACCTTGCCTGGCATATCCGTGTTTTACTTTAGCATGATTGGGAAATCGGAATGATTAATGAATAAATTTGAAGAAAGAACAGTATGAAAGTAAAGGAATTGCTGAGGTTGGAGCTGTAGTGTAGTTGCTGGAAACTAAGGCTTCTAAGCGGACATATTAACTCGCAGGCAGAATTCACTGGAGCAGTGGACTTATGTATAGCTTTGAGCGATTGTTCCGTCTTCATTCTGGCAGGGAGCACCTGCGGAAGAAGAGGATAGTTGTTCCTCACTCCACAGAAGATGAGGAACTGAGTGAGCTCCTGAAGTTGTATAAAGGCAACAAGATCCGAACAACAAAATATTCTCTCTTATCCTTCTTGCCCAAGAATCTCTTTGAGCAGCTGCATCGCTTTGCCAATGTTTACTTCATCTTCCTTGCTGCTCTAAACTTTGTTCCTGTTGTGGAGGCCTTCCAGCCAGAGATTTCTCTGATTCCTATTATACTGGTGCTGTCAGTGACCGCTGTTAAGGATATTTGGGAGGACTACTGCAGGTTTAAGGTGGATCATCTGATCAACAGGCTTCTGTGTCATGTTTACTGCAGGTAGAGTAAATGCTGTTTTTGTATGTCTGTATGTTCTCCTTGGCTTTAAAATACTTGGCCTAACCTGTAGTTTTTAGAAGAATAGAAATCCCCTGTTTGAGCTCAGATCTTGCTTTAGTGGACTGTGATGTACTATATAATATGCTATGTGTTACATTGGAATGAATTACCACAAAATATTTGACCACCACAACAAAAAAAAATCAACTTATCAGATACCCTCTAGAAATGTTCAAATGATAGTAGATTTTTAGAATACATTTAGAAAGTGAGTCTTGTGATGCACATTTTTTTTACACTAATCATAATTGTCAAGGTCCAGAGGTAGGTAGAGTAGCCAAAGATTGTACTCAAGTAAGAGTAACGTTACTTCAAAATAATATCACTCAAGTAGAAGTAAAAAGTAGTCATCCAAAAAATTACTCAAGTAAGAGTAAAAAAGTATTTGGTGAAAAGATTACTCAAGTACTGAGTAACTGTTTGATTGTAATGTCCGATTTATTTTTTTTAAATGATGTGATCAGACAGACGAAAATGTAAGAAAATGTGCAAATTCTGGCATTTCCAAATAATAAAATAAAAATAAAAAATAGGAAAAATAAACAACATCTTTACAAAACGACAAGTTAAGGCACAAGAAACACAAATTTCAAAATCTCAGTTTTTCACAACATAAAGCTTTTTAAACAAATACCTGTAGTATCTGGGGTCTTGAGACAATTTGACTGTAATTGGCGCTATATGAATAAAATTGAATTCAATTGAATAGTAAGGTAATGTTTTATGTTTGAAGAGTGCAAAGTACTTCCGGTGACAAGATATACTGCATGCTGTATTCCCCCCTCCCCCCACTGTATCACGTGGACCTATCAAGCCTGACGTCACGCTTCACTTTGCCTGTATTAGTAAACAGAAGACAAAAGACGGAGATATCCATGCTAATGCTATGCTAGATCAAATTTCTCGAAAATTCCCTCATTTTTTTCATTCCTTGTCTCCAACGTCTGTAGAGTTCGTGCTGCTATGCTGCCACAGTTCGTATGAGGTCATGTGACTGCAGGGCGACATCTGGGGGCATCTCTCTGGCAAAATAAAGCAGATCTAATGTAGTAAATAAAAAAGTAATGAGTCAAGTGTAGCCCAGTGTAAGAGAGTAAGAGTAGCATTTCTTCTTCACAAATCTTTTTTTTTTTTGAACTTTTTATTTATTGCACATAGATAAAACAGATGAAGATGTACCAAAATCACACCAACACAATTTACAAACTACTCAGTCCATATCTTGTTACCTTCAGTCATAAATATATATATGTCCTTTCCGTACAAGTCATACCCCCGTCAAGATTACATATTTTACATAGATACCAACAAACCTTGAATTCTGACCTCTTATATTCCCTCGCACGGGTAAATAGGCAACCGAAGAGCTACTTACATAAATAAAATAAATACATTGAGGAGAAAAAAAATAAATAAGTAAAATTAAATTTAAAAAAAAACAAACAAACAAAAAAAAAACAGGAGGCATTTAGAGCTCTGGCATCGCTTGTATAATCGGTTTCCATCTTCTCTCAAATTTTCCTAGTTTCACTTGTAGTCTTGCTGTAATTTTTTCCATCATAAAAACCTTTTTTACTCTGTCCATTGTATTATGTTGGGGGGATGTGATTTCAACCAATTGATTGTGATCATTTTCTTTGCTATCAAGAGCAGAACTCTCAATAGGTATCTACAATCTCTGTCTATCAGATCCTCAGGTAATATCCCAAGTATATACAGGGTTGGGTCAAGATGGATATCAACACCCAGGATTCTTTTTATTTCGGTTTTCACACAACTCCAAAAGTCTATGATCTTCGGGCAATCCCAAAATACATGAGTGAAACCACCAACCATGCCACAATTCCTCCATCACCGATCTGATGTTTTACTATATTTTGCGATAACAGATGGGGTGTTAAAGTAAAGCATCTTCATTTTCCACTCAAACTCCCTCCATGTTGGACTGTTTGTTAATTTATGTCCAGATCTGAACGTTTCCTCCCAATATTCATCTGTTATTATTACGTTTGCTTCCAATTCCCATCTTTCTTTAACATCCATATTATTGTCATTAGATTCATATTGTAGTGCTTTATTTATTCTTGAAATCAACCCTTTTTTTGATTCCTTCTCTGAAGATAACATGAACAGTTCTTCAATCTTGTTTGGGTCTTTGCTTATTCTTTCCCATTCACTATGTTTCTGGAGATAATGTCTCAATTGCAAATATTTATACAAATAATTATTTGGTAGATTAAATTCCTGTTTGAGTTGTTCAAATGATTTCAATATTGGCCCTGTAAAAACTTGTGCTATAGATATTAACCCCTTGTTAGCCCATTTCTTAAATCCTGCATCCATAGTCCCTGGTACAAAGTCTGGGTTTTTGGCTATTTTTGTTGCTTTACTTACGGAGCTTGATATATTTAATTTCTTTTGTATTGTCGACCATATTTTCATTGTTTCTATTATCAAATCATTTTTGATTTTAAGCTTCTTTTGCTCCGACCTGGTTACAAATGGCAGTGATTCCAAAGACACATTCGGGCATGCCCTTTGCTCCATCTCCACCCATATTGCATCTTTATCTTTAGTTATCCATAATGTAAGAGCTCTTAGTTGAGCAGCCCAGTAGTAATTCCTTAGATTTGGTAGATTTAGCCCTCCCTTATTTTGGGCGGCTAAAAGTGTCTTATATTTAATTCTTGCTATTTTGTTTTGCCATAGAAATTTTGACAAACTTTTGTCTAGCATTTTAAAGGTGGAGCCAGAAATCATTATTGGAAATGACTGAAACAGGAACAATAGTCTTGGCAAAATATTCATTCTAATTGTTTCTACCCTCCCACTGAGAGTCAAAGGTAAAATTGCCCATCTATCCAAATCTTTTTTAATTTATCAGTTTTCCGTAATTTGCATCATATAACTGTGGGACATTCGGAGTAATAATAACACCCAGATATCTAAACCCTTTGTCAGTCCATTTGAACCCAACCTTTTCTTTTAACTCTACTGGACAATTACCTGAGATCATCATAGCAATCGATTTATTTTCATTCGTCAAATATCCTGAAATTTTTCCGTATTCTCTAAGATTCTCCAACAGGGCTGGTATCGATTGGGATGGGTCATTTATAAGTATTAGTAGATCATCTGCAAACAATGATATTTTATGTTCCACCCCCCCTTCATCCCTTATTCCCAGTATTTGATTGTTTTGTCTTATTGATTCGGCCAGTGGTTCAATACTTAGAGCAAACAACAGTGGACTCAAACAATCGCCTTGTCTGACTCCTCTTTTGAGGTAGAAGAAATCTGAGCAACATCCATTAATTCTGATACGTGACTTGGGGTCTTTGTAAATTATTTTTACCCATTCTATAAAATTCTGGGGAAATCCACAAGCTAATAAAGTCTGGTACAAATAGCTCCATTTCACCCTATCGAAAGCCTTCTGGGCATCGAGACTAAGCATCATAGAAGCCTGAGATTTGTATTTTGTACTTGAAGTAATATTTAATAATCTCCTAATGTTATTTGCGCCCTGTCTCCAAGGAATAAATCCAGTTTGATCTGTTTTAATTAACTTGGTTATGTATTTTTGCATTCGTTTTGCCATTATACTGGTAAGAATCTTTAAATCATTGCAGAGTAAGCTCACAGGTCTATACCCTTCATACAGAGTAGGATCTTTCCCTTCTTTATGCAGGACCGATATGATGGCCTCTGACATAGGTGGGTCTCCAGATGTTAGAATATAAATAAATACTTTGTTCAGCACAGGTATTATCTCCTGAGACTTTTATAAAATTCTCCTGGAATTCCATCGGTCCCAGGTGATTTATTATTTTTAAGAGTTTTTATAGTATCCAATATTTCCTGTTTAGAAACTGGCTGAATCATTTCAGATGCTTCTTCTCTCGACAAGTTTGGTAAGTTAATTTTTTTTAAAAAGGCTTTTGTGTCATTCTCACTGTGGTCAGAGTCAGAATCATCATACAGGCCTTTATAATACTCTGCAAAGGCCTCTGCAATTTCTTTAGGTTTTACTACTGTTTGTTTAGATGTGGGATGCTTTATTTTTGATACTGTTCTATTCGTTTGGGCTTTTCTAAGTTGAAATGCTAATAAGCGACTAGCTCTATTACCCATTTCGTAGTATTTCTGGCTTATAAAACGAAGAGATCCTTCTGCTTTAAATGATAAGAGTTCATCTAATTTCCCTCTAATTGTTTTTAGATCACGAAATATGGATTCATCTGATCTTTTTTTATGTTCCGTCTCCAATTCTTTAATCTTGTTCTCCAATTCTCTTTGTTTTTTTAGTCGGGTTTTCTTCAGTCGGGATGATATTTCTATTATTTTCCCTCGTGTCACTTTCCCTACTTCCCATAATATGGAGGCTGTTACCTCGCCATTATCATTTATTTGAAAGTATTCCTTTAAATGTTGCTTTATTTCTTTTACTATACTTTCACTCGACAGAATAGATACATTCATCCTCCAGCATCTGAAAGGGTGTTCATTACCTAGATCTATGGTTAGGGTAACTGGTGCATGGTCACTTATAGTAATGTTTTCGATTCCACATTTCAATACTTTGTGTATATGTTGTTGTGAAACATAAAAGAAATCTATTCTCGAATAGCTACCATGTGGATTTGAGTAAAATGTATAATCTTTCTTCTTTGGATTGTTATCTCTCCATGGATCAGTGAGACCTAGCTCTTTAGTCATGTTATTCAATACTGTAGATTTTTTTGTGCTTGGTCCATGATCTGGGGGAAATCTGTCTAATCTGCCATTTTGTATTGTATTAAAATCCCCGCCCATCAACAACATCCCCTTTGCTTCACTGGTTATTACTTTAGCTATCTGTTTAAGAAATGTCTCTTTCTCCTCACTTGGGGCATATACATTCAGTACTGAAATAGTCAAGTCTCCTATAGATCCTACAATCATTACATATCGTCCAGTGTTATCTTTAATCTCTTTTTCAACCTTAATTAGTGTACCCTTACCAATTAAAATAGCTACCCCTCTCCTTTCGCCATATGAGGCATAAAATACTTGGTTCACCCATTCCCTTTTTAGTTTTTTATGTTCAGTGTCAGTCAGATGTGTTCCTTGTAGTAAGGCTATTGAACACTGTAATTTTTTCAGTTGGCTCAGTATCTTCTTCCTCTTAATGGGATGATTCAGACCATGCACATTGTATGACACAAGATTAAGCTTATCCATATTATTTCCAAATACGACCCATAAGCTCGACACCTCAAACAAAAGAAAGAAATTAAACAAAAACTTACACAATGAAGAAAACAAAAAAGATACATCTCCATTAGAACCAGAACCAATGTAAAACAGGAACATGAACGAGAGTCTTCCAAAAGTCCCATCATTGGAGAGTGGTGGCGTTTTCTCTCCAGGGAAAGAGCACTATGTGCAACCACAACCTAAGGTTGTTAAAAACTAAGTTTTAAATTCACTCTTCATAAAACCAATATTTCTGTCACTTTAACAAGTAGTACTTAACCTAGCTTCTCTCATGTTCACCAGGTCTTGTAGTGAGGGCAAAGATGAAAATGATTCTCTATTTTTAACTGCTAATTTTTGCATTTCACTTTTGTTTCTATCATTTTTATTTAACTGTTTATTTGTTTTTTTTTGTTGTTCTTACGGTTTCAATAGAGGAGGTGAGTGTTGATTTTACTCCATGAGGGCGTGTACGTCTTCTTCTGTTATGTGGGGCCATCTCTTCCTCCCTCTCTGACCCGTCGCCGTGGTCCAGCCACTCTGCATCATCATTCTCTGCAGCCTCTCCGTCCTGTCTTCGTCCACATTAATCCCCATGTCTTTTAATACAGGTGCCGCTTCCATCAGTGTAGCAAATGTCTTTGTCCCAGAGTCCAAAAACACTTTAAGCTGGGCTGGATACGGAGACTGTGCCTTCACGTTTTTCTCCTTCAGCTTTTTAATGACATCCCTCACCTGTTTCCTCTTCTTTTGAACCTCCGTTGTGTAGTCTTGATTCAAGTAGATGGTTTGTCCCTCATATGTAGTCTTCTGTTTCCAGGCTTGCCGTATCACATATTCCTTAACTTTGTAATCCAGAAAGCGCACAATGATTGCTCTTGGGGGGCTGCGCTGTCCTTGGGTTTAGCCACCAGTGACCGGTGCGCCCTCTCGATACGTATTTCCATGTCGTCTGCGATTTGGATTTTGGCCTTAATAAGTCCAGTTATGAAGTCAATGGTATCATTCTTCTCTGCACCCTCTGGGATGCCGTGAATCCGTATGTTGTTGCGCCTCATTCTTGACTCCAAGTCATCGCACTTGACTGACAATTTGGCCGTTTGCTGGAGTAGGAAGGCAGCTGAGCGCTCCAGTCGCGTCGCCCTGTCCTCCGTATTTCCAATTCTTTCTTCCATGTGCCCCGTTCTTTGCTCAAGGGATGTCGTTCTTTCCATAAGCTCTTTCATGTTCGTTTCGAGCCTAGCCATTGCTCTCGTTGTCACTTGCTGCTTCGGCATGTTCCTGTCTTAATTTGCGCAGCTCCATTAATAAGACGGAATCATGTTCTCCGCTAGCCGACTCTAGCCGCTCTGTCTCTGGGGTCGTTCCCTCTGCTGACTCGGTACAACTTTCCTTTGCACCGTCCTCCTCTCCCAACTTCCCTATCTTAACCATATTTTTCATATATTTTGTTCGTCGACTTATTTTTCGGATTTTCGTACTTTCTGACGTTAGTTGCTTTAGTTAAGAGCTAGATTTAATTGGTTTTCTTCAGAGCTACTTTTCCTGCTACTATCTACAACATGGCGCCACCGGAAGTTCTATTCTTCACAAATCTAATCAAGTACAAGTAAAAAGTATGGCAGAATAAAACTACTCTCAGAAGTACATTTTTTTCAGAGTTACTCAAGTAAATGTAACGGAGTAAATGTAACTCATTACTACCCGCCTCAAAACTCAAGTTAAAATACAAAGAACAAGACTTGCACGTAAACCTGAAGGTAACCTACAATGAAATTACACAGAAATTTACAAAGAATATTTCTTTTACTTTCTGTCTTCTGTGCTGTTAAACCATGGTCAAAGGTGACCAAAAAATTCAGGTCAGGATTTCTAGTAAAATTGCTGCAAAGTAATGATGCAGAACTTCAACAAGCCAAAAGGTCAATGGTTTATTTATTTTTTTTTTTTTTTGCAAATGACTAAATCATATCTGGCAATTTACTACACGTATTTGCTTCACAAAACCTTCCCAATGACTTCTTACATTGTGCCATTTTCTAAAGGGCACAATGTTGACAGTAGTTATGAAAACATTCTGAAATAAACAAGATAGTTCTTTCTATAATGTCTGGATGTAATTTGGAACATTCATTCTGTCACTGAAAACTTTATTCTGTTATTATTAGAAGTAACTAGAAGTAAGAAATGCATGGACTAGTTTTTCTGCATCACTCTGAGACAGGATGTTCCTGATTTTCACAATATTTCTCAGGTGGAAAAAGGAAGTCCTACAGATTTGTTTTATGTGTGAGTTAAAGGACATGTCTTGGTCAAAGATAACGCCAAGGTTCCTCACAGTAGTACTGGAGGACAATGTAATGCCATCCAGAGTAACTATATGCTTTGAAAGCAATTTTCTAAGATGTTTGGGGCCAAATACAATGACTTCAGTCTTGTCTGAATTTAGTAGTAGGAAATTATAGGTCATCCAGGTCTTTATGTCCTTAAGACAATCTTTCAGTCTGGCTAGCTGATTAGTTTCATTTGGCTTCATAGATAAATACAATTGAGTGTCGTCAGCATAGCAATGGAAATTAATACAGTGCTTCCTAATAATATTGCCTCAGGGAAGCATGTATAATGTGAACAGTATTGGTCCTAAGACAGAACCCTGAGGAACTCCATGATTAACCCTAGTTTGCTCAAAAGAGTCATTGTTGACATGCACAAACTGGAACCTGTCTGATAAGTAGGATTTAAACCAGTCCAGTGCTGTCCCTTTAATGCCAATAGAATGTTCTAGTCACTGTAATAAAAGTTTGTGATCGATTGTATCGAATGCCGCACTAACGTCCAACAAAATAAGTATAGAGACCAGTCCATTATCTGACACTTATGAGAAGGTCATTAGTAACTTTCACCAGAGCTGTTTCTGTGCTATGATGCACTCTGAAGCTTGACTGAAACTCTTCAAACAAGCTATTCCTTTGTAAATGTTCACATAATTGATTTGCAGCTGTTCTCTCCAGAATTTTAGAGAGAAATGGGAAGTTAGAAATTGGTCTATAGTTGGCTAAAACATCTTGGATCTAGAGTGGGCTTTTTAAGTAAAGGTTTGATTACAGCAACCTTAAAAGCCTGTGGTACATAGCCGGATACTAGAGAGAGATTAATCAGATCTAACATTGAGGAATTAATTAAAGGTAGAGCCTCCTTGAACAGTCTAGTTGGGATAGGATCTAAAAGACATGTTGATGGTTTGGATGTAGAAACTATTGAAATTAGTTGAGAGAGATGTATGGGAGTGAAAAATTCTAAATATCCATCTGGTCTTACAGCCAATTCTAAAGCATCTGTACTCGATGATACATCTGTGACATTTGTAGGAAGGGCCAGATTAATTTTTTCTCTAATTGTAATAATTTTATTTGTAAAGAAGCTCATGAAGTCGTTACTCCTCAAAGCTAAAGGAATACAAGGTTCAACAGAGCTCTGACACTTTGTCAGCCTGGCTACAGTGCTGAAGAGAAACCTGGGGTTGTTCTTGTTTTCCTCTATTAAAGATGAATAATATGTTGTCCTGGCATTACGAAGAGCGTTTTTATACATTACTAGACTATTTTTACAAGCTACATAAACTTCCTCTAAATTAGTGGAAAACCACTTCCATTTTAAGCAATTTTGCCACAGCAAATTCTGAAATCCCTATCATATCAAGTTTTGCCACCTCTGATGCATGTACCAGGTTTGGTGGATTTTTTTTAAACTTCCCAAGCTCTTCAAAAGCAATATCCTGTTAACTGGCAAACAGCTGAAATTTATTAAGGCTAACATTTACATGCCATTCAATAAAAACTTTGTGAAGGCCTTTTAGAGTAGACTAACCAAATATGATGTTGATCTGATTAATTCTGTAGGAAGAGTTTGTCAAAGTGCAATACCTGTAAATGGCATTAAAGTGCAGCCAAATTACACAGTAAATTCAAAATTGACTTCTCGTTGCTTATGATTTTCATACATGGAGATGAAATGTACTGTGAGGGCTACTTCATAAAACTTTTTTTGGGCAGCTATTGAGCCATTTTGCCAACACTTGTGCAAGAGACATGAAATATTCATCCAAGGCTTCAACACTTTTGACACATTTAAGTTTAGGTTTTCAAGCACCTCTGATGTCCTCAGTAAATAGTGATAATGAAAATGCACCCTATTGTTCACATAGAAATGTTGGAAAGTGCTCTAGATCCTTTCGTCATGTTGTTGTGTTCGCTTTTACTGTAACCTCAAAAGAAAGATCATAAAATCAAAAATGTACTGATCTTTCTTCTTTTTGTCAGTGCTCAAACATTTGACTGATATGCTCTGAATCTTCTCTTTTCCATTGTCTCAGCACACAGAAAACCTATGTTGACAAGTGCTGGATGGATGTGCGAGTTGGAGACTTTGTCCGTTTGTCCTGTAATGAAATCATCCCTGCTGACATGCTGCTGCTGTATTCTTCTGACCCTCGTGGAGTTTGTTACATTGAAACTGCCAATTTGGATGGAGAAACCAACCTGAAACAGAGAGAGGTAGTTTCAGGCCTGCCTCTACAGGTAATACGTGGAATGGATTAATATGTCTTCAAGATATGTCTTAGATAAGTTTTAATCCTGAGGGAAATTAGTTTTTTTTTTAGATAGGTAACCTCAATTTGTACATTTGTAGCTCTAATGAGTAAGTCATTTCCACCTCTAAGGATTGCAACAGTTTACAGTATTCCCTTTTATAATGGTCCATTTCTTAAAATGCACTTCTATTTTCTACAAACTTTTACCATAGTTTAAACCAGGGTTTTCCGATACGTTGTTCACAATTGCCCAGATGATCATGAAGGTAGTATTGGGAGATTGAAAGTAGAAAAAAAAAAAAAAATGATGTTGGTTGTTATCGTCCATCCTCCCTACAGCATTTGCCACGTGATGTACAGGGCAGACAGTCTGAGATCTAATTTTTTTTCCTGGCACACAAGTCACTATGCATGTGCAGTCAACCGCACAAGGTACTGCAAATTCCAGTGAGCCAACTAGTGACTTAGCCTTTCAAACTATTTCTACAAAAGAAAGCATAAAAAAAATAAAAATGAGTGCGGGGGCCGAATTAAGTAATAAACCGAAAACTTATCACTTCCATGCGGAATGGGAGGAGGACTTTTGTTTTTCCACAAAGTCATATTCAAAGTGCATTTGCTTGATCTATCAATCGACCATTGCTATTCTGTGTTACGTTTTCTAGGAGATTCAGGTGCAGGAAAGGAGATGGAGCATGATGGTTTGAAACAAGGCTTTTATTTTACAGAATGTTATGCATAAGCATACAAGAACTACAAGTGTTACCAGGAAACTACAACCGGAAGTTAACCAAAAAACAATATTACCAAAGATACGAATACTATGAACCCTCCTAGAGGATGGGAGGAAAACTATATGAGCAGGAAAGAACAAACCCACGGAAGGTAACACCTAGGTAGGCTCGAGCGAAACAAAACTAGATAGTCAAGAGATACTAACCTGATAAACACTACACTCCAAAGAGTAAAACTAAGCATTCAAAATACTTTCCAGAAGAATCTACAATAATACAAGGCAGGGCGATACTAGAAATACTAACCTGAACACGACAAGATCAGAGAACACTAGATAAATTCAATAAGCTAGATTTATACAAGAAAACATGAATATACACACTACACGAAGAACTATAATACAGTCTGGGTCTGCAGGTGACTGGGACTTAACTGAGAAGAAACAGGTTGGGGTCTGGGTTTCTCCAGGCTGGGCTTGAGCTGGTGTTGAAACTGGAACAGCTGTAGGAACCACAGAGTGCGGGAGGTGGTTGACAGAAGACTGGGTGTGACTGTCGGAGCGCAAACGGGACCCGTCTAATTTCTGGAAGGACCGGTCGCGTCTATGATGTCTGGAACAGGAATGGAGAAGACGGTTGGGCTGAACGTGGAAAAGAACAAGAGAGTTGTTAAGTCAACACAGAAAGGATTAGAACATAATCTGCAATTGAGAATATCCTCAAGAAAAGCTATATTGGGCCATCTCACTGAGAAGAGGAGTGAATTGCGTGCTTTAATGGATGATGATGCAAATGTGGAAAACATAAAAAGTGAACTGTTGACCAAATATGAAGGACTGATAAACGAGCTCAGTGAAATAAATGTGCATGTTAAAGACCTGTTTTGCCAGATAGGATGTGAAGAGAACATGAACACAGATCAAAGGGATTGGTATGAGCCAAGAATTTCTGAGCACCTAAACTTTGTGAAAGATGTGAATGTATGGATACAGGCGGCTAAGCTGCGCCAAGAGGAATCTAAGAGGATCTCTGATGAGCTAAAGCCTGAAGATAGTGTGTCTGTCACATCCAAGAAATCCAAAAGGTCTAAGTGTGTCAGCTCTGCTTCAACAACATCGTCAGCTCATTCTGAGCACTTAAAGATTGAGCTGGAAAGAGCTGGGCTGTTAGCCAAGACGGCGGCATTGAAAAGAAAGCAGGCTTTAGAAGAACAAGAGCTACAGCTCAAGGCCGAAAAGGAAGAGTTGGAGCTACAAGCCGGGCTTGCTGCAGCTGATGCTCGATTGGCTGTATTAAGACAATATGAAGGTTCAGAAGTGTCAAGCAGAACCAAAGGAAGTAAAGTGGATGTTTTAACGTCTGCTCCATTGAAGCATGTCAGCCACAGTGAGGGTGGTGTAGTCAGCGGTGGCAATCAGCATAGCCACGTAGGAAGAAGAGATGCAGGTGACCACATGATACAAGCCCCTGTATACTCTGTGGACAATTCTGTTCCTACAGATAACTTGGTTACCGTCATGCAACGCCAAAATTACATTACAGAAAGCCTCATAAAGCAACAGAAGCTCTCTACCTTGCCACCTCAGAACATTCCTGTTTTTAAGGGAGATCCAACAGAATATCGTCTCTTCATAAGAGCGTTCGAACATAGCGTAGAGAGCAAGACTGAAGATTGCAAGGATCGCCTTTACTATCTAGAACAACATACGAATGGACAGCCTAATAACATTGTGCGCAGCTGCTTTCACATGGACCCAGAACAGGGCTATCGGGAAGCCAAGAGGCTTCTGAGAGAACGTTTTGGAGATAAATACAAGATTTCCATGGCTTACCTGGACAAGGCTTTAAACTGGCCTGTGATAAAGACAGACGATGCCAAGGCACTCGATTCATATGCGCTCTTTCTCATGAGCTGCTGCAATGCGATGTCAGAACTTGAGTATTTAGAGGAGATGGAAAATGCTGCCAACATGCGCATGATCATCGCAAAGCTTCCCTACAGACTGAGAGAAAGATTCAGGAGTGTCGCCATAGATATTCAGAAAAGGCAGGATCGCCGCACAAAGTTCAAAGATGTAGTAGCTTTCATCAACGCGCAGGCGGAAATGGCATCACATCCTGTTTTCGGTGAAATCCCAGGACAAACAAGATGCCAGTCAGACAGTAAGACAGAAAGGTCAAGTGGAAAGAAGAATGTCACAATACTAGCCACCGAAATCAGACCTCAGAAATCTGAGAAAGGCGCTGGCATTGGAAACAAGAAAACACAGGAGAAATGAACACAAGTGAACAAGGCCTTCAACAAACCCTGTATTTTCTGCCAGGGAGACCATATTATGGAACAGTGCAAAAAGTTGCAAAGAATGTTGCATAAAGAAAAGTTGGAGTTCCTCAAGAGCAAAGGACTTTGCTTCAGTTGTCTTACAGCAGGACACATGAGTAAGGTCTGTGAAGAGAAGAAGAGCTGTCAGATATGTTCTGCAACACATCCTACGCTCCTACATATAAAACAGAAACCCAAAAACTTACCAAAGGAAGAGGCTTCAGAGGGGGATTCTGAGAGCGAATCTCAGAGGGAGGAGCAAACCGTGGTCAGCGGATTCGTGGATGCAGGAGACACAAGCTCCCAGACTGGGGCTGGGGGTACGGACAGTATCCTCGCCATCGTTCCTGTGAGAGTAAAGGCAAAGAAAGGCAGCAAGGTGCTGACTTGTTATGCGTTCTTGGATCCAGGGAGCAACGCTTCTTTCTGCACTAACAAGTTGGCCAACGACCTTCACCTGCAAGGAAAGAATGTAAACATTCTGCTCACTACAATGGGAGAACAAAAGGCAGTATCCTGCAAAGCTGTACCAGACCTCGAAGTGAGCAGCCTTGAGGACGATAACTTCATTGAGCTTACGGAGGTTTTCGCTCAAAAGGCTATCCCTGTGAGTAAAGAGAACATCCCAACTCAAGAGGATGTGGATAAGTGGCCACATCTGCGAGGTGTACAAATTCCTTTGATCAATGCAGATGTTGGCCTTCTGATTGGAACCAATGTAGCAAAGGCCTTAGAACCAGAGGAGGTAATCCACAGCGTCAAAGATGGGCCGTATGCAGTACGCACAGCACTGGGATGGACCATAAATGGACCGCTGCGTGAGAACATCAGATGCCGGACAAAACAGGGCTACCCCCTAATCAAAACGAATCGCATCTCTGTGGCTTGACTGGAAGAATGATGGACTCAGCAATTCAAGTGTGATTTTCCTGAGAATGCTCAAGGAGAGTGTTTGGAGATGTCAAAGGATGATCAGCTGTTCATGGACAGAGTTTCTGAATCAGCCAAGCTGGTCGACGGCCACTACTCTATTGGTTTGCCACTGAAGAACAATGATGTGAAAATGACCAACAACAAAGCAGTGGCAGAACAACGAGCACTCAACTTGAAGAAGAAGCTTCAAAGAAATCAGACATTCAAGGAAGACTATGTTAACTTCATGAACAAAGTGATCAACATGGGCTATGCCGTTAAAGTACCAGATGAACAATTAAACCGGAGCGATGGAAAGGTGTGGTTTATCCCGCATCACGGTGTCTACCACCCTAAGAAACAGAAAATAAGGGTGGCGTTCGACTGTGGAGTTTCGTACCAAGGAGCCACACTCAACGGACAATTGTTGCAAGGCCCGGACTTAACAAGTAGTCTGATCGGTGTCTTAACAAGGTTCCGTCTGGAACAGGTTGCAGTAATGGCAGATGTGGAATTAATGTTCCACCAAGTCCAAGTCCCACCAGAAGATGCCGACCTTCTCAGGCTCCTGTGGTGGCCAGAAGGTGATGTCTCCCAAGAGCTGCAAGAATACAGGATGCAGGTTCACTTATTTGGCGCCACCTCTTCCCCAAGCTGCGCCAGCTATGCATTGAAAAGATGTGCTGAAGATAATAAGGACAGGTTTGACGCAGTTGCAGTTGACACAGTCTTACATAATTTCTATGTTGATGATTGTTTGGGGCTGCACAGTGGCGTAGTGGTTAGCACTTTCGCCTTGCAGCGAGAAGATCCCTGGTTTGCGTCCCGGCTTTCCCGGGATCTTTCTGCATGGAGTTTGCATGTTCTCCCTGTGCATGCGTGGGTTTTCTCCGGGTACTCCGGCTTCCTCCCACAGTCCAAAAATATGCTGAGGTTAATTGATTATTCTAAATTGCCCGTAGGTGTGAATGTGAGAGTGCTTGTTTGTCTGTATATGTAGCCCTGCGACAGACTGGCGACCTGTCTAGGGTGTCCCCTGCCTTCGCCCGAGTCAGCTGGGACCCCGCGACCCTAGTGAGGATTAAGCGGTGTATAGATGATGGATGGATGATTGTTTGAAATCAGTTGCCTCTGAACAAGAAGCAGTCAAGCTACATCAAGACTTGACGGCCATCTGTCAAGCAGGAGGATTCAGGCTGACAAAATGGATGACAAACAGCCGGAACGTGTTGTCAAGCATTCCACCAGAGGACAGGGCAACAGAAGTTAAAGACCTGGATCTTGATCGAGACGCACTCCCCATCGAGAGGGCTTTGGGAGTACAGTGGTGTATCCAGTTGGATGAGTTCAAGTTCCACGTTAACGTCCAACTGAAGCCTCTCACCCGAAGGGAAATCTTGTCAATGATGAGTTCAATTTATGACCCATTGGGTATGTTGTCTCCTGTCGTACTGCTTGCCAGAAACATCCTGCAAGAACTGTGCAGACTGAGAACGGGATGGGACGATGCTGTGCCAGATCATCTTGGACAACAATGGTCAAGGTGAATGGAAGAGCTTCAGCATCTCACAGACTTTGGATTGGAAAGGTGCTTCAAGCCACCAGAGTTCGGAGCCACAGTGGAGGCTCAACTACATCACTTTAGTGATGCGAGCGAAACAGGCTATGGTACTGTCACATACCTAGTCCAAAAGAGTATCAGCAACCAAATACACTGCTCATTTGTCTTGGGAAAGCCAAGGGTTGCCCCACTGAAGTCCACAACTATCCCACGGTTGGAGCTGACGGCGGCTGCCTTAGCTGTGAAGGTGGATGTTATGCTAAAGAAAGAGCTGCAGCTACCACTTAGAGAGTCCAAGTTCTGGACAGATAGCACGGCCGTACTCAAGTATATAGCGAATGAGAACATCAGGTTTAAAACATTTGTGGCTAACCGGATCGCTACTATCTTACAAGCCTCAAGAGTGAAACAATGGTGCTACATAAACACACAGTTGAATCCAGCTGATTTCGCTTCCAGGGAGCAAAGAACGAACATCTTCATTCATAACAAAGTGTGGATCTCAGGGCCTGCCTTCCTCAGCAAGTCCGAACTAGAATGGCCAGACAATCTGGATCATCAAGAGGAGCTCACAGTAACAGATCCTGAGGTCAAGAAAAGCATACTCGTTAATGCTACAACAGTAAAAGAAAGGAGTGATGGAATGCAACGACTAACAGAATACTTCTCTTCATGGATACGGCTCAAGAAAACAGTAGCGTGGTTCACTCGAGTCAAGGGAATCCTGCTGAACCTGTCAAGGAAGAGAAAAGAGCTGTGTGAAGTATACAAGGATCAAGTACAAATGAACAAAGAAATGGCAAACTACAAGAAGAGTCTCAAACAGACTTACCTGACTGTGGATGATCTGTGACAAGCCGAGCTGGATATCATCCGCTACTGTCAGCAAAGGAAGTTCCAAGAGGAAATATCTGCTCTTCAGAGAAAAGAGACAGTTAAGAAAGGCAGTCGAATATACAAACTGAACCCACAACTTCAAGAAGGAATCCTTCGCGTTGGAGGGAGGCTCAGTCGAGCATGTATGCCAACAGAAGCCAAGCATCGGATGCTTCTGCCCAAAGACCATCACGTTGTTGATCTGATTCTTCAGGACGCACATGAGCTTCTGGGACACAGTGGATGCAATCACGTCTTGTCTCACATACGCCAAAGATACTGGATTATAGATGCTCCTGCGACAATCAGGAAAATACTGTCCCGCTGTGCTGCTTGTAGAAGACAACATGGTGCGCCAGACACACAGACGATGGCAGATTTACCAAGAAACAGGGTCGTGCCGGACGAACCACCTTTCACTAGAAGTGGCGTGGATCTGTTTGGACCATTTGACGTGAAGCGTGGAAGATCATCTGTTAAAAGGTATGGTGTCTTATTTACATGCCTCACAAGTCGTGCACTCCACATCGAAATGGCAACGTCGCTAGACACAGACTCCTTTATTCACGCTCTGCATCGCTTCATCGCAAGAAGAGGTCAAGTGAAGGAAATGCGATCTGATAATGGGACCAACTTCGTTGGAGCCGACCGCGAGCTCAAAAAGGCTATAAAGGAGTGGAACACTTCACAGATTGAGGATAGCTTGCTCCAGCATGACATCAGATGCATGTTTAATCCACCATCCGCATCACACCACGGGGGGGGGGTGTGGGAGAGAATTATCCGCTCCATCAGAAAGATCATGACTGCAACACTGAGAGAACAAAGCTTGGATGAGGAGGGCCTTCAGACGTTCTTCTGTGAATGTGAAGCTGTCCTGAACACTGGGCCTCTTACCACGCCTTCCAATGATATCGACGATCTGGAAGCTCTCACCCCACAGCACTTGTTGCTATTGAAGACTCAACCCGACTTACCACCGGGACTCTTCAAGAAGGACGATATCTATATACGTAGAAGATGGAGGCAAGTCCAATATATGAGCGACCTATTCTGGAAGCACTGGACCAAGGAGTATTTGCCTCAACTACAGACAAGACAAAAATGGAACCATCCATCATGAAACTTCATCTCAGGAGACGTAGTCTTGATCGTCGACGACTCAGCACCTAGGGGATCCTGGCTGATGGGAAGGATCATTTAAACTATTGAGGATGAGCATGGAATGGTCCGCAAGGTCCGAGTCAAGACAAAGACTAATGAGCTTGAGAGACCAATAATGAAGCTCTGCTTACTTCAAGAAGCAACATGAGACTGTTTCTATAGAATGTTATTTAGTACTACTCAGATGAGAGATGTTCCGAGATGAAAGATGTTCAGATAAGTTGTAATTGTTTCTCCTCTAGAAAGCAATTAGGGGCTGGGTATGTAGTGGCTAAAAATGGAGTAGCTTATTGAAAATATAATGTAATATGATTTGAGTTTAATTTTTATATGATGAAGTTTGATTATGTGTGTACATGTTGATGAAAAAGGCGTAGTTGCCCTTTAACGTCTCAAGCGTAGATGCAGATGTTTGTTTACGTTTCGTTTTATGACAGCTCTGTCTGTGCTCGATAGAGAAGCATACAGTTTTCTTACCTGCGTCCAGCAAGAATTACAAGTATCTTAGCCAGCGGCATTTTTCCTGTCTGTGGAATTACATTTTGGAGAACAAAATAAACCGGAGAGTTTATATTTTTTCTTTAATCATGATGTGTCCGGAGTGGATCTGTGGGTTCGGGCAGCTGAACTAACTGCGAGCACTGCATGTGGAAATACTTTCTTGCAAACGAGACTCAGTGTAAGTCAATGCAGATTCTCACGGGACATAAACCTCTTCAGCTGGGTCAGTCTTTCTTCAAGCCATCTTGGACAGTTAGTGTTACTGGGCTTGGCACCCAAGGTTTCACAGCCAAATTTTGCATTGTAATGAGATGATTAGTGTTGCACACTTCACTTATCAGTGGCTGATTAGTGTTTGTTGAAAAGCCTCTGCTAAGGGGAAAATATGAACAGAGCCCTGAGAAGTCTTTGACAGCGGAGAATGTAGCAAGTCTTTGACAACAGCATTCTCCAACAAGAGAATCTGTCTTGGTGATTCATACAGTTATCCAATCAGTTAATCATGTGGCACAATACAGTGCGTAAAATCAGGCATGGGTGCAGTTCAGGAGCTTCAGTTAGTGGGCAAAATGTCATCTCAATTACTTTTACTTTGGCATGATTTCTGTGCCAAATGGGTTTGAATATCTCCTGAATTGCTGAACTCCTGAGATTTTCTAAAATTTTCGAAGACTGGTGCTAAAACTGTTTTGGGACAAGAACCATCTTTTAGACCAGAGCCGTCAGAGAAAATGACTAAACTAGTCTGATCTGACAAACACCATGGTAACCCAGATAACTATTCTTTATAACTGTACTAAGCAGGAAATCCGTAGTATGAACAGTTGTTCATTCATACACTCAGTACTTGATTGGGGCTCCTTTGCCAAAAATTACTTGAACCTATCAATCAATCAAACCTTTATTAGTCATTGCACACTTTCATATACAATGAAATTTCATTTGAGCTGCCCTGCCAATGACAGCGCCGGCTGCTGCGCAGTGCTGCACACACCTTTCTTGAGGAAAAAAGAAAAAGACATGTTGGGATCTGGGTAGGGATAGCAGAGGGTAAATGGGGAAAAAAAGGCTCGTTGTACCAAATGAAACCTCCAATGTTGGGAAATTCAATTTGAGAAGGAACCTAAAAAAAAAACAAAAAAAACACAACAGGCAAAGCATGACATAAGACAAAGATAGTTGGGATAAGGATGTGGGGTGGTGGAGGGGGGAGCACAGCACAGTTAGTCAGTTCCTGTGCAGCAATTTCTGCGCACGGATTCCTGACCCCTGTGCATAGCAAGGGAAGCTTGTGGAGGCGGGGGGGAGGGGGGTATGGGCATGTCTGTGTGAATGTTTAACTCAGTCCTCAGTTCAGTGAGTCCGATGTTTGTGTATGCGTGTAGCCCATCTACTTCCATCTCAGACCCCCCCCCGGTGTCTCAGTTCGCGAGGGTGGGAGCGTGATAACACAGCAGGTTGCTATGGAGACGTCCTCGGTTGGCCCGGTCCAAAAGTCAACAGATGTCCTTGGGAAAGTGGGGGGGGGGGGGGGGGCTTTAGGAGAGCTATCTCTTGGCCATGAAACTTCCAGAGGAGTTTGTTACTGTTCCAGGGGCACCAGAATGTAATCAGTTTCCTTCATGTTTAGGCGGGGGAGAGGAGCAATTTCACCTTACTCCTACTGCTCTCAACAGTTTTAGACCCCAGCTGTAGTGATTTTCACCCTGATGGCTTCCACTTTGTGACTCACATCAACAGTCACACCAAGCAAATTGTTCATCTTACGATTGAGTTCGTCATACCGAGCATCGGCAGCCATGATCCGATCGTTTGCATAGACCAGCAGTGTTTGGACGTCATTTCTATCTGCGGTCTTCCTGATTTTCCAGAAGCTCAGGCCAGTGAACAAGCCAATTATCAGCAGGCCTGTCATCATAAATCCGAATATATAAACATCTTCCACATCCTCCGCGGATAGGGGTGCCAGGCACATGATCCCCTTCCACTTCCCCCAGGCGTCGATCATGTAACCAGAGGCGAAACTCCCATCCGGGCAGGTAGGCTCCCCTAGGCCTGTGCTGTTTGTGGCAACAATCTTGTCAATTGTGTTGAGAGACCAGTTAATCAATTCCATGATCGGTGTTTCGAAGGTCCAGTGCCAAGCGATCGCTCTAAGTCAGACAGACGAGACGAGACAGAAGTGCAGCAAGCAGAAGACATGAGGGTGTGGGGAAGAACAGAGATAGATACGGAACGAGGAAAAGTGCAACTGCCTCTTACGAGAGCTGAGAGCAGATACAGATCAATGTGGCATTACATACAGGCAAATAGCCCATCCTGGAAGTTATAAATGCCTGAACTTGTTTTCAGCATTACTCAGAAACAGGATGTTTCTGATTTTGACAATATTACATAGATGAAAGAACGTCGTCCTACAGATTTGCTTCATATGTACGTTGGAGGACACATCCTCATCAAAAATAACTCTGAGGTTCTTTACAGTAGAATTGGAAACCAAGGCAGTAACTATCTGGTGAGACAGTGTGTTTCGGAGGTTTTAGGGTCAACTGCAATAACCTCAGTTTTGTCTGAATTTAAATGAAGGAGAGCTATAAGCCATAATCACAACTATAACAAAAAAAGGCCTGAAATATTTCACTTCACGTGTAATGAATATAGAATATATAAAAATGTCACTTTCTTAAATAGCTGATAGAAAATATTAAACTTCTTCACAATGTTCACATTTTTCGAGATGCGCTAGTATATGTGGATTTATCTCCAGTTTTGGTCGGATTTTTATTTTGTGTGTGTGTTTTGCAGGGAGTAGAGTTCACCCCTGAAAGCTTCTGCAGTCGCATTGAGTGTGAAAACCCCAAGAATGACCTCAGCAGGTTCAGAGGTTACATGTGAGTTTCTTTTCCTCTTTCAGTGATCGAACACATATGGGTCTCAATCTGAAATCATTAAATTTTTTGGAACAATTTCTGCTCATTGTGTCAAGTACTTACTGAGATGTGTATATATATTTATTTTTTTTTTAAATTTGAGGCCATCTTTGAACAACAATATCTCAGGAAATATTTAAGATATAATACAATGATTACTATGTTTTGAAAAATTTGAGAAAATGATTTGCTACTGCACCAGCTCTTGACTTCCACAGCATCACTAAGTAGAGTATGTGTCAGACTTTGACACTGTCTCAAACATTCTTTCAGTTTTCCTCCAACTATGCTTGTTATCTGTTTTGTATCACAGAGAGCATTCCAGTGGAGTTCGCATTGGCCTCCAGAGCAGCAACCTCCTGCTTAGGAGCTGTACCATTCGCAACACTGAGACTGTGATAGGCATTGTGGTTTATGCTGGTAAGAGGACAGTCTTGTTTTTAACATGTTATCAAATGTCAGTTACATTGACTTTTTTCCCAACCATATTTGAAAGATGTGGTCTGTTTTAGTTTTCAAAATCCTGCAGGTGTATTAACATAAAATTTGACTCTCTTAAATCTGTCCTCCAAAACAGTCATTGAACGACTGAACAAAAGAGATGCAAAATTCACTCGAAAAATAATTTTGCTTCTGTTATGTTGCTCTATTTCCTTTCCTTTTCCTCTTTTCTATCTACCTTCATGAATTGGAGTCAACTTCAAAAATCACTGCTCCATGTGCCTTGGAGAACTGATGATGATTTAAATGCATAAGGTGGACAGACAAATTATTGTATAACATATTAATATTTTTAAGTAATGCACTTCATATTAAGTTGTTACGGTAAATACAGAAAATTGTTCATGGCACTATTTATGAAAGCATTCTTACTTAAGTTTTAGTGCCCTAAGCATTTGTGCAGTATTCTATATTTGCTTTGCCTTCATGCGAACTTGATCTGCATGTTCAGCCTGAACACACGTGTATAGGGATTCCACACCTGACCTGTTTTGATTCAATTCAAATAGAGGTTTGTGTTTTGGGGTGTCTGAAAGCTGTCAGTCAAATCTTGGACTGGTTCCAAGTTTGAGATATCAAAACAAAGCAGAAGAACCACAAGATTTTGTATTGTAATTTTACCATCCATCCATCCATCCATCCATCCATCCATCCATCCATCCATCCATCCATCCATCCATCCATCCATCCATCCATCCATCCATCCATCCATCCATCCATCCATCAATGCATTGCCTTGCCAGATGAGATATGTATTCTCTGCAGTGAGTTCTGGGTCTGCCCTGGAATCTCCTTACAGTTGTATTTGCCCAGAAAATCCCCCAAGGAAGCCACCCAAGAAGCATCCTAATAAGATGCACGCACCATTTCAGCTGGCTTCTTGCAATGTGTATGAGCTGCAACTTTGCTCTGAGCTCCCTCCAGATGTCTAAGGTGTTCACCCAATCTCTAAGGCTGAAACAAAAAGAAAAATATATATGCATTTAGAGCACGTTTATATGCGATCTCATTCTTTCCAGTACTACCCAGAACTCATGACAATAGGTAAGGATTGGAACGTTGATGGTCTGGTACAACACTCGCATTACTGCTGACACCACACTAATCCACCTGTGCAGCTCATGCTCCATTTTTCTGTCACTCATGAACAAGATTGAGAGACACTTAAACCCCTGGAGTTGGCTTTGACTCTCATCCCAGCCACTTCATGCTCACCTCCAAACTGTCATAGTCTGCACTGAAGACTGATGGCATTGTAGACTGACCATAGGAATGCAGTTTTAACATAGATTCTAAAACTTATGTTTTAGTTGGGCAGGCACACGAGGACAAGCACATTACACAACTTGACATGTCATTTTCACGGTGGCTGCCACTGTTACTGTAACCAGAGGTGGGTAGAGTATCCAAAAACTGTACTCAAGTAAGATGTAAAAACTAGTCATCCAAAAAATTACTCAAGTAAGAGTAAAAAAGTATTTGGTGAAAAGACTACTCAAGTACTGAGTAACTGTTTGATTATAATGTCCGATTTTTTTTTTTTTTTTTTGAAATAGCGTGATCAGACGGACAAAAATGTAAAATAATGTGCAAATTCTGGTATTTCCAAATAATAAAATAAAAAAATTGCAAAAATAACATCTTTACAAATTGACAAGTTAGGGCACAAGAAAAACAAATTTCTAAATCTCAGTTTTTCACAACATAAAGCTTTTTAAACAAATACCTGTAGTAAGGTAACGTTTGTATGCTTGAACAGTGCAAACTACTGCATGCTCATAGACTGTGTATGTGCATGCTGTATTTCAATCCCCAAGCACCCTCCCCACCCACCGCTGTATCACACGGACCTACCAGCCAGACGTCACACTTCACTTCGGCCATGTTAGTAAACAGAAGGCAAAAGATGGAGATATTCATGCTAATGCTATGCTAATGTTGTCGGACTCCGAAGCAACATCAAACTTCTCGAAAATGCCCCCTTTTTTTTTCATTCCTTGTCTGCTACGTGTGTAGAGTTTGTGCCGCTATGCTGCTACAGTTCGTATGAGGTCATGTGACCTCAGGGCGACGTCTGGTGAAAAGGAGTCACGTGATTATTGTTGCTTCGTCTGATTGGTGAAACACAGTCATGTGGTAGATCCACTGCGGGCATCTCTCTGGGCAAAATTAAACATATCTAATGTGGTAAATTAAAAACTAACGAGTCGAGTGTAGCTCAGTGTAACGGAGTAAGAGTAGCGTTTCTTCTTCACAAATATACTCATGTAAAAGTAAAAAGTATGACAGAGTAAAACTACTCTCAGAAGTACATTTTTTTTGAAAAGTTACTCAAGTAAATGTAACAGAGTAAATGTAACTCGTTACTACCCGCCTCTGACTGTAACTAAATGTTAGCAAGTTGATGTCTTCAGGCCAAGACTGGATGAATTTCTAAAGTTTGGGCAAGTTTAAACAGTGTTCCTTTGAGTTACAATTCGTGATGGGAATGAATCAATCAACTGCCATTTATAATTTAATTCTCAAATCAGTTTGAGAGTTTTGCTAGTGATGTGCCACCACAAGAATGCCTCCTGTCACACTTAATGCCGACCTTCAAAATGTATAGCTATACTTTTCTTCCATATCCATCCATCCATCCATTATCTATACACCGCTTAATCCTCACTAGGGTCGCGGGGTCCCAGCTGACTCGGGCGAAGGCAGGGGACACCCTAGACAGGTCGCCAGTCTGTCGCAGGGCTACATATAGAGACAAACAAGCACTCTCACATTCACACCTACGGGCAATTTAGAATAATCAATTAACCTTAGCATGTTTTTGGACTGTGGGAGGAAGCCGGAGTACCCGGAGAAAACCCACGCATGCACAGGAAGAACATGCAAACTCCATGCAGAAAGATCCCGGGAAAGCCGGGACGCGAACCAGGGATCTTCTTGCTGCAAGGCGAAAGTGCTAACCACTACGCCTTCTTCCATATCCTTTTGTTAAAAATATTTGTTATTCAAATGACCAGACTTAAGCTGTACCAGATGGGAAAAAGCACCACAAGTTTTTTGACAGCAACACAGAGTTTACACGAACAGGTTTGTTGTAAAAGCACATAAATTTAAAAAAAAAAACTGTTAGAAACAGGAATTAATATACGTTGCAGCTGTGTATAATGTGTTATAATGACTGAAGGATAAAACTATAGTGCTAAGTGCTAAAACTAGAAAGAGGAATGAGTGAATTTAGGATGCCTAAGTTGTGTAACCTCCTGCTTAACATTCAGCTTTGCAATTGTACTTTCTGCAGAAAATGGGGTTATATAACTGAACATGGCTGCAGTATGTTTTTCTCTTTCTGTGTCCCAGGTCATGAGACTAAAGCTATGATGAACAACAGTGGGCCGAGGTATAAGCGTAGCCTGCTGGAAAAGCGTCTGAACACAGACATCCTATGGTGTGTGGTCCTCCTCATCATCATGTGCCTGAGTGCTGCTATAGGTGTGTACCGATGCTTACATGACACACCTCGTCATTTCAAAATGCAGCACTGAACAGCAGCAGTTTCTTTCAGTGTAAAACAACACACAAAAGCAGTAGAGAGCCAGTATTTCCATGGAAACCACTGTGTCCAGCCTCCTAAAAAGTGAAAAAATTACAGTAATTTCTCCTGAGATTAAGGAATTCAGCCATGTCCATATTTACCTGCTCAGTGCAACCCCCCCCCCCCCCCCCCCCCCCCCCATGTGTTTCAGGTCATGGCCTCTGGCTGAAGAACCTCAAAGACCCTGTCTTTCAGGTTGATGACACATCTCCTGCTTTGGCTGGATTTTATGTGTTCTGGACTATGATCATTGTGCTGCAGGTATGTTACATAGTTTCAGTCCTAGGCCAAAGATAGCATTTTGCACTGTAAATAATTTCTATTATAAGCCCAAATTATAGATCCATCAAACAATTTCTTTTTAAAATGAAGAAATGTTTAAATGGTTTGTATAGACATAGAGATTAACTGTGTTTTCTTAGATTTCAGCGTTTCAAATATGACACCTCAGCAATGGGCTTGCTATCTAACATCATAACCTGTAATGACAAACCTACTAAATCTGATGGAAGTAATGTTAAACAATAAAATTCATATATATGTATATATATATATATATATATATATATATATATATATATATATATATATATATATATATATATATATATATATATATATATATATGTATATATATATATATATATATATATATATATATATATATATATGTATATATATATATATATATATATATATATATATATATATATATATATATATATATATATGTATGTATGTATAAATACATATATAAATACACACACACACATTCATACACAGTTCATATATATATATATATATATATATATATATATATATATATATATATATATATATATATATATATATATATATATATATATATATATAAATACATATATAAATACACACACACACATTCATACACAATTCATATATATATATATATATATATATATATATATATATATATATAGATAGATATATACTATATTGCCAAAAGTATTCGCTCACCCATCCAAACAATCAGAATCAGGTGTTCCAATCGCTTCCATGGCCACAGGTGTATAAAATCAAGCACCTAAGCATGCAGACTGCTTTTACAAACATTTGTGAAAGAATGGCTCGTTCTCAGTGAATTCCAGCGTGGAACTGTGATAGGATGCCACCTGTGCAACAAATCCAGTCGTGACATTTCCTTGCTCCTAAAACTGCCACAGTTACAGCTCTAAGAATTTTTTTATGGAGGATCTCACAGACAGGGACCTCCACCCGATGTTCCCAGTTCATCCTCACTGCTCTTTGGGTGACCAGGTTGATCTGGCAGCCCTCCTTACCATTAGATCAAACTCACCCTTAACTGGTTACCAGCTCTGCTATACTCCTCATCTGAGTGGCCAAGACGCTCCAGATCTAATATTATAATTTGATCACAAAGTTTTGTGGCCAGTTCATGCTTTTTACAGAAATACAGTAACAATCTGATTCAGATCCGGCAAGCTGTTCCTTCCAATGTCCCTCCTCCAGGTTTCTCCATCATTGCCCATTTTAGGGTTTAACTGTCATCTCCCTATGCAGAATCACTTTCCAGAATCCATCCAGAGACTTCAAGAAAGTGGGTGCACCAAATTTCCGTCCGGTGCTAAGCACAGAAAACAGTTAGGGCCATCTCCTCAGTGATCTTTAGTTGCAGAAAAGAACACTTTCATTCCCTGAAAAGAATTCCAACACAGTGGTGCTCAGCTAGAGTCTTGTGACTATCACCCAAATGGAGGAGAATATGTTGTCCCTCTCTTACAATGTTACTGTCTAAGCCAAGAGGTTAATGCTTTTGAAGCACTTCTTTGTGCTTGAAGGCTTGAAGTGAGTGAAGTACCATCCAAATGCCCAACACACAATTCAAACTGTGACCAGGATTTTTAGACAAAAAGAGAAGCAACATTTTTTCTTTAATATGCTTCATTTCCCACAGTTTTTACACCAGGAACACAGAGCTACTGTTTTACTTAAATTGTAGGAGTTTGAGAGGTGCACCATGCCAAATTTATTTTAAGCCCCAGTCTGACTCTGAAGAATACTGCCGGTAATATCACCACTGCAACCTTAATGATCTGAAAATGGTTACATGGAGCCTTTACTATATACTTATTACATGTTCAATCAAATTTGGTTGAGTTACAGCGAGTTACAGTTTTATAGGCACTTGTAATGCATCATACCAAAGGAGTAATTAAATTCTGTCCAATAGGTGCTGATCCCCATTTCTCTGTACGTGTCCATTGAGGTTGTGAAACTGGGTCAAATCTATTTCATTCACAATGATTTAGCCCTGTACAATGAACAACTGGACTCCAGGATCCAGTGCCGGGCCCTCAACATCACTGAAGACCTGGGTCAGATCCAGTACCTGTTCTCTGATAAGACAGGAACATTAACAGAGAATAAGATGGTGTTTCGCCGCTGCAGTATCTATGGGGTTGAATATCCTCATGAGGAAAACGGTAAGAACCAATATTATTGCTCATATGCTTTAAAATTCATGTACCTCTGTTGGTGCCATATTTTCAACATATTAAGCAATTCTGTAATCAGATCAGTAATCCAAGGAAACCAGTGAGAGGTTACACAAACAAATTGTTTGTTAAACAATAGACATTTTCTTTGGTAAATGTTGATTTTACAGTGCCACTTTTTCTAGATTATCATTTTGGCGAAGTGAAAAAGCTCAAAACAAAAATATGTTGGGATTGTCGAGAGGAAACATAACTTAAACGTCCAAATAAAAATGTAGTGATAGCTTTGGTGGTGTTGTTTCAACTTGGAATCTCCGTGCCACATTTCACCTGTTTTCTGTGCAGAAAAGCAGTTTGACAAGGTGACCGTATGATTTTAGAGGCTGGAATTCTTGGAATGATGGAGTTTTCTTTGCAGCTGACAAAATCTCTCTTTATTAGCAGCGGGGGTTTATGTGATCACATGACTCTGACACATACAGCACAGTTTTAAACCTGTACTTAACATTACACTGCAATTGGGTAAGGAAAGCATTTTAGCCCCTATGGTCCTGTAAATGCGCTTTTATGAGTCTGTGTTGCTCTGTGTGACAGGTCGGAGGCTGGAGGTGTATGAGGCAGAGAAGAATGAAGCAGCTGGTCAATCTGTCACTCTGAAGTCAGGCCACAGTGGGAAATCTCTGAGCTGTCGCTCCCTTAGCTGCAACCGCAGTTCTGTGTCTCTACACACACTCACTGCTGAGTCAGCAGAGGAGGACGACCAAGTGTCCAGTCATGTCCAGCCCAGGACCAATGCCTTCTGCAGCCGCATGGTAAAAATCTTACATACCACAGATACATCAGTATCTGTGTGTTTGCTTTACAAAATTAAGAATCAGTTCAAGTTTATGCAGTGTAATTTGTCCTTTGCACTGTGTTCACATGAATGGCAATCAGTATGTTTTTGCTTGTCTTCAGTATTAAAAGATAAGTCACATAAAAAGGTAAATAAGATTTTTTTTAAATAAATATATATTTTGTAACACAGCCATTCTGCAATCTGGCCATTTGTTGACTGCTGTAATAATTAGGAGATCATACATATTTACTCTGGAAGAGGAAGTGAACTGGGGGGAATGTGGATAGAGAAAGGACTGGTGCGCCATGGGGAGACTAAACTGGGAAACAAAGTTAAACAGCGTCCTGTGGGGAAAACACTATAGCAGAACCAAGAGTAATGCTCAGGAAACAGAAAATGCAGAAACTCTGGAAGCCTATGAGAAATAATTAACGGAGGGTCGCTATAATTTTGAAGACAGTTCAGACTTAATCCTAAGAATATGATTTATGTATGAGATGGAGAACTGACAAGAACCAAGTAAGACAAGGCTAACATAGCATAGCATAGTCTTCAGTATTATTCAATATGACAAAAAATAAATGAATAGTTGTGTCCAATCTTTTGAATGGCACTGTATGTTAAACATCACATCTACTTTACACTAAATTGGAGTATTCCGAATAGAACAACTTTTGGGAGTGGTAAATGTTTTCTCTTTTTAAAGACAAAGGAGGTGGTACCAGACCCTCAGCTGGTGCGGAAATTGAACTTGCTTTGCTCTCCTGTGGTTCACTTGAGTGACTGCTCATCTGAGAACACTTCCACCCTGGAGCTTAGCTACATCACTGACTTCTTCCTGGCTCTGGCGATCTGTAATACTGTGGTAGTCTCTTCGCCTAGCCAGTCTCCACATGAGGTGAGCACATGACATGGCAAGTATTTCATTTCTGCTTTGTACTTTATTAATTTATTTACATTGTAATTTTTTTGAAATGATTTACTAGGTAGATGAGTTTTGCTTTTATCATTGATTTACTGACCTTCCATTGTGTATATTAAAAAATCAAGCATCCTTAGTTGCTGATATCACTTAATCAGACTGTAAAATGTTGGCTTAACTGCCAACTTTGTTCTTGTTTTATGTGACGTAGTGTCGTATTCAGAATGTTTAAATCTATTATTGTGAAAGCCACTTCAACTTGTTCAAGATCTGACTAGGAATTAAACGCTGGTTGTCTGAATTTGCAGATCAGATTCTGTGTACAATGTGATGTTTCAGTCAGTTTTTATGGTGAAGGGAGCTGATTTGGGCTTTTGATTTTGAAAAAAATGTAAAAAATGTGGCTGCACAGTGGCGTAGTGGTTAGCACTTTCGCCTTGCAGCGAGAAGATCCCTGGTTCGCGTCCCGGCTTTCCCGGGATCTTTCTGCATGGAGTTTGCATGTTCTCCCTGTGCATGCGAGGGTTTTCTCCGGGTACTCCGGCTTCCTCCCACAGTCCAAAAACATGCTGAGGTTAATTGATCACTCTAAATTGCCCGTAGGTGTGAATGTGTGAGTGATTGTTTGTCTCTGTATGTGGCCCTGCGACAGACTGGCGACCTGTCTAGGGTGTCCCCTGCCTTCGCCCGAGTCAGCTGGGATAGGCTCCAGCCCCCCCGCGACCCTAATGAGGATTAAGCGGTGTATAGATAATGAATGGATGGATGTAAAAAATGTTTTCACTTTGCCATTATGGATTCATGTGTGTAGATGGGAAAAGTGTGCATTTTATGAACTTTGAATTTATCATGCTGTATGATCTAGAAAAAGTGAAGGGATTTGAATACTTTCTGGGGTGTGTTTTGAGCTGTTCAGCTTTGAGTCCACTCGTAGATGTTAATGTCATGTTGTCTTTTTCCAACAGGCGTCTGAAATACGAACACCTCTCAAGTCCTTGGAGGAAGTTAAGCAGATGTTCCAGCGCTTCAGCTTCTCTCCTTTCTCAGCCCTCACCTCCCACTCCCCTCCTCAGATCAAAGACAGCCCTCAAAGCCGTGCCAGCAGGCTGTTTACACGAGAGAAAACTGGCTCCCTCACTTTCTCTACACCCCCTAAGAACTCCACGGACAGGTCAGACACAGGCCAAGAAAGCAAACATGAAACTGCCAGCCTTAAGGGTGAGCTGGACTCATCTGACAGAAGGGAGAGAGAAGATGTTGTACAGATAGAGGATAATTTTAGGGACACAAAAACAAACCCTGACATGGCCGGGCAGGGTGTGGAAAACCTGAATAGAGAAATGGACTCTGACGGTGACACTCATAGTGAATTGCTGTATGAAGCGGAGAGTCCTGATGAGGCAGCTTTGGTCCATGCAGCCCAAGCATATTGTTGCACCCTGAGGGGCCGCACTGCAGAGAGCCTGCTGGTGGATCTGCCAGGACTTGGCTCTCTGGCTGTCCCATTGCTACACATTTTGCCTTTTGACTCTAACAGGAAGAGGATGTCAGTGGTAGTCCGCCACCCACTAACAGGACAGGTAGTGGTTTACACCAAGGGAGCGGACTCTGTAATCATGGACCTGGCTGAGACTCCTAAGGGTAATTACTTACTCACCACTGTTTGTTGTACGCTTAAGTGGATGGTCTACCTTGACCCGTCATGAAGCAATCATTGGGATATTCTTAAAAATAGAGATATTTTCATATTTAGGGATCTGTGCCCATCAACAGTATGGGAATCTACTGTCTTTACTCTCAGAACTTACTCCTGCTGTCTGTTCCCAGAGCCCATACTAAACTGGTCAAAAGAGTGTTTATACAGTGCCACTGATGCTTTGAGTGAGTTGCAAAATTGCCTGATTCTAAAGAACTGTACTAACTTGAAGGCCAAGAGAAGGATTCTGGATTAGGGCCCAAAATACAGCCCCGACTAAAGGACGTTTTCTTCTGACTGATCAAAAAAAATATTACAATTGTATTTATAGTCATATCTCTCTGTGTCACTGTATTTCTGTATGCCCTTTTTTCCAGGTGCAGAGCATGCTCAGGAGATCTACAGTCACATCAGAGAACAAACGCAAAACCATTTGGATTCCTATGCCAGAGAAGGTCTCCGCACACTCTGCATCGCTAAAAAGGTACCACTTCTGGAAGGCGAAGCAAAATGGTATTGTATGGGTGGCCTTGGTAGTTCACCGGGTAGAGCGCACACACTGTGTACTAAGAGTACTTACCACAGTGATACTGGTTTGAGGCCCCTTGCTGCATGTCACCTCTCTTATCTTTACCTCCTTTCCTGTCTGTCCTTTGCATCCCAATGTAGTAAAGGAAGCCAAAAACTGTCTTCAATAAATAGCTGTGTTCATAATTTTTCATGATTTCACTTTGAAGACACAGTATTACAATCATGAAATCCTTTAGTTTGACTCAATCCTTTTGAGTTGGAAACAGTTGCCAAGAATTTAAATTAGAGATGAGCAGTGCACCCTAAGACAAAGTAGGCTGTAAAAATTTGAGGGAGATATGAAAAACTGAAAACATAATCACCTGCTCTGAAGCTACATCCTTCAGATTTGCAGTTATTGACCCCACAAACCTTTGTAATTTTCACTGTATGGATGCAAATTTTAAATAGCTTTCTTAACCAATAGTTGGCAGTCTAATCAATCACTTAATCAATAACACAAAATTAACTTGATAAACATAATTGCATTTCCTAATAAAACTGCTTTGAATATTTTCATGTGACATTTATATGTAATTTAAATTGTGTAACGGTTAAAAACACATATTTTCTTTTTGCTTTTAATAAATTATTGGATGTCTATGCTACATTAAAATTACACAGAAAACACTAAGGGGGTGTGTTGCATTTCAGTGTCGTACAGAAGAGCGCAGCATACACCTGGCAATACTATGCATGAATCACTGCTATTTTTCTTGAGGAGGTACAAAGAAGTTTCACTTTTTTTCTTTTTTGAGATGCAAACACATTATCTGTGTCAAAATAAAGAGCGGCAAAGTGTCCACTTACTGCTTGGAGGACTTGACAAGATTCAATCAAGACATGCTAAGGCTGTGCATAACTGATCAACAGTAACTGGCATGCGATACGTGCTGATCAGATTTCTCTTTACTTAATCATGTTACTTTGAAGTCATCTAAACACAGACAACAGCATTATTGTAAATTTGATGATAACAGATTACAACTTATGAAATCCCCCCAAAATCAATCTCAAAATATTATAATATTTCAAAAGATAAAGATCAATTTAAAAAGTATTTAGAATGCAGAAATATCCAAACTCTGAAAAGTATGGTCATGTCTCTTTCAATACTTGGTCAGAGCTCCATGCTTGAATTACTACAGCAGTGGGGCATGGCATGGAGGCAATCTCCTCAGGGGTGAAGGAAGCCCAGGTTGCCTTGATAGATTGTTGGGTCTGGTTTGTCACATTCTCCTCTTGACAATATGCCACAGATTTTCTATGGGGTTCAGATCTGATGAGTTGGCTGGCCAATCTAGCACTGTAATGCTAGATTGGCCAGTGAACCGTTCCGAGTGGTTTTGGCAGCGTGGAGAGATGCCAGGTACTGCTGGAAGACAACATCTGCATCTCTAAAAAGTTCTTCAGCATATGGAAGCATGTAGAGCTCCAAAATTTGCTGGGAGATGGCTGTATTGATTTTGGATTTGATTATGCATGGTGGAACAACACCAGCAGATGACATGGCACTAAAGCATGACTGACAATGGAAACTTCACACTGGATTTCAAGCAACTGTAATCCTGTGGCTCTCCACCCTTCCTCCAGACTCTGAGATCTTGATTTCCAAAAGAAATACAAAATTTACTTTCATCTGAAAAGAACACTTTGCACCACTGAGCAACAATCCAGTTATTTCTCTGCGTAACCCAGGCAAGATGCTTCTGACATAATTCAGGAGTTGCTGGACAATAGGAATTTGATACTTGCAGACAATTTCTTGGTCACGTCTGAGTGTGGTGGCTCTGGATAGGTCCAGCCTCAGTCCACTGCTTGTGTGTCTCTCCTGCATTCTTGAATCTGCTTTTCTTGACCATCATCTCAAGTCTGCAGTCATCTCTTTTGCTTGTGCCTCTTTTTCCAACTTCAGTTTCCTTCCAGTTAACTTTCCATTACTATACTTTGATACAGCATTCTGTGAACAGTCACCCCTTTCAGCAATGTGGTTTTGAGGCTTGCCCTCCTTGTGGAGAATGTTAATGATTGGCTTCTGCACGACTGTCAAATCAGCAGTTTTCCCCATGATTGTGGTTGTGCGGACTGAACTAGACTGAGAAGTTAAAGGCTTTTTTACAGGTTTTGAGTTAATTAGCTGATTGTTTAGACCTCTTCTTAGGAGTCTGTGAGAATCCTAAAAAGATGGATTGACGACATTGACTTTGTTGGAGTTTCATGAGCTGTACGCCATTAACATCAAAGTTAAAACAAATATATTCTTGAAATATTTCTGTTCATATGTAATGAGTCTATGATATATACAATTTTCACTTTGAGCAATGTCTGACAAAAAATATTGAACTTTTTCTACCATTTTCTAATTATATGAGATGCACCTGTAGATCAAAAATGAAAGCTGTTGTCCTGTATTTCTGCTTTCCTGTCCCTGTGTATTTTAAGTATTGAGTCATGTCTTGACTTGACTTGACTAGACTACTACTTTGTTTTGTGAAGGAAAGTCCATCAATCAATTTTGACCAGCTGATTTGCAGTATTTACAACATATGCTGTGCAGTTTTAAGTGATGGATTATTTCTGTTGGAAGCTGTACAAAGAGACACTCAGAGGGATTGAGTCTTGATAAACACTGACAGGTAATTAGTGCCTATAACAATGCATAGCTGATTTTTAAGCTCAGTAGTTACTTTCAGCAGTTTATCCCTTTGTTCTTGTCTGTGCATCTCCATTTTTGACTTATTCATGAAGTAGAGTCATAAAGCCATGAGAGCATTGTCCAGTTACATTCTTAGTTCCATTAAATGCTTTCAGACTTGCCGGAACTCTTCTAAAACGTGGACTACCATCTACTCTGTAGTAAATACACCTCTGCATGTAAGCATATGTGTGTTGTGCTGAGAAACTGTGTGTTTTTTGTCTGGAGCAGTGTCTAGATGAGGAAGAGTATGATGTGTGGTTGAAGGACCAGCTGCTGGCAGAGAGCAGCATAGAGAACAGAGAGGAGCTGCTCCTGGCGTCAGCTGAGAGATTGGAAACTAACCTCACTCTACTGGGTAGGACAGCTGCTCACTGCAACACACACACACACAGACCTCCACTCCTGTATCAGAACTGGAAGCAGTAGAACCTAATGGGCTTTCTCTGCATATGTTTGAGTTCAGGTACCACAGGGATTGTTGACAGACTGCAGGAGGAAGTCCCAGAGACCATTGAAACTCTTCAGAGGGCTGGGATTAAAGTCTGGGTTCTCACTGGAGACAAACAAGAGACTGCCATCAACATCGCCTATGCCTGCAAACTTCTCCATGCCAATGACCAATTGCTGACAGCCAACTGTGGAAGCAAGGTCAGTGGCTGCACGATAGTAGCACTGCTTTGGGGCTTGCTGGGAAAAGTTTAGATGCTTATCAACAGCTGCTCTTTTGATCTCTCCCTGCCTGTGTAAGTACAAACTTCCTACATATGCTGTAACCAGACTTTTTTGTCTTGGGACTTTTTTCTTTGTGGGGGAATTGTGGGGAAGAAGGAATACATTATCCTATTTGCTTATTCAACGCTTTGGCCCAAAGCTATTTTTAAATAGCTTAAATAGTTGGCTTAAAATGTAAAGATATACAAGAAACCAATACAATACAACTGTTCAATATGTAAATTATAAAAGACCCATTTCCCCTTAGGAGAAGAGGAAAAGCGTTGAGAAGACATAATTTGAAATACCGTGTGTGTGTGTGTGTGTGTGTGTGTGTGTGTGTGTGTGTGTGTGTGTGTGTGTGTGTGTGTGTGTGTGTGTGTGTGTGTGTGTGTGTGTGTGTGTGTGTGTGTGTGTGTGTGTGTGTGTGTGTGAGAGACATTAATGTCAGAAAATGTCAGGGTCACAAAATAATTAGGACTTAGCCTCCTAGGTAAATGAAAAAATGTAAAAGTAATTTCATGGAAATTGCACCATTATTTATGTGAAATACCAAGCAAATAGTCGAGTGTGAATTTTATTCTGATCTGCTGAAGAAACGTCAATAAGGACTTATATATGCTGATGCTGTATTTCATCTAAATCCACCAATTAATCTTTAAATTTTCTTTTCAAAAATAGTTGCATGGCCCACAAGACCAACAGTTGATACTTTCTTCAAACAAAAAAAATAGCTCAGTTCATGCACAGCAAAACCATTGTGATGAATGCATTTGTTTTAAACACTGTGATAATTCTTACACCTTCTGTTCCTTCAGAATGCATGTGCAGCTTTACTTGAGGAGCTCAAACTGGAAGTCCAATGTGGTGAAGGTAGTATGACTGACCTGACTGCAAGAGTGGAATCCTCCTTAGGCAGTGTGGCTGGATTTATTCTGGTCATAGATGGCCGGACTCTTAACTGGGCCCTGCAGGAGGAGTTGAAGAGCAATTTTTTGGAACTGACCTGTAGATGCAAGGCAGTCATTTGCTGTCGGTCCACTCCACTGCAGAAGAGCCAAGTTGTTCAGCTTATCCGGGACCAGCTTGGTGTCATGACCCTCGCTGTGGGTAAGGACACAGCCTAGAGGAAAACTGCTTGAAAGTTGCTTGTTAAGGATTATTAGTTAAATATTTTTCTGATAAATGTTTAATTGAAATAACTGAAGAAACCTCTTGAATGAGAGGTGAAACATCTTCAAGAACCAAATAGAAATGTCTAGTTGCCCTCTGCTGAAGCTGTTATGTTCTATATGACGTGCTAAACATTTGGTAGAAAAGTTCATGTTTTCGTTTAGGTCGCATTTGCGTTCTCAGAAAAGAGTATGGTAGATGTTAAGATTCAAACAACTGCCTGAAATACTTTGTACCAACCTGTTAAGACAGAGGACACTTAAACATTTTTTGTCAATTTAGGTGATGGAGCCAATGATGTAAGCATGATTCAGGTGGCAGATGTGGGCATTGGGATATCTGGTCAGGAGGGAATGCAGGTATTGACACTAACAAAATACTAATAAAATGACACAGGTTTATACAAATAATATGATGGTATCCTTTGTTAGTACATGTTTAATTCAGCTGCTACTGCGGAAACAGTCACAGAGCAAGCACTTAAATCTACACTATCGGTCAAAGGTTTTAGAACACCCCAATTTTTCCAGTTTTTATTGGAAATTGTGCATGTTAATGTCTAATGTAATTGTACTCTGAAATGAAAGCATAGAACAAATTAACAAATGAAGATTTTTAAAAAATCTATTTAGAAACCAAAATGTATTCTAACTTTTGATTCATCAAAGTATCCACCTTTATCAGATATAACAGCTGAACACACTTGTGGCATTCTTTCCACTATGGAAATCAGATATTTTTCAGAAAATTCTGCCCAAGTCTGTTGCAGAAGTTTCCATAAATGTGTGGCACTTGTGGGTTGCTTTGCTTTCACTCTTCTGTCCAGTTCATCCCAATCCAGCTCCATGGGGTTTAAGTCTGGAGACTGTGCTTCCACTCCATGTTTTCAAGCTTACCATCTTGTTCTTTTTTCCTAAGGTAATTCTGGCATAGCTTGGACTGATGTTCTGGATCATTATCTTGCTGTAGGATGAACCCCTGACCAACTAGAACATACCAAAGGGTTCTGCATGGTGCTACAGAATGCTGTGGTAGCCGTTTAGGTTCAGGGTTCCTCTCACTCTGTACAAGTCACAGACGCTGGATCCAGCAAAACAACCCCAGACCATCACACTTCCTCCTCCATGTTTGACAGTTGATGTCACACACTGAGGAACCATCCTTTATTCTACTCGATGGTGTAGAAAAATCCTGCGTGATGAACCAAACATTTCAAATTTTGATTCATCAGTCGATAATACCTTCTTCCAGTCTTCAGTAGTCCATTCAGAGTTTTTCATGGCCCAGGCAAGCCTCTTTATCTTATTCTGACGTCTTAGCAATGGCTTTCTTGCTGCAACTCCACCTGTCAAACCTTCAACTTCAAGTCTTCTCTTCACATTTGAAACTGAGACTTGCTTGCTATGACCACTATTTAGCTGTGCTTGCAGCTGTTGTCCTGTGAGCTGCCTATCATGCAAGTTATTGACTCTCACAAACTTGTCTTCTGATTCTGTTGTGGCTTTGGGTCTTCCAGACCTCTTCCTGTCAGAGTTTCTCCCAGTTTTGCCTTTTGATGGTGAAGAAAACTGGATTCAGTGACACTTTGACTTTCTTCGCAATTTCGCTGTAAGAAAAACCTAAATTTTTAAGTGTTATTATGGTCTGTCTCTTTTCTATTGTTAATTGCTTTTTCCTCATCATTTTTATAGCAACACACTACTTTCTGCAGTAAAACACTGTTCAAATAATGATCTCGAGGGTATGGTGCCACGTTTCCAATTTCCATGGTTCCAACACTACTTTCATGCAGACAGAGGAGGTTGTAAGTAATCAAGAAAAGTTGGGACACCTGTAGGATTTAGTAGCACCAACTTTCAAGGGTTGATCAACCTCCACTGCTGCAGAACAGCTTTAAGTTGTTAACCCATTTCTTGTTCCCTGACAAAGGCCTTTTTGTATTATTTTGTAAAATTTTTCAGTTTTGGGTAACCTTGCCATTTTTTTTTTACCTCTGTCAGTTCACCATTTACCTTTGTACCATTTGAAGCTATTCATTGGACTTGAACTACTTGAATTTCAATTTAAAAAAAATGGAAAAAAACAAGGTGCTCTTAAACTTTTGACCTTATATTTTCGTATATCTCTAAATATGCCAAGGTTAGTATTACAATAAACACATCACATATCTGCCTCCAGTCGTGACATATTAAAGAAAACAAATAACGGGAAAAAAACTGTCTTAGGAAGGTGTTGGGCCACTACATGCCACCAGATCAGCTTCAGTGCTCCTTGGTGTTGATTGTGTGAGTCTGGAGCTCTACCAGAGAGATGGGACTCATTATTACAAAAGATATTCCCTTATTTGGTGTTCTTGATTCTGGTTGAGAGCCCTCTTTAAAACTTGTATGTTACATGCCATGTAAGTCACATCATCCTCATACCCATCAAATTCAGTGACCCATCACATGCCCTATGGATGGAGCATTGTCATCCTGGAAGACACTATTCCCATCAGGATTGAACTGTTTTCCTTAAGGATAAAAGATGATCATTTAGAACAACTTTTGTATTGCGTTGCAGAGACCAGGACAAGTAGACCAAAACCATACCAGCAAATAACTCCCCAAAGCATAACATTGCTGCCAAATCCACTCACAGTAGGGTCAAGGGTTCAGGTTTTTTGCGTAATATGTTATATATGTGATATTGCAGTTGTCTGTATTTTTTTGTTTTCCCTTGCTAGTAGGAGCTTAAGGAGGTAAATGCCATTTGCCTTTGTTGTAATATTTTTGTCACTGTGCATCATTCCTTAGGCTGTCATGTCCAGCGACTTTGCCATTTCCAGGTTTAAACACCTTAGTAAGCTGCTGCTGGTTCATGGACACTGGTGTTACTCTCGTCTTGCAAACATGATCCTCTACTTTATCTACAAAAATGTGGTGAGAGTTCTTCAATAGCTTTGGAAAAATCTTTGTAAAATAGCTGTTCACTGGAAAGGCCTCCGGGTTCTACAGTTCAATTCTCCTGCATCAAATCAAATTTGGCTGTTCAGTTTGCTCTTATAGTTTTGCAGTTGTTATTTATTAAATGTCTAGCCTAGGGCTTAAGGGGTTAAAATGTCTGTTGAAAGCAATTTTTAGTCCCAAAGGACATCCTAAAACTATTTGATTGAATTCTCAAAAAACAAAACAAGACCATGTACTTTGCTCACCCGATTTTTGTCTCTACACTTCTTGTGATTCTTTTGACTTGCCTTAAAACAAATTTATAGTCTGCTACAGATTGCGACCAAGATTTTATCAAACCTATACCACATAGTGTCACTTGATTTTTCAAGAGTCCCCTCATTGCAGGGATGGCCCTGAGCAGATGGAAGAAGCTGAATAAATAAACAAAACTAAAAGTCAAATGTATATGATTTTTTTATTCACTACATTATCAGTATAGTCATGTGCATATTGGCATCTGCATTTAAAACAAAATTTGTCAGTTATCATGCACAAAAGCCTTTGTTCTCAACCAATTGTGCAGCTATTCTACAGTACCTTGTTGAAAAAGCACTACAAAATACACTTAGGATAAAAACAAATCAATATGCTGTCTGTCTGTGTCTACAGATGTATGTGAACCTGCTATTCTGGTATCAGTTTTTCTGTGGTTTCTCTGGGAGTGTCATGACCAACTCTTGGGTTCTCATCTTGTTCAACCTGATCTTCACTTCCATTCCTCCCCTCATCTATGGAATCCTTGACCAAGATACACCTGCAGACACTCTGATGGAGCAGCCTGAGCTCTACCAGGCTGCACACACTTCAAAGGTGACTGCATACACACAAGAGACACCACGCACAAACAAGCAATTTCAAAACATTGTAATCACCACTGCTGTTTCATTCAATAAGGTCAGTGTTTCTACAAAGATGATGTTTTATGGAAAGGGACATAATGAGTTTTGAAATGGTGCCATGGGGCACCAAAGCTCTGCTCTGAAACAGTAATACTAGCAACATCAAATTCATTTCATGTCAGTGACTTCTCAGAAACAGATGTATACCAGATATGTAATTACAGTTTTTCTCAGTCGCTTTGGTACATTTCTCAGATCAGAATTGAAATTGTCAAAACTACTTGTTCAATCTTCACATCATTGTGTCACTTGTGCACATCAAAAAAGCAGTTTCTCATTTCTTTGAACAAGTTGCAAATGCTTTGGTACATCCATGCAAATGATTTTGTACAATTCTCTGTACGAGACTGGCTTTTGCAGGTAATCCATGGTGTTTTGCTATTTGTACAAATTGTTTTGAGAAATGCACTTACTGTTTTGCAAATGTCAAGGACGATTTGAGAAATGTACCAAAGCGACTGAGAAAAACTATAATAAAATAAGTCAGTGTTAGGGAATTCTGCCATGTCAAAAGAAGAATCAAGAGGCAAACTCAGAGACACTCTGGAGACTCAGTTGACTTATGTTGAGAATAAGGTTTACTGAATTCAGGAGAAATGATCCAGCGACTAACACAGTGATGTGAGCACTGGCAGCATCAGTTCTGAGGAGTCTCTCTGGCCTTGGGTATATATACAGTTGGAAGGCATGCCATGTTTAGGTTACAATCCAAATATGGTGACAGCTTTGTCTGTTCAGGAGCACCATCTGGACAATAACATAACTTTGTTTTCCTTACAAACAGTTGTCTTTCACTCCTATATATTCTCCAGCAAGCGTCTGTCTCAGGGTCATATTAGGGACAGAGAGAGCACAAACGTGTTTACATCCTCAATTTAAGAGAAACATGGGTCAAGGGTGACATCCTGTAGAGTAATTTGGGGTGACTTGGTACCTACACTTGATTTAGGGTGACTGCAGTTGGCAGACACACTGGCATTGGGATGTCATAAAATTAACAGCTGAGGAGCCACCTCAGTTGTCAGAATGTGAGTTAACTTTTCCTTACCAGATCCCTCCATTTTAAGATCAAACCTAAACTTTAAGCAAAAGGGAAAATTAATATTTGGCAAACCCTGACCAGAGAGCTCTGGAAAACCGATTATATAACATTTGAAACATACAATTAAGAATATAATTGATCATATTCTCCAGTACACTTTGAAATTCAATTAATAATATAATCAATCACAGAGTAGATGTTATAGCTCAACTAACAGACTGTGAGCCTCAAAGGTTTATGCAGGTAGGAACGAAAACCCAGTGGGACAAAAATTCCCTACCACCCCCCTATAAGCTTGGAAATAGTTTGACTAAACCAAATTCATGGGGTAGAGATCTGCATAACAGCTCAATAGCCTGTCTCCCTAAGAGTTTCAGTTGGTATTCAGGCAACACAGTTACTGTCATGTTGTTCATGATGGTCAAGAATATAAAACACAATATAAAACTTATTATAAGGTATACTTGGTGATTACAATACAAACTCATAAATGTAAGCTAGATGTGACAAGATTGTGTATGAGGTGTGTGTTGTGTTTGTATGTATATGCATATGTCGTGTGTGTGTGTGTGTGTGTGTGTGTGTGTGTGTGTGTGTGTGTGTGTGTGTGTGTGTGTGTGTGTGTGTGTGTGTGTGTGTGTGTGTGTGTGTGTGTGTGTGTGTGTGTGTGTGTGTGTGTGTGTGTGTGTGTGTGTGTGTGTGTGAGTAAGCAGTTGCATCCCTCTAACTGATCTGGTCTAAATCATCTTTTATTCATTCCATTCACATAGTGGGAACGATGTTTGAGACCCTCCTATTTCTCAGATCAGCGCAACTCAAATGAGTACAATTATGCAATGTATAAATCAGTATACAGCAACACATCTAGTAAAAATTCATAAATCACAGTAAAATGTTGTTAAAATCATTGATTAATTTTAAGGTATATGCTTTGTTCACAGTATAATTTCCAGTTACTATTAAATCAACATTCAATATTATTCACCCAGCAATCACTATCTTTTATACTGATATTTAAATCTACATTTTACATGGGAACCCACTCATCCAATTCTATATTACCCACTATTTATCTATCATGAATTTAGTCACTTGATCAACAGTAGTACTTGTTGCACACTTCAGCACACATTTTATCCTATTAACATTAAATGAGACTGCAAGTAGTAAGCAAACCACTAATTTTATTGTTAGTAATCTGACCAGGCCTGCACCAAAAGATTCAAACAATCCTGAAAAGTTTCTAAAGTCAAACCCGTGTAATTCTTTCAACCTTGAACTATTACTTTGCAAGTTCCTCCCTGAGCGTCCAGGAGAAGGACAAGTTCCATCCAATTTTATAGACACTATCTTTTGTGTGAAGTTTATTTTTTAGTTTTATTTAGTTTTAGTGTTTTATTCTGTCATTTGTCTTGTTTATTTGAGATGTTCTTTTTTTTTGTTAATGTTTTGTCTTATTTTGCGTAGTTTTATTTTATTTTAATTTTAATTACCTGGCTCTTTGGTGTGATAATTCTCTTAACTTTTTCCACTTTTAATTTTAACCCTCAATACTAATTTTAATTTCCAAATTACCTATTTCTCTTGTTTGATTTTATGTGCTAAACTAGCTAATTACATAATTTAATTTATTGTCAGTTTTACTATTTCTTCTAGTTTACAGTTCTTACTTCTCTCCTATAATTTGCTCGATTATCTATGTTTACATCTTTTTTCTTTTTTTTTTTACTTTTTATTTTACAAATTTTATTTTACAACAAATAAGAACCTCAAACAAACAAACTGGAGTGCTACTGTAGTGAGGATATACATTTTACAAATTTTACAACTGAGTTATATAGTGTGTCCATTTCTCCCATCTCTTCTCAAATTTGTCTTTAATAATGGGTCATCTTTTCCATCACGTAGATTTCGACCATAATTTCTCTCCATTGTGTCACAGTTAAAATGGCACTTTTCATCCAGTTCCTTGTTATGGTTTTCTTGCAGGCCAACAAGATCACTCTGTAGAGGTAGATATCCTCCACACGTACCTCCTCTTTAGATGGTAGACCCAAGTACATAGTCCGTGGATCATTTGATATCTTGTAGCCAAAGATTTCCTCAACTACCTTTACAATATTCTCCCTAAAGGGTCTAACATTTGCACAGTTCCAAAATACATGAGAATAACTGGCATCCATATTACCACATAGTCTCCAGCATGGTTGTAAAATTTTACGCTGCTTACTTTTGATGTATGGTGTTATAAAATACCTAATTATGTTTTTCCAGCCATATTCCCTCCATTGTCTGGAGCTGGATGAAGCATGTTGTAAAAGGCAAATGGCATGCCAATCTTCCTCTGACACTTTTAGTTGTAATTCAGTTTCCCACTTTTGTTTTACATGCAGTGAGTTTGTCCTATTGCAGTTATGTAGACATTTATACAGTCTGGATACAATTTTTGATGGCTGTTTTCTGTATGCCTCTCTCACCATTTCAACTAGTTCACTGCCCTCTTGTGATAAATGAACCCTGATATCAGCATTAAAAAAGTGTCTTAATTGGAAGTACCTAAACAGGTCTGAGTTATCCAAGTTAAATTCAATTTTTACTTTCTCGAAAGATTTAAACACTGTCCCTTCAGTTAAAGTATAAACAGCTGTGATTCCCTTATCCACCCATCTTAGAAAGGTATTATCAAGCTGACCACTTATGAATTTAGGGGACTGTGAGGGCCATACCAACAATTTACAGTCTCCTTCCAACTTGAATTTATTCACTATGTCCCACCAAATCTTAAGGGTTGTTTCTATTATAGGGTTCAATTCTTTAGGCCGTGAACTAGCTTTGTCTCCAAGTCTCGATTGAGGCTGGCACGTATCATAGTTAAGTTCAATATGCTTCCATCTGGAATAGTATTCTGTTGCGCACCAGTTAATCACATATTTCAACTGAGCAGCTAAGAAATATTCCTTTAAATTTGGGAGAGGGAGACCTCCTTTCTTTTTCTCAAGCTGAAGCGTTTTAAAACTTACTCTTGGTTTTGCTCCTTTCCAAATAAACCTACTCACTTGTTTATCCCATTTAGCAAACTGAGTGTCTGGTATATGAACTGGTAAAGAGTTGAATAAATACATCAACCGGGGAACAACATTCATTTTTATCACCTCTATTCTTGAGCTGAGATCTAAAACTAAATTTGTCCATTTTGTCAAGTCTTTTTGAATTTCTGTATTTATTTTACCATAGTTACCTTTATATAATGTGCTTAATTCTTTAGTCAGATTAAGCCCTAAATATTTTATTTGTTCAGAATCCCATGCGAGTTTATATTTTTGTCTGATTAATTCGGCTGGTCTATAGTTAATACAGAGTATTTGAGTTTTGGTGATATTTAATTTATATCCAGATAATTTTCCAAAATCTTTTATAATTTTTAGAAGTTTAGGGAATGACTGATCAGGGTTTTGGAGGTATACTATAATGTCATCTGCAAAGAGGCCTATCCTTTGTTCTTCTTTGGCGACTGTTACTCCTTTCAGCTCAGTCGTTTGTCGTATGTTCTGGGCCAAAGGCTCTATAAACAAGGCAAAGAGGGCGGGGCTTAAACAGCAGCCCTGCCTACTTCCTCTGAAGAGCTCAAAACTGTCAGTCAAGTCACCATTTATTTTGATTCTTGCCTCTGGCTTGTAATACAATGCTTTTATACACTGGATTAAAGTTTCATTAAATCCCATTCTCTTCAAAACTGCAAAGAGATAGGTCCAGCAGACCCGATCAAAAGCCTTTTCGGCGTCTAGGCTTACTAAAGCTGTTGCATTGTTTTGTTTTTTGGCTTCATGGATTACGTGTAAAGTCCGTCGTATGTTGTCCTGTGTTTGACATCCCTTTATAAATCCTGTCTGGTCCTCGTCTATTAAATCCGGAAGAAGAGGCTCTAGTCTTCTTGCGATAATGGAGGTGAACAGTTTATAATCAACATTTAGGATGGATATTGGACGATATGACTCACAATACTCCTTATTTTTCCCTTCTTTTAGTATAACAGAAATGACAGCCTCCTTCCAAGAAGGAGGGCTTTTTGCCTGTTTAAGTGTCCAGTTGTATGAATCTAACAGCAGAGGAGTTAACTCTTCTTTGAAAACCTTATACCACTTGTTGGGATAACCATCGCTCCCTGGACTTTAATTACTTTTTAATCTACTAATTGCCTTATCAAGTTCTTCTTTAGTTATCGGTTTAGATAGCATCTCGTTCTGTGTAGTCCCTATAGAGGGGAGGTCCAGTTTAGCCAGATAGTCCTCCATTTGCTTTTCATCTACTTGTGCTGACTGCTCATATAAGGTTTTATAGTAAGATTGGAAGATATCTTTTATTGTTCCTAGTTCAAACTTTAATTCTCTGGTAGATAGATCCCTAATTCTGTTAACTGAGTTTCTCATTTGTTGTGATCTTAAACGCCTTGCCAATAATTTAGTTGCTTTTGGGCCTGCTTCATAAAAGGTCTGTTTTGTAAACCTTAATTTCTTTTCGATCTCTTCAGTGGCCAAATCTGTCAGTTGATTTCTTATTTCTTTTATACTTCCCGCCAAGGCTTCACTTTTGTCTAGGTGTTGTTTTTCCTCTAGTTCCTTCAATTGGTCTTCTAATTTAGCCTGTTTCATTTTTTTCAAATTTCCTCGTATTACTGCTTTAATAGTGTCCCACGTAATTATTGGCTCTATTTTGTCATCTTTGTTATTGGCAATGCAATCTTGAATTTCTTTTTTTATTTCTTTGACATTCTTTTCACTTTTAAGAATACCGACGTTCATTCTCCACAATGATCTCTTATTTGGGTTATCTAAGTGAATGGTTAGATGTATACCATTGTGGTCAGAAATATCAGCTATTCCTATGCTGCAGTCTATGACCCGATGCCTGTCATTATTGTTCATCAGCAAAAAGTCAGTCCAGGAATGAACCTTATGAGGTGCTGAATAGTGAGTATAATCTTTCTCTAGAGGGTGGAGATCTCTCCACACATCACATAGACTTGCCTCCTTTATTAACCTTTTTATATCTTTTGATTTATTGTTTTTATTTATTTTGTACTAGTTGTGTCCTTGGAATGACTGTGTTCCAATCACCCCCGCAAATTAAAATTCCCTCACTTTTAGTAATAATCTTGTCAAATAATAATTGAAAGAATTTCCGGTCGCTCTCTGGCGGGGAGTAAACATTAAATAAAGTGACAATAGTATTGTCAATCCTTCCTTTCACAATCACATATCTACGTACCTTCTTTATCACAATCTTCCTCCATCGCTTCAAAATTAACAGAATTAGAGATTATGGGGATTACTCCTCTTCTCCTGCTATTTTTGTATGAGCAGGAGAATGAATTTATATAGCCGAGCTTTTTAAATTTCTCATGCTCTTCTTTTGGCAAATGAGTTTCTTGAATACATGCCACCTGTGCTTTATACCTTTTTAATTTTGCTATCAGCCTGCTTCTCTTTATCGCATTGCCAAGACCATTCACATTTATTGACACAATATTCAGTTTATTCATTCCACTCAAAACGAATATATATCATGACAGTAGACCCCACTAACAAACTTGGAACAGATACTTGTAAACAACAGAAACAGAACATTACCTGACTCCCACTCAATGGGATAAATGTCTGTCCCACCGTGACCCCGTTGGCAGGTCTAGGGCAATGTCCCCCGTTTGGGGGGGGCCCTATAACAGGTTTAGAAGGCTTAGAAGACGTCTCCATCCCTGATGTCCAACGTTACTCTTCCTTCTTCTGGTGCCACCCCTCCGTATTGATAAATTGAGGAAGCCATATGAGTGAGAATACCAATGATGGGAATGTCTGTTGTTAGAATCACATTTCGTCGGGTCTTTGAAACTCCCTCAGCCTCTCTTTTGCTCTTAGCGCCGTAGATGATGTGTGCTCTCTCGAGGGCCGCTCTCCCTGCTGCTGCCATCCCAGCAACCTCTGCAGCCGCACCTCCGCGTCGTCTTCGGTACTCGCCGCTGGCACCTCCATCTCGAATCTCCTTTTACGTAGCTTGAGCCCGGCTTCGTGTGCGGTCCTGTACATGCGAGATCCGTCCTCCCAGTGAATTCGGATGCTTGTGTAGGGCGTTTGGAAGCGTATGCCTCTCTCCTTCAGCGCTTTTTTAATCTTTTGGTATTGTTTACGCTTTTGGACAACCTCCGTCGCGCAGTCGTGGTCAAAATAGATGGTTTTACCGCTTAACTGGATCAGGCCTTTTTTCCAAGCTTATTTGAGAATCCTCTCTTTAGTTGTAAACTCCTGGAAGTTGACTATGATCGGTCTCGGCGGTGTACCCGTACCGGGCTGCTGGGCTGTGGGGATCCGGTGGGCACGCTGCACATGGAGATCCAAATCAGCCGGTAAGTTTAACTCACAGCGAAGAAAATCTGCAATGTATTGCACCATTGATTTCGGGTTTTCTCGTTCATCCACTCCAAAAATCCTTATACTATTTCTTCGGGATCTAGATTCCAGAGCAGTGAGTTTGTTTTGTATTCCCCTCTGTCGCTTCAAACACTCAGTCAGCGCTTGAGTCAGTTCCAGTGTCATGTCTTCAACATGCCCGACCCGGGCCTCCGCCTCGACCATTCTATCTGTGAGGTCTCTCATGTCCTCAGCCATGTTATCCATTTTGCCACTCAGCTCTTGCTGTAGGGAGGAGATGTCCCTTCTCACGTTGTTATTGTCCTGTTTCATCTCGGTTTTGAGAGACTCGATTGCTGCGAGCAGGTCGTTTGCGGTTGCTGTGGCTATGCTAGGATTAGCATTAGCCTGTTCCACTGCGATGCTGGCTTTCGATGGCGAGGCATTCTTATTCCGTGTTTTAGACATTTTCGAGTCTTCTATGCTTCCTTTCTCTTTTTAAACCACCAACTGCATCTTTACTATCAAAAAGAATTATCCACAATCGAGTTTTTGGTGGCTAATCTGTCAAAACTTGGGAGAGTTGGCACGAGCTTGTCCTGTCCCCTACGCCAGGACACCAGAAGTCCCTATGTTTAAATCCTTTAATTGTCAAAGCACTTTGTGAACGCTGTTCTTAAGGGTACTATATAAATAAAACCATTATTTTTTATTATTACTACTTTAAAGCCCAGGGACACATTTGATAATTCTTGATAGTTCTTCAACCTAAATAGGTGTCAGATACTGACTGCAATTTCTTAATGAGGGTTCATTACTTGGAACTCCACCTGAACAATTAATAATATTTACACTGTTTTTCTGCAGTGTGCATCCCCAACCAAGGCTGCATCACCACTGTTGCATTCAAAGGATGCTCAATATAAGACCTTTTACAGTTGGTTTCAACTAATGGTAATAACGTTCTATACTTCATAGCAAATTCATTATAGAGTTTGACTGATTGGAAGGTCAGTAGTTTGCATAAGTTGATTTTAGCTGGGAGATGTTGTTTATTGACCTCAGCTACTACCCGTTCTCCCATCCGTCGATACCTAGAAAACTCAGTGGTATTTACAGGAAAAGCAGGGGTGTAACAATCTTCTGCTCCTTTCTCCATCCTTGAACCTAAATCATTCCAATTTATTGGTTTATAATCTGCAAAAGAAAAGGGAATTGGTGTAAACATGGGAGAGTGCATAGAGTTAGGCATATGCTGATACCTCCAACACTTGCTTAGATTACGTTCTTATGCACAATCCACCAGCAATCTCATAGTGGAGTTCTCATTACTCCTGATGTGTGTCTCTCTAGACTCTGCCACAGAACGCATTATTTTATTTATGCTTAGCTGAAGAGGTCATTCTCTTCTTTAGTTGACATGTAAACTCCTAAAAGGAAACAGTTTAAAATTAGTTGCATGTCATCCGCATACCAGTGTAAAGACAGATTATGCTTTGCTGTGATGGAACCAAGCAGCAGCATATAAAGGGAGAACAGAGTAGGGCCAAGAATTGAACCTTGTGGCACCCCACAAGAGAGAGACACGTGAGAGAAGGACAGGTCACCAATCATTCCTGAAAAACTCAGATCAGTTAGGTAGGAAGTGAACCACCTAAGTGCGGTACCACTGATACTAATATACTGACTCAAATGAGACAGGAGGACTCTATGGTCCACTGTGTTGAAGGCCACTGTGAGGTTCAGCAGCACTAGAATCATCGGCCGCTTAGCATCAACGAACAATGCAGTTTCATTGAGGACCTTTAACAGAGCAGACTCAGTACTATGACAAGATCTGAACCCAGATCAAAATTGATCAAAAATGTCATTCTCTTCTAGGAAAGACTGTAACTGAATAAAAGCAACTTTTTCTAAAACCTTGGTCAAAAAAGGTAAATGTGAAACAGGTCTAAAATTTGACAAAACTGAAGGATCAAGTTGAGGTTTTTTAAGGAAAGGCCAAACCATGGCATGTTTTAAGGCAGCAGGTACAAGTCCAAAACTGAGACAAGAATTAATAAAAATCATCAGACTAGGATGAACAATGTTAAAAATCTCTACCAACACCTTGGTGGAAACAATGTCCAAGGAGCAGCTGGTAGGTTTCATATGTTGCACCACTTTAGTGAGAGTTGACAGAGAAACCCATTCAAACTGCTGAAACACAGCAGAATGTGTCAGAGCAGTGGGCAAGTCAACATTCAAATATCCAAATATCCTGTGGTGAGTTGCCTGATAGTGGCAACTTTATCAGAGAAAAAGTGAAGGAAATTGTCGCAAGTTGTGACTGAAGCATTGTTGTGGAATAAATGTCTTCACAACTTAAAGCTTCTTCAGTTCGGACTCTAAGTTCTAATTCTCTAAAGGGTTCACAGGTTCAAATGTAATAGTTGCCTATGTCTCACCAATGAAGGCAGTGAAGAGTCAAGGAGTCAGTCTTCAGATTCAAAAGAGGTGTGTTTATTCCTCAAAGTACAGGTCAAACACACTGAGAGATACTCCGGGGTATGTCTGAAGACCCCACCTGATGCACTGGCTTTTATACTGTTTTGGTCCTGGTGGTTTCCACGCCCCAGGCCCATCCTTCTTTTATGACAGGCCTCCTGCATCAGCCACTATTATACCACCTGTTCCGTTCCTAATGGTGTCTGGGCTCCTCGGTACTTTCCAAAAATTAATGATGGATGGGCAGCTTCACCAGGAGGAGTTAGCCCCCCTACTTCTGGCTCCACACCCAGCCTCATTAAACCACTTTATCTTTTCTGCAGTCCATCATCTTTTTTGCAGCACATCAAGCAGTACATCAGGCTTTTATCAGGGTTTCTCTCAGTCACAGTCTTTCAACATACCATCTTAATGAAGTCTGTGTACACAGGTCAGCCTGACCTAGAAATCTGTGTACACAGGTTCAGCCCGTGCCATGCACTTTTAATGAGCAGAACAACTGATAAGCACTTTAATAAGTACAACAACTGATAAGCAAACAAGTATTCGTGGCTTAGTGCCCGATGGCTACCCTCTACTGATGATTTTACCATTACAGCATCAGCTAGAACAGAGGTGCTTGGGTTAACAACAGAGTTAACTGTGTTGAACAGAATTCTGGGGCGATTACTGCTACTGGAGTTGATGTTGGAACAGTATTATACAGTACATCTGAGTGCAGACAGATTTGCAACCGAGCAGGGGCTATTTGAGAGAGAAGGCAACGTTTTGAGGGAAAGCATTACAAAATCTGACTACAAACTAAAGAAGTAATGCTTTCAAACAGAAATGTTATGTTCTAGATTAAACAAAGGAAAATAACTGCTTTCAAAACAAATTCTCACAAAAATGTTTAAATCATATTGTCAATAAAGTGCATGGTTGCCAAAGTGTGTGTTTGGTACACCATAGTGGGGCATTAACCAGTTCAAGGGCTGCCTGTTTGATCATCATGTATGACAAGAAACCTTGAAACACAGAACTCATCCATTTTCATAAATGAGGAAAGCATGTATGAAGTCAGTGTACTAATGTTTGATTATTGTCATGCCTGTTGACACTGTTCATAAAGAGTAACAGTCTGTTTTCTCTCCAGGTCTATGTTCCTAATATGTTCTGGATCACAGTCCTGGATGCTTTTTACCAAAGCCTTGTTTGCTTCTTCGTGCCTTACTTTGTAAGTACTCTGTGCAAATCACTGAGGTTTGTCAGATAGTCTTTTTTTCCATTGTGGGGTGACCAGCTAACTTCTTTGCTCTTTTACTCTCATGTGCGCTTTTTACTTGACTAATAAAAATTGTTTTCTTGATAACGCTTCATTTGAAAGCCTTAAAACTGACAGCAAGGAATGATATATGATAATGATATATTAGTAAAAACTTACCATACAGTTATGATCCCATCTATGATTCATATGTGTATCTCAGGCATTTGCAGGATCAGACGTTGGAGAGTTGTCCTTTGGTTCGCCAATCAATACCTCAGCACTCCTCATCATTCTGCTGCACCAAGTCATCGAGAGTAAAACTTTGGTCAGAGTTGCTACCACACTAAAACCTGTTTGATATCATTTCAGTTCTAATTTGGTTTTGTCTCTGTTGTTTTTGCCATGAAAATGTGCGACCTTAATGTTATGCATGCTTTTATTTAAAAAATTGTGTAGTCTACAAAAATGTCACAACAGTCCAAAAGCGGCAATAATACCTGATAAAAAAAAAAAAAAGATTCAAGAACAGCTTTGTGTCTATAATCCTGTGTCTGTTTTGTAGACATGGATTCATATGCTCGTGTTAGTGCTCAGCGGCGGTTCCTACTTTGGCTTTGTGCTGCTCTTTAGTGTGTTCTGTGTGACGTGCAGTCCCCCTACCAACCCACTGGGAGTAGAAACACTCCAGATGTCCCAGCCTCTCTTCTACATCATATGTATCCTCACTATTGTGATGGCTCTGCTACCCAGGTACACACAAACACACATCCTAGCATACAATAATCCAAATTCACACACATATAATGTACAAACAAATGTACACATGTAAACATACACAAGCCTCAAATTACTTCAAAATAGCCTGCATTTCAGAGCAGACTACTTTGCATTTCAAGTCAGAAAATGTGTTGAAATGTCATCAAGTTAAGACTGTTTCAAGTAAGACTGAACGGTCACTGCTGGTGTATCCTGTCAGTACTGCAACATCAAACATATGCAACTTCACTTGTTCATTTTGCATGTAAGTGATCATCATGAGGGACACACTCAATTTTTTTCTTTCTTGAAGCATCTTTTGCATAAACACTGAGTGGCTGAAGTCAGCTCTATGTATTTAACTGTCTTGTGATCATGTTGTATTTAACAGCTTTTTTCCTCCTGCTGTTTGTCACATTGTGGTAAACACATCACAATATCTGGACCAACTATCAATCCCTGGCAGTATGCAAATAAAGGAAGCTAGTCATAAACACATTGACATTAGTGTTCATCACAACACAAAAAGTACTAAAAACATAATTACCAGATCATAGTCACGGAGGACTGACTGATGTGTTCCCCTCTGCAGGCTATTGTTGCGAGCTCTACACAACACCTTACACCCCTCTGCTGTGTTGAAATCAGATCAGATGGACAAAACGGATGCAGAAGAGTACAGCAGGAGAATGCACTGCTGGACCCGAAGCCACTCAAGAGGCAACAGACTGTCAGTGTGTGCTGACAACGCTGGCCTGGAGCCCAGCGTGGCTGAAGTGGTGTCTTGACCTCCCTACAGACACACACACACACACACACACACACACACACACACACACACACACACACACACACACACACACACACACACACAGGCAGAGAGATGCGCTCCAGACGTATACAAGTGTATTACCTGGCCAGGGAGAGAAAGACCTGAGGGTTAAGAAAATTGCTGACATTTATGCTGGATTAAGTGTGTCGCTGGCAGAAAGGATTTTCTTGATGCAAAACGGGTTCCTTTTCTGTCACGCTACTCCACAGCTTTATAAATTCTGCTGAAATACTGCTCATTTTGCTACCACACTAAAACCTGTTTGACATCATTTCAGTTCAAATTTGGTTTTGTCTCTGTTGTCGCGTGCCACATAAACAATCAAAGAACTGTAAGAATAAATTGCTGTGAAGAATACAATGTTTTAACTGGACAACTATTATTTATGGAATGAAACAGACTAAGGTGTGTCTGCTGAAATAGCTCACCAAGGATTTTTGGGAGCAATAGCTTTGAAAGCTGAACATCATCTAAAACAGTGAAGAGGACCAGTTATTGTAGTCTCTAGCTGTATTGTTAATACTGTGACTCCTGAAAAGTAACTGTGAATGATTCACAGTTCAAGGAATCCTTTTATCTTATACTGGCTCATTATGCATCCTCTATAATGAGGAGCTTTGGCTCATATCTCTTTAAGGACCTATTCTCTAAAAAGCTCACCTTCTTCTCAGTGGTGAACTTCCACAAGCCAGCACACAGTGCTTGTGAGCTGTGCTTAGGGCAGATGACCATGTAAACAAATCCATAGTGAGCATGAAGGAAAGGCATAGTAGGTCCCCTTTAAAGATGTTATATGTATCATTTTAACATTATAAAATCATCAACTCTTTACTATTTTGACATTAGTCCTAATAGAAGAAACACCAGCCTCTGCCAGACTCCAGCTTGTGCAACAGTGTCCATTGTGATTTCCATTGGGAAATCTGCTGGATTGTACACCAGCAAGGCTACATGGACACAAGCAGGTGAAAGTGATCAAATCAGATTTTGTTTCCCGTGTATGATTTGGTTTTCAATCATAATTTATGGGAAGTGATACGCAGTTGTCATAGTGATAGTGGATTCAGGAAAAGAGACTAGAGTTACCATCTACTGTTATTATATTTTTTTGGAAATCCCATGCAGTGTGAAAGTAGCTAAAGAGACTTCTTGAACACACAAACAGGAAAGAGTTGTTGTTCTTCCAACACAAATAAGGTGAGCAGGATCAGAATGTAATTATTACTCCAATAGATGCATAGCAGACCGGTGTCACTTGTGTGTGTGTGTGATCATTGGTTAATGTTAACTACAGAATACCAAGTTACCTTCACTCTATCATGTTGTGGTGTATTTAACTCTGGTATCTTTTTAATCTTTACACAGTGTGATGATGAACAAAGACAACTGTATGCTGCTGGGAATGTGTTTACAGACCTGTAAGCTGTGGGTGGTGCGCAAAGACAGATCATACCATGAGTGGCCCGTTTTTGTTTACCTGCTCAGCTGCTGTCTTTGCAGTGGTAGTAGCAGCTTGAGTAAATGAAGGATTAATCAGAGTCACACTGACTTAAGTTTGGACCAGTCTGTTTATTTATTTTTGCACTTATATTGCTGTAATCAGCATTCAACATGGGACTCAACTAGCATCTATACTAGAAAGACATGACTGTAAAACAGAACAAAAACTGACACCGTGGTGTTTCTCAAGGTAGATTAATGCATCTGTATGAGTCATACTTCATTCGCAGGCCTCCACCAACATGAATGCACATAGGCCAGCTTAAATCAAAATTGAAAGGTAATTCTGTTCAGTTCCCCCAATTTGTAGTATTTCAAGCTCACTGTTTTTGTATTGCTGATGTTTCAGCCTGTGATTTACTTATCCATCCTGTAGTTTAAACTGTTTAAAATTTAATAAGATTACAACATATGCACTAAATGTACAGTGAGTAACAGACAGTTGTGTTAGTAGATGAGTGGATGGATGCCTGGAATTGTAACACATACATTTACATTTTTAAAAACAACAGCATGGTTTCAAAGGGTTTACGCAGAACCACCAGTATCATTTAGTGTATTTTGGTATTTAAAGAGTTCAGACTGCAATACATTGCATGACAGTCCATACACCATTAATGTCTATGTGTACTTTTTCCATCAAGGTGGAAAAGCAGTCTATTAGTGCAGAAAATTTGGTAAAATAATATTTTTTAATATTGTAATAATTCTATTCATACTGGTTGTGTTATTGTTAATGAAATTTAATAAAGTTCCACTTCTTTTCCTTTCACTGCTGTCCAGACAACAAATGTGTTTATATCCAATATTCTGTTTGTCATAGTTATATCCAGGTGATATGTTCATGGTGGATTTTTGTGTTGTAATAATTTGCATAACAGTATCATCTTGGTTTGTGAATAGGACAGCTGAATTAAACAAAAAAAATAGTCATTTAGTCTCGATAAGCCCTATAATTCAAATTTTATTTTATTTTCACTGATACAGGATGGGAGAAGAAAAGTTGTTGTGTCAGGTGTCCAAGCTGTCTCAATGCACATCACATTTTGACCTTTCTACTCCTTACAAGCCTTACAAATTAAACTGCAGTCCACAGCAGTCACTGATGACAATTTCTATACCATGTAATAATTCAGTTGTTTCAATGAATGTGGCTGAACTGTTTCAGGTATTGCAATAAACAGATTGTTGTTCAGACTTTGTGTAGCCTGTGCAATATATGTTGAAATTACCTGAGCAGTGGGTGAATTAATGAAATGGAATTTATGTCATAGTGAAGTTCATAGATTGATTAGTGTTTTTAGATAGCTTTAAAAATGAAACAAATTCTATTATTTGTACAGCACGTGCCCTGACATTAAAGCCCTGTGCCTATTGTGTAAGTGGGTTGTGGGGTTGTGCCTCTTCAGATGAATCATCAAATTGGACTCTAGGGAGTATGGAGGCCAGGCCACCACCTACAGTGTATTCACGGAGCCATTTAGGATGTTCTTGGTCTGTAACTAAATTTGAAAGGGAAGTTTGTGTCAAAATTACTTCCACATGAATAGAGGTCCGAAGTTTCCCAGCAGAGTACTGCACGGTAATGAGATCAGTGTCATACTCTTCAGCTGTCATTGGTTTTGTAGTTGTGGCCGATTGGTTTATTTCACATGTAACTGCATTGCAGCATCTCATATGCAATGCACTGATGTAACAGGCACACGTGATTTTCACTTGCAAAATAGGACATTACATCTATATCACTGTTTCACAGATTTTTAAGTGATAAGTTCACAAGCTTGTGAATAAATTCACATAGATGCCTATAGACAACGGAACGCTGTTTCACATTTTAAATATAATATTTCACTTGTAAATGTTTGTCTAAGCTTAATTTGAATACTTGTAGGTTTCCAAAAGTTGTTTTTTTTTTTTTTAAGGAATAATTAATTAGCTTCTAGCCTTTGAATTTGATTTTATCGAGCTTGGGGCTTTGAAAAATCACTTGACTTTAATGCTGGCAAAAAAAAAAGTTACAAAAAGGTAAGGATTAGGCGATAGCAGACCTCAGAACAGCCTTATGAAATTAAGCCATTTAATAGTGGTCACCAGTCCACCTTCATGGCTTTTACGGGCTGTTTGGCTCGAGGAGTTAACTTCTGTCCTCTGACCCGTCTCAAAACTTATTTCCTCACAGTCTGACTCACTGGATGTACTATGTTGGTATAAACAACCTACCATTTCAATCGACTTTGTTCTACCTTCCGCTCGCTGTCCCTTTATCCCAAATCACTTAATACACATTTTCAAATCGTCTGCTCTGCCACATCCGTCCAGCAGAGAGCAGAGTGAAGGAGACTGAATGAGCCAGTAGTCCCCAGTAGTGTGCTTCAGCTCCACCATGCTCTAAAGGATGGGCTGGCAGAACGATACTTATTTCCTCTTAGGCGTGTGTGTGATTGAAGCCACCAGCTTTCACTTCTCTTTGTAGCTGTTGTTGTTTGGATGGTCCGAACACCACTGAGGTGACTGAACACTGGTGGAGGGATGAGTTTCTCCAGTGGTGCATCTATTGAGTACGTGAGTGACGAGCTGGAGACTTTGGGGTAAGACCGTTTATTACTACTGTGATCTACTGCTACAGCCAAGTTCCTCATCAGAAGGAACAAGTTGCTTCTGTGTTTATGGAACTATATATGTAACTCCAACGGCTGTCAGCGCCAGTCCAATAAAATAGCTCAGCTGTGAAGTTTATGAAGTTTGCAATGCTATTTTTTAGTTGAAATGTGCCTCATGTTCTGCCCACTTAGGTATATAGGTGTAGATTTCAGTTGATGGTGGTGGGGAGGGGGATACGTTCCCCTCAGTTTTGAGAGCTAGGTCTCATAACTCTCCTATTTTTCCTGAAATTTTACCGTGTTAGGCTCCTCTGCCACTGCTCTGCTGTTACAATATTGCCTTGTACTCCAATCCTTTGGTTAAAAAGATAAATAATTTAAAAAATAACTTTAAAAAAAAAAAAATCACCAATCATAAACATGGACAGGTCTAGAGCCTCGTATGTCTTTTTCTCTCTCTCTCAAAAAAAAAACTTGAATCCTGAACCAGGAACTTAAAAAAAATCTAAAAGTAATACAGTTGCTGCAGCCAAAGCAGGAAGGAAAGCCCACAAAAAAGCCTGCTCTCCGAATGTGCATGTTTAAAAGCAGATGGCAGGATGTCTGTCTACGCTCTCTACACCAGGTGCATAGGGCCCTGCCACCTTCTCATGAGTCATTATTCAAAATTCAATGAGAGGATGAAAGATGAACTACCCTTCTGATGTCAGCAAATAATAGTTCCATTAAACGTGCAGTATACAAGATTTTGGGCATTGTTAATATAGCAGCAAACAACTACTTGCAGACAGTAACAATACTGGCAAGGAAAATCCTGCAATAAATTTATGGTCAAAAATTAACAGTGAACAAGGTTTTATCAGCACAATGTGCTGATATTTAACTAATACACTACCAGTCAAAAGTTTGGACACACCTTCTCATTTAATGGTTTTCCATATTTTCATGAATATTTACATTGTAGATTCTCACTGAAGGCATTGAAACTATGAGTGAACACACATGTAATTATGCAGGAAACAAAAAGTTTGAAATAAGTCAAAACATTTTTTAACTTTTAGATTCTTCTAAGAAAAAGCCACCGTTTGCTTTGATTACTGCTTTGCACACTCTTGGCATTCTCTCGATAAGCTCCATGAGGTAGTCACCTGAAATGGTTCTCCAACAGTCTTGAAAGAGTTCCCAGAGATGCTGAGCACTTGTTGGCCCTTTTGCCTCGACTCTGCGGTCCATCTCATCCTAAACCATCTGGATTGGGTTGAGGTCAGGTGAGTGTGGAGGGCAGGTCATCTGATGCGCTACGCCATCACTCTCCTTCTTGGTCAAATAGCCCTTACAAAGCCTGGAGGTGTGTTTGGGGTTATTGTCCTGTTAAAAAAATAAATGATGGCCCAACTAAACGCAAACCAGATGGCATGACATGCCACTGCAGGATGCTGTGGTAGCCATGCTGGTTCAGAGTGCCTTCAGTTTTGAATAAATCCCCAACAGCGTCACCAACAAAGCACCCCCACACCATCACACCTCCTCCTCGCTTCACGGTGGGAACCATGCATGCAGAGACCATCGTGTCCCACCACTAAGAATAATATCACTAAGTGGGGAGAAACTCAGGCCGGATAACAGAGGAGAGGGTAAACTAACCTGGGACTAACCAAACTTCCATCCATCCATTATCTATACACCGCTTGATCCTCATTAGGGTCGCGGGAGGGGCTGGACCTATCCCAGCTGACTTGGGCGAAGGCAGGGGACACCCTAGACAGGTCGCCAGTCTGTCGCAGGGCTACATATACAGACAAACAAGCACTCTCACATTCACACCTACGGGCAATTTAGAATAATCAATTAACCTCAGCATATTTTTGGACTGTGGGAGGAAGCTGGAGTACCCGGAGAAAACCCACGCATGCACAGGGAGAACATGCAAACTCCATGCAGAAAGATCCCGGGAAAGCCGGGAGGCGAACCAGGGATCTTCTCGCTGCAAGGCGAAAGTGCTAACCACTACGCCACTGTGCAGCCCGACTAACCAAACTTAGTACAGAAAACAGGCAAAATTACAAAAGGGCAAAGAACAACACTCACTAAAAAATATAATAGGAACTAAGGCAATCAGATAAGAACAAACTGAAACTAGACCAACCAAATGGGGTACTCACGAAACAAGGGGAACTAAACTAAAAGGGCAGGCAGGCTCTGGGAATCTGGGGTTTGGCGAGATCATCGACGATACAGGGCCGCTGGAGCGGGACCAGCAGGGGGGCAAGGCAGAATTGGCTAGTGAGTTTGTCGCATGTGAGAAGCTGGAGCAGGACCAACAGCAGGCAGGGCAGGGTCAGAAATGGCGAATGTTTTGCCAATTCAGGTCCAGCAAGAAGCAGCAGCTCGGGGACTGCCAGGAATCCAGGGATATGGCAACGGGTGGATGACTGAACTAGGCTGTAACTACTCCGGTCTGATGTATAGAAGGCTACGCATTATGCAGATGTCTTTTAACTAGTGGTGGGATGTGATTTTAAAAAAAAAAAATCTGATTAATTAAAGGCTTTGTAATTAATTAATCACAATTAATCGCACTTTTGTCAAATACCAATATTTGACAATAAGTGATGTTTTTCAATTTAAATAAATTGTGATTGACAGTTGAATCAATGAATACATATACATGTGTATAATTTAAAATTTAAAAAAATTGAAAATGAGATATGTAGAAAAAAGTGATTTTGATGATTTAAATCCTGGATCTAGTTGTTTTTTCCACTGTATGGCACAAAACATCAGCATAAGTAGTTCAAGGAGCTTCAGAAAGTTGAAAATCCAGAGCTTAGTTTCTGGGTCTGATGGTGTCATTTTGATGGTTCTTTTTTTAGGAATATACATTTTCATTTGTGTATTTTTTAATAAACAAAAAGCTTATAATTAAGTTATTAAAAGACAGATATTTCTGGTGTTTAAGTTATTCCTCCTCCAAGGAGGTGGAGCCTCGACAGTGTAATAACTTAAACAACAAAATTGTTTCTTTTCTATTTATCTGCATTTTTCATCCGTCTGCTAGATTCACAGATTACTGCAAAATCAAAGTGCAATTATAGTGATTATATTCAACATTTTAAGACTTTTTGTAAACTCAAGCACTGTCTTGAAAAGTGTTCTATTATGGGATGGCTCCACCATTAGCCGTTAGCAGGACTGTCGTCGCTAACGTTAGCTCTGGTGCTAACAGCAACATGTTTTACCGTTGGCTTGAAGTGCTGCAGAAAACTCTTTGTTGCACAATTTACACGCAACCAGGCTTTTATCCAAGCTGACATCAGGAAGATTCTTACAAGAAAAATTTCTGCCCAACAACCTCAATCTCATCTTTTTTTTTTTTTCTACCTCAATTCATCTTCCGTCACTGTTCACAAGTGCGCTGACGTCACTCAGTGCATCCTGTGCTTCTTCATCGCAGCTGGCAAACAGACTTTAGGCTCATTAGCGCCCCCTACTGGGCTGGAGTGTTCATCAGAGTTACTGGTGTGCCACATATGAGGGAACTGAGAAAGGTGCAATTAAATGCGTTAATTTATTTAACGTGTTATTTTCGTTGTAATTAATTAATTGAAATCAACGTGTTAAAGTCCCAGCCCTACTTTTAATGTTTATTTTTCTCTCCAGTCAGTCGACACCGTGAAAACTATGAAAATAAAAATGCACAAACATATCAAATATACACAAAGTTTAACAAACACGTCTCTATTAAGACAAATTCCAGAAGTCTTTCTAACTAGCTTTCTGTCGTTAGGTGAGTCCCATATGCTAGCTTGCAACCAGACTGTACCAAACTGTCCAAAAAAAGCACTTCAACAAATAGCAGCAACAAACATGAAACAAACAAAACTTAAAAGAATAGTTAGATTTTATAGGCCATGTCTTTCCCTCTGTAGCAATGATCGCGTTTCCCTCTGTAGCCGTACTGCATCAGACATACAATCCACACGTGTAACCCCATACTAAACTGTGGTCATGTGACCCGTCTCATATTACATCAAATCAACATCGGAAAACAGTGTTAGATTTCAGGCCAAACATAAGTTCCAAAAGTGTACCTTTACCTTTCTTAACATCTTAACTGTTGTATTTTTAATTCGTTTTAATAATTCAAACATTTCGAAAATGACAACAACAAAAAATAAATAAAAAAACACTAACCAACTGGAAATTAGAAATTCCAAAATTACTATCTTTTGGACAATTGCATAGGCTTTTATTGACTGGGGTGATTACAGACAGGTGAGCCCATCCCCACAGCTGTCTCCAATCGCTGCGATCAGCAGGTAAGCAGGCAGAGCAGATCTGATAGGAGAATGAGAGAGGGGGTGGGTGAGGGCCAGAGGAAGAGAGGATGAGAGGAAGGAAAGTGAGGGAGAAAGAGAGAGGAAGAGGGGGAAATAGGGAGAAAGGTAAGGGCTGGAGCAGGGATCATGACAAATTTATACATAGAATAGATGAGAAAATAAGTCAATCTTTATTCTGTTCTTAGTGTGTTTGATTTGTTTCTCTTTAGAAAAAAAAAAATTAAAAAAAATGCCATTAAGATTACTGTTAAAGTACTGGACTGATAAGCAGTATCGATAAAAAGTAGTAGTACTGTTAACATCCCAACCCACGGGTTTGATCCAGTCTCACATACACACGTGGAAAAAATTATTGATACCCCTCGGTTAATGAAAGAAAAACCCACAATGGTCACAAAATAATTTGAATCTGACAAAAGTAACAATAAATAAAAATTCTATGAAAATTAACCAATGAAAATCAGACATTGCTTTTGAACCGTGGTTCAACAGAATTATTTTAAAAAAATAAACTCATGAAACAGGCCTGGACAAAAATGATGGTACCCCTAGAAAAGACTGAAAATAATGTGACCATCGGGACATGTTCAATCAAGGTGTGTCCTCTAATTAGCATCACAGGTCTACAAACTTGTAATCAGTCAGTCGGCCTATTTATAGGGTTACAAGTAGTCACTGTGCTGTTTGGTGACATGGTGTGTACCACACTAAACATGGACCAGAGGAAGCCAAGGAGAGAGTTGTCTCAGGAGATTAGAAAGAAAATTATATACAAGCATGTTAAAGGTAAAGACCATCTCCAAGCAGCTTGATGTTCCTTTGACTACAGTTGCACATATTATTCAGAAATTTAAGATCCATGGGACTGTAGCCAACCTCCCTGGATATGGTAGCAGGAGGAACATTGATGACAAATGGAAGAGACGGATAATACGAATGGTAAGAAAAGAGCCCAGAACAACCTCTAAAGACATTAAAGGTGAACTCCAAGGTCAAGGTACATCAGTGTCAGATCGCACCATCCGTCGTTGTTTGAGCCAAAGTGGACTTCATGGGAGACGACCAAGGAGGACACCACTGTTGAAAACAAATCATAAAAAAGCCAGACTGGAATTTGCCAAACTGCATGTTGACAAGTCACAAAGCTTCTGGGAGAATGTCCTATGGACAGACGAGACAAAACTGGAACTTTTTGGTGAGGCACATCAGCTCTATCTTCACAGAAGCAAAAATGGAGCATATGAAGAAAAGAACACTGTCCCTACTGTGAAACATGGAGGAGGCTCTGTTACGTTTTGAGGCTGCTTTGCTGCATCTGGCACAGGGTGTCTGGAATCTGTGCAGGGTACAATGAAATCTCATGACTATCAAGGTATTCTAGAGAGAAATGTGCTGCCCAGTGTCAGAAAGCTTGGTCTCAGTCGCAGATCATGGGTCTTCCAACAGGATAATGACCCAAAACACACAGCTAAAAACAGCCAAGAATGGCTAAGAGGAAAATATTGGACTATTCTGAAGTGGCCTTCAATGAGCCCTGATCTAAATCCTATTGAACATCTGTGGAAGGAGCTGAAACATGCTGTGTGGAAACGGAACCCTTCAAACCTGAGACAACTGGAGCAGTCTGCTCATGAGGAGTGGACCAGAATACCTGCTGAGAGGTACAGAAGTCTCATTGACAGTTACACAAATGGTTTGATTGCCTCAAAAGGTTGAGCAACAAAATATTAAGTTAAGGGTGCCATCATTTTTTTCCAGGCCTATTTCATGAGTTTTTAAATAATTCAGTTGAACCACAGTTCAAAAGCAATGCCTAATTTTCATTAGTTAATTTGCATAGAATTTTTATTTATTATTACTTTTGTTAGATTCAAATTATTTCTGTGACCATAGTGGGTTTTTCTTTCATTAACCCACGGGTACCAACAATTTTGTCCACGTGTGTAGAACTGTTCAACAGACACAGAGCAGAACAGACACTCGGGGAGAGAAGGAGAGACAGGCAAAGTTAAGACAATGTACCCCAGGGCTTCTACTACAATTCTACAATACTACTAATCCTTTAAAATAGTCCCAGTGCCGTTCTCACTTCTGTCAGTCACCAAGTCACAGAACAACCCTGGAAGGGGCTTCAAGCAATTAGCCCATGCTGACACTGTAAAATACATCTGCTGGTTATTATGAAGTGCTGTTAATTGCTGTATAAGTGTGTGGCAGTTGTAAGTGGTTTATATGGCTCACGGTAAGGTATGAGGGCAAAGTTTTACTTCAGGTTCTGAGAGGTCAGTAGTTGCTCTGGAACTAGATATCCAATCAGTGATGCACTGATACTTCAAGGAGTTGTACAGTGTTGATTTTAGATATTCTGTGAATACCTTTGTTTACACGTGAGAAGTATGGGAACAGTGTTCTGTGTGGTGTCTGTGTAGGTTCTCATTCATCCAGGCCATGGTTATCCAAAGTTGTTTAAATCAATCCAACTGGACTTTAAGAAAGTTCCTTGAAGGCGTTTCACCTCTCATCCAAGAGGCTTCTTCAGTTCTGGTGGTGGTTGATGTTGCCTCAGCTTATAACCTCTGTGAGGTGTGGTCAGTGTTATTCATATTCCAACGACCATTGCCAAGATGGTCGTTGGGAGCCAGGGAGTGACAATGAGGCTCGTTGAAATGCGAGTTTCACCGAGCCCTCGCATGCTAATGATGGTCATTAGCATGACCCACTTCACATGAGTCATTCTGCATTCTGTGTATTCTGTGTGGTTATTTTCGAATCCCATTCTTGACAGGTATGTTTAAGACGTGAATTTGTCTCCCTTCAGTAAAACATGGAAGAAGCAGAGGACTTATTTCTTAAAAATTGCTAGGTATTAGACCACAGACACAACAATACTATTAGCGGGCAGGGGTCTTTTTGCACATGAATATGAACTGTAGCCTCATACAACCACCGAATATTTTGTGGCAAACAAAGTTATCACACACAGTGTTGGGATCTTATTCAGCAGCAGCAGCACACACTAGTAGGATAGTAGGTCCCACCGTGCAACTCACAGCCACAGAAATCACTGCTACCATCAGATGTCAGAGGTCCTGTGTCCAAGCTCTGTTGGGTCAGAGGAGTTTTAGCAGCATAAAGGGGACCAACACAATATTAGGCAAGTAGTCATGATATTATACCTGATTGGTGTATAAGGCATCATAACCAGTAATATAAACTCACATTGTTAGCTGTGTTGACAGACTATGCTGTTACCAGTAATCACCAAGAGGTCAACAGTATATTGACTGTTTTAAACAATCTGTATTTTTAAATTAGATTCATGAAATTCTGTGGTCCTACTGTAATTATTTAATGTTTAAATACATACAGTAAGAAAAGAAGAAAAAGCGGTACATCAAGGCAAGTCATCCCAAACCTTAAAGTAACTGTAATGAACAATTTCTTGTCCCATTGTGACCTCTAAAATCTAAATTCACCTCTATTTCCCCACAAAGTGTCTTAATTGCAACAATCTGGTTTGTCATTTTCTGAAACTAAAAGGTTGAACACAGAAGCTGTTGGTACTCTCAGCTACTCCTCAATAGGAATTAATGGAAGGTGTGGTTACACTGTACCACTGATTGAAGCTAGAGTTGAAGTTGTGGGAACATATCTGTCTTATACAGTGTGATAACTTTAAACCTTCAGAAACAATAGACACACTGATGCACTCCAGTTTGAAATCCAAAGGTGGCGCTGGTTTTGTTTGAGCTTCAGACTGTTTCTGGTATAAAAGGGGAACAGATAAATCTTTACCTGACTAAAAATAGGATAAACACTTTTTGAATATTGTGTTTGTTACTATTGGGCTATAGTGTTCTTTGTTTTAATTTACACAATCCCAAAAGATCTTAATGCAAATGAAGATCTTTCACTTCTCTTGACTAGTTTGCATAACAGCATGGTATGCCAGCTGTACCAGGAGAGAACAGAAAGCGCTGCTGAGGGTCATCCAGATGGCCCAAAACGTCATTGGGACCCAACTTCCAGCTGTCGAGGACATTTTCCAGGCCTGTGTTATGCACCCATCTAGGGGGAAGGTGCATAGCATAATATTTGGGGGGTTTTTTTGTTTTTTTTTTTTAAAAAGAATAAAAAGGTAAATGATTTCCCAGTCGGGCTGTACAGTGGCGTAGTGGTTAGCACTTTCGCCTTGCAGCGAGAAGATCCCTGGTTCGCGTCCCGGCTTTCCCGGGATCTTTCTGCATGGAGTTTGCATGTTCTCCCTGTGCATGCGTGGGTTTTCTCCGGGTACTCCGGCTTCCTCCCACAGTCCAAAAATATGCTGAGGTTAATTGAATATTCTAAATTGCCCGTAGGTGTGAATGTGAGAGTGATTGTTTGTCTCTATATGTAGCCCTGCGACAGACTGGCGACCTGTCTAGGGTGTCCCCTGCCTTCGCCCGAGTCAGCTGGGATAGGCTCCAGCCCCGCCCCCGCGACCCTAGTGAGGATTAAGCGGTGTATAGATAATGGATGGATGGATTTCCCAGTCCCCAAACCACCCCATGACCCCCAATTCAATCTAAAGTCTGACACCGCCACACAGAGACTGATGGAGGAAATAATCACACCATGCACAATATTGTACCAATATCTGACCTGAAAAGCAGAACATGTATAACTAATAAGTTAGAATGCAAAGGTTTCTCATCATAAATATGTGGAATGTCGCTATTAAGTGAGCTGTTTTTAATCATGTGAAATGATTGCTTCTCAGCTTATATTATTATTATTTGTTGAAGGTGGTACCATGGTGACCTGTCCCGCCATGCTGCAGAAGCCCTTCTCTTGTCCAATGGGACAGATGGAAGTTACCTCCTGAGAAACAGTAATGAGGGACCTGGTTGCTTTGCCCTGTCTGTGAGGTCAGTCTCAGTAGTTTTGATTAGTTTAACAGTGGTAACACCATAAACAGTTGATCACTGGTACTTGTATTGGTATGCTTGTTTTCCATATCTAATGTGTTCAGCACCCAGTCTGTGTTATCATTTTTATTTGTTTGCATTGTATACAAGCCACAGTGAGAGTGATGGAAAGTTCTGAAGAAACAGCCTTTGCTGTTTGTTGCAGTAAAACCTTCTGTCGTGATATTTACACTGACCATTTCCAAGATAAGAAGCAAATTTTAAGCTAAATCTCAAGACTGTCATTCAGCTCACTTTGAAGAAAAAAGAACTAACATGCACAAATGTCAAAAGTTTACTGTATTCTTACAGACTTTAAAAGTGCAACATCAAATGTTTGTTTTTCATTTGACGCATAGGGCTAAGGATTCAGTAAAGCATTTTCAGGTGACACGCAAAGACAATGGCTATGCATTTGGGTTTAACAAGTTTGCAACCCTTCAAGATTTTGTCAACCACTTTGCTAACCAGCCCCTGTTGGGCAGTGACACAGGTATGTAGAACTTGAACTTCACTAACAGCTGCATGTTACTAGCTTATAAAGTAAAATGTTTGGGTTTTTTTTCTTTCTTTGTTATGATATATGTATGATTTATCAAAAGATGTGCAATTTTTTGCTTCAGAATCCTGTGTCTTTGACACCATGTTTATACAGAAGGCATAGAGTGAGCATCATGCTAGCAAAACAGTTAATAGAACAGCAGCACCCTGACAGTCCATCTGTGTTCATACAGGAGACATCCAGTTCACCCATGCTCAGAGCCCAACATACAGCCTCTTATGTAAGGATGTAGGTTTGTCTCTATCTTTGACAGGGACCTAGGGACCTGTCAAAGATAGAGGTAGAATACAAGCAATGCACCATCTAAGAGCAGGAACATAATTCTATAGTGAAAGCAGCAAATGTCACTGTATTAGAAGTGGCATACCATTAACCACTTCAATATCAGTGTCACTCAGAAATTGGCTTGAAGTGGGATTTGAAGAGAAAAGAATAACGTTGAGCGATTTCTTTTTTTTAAAATTTATTTTTCATTTTTTGTCGTCCGTGGATGATGACAAGATTTGCCAACTACTTTTTACTGCAACTACACAATATCATTTCACAAATAAAAAATATATATCTCAGAGACAAGTCTTAGGTATCTTAGGTAGCTAAGTATGTTTTGGGGTTAATTAGGAGAAATCCATACAATCTGATGGTCAGCAACAGTGCCTAAGTACATGATACATGATTGTTTCAAACTCCATATTTTTTTGTTTGGATGCTGCACGCAGTCAGATTACACAGCTGAAACATTGAACCACATTCCAGCATTGTTGTGATTATCTCCCCCTGCACATTTTCCAATTTTAAACACAACCAAAATGTATGTTCGTTGTGCTGATGGCTATTGTCTTTTCTGCTGTAATGTCATGTAGTCAGGCATGTAACCTCATTTCTGTCTCTGAACCAGGAACCCTCATTGTGCTGAAGAGCCCATACCCTTTGTGTGTGGAAGAGCCATCCATTTATGAGTCTGTGCGAGTTCACACAGCCATACAGACAGGCCGCACAGAAAATGATCTGGTGGCAAATGCACCATCGGTATGACACTTAGTGCAAACACCTGTAAACAGCTAATGTCAAAATATATCAAAATACATCTGTGATGTGATGACACCAAAATAACCTACACAATGGTTCATAATCAATTTTCTTTGCAAGTCAGATTTAAAAGATAATTCTGGATTACATGGTGAACATCCTCTCTATAGTTTGGCCATCATTTCTACAAGTTATGAAGATGTTAGTTATATCAGTTAAATGATTGTTTGCTAAACCCTGCGACTGAACAGCAACTGTCCAATCATCGGTTAGCAATCTAAACCAGGCTTAGTAGGCCTGTCAAACTTTGAATTTCTCCATATGTTGAAGCATTGTGCATAGGGATTAGAGCTGTTCTCTATCTGAAGAAAATGAAGTGTTTTTCTTCAGCAAAAAATACTGGCCTGCCAACTCTCATGCTTTGGACATGGGAGTTGGCAGGCAGCCCTGCATTTCACTCACTTTCAGACTCTGTCACATGCTCTCATGCTGGTCAGGCAGGTATCAAAGTTCTTCCTGTTGAAAAAAATGAATAAACCAAATGACAATGAAAACATTTCAATACATTTTTTATTAGTAGTATTGTTGTGAGCATGGATGCTTGCTTTGCTTGCTTGCTGCGTGATTGAATCTTGGGCTGTTTTGTGTCCACCTATCAATCTACCTGTCAAACATCCCCATGTTTGGTCAGTTGTGAGGCCACATTGACCAAAGCTGGACTAAACTCCAGAGATATTTGGCAGAATTTTGAATTACATTTTCTTATCTTTATCCCAGATCAGACAGATCTGAAAAACAAATATTGACTTTTTTCCACCTTATCAAAACTGAAAGGATGTACTGTCAGCATCCCAATGCCAACACAGGACACACCCAGTGTTCCCAGGTCCATTTACCTATGGTTCAGAACTATTGTGGCGGCATGATGATGACCTACACAATATTAAATAGATGGTTTACATGCTTTGATGAATCACTGTGTGAAAACAGGTCATCTGGTAACTTTGAAAACATATTTCTTTCCACCAAATATATATATATAGTCTATAGTTATGCAAATTATCATTACAAATCATTATCATTCTAAACAGAATTTCCGGGGAACTAATAAACAATTAAAAGTGCACATAGGAAATTATTAGAAGTTGTTTGAAGGGTTATTGTGCTATGCAATTTCATGTTTCAAGTAGATGACATTTTTTTCTATCAAATGCACCATGGCATTTTTTCTGATGTTTGATGTTTACTGAAAAAAAACAAAAGACCAGCAGAACACCAGATTGGTTTGAGGGCTTCGGCACAGGCTTAGGAACAGGTTCAGCTGGGGCTAGACTAGAGAGAAGGCAGGAAGCATGTCAAGCACAGTTCCATGTAACAGTCCTCCCCACAGACCAGTCAATGGAATGTTTTTTTAAACCTGAGATGAGAGTCAATGAAGCGAAACAGGAGTGTCTCCTATTGACTGCTAAAATGCAATGCAGAAGGGTAACTGTTACAGTTTCTTGCTAACTTGGGAACCAGTTAGAAGCTGGCCAGTTAATGCTTGGACTTCGAAAAGGGTCTCTGCCTCAATCTCCAGTTGTACTGCCCAGTTGTGGTCCATGAAGTGTTCTTTCACCCCCACACCAACAAGGGCAGTGACAGTTAATGTCTGGTTACACCAAAAGAGAGAATAAGAAAGCTGAAGGTGAAGGGTAAACAGACAAACAGTTTGGCTCAGCAGTACCCCCTGAATAGTGTGAGCTATTACCTTTAGGCGCAGCTGGGCATGTACTAATTGCTTGGACTCTGGAGTTGCCAGAATCAATGGTGGACACAAGATTGATGAAAGTATTGACTTGTCTTGCCTTGGAATGGATGGTCAAACACTTTCATCTCAGTGGTGAAGGCCTTATAGGAACTGAGCTACAGTTGAAACCAGAAGTTCACATACACTGTATAAAAAGACACAACCTTTTGTTTCTTACTGTCTGACATTGAATGAGTCTAAACTTTTCCTGTTTTAGATCAGTTAGGATGACCAGAATTATTACTATTTGCTAAATTCCAGGAAAATGAGAGAGATTTTTTTGAGAAATTTTTATTACTTTCTTCAAAGTCAGAAGTTTACATACATTTCCTTCATATTTGGTAGCATTGCCTATAAACTGCATGACTGGGGTCAAGCATTTTGGGTATCCTTCCACAAGCTTCTCACAATAGTTTGCTGGAATTTTGGCTCATTCCTCCTGACAGAACTGGTGTAACTGAATCAGGTTTGTAGGCAGCCGTGCTCACGCAAGTCTTTTCAGCTGTCCCCACAAATTTTCTATGGGACTGAGATCAGGGCTTTGTGATGGCCACTCCAAAACATTGATTTTGTTGTCCGTAAGCCACTTAGTAACTAAGCTGGTGGTATGTTTAGGGTCATTTTCCATTTGGAAGGCCCTTTGTGTCCACTTCCTCGCTGATGTCTTGAGATGTTGCTTTAATATTTCCACATAATGTTCTTTCCTCATGATGCCAAGTGCACCAGTCCCTCCTAAAGCAAACACCCTCTCAACATGATGCTGCCACCCCCATACTTCACAGATTGGATGGTCTACTCTGGTGTTTGCAGCTTCCCCCTTTTTCCTCCAAATGTAACAATGGTCGTTATGGTCAAACAGTTCAGTTTTAGTTTCATCAGACCACAGGATATGTCTCCAGAAATTAAGGGCTTTGTGTGCATATTGTGGGCTTTTTCATGTTGCTTTTGGAGTAATGGGTTCTTCCTTGCCGAGTAGCCTGCCGATACAGGACTCGTTTCTCTGTGGATAATGACACTCTCTTACCAACTTCAGCCTGCATCTTCACAAGGTCTTTTGCTTTTGTTCTGGGCTTGATACGCATATTTCGCACCAAAATACCTTCATCTCTGGGGCACAGAACCCGTCTCCTTCCTGGGCGGTATGATAGCTGGACATTCCCATGGTGCTTATACTTGCATATAATTGTTTGAACAGATTAACGTGGAACCTTCAGGCATCTGGAAATTGTACCCAAGGATGAGCCAAACTTGTGAAGGTCCATAATTGTCTTCTTTCTTTAGATATTCCCATGATGTCACACACGGAAGCAGTGTGTTTGAGGTGTGCCTTAAAATACAGCCACAGATGTGCCTCAAATGAACTCAAATGTTGTCAATTACCCTATCAAAATCTTTCAGTGCTGTGACACCATCATCTGGGCCTTCCCAAATAGTTTGAAGACATCTTAGTGTATGTAAATTTCAGACTTTGAAGAAAGCAACAAAAAATTGTCTTTCTCATTATTCTGGCGTTTAGCAAATAGAAATAATGTCAATAATCTAAATGAGCTTAAGACAGGAAAAGTTTATTCTGATTTAATGTCAGACAGTGAGGGGAGAAAAGGTTTTGTGTCTTTTTAGACAGTGTATGCAAACTTCTGGTTTCAGCTCTATCTGATTTCCCCTCCCAGACCACTAAACTCCAAGGCCACCCCCTTATTCAAGAAAAATAGATAAGTTATGCATGAACAATTTGAGGAATAGTTCAGGGGCTGCCGTTTGGAAGACACCACACGTGTGAAGAATGCTTGACAAGCATCGATATCCCCATTATATTGCTAAGGTACTGAGACAAAAGACTCATGAAAAGGAGATGAATCAGGAGGGTTCAATTGGACTGCTTAAACTTGCACAGATGGGAATATACCTGAAGTAAAGTCAGCTGAGCAATCTCAGCCAATCGGATAGCCACTTGACCAGTGAGTAAACTGAACTGGTTCAACATTGTATGAATAATACTTGTTCAATTTCTCAAGGATTGGTCGTGTAACAGTCCTTTGCTGGCTATAGCCTGATAAATACAGGGAAAACCAGGTGCCGAGTCAGAACTGGGATCTGTGCCTGTTGGATCACTTTATGGCTATGCTGTCATGGCCAATCAGAAACCCCAGTGCAAACACAAACCACAGACTGACAGGTAAAAATCAAAGGGAATTTATTTCCAAAACTAGAAAAACACTCCGAGAGCGCAGTACTCCACCAAGGCTGCTCAGTCATATCATTTCCGTCGGCTGAAATCTTTAAAAAATTCAGATCCAGACTATAAGCCACATCATTGCCAAAATCTTAACAAGTTGGTCCTCGTGTCATTTCTGACCTTCCCTGCAAATTTCGTCCAAATCTGTGAATCCACTTTTGAGTAATGTGGCTAAGACAAACCAATGGCAATTGTCACATAACTCCACCAAGGCTTCACCTCCTTGGTGGAGTGAAAATGTACAGTACAACAGAATTCAAGAATGACCGAGACCACAAGAAAGCTAAACAAAGTGCACTTCCACTATTTACACCTGGTATAAAGTAACAGGGAGTTGGATTCGCTAGAACCTGCAATTGATCTTGCATAATGTGTTAAATCACGTTCCACTTTTTAATTTGCAACCGTTCTGCCCACCTTGTATACACACGTGGACAAAATTGTTGGTAGCCCTCGGTTAATGAAAGAAAAACCCCAGTGTTTCCTCTACATTCAGAATCCCAGCCGCTGCTCCTTCAAGAAACTTTTTCCTTTTTAAATCGTCGCAAATACACCGCCGCATGTCTCCACCTTCGCAGCAGTCTTGCACTGTGTTGGGTGCTCACGAGTACTAAGATAGACTACAGATAACTATCTTGCTCAGTATCTACTCTACGTCGGGTTAATACGACGTTAATTACTCGCGAGAGCGCAGCCTTGAAAGTGACGTCACGTCCAGCATCGAGGCACCAGGTCAGAGAGTCAGAGGAGTGTCGTCTTGGAAAATAAGTCAGTGACTTACTGGAGAGAAGTTACTAGCTTAAGATAATTCATAATAGATTTTACAAGTTAAACAGACATTCGCAAAATATTGATGGCCAGCTAACGTTACGTAGCCTAACATATCGGTAGCTTCAGTTAATTGGGCCCGGTGCCAACTCAGTGTCACTAACATGAGTAAACTATTGATAGCATTAAGCTAATATCTACACACCATGTATGAATAACTGCTGACTGCATTTTCAGATGAGCTTGTTCAAATTATTTTTTTTTTAAATTTTAACATTCAGCCTTTAAAAAGCCATTTTCAACTGGCCATTCAATAAATAGGTTGTACAAGGAAAATCTGCAGTCAAGTGCCATTTGTTTACGTTGCCATGGCTCCCGAAGAGCCTGCTGCCGTTGCTGAAAAAATCCTAGAGGAAAAACTGAACCCACAATGGTCACAGATATAATTTGAATCTGACAAAAGTAATACTAAATAAAAATTTTATGAAAATTAACCAGTGAAAATCAGACATTGCCTTTGAACTGTGGTTCAACAGAATTATTTTAAAAAATAAACTCATGAAACAGGCCTGGACAAAAATGATGGTACCCTTAACTTAATGTTTTGTTGCACAACCTTTTGAGGCAATCACTGCAATCAAACCATTTCTGTAACTGTCAGTGATACTTCTGCACCTCTCAGCAGGTATTCTGGTCCACTCCTCATGAGCAGACTGCTCCAGTTGTCTCAGGTTTGAAGGATGCCTTCTCCAGACGGCATGTTTCAGCTCCTTCCACAGATGTTCAATAGGATTTAGATCAGGGCTCATTGAAGGCCACTTCAGAATAGTCCAATGTTTTCCTCTTAGCCATTCTTGGCTGTTTTTAGCTGTGTGTTTTGGGTCTTTATCCTGTTGCAAGACCCATGACCTGTGACTGAGACCAAGCTTTCTGACGCTGGGCAGCACATTTCTCTCTAGAATATCTTGATAGTCATGAGATTTCATTGTACCTGCACAGATTCCAGACACCCTGTACCAGATGCAGCAAAGCAGCCCCAGAACATAACAGAACCTCCTCCATGTTCCACAGTAGGGACAGTGTTCTTTTCTTCATATGCTTCATTTTTGTGTCTGTGAACATAGAGCTGATGTGCCAAAAAGTTCCAGTTTTGTCTCATCTGTCCATAGGACATTCTCTCAGAAACTTTGTGACTTGTCAACATGCAGTTTGGCAAATTCCAGTCTGGCTTTTTTATGATTTGTTTTCAACAATGGTGTCCTCCTTAGTTGTCTCCCATGAAGTCCACTTTGGCTCAAACAACGACGGATGGTGCGATCTGACACTGATGTACCTTGACCTTGGAGTTCACCTTTAATGTCTTTAGAGGTTGTTCTGGGTTCTTTTGTTACCATTCATATTATCTGTCTCTTCGATTTGTCATCAATTTTCCTCCTGCTACCATGTCCAGGGAGGTTGGTTACAGTCCCATGGATCTTAAATTTCTGAATAATATGTGCAACTGTCGTCACAGGAACATCAAGCTGCTTGGAGATGGTCTTATAGCCTTTACCTTTAATATGCTTGTCTATAATTTTCTTTCTAATCTCCTGAGACAACTCTCTCCTTGGCTTCCTCTGGTCCATGTTTAGTGTGGTACACACCATGTCACCAAACAGCACAGTGACTACTTGTAACCCTATAAATAGGCCGACTGACTGATTACAAGTTTGTAGACACCTGTGATGCTAATTAGAGGACACACCTTGATTGAACATGTACCTATGGTCACATTATTTTCAGTCTTTTTTAGGGGTACCATCATTTTTGTCCAGGTCTGTTTTATGAGTTTATTTTTTAAAAATAATTCTGTTGAACAACGGTTCAAAAGCAATGTCTGATTTTCATTGGTTAATTTTCAGAGATTTTTTATTTATTATTACTTTTGTCAGATTCAAATTATTTCTGTGACCATTGTGGGTTTTTCTTTCATTAACCGAGGGGTACCAACAATTTTGTCCACACGTGTGTAGATCAATCCACCATGTGTGCTCACACTGAATGTAAGCGCAAAGCTCCTGCTAACTCTGTCCTGCCCAGTAAAGTTTATTCAAACAAGTTGGCTGCTTCCTCAGTGTTGACAGAAACCAAGAACAATAGCTTTATTTTGGTTCAATTAAATATGAATATGTTGAACTTGACCCATTCTTTACGCAATTTATTTTATAATTAAGATGAATTATTTTTCCACTCAAATCAAATCTGTCTTTTCAGCTGGGCACAAAGGAAGGCTATCTAGTGAAGCAAGGAGCAGTTGTGAAGGTAAGAGCAGTGTAAGGTAAGAGCATCTCTTTGTTTGAACCCAAATCAGTTTTTATCAGGAAATCTGTTTTCAATTGTAAATCTCATAGCAGGACTCATTTAGAAATGTTTGGTTCAGTGTTTCAAATAACTTGAGGTGATATTAAAAATACATTAACTTTTACACCTTTTGACAGAACTGGAAACAGAGGTGGTTCACACTCAACAGATATGAACTTAAATACTTCAGAGACAAAATGGTGAGTCTCTTTTCAAGTTTGGGACATTCTGGGAAGTATGCTTTTCACAGTTTCACTTCTTAACTATTTAAGTATATAGCTGGGGCAAGCATATCAATTTTTGCTGCCTCTTTTTGGACCACATAGTCAACAAGAACATTTCACTTTGTAGTGAGTACAAGTAATCAGCTGTATTTGCCTGTTGCAGTGTGAGGAGCCCATTCGAACTCTTGATCTGAGAGCCTGCTCTGCAGTCCAGTTTGATTACTCTCAGGACAGAGTTAACTGTTTCTGGTAAGTGACTCAACCACATGTGTCTGTTTCATTCGCTAGCAGAAGCTATGCTGTTTATTTAAAATCAAGCAACATGTACCTATAATTGTTTTCTGTGGTTCACCTGGCCTGTTGTAAGAGCAGTCTTGGCTTTATGGCATTTGATTGATTTGAATAAAGAAATAGTTGGCATTAAAACTTAACATCAGACAAGTCTGGTGGACCTTTTAATTCATGACACAATTGGATTTTCTTTGGAGCACACTTCCAGCAGGCTTGGTAGGATTAATCTTTTTTGGATTTAAGACATTTAGGAATAAAAAATTTGAAATGTAAAAATGTATAAAATGGTATGTTCTTGAAGATGTTTCACCTCTATCAAGAGGCTTCTTCAGTTCTAGACTGGTTCACCTCAAGAATAAAACATTCACACACAAGTGGTGCAAGGCTGTATATACAGTCCAATACAGCGAAGAATGCAAGGACTTGTACATAGAGAAGACTAAACAACAGCTTCACAAGCACATGGCTCAGCACAGGAGCTCAGCTCCTCAGGACAAGACTCAGCAGTCCATCTGCATCTGAAGGATAAGGGCCATTCATTTGAGGACAGCAATGTACACATTTTGAACAGAGAGGACAGATGGTTTGAGAGAGGAGTAAAGGAAGCCATCTATGTCAAATCGGAACAGCCATCTCTAAACAGAGGAGGAGTCTGCAACACCACTTATCAGCACCTATAACGCAGTGATAAGGTCTCTCCCCAGAACGTTTTGCCATCATTAACATCTGGAGCATCTTCAGACTTTTGTAGCTGAAACATTTTGAAACACTGTCTGCTTGCTCACCGTACTGTCCTTCAGTAAGCATGTAAGAATTCAATTTATATTTAACTTATATAATGTGTCATTTCAAAGCAATTGGCATAGTAAGGTCAAGACCTTACACTATTATAAAGATTCAGCAATTCCCCATTAAGCAGCACATGGCATCAGTGACGGAACAGAACTCCCTTTTTTACAGGGAGTATACCAAGACAGAACCAGGCTCAGGCACGGCAGCCAATTCCATCAACCAGTTGGGATTGGAGGACAGAGGAGAGAGAACATATAAGTACTGGACAACAACATCCAATTAACACTAAGCAGATTTATTAGTAACCACTGATCAAAAACATTGCAGCTCTTGAGCCAGCCATAGCTACAGAAAGGTACAGTTAGAGAGAGAAAACAGAAAGGAAAAGCACAGACTACAGGAGTGGTACATTAGGGTCTTTGAGATAAGGGGTTTTTGGATGTTTTTGTAAAAGTCCATCAGAAAACGAACCCTAGTCCCCGACCCACAGCAGGCTGGTTATGGAAAGGAACAAACTAAAATAAAGTACCAAAACAAACAAGCAAAAATAGAATGGATAAAACTAAGTTCAAATAAACAGAAAAAACACTGAATCAAAAACAAAACAAACAACAAAAAAACATAGGCATAAAAAAAATAAACAACCTTAAGAGGGTAGTATCAAGACAGGAAAAACTGGTGGGACCGGTCTGGAGGGTGGCCCAGAGGCTGATCAGACAGGCAGAGCTGGGCAGCTGGCCGGCAGCAGTTACAGAACCCCCTTCTGGAAGATGGGTAGCTGGCCGGGTGAAGGTGCAGCCCCTCAGGAGACTGATGATCGAGATAGAATTCATCGTGAGACCAGGGAGAAAGCCAGTGGATGTAGTTCGAACCCATTGGGAGACCATGCGAGAGCCCGGTGGCGGAGATAAAATCGGAGCTCCTCTAGTGGTCAAGCAGAGTTCGGCAGTGAAGGCAGGACTGGGCCAAATGTTAAGGGGCAGCTGCAGGCATGGCACACTGATGTTTCTTGTGCCGGTTGTCTGCTGGGAGCACAGACTTTGAGCAGAGACAACATCAGCAGGCACAGACTGAACTCAGCTGACATTCATGACGCTCGGCTGCAGACATGGCAGGCAGATTGTGGAAATGTACAAACTCTAATTAAAAAAAAGAGAAAACTGAGGTGTGCAGGTAAACAAATTAAAGAAAAGGCATCTAGTAATCCAGGTAAAATATATATCCAAAAATAAAGAAGATATTCCAACAAAGCTAAATCCCAAAAAATCCACAGAAATCCAAAAAAAGTGAAAAACATCACAAACCATAGGCCCAGAGAACAGGCAGGAAAAACATGAGGGCAGCAAAACAGGATAGCAACAGTATGAAATGACAAAGACAGAGGGAGAGAAAGGTCTATTTAAGCACTCAGAACTGGTTGGGGAGACAAGACACGGGTGAAACTAGTCAGAGCTATCTCAGGGGGAGGGAAAAGACAGACAAAGAACAGAAGTAAAAACAGAAGCAACACATGATGAAAAATAATGTAAAAAAAAAAAAAACAGGAACTAACCGAAAAGGGATCTGAAACTCACACAGATAAACAAGAGACAAAAACAGACATAAGAAACACAGTAAAGGAAAACACACAGAAATAAATCACAGTAACAAAACTAGCAACCAGAACTCAAGACCATGACAGTTTTTGATAATATCTTGTTTTTCACTGTTATATAAAGTCCTGCACGTCTATGGAGACAGCATGAATATGACACAAAAATGTCCTTTGTTTAGCAGGACAGAGTTAGGATGTCATTAATCATTAAAAAGAAAAAAGAATAGCAAAATTTCTTTATTTTCCAGTTACAGGCACAGAATTACTTTTTTTGCAGTCTGGTTCGTCCAAATGGTTTATTTAGTAGACCTTCAAAAGTATGACTACAACCACTACAGCTGATGCAGAAAATGTTTGTTGATCAGTCTGTGAAAACATTCAGCAAAAGTTCATCACATACATACAGAGAAAAACTGAGTTTGATTGCTGAGCTCGTAGTTCTTCCCTCGCAACCTAGGTATGTTTTGTTTGTTAACAGCCCCCACTCAAAGTTAATTTACTCATAAAAACACAGGCTGATGATTAAAAGTAAGCATTCTCCAGCTGTTTGATTAACTGTGGCTGTGTTCATAAATTCAGTATGAAATTCAGAGTATCCTGTAAAATGTTGCTGATAATTTTAGTTTCACTTTCGGAGCACAAAGCAGCAGGATTTAGTGATTTCAGGTCTGTAGACAAACTCTGTCTGACGTTATTTTCACTGTTTCTCTGACGTATTGTTGGTGTTAGTGAAATCCGTTCTTGAGCTGTTTTCATTCGCTAAACCTTTAAAATCATATTCGGTAACAACCCACGTGTTCTTTTTGACACTATTAAAACAGTTCTCAGTGCTCCAGAACCCCACTGTCCCGAGGACCCATCGAAAATGTGTGAGGATTTTTTGCAGTTTTTCATTCGCAAAATGGAGAGCACTAGAGCCCTTATAATTCGTCCTGCATACGACCCAGGCACATCAGTAACCTATTCTGCTGTTTTTAATCAATTTGAACCTGTCAGCCTGCATCTTTTAGAACATGTTTTTGGTCAAATGAGAATTACAGGCTCCTCCCTCCTCGTCTTTTTAAAGAAGTCTTTCCGACATTGGCACCTTATGTCCTGGATATTGTTAATTGCAGCTTGGCCAATGGTGTTGTCCCTTTATGTTTTAAACATGCAGTGGTACAGCCTCTGTTAAAGAAATCAAACCTTGATCGACAGGCTCTTTCCAATTATAGGCCAATTTCCAAACTTCCTTTGGTGTCCAGAATTTTGGAAAAAAATTGTGTACATTCAGCTGAGCTCATTTTTAAATGAAAATGGAATTTCTGAGGTCTTCCAATCAGGATTCAAAACTGGCCACAGTACTGGGACGGCTTTGTTGAGTGTTTTTAATGATGTTCTTCGGGCTTCTGATTCTGGTCATACTGTTGCTCTTCTCCTGTTGGACTTAACCGCAGCCTTTGATACGGTGGACCACCAGGTTTTATTGTCACAGTTGGAGAACTGGGTGGGAATAAAAGGCCTAGCTTTAGCCTGGTTTAAATCGTATTTGTCCAACAGAAGCTTTCCCGTCCAAATTGGGGATTCTGTTTCCACTGTGGCCCCTCTGATGTGTGGCATACCGCAAGGGTCAGTTCTTGGGCCCTTACTTTTTTTCATTGTACTTGTTGCCTATTGGGTCAGCTCTGCGTAAATATGATGTGTCATTTCATTTTTACGCAGGTGACTGCCAAATTTATTTGCCTTTGAAACAGTCCAAATCCCTTCTTGAATGCTTTGAAGAAGTAAAATTGTGGATGGCTTACAATTTTTTGTATTTCAATGAGCAAAAAACTGAGGTTTTGCTGTTTGCTCCCAATGACTCTACTCGGGTGGTCAAAGCTGAGCTCGGCTCTTTAACCCAAGCTGTAAGCCCTGTTGTGATGAATCTGGGTGTAAAGATGGACTCTGTTTTTAAATTAGATGCCCAGACCAGTGCTGTTGTGAAGTTAAACTTTTATCATTTGAGGCAACTTTCCAAAGTGAAGCCTTTTTTATCTCGCCAAAACTTTGAAATTTTGATCCACGCTTTTATTACCACTCGTTTAGATTATTGCAATGTAGTCCAGCAGATATGTAAAAAAAATGTGCCTTTGGTGATACAAGCATGAAATTTGGCACACTGCTAGGGCAGTATCTTACAAAGATTTTTGGATATAGGGACATTCCAGATTCTTTCCAGGGCCAAAATGGCAGCCATTTTACAAAATAGCCGATTTTGTGTTGTACGCGACTTAGGATTCATGTGAATACAACCATATTTACTTATTGAAGAAGCATACCAGTGGTTTTATTCAACTAAATATTTATTGTAGCAAATAAGAGACAGCAAATAACCTAACATCAACTTACATAGTCAAAATTATACAGTGGAACCTCTAGATCCAGGTAACAAAATTTACTATATGCATAAATGCATGTGTACATGTTAACATACATGTAATTAGCATCTGTGATCTCTCTTGTCCCAACACATGGTTCTACTCTCTCGTACACTCCCCACCACAGTGACATAGAGCTGTGCACTGGAGTGCAGCCTTGGCACACTTGCACTGTCTTCTGCATCCCTTTTTGCAGCCACACCTTAGAAGTTGCCGACATGCCTCAGTTGCCTCTGGGAGGGTTGTCCAGTATATGTCCCAGCCATTATCAGTGTGAACCCATCCCCAGTCACTGGGCGATGGGAGCTCTGGTGTGGACACCATCATCTGGCCCCAACAGTAGCCAGCTTGGTAAGCAGCTCTCTTGATGTGCTGTTTCAGGGCTTCTCGAGTTGGTGGGAGAGCATCTATTGATCTGCCAGTCTGGGTGAACATGTGCTTGCGACACTCATTGACATGTTCCTGACTACTGGTGCGATCATAGAGCAAAACAACAAAACGCTCCAGTGCATCCATGTGGTCATCTATGGCTGAAGGAGTTGGCGAGGCAGCCAAGGCACAGAATGCTGCAGTGACATCAGTGACCTCATCACAGGCTTTCCAGGTTTCCCATGCTTTTTTCTTCCCCCTGCCTCCGAAGCTTGAAAAGGTGTCACATCCAGTGAGGGCATGGAAGAATGGCAACCCTCGACACTTGTTAGGTCCCAGTGCCACAGCCATCTCATGAGCGGCCAAGAACCTGAAGTTCTTTCCTGTGCCAAAGGCAACCCAGAGCTCATCAATGTCCAGACGTTCAGCTGCTGTCACTGGAAGAACCACGACATCAGTGTCTACTGTGCAGATCGACACTTTGCTGTATCCCTGCCTCACAGCATCTTCACCATGGAGTAGCATTCTTGTATCAGCCTCCTCGTGGCTACAAGGGGCAAGGCCAGCAACATCTCGGGCCTGTGTACAAACCACATCTTTGTGGTGGGTGCTGATGACTTGTTTGTCTGTGTTGTTGCTATCCTGGTGGCTAGGAAGTCAAACAGCTCCATCTTGTTCTCATCTGTGCGAAGAATGGTCTGCCAGTTTCCAGGAATGGAACTAGATGGCTCGACTCGTCTCCTGATGCCTTTGCCTCACTTCTTCCTAGTGCCTGCCTTCAAACTGTCTGTGAGGTATTCATCCCAGACAATATCCACCCTGCTCGTATGCTGCAGCTGAAATGTGATGTATGGCAAGAATACTTCTGATGCATAGTGGTTGAAGGTCTTTGCTGGGCCAGGTGGCAGCATATTGATGATCGCTGCACCATCAAGTATGATGACTTCAACTGCTGGACTAGCAGCAGCAGCAGCAGCGGTAGCAGCAATCTCCTGTGGACGGACCAGATCTTCTAAGCAGCCAACCAGATCAGATTTTGTTCCAAGTCTCATCTTGCCCATGTTTGACAGTGCAGGGGGACATGCTTGGTTCTTGTGTGCGAAGAACTCATCGAGATCTCCATCACATATCTGGGACGCAATGAACAACCTAGAGAACAGGGAGCAGTCGTTCTTCAGAGATGACACCTGCAGCTGTGTTCTTGACCTATCTCTGACTGGAGGTCAGCTGAAAAGAGGGAGGTTGTTTCTCTTGATTGGGTCAGTGATTGGCTTTGTCTGGTTGACAAGTCTCTCATGGACATAGGAGTCATGCTGTTCTTGTCCCAGCTTCTCGATCTCGCGTACAGTGTTGATAACTGCTGGGTCTGCCAGGTCTCTGCTCTCTAGCACCAGGAGATCCTTGCTGTCATCACATTATGGGTTGCCCATCTCCCCTGTGACTTGAGTGAGTGAACGCACATCTCTAGCAAAGGCTACCTGTGAGTGCTTGGTCTGCTCGTGGTGTTTGTGATCAGCCTTCTTGGTCTCTGATGTGGTCTGGAACTCAGCAATCACTCTGGCCATCTCTAGCCATTGCTAGCTACTGGTATGTGATTATTAATGGAGATATTCATGGGGTCTAAGTTCCTTTCACCAAGTTTGATTTTTTTTATCCATTTATATTTCCAGGAACAATATTCAGGTGTCATTCAGATGCATGATTATGTTTCAGAGCTCTTATTCCAGCCATGCATTATTGCGATGGTAAACTGTTATCTATGCCCCTCATAGGCCACCGTAGATGCATATTTTTATTCAAATATGAAATAGATAATAAATCATGTGCATACTAGTTGATAATAATCATATTATACTCAGTACATTGTGTTTTGCACCAAGCACATATGACTTTGCTGATCTTGTAGGCAGAGTTTAGTTATTCGTGGCAGCCATTTTGTAAAATGGCCACCATTTTGACCCTAGGGGTGACCTGGAATGTCCCTATATCCAAAATGTTTCCTAAGGGTATGCCATAACTGTGTACCAAATTTCATGCTTGTATCATCAAAGGCACAAAACTACCAGAATATTTCACAGATCTGCTGGACTAATGCTCTTTACTCAGGACTCAGCAAAACCTCACTGTCAAGACTACAGCTGGTTCAGAATGCTGCCGCTCACCTTTTAACGGGATCGCGAAAATCTAATCACATAACTCCCATCTTCCAATCCCTCCACTGGCTCCCCGTGCACCTCCATATTGATTTTAAACTTCTTTTATTTGTTGTTAACGAATGACAGTCCAACTCGTTTTAACTTGCCTTGAACACAGTGTATTTATTGGTTTCCCAAAAAACTCCAAAGTGCACAAATTCCCATTCACAAGTTGCCGTTTGGCGTGCAGCATTCCGTGTTCGGCGTTTAGCGGTCAAAAACTGATTTGTCCCCTTCCGGCTGCAAACCCTACCTAGCCACAAAGGTTCCTACCTTATATAGGTAAAATAGACAATCAATTAGTTACAAGTGAAACCCACTGACACCAATATAATTTACAGAGCATATTTCAAATCTGCTCCTACAAGTACAGTTAAAATCTTTATGATACCCATCCCTAGTGTGTATGCACCTACAATGATGTACCCTTAAGAAGAAAAGGAAACATTTTATCAAGATTTTGCCAAAGTGGTGTACACTGTACCAAGGGCAGACCACCTCCTCATTCTAGAGACTTTAACACAAGGTATTGTGGAGATCACAAGACAGGTAAGAGTGTTATTGGAAAATTTGGCAAGGGCAAGAAGAACACCAATGTTGACCTCCTCCTGAACTTGTTGGCTGAACAAAAATTGAGTATTACAATGTCTTTTACAAACTCAAAAAGAACTATACCTGGATGCACCTGAGGTCTAAGCGCTACTATCTGCAGATCTATGCTGTGTGCTCCAAGGACAACCTGCCTGAGGTGTTCTCAACAAAAGCAATGTATCGAGCTGAATGCTCAACCAACCATCACTTGCTCCAGATGCAACCTGGGCTGAAATTGAACATGAAAGTGTTGAAAGTGCAAGCTCTACATTGACCAGCTATAAGAGAATTCACAAAGGAGCCTTGCACAGCTTTTAAGAAATCAAGTCCAGCATGCAGAGAAAGATCAGAGAGATGATGGACAGCTGGTGGTTTAGGAAGGCTGAAAAGCTACAAGAGATGGCAGACCAAAACGACATGCGTAGCCGCACAGCAGCAAGCTTTGCAGTGACCTGAAGGACTAACAGCACAATGGAAAGAGCACTTCGCTAACCTGCTATACCAATAAAGATCAGCTGACCTAAATGCCTACTAATGGCTAACAATAAAACCTGTCAGAGAGGAACTGTGTGGACCAATTGCACAAATTTTGCCAATCTATACAAAAAGCAATTGGAATATGTGTTCAGTTCACTGCAGTGTCTCTCTGCTATCCACTGCCGGAAAAGTCCTAGCGAAGGTTGTCCTAAACAAAATGAAGACCCCTTTGGAAGAAATACTGCCTAAAAGAAAATTTAAAGCAGGCAGGCTTTGCATCTATTTGATCTTCACAGTGAGTCTGCTCCAGGAGAAAGCAGTGGAGGAGTAACAGCCCTTTATGTGGTCTCCATCCAGTTCTCCAAAGCCTTCGATACTATGGACAGAGGAACTCTGAAAAGTGCTACAAGTGTACAGATGCCCCACGACACTTATTAACATCATTACACTCTTCCATGATGACATGAAGGGAAAAATGTCCACTGGAGGGGACCTCAGTGTTGCTTTTAAAATCAAGCATGGAGTGAAACAAGGCTGTGTCTTGTCACTGATACTCTTTACATTCTATCTATCAATCAACTTTTATCAGAGGTATGGACCAGAACGGATGGAAGCTCTTCAGTTTTTCCAGACTCAAGGCTTGCACTAAAACAAGGGATGTGTTGTGCGAGAGCTTCTCTATGCTAATGAGTTCACCCCAGTTGCTGTTGACCTAGATGAAATACAGTTGCCATTGCTTTTCAATCACTTTACAGCTGCCACTTTGTTTGGATCAATGTTTCCAAGACTGAACTTCTTTACCATCCTTCCACCCATCTTAGAAGTGGGTGGAAGGATGGAAGGTTAAAAATACTGGTCAGTGGCAATGCACTCATAACCACAGAATGTTTCACTTACCTGGACAGCGCAGTAACCAATGCAAACAGTGCAAACCTGGAAGTTTACTGAAGGATCAAGTCAGCGACCAAAGCCTTTGGAGCTTTCTCTGGTCAAGCCATGATGCCAAATTGCAGACAAACATCAAAGTGTATAATGCGGCTATGTGACTATGCCTGCTCTATGCCACCAAATCTATGATGCTCTATCGAAAGGACATCAAGATGCTCACCAGGACTCAGATTTGCCATCTGTGGCAATTCTTAATCAACATACGGCAGGACAGGGTGTCTGACATAAAGGTATTAAAATGAGCTAGCACTCACAGCCCAGAAGCCATCATTACAGCTTCTCAACTATGATGGGCTGGCCACATTTGGAGAATGCCTGAAAACCCCTACCAAAGGGTGTCTTCTGCAGGGAGCTTTACTCTGGTACAAAGATGTCCTGAAGTGCTACTTCAAGAAATGTGCAGTGAGCCCCAATGCATGGGAAATAGAGGTTTTTGAACCTAGAAGAGCACTGAAGGAAGGAATATGAGTGGAAACACCAACTAAACCACGCCCTACCAGCTCACAACAACCAAAGGTGTACTTGAGTATGACGCTGCCATTCCAAAGCTGGCCTTGGAGCACACCTGCCAAATTTTTTGGGAAAACTAGGAACCACAAGTAAGCTTGTACTCTGAGAGAGTAGTGCTTTGTTCGGATAATATGGTAAAATATAAGACAGATCAGTCATTATGGAGTTTCTATGTGAGGAACAGAATTCTCTATTCTATTCCGAATTTTACAGGGACCCAGTGAAGCGAAGCTAATATGGCAGAAAAATCATCCAGTGTTTCCTCTACATTTATTCAGCAGCGTCGGCCCGCCGCTGCTAAATCCTAGCCGCTGGTCCTTCAAATTTCTTTATTTCATTTTTTTTTTTTTTGTTCTTGTCGCAAATACACCACTGCCGCATGTCTCCACCTTCACACCAGAGTTCTGCACTGTGTCGGGTGCTCACGAGTACTAAGGTAAACGACAGATAACTATCTTGCTCAATATCTACTCTTTGAAACGTCGGGTTAATACAACGTTGATGTCGCGAGAGCGTGGCCTTGAAAGTGACGTCACATTGAGCAACGAGGCACCAGGTCAGAGAGTCAGAGGAGTGTCGTCTTGGAAAAATAAGGCAGCGACTTACCGGAGAAAAGTTATTAGCTTAAGATAACTCATAATAGATTTTACAAGTTAAACAGACATTCACTCAATATTGATGTCCAGCTAATGTTACGTAACATATCGGTAGCATCAGTTAACTGGGCCTGGTGCCAACTTGGTGTCCCTAACGTGAGTAAACTATTGATAGCATTAAGCTAATATCTACACGTCATGATGTAACTGCTGACCGCGTTTTCAGATGAGCTTGTTCAAATATTTTTTTCTTTTGTTTTTACGTTCAGCCTTTAAAAACACATTTTCAACTGACCATTCAATAAATAGGTTGTAAAAGTAAAATCTGCAGTCAAGTGTCATTTGTTACACGTCATGGCTCCCCGGAGAGCCTGCCGCCACTGCTGAAAAAAATCCTAGAGGAAACACTGTTATCACTGACATTCTGATAGTAATAAATACAATAGTCCAGCCTAGAAATAGCAAATGGATGAACTAGTTTTTCAGTTTCACTCCGAGACAGGATGTTCTTTTCCTTTATAGAATTGTGCAGATGAAAAAAGGACCCTTGTTTTATGAGGGAGTTAAAGGATACATCCTAGTTAAAAATAACTCCAAGGTTCCTCACAACAGCACTGGAGGCTAAAGCAATGTAGATTAGCAATATTGGTTAAATAGTGTGTTTCTAAAGTATTTGGAACCAAACACAAATACTTTTTCAATTCAATTCTATTTAATTTTATTTATATAGCGCCAATTACAGTCAAATTGTCTCGAGACGCTTTACAGAGCCCATATGCCTGACCCCCAGAGCAAGCCAAAAGGCGACAGTGGCAAGGAAAACACCCTTTTAACAGGGAAAAAAACCTCGAGCAGAACCCAGCTCTAATGTGGAGGGACCCATCTGCCTGCTGGCCGAGTGGGTTGAGAGGGACAGAAGAGGTAGAGAGGTAGAGATAGAGGGATAGAGATAGAGGGGAAGAGGTAGAGGGATAGAGGTAGAGGGTTACAGTTGGTGGAAGAACAACCACACATCTGAAGCATCCAGCTCTGGGACCAGGGACACTCGGAGAAAGGACACAGGGAGAAACAGAGTTAGTGTAATGCAATAATGATATATATAGTAAATACATAGGTAGATAGAGAAGAGCTCAGTGCATCCAGAGAGGTCCCCCAGCAGCCTAGTCCTATAGCAGCAGAACTAGGGGCAAACTAAAGGGACGTAAAGAGGGGAAGTCAGTTGTGCAAATGAAAACACCAGCTCACCCCGTCAGGGTCCCCCAGTCTGCCCTAACTATAAGCTTTGTCAAAAAGGAAGGTTTTAAGTCTGGTTTTAAAAATAGAGAGGGTGTCTGCCTCCCGAACCCAAACTGGGAGCTGGTTCTACAGGAGAGGAGCCTGATAACTGAAGGCTCTGCCTCCCATTCTACTTTTAGAGATTCTAGGAACAACAAGTAAGCCTACAGTCTGAGAGCGAAGGGTTCTGCTAGGATAAAATGGGGCTGTCAGGTCTTTAAGATATGATGGAGATTGGTTGTTAAGAGCTTTATATGTCAGAAGAAGGATTTTGAATTCTATTCTAGATTTAACAGGAAGCCAATGAAGAGAAACCAGTATAGGAGAAATAGGATCTCTCTTGCTAACTCCCGTCAGTACTCTGGCTGCAGCATTTTGGATCAGCTGTAGATGTTTCAGAGAGCTTTTGGGACAACCTGATAATAAGGAATTACAGTAGTCAAGCCTAGAAGTAATGAATGCATGGACTAGTTTTTCTGCATCACTCTGAGACAGGATGTTCCTGATTTTCACAATATTTCTCAGGTGGAAAAAGGAAGTCCTACAGATTTGTTTTATGTGTGAGTTAAAGGACATGTCCTGGTCAAAGGTAATGCCGAGGTTCCTCACAGTAGTACTGGAGGCCAATGTAATGCCATCCAGAGTAACTATATGCTTTGAAAGCAATTTTCTAAGATGTTTGGGGCCAAAAACAATGACTTCAGTCTTGTCTGAATTTAGTAGTAAGAAATTCTAGGTCATCCAGGTCTTTATGTCCTTAAAATAATCTTTCAGTCTGGCTAGCTGATTAGTTTCATCTGGCTTCATAGATAAATACAATTGAGTGTTGTCAGCGTAACAATGGAAATTAATACTGTGCTTCCTAATAATATAGCCTAAGGGAAGCATGTATAATGTGAACGGTATTGTTCCTAAGACAGAACCCTAAGGAACTCCATGATTAACCCTAGTATGCTCAGAAGAGTCATTGTTGACATGCACAAACTAGAACCTGTCTGATAAGTAGGATTTAAACCAGTCCAGTGCTGTCCCTTTAATGCCAATAGAATGTTCTAGTCGCTGTAATAAAAGTTTGTGGTCGATTGTATCGAATGCTGCACTAAAGTCCAACAAAATAAGTATAGAGACCAGTCCATTATCTGACGCTATGAGAAGGTCATTCGTAACTTTCACCAGAGCTGTTTCTGTGCTATGATGCACTCTGAAGCCTGACTGAAACTCTTCAAACAAGTTATTCCTTTGCAAATGTTCACATAATTGATTTGCAACTGTTCTTTCCAGAATTTTAGAGAGAAATGGGAGGTTGGAAATTGGTCTATAGTTGGCTAAAACGTGGATCTAGAGTGGGCTTTTTAAGTAAAGGTTTGATTACAGCAACCTTAAAAGCCTGTGGTACATAGCCGGATACTAGAGAGAGATTAATCAGATCTAACATTGAGGAATTAATTAAAGGTAAAGCCTCCTTGAACAGTCTAGTTGGGATAGGATCTAAAAGACATGTCGATGGTTTGGATGTAGAAACTATTGAAATCAGTTCAGAGAGATGTATAGGAGTGAAAAATTCTAAATATCCATCTGGTCTTACAGCCAATTCTAAAGCATTTGTTCTCAATGATACATCTGTGACATTTGTAGGAAGGGCCAGATAATAATTTTATTTGTATAGAAGCTCATGAAGTCGTTACTGCTCAAAGCTAAAGGAATACAAGGTTCAACAGAGCTCTGACTCTTTGTCAGCCTGGCGACAGTGCTGAAGAGAAACCTGGGGTTGTTCTTGTTTTCCTCTATTAAAGATGAATAATATGTTGTCCTGGCATTACGAAGAGCTTTTTTATAAATTACTAGACTATTTTTCCAAGCTACATAAACTTCCTCTAAATTAGTGGAATACCACTTCCTTTCCAGCTTTCAGAACGCCTGCTTTAAAGTCCGCAGCTGGGAATTATCCCAAGGAGCAGGTCCTCTCTGAGATAGAACTTTCTTTTTTATAGGTGCAACACTATCAAGTGTTGTACACAGTGAGGCTGCAGCATTATTAACAATATAATCCACTTCTGTGGGGGTAAAATTATACTATTTCCCTTCCATTTTATCAGTAAGTGGTGCTGAAGTAAATAGAGAGGGTATTATTTCCTTAAATTTAGTCACTGAATTGTCAGACAGACATCTACTGTAATGATATTTATTCTTAACTCCTATACAATCTATTGTTGTAAATTGAAATGTTATCATAAAATGGTCAGAAAGAAGAGGGTTCCGGGGAAATACTGTTAACTGTTTGATTTCTATGCCATAAGTCAGAACGAGGTCAAGGCTATGATTAAAACTATGAGTTGGTTTATTTACATGTTGAGAAAACCCAGTTGAGTCTAATATTGAATTAAAAGCAGTTGTAAGGCTGTCACTGTCCACGTCAACATGAATGTTAAAGTCACCCACAATAATCACTTTATCTGAGCTGAGCACTAAATCAGATAAAAAGTCTGAGAATTGAGATAAAAACTCAGAGTAAGGAGCAGGAGGACGATGTACAACAACAAATAAAACTGGTTTCTGAGCTTTCAAATCTGGATGAGAGAGACTGAGAGGGAGATTTTCAAATGAACTGTAACTAGGTTTACGTCTCTGGTTCATTTTTAAGCTAGAGAGGTAAATTGCCGCCACTCCTCCTCCTCGGCCTGTGATTCGAGGAACATGACAGTTAGTATGACTAGGAGGAGTTGATTCATTTAGACTAACATATTCTTCCTGCTGCAACAGGTTTCAGTCAAACAAAATAAATCAATCTGGTTCAGTTATCAAATCATTTACTAACAGAGATTTAGACGAAAGACATCTAATATTTAACAGACCACATTTAATTGTCCTGTTTCTTCGCTCAGTTGAAATAGTGGTATTAATTTTTATTAGATTTATATGGTTACTATGTCTTTTGTTTATTTTTGAATAGTTTAATTTATTGAATTTTGGTGGTCGTGGGACAGACAGTCTCAATAAAGCTAACTGAATTCCTGGAGGGTGACAGCTGAGAGGAAACTGCAGAGAGGTGTGGAAGACTACAACTCTGCATCCTGGTCTGAACTCTGGGTTGTCATTCAGTTTGTCCAAATATGTTCCGATCTCTATAACAAAATCTGGTGTAATCAGTGTTGTAAAATGCAACACTGAGGAAAAGTACAGAGATGAGCCCATTGTCTTAGCTGTAGCAACTGGACCTTGCATTCCCATTAGTAATTTTTTTTTTTTTTTTTGCCACTTAATAGTGATCTCATTGGCATATGAGAAACCACAGAAAAAAAATTAATGAGACATACATATGATATATTAAAGAGATAACATGAAAATGTATATAATGACCTAAGAGAAGCAAAAAATTTGCAAAATGTATTAGATGACACCAATGCTATGATGACCCCAGATCAGAACACTGCAATCTGATGCGTCATAGGTGTTTTTTATGAGGTGTACTTCCCCATGGCAGAAAATCTGACATGTGTTGTTTGAAAAAGAGGAAGTTTGAATAGTTAAAATACGGAAGAAAGCTGGGGGAAGAGAATGAGAAGTGCACATGAGCTGTAAAGCAGCCGCGACTTGAAAAAGGAGTTACACAATGTCTTAATCTGTTTGTCAAAACAGGAAGTGCTGATTTTTATTCTTGTCTTGTTCTGAATTCAGCAGGAACATAATATTTCATCAGTCAAACATGGTTCCTACAATATCAGACATTGTTATTCCTTTTATTGTCAGTGAAAGGTGAAGCTAGGGGTTTACAGTGTTTTTGTCATAGGACAGCAGATAAACTGATCTCTCAAAGGACAGTATGAACATAAAGAAGGCTTACACCATTCAAAATTTGTTTTAGTGTTCATGTTATTTTAATACAGATTTGAGAAATACTGGACTTATTCTTTCCAGTTGAGAAAACTGCCGAGACAGACCACGTGGTAACCTTAAAACATGAAATCACATATGGAAAAGCAAAAGATGAAATTATTTGGCCGCAAGATCAAGGACCCACCACTGTATAACATCTAGTTCCAAATGAGTTGACTATTTGTGTTTGAGTGTCCTATGGGAAATTATAAATTATATGTTTGGCCCTTTGTGGCTGTACTTTGGATTACACACATACTGCTTTTATGTATCAGAACACCATAAGCTACTGTAATGCACATCTTCCCCTTCTTTTCACTTGCGTAATTCTTTAAATCTCTGCTTGTTCACAGTTTAGTGTTTGCTAAGCGGACATTTTATCTTTGTGCAAAGACGGGTGTGGAGGCAGATGAGTGGCTCAAGATCCTGAGGTGGAAACTGGTGAGTTTTTTTCAGATTACGTGTTTTACACAGTGCTGACAGGAAGTGGGATATTTTATACTAGTAGTTCAAATTGTCTGATGTCCCTAAAACACTTAAGAACTACTGATTGTGTGTTGTGTATCAATGGACATATGGCAATGTCATAGCTTTCAAGGAAATTAAGTGAAATGAATGAAAGGCTTTCTGGAAAACAGACAAAATCACCGGATTAAATTCAATTGAACAGTTAAATTCAGTTCAGTAATATTAATATAGTGCCAATTCATATAATATGTCACTTCATATGACTTCCCAGAGTAAGTAACCTTACAAATTTTAAACAGAGAACCCAACAATCCAAAGTTCCTTTTGGATTCTCTATGAGCAAGCAGTTTCAAGGCAGGCAGGTGGAGAGACACATTTTGTAACTCAGTACAGTATGTCCTACAATGCACTGCACTGCGTCTGATGGAGGGTTTTTGCTTTAAGCTGTTCAAACATTGAAAGTGAAAAAAAGTCATCATAGCTTGCATAATGTTATCTTACTTCTCTATTTCTGAAACATTCTATATTACTTCAACTGCTGACCCTCCTCTGTACTTTTATTACAATATGTAGCAAAAGTCCAGCGAGTATTGTAACCTGTAAGCCTAAAGAAATGGTTTATGCCCTGTAAAAGTGTTGGAAAACCCTGGTGTCTTACTTACAGTAACTGCTGTAAATGTAGTTGAGTTTAGGGAAAGTTCACTTGAGCAGCCTTCAATCAACAGCAGCTTAACTCTCTAAACTCCAAGAAGTTTCTGCATGTTTTTTGCTCCTGTCACATTTTTCCTCACACTGGCCTATTTTTCACTGCAATATAAGGCCCTGCACCTCTACAGAAATAGCACAAACCTGATTTAAAAAAAAATGATTTTGTGAAGCCAAACAGAATTATAATGCCATAAATTATGAATCATTAAATTTACTTATTTTTACAAAATAAAAAATGAGAAAATTAAAAAAAAATAAATGGAATCATTATGTACAACATGTGCCCAATTGCCCACAGGTGCTACAAATACTTGATAAGGATGGTAACTACATACTACCGATATTTTGCTCCTTATTTGTTCCCATTCTTGACACCTAGCTCCTCTGTGCACAGCCTGCACTTCAGCCGACTTCAGTCAACTAAAAAATTCAAGAATTTTTGTCATGTGTCTGGTACAGCTGAGTCACTAATGGTTTCTCTGTTACACTTAAGAGCACAGCTTTTGTTTTGTTTGTTGATTTTCTATAGTCTGGTTAGTGCAAATGGTGTATTTTTTGACACATTTTTGTGATTTTAACAAAATATAGTGATTTTGATAAAATATCTTGATATTAACCTTCAATTTTGATTATGTTTTTCAATGAAACGGCTTGTCACAGATGACTTGACAATTCTTACTGTTTTCAGTTTGTGACTCTGATAATTGGTGTAATTTTTGTGACTTTTTGATGCCATTTGAACCTTAGTTTGTGGTTCAGACAGTCAACCAGACAAGTGCTCAATAGATAGTGAATAGACTTAACCTTGGAATAAGTGGAGTATTTGTTGTCTATACAGGTACTATATTTGTGACAAGAAATGCCCACACCCTCACCCTCCAGTAATCATTAGCCAGCGAATGCTATTCTTCCTGCTTGTCACTTTTGACAGGAGTCACTGCTGCAATTGGGTTAAAGGTCTATTCACTACATTTGTATTAATGTTATTATTGATCACCCTCACCTGCCATTTCATTTACTTTCATGACACAATACATCCATCCATCTATGGAATGATTGGAGCTTGTCCCAGCAAGGCACTCCATCTAGAAGATTCAAATGTCAAAAAGTTGTTGCTGTGACATGACAGTACCACTCCTGATATATTACAAATACTGTTATGTGCTATTTACAAATGAATGTAGTCTGCAGTCTTGTACCTAAAAAGGTATACAATGCCCAATGTCTAAAAACTGAAAAAAATGATAAATTCCATATAGTTACAGATCCATACCTGGTATGTACAGTAAAATTAGATATCAGTTCATACTGTAACATGAGGTCAGAAGAAAGGATTTCTTAAAAGTTTGTTCCCATGTACATACTTTTTAAAATATATGATTGCTATTCTAATTTTTAAAAAATTTATTCAGCTCAAGTCAATTAATATGAAAACTTGAACTCAGGTGTTCTGCAGAGTAGAAGAACAATTTTAGGTTGACTTGGGTTAAAACTAACAAATTCATAGTATTTTAAGCATCAGCTGATTTAAGCAAGTTGTATTCTGAAATTTATCAGTCAGCAGTGAGACTTTTTTTTGTTTACAGTCACAGATAAGAAAAGGTCGATGACGATCACTGGAGACACAGGAGACGTTAAGAAGCCCTATCTTCATTGAAGATGTCATAATACTGGAAGACCAATTATGAACAGCACTGTTTACAACAGAAGAGTATATTAAAGTGTAAACTTGAATAGCACTGGAGCATATGCCATAACCATTCAGAATGTAAATGTATCAATGTAATGTTTATTATTAAGTCATGCTTGCATTATTTTATTATTAAGATCAAAACCAACAATGAGTCAATCTGTCTCTTAATACCTTCAGACTTCTCTACCTAAAGCTTCTCCAAGCTCACTGGTTTCAACTAAAGTGTTTTTTTTTTTTTTTAAACTATGAGATGTAGTATAATTGTTTAAAAGAACTACATTATTTTCATTATCCCCAATTGTAGATTTACCAAGAATTACTGACACGAGAAAATAATGCATCAGATAAGGACTATTTTCTGTGGCAAATCCAGATTTTGTGCTCTTGTATTTCCTTGAATAAGAAAGACGTTTGTTAAATTGAGTCAAAATAAACTGCAATGTGTGTTCACAGTAAAGAAAAACATGTCACCCACTACAACAGTAATGTGTTACAGATCACTGATGTGATTTTTTTGTATTTTTGGGGGAATTGGGCTTTATGGCACAAAGGATGCTATAGTAGTTTGTTGTCTTTCAGTTACTAATATATTACAATACCTTTCAGTAGCATCAGTTCATTGTTTTAAGTATGGTATTGGATTGACTGCTAATTTGTTCAGAAAGTCACAGAATTGACTTTATATTAAAATAAAGTAGGTAATTATAATATAGCTTAATCGGGATGGTGCACATGGATGATTAATGTTGGTACATGTAGAAAATATACACAAATTAAGCATCAAAACTCATGTACCACTCTTTGTGGTGACACCTGTAACAGCTCCAAGTTCCAGCAGGGGTTGACTATATTTGACCACTAGACTTTATGTTTATAGCTTTGTCTCATTATAGTATGGGGTCTACAATGCCTCCGTGGTTATCACTGTCACCTCACAGCTTGAAGATCTCCAGTTCATGTCCCAGCCTGGGCCTGCATGGAGTTTCCATGTTCTCCCTGTGCATGCGTGGGTTTTCTTTGGGTACTCTGGCTTCCTCCCACAGTCCAAAAACATGCTGAGATTAACTGATAATTCTAAATTGTCCATAGGTGTGAATGACAGCGTGCTTGTTTGTCTTTCTGTGTAGCCCTGTGATAGACTGGTGACCTATCCAGAGTGTCCCCTATCTTCACTCTAAATGTGCAATGGCAATAAAGTTGAATCTTGCATTTTTTTTGCACTGTTTTTCCTTCTAAAGTGGTATAATGGTTTATCTAAGGTTTTTTGTTTAAAATAAATAAATAAATAATTGTAACAATGTATGTAAATTTTTACAGTTTCAAGTCCAAAACTGGTGCTACAAATTTCATAAAAATTTTCAGCGCATATCAATGGATCACATCTTCCCACAGACACAGATCTTTTTCACACTATTTTCCCATGTGCATTAACAAAAAAAATCTACATAAATATCAGCCACTTAGAACACTGAGGAAAAAAACAGGTAAGACCACTTGGTAAAGATGAAATATGTTATAGCATGTGAAAAAACCTAGAAAGTTTGGAGAAACTATTTCTGCAGTATGAGTGTAGCATGGGAGAAGATTTCCAGGAAGCTGGAAAAAAGATATTTTTTCCATAGAGGAAACCTGAAGAAGATATCACCAGGCCTGGAAATTACAGATGAGTTGCCCTAACATGACATCACATCACAACATCACATATCTGTAAATTAATGGAACCTTGGAATAAAATAAAACTTTATCTACTTCTTGGAAAATAGAGGTATTGTGGCAGCATAGCAAGACAGATTCAGGAAAGGAAGGAGCACTTCTGTGTCTGGGGGATGAAATAAGGAAACCCCCCAAAATTACAGAGACTTGACTCAATGAGAGCCAAGTCAGTGCTAACAGCCCTGGATATGCAAATTCTCTCTGACAGTGTGTTTAGGAGCAGTTAGAACTTCTGAAATGTGCTGTAAATACATGGGGGATCCGCAGGGAGTCAGTGAAATAGAACATTAAACATCATCACCAATCTTTATACCTCACTGTAGTTTTTTTGAGGGGAGATGTTGTAATACAAGTCATGCTTTCAGCACTCAGAAGGAGACTGTGTAGCACAAGACATGAGCTGGGGTCACAAAATCTGAAATTTTAGAAGCACACATAAAGGAAATTGCAAATTTACCTTTAACACGTCAAGTTTGCTGATACATGAAGCAGGACCAATTCCTTTGACGCAGTCATCAAGAGGCAACTGATACGTATCTGGACAGTTACAGCAATCATATTTGAAAGTCAGTACAAAATCTTGAGCTTCCATCAGACTTTGCCTTGCCTTTTAGATAAAAGGCAAGGTAAATGCCTTGAGCTTGGCATTCCATTTTGCACAATACAGTCAGCCTCTTCCTTCATGATTTCCCATTTAGCTGGACCAACGCAATATGCATTAATGTACAGGCTTGAGTAAGTCAGGATAATTGCATGAGATACGACAGAAGTCTTTGAGGGAACGTCTTTAAACACACAAGGGAAATAATTTATGAGCTTTTTAATGTCACCATGCTGGTCATTAGAGAGATGAGATACTTGAGCAAGTTGGACAACCCTCTTTACTCAATCTTGCCCACTCTGGGATAGCAGTTCTTATCAAAACCCATCATTAAATCATCAGGATGGCATACCATTGAAATGGAAGCCATAGGTAGTGAGACAATAACTTTCACATCATCTGTGGATGACTTGTCACGGCCCTCTCAACAGCGATACAACTTTATTTATGCCATTACGCGCTGCACACAAGATAGTCATAGCAGTGCTTGTGCAACATATGCAGTGTGTTTTCGCTGTGTTGGTGTCTGTAAAGTTTTGTTGTATGTGTATTCTGTTACTGTGCCACTGGCACATTTATCTAAATCCATGTAGCTTTAAGTCTTTCCATCTAGGTGTTGCCAAGTCCTGGTCAGCTCCAGCATTCTGTCTGTAGTTACAATTCATTTGATTTTGTGTTAGTATTAACTTAGCTTGCTGTCTAGTCCCAGCTTAGATAGCTGCTTCTTGCTCTTGTATTCCCTAGCTTCTTGTTGTAGCCTGCACTCCAGACTAGACTTACTCGGACACTAACGGTGGCAGAGGTGTGACACAAGGTGCTTGCCTACCACTGGAAGCAACTTGGGTTTCAGTGTCTTGCCCAAGGACACTTTAGCATGTGGGGTGACAGGCTGGGGATCAAAGAACAGATCTTTCAATTGGTGGACAACTTGCTCTACCACCTGAGCCACAGCCAGAATGCTCCACAGATGACTTTGTTCATTAATATGATTTAAATGGATCTTTTACTTTAAAAGGTTAATGGGCAGTCTTCCAGTCACCTTAGGTAACCTGACACCTGGATCACCCTCTCGTGGAATGCACTAGAGATTTGATTGGAGGAGGTGAGGAAGAGATGCAAGGAGAGAGGAGTCGAGAGCACAGGTATTTAACAAAATAAGACATCCTCAGCAAAGTCAGACATCCTCACCAAGGTGAACTGTACTGGTTGAACTGTACCATACTCTCCTCTACACATTTCCTAAGGACAAAGTTGCTAGGAAAAGCTAGGAGACAACATTGCTCCAAAGAGATGCTCTATCATTCTGAAGTTAACAATGTCCTTATTTAAATCCCTGTGAGGCACCCACAGAAATCTCAAATCAGTATATTTAGCTGGGACCTTTACCTGCTGAAACATGGCCTCATGACAGGCTCATCATGAAATAATGAATGCTTTTGTGTAAAGCCCATTGCTGAACAGTTTTCTTTTTATTTGGCATAGTAATTGCAATGTTGTTTAAGAATAGGCCTATTTGGTAATGACCTTTCCCTTGTGAGTAACTCCTCAAATTAAAGATCTTCTCTTGACATTTCAAGTTGCTCATCCACACTACATTTGGAAAAATCTGCCTTGAAGTTGTAGTTTCTCAGACATCGAGGATGTGCAGATGTTGACACTGGCTTGTTTAATAATAATAACTTTATTGCAAAGAACACAGCATCTGATCAGGCACCATGGTCTGCCCAATGGAGAATTCAGAACCAATATGAACCTCTCAGAACAACGACCTGAGGTCACTTATACAGGTTTGGTGAAGGATGAAGTTATAACATATGGTCCCTGTTAAAAGACCTTAGTAAAAAAACAGAGAGCCCCGTCAATCAACCCCCTATCAACCATATAGTGGTTAGAAACTAAAATTGATTGTGATTAACAATTATTACATTTTTTTAGCCCTGTACTGCGCTAGCCACTGCAATTGGCTAGCTCACCGGTTCAGTATCTTCCTACCTGCACCTGCATTCTGATTATCAAATGTGTCTTAGTTGGACCTCTCCCTCTTCACCTGCTCTTACCTCAATTTTGGTTGAGGAATGAACAACAGCTAAATAGCTCATTTTACGCATGGAAAACATGGTAGGAACAGACTGACAGAGTCACAGAACAAATAAAATTTATACTTTCCGCCACTATGGCTAACACAGTAGCTGCCTGTGCTGGTTAAAGCGACAACAAAACCGCTTAATTATCATGATTCACTCACACGATGTGACCATTTGAAATTTTGACTTGCACATTCTCAAAAAAAAGATCACATATGCGACCATTTTGTGTCAAGTGGAATGTTTATGTGGCAAGGCTATGAGGGTTAGATGTACTGTTGTTATTTACCACGTTTCCGACAACGCCACCGGGGGGAGTTTCACCCCCAGGAGATCTATTTAGAGAGGACCACTGCTCCAATACAGACAAAAAAGAAGGTCACACAGGTATGAGCAACACCAGAAACTGACGTGATTCCAAATAAAGTACACAAAATGAAATTTATTAACAATATTTAACAATGTAAAATCTTCCCTCACTCAAAATCTCTTGGTGGCGATGCCAAGAAATAACTCAGTAGTAAGTGGCACAATATTGATTTAATTATCCAGGGCCCCCCTCCTCCCAGGCTTAGTTAAGTTTGCCACCAAAATACAGGAACTAGGCACAGGGCTGAGGGCTTACCAGGCAGAGATGACTAACTGAAGGGGGAGGGGAAGGGTCCTGATGCGACACACCACACATGAACAAAACAAAACCACTGACGGACACCCAAGTGCACTGCTGTACAGGGAGTGAAGGGACCACCAGCGCAGGGGGATCAGTCAGCCACCCACCACCTGGCCCAACAGCTCCTGTCCAGGGAAAAGAGGCTGTTATAACCGTAAGTAATAATGCACGCACACTTGGTAACAGTTTCAGAACTTTTTAGTAAATGCCTATTCATTCACAGCACATGCCAGCGGGAATCCACAGGTGTGTTCCTCATCATAACAGTCCCGGGTGAGAACACGTAGCCAATACTAAGGTTACGTTCCAAACCGTGACACAATCACTCTCTATTACAGAGGCAAACTGTTAGTCACAGGAAAAGAGGCAAACATATATAGATCTCTAAAAACTGCCCTGACACCACACTATGCTGGGCCGAGGAGGTCACCACCAAGGCCAATTATGACTTCATATGCCACTTACTCACTCACCTAGTCAACCCAATAAACCAGAGAAAGAAAAAAAACAAAATCTACAAAACCAAAAAAAGATAACTGGATAACTAAACACACAATCATAAAAAAATAACAATAAATGAATGAAAATAACAATAAATGATGAATAAACAATTAACAATAAAGGATGCCAAGATCTGTAGACAATAATTCTAATACTAATAATTCTAATACTAATAATTCTAATACTAATAATTTTACTACTACTACTACTACTACTACTACTACTACTACTAATAATAATAATAATAACAATAACAGGCGTGCTAGGCAGTAGGCATGCGCACACCAAGATTGTTTTTTTTTTGTTTGTTTTTTTAAACATCATACAAGAAAAGCAATAAAATAATTGCCGATGAGCGGAGAGCTTGCCGCGGTGAACCCACAGACAGAACAGCAGCAGCCCGCTTCAGAGGTAGAGCCACCTGTCAGTGAAGACGCAGCTTCTCAGGCAACAGGGGAGACAGCTGCGGAAGAATGCAACATGATCACTGCCAACAGCAATCAGAAACCAGAGTCATCTCATGTGCAGCCCAGCAAAAACACATAAAAACGACAGACAGAAACGAGCCAGCCTACCTCAGTAATCCAACGTGGCACGTGGATTATTACGCCCAGCTCTGAGGCCACACACACCCGACTCCCAGGCTTTGGCCAGGATACAGGCCGACTCTGCTAGAAAGCAGAAAGTGCATCAAACACACCACTAATATAGCCCAGAGATGCAGCGACCACGTCGGAACATACCTGACAATAGAGAAAGCTTGACAGCCAGCGTCACGAGACCGCCACGTGGGTCCACACATCCACGACAAACCATGCTGCTGATGGGACACAGAGGTAAGAGGATGCACGTGCAAGACGCGCAGCCCTCTCCCAGATATAACTCGGCGTGGCACCGCCCAGCAAGCAAGGTGCATTAGGATGATTACTCCCAGCTGCACGGACCTGATCTAATACACACAACATGAGTGGAGACGGACTGGGCCGTCCTACCACATTTATAACATATGTTCCTAGGGGGACCGATTAGAGTGTGACGCTCGCCAGGTCAAACTTTGACTGCAATAGCATATGTTTGCCAATGCGCAATGTTTAATAAAGTTCAACTGAGAAACTATATCGTCCACTCTGTATGGTTTCAGACAGAGTAAACGGAACAGAGTGAAACATGGTGGCAGCAGTCGAACTTAGCCAAGGCGAAGAGTTTTGCCACGAAAGAAAAGTGCCGCTAGCTTGTCAGCCTAGCCTGGGAGTGCGAGCGAGTGACTGGCCGATGTCGGAGCACCAACGGTAAGGATCAGAAACCGGGGGACTTCTTGATGGAAGGCTTGAAGTCGCCGACCACATTAGTTTGGTACTCTGCCAACTTGTCGAAGACATGGAAAAGTTGGAAAGAGGAGTTCACATTGTACACAGACCTCAAAAGTGAAGTTGTTTATCTACCTTCTCGGAGAGAGAGGAAGGGAACTTTTGACCACGCTGGAAAGTGGGAGGACGACTGCTAGGAGGACAGTGAGTTCTATGATAGTGCTGTTTGATGAACACTGTAATCCAAAACTTAATGAGACTGTTGAGAGACACAAATTTTTTGTCAGGAACCAAACACGAGTCAAGAACATGGACAAATATGTCACAGATTTGAGAGTTTTGGCCAGCGCATGCAACTTTGGTGATATTAAAGATTCATTAATATGAGATCGCATAGTGTGTGGCATAAACAGCCCTGCTGTGAGAGAAAGACTGTTAAGAGAAGAGAACTTAACACTGGATAAGTGTGTGCAAATATGCAGAGCAACAGAACTGTCGAGAGAGAATAGCAGAATAATACAAGTGCAAACTGTGGAAGAAATACATGTAATTAAAAGAAGTCCACGACGAGACAAGGAAGACGAGACTGACTGCAACTTTTGTGGCAACCTACATGAGAAGAATAAGCACAAGTGCCCAGCCTACGGCAAGGAGTGTAAGAAATGTGGAAAAGAGAACCACTTCACTGCAAAATGCGCTTCTAAACAGGAGAAAGATAAGAAGAGCAGACCAATACACACAGTCTCAGAGTCAACTGGATCATGTGAGGACATCATGACAATAATGGACGTGTGTGACAGACAGGAGACAATGAATCAAGTGAAAGTGAAGCACAGTAAAACCAAGCAGCTCTTTGCAGGTATGACGATGAATAGGAAATTAATCAACTTCCAGATAGACCGTAGCACTACATGTAATGTGATACCTATGCACCTGCTGAATCGAGACACACAACTTGAAAAGACAGAGAAAGTCCTAGTGATGTACAACAAGAGTGGGCTGAAACCGCTTAGTAAGTGTAAAGTCAAACTCAGGAATCCAAGAAATGATAAACTATACAGACTGGAGTTCCAAGTGGTGGACCAGGAGGACAGGATCCCCTTACTAGGAAAAAAGGTGAGTGAGGCAATGAAGTTGATCAAAGTACAGTATGAGAATATCCTGGTGATAGACAGCATAGTGACTAAGCAGTGTCCAGAGAAGACACAAGAAAGAAATGAAGAGCTGTCAAACATGGATGAAATAAAAGCAGAGTTTGGAGATGTTTTCACAGGTGTAGGCTGCCTAGAAGGAGAGTATAAGATTGAAATCGACAAAAGTGTCCCACCAGTGAAACTACCAAAGCGCTGAGTGCCTGTTGCTATGATGGCACAGCTCAAAGAAGAGCTAAAGGACTTGGAGACGAAAGGCATCATTGCACCAGTTGAGTGCAGTACGGTGATCAAACCAAATGGAAAACCAAGGATCTGCATAGACACCAAAGCGCTGAGGAGGAGTCATTTCCCTCTTCCCACCATTGATGACATTCTACCGGAGTTTGCAAAGGCCAAGGTATTCACTGTTTGCAACGTGAAACATGGATTTTGGCATGTCAAACTGGACGAGGAGTCGAGCTATCTCACCATGTTTGCAACCTCATTTGAGCGGTACCAGTGGCTCCGGATGCTGATGGGTATAAGCCCAGCTCCAGAAGTCTTCCAAAGAAAGCTGATGTATGCGCTGGAGGGCTTGCCAGGGGTGTATGTCATTGCAGATGATATACTTATCACCGGTGAGGGAGACACACAGGAAAAGGCAGAGGAGAGTCACAAAGAGAACTTGAGATATTTTCTACTGAGATGCAGGCGAAAAGACATTAAATTAAATGCAGACAAGTTTAAGTTAAGAAGACAGTCTATTCCTTATATTGGACATTTATTGACTTCAGAGGGCCTTTGGATTGACCTGGAGAAGGTGCAGGCAATTAAAGACTTGCCCTGGCTCACAGATGTTAAGGGTGTACAGAGACTTGTAGGCATGCTGAACTACTTGTCAAAGTTTTGTGTTCACCTTTCGGATGACTGTGAAGTGTCGAGACAACTTACACACAAGGACAGTATGCGGGAGTGGACTGAGCTGCATGAGACGGTCTTTAAGAGGCTGAAAGAGAAAATAACTGATGCACCACTACTGAAATGCTATGACCAGACTGAAGAGTTAACGCTGCAATGTGATGCTTCAGAGGCAGGCCTTAGGAGCTGCCCTGACTCAGAGAGGTAAACCTGTAGCCTTCTCAAGCAGAGCACTGACTCCCACAGAAAGGGGATATGCCCAAATAGAAAAGGAATGTTTAGCCATTGTATTTGGTATTGAAAAGTTCCACCAGTGTACTTATGGTAGAAAGGTGACAGTGCAGAGTGACCATAAACCACTTGAGAATATAGTGAGAAAGCCACTACTTAGTACACCAAAGAGACTACAGAGAATACTACTCAGACTGCAGAAATATAACATTGATGTAACTTACATGCCAGGTAGGAATATGCTGTTAGCTGACAGACTGAGCAGAGCGTACTTACCTGACTGTAATCAGGGAGAGACAGAGACAGATCGAGAGACTGTTAACATAAGGATAAGGATAAGGATAAACTTTATTGATCCCACGGTGGGGAAAGTTCATCGTTACAGCAGCTCCAAAGAAAAAGTATAAAGGCAGTGCAGGAATAGATAAGAAAAAGAAACACAGAGCAAAAGTTGCAGAAAAAACATTATATACAGATGATTTTTTTTTCTTCTTATAGATATGTAGAGAACATGTTGACCTACGTACCTGCCCATTTCTACAGAGACTGTCTGTCATCCGAGATGCAACGAAAGAGAACGTAAAGTTGCAAAGAGTGAAAAGACTGATCCTAACAGGTCGGCCGAGGAACAAAAGAGACATTGCGCAAGACATTCAACATTACTTCGCATTTCAGGACGAGCTTAGCTTCCAAGATAGCATTGTGTTCAGAGGAGAAAGAGCAGTTATCCCAGACACTCTCAGAGCCGACCTCACCCGCCGTATACACTCATCACATCTGGGAGTTGAAGGATGCCTCAGACGGGCACGTGAGTGTGTGTACTGGCAGGGTAAGAATGAACAGATAAAGACTTTGAACTCCAGGTGTGACATCTGCAGGTCAGCTGACCACAAACAACGGAAGGAGACTTTGCATCCCCACGATGAGTCCTATAGACCCTGGTCAAAGGTAGGAACTGATCTGTTTTCATGGCATAACAAGGACTATTTGGTAACTGTGGACTATTACTCAAACCTCTGGGAAGTCAACTATCTTCCTGACACTAAGAGCACTACTGTGATCCACAAGCTGAAGGCACATTTCACTCATCAGGGGATACTGGATGTGCTAATTTCAGACAATGGCCCACAGTATTCGTCACAAGAGTTTCAGGCATTTAGTCAAAAGTGGGAATTTGTGCCCTGAACATCTTCCCCAGGATATCCACAAAGCAACGGAAAAGTGGAGTCTGCTGTCAAAACAGCAAAACGGATCATGCAGAAAGCCGCAGTTGCAGGACAGAATCCATATTTGGCTATGCTGGATCATCTGCATTTACCAAGCCAAGGTGTCAACACAAGCCCGGCACAGAGACTTCTGAGTAGGAGGACCCGGACCCTTCTCCCTACAAAAGAGTCACTGTTGGAGGTGATGGACAACAAACAAGGACTTGCAAACAACAGAACAAGACAGCAGAAACATTACAATCGCACAGCAAGGGACCTGGACTGTCTCAAAGAAGGGGACAGTGTGCGAGTCCAATCATTTGAGCCTTTCAGAACCTGGAAAACTGCAAAGGTGCTCAGAACTGTGAGCCCAAGATCAAACGAGGTTGAGCTGGAGACTGGTGAAGTCCTGAGAAGAAACCGTCGCCATCTCAGGCCAACCACAGCCCACCTTCTTCCTCCTCGCAAACAGAGACTATGACCAAAACACAGACTGTAGTGACTGCTAAGTGAGGTGATAATGCCGCTGTTACTACCTGGTCTGGTCGTCAGGTTAGGACACCTGCATATCTGAACAACTATCATACATGAGCTAGTTAAAGGTGATGCTGTTTACTGGTTCTTTACAGACTGCGGTTGCACGGGGTATTATTTATGTTTTTTTTTTTTTAAAAAAGGTACTATAATAGGTGCAAAGAAAGCACAGAGGAAAAGGATTAAAGGTATGACCAAAGACAGTTTATTTTTGACCCCAGGAATTCTTGAATGTGTTTACTGAAAATGTTCTTGCTTACATACTGATAAACTGAAAAATCACACCTAAAAGAAAAAATGTACTTTGGTTATAAGGAAAACAAAAAGGGGTTTTGAGGAAGAGAAAAAAAAAGATATGTCAAGTGGAATGTTGATAACATATGTTCCTAGGGGGACCGATTAGACTGTGACACTCGCCAGGTCAACGGTTGACTGCAATAGCGTGTTTGCCGATGCGCAATGTTTAATAAAGGTCAGCTGAGAAACTATATCGTCCACTCTGTATGGTTTAAGACAGAGTAAACGGAACAGAGTGAAACACATTTTGCTCGCAGTCCGGAGCCCTGATGTCTTACATTAATATTCACTATAAATATGCACAGATCCTTGTGTAACCAGTGGCACTTGGTGGTCCTCCACTATCTGCCTCTGATTGGGGCAGGCAACAATAAAGAGAGTCAGGTGAGTAGGGAGGTGCTGACAATTTTCTGCGTGAGGCCAGCGAGACATGAGGCTTCAGCTGTGAAAGTGGTAAGATGCCTGTCAGATATTTAAGGGGTAGCTTGTCCACAAAGCCACAAAGCTTGTCTTTGGATGTTGCAGTGTGGCCACACAGTTTTATGGGGCGAGGGATTTCCTGCTGTGTGTGAGATGCTGGCATAGCAGGTATGCAGTTTTAAAGGATATTTAATAAAAATGTGTTTTATTCTACTTTGGGTATCAAAAAATTGTGTTTTTATTGTTTGTGCTTTGTTTGTGCTCTGCTCATTGTGTTTGCACTGTCTCCTGCTGTCCTTTTGGGTTTTTGTTTGTAGGATTTGTTTGCTTTAGTTAGTCTGCTCGGCCTTGCAGGGCCCATAGATGAAAAGACCTGGGAGTGCATTGTGTGAGAGCGGACTAACTTTTTCTATTTTGGTTAATTCTTTTGTTTTACTCACATCCCTGTTGTGATCTGCGGTGAGTAATTATTAGCCTTCATTGCACTGAGACCCAACTTACGTGTGATGGTTGTAGGCATGAATGAATTGATTGTTGTGCTATTTCATAGGCAGTGGCATTTTTAGAGTGCAGTGATTTTCACCCTTGGTTCATTACGCTCATGTGCAATAGGTTTTAATGGTATATATGATTAGACCCCATTTGGATGAATAGGATTGGGATTTTATGATATGCACTGTGGACAATAAATAAGAACATTTATTGTTTACAGCTTGGCCTATGGTGTCAGGTTCAACACATGCTTACCTGATTATAGTCTGCTTTGATTACTCTAAACAACTCATTTTCTTCTCTGGCCACATAAGCACATTATGGTTGCCCTCAGTGGGCCAGTTGTAATTGTAAGACCGTATAAATGTAAGCTACTCCTGAACATATTAAGTACTCACATCTGCAAAGTACAAATATATTAGGCTTTTTCAGTTTTTTTCTACTTAGATGCAGTTCTGACAGAGCCAGCAGATCACTCTTCTGGCTGTGTCAAATGCAGTCTGTCATTCTTGAAGCAGTTGTGTCAAAGTGGTTCACTGCTTCATAAAGCTTCAGTTTCACCATCACTAGCCCACACCCTTAAGTCAGCTGGGACAGGCACCAGCCCCGCTCCCGCGACCTAATGAGGATTAAGCGGTTTGCAGATAATGGATGTGTAGCAGCTGAAGGAAACAACAGACGACTATGTTGTCATCCGGCTAGTGCTGCGGCATGACGTGTGCGTAGACTGTGTCTGCACATGCGCTGAGCAATGTTGCGCAGTATTGACTTTCCTCAACACTTTTTCAAGAGCCGGAAACAAACGAAGCCTGTCATGTGATTGGTGCCTCTTGTGTACTATGTAACTAGCTTGGAAGTCATTTAAATACGGTATGTGCAACTGCATAGGGTTATGTATTTTTGTTTTATTTGGTTGATGTACCTTCTTGTTTGTAATTCAGCAGGCAGATGACCAACCAAAGCAGGTGGTAGCTGATTTTTACGAGCAACGTATCTCTACATCCTCTTGCAAACTAGCTCATGTGTTAGCAGGTTTAGTTTATTGAAACAATTTTGTTTCGTAAATGACAATGTTTAACTAACAGCCTCTATTTTTTTTTTATCCCATAGTCGTTCTGGATCCGAAGCTAAACCTTTAGCCACTATGGCTGATGTGAGTACAACTGGACTGTCCTACTTCTACTTTGCTGTTTAAACGCTTCCTGTCGTTCTCTAGTTACCGATGTTCCACTTGAACCGGTGACCATGTTAACTAGCGATGTTTGCTTACATATTGCTCTCACTCTGCTACAGTGGTTTCGTTCGCAGATTCGCCACGGTCGGGCCTAGCTATGCAACTGTGAAAAATGACTAGATAATGAAGACCTCGGCAAGGAACGTAAACACTGATATACACGTTAGCAAGTCTCATGACATGATTCGAAACGATGTGTTCTGGAGATATAAATACGAGAGTCTTATTTAAACCCTTTTCACATATGCGCTCTGACGGCAAGTAAATGGATTGGCTGCATGTATTAATGTTCACAACGGGTCAAAGTAGCGCCGGTTCCAGATAACTGGCGAGGTTTGGTTACATTTTGCTCTATTTACGCTCCAGATGTTTCGTTCGCAGAATCGTCACAACCTGCCCGTCTGTGATGATGATGATGATGATGACACTTGATAAAGAAGACCTCGCCGAAAAACGTCAGCATCACTAGTTAATAAAGTCTATATCCATGTCAATATCATCTACAGACAGTAAAACGAAACGTGCTGGCCAAAGTAAAAAACACATATTTTTCAAGTAAATTGAGAGGGTTCAAAACAATTTAATCCATTGATATTAATATGAAACCAACGTTTTAATCATTGTGCCACCGATTGACTTGACAAACATCCCGCTTCATCCGTATACATCTTTTTTGTTCTGTCAGGCGATTATTATAATTTTCAGGAAACACATCCATGTCAACTGATGATAGTCACAACTTTACACAGGCTAACTGTTTAATAACGAGCCAGAAAACTAATTGTTGTCTCACCAAGCAAAACCCATAACATGGAAGCACGTCCTCTGTTGTGTGTTACTCTGTGCATTTAGTGTAACAGATCCAGAGCACAACTTGAAGCTTAACTAGGGTTTGTTCACCGAAGCATACTCAGACCCACAGCAGCCTCCCACCATCGGAAGACGCAGAATAACATTAGTTTGATTTGCTAAAATGCATTGAAACAAACTGAAGCCACATTGTCAAAACTAGTCACTCAGAAAACACTAAAAACACGTTCAGTCCGCCACGTGGTAACCTGTAATTTCAAGGAATGTTTATCGCTGACAATATTTTTAAAAAAAGGGAAGAATAGGGATTATACTAGTCTTGAGTGAATGACATTGTGTACGTACTGCACCGCTCCAGCACTGTGGGTCGTATGTATGAATGCAGCTGTGAGGACTGAAAGGGGCTAAATGACAGGATGCTGTCATTTTTAACGCATTGAGTAACCCAGCAATGTTCCATGCTGCATGTCTGAAAGGGGCTTTATTGTGCCTCTGATTTATTCAACAGACATCTCGCTTTATCCCATTACATTTTGTACAATCAGAAAACGCACATCTTTTTTTAACTGATTATGGTCACAATTTAACGCACAGATGCTGCCAGCTGAGAAGCAGAACAAAAATAATGAATGCCTTACAAAGCAAAACGCACTGCACAGAAGCATGCCCACCATTGCCTTGAGTGTTAGTCTATGCCTTCACGGTAGCAGATACAGAGCAGAACCTAAATCTCATTTTGTGTATGTTTACCAGCAAAGACGCGTATTAGCCCACAGCAGCCGGCCCAGAAGAGGAAGCATAAAATTAAATTTTTTTTTCGACTGCTAACATGTATTGGTACAAACTGAAGCCTCGTTATCAAAAGCACTCATACAGAACAGTATATGTGTATCATATGCTGTTATCATTTTCACATGTTTCTCAAAAATACGTTCAGTGACTACACCATCCAAAACGAATGAACTCTTTTCCTATTTGTTCTCCACCACCTGCACTAGCTTCAAAACACTGTCTACAAACATATTCAAAACAGAATTGCCAAACTGAAATGTGTCAAAAATCGCATGTAATAATAATAATAATAATAATAATAATAATAATAATAATAATAATAATAATAATAATAATAATAATAATAATAGGGCTGCACAGTGGTGTAGTGGTTAGCACTTTCGCCTTGCAGCGAGAAGATCCCTGGTTCGCGTCCCGGCTTTCCCGGGATCTTTCTGCATGGAGTTTGCATGTTCTCCCTGTGCATGCGTGGGTTTTCTCCGGGTACTCCGGCTTCCTCCCACAGTCCAAAAATATGCTGAGGTAAATTGATCATTCTAAATTGCCCGTAGGTGTGAATGTGAGAGTGGTTGTGTGTCTTTGTGTGTAGCCCTGCGACAGACTGGCGACCTGTCTAGGGTGTCCCCTGCCTTCGCCCGAGTCAGCTGGGATAGGCTCCAGCCCCCCCCGCGACCCTAGTGAGGATTAAGCGGTGTATAGATAATGGATGGATGGATGGATGGATGGATAATAATAATAATAATTCCAATAATGGAATGATTGTGACTTCAGACCCCACAGCTGATTTAGAAATCCAGAGGATACATTTCAAGATGCATTGCTAGAGAAGCTGTGATAATAATGGAGTCAACTGGAGGACAGTTGAAAACAGAAACAGGATAGAGACCTGGCAGTACTATACAAGTGAAATTGAAACAATTTCCTCACATATCCTTGCTACATACACTGTAAATTGTAATGATTTACTTGAAAAAATGTTGCTAACAGTACATTGTCTGAAATGACATGAGAACTAGCCTTGTGTATTTTTAGTGTTCTATTGCTTTTACCACCCATTTTGGCTGACTAGGCTTTCATGGATATGACAAATAAACATCTGAATTTCACTGCATGGGGCTAAATCATAAGCAATCTTAACCAGAAAACATAATCACCAGTTAAATTGGAATACCGGCACACTCTCTCCACTGAATAAGATGTTAGTGAAAGGCAGTGCTGCCTAACTATTTAGTGAGTTTGAGTCTGCTTTTGGTGTACACAGGACAATACTTTGTAGCTTTACAAGTTAGCTGCCATCTGCATAAGATGGTCAGATCAGTAAACTGTACAAACACAAATTACAGGTTTAAAAAAAGTTAAGAAAAGAAGCCTAGTCCAAGGGGGTTGACCTGTAATGTTTAGGTGGGTGGTACTGTCAAACATCACATGAATGTCAGGACACAAGGATTTCCAGCAGAACACTGCATTATAACAAGATGACCAATGTTATTCACTTCACCTGTCAGCGGTCATAATTTTGTGGTTGATTGGTGTATAATAAGGCTGTTTGTTTTGAACCAGCCCTAAGTTATCTTGCCTAGACAACCTTAAGTACATTTTCTTAATGTAAATATATTGCCTTCTTAAAGTCTAAAAAGAATGAGTCCTCCATATTTTACAGACAACGTGGATTTAGATGATATGTGATTTATTATTTACAATTACCATTGAAGGGCGTTTTTTCCTCATGGAACATTTTGAGTCAAATTTCTGCCTCAACAACCAGTAGTTTATTTTACAGGCATGGGTAGGAAGGTTTAGCCACCTAGTTCTTTAGCTGATTTTTTTTCACAGCTGCAGTCTACATTTGATGTCTTTTTAGCTTGTAAGTCATTTTGATTAGTTTGTTGATTGATCTTCAGTAAGGTTAGTATCTAATTTGGTTACTTGTTTAATCTGGTTTCTAACATCTTCGCAGGATTTGAAGAAATACCTGTACAAACAGTTGCAAAGGTAAGTATTATTTAAGTAACATAATGTTAGCCATGTTCAGTTTGATTGTTGTCAGTGGAACTATATGCCTTTCATTTATAAATTCTGTCGTATGTCCTCCTAAAGTGTTGAAGGTCTTCATGCTATTGTAGTGACAGACCGGGATGGCGTTCCTGTTATAAAGGGTAAGAAACAGTTTCTAATCTCCTCAGTCTTTATCTTCTATATTGAGCAGTGGTAATTACATTTTCCATGAGATATTCAATGGTTATATGCGCTCACATGGTAATTCATTATTATAAATTTGAGAGTAAATGTCATAGATAAAGACCTGAAGTGCTTGAGTGAGATGTACAGTAAATGTGGCACATACTTACTATGTAAATATGCTAAATGGATACCTATCTACACTTGACCTATGACAAGCCGTTTTAACTAGAGGTCGACCGATATGGGATTTTCAAAGGCCGATGCCGATACCGATTTAAAGAAAAAAAAAAAAAAAATTCAGCCGATGGCCGATATCTAAAGCCGTTTGTAGAAGCCGATTTTTAAAGCCGATATCCTTTTTTTTTTTAAAGCACGTCGATTACAAAAGGCAATTTAAACACTAAAAGTATATACATGTATATATTACAAATTAAATACACTAGTAGAACTCTAACATTTATTGAACACAAAAAGCGAAAAAGTACAATAATATAAAAAAAAAATACTTAAAGTTTACAAAAAATACAATTAAAAAGTAACCTGAAAGTGGTTAGGGTTAGGCTTGTTGTTGCCTGGCTCACTTGCTCCACTCATGCTCCGCTCTCTGAGTGCCGGGAGTCCTTCTAAGGCAAAAGCAGTCGCGGCAGCTGCCCGTACGGGTGCCTGATCAAATCGGCTTTTTAGTTGTAAATATTGGCCGGTGGCCGATATTGAAAAAAAGTCCATATATCGGCCGGCCGATATATCGGTCTACCTCTAGTTTTAACATTTATTAGCTGAATTTAAGTACAACTTCAACTTGGTCATTTTGACTAGTTGTAGTTGCTCTGTGACTTGTTAGATTTTTAGATTAAAGATATCCATCATGTCATTCTGACCAGTCAAAACCATGGTTAGAGATACCTGTCATTAAGTTGAACTGAGCAGAATAATAACTGCAGATAATTTAAACGGCATTATGACTTCTCTGAATTGCTGTGTGATGCTGCTCATGGGAAGCTTCCCATTGCATATTGAAGATCTGAAGGATTTGAACAGAAGTAACCGTGGCTATTATGTTGAAAAAGATTGCGAGAAAACGCCAGTAAATGGGAGGAGCTCATTAGCAAGGAGTCTGTGAAGACCGAGACCTTCACTCACTAGAGACATGTGGTTGGAATGTACTAAAGCTTTGGCCTCAGGGTACTCTGATATGATGGTTAAACTGCTGGCATATGTAGTTAAGGTTGCAGTGGCATAGTATGTTTGAAAAGCTACTGCCTTCCACTTAATGTAGTTTCTGATGTAACTAAAGATATCTGCAACATCATTCACCTTGTCAGAACTCTAATTCAATTGTCTGTACTCACAATTGTAGCGCAAGATATCTACAACATAATTCTGTCTAGTTGAAACCTAATTTAAGATATCTAAAAAGGACGATGTTGACATGTTGCATTGACAGGAAAAATATGTTTTGAACCAGTATTTGTGACTAGTCAGAATTAAACTGTAGATATGTAATACTGGAATATTAGTCGTAATTGGAGATATCTGTAATGTGAAACTTGATAAGAAAAGTTTACTTTGGTTATGGTGACTATTCACCAACTGTTAAATGCTTGTTTAAAAACATACCTAGGGTCACTCTAGACGCTCTAGAGCAGTGGTTTCCCCCGCCTATAAGTTGCACCCCCCCATAAGTACACTAGAAAACATAAGAGGGAAGTTATTGAATTGTATTACTAATAGAAAATTCCCTAAAATTATAAAAAAAAAATAATATTTTATATCAAACCAAGAGTTGTATTATGATGAGGAGGAGAGAGTTTATGGCTGCAGTAAATTTGGTGACACTACAAAGCATGAGTTAAGTAGTTTTTTTTTTTTTTTTTTTTGCTAAAAAAATCTTTAAAATTATGAAGAAAAAAAAATTAATATCAAACCAGAAGTTGTAGTATGACCAGCAGGAGTCAGTTGCTGGCTGCAGTAAATTTGTTGAATATTTGTGTCTCTTTGCTGTTTGCAGCGGTTTTGCATTTTGCAGACGGTCCCTGTTCACTCGTCGCACAGCCGGCTGCTCATAGACACCAATGTTATTTCTGCAGCTTGAAAGACAGATACTTTTGATTAAACTGGGCTTGTAGCACATTGTCTAGCTTACAACGATGGAAAAGAAGCATCATTTATGTTTAGACAACGTATATTTAATGAGTTATTGATGCCAGAAGTCCGAATTTGTGAATATCTTTCCGACTTTACCGAACTGTGTTTTGTTTACTGACGTTGCCGTAATTCACAGGCTTCATGCTGTCATTTGCGAGCATTTCACCACAAATAGCATCATTCTTTCTTTTCCTTTAATAAAGCCAAATTTAAGGTAACTCTTGAGGTATAGCCGGAGTTTTTAGGTACAGATGAATCTTCACCCGTTTTGAGTTTTTCAGACACCGTTTCCGTCAGTAATTTTCTAACTGTAACACAAACTAATGAATCGGGATGAACTAGCGAGCCAACCTGAAGAAAGCGTGGAGAGAAGTTGAAAGGTCAAGGAGGTGTGGCCATCTAAGTAGCAAAGGATTTTTGAAGAAAGACCACATAAATGTATTTTTAAAATGTTTTATAGGTAGACTTGTGATGACACAGTGAGTCTGTTACTCTGATTTTATCCAGAATGTAAAAATCTATTTTTTATAACATCATAGCCTCAGAACAGACAAAGCTTTGCGCCTCCCCTTAGATCCCCCCCCTCCCTCGCCCCCAGGTTGGGAACCACTGCTCTAGAGGATGTTTATGTAACAAGTGGCTCCATATGTCATGTAGGATCAATGTCAGTGAAGACTCACTACCAAAAACCATACTCACCTGTGCCTGCACAGGCATATAATCTGAAAAGAAATTCAACACTTGCCTGTTAGGATCACTGAGAGTTTACTGTTGAAAGGAAATGTAAAAGCAGACTCTTACTGTGTCTAGTGGATCATATGCAAGTCATTCCTTTGCCTTTAAGAAAGTAAAAACAAATAGGCTACATTAAACTTTTGCATGCTTTAGGAGCCAATATTTGAAATAAATGGTGTGAGCAGAAAGGAGGAGTATCATTGACAGTTTGGTGAGCTGCTGAATGGTTACATCTCTAACATTCTTCTTGTATCCCTGCAGTTGCCAATGACAATGCCCCAGTCCATGCACTAAGACCTGGTTTCCTGTCCACTTTTGCTCTGGCCACAGATCAGGGCAGCAAGCTGGGCCTCTCCAAAAACAAGAGCATTATCTGCTACTACAACACCTACCAGGTGAGACACCAGCTTTACACTAATCATTCCATATATAATTAGTATGATATTAATTAATTAATTCAACCTTTATTGAAATAATGAGAGATCATTGAGGTCTAAGACTAGTAAGACAATGATCTCAATTATCTGCTTCCTACTGAGCAATGAAAAATTGTCTCTGTTTCTGTCCAAATGTACCTTGCTGATAACTGTCAATGTGAAATTGAAATGTTCATTTTTGATTCAACTAGACACCAAGATATTTAGACTGAAGACTTTCTCAATATTATGCCTACTAAGAGTGGTGAAATACATAATATCTATGGTTCCAGGTAATAGCATATATTTAGGTTTGTTGGTTCAGGATTAATTTCCAGTTACAGAGGGCTTCTTACAATTTCCTGAATGCCTGTTGTTGCAAGCATGGTACATTTCTGGTATCTGTATGCATTAAGAAACCAGTAAATCTAACAGAAAAATGTGTATATAAAAGATTGGATTTTGAAATTTTTGTTTTTACTGCTTTCCAAGAATCTGACAGGTTTGTAAAAGAGCTAAAAATATTGTACATTACGCATACTTTTATGTCTAAACTGTATGAAAGTCAGCCAATGGGCTGCTTCACCAGTATGTCTTGTTAGAGCCCAAACTTTGGGTACATTCCAATATCTGTATTACTGTACTGTATAATACGCTGGGAAAAGGATTTATTCTGTCTCAATACATAGTATGTCAAAAGTAGTATGCCAAAAATACTCAAATGTATTGCATCCAGTCAAATTTTACAGTATGTAGACTAGCAACGTTTTCTGGCCATCGTGACCCACATTTGTCTGCATAGTTACACCACATGCATCACAGTGTCTTCCTGAAGTACAGACTAACTTCAGCCGATGTGAGTGCATAGACAGGTGACAACTCATTTCGCTTTTTTGTATTTATATTTGTAAATGGTTTTAGTCTGAAAATATATTTATTTTGTCACTAGTCCTCTTCTGGTATCAGTCATAAACTGGGCACAGGCTATACACTTGCTTATTGGTAAATACTACATTTTCCTGATGGTCTGTAAATGCCTCGCATGCTGGCTAGGGTAGATACTACCAGGCTGCTACAATATAGCAGCTCTGACAGGCGTCCGACCAGAAATTTGTTAGAAAACAGTGATGAGTGTCCTACACAGATTTGCCCAAGTTGAAACAGAGTGATTTTTATCGATATACACTGTTCTCTATTACCAGAGTTGTCTATGAGCGGACTTTTCTAAGAGCACATCACATTTTAAATGTCAGTACAATTCTACAATTTCATTTAGCAGATGGTTTTATCCAAAGTGACATACTTCTGAGAGTAGATACAACACAAGCAAGGATCTGGTCAGGAGAAAACTACCTGGATAAGTGCCATACAAGTTCACGTGTGATAATAGGACCTTTAAAAAAAAAAAAAAAAGAAAAAAAGTGTGCCATCAGCACTGAATGTGGAGTCTTCCTTTCTTCTTAATGGACTCAGTGGAGATCTCTCTGACTGCACCTGAACACTTTTATCAGCAGGTGTGTCAGACCTCTCCCTCTCCTCAGCCTGCTCCTCTATTCTCACTGGGTTACAGTGTCAGCTGTAGATTGTTTTATCATTGGGTCAGTGACAATGTAACAGTGAAATTGACTTTTACACATCAGGTAGGGAGAGACTGAGTCCATGTGGATGAACCAGATCAACTCATGATCATCATTCACTTGCACAATGTGACCACATGAAATTTCAACTCACACACTCTCAAAAATTTTGTTCGCAGTCTTGAGGTCTGTTAAGGGAAACTTAAGGATTCATAATACACAATAAAACGTCATCATGGATATTGTATTCCCATTCTGCTAAATGAGTCCCTTAAATTGTACATACTCATCTTTTAGGTTTCAGAGGCCTCGATTCCTATTTATGGAGTCCTGCCCAAGTCTACTCATATTTATCATGACATGTCTGTTGTGTTTTTGTGTTTAACAGATTGTGCAGTTCAATCGACTACCACTAGTCATCAGCTTTATTGCTAGCAGCAATGCCAACACAGGTAAAATGTCTTTTTTCAGGGTCTCTATCTCTAATACTAAATAAAAAAATAAAAATGTAAATAATAATTTTTTAAATATATATGTGTGTGTGTGTGTGTGTGTGTGTGTGTGTGTGTGTGTGTGTGTGTGTGTGTGTGTGTGTGTGTGTGTGTGTGTGTGTGTGTGTGTGTATGTGTGTATATATGTATGTATGTATGTATGTATGTATGTATATATGTGTGTATATATATATATATATATATATATATATATATATATATATATATATATATATATATATATATGTATATGTATAAAAAAAATCTTTATAGATTTTTAAAAAAAAATACTGATTTCCTGTTTTTTATCCACATAGTTCACATTTGGTTCCTTGTTGTCTTGGCTATCTAGCTAACAACCGAGTATCTTACAAAACATAGACCTCACTTATTGTAAATATACACAAATGATCCTTCAGTTTGGGGATGGACCCCCATAAAATGGTACCACCAGCAGCAGCTTCACTTTTGTACAGTAGGAGTAAGAAACATGCCCCTCATATTTATATGCTGCAATAAACCTGATCAAAGGTGGTGATTGCCTGAAAATGACTTCAATGGACTGCACGATGGCTCTTCCTCAGTGCCCAGATTATGTGACAGTCAATATGACAAAATCTAATTTGGAATTTCAAGGATCAAATTTGTGTATTCATTCATGAATACTGAATGTAGGTAGTTGAATTTTCAGTGAGGATCAAATACAGTTTGTGAGCAACTGAATTCAATAAAAGAAAATTTTAAAAAATCTATTTCAGATTTATTGGAATACAACTTCCAATAAATTTTGTTTCAATCTAACAAATCAAACTTCTGAGATTTAAGTAAAAAATTTATAGCAATTATTCAGGAATTTATCTTCACTTATAAAATTTTTCAAATTCAGCTTCTAGTGGCACAAATTTCTGCCCATAAGTCATATTAGATGTATAGTGTGTTGTGTGCTTTGTGTGGAGTTGTCATGTTCTGTTGGTGGTGTCACACATAGTACAGTTAGGTGCTGAATGTGCTTAGATATTTCCTCCATGTGCTGCTCATGTTTGTTTAATAATGGTAGACCTTGTATGTCCTCAGGTCTCATCATGAGTCTGGAGAAGGAATTGGCTACGCTAATAGAGGACCTGAGGCAGGTGGTGGAGGTGACATAATCTCTCCCAGACACGGAACCCCGATTCACTGCAGAATCACTTGTCTTGATCACATCCTGTTCACTGTCTTCTTCTTTCTGTCTTTAATAGTGCATTTATATGCCATGAGAAAATCTGTCTGGAGTTGTTGTAATTTCAAGTAATTACTTAAAACGCTAGCTTCTTTGAACCTCTTTACTTGAGAATTGAACCTTCTTGTACACCTTTTAATAGGTTGATTGTTGACAATGATTTTCTGACATTTTCTGCAGAATTAAAGTCTGAATAAAAGTTTCATTTGTGTATCTAAAGCCGTGTTCCTTTTGTTTATTGACAAGATTTCATTGTACATTGATCAGGCACAACGTTAAAACCACCTGCTTAATGTTGTACAGATGTCCTTCGTACCACCAAAACAATTCTGACATGTCGGGCTGTAGACACAGGACTTCTGGAAGTATAGAATACTCAACAGTGAATCATTTGGGTCCTGTGGATTGCAGGGTGGGGCAACTGTTGTTCTGGCACATCCAGTGGTTGCTTGACTGGATTGGGATCTGGGGAGTTTGGAGGTCTTGGATGCTTTGCATATCCCTCAAGCCATGCCTCAGCAGTGTTTGCATTGTGGTGGGGCACAGTATCCTGCTGAGGGAGGTTGCTGTCATCTGGCACTGCTGGTTCCATATGCATTCATGATAGAAGATAAGAAGTTTAATATTGCAGGTGTTTTTTAGTTGTGTAGAACTTTAAATGTATTTTCTCAGTTGAATTTGGACAACAACGTTGAAACATTGAACCACATGTTGTTGCTTGCCACAACAATATATACAAAACATGGAATACTTTTAAATACAACATACGCGATCATCACAATGTTAAAGAAGTTATTTTCATTTGCGCTTTTATAACTGAGTGGGCAGGTGTGACAGGTTATACCACAAAATTGCTAGACCCTAATCCAAGTAGAATGAAGTTTCAAATAATTCTTTCAATCTTTGGAATTTTTATCAATTCTTTTCAGAAAGTATTATTTATGTTTTATTTTGTCTGTGGCATGCAACTACACATGCTTCAGAAAATAGCACTATCACTTAGATCACACTATAACTTCTGCGTGATCAATTTTTCAGTGTGTGCTCTCAGATTGGTGTATGATGCATGATGCCTTTAAAAATTTTATATGTGTGTGTGTGTATGTATGTATCTATATGTGTATATATATTAGGGCGGGGACTTTAACGCGTTAATTGAGATTAATTAATTAATTACAGGGCTCATAACGCGTTAACATAATAACGCGATTAATTGCACCCTCCTCAGTTCTCTCATTTCTGGCACACCGGTAACTCTGATGAACACTCCAACCCAGTAGGTGGCGGTAATGAACCTAAAGTCTGTTTATAGCCATGAAGAAGAAGCACAGGAAGTACTGAGTGAAGTCAGGCACTGGTAAACAGTGAAGGAAGACGAGATTGAGCTTGTTGGGGAGAAATCTTCCTTTTAAAAATCTTCCCGATGGCAGCTTGGATAAAAGCCTGGTTGTGTGCAAATTGTACACTTGCATCACTTCAAGCCGACGGTATCACCTCAATGTAAAACATGTTGCTGTTAGCACCAGAGCTAACATTAGCTACGAGTCATGCTAACGGCTAACGGTGTAGCCATCCCATAATAGACCACTTTTCTAGACAGTGCTTGAGTTTACAGAAAGTCTTAAAATGTTGAATAAAATCGCTATAATTGCACTTAGATTTGCAGTAATCTGTGAATGTAGCAGACAGATGAAAAATGCAGATAAATAGAAATGAAACATTTTTGTGGTTTAAGTTTTTACTCCGTCGAGGAAGAATAACCTAAACAACAAAAATATCTCTTTTAATAACTTCATTATAAACTTTTTGTTTATGAAAAAATTACTTTAAAAAATGATATTCCTATAAAAAGAACCATCAAAATTACACCATTTATCAGACCCAGAAAAGATGAAAACAGAATGAATCTCTGGATTTTCAACTTTCTGAAGCTCCTTGAACTACTTATGCTGATTTTATGTGCCATACAGTGGAAAAAAACAACTAAATTCAGGCTTTAAGTCATCAAAATCACTTTTTTCTATGTGTCCCGTTTTCCTTTTGTTAAATAAATTTTAAATTATAAACACGTATATGTCTATTCATTGATTCAACTGTCAACCACAATTTTATTTGAATTGAAAAATTTCACTTATTGTGTCAAATATTGCTATTTGACAAAACTGCAATTATTGCGATTAATTAATTACAAAGCCTGTAATTAATTAGATTAAATTTTTTAATCGTGTCCCACCACTAATATATATGTATATATATGTATATATATATATATATATATATATATATATATATATATATATATATATATATATATACATATATATATATATGTATATACACTCACACACACACATATAGGTGTATATATACTATTATATATAGGTAGAGAGAGAGACATACATACACTGTATTGCCAAAAGTATTCGCTCACCTGCCTTGACTCGCATATGAACATCAATGACATCCCATTCCTAATCCATAGGGTTCAATATGACGTCGGTTCACCCTTTGCAGCTATAACAGCTTCAACTTTTCTGGGACGGCTGTCCACAAGGTTTAGGAGTGTGTTGATTGGAATTTTTGACCATTCTTCCAGAAGCGCATTTGTGAGGTCACACATTGATGTTGGACCAGAAGGCCTGGCTCTCAGCCTCTGCTCTAATTCTGAAAGGAAACTCAGGACATATATATATATATATATATATATATATATATATATATATATATATATATATATATATATACATATATATATATATATATATATATATATATATATATATATATATATATATATATATATATAGGAACAGAATTAAAATTGAGATTCTACCATGTTTAGATGTATTGTCACTAAAGGGATACTTGCTGGTCTTACAAATGGCATCAGCTGAAATATATTGATACTTTGTTGAACTGGAAAACTTTTTTGCAACAGCTGGTAATACACCCAGTGACACTGATAGTTTAGAATATGTAGACTGCGTCACATTGAGGATCATAGTTCCATTATTGGAAGATTTTTATTGCTTATGAGTAATGTTCAACATAACTTTGCTGGGCTTATTTTGTGCGTCCATCTTGAAGAAATTTACGAATCTCTCAGAGAGATGTCAGATGAAATAACGTTACGAGTTGAAGCTCCTGAGGGAGGTGATGCAGTGAGCTCTGCGTTTCAGAGAGGAAGACCAAGGTAAGTGATAAAAAATAGTAGGAATGGAGGCTTATGAAGTGGAAATCTCACCATCTCCATTATAGCATTACAGTTAATGTCAATTAGTCAATAAATATATTTTTTTTCCTTTTGTTTTTCAAGGTACAACATTTCATCTGTTCTGCTTCTTTACATGCGGGATTTAGGATTTACTTGGGCGACCATATCTCGAATGTTGTCTGTAAATAATCAAACACAGTACAACCATAGACTACAACTTGGTTTGGTGGACTATGGCAATTTTACCAACATTTCAGACGATGATCTTGATCGTCTTATTTCTGAGGTACTGAGTCAAACCCCTGGCTCAGGAGAGACATGTATTACTGGCAGTTTGAGAGGGAGAGGGATCAGAGTTCAGCGATGGAGTGTGCGAGAGCATCTGAGAATAGCTGATCCAGTGAGAAGAGCCTTAAAAGGATGAAGAGCAATTCAACGGAGGGTCTACAATATCTCTGTCCCAAATCAAGTATGGTATGTGTTCTTTTTAAAATTATCATTTTGTTTAAATGTAAAAACAAGGCTTCTTGTATGCCAACAAAGTAAAACATGTCTTTTAACCTGCACCCAAATAACAACAACAACAACAATAAATCTCTTTTTTTTCCATGCATGTTGACACAAACCACAAACTAAATCAATGGGGATTCGTATTTCATAGAGGAATTGATGGCTATAGTCGCTGCATTACCTACCTGAGATGTGGCACAGACAAAGGAGCATCAACTGCCTTGCAACTTTTCCAGGGTGCAGTTGATCTATTTGGACTCCTACATCATGTCAGGGGTGATGTTGGTAGGGAGAATGTTGATATTGCAAGATTTATGATTGAGAATAGAGGGGCAAACAGAGGAAATTTTATGGTTGGACGTAGTGTTCACAATCAAAGAATTGAAGGATTGTGGGGGGAACTGAATAGGGTGGTGTCAGCATACTTTAAAGACCTCTTCATTTTTATGGAAAATGTTGCAGTGCTGGATAGCACTGACCCAGTTCACATTAGGGCCCTTCACCATGTTTACCTCCCAAGAATAAATAGCTCTCAACTATGGACAGGTGGAATGCTTTGGCTTCATGAAGATCAAACAATCATGTACATGGGCAACAACAACAACAATCGTGTCATCAGCACCAACAGAATGCTGAGTTGGGGCACATTAATCCTTTGAATGATAATGGAAATCATGGGATAGAACTTTTTTTGACAACATGTCACCTGCTTCAAATGAATAGTTAGTCTAAGTAATGTCGGAGTTCATAATATAGTGGTGGTGACAGAGCACTGTCCTAATGTTGTGAAAATCCCAGAACCCAGTGCTATTTTCTCCAGGATTCAATTTGAAGAGACTAGTTTATTATATGCCAGTTAATTTAAAGCTCCCGTGTGGACAAAGCTGTACCTCTTGGCTCTAGCAGATCTTGACCTGAACGTGTGTAATTATTGTTTTTCTCACAAAATCTCATCCTGTTCTCATTAAATTGTTAATCACATCACTTACTAGAAAATATTTGCAGTGAAAATTGTCAATGACTGTTTCTTCAATATGTTGTTTACTCCCTTCATGTGACATCTACACGAGAAATTCTTAGTTATTCCTGTAAATTAGCATTACTGCAAAATGTGCACTGCAGTTTCATTACATAATGTACTAATTTATCCATTTTAGTGAAAATGAACCTTGTATTGTTTATATTTTCAAATAAAATTTTTTTTGTCAGTTTGTCAACATTCTTCTAGAGAAATCTGACATCTTAAATGCATGTATTTGACCCAAATATACACCAACAAGACACAAGGCCAACACATACAAAGTAGGAACCCTGGAATGTTTTAATTGTTAGAAACCCATACCACTATTCATCAAGAAACAACAGGATTGGACAACACTGCTTCACTACAATCAATCTTCCCTTCAGCAGAAACTCATTATGTTTGAACAATCTGTTTATTATGATGTGTACAGTTGTTTTGCAACATCAAGAACTTTTCTCCAAATACTATTGCTATATTTAAGTGACATGTTGGAGCAATCCAGATGAACTTATAGAGACAAGGCCTTTGTTGGGAAAGTAATTCACTTTTAGCATTGCAGGACAATTGTTCATGTACAATTTAAAAAAAAAAAAAAAAAAAGATGAGGATAATTTATCCAAAAGCATATCTGGTGCTGTAACAGTGTATTTTCTTTTAACATTTCTAACCCTTATGAGGACAATATCGTTTTGTGCACATCCAAATAATTTTTTTAAACTATGCAAGTCATACCAAACAATGGCAAAAATTGCCTCCTATTCATTGATTTGCAAAAAGGAATCTCAACATTCAAAATTCTAAATTATGAACACCTGAAACTTCAAAATGTAACAAAGCACTATAAATGGTTAAATGCACATTTCTAGAGATACTGAACATTTAAGATGGATGAAGCTTCCAGATCTAAACAGGGAAGGCTGTGTATCAATTCAACCTGTATTCTCTCTAATGGTTGTACATTTAACAGTAATCACAGTTTTCTAGTCTTATTAAATCTGACATCATATCCATGAAATTATGGTTTAGTTAAGAATCAGGAAGGAGATAAAGCATGAGTGTGCCGTGCTTCTTAGTTTCTCAGTCTGAGACATCTGGTTTACTCACTTTGGTGACCAAGGCATGATGTCACAGCGGCTTCATCCATCTTGAATTTACAGCTGATGACATTTAAGTCTCTATTGCACAAAATGCAGCATTAATATGTGAGGGTATTAACATGAATATACATAAAAAAATAAAAAACACAAAAAATCCTCATCATAACTCAACCTCTACAAACCTTTACAGTACCTCTCATGCTCTTCCAAATCCTGGTGAATTGCGTATGGCAAAATCCGTGTCATGTTTGAAAGCAGTTTATGATGCATGTAATGGGATGCGAAGAATATTGTCACATGTATTGGCCACTGGAAATCGGGAATGGTTAATGAACTCAAGCCTTGGTTTTGGAGAGAAACCCAGAGCTGGAATGTTGTCACATCCGGTGAAGAAAACCAGAATATCTTCGAGAGACACCTTTTTCAACTGTTGAATATAAAAAGAGAAAAAGTCACACAGTTTAACTTCAAATAATTTAAGTTTAACTTTATCAATTGCTATTTTAAAATATTAATTAATTATACTAGTGGACACTAAAAGTGTTGCTGGATAGGTAAACTACACTGCCTCTCCAAATTTCCTTAAACCTGCACTATTTGTCATTTATTGAGATGGCACTGTAATTTGAAGAAGTTTCTTAATGCTACTGACAATGTTAACAATTTGGTTAATATAAAAAAAGCACTTGTCAGCAAAAATATTTAATAAAAAATAAAATAAATCCATGTTTGATAGATGCAAAAGTAAGCTATTATTTGTGTTCATTACGAACACAAAAAAAGGTAGTAGGTTAAGATGCTTGCTAGAAGTGCATGTAATGAATGTATCTTAAATATCAATACAATAATATAATTGTAAATGCAGTCTCTAAGGTAATAGTTAATAAGTGTACATGTTTTAAATATACAATTAAAATGTTTCTTTTGCATCCATGAAGCTCAGAAAGGGGCTGCACAGTGGCCTAGTGGTTAGCACTTTCGCCTTGCAGCGAGAAGGTCCCTGGTTCACGTCCCGGCTTTCCCGGGATCTTTCTGCATGGAGTTTGCATGTTCTCCCTGTGCATGCGTGGGTTTTCTCCGGGTACTCCGGCTTCCTCCCACAGTCCAAAAACATCCATCCATCCATTATCTATACACCGCTTAATCCTCACTAGGGTCGCGGGAGGTGCTGGAGCCTATCCCAGCTGACTCGGGCGAAGGCAGGGGACACCCTAGACAGGTCGCCAGTCTGTCGCAGGGCCACACACAAAGACAAACAAGCACTCACACACTCACACCTACGGGCAATTTAGAATAGTCAGTTAACCTCAGCATATTTTTGGACTGTGGGAGGAAGCCGGAGTACCCGGAGAAAACCCACGCATGCACAGGGAGAACATGCAAACTCCATGCAGAAAGATCCCAGGTCCGAGCTGGGACGTGAAACGGGGACCTTCTCGCTGCAAGGCGAAAGTGCTAACCACTACGCCACTGTACAGCCCCAGTCCAAAAACATGCTGAGGTTAATTGATCATTCTAAATTGCCCGTAGGTGTGAATGTGAGAGTGATTGTGTGTCTTTGTATGTAGCCCTGCGAAAGACTGGCGACCTGTCTAGGGTGTCCCCTGCCTTCGCCCGAGTCAGCTGGGATAGGCTCCAGCCCCCCCGCGACCCTAGTGAGGATTAAGCGGTGTATAGATAATGGATGGATGGAAAGCTCAGAAAGCACAATCAAAACTATGACCTTTTAGTGCAGTTGCACTTTTTGACCACTTGGGGGCTCTGTAATTATTCTCAGTCGATCTCTGTTTTTTCTTGTTTTCTTTCTTTATTTATATTTATTTGGATATCCTTCAACAACCATGCAATATGCAACTGTTGATGATGATGAACTGATGATGCCATCCTGAATCCTGAACATCTCAGCAACACAATAGTGATAGTTTCAGATTTATAGCTTTATTTGTTAGCATGCAGCAATGGGAAAAAGAAAATTCTCCAATAAAACAGATTCAAGTGGGTTAGACCCTGATATTCAATTAGATCTACTCCAAACTGTACACACTCAGATAAATACCAGATTTCTGAATGATCAAGACCATTATACCCAGTAAAAATATGACAATTATGAAAACACACGATTTCCTATTGTTAACGAATATGATAAAAAAAAAAAATCTTGGATCAGCACTGAAATCTAAAATTTGATTCAATAGTGCCTTCCAGGCCCATACCCCATCCTTCTACCAAGTTTCATTAAAATATGTGCTTTTTGTGTATTCCTGCTAACAAGCTAACAGACGCAGCTGATGACATAACCTGCTTATTATTGAAAATATACTGTTATGAAGTAACTACAATTATTGCTTTTGTACCTCCATGATGCAGCTCAAAAACTATTTATTTAGCAAAGCTTACATTCAGCATCCTGAAGATAGTCTTGCCAAAAAGTCATGGTCCGGCACTCTTCCTGGAATGCGTTACTTCCTCTTTCGGAGTGAATGATCTGGAAGAGACTCTCTATATCAGTTGCTGTTAAAGCCTTTTCACCATTGACGAAAAAGCACTTCATCTGTACAGGGTATCTCTGGACAGCCTCTAGGACACCTAGAGCTGTTAAGCCGTCTCTGAACCTAGTAGAAAAGAAAGCATTTTATCCCCTTTGTTTAATTTATAGAGATTTCACAATTCCAAACAAACTCCCTGATTCACTTGTAATGATATTAAAACAAAACAATCATCATCCATATATCAACATTTTAAATGCAATCCTTGCACCAGCTTTGTTTCCTTATCTTTTTTTAAAAAAACAAACAAACAAAAAACACCAAACAATTTTACCACCATTAACCTAGCCTTTGTTGCTTTCTGCTCAGGTTTGTGCTAAGACATACACCTACCTTTCAAAGGTGCACGAGTCTGTTGGAGGACGTACCAGTGAGCCAAGTCTAAAGCCATCTCTTGTTTGTTTTCCAATGTTATGCGAACATTGTGACCAGCCATACTAATCAGATTCGCTGCCTGTGTAATCGCATCTTGGAGCTGTGATTCAGTCTCAGCTTGTAAGATCTAAAAAGTCAGAAAATATTTTGAGGATATTATTTATCCATCCCATTGATTAAACACTTTAGTCATCCTGAAAAAAAAAACAATTTAAGTTTCAGTTAATTTATGATTAAAACTCTATATGAAATATGTTAATGGAGGATACAGTACATATGAATGTCAGCTCAAAATAAGAAAAGGAGGCTGTAAACTTTTATTTACTGTGTGACTATGTTTTCTGCTGGAATCCTAAAATATATTCTCTAACTCATGGGTAATGGATATATGTATGTAATTTGAGATTACACTGACAGTTTTTAAAAAATAAAATAAAAAAATCGCCAGTCTGTCTGGCATCCACTCTGATAGTTGGTGTCATCTTAGTTATGTATACAAACCATTATAAATTCAACTCCCTATTGCATGAAAGCCTGCCAGTGTGTGTGTGTGTGCGCTTGTGCATGTACTGTATTAGACAAAACGTGTATTGGAGAGAGGACACAGAGGAGAGCTTTCATCCCTCTCTCTCACTAAAAATTGTATTTTAGTGATCCACTGGGACAAGTGGGACCACGGCACTGAATGGAGGCGTTATTAGCAGAAGAATCGGTTGTGTCACCGCTAACACTGACGGACGGCTGAAGCAACGAGCCATGGGTGTTATCACTGGAGATGGCTAATGTTCCACTGGACAACAATACACTGTCATCGATAGTGGCAACAATAGCATCTAGTGGACATAGCAAGATTGTCACTAGAGTTGGAAGATGCAACACACCAGATGACCGCATCACCATCAGCAAGGGAGGTAATATTGGAGAGAGGCTGAGCCTCAGCAGTGGAAATGGTTGAGACAAGATCTTTGGAAATGTCCAGTGCACCTTCAATCCCTGTGAGATGGGCACAGGAAAAAAAGAGATTAATATTTAACAGGGAAATATGAGACAGCACGCATCAGAAATTTTAGGCTTCTATAATGCATATGATCCAATATATTTTTAAAATATACAGGCCAACCTATTACACATATATATTTTTTTGCAGAAAATATGAAAACAAATGTAAAATTAATATCAGAATGACATAATACAGTATTTACCACATTTGTCAGTGTTTGGAATGTCTGCACAGCTGTTTGTATGGCTTCTGTCATCATCAGAATGTAGCTGTCAATTAAAGCAAATAAATACAACTAACTTTATGGATTTATTGCATTATACTAACAATAAAACAATCTAAGAAATTTTTATAAAACTTTTTATATTATGTCAGCATACAACACATTTGTTTGATTTCTTGATACTTACAGTTTCTTTGTCCTCACTTAAAATGACTTTATCAGGCCTGACATAAATGGACTTCTGATGAAAAAGCTTTTTCACAAGTTTTCCACTTAAAGTTTGTGTTGGGCTGAGAGATGGCTCAACAAGTTTAGAGTGGCACAGGAGCAAGATTTGTAGCCTGTGAATGAAGCTTCTGTTCGAGTTGAAAGATGACACTCAGTACATGGAAATATTTTAGTTTCATACAGTTTTTGTGCAACCAAAAATTCTGGTAGATTAATTTCTCTTCAGAGGACATCTTTCTCAAGATGTTTACAATAATATTGCACTGGCAAAATTAATGGTCAGTAACCCAGTGTAATTGTTAGTTATGAGCAGGGACAAAATTATTTCAGAACACACAAAGTAAACTTCTAATACTACATTACAGCCTATCATTATTTTAATACAAGTAATATTAATCCACTTTGACAAAGCAGATTAAAAGCTTACCTGCAACCTTCCACAACTGGCTGAAAGGCTGTTCTTGCTGACTGCATGACTTTGTTGGAGTCCCAGTCACAGCCAAATTCTAGAGCAGATTTCACATGCCCATTTTCAAAGAGCCAAGCTTTGCTTGCTCTTCTTGGCACACCTGTAGTTGTATGGTCCGGCAGGAGAATTACTTCTTTGGTGAAATGTTGAGAAACAGAACGTGCCCTTAACTGTGGCTGAAACCTGAGAAATATTGAATATCGAACCATGCTGGATTGCAGTCAGCGTTTATGTATGTACTGCATCTTCATTTTTCTATCTAACAAGAATAACAGGAAACTATACCGTCTGATTAATACAAGAGGAAGTTGTAAAGATACGAAATCATAGTGTAACCATTGATTTAAATACAGCCTAAAGAGCTTCATGAGCTCCCAAAATGACAACAGGATAATAATTTAAGATTACACTAGCATCTCTTTTTATTTCAAAGAAAAATCATAACAGCTGATTGATGTTTTGTCCTAAAGGAATATTAGATAGATGGAGCTTATGACACATAAGTCTTTCGACATATTTACCTTTATTTAATAGGATTACTGTTGTTGCATTTGTGCATAGTGACCATAATCTGAGCCTAACATGTTCAACTTCTCCCTGATATCTTCATGTTTTTAAATTGTTGGGTCAAGATAAATAACAATGTTCACCTCGGCATTTCATCCTTGTCTTACCTTTTTGGTCTTGAGCAGTTTCGAGTGAATGGACGCAGAGTGTAGATCGGAGCAGCTCTTGGGCTCTCATGTGTACTGACAGGTATGCCAGCTTGATGGCCTGCAGCTACCTGACTTGTAGGGTTTATTGCACTGGGTACACGAGTAAACAGTGAATGCATCTCTTCTTCGGTAGAGCGGTGCTGAACACGGTTACTTGTAGTAGTGTTACCGGTGCATGCATTCGCCAGGGTGTTAATAACGTCTTCATTGCTGAGGATTGCAGCTACTTAATTTCGTGCTGCCCTCACTCATTCTGCCACTTCTTGCAGCAACAAGTGCGAATACACCTCTAAAAAACAAGACAGTGCTAGTGAATCAATGTCATTTTTCATTCCATATATTTAAATTTTCATTCAATATATTCCGACTTTCCTTCCATATATTCCGACTTTCATTCAATATATTCAGATTTTCAGTGTCCGGCAAATCAGAAATGGTTAACAGAAACTGTTCTGAAAATATGATGATTTAAGATATAAGTACCCTATTTCAGAAACTGCCAGAGTTGAGGAGGCTCTATTTATGGTCCAACATTCAGATGGGAGGGTGAGAATTTGTTCTCTGTTCAACCAGCCTCCACAGTCAATTATCAGTCCAACAGAGCAGCTTCGAGGCTGTGGTAGATTGGAAATTAACATCAAGATGGTGTTTCCCACAAGTCTACAGAAACTGCATAACAAAACCTCCACAAATATCCTTTGTAGCACCTTGCTGAATCTGTGTCATGAAGAATAAGGTGGTTCTTAATGTGAAAAAGGAATCTTCCAGATGTCCCTGTTCTTCCTAAAGATATTCCACAGTTTAGTGATGGCAGCAGAGGGTGCTGTTTAGCAATGTCTGCCTAACTTCAAAATCTCACATAGGCGCTCAGATGGTTTGAGATCTGGTAAGTGTGAAGGCCATAGCATATGATTTACATTTTCATATTCATTAAACCATTTAGTGTCCCCTTATGCCCCCCCACTGTCATCCTGAAAGAGACCAATCCCATCAGGATAGAAATGTTTCACTGGAAAATGAAAGTGATCTCTCAAACAACAACATCTGTACATAGGGTTGACAAACTCAGTGATTTAGCCTTCTACTGTAGCCATCTAGTGGTTCATTTTCATATAAAATTATGGAATGGGGTGGGGGTGGGAGTGCTATTTCCTTTTTTTTTCTTCACCTGGTAGGGTTACTCTGGAAACCTAGATACAAACGTGACTTTCCCATTCTTCCTCTAAAAGATTTGTGCTGATTTAAAGTCAGCAGCTGCAGCAGAGTTCATCTTTAGTTGCATATTTCATACATTACTTATGTTCATGTTCAGGCTTAGGACAGTCATCATATTTACTAGAGGACATTATTTTTGTTTATGCAGAGGCTGAATAGTTTTTTTTTCTATTATGAACAAATGTGGATAAACTTGATTTTCAATTGATGGATTACTTCATTTTCATGTCATACACACAAACGTGCCCAACCCTGATGGGTTTACAAGACACCAATATACTAGCATTGCAGCAATACATCCAAAACACACATTATCCTGCTGCTCAGTTCTCAAACAAAATATGTTGCCTTCTATCTCAGGCCTGGCAAAGAAATTCCGCCATGATAAAGGTTCCCCTTCTAAAACATAACTCAAATTTTTCATGGTCATCCACCCAAAAGAAATCAGTATAAACAGAGGACATCTTACTGAAAAGTACCTCCCTATACAGGACAGTCAAACATAAAGAGAACCTCATTCTCAGCTTCACCTAAATTACACAGCAAACAAAGTCTGTCCTTCTCTGGAGTAGCATTAGTCTCTGAGGCTAATGGTAATGTTCCTGAGCGTAACTGTGCACACAAGGATCTCTTTCTTTTGCTTAAAATATACTCCACATAAGGTTCCACACTGTATCTATTCTGTCTAAGACAGTAAGTTTGTAGTTCTACCAAATATCTACAGACCATTTTTCTCTAAACCTAAGAAACTTATTATTCCATATCTCCTGAATATCACAGAGCAAACTATTATAAAAAATAACTGATTATTTGTTCAAATGAAATCAAGATTTAAGCTCATTTGCCAAGGAAAGAACATTGGAGATGTCCTAATTAAATACCTTTTTGTGAATAACTGATTGGGCATCTTCATAAGTCCTGTGAGTTTTTTTTTTTTTTAAGTTTTTAAAGTCCTGTAAGTTGTGAGGTGGGGCCTCCATGGATCGGACTTGTTTGTCCAGCACATCCCACAGATGCTTGATGGGATTGAGATCTGGGGAATTTGGAGGCCAACACCTCAAACTCGTGCTCCTAAAACCATTCCTGAACCATTTTTGCTTTGTGCCATAGTGCATTATACTGCTGAAAGAGGCCACAGCCATTAAGGAATACTGTTTCCATGAAAGCGTCTACATGGTCTGCAGCAATGCTAAGGTAGGTGGTACATATCAAAGTAACATCCACATGGATGGCAGGATCCAAGGTGTCCCAGCAGAACATTGCCCAAAGCATCACACTGCCTTTGTTGGCTTGCCTTCTTCCTGTCGTACATCCTGGTGCCATGTATTCCCCAGGGAAGCGACGCACGCCGCCAACCATGTTATTTCTTCAAAATAGCCACCCTTTGCTTTGATTACTGCTTTGCACACTCTTGGCATTCTCTTTAACAATAGTGGAAAGCCGTAATGTTTTTAAAGAGGTAATTTTAAGCAATCAGCATGCAGCAGCTCAAGTTTTTAGTTTTTACTCTGGAATGAGGGATTGAAGAAGTCAATGAAACAGGCAGATAATAGGATATGTACGTGTCACAAATTTCACTGATACATGTAATCGATAAGACATCACAAGGTCAAGTGCAGATCCAATTTCATGTGTCAGGCCAGTCACCAACTGTGTGAGATTAAAAGAGTTGAGAGGATTCAAAAAGTCTTTGGCCAAAGGTCTGCTTTCTCAGCAAACATGTATATTAATATAACCAGCTATTAAAAAGTAATTATTTTCCACACCTAGAAGTCTGAAAAATATTGGATAAATTCCTGATTTAATGAATTTAATTCAAAGCTGGAGTAGGAATCAGCCAAGAGAGGAAGCTGTATTCAGATACAGGTCAGACAGATCATGAACAGCAAGTAGACCAGATCACAACAGCAGACCAGACCCGCAACGTCTAAATTCCAATGAGTGTGGTAAAAACAGGAAAATAGCAACATCTACATCAATAAAAGCTGAGTTTCAGATAAATTAAATCTCACTCGTACACCTGCCTTCTTTCTCTCTTTTATCCACCAGTTCCTTCAGTTTCTCTGTCTCGTTCTCTTCAAATGCTCAGCAGAATGATTGCTGGTCTTCAGTCAGAACATGGACTCCTGGGGCGCTCCTGAGTGTGCGACCCCGCAGTCTGTTGCTCGCAGCAAGTGTGCTTTTTTAAACGTTTTAATGTCCGTTTTTTTATGACTCGTGGTGTGTACTTTCGTGAGTGAGTGGTGGAACTGTCAATGTTCAGGATGTGGGCAAAAAACCCCGAGATTTACGCACTGTTAGGCGTAATTTTGCTCTTTTGTGACTGCTGTCATGCCGGGGAGCCTGAGGTCTGCTCTCGTGTCACTTACAGCCGTGACTTTCTCCTATCTATACGGACATCTACAACTGAAATCAGAGCAAGAAACATCCCTATGGAGCTCTGTAGACCAGAAGAAAGGACTAAACGCCGAAAAAGAGGAAGGAGAGGCGGCTTTCGCCGAAGATTAAAAACTTTTCGGCTGGACTATCGCCATAAGCTTCCGCCTCTCCCCTCTGTCCTGCTGTCAAACGTCCAGTCCATCAGGAATAAGATGGATGAGTTGGAGACTCACGCAAAGTTCAGAAGGGAATTTATGGACACGTGCGTGCTTGCTTTCACTGAAACGTGGCTGCCGGAAGGGGATCAAGACTCGGACCTAAGTCTAATTGGATTCGGAAGCCCCATACGTCTGGAGAGGGACCCGGAGGCAACTGGGAAGAGCCGAGGAGGAGGTGTGTGCTTTTACGTAAACCAGAAGTACTGTAACACCGTGGTGATTCGGGAGACAGTATGCACTGCTGACATCGAACTATTGGCAATTTCTCTTCTGCCCTTTCTACCTTCCTCGAGAATTCCAGCAGCTTTTTTATGTACTCGTATATATTCATCCGCGTGCAAATGTGACAGTGACTTCTCAGCTGATCGCTGACGTCACACATAAACTGGACACAGTGAGCCCAGAGTCACCAAAATTCATTATGGGTGACTTTAATCAGTGTACTCTGGCCAAAACGCTCAGGACCTATGAGCAGTACGTTAAGTGTCCAACCAAACACAGGAACACTTCACTTGACCTCTGTTATGGCTCTATACCAGGAGCATATAAAGCAATGTCTCCGCCCTCCTTTGGTGCATCTTATCATAACAGTGTGTACTTAGTCCCTGTGTATGAGCCGTCCTTCAGACGTTTGGAAAGGGAAGAGAGGACGGTCAAAGTCTGGACTGAGGAGAACATAGCCAGTCTCCAGGCCTCTTTAGAGTGCACTGACTGGGACTGTTTCTTTAATGTGTGTGACAACATGGCAGATACTATCTCTTCCTATATCACTTTCTGTACAGACTCTGAAATTCAGACTAAAAAAGTGATTATGTATCCTAATAACAAACCATGGATAACAAAGGAACTTAAATCTGTCATCAACAAAAAGAAACAAATATTTTTCTCGGGTGATCTTTTAGAAAGAAAGGCTGTCTCAAGGGAAGTTAAAAATGAAATAAAGAAAGCAAAAATGAATTATAGAAATAAGATTGAAAATCAGTATGCTAAGGGTGACCTTAGAGCAGCCTGGAAGGGCATTAAATCCATGGCATCCATCAACCATTTGGACTGTGAGCCCAAACAGATCATCAGTATAAATAGTATAAGTGACAGGGATCTCCCTAATGCTTTTATCTCATTCTTTAGTAGGTTTGAGAGGACTGACCTGTATGAAAATTGTTCAAACCTCAAAAAGGTTCTTGAACATAATAAGATAAATGACCTGGTGATAGCTCAGGAAAGTGTCACCAAACATCTAAGAAAGGTGAATGTCCATAAAGCTGCTGACCCTGATTCCATCTGTGGCAGAACATTGTACAACTGTGCTGAACAGCTCAGTGGGGTCTTCACACAACTGTTTCAATTGTGTCTAAACAGTGGATATCTCCCTAAATTGTGGAAAACCTCCAACATCATTCCCCTGCCTAAATGTAAACAGCCTAGAGAACTGAATGAATTCAGGCCCATAGTTCTCACATCTCTTGTGATGAAAAACTTTGAGAAAATCCTTAAAGAAACTATTCTTGGCCTTATTGATGGATAGCTTGATCCTTTGCAGTTTGCATATCAGGCAGGAAAAGGAGTGGATGATGCCAAGATTTTTATTTTGGAAAAAATTTATGAACATTTAGAAGAACCCCGGTCCCATGTCAGAATTTTATTCGCTGATTTTTCTTCTGCTTTTAATAAGATGCAACCATATATTTTAATTGAACGTTTAGCATCTTATTTTAATCTCTTGGAGCAGATTTTACTGTTGGTTTTAAACTTTTTAACTGATAGAGTTCAGCGCGTTTTAGTGAATGGCCAAATGTCTGACTGTGTCACCGCCAGCACTGGTTCACCCCAGGGCTGTGTTCTCTCGCCCTTGCTGTACATCATGTATACAGATGCCTGCAGAACCAGTCAGGAGGGCAGGTACCTGGTCAAGTTTTCAGATGACAGTGTTCTGTTGTCTCTTCTCCATGGCTCTGAATCAGGGCATGGCAGAGCCCTGTCTGATTTTATCACATGGTGCGAAGACAATTATCTTGATCTTAACGTTACAAAAACAAAAGACATGATAATTGACTTCAGGAAAAAACCTGCAAAACAGGAAGTCAGCGTCATAAACAAAGTAGACGTCAAAATCGTAGACACATACAGATACTTGGGCACAATATTCGACTCCGACCTCAAGTTTGACAAAAACACGGAGGTCATTTCAAAAAAAGGCCAACAACGTATTTACCTGCTACGGAAACTGAACTCTTTTAATGTATCTAAACCCATTTTATCTGTCTTTTATCGTTCTTTTATTGAGAGTCTTTTAACCTTTTCTTTTATATCATGGTTTCATAGGCTGTCAGTAAAAAACAAAAACACGTTGTCCAGCATAGTTCGGACTTGTGCTAGAGTCATGGGTGTGCAGACTACTGACCTACACTCTCTATGGAACAGGCAGGTGCTCCACAAAGCTAAGAGCATTATTGCACACCTTGACCATGTACTGACACACAGGTTTGCGTTGATGCCCTCTGGGAGGCGCTATCTCGCTCCCAGGAGGAAAACAATCCGATACGGCAACTCTTTTGTTCCTTCCGCCATTGGGCTTTTAAATGACAGTGACCGTGTTGTTTTGTAGTTTTACATGTAGTTTTAAATGTAGTGCGGTATATATTGATATTGTTGCACTTTGTCACTGTTGCACTTTATTGCTGAACCCTGACTATTGACAGATCCATGTCAAATGTATGTGGAATGTGTGTTTCATGTCCTGTCCTGCTGCGACCCATGTCTGCAAACTGAATTGCCCCTAGGGGATAAATAAAGTTATCTGAATCTGAATCTGAATCTGTATCAAAATGGTTCCAATCGTTAGACTCTGCTATTGGTAGATTCTACTCAAAGAATAAAAAGGCTAAAATCAGTTTGACTACCCTCCAGAAGAATAAACCCGAAGGGGGACTGGAGGCTCCCAACTTCATGTATTATTATTTAACCAACCAACTACAATATCTCACCAAATGGATACATCCACATGAAGAATATAACTCCCGGCTGGAACTAGAACAGTTCGATTGTAACCAGATCAAAATCTCTGATCTTCCCTTTATTACTTCTGCCCTTAAACATCACTCTTGCTTCAAGAACCCTATGATCGCTTCCACCTTGTCTGCTTGGTGGGAAACACTGGAAGTCACAGGCTCCCAATTAAAACCCAGTATACTCTCCCCAATCTGGCACAACCCTGATTTTGCAAACAACAAAATAGCTCTTTATTTCAGCACATGGGCAGAGAGAGGAGTCACCCACCTCCATCACCTTCTTGATGATAACATATTTAGGACATATATAAACTGATTCCAAACATTTGAAATAAGAAATGGAAATTTTCTTCAGTACCTACAGGTAAAGAAGACGATTACAAGTAGAATTCCATCGTTACAGACTACTTTTACAGCCAACAGATTTACAGCCACCTGAATTTGTCAAATACATTGTGAAACTGTCTCCAAGAAATAAGAAGAACCTCTCAAAAATTTATAGTTTACTTTCAAAGACAGACTCTATACACCTACCAACTCAAAAATGGGAAAAAGACGTATCCAAATCTTCTGAATCTGATTTTTGGACCCAGATCTGTAAAAACACATTTAAAATGACAAAAAACACCAACTTACAATTGATCCAATTTAAGGTGCTTCACAGAACGCATATAACGCAATATAAATTGTATGAAATGGGCTTCTCGCACTCAGACACATGTACTCAATACACCCAAAACATGACTGACACTTACTTTCACGCTCTGTGGCTTTGTACACCCATCTATCAATTCTGGGTAACAATCACACAGAAACTCTCCAATATTTTGGACTGCGGGATTCCGCATTCCCCGCCTAATTGGCGATCTAACGCAAACAGCCCTACCAGACATTCATATCTAACCCACACTAGCAGCTATCACCATTGCCAGAAAAACTTTTTAGTTAACTGGAAAGATAAGAAAGCCCTCAACATCATCCATTGGCTGAACTTCCTCACAGGCCCTGGCTGGCCCTGGGGTTTGGGGTGGGTCGGCCCTTCCGTCGCTCCCCTGTCCCTTTCCGTTCCACTTCCCTCTTCTTCCCTCCTCTCCTGCCTGGCCACTAGTCCTCCTTGATGGGCGCCTCTGACGCTCCACAAACAGAAGCACACGGCAAACAGCGATCAGCACGCTGCATCACCATCAGCTTATCCCTTGGCAGGGGATGAACCTCAGACTGCTCAGAAGGTTGGATGGATTTAACAAGCTGAAGCAGGAGTAAGACTTGGGGTGGCAAGTGCTCTTGGTCCACAGACCGAACCAGTACTGCAGACACCATCTGCTGCGAGATGCATGAATCCGTGGCCTGTGACCCAACGTTTTTGGAGGCCAAAGTTGCCTGATGATGCATCTGTAGCACTGCTTCAGGATCACAAGAGTGGTGAAAAACATCCTGCACACAGTCAAGTTGAAAGCGTTCCCTGCCTCCATGAGTGCACCATAAGGGACCTTTGTGAGACATTGGAGCATACTTGGTCATGCAAAAGGTTCACGACTGAGGGCATCCGTGACCACATTCTTAGGGCCTGGAATGTACTTAATGTCAAAATCAAAAGGGGCAAGCTTTGCAACCCATCTCTGTTCACAGGCATCAAGACTCGGCTTACTGAGGATGTAGGTCAGTGGATTGTTGTCAGTCCACACAGTGAAAGAATGACCTCTCAACCAGTGGCTGAATTTATCACAAACAGCCCATTTAAGTGCTAAAAACTCTAGTCTGTGGGCTGGATAGCGAGACTGTGCAAAGTTGAGAGACTTGCTGGTAAACGCTATTGGTCGAGCAACGTCATCGCCCTCTGCTAGCTGAGACAACACAGCACCAAGGCCGCAGGAGGAGGCATCAACGGACAGCAAAAATGGCCTGCTGAAGTCAGGGTGAGCTAGAGTGGCGTTATCCAACAGAGCCTGTTTCAGTTTTACAAAAGCTTCACTGCATTCAGTTGTCCAGTCAGCAGAAGTGAGCTTTCTGGTCACAGGTGAGCACCTTTTTCCTTTAGCGTGTCGTGGTCTCTTCACGCCAGAGATCAGGGCAAACAGTGGCTTACTAATGTGGGAGTATCCCTCAAAGAATTGCTGGTAAAATCCAACCATACCAAGAAATGATCTTATCTTGGAGGGAGAGGGAACACTAGTGTTCTCAATTATCAAGTCATTCTCACTGAGGTCCACTATAACTCTGACTTTCTCTGGGTCGGTGGAGATGCCATCCTTGGTCACAATGTGCCCCGAGAACTTCACAGATGACCGCATGAAGTGGCACTTTTTGGGAGCAAGCTTCAGGTTGTGCGCCTTCAGCCTCTCGAACACCATCTCCAGCCTTTGTAAAGCTACTTGTTCGTTTGGAGCAAAGACAAGGATGTCATCTAGGTAACAAAGGAGACTCAGGAAGTTCTGATCTCCAAAGATGCTCATCATCATCCGCATGAACGTTGCTGGGCTGTTGCAGAGACCCTGTGGAAGCCTGTTGTATTCATACAGCCTGAAAGGAGAAGTGAATGCAGTGAAGTTTTTGTCATCTTCGTGGACCTCGACATTGTAGTATCCAGAGGTCAAGTCCATGGTTGAAAAGAATGCATTTCCTCCAAGAGCAGCCAAAGCATCGGCCTGGTGAGATAGGGAATGTGCATCCGTAATCATGCGTGCATTCAGCCAATAAAAATCGGTGCAAAGACGCAGATCTCCATTTTTCTTTCAAACTAGTACTAGCGGTGACACATACTCGCTGGAAGACTTCCTTACGATATCCCGCTCCTCCATTTCATTCAAAGCTAAACGTAGCTTCTTGTAGTGTGAAGGGGACAGCCATCGATTGGGCAGCCTGAACGGTCTGCTATCACTCAACCGGATCTGGTGAACAAAGTCTTTGGCCTTTCCACAGTCAAGACTATGGCGGGAGAAGATGGATTCATACTTGGCCACCAGATCAATCAATTTTGTTTTCCAAAATGGAGAAAGCTCGCTTGAGTCAATGTCAATGTCCTGCAGTCCTAAGTCACAGAGGGCTGAACTGGTAGGTCTGTGTAGATGGTACTCAGAGTCAACAGTCAAATTTTTCTCGCTACCAGTGTCAGTCTGATCAGCAGTCTTCGTCACATTGCATTTCACATTGTCAGTTTTGTCATTATCATACAGATAGTCGATGTCAAAGTCTTCGAGTGCTACACAGGGAGACATGTCAGCAATCTTGCAGTTGCGTCTTAAAGTTACTGGTTTATGGGAGGGGTTAATGACTCTCACTGGGACCCAACCGTTGCCCCACAATGGTGTTACTGTTCGTCCCACCATAACTGTCCTAGGTACTGTCCGAGACTCACTTGGCTCTACAATGACTGTACTGCCTGCAGAGAGACATGTATGACTCGGCAGACAACCCCACACCAAATGTTCTTTCATGGGTTCCAAAGTCACAGTATGTTTTAATTTCACCGTGCCCACTTTGTCAGGAACCTCACTGCCTCTCCATTTCTCCACACCATCCAACAACTGTAGCAGGGCACCTACTTGACCTGAGGACCGACCTAAGATGGGGGGCCTTGTCACAGAAATTCCCAGGAGCCCTCAAAACACAAACAAGGTGTTTTATAACATTGCTTCCAAGAATCAAGTCATCACTCTGGCCATCCGCAATGAGTGTGGGAACCAAAATGTGACAGCCAAACACCTCCATCTTAAGCTCACAGACACCAGTAGGGCTCGTCCTCAGTCCCCCACAACCAATTAGGATGACTGACGTTGGAGAGATACAGTCTGCAGAAACAACATTGGCCTTTTTCAGTACAGGGAGCATACGAGAACTCAGAGAGCAGGCAATGGAACCACTGTCCAACATAGCACGCAGTTTCACAGCATTCTGGACCAATACATCAGTACAGAAAAGGTAATCAGTTGTAGACAGCCTCTGTGTGTTCTGTAATATCACTGTAGAATTACTCCCCTCTGAAGCACAAAACTGGGAATAGACAAATTCCAGGTCACCATCATCATATGGGGACATGCTATCTGGTCCTTCACTAGTCCCCTCCTCGTGTGGGCCACCTAGTTTTCTTGCCGGGCAGGGAGGCCAGCTCGAACTGGTGGTGAGTCAGGAGCTGGAGCAGCAGTACAAGTCACAGCCTAATGGTCCAGCAGCATGGCAGCAGAAGCACAGACGGTCATTACGACAGTGGGTTATGGTGTCATGGTTGTCACTACCACAAATCACACATGGACCCCGGAACCTCGGTCGAGCACTATGTCTGGGTCTAGGTGGTCTGGGATGCAGAGATGATTCCTGATGCAGCAGGCATTCCAGAAGAGTGATAACATGGTTGAGAGGCTGACCCTCATTAGAGTTCTATCAGCTGCAGGAGGTTGCGGAGCAGGAGGGCTCACAGCAGTCTGAACATGGCTATGCAGCACCTCCACAGTCTGGACTGGACACAAGTTCTCAGCTGGGCGACTAGACTGACGTTGCTGGAGTCTGGCCACTGAGCACTTCAACGTCAGAGGCCGTCCACTCTTCAAGTGGCTTGTAGCTGAAGACTACAGACAGCTCAGGATAAGGACAGTGTGTAATGAACATGACTGTCACTTCTCTAGAGTGGTTGTCAAGAGTCTTGCCCTGTCGTGTCAGTCCCTCAACAGCAGTGTCTATGGCTTTATTAAGCCTAATCCAGTAGTCAACAGCGGTCTCAGCAGGAGAAGATTTTGTGTCATAGAAGGCAGCCAGGGGCATAAAAGATGTCACAGAGTCACTAAAGTGCTGCTTGAGAATATCAAAAATGGGACGAGGGCCTGACTTAAAGCTTAGAGTGAGATTGCTACGTAGCCCAACTCTAACAACATCACGTGCTTGCCCTCTTAACTTGCTCAAAACCTCCTCTGCCAGGTCACAAAGCTGAATGTCCCTCTTATGCAGATACACCTTAACAGACTCCTCCCACTCAGTAACTGAGATTCTGTCTGTGCTGTCCCCCCAGAATGAATGGGGCTCATAACTGTCACGGCTAACTGCCAGATTGACCCTGGAGACGTCAGCAATAGCAGAGCGAGTCAAACTAGCATCACCAGCTGGAATAGATTTAAGACATGAGACATTATTTTCACCAATGGTGGTTCCTATCTGCTTCACCAGATCACTGAGAACACTAACAGATACATGCTCTGCATCCTGGACCACAGGAGATGAAGCTGCATTGCCTGTATTGCCAGATCTATCATCAGTATTGTCATACACATTCTCACTCATAGTCACCTTTGCATGATGAGGGGTAGATGTAATAGGTTTTCCCTCATTAAGTCCACCAACTGTCTGCAGTGATGGCTTAAACCAGATTTTCTGACCCCTGCCAAAACTAGTCAAGTTTAACTCATCTATTGTCACTGAAAAGCACAAAACTCAAAACAATTAAAGAACAAAATGTCTTGAAGATAAAATGTAATTTCTAGTAAAATATAGACCGTACCAAATGAACAGTTACCTGTACAAATTCTCTCCCTGAAAACTCAGTCACTCAATAAATTGTCCTTCACCTTAATTTTTCTCCATTCAAAATGTTCAGTCTTTTTTTTTGCATGTTTCTATGCATAGGTCTTTTATTCCTACCTATTTCATAGTGCGTTTTGAAAATGTTCCTGTGAACTGCACCTGTTCTCAGCACTTACTGTATATTTAAAAATAAAAAGAAGAAAAGAAAAGTAGTTTATCGTAAATAGCCCCTACATACTTATGTATGCTTATAAATTCAACCATAAACATATGAATTAAAGTTTGAACCATTGCCACTGCCATTGTCACGGCGTGAGGGGTGAACCCGAGCTGAGAGCACACAAGCGAGGAAGCGGGGCTGAAGTAAAAGGTGGATTTATTGTACTGAAGGAGTGAGGTAGAGAACTAATAAGTGCAGAGTGAGCTAACGTAACTAACACAACAGGGAGTGACAGGGAGGGGGGCAATGGTACTGGGAGCCAGCGGTCCTGGGCGACGTCTGGAGCGGTGTGGGCAGGCGGTGGAGAGCGGGCAGGAGAATCCAGTTCCAGGAGGGGGGGAGGACGGTCAGAGCAGGCAGGGGATCCGGAAGATGCAGGTGGTGCAGCAAGGACTGGGAAAACCGGGCAGCCGGATTGGCGATCTGGATAGGAGAAACAGGATTAGTTCACGAAGTATTACTAGTAACAAGACGTGCAAAAAGGCAAGAGCAAACGAACTGCGTCAGCAGAGTTTACGATCTGGCAGGGAGTGGACTGTGTGACCAGCTCTTATTGTGGGGATGATAATCAGGTGTGCCTCACCGCAGCTGCTCGAAGTTCTGTGGATGACAATGATTATGAATGGGCGGCAGCTGTGAAGAGCAGCTCTGCCCGGCGAGAGAGAGGAAGAGAGAGAAGGAGGAGAGGGAGAGAGGGAAAGGGAGAGAGGGAAAGGAGGTCAGGTGGGGTCGGAGGAGGGGGCCCTGACAGTACCCCCCCTCCTGTCTTCGTCAGGAGGCGCACGACGAAGGCATCCTGGGTGCTCCCGGTGGAGATCCCTAATTAAGGTTGGATCCAAAATCTGCCGCCGGGGGATCCAGGTTCTCTCCTCTGGTCCACAGCCCTCCCAGTCCACCAAATACTACATTCCCCTGCTGCGGTGCCGTATGTCGAGGAGGCGACGGATGGTGTAGATGGGGTGGTTGTCCAGGATCCGGGGAGGAGGTGGAGTCGGTGTGGGGGGAGCCAGGGGGCTTTCCTGAACGGGCTTCAACTGGGATTCGTGAAATGTGGGATGTATTCGCATTGACCGGGGAAGTTTAAGTCGTACTGCACAGGGGTTGATAATGGACTCGATTTCGAAGGGTCCTATGAAGCGGGGAGCCAGTTTTTTAGAGGGGACACGGAGGGGAAGGTCCTTGGCGCGGAGCCACACACGTTGTCTGGGGGTATATACAGGGCTGTGGAGCGGCGACGGTTGGCTTTGTCCTGTATTCTCCTAGAGCAGGGGGGCGTGGGTTCGGCACCAGGTCCACGCACAACGATGGAGATGGGCGGCTACAGAGGGAACGGCAATATCTTCCTCGAGCTCGGGAAATAAAGGGGGCTGGTATCCATGCACGCAATGTAAGGGAGACAGTCCAGTGGAGGCGTTGAGGAGTGTATTATGTGCATATTCCACCCAGGGGAGTTGGGAGCTCCCGGAACTAGGGTTCTTGGCTGTGATGCATCGGAGGGCGGCCTCCATCTCTTGATTCAGCCGCTCTGTCTGGCCGTTGCTTTGGGGATGAAAGCCTGAGGAGAGGCTGACCGAGGCGCCGAGCACTGAGCAGAATGCTTTCCACACATGCGACTAAACTGGGGCCCACAATCTGACACAATGTCCACGGCCATGGGGGCGGAACACATGGGCGACTAGGAGGTCGGCCATCTCTCTGGCGGTGGGAAGCTTGGGCAGGGGTAGGAAATGCGCTGCCTTAGAGAACCGGTCGACCACCATCAGGATTACCGTATTTCCATTGGACGGGGGCAACCCGGTGACGAAATCCAATGCAATGTGGGACCAGGGTCGTCTCGGAATGGGCAGGGGCCTCAGGAGGCCAGCACTGGGCTGAGTGGAGGTCTTGTTCTGGCACAGACGGAGCAGGCAGCGACGAACCTCCGTGTGTCCTGGTCAATGGAGGGCCACCAGAACCTCTGATGCAGAACTGCTAGTGTCCTGGAGACCCCTGGGTGGCAGGAGAGTTGGCTGGATTGGGCCCATTCGAGTACTGCGGAGCGTGTCTCATCTGGGATGAACAGAGAGCCGGGGGGGGGGGGGGGGGGGGGGGGGGGGGGGGGGGGGCGCCTCCTGGGTCTGGCTGTTGTTCCTGGGCTCGGCGCATGGTGGACTCGATCGCCAATGTAAGGCCCGCCAGGTACCGGGAAGGCAGGATGGGTTCTGGTGTCTCTTGGCCCTCTTCTCTGGCGTACACACAGGACAGGGCATCCGGCTTGGTGTTTCTGGACCCAGAGTGATAAGAGAGGGAGAAATTGAAATGACCAAAGAAGAGGGCCCACCTGGTTTGCCGGGAGTTCAGGCGCTTGGCTGCCTGGATGTACTGGAGATTTTTATGGACTGTCCAAACCAGGAACGGCTGCTTGGCCCCCTCCAGCCAGTGTCTCCACTCCTCCAACGCCAGTTTGACAGCCAGGAGCTCGCGGTTGCCGATGTCATAGCTCCTCTCTGCAGCCGATAGCTTCCTGGAAAAGAAAGCACAGGGATGTAATTTGCCATCTCCAGGCGCCCGCTGGGAGAGCACCGCCCCAGCTCCGGTATCAGAGGCGTTCACCTCCACAATGAATTGTCGGCTAGGGTCCGGTTGTGTGAGGATGGGAGCCGTAGTGAAACGTCTCTTTAGGTCTCCAAAGGCCGTCTCCGCCTCCGGGGTCCAAACTGAACCTCCGAGCTGTGGAGGTGAGTGCTGTCAGGGGAGCCGCTATACGGCTGTAGTCCTTAATGAAGTGGCGGTAGAAGTTGGCGAATCCCAGGAACCGCTGAAGTTGTCTGCGGTCCTCGGGCTGCGGCCAATCCTCCACCGCCGCCACCTCGGCTGGGTCCATCCTGATCTCTCCCGCAGAGATGATGTAACCCAAAAAGGAGACCGTCGGCACGTGGAATTCGCACTTCTCGGCCTTGATAAAAAGATGGTTCCGGAGAAGGCGTTCCAGGACTTGCCGGACGTGCCAACGGTGCTCCTCCAGACTGCGGGAGAAGACCAGGATGTCGTCCAGGTACACGAAGACGGTTCGGTTCAGGAAATCCTGGAGTATGTCATTCACTAGGTGCTGGAAGACGGCGGGGGCGTTGGTCAGGCCGAAGGGCATTACGAGATACTCATAGTGTCCTATACACTACACTCATCCTCCTCCTTAATGCGGACCAGGTGGTAGGTGTTCCTAAGGTCCAGCTTGGAAAATATGGTGGCTCCATGCAGGGGGGTGAATGCCGAGCTGATGAGGGGAAGAGGATACTTGTTTTTAATGGTTATGTTGTTTAGCCCCCGGTAATCGATGCAGGGGTGGAGGCCTCCATCCCTTTTTCCCACGAAAAAGAAGCCAGCTCCTACGGGGAAAGGGTATGGTCGGATTAGCCCCGCTGCTAGGGAGTCATGAATGTATGCTTCCATTGCTGCATGTTCCAGTCTTGAGAGGTTATAGAGCTGCCTGCTGGGCAGGATGGCTCCTTCTAGCAGCTCGATAGCGCAGTCGTAGGGGCAATGTGGTGGGAGGAACAGGGCTTGGTCTTTGTCAATAACCGGGACTAGATCATGATATTCTGGGGGAACGCAGGACAGGTCTACGGGCTTTGAAGGGGCAGCTGGAGTCGGATTACTGGGGGCAGGAGCTGAGCGTAAACAAGTGCTATGACAAGTGGTGCTCCACGTCAGGATTCGCCCCTGGACCCAGTCGATGTGGGGGTTGTGGAGGTGGAGCCAGGGGTAGCCGAGGACCAAGGGGGTGTGGAGGTTTAGTAGAACACAGAAGGAAAGCCGCTCCTGATGGTTGCAGGACAGGAGAATGGAGATGGGGGCGGTCCAGAGGCGGACCTAAGCCAACCGTCAACCATTCAGGGCTCATGCGACCAGGGGTGTAGGGAGTGGCTTAGTAGGGATCCCAAGCTGGGCTACGAGGGATTCTTCGATGAAGCTCCCCTCTGCCCCCGAGTCCACAAGGGCGGAGACGGTGAGCTGTTGGTCCCCCCAAGTTAAGGTGGTAAAAACCCAAAGTTGTAGAAGGGGGGAGGAAACGGAGGTCTGGCTCACCAGGATTCCCCCGGTCACTGGTGAGCCAGAGCTTTTCCCAGCTTGGCCAGGCAGCCGGCCGCATAATGACCGATCTCTCCGTAGTAGAGACAGGCGTTACGCCTGCGGCGATCTTGTTTCTCTTCTTCGGAGAGGTGGGCCCGGCCAAACTGCATCGGCTCCTCCTCAGGCGGGGCCGGAACGTGAGCTGTTGGTGGTGGAGGATGGAAATGGGCTGGGTCTGGGACTGGGGCTGCGTGGACAGAGGCGTGGCTGGGGATGTAGCTGGGAGAGCTGGAGGACTCAGATGCCTTTCTCCCGGCGGCGCTCCCTTATGCAGTTGTCGAGGCGGATGACAAGGGAAATCAATTCCTCCAGGTTCGAGGATTCGTCACAGGTTGCCAGCTCGTCCTTAATAACCTTGTTGAGTCCCCTCTGGAATGCCTCCCGCAGCGCCGGGTCATTCCAGCCGCTCTCCGCCGTGAGAGTCCGGAAGTCTACAGCATACTCCGCTGCACGACGGGCACCTTGGCGGAGGGAGTTAAGCCGCTTCCCAGCGTCTTGACCTCGGACGGGGTGGTCGAAGACTTTCCTCATTTCTTGGACAAACGCTGGGTAGGAATGACAGACGGGGTCCTGTGCTGCCCTGACCGCTGACCCCCAGTCACGCGCCACTCCTGTGAGAAGGCTCAGGATATAAGCAATGCGGGACCTATCAGTACTGTAGGTAAGTGGCTGTAATTCAAACACTAGTGAAGTCTGCATTAAGAAGGCCCGGCAGGTTCCCTGGTCCCCCCCATAACGCTCAGGCGTAGGGACATACGGCTCTTGGGCAGCAGCGGGCGCAGGATTAGTTGCTATGGGGCTAGGAGCAGGAACTGGTTGGGGAGCAGCTACGGGGGTGGGGGCAGTAGAAAGCTGAGTAATCATGGCAGACATCTGATTGATCTGATCTGAGAAGGCGTTCATCTGATTAACCATTTCTTGATTAGATGCTGTTAACTCCTTTAGGGCCTGGCTATGCTGCCCGAGAAGCGTTCCCTGACTGGTCACACCCTGAAGCAGATTTGGGGGGGGACGGGGGGCCCCGCTGTGTGCTCTCTGGGTTCATCTTGGCCAGATCGTACTGTCCGGCGTGAGGGGTGAACCCGAGCTGAGAGCACACAAGTGAGGAAGCGGGGCTGAAGTAAAAGGTGGATTTATTGTACTAAAGGAGCGAGGTAGAGAACTAATAAGTGCAGAGTGAGCTAACGTAACTAACACAACAGAGAGTGACGAGGAGGGGGGCGACAGTACTGGGAGCCAGCGGTCGTGGGCAACGTCCAGAGCGGTGTGGGCAGGCGGCAGAGAGCGGGCAGGAGAATCCAGTTCCAGGAGGGGGAAGGACAGTCAGAGCAGGCAGGGGATCCGGATGATGCAGGTGGTGCAGCAGGACTGGGAAAATCGGGCAGCCATGTTTATGCCTGGAGGGTTTTTTTCTGTTTGTTTTTCATATCTTCAAAAATTCTCAATTCTTTAAATATAATATTTTTGTCTCAAAACGCATTTAACAGAACACAGTCTAACTTTCCTGTCCAACCAAAAGCTGGAAAAGTATTTACCATGAAACTGTTAAAAAAGCACAAGTAGACATTAGCAGGGAATTACAATGTCAGTATAACTAAAATATATGGTAACAACTGCAGATTACAAGTACTTTATGGCAATGTAGTTGGTGTATCAGGAGCAGTACATCAGTACTGAACTAGTGAGAACATTATTAATTTAACTTTATTTTGTAAAACCTTCCACCGGAAATAAAACACCGAAGACGTCCTCTTGCCACCTGCGATCCAGGGAGCCAATTCAGACGCTGTAGGGCTGCCGGCTGTGACAGACGGAGAGCCACAACACTCCTGCGACGAAATTACGGAATCCCAGGAAGTAGACGGGGTCACGGCACCATTGTAGCGGTTGTGTACTCTCTCTTGCGTTGTGTGGATAATTAGGCATGGAGCATCTTCCCTTTTGGCATCAAATACACCATTTATTTGCAGGAGCTGGTAAAACACACCGATATTAATCTCACACTCGCACACGTGGTAACCTCCCGATCATGCACGGCAACTGGACACAGCAGACTGAGAGTGCATATTAATATGAAAAAAATGAATGAATGAATGAATGAATCATGTACCTGGTAAAACACACTGATATTACTCTCACAGTTGCACACATGGTAACCTCCCGATCATGATAAAAACACAAAACAGTTTATTTGGCACTGAGGTTAAACTTAATTAGCATTTTTCTAGCAGAGCCTATACTGGTCATCTTACTACGGCAACCGGACACAGCAGACTGAGACCAATGTGGAGGCACACACCACAAGTTTGCAGTGGCCCGGACGTGTGCGTCCACGCTATATCCGGCGGTCACCGTGGGAACCAAATATGTAATATGAGATCGCAAGTGGAATCATGAACTCCGCTACACTCGGACCCTAATACAACCCATAATTCTATGGGTTTCAATAGGGCTCGAAAGGGTGACGTATGGAGTGGAAAAACTGCAATGCATTGTGGGCTTTGTGGGCCACTGAAAAGTTTGTTTACGGCAGCTGCATGCAAGACGCTGCCCTCATTTTGTTCTTTTGGTTTTTGTTTGGCAAGTTTTTACAAATTAGAAACATGGTCCAACCGTGCTGTGTCAGTAACTGCCACAATCGTTCCCACAATCGCTCCAGTAAAAAAAAACCAAAAAACGATGGGGTGAAATTTTTCTCATTTCCAACGTAGAAGCAAAGGCAGGGACCTCGGATATGTGAACTAACAAAGAGACGCAGAATGGCCTGGATAGCAGCCGTGAGATGACCAAACATCACTTTCAACGCCATCATCCGACACGTTGGTGTGTTCACGGCATTTTCAGACTGGTAAGTTCTGTTATATTAGTAGTGTGTTGCGGTGTTAGTAGTGTTATGCTGTTTCACACATAGCATTTAGTTGGCTGCTAGCGTTAGCCAAGCTAGCTCAGGGCAGTAAAAGCAAAGCAAACACTCTCTGTCTCTTTCCTCCACTTACTTATCAATCACTTTTGAGTTTATATCATAATTGTCCTCACTCATAGGAGATTGACTTTGAGAGTACATTATAACTGACCTCATTTTAAAAGTAATAATGGGCATGTGTGTTTTTCAAGGAGACCTGCTTATGAAATGAATGAAACCCATCCAGACTGGGCACCCTCATTACATCTCAGACACACGGAGGTGAAAGCTGCGGATAACGACAGATTTCAACGGAGAAAAAGGAGACGGGAGAGTGTTACAGCAGTTAGTGCAACTGCTACACCTGCACCTCGCACACCAGATGTGGATGAAGATGCTGCAACAGCAGTACTCTCTCAGGGGTCAGAGCAACATGGAGCAGCACATGAGGCTACTTCACCTGAAGAGGCTCCACAGGTGCCAGATGTGGATCAAGCCCCACAACAGAACTACATTGTGGAGAATGAGCAGTGTGTCAATTGTAAATGTACGGATGGTGAAATGAAGTCCATGCGTGCTGAGATGAACCGCTTGTGCGAGGAGAACTGACTTTAAAGAAAGAGCTCTCAGCTGCGAGGATGGACGAGGGGCTCTACAATGAGAACGATGAGAAGGCCAGAGATGAGAAGGTGAAATACTACACTGGACTACCGTACTGGACTTTACTGCAGGCTTTGCACACTGTAATTATTCCATGCCTCACAAAGGCAGGCAGAAAACTGTCTCCTTTCCAAATACTCCTCCTGACTCTGATGAGGCTTAGACTGCATCTTCCCCAACAGCACCTTGCATATCTTTTCCAGATAAGTCACACAACAGTGTCTAAAATGTTTAAAGAGACAATGGGTGTACTGCATTTCCATCTGGCACCTTTAGTACACTGGCCTGCTAGACACTGTCTGCAACACACAAATCTGCACAATTCCTTGCACTGCTGGCATTTTATGCACTTTCACATTTATTCCACAAGCCACTTTTTGCTGATGTCATTTATTTATAGTTAGTAATACTCTATTTATTTCATTTCTCATCCTTCATTCTTGTATATATTGTATATATTATTGTTATTTTAATTATTATCTTTACTGTATATTGCTGCCTTTACTGTATATTGCTGCTGTAACATGGAAAATTTCCCCTGACATGGGGAGTAATAAAGGATTATCTTATCTTACTTTATTCTATGCACAAAGTAGCATTAATTTCCTTTGTTAACTGCCTATATTTATTAACTCTACAATATTAGCCAGTCAGTCAATTTACCATGTCTAAGGGAAATATTAACATCAGATCCAATGTGGGGTAGTACTCCTTGTGCTGGAAGAGTGACCACCTGACCCAGATGATAGGTTTCTAGAACAATTGAAAATTAAAGTATAAAGACTAAGTCCTTACACTGTTGGAAGAATTTTGTTCAAATCTATCACAAACAACTCTGCACTTTAAAATACTATAGATTAGCTCATTAGAAAATAAAAAGCCGTTTGCTGCAACTTACTTTGTCTTCTGTCCTTCTAATAATCTTTGAAAAAGAAAAGGTCCCTGTATTGGATCTCTTGGTGCACTCATCACATTGTTCTCCAGATAAAAATTAGAACAGTTGAGAGGTACTGTTGTGAGTGAAATGTCAACACTCATGATTTGTTCACGTCGACCACTGGTTTGATGCCATTTAATAGAAGGAACCAGAGCAACACTGTAACAGACTTGATTTTCTTTTTATGCGCAGCCTTATAGTAGTACATGACCAAACCCTCACTGAATTATTCAGACACCTTAACAACAATGCAATGTGGTATGTAAACTCAATAGTATCTAACTGTACAATACATCCAAATGTAAACAAAAGACAAATTACACTTCAACAATATCTAAATATTGAAATAATATAAACATTGCTCTATAAGATAAAATTCACTGACTCAATCAGACCTAATTGGATTGACATTAAAACATAAAGCGATTCTGAAATCATACCTGTAGTTTGACGTTTTCTTTTGCCACCTCTGTTTGGGCTCTTGCTCCCAGCCTTGCTTCCTTGAACTATGTTCAAATGTCCCACCATGTGGCTTGCAGGCTCTTTTCCAACAGCTACATCTGAAGCTAGGTTTTGTAGAGAAAGTATCAAAAATATATATTATTCATTTACGGTAACTCTAATTTCAAATCAAAAATATCTTTGTAGATTTGAGAAATCTTGTATGTTATAAACCCCAGCAGAAAAAAAACTGTCTTTCTGTAGCATAGCTCCTGTCAACGTAGTCTTGACATGTAATTCCTATGTTCAAAACCCAAGTACTTCAGCCAGTAAATACTATGTAAGGCTTGATTAATGATAATACTACACTTGTTTTTTATGAATCAATACATGCCATGTTCAGTTTCACTCAGAAATGTCCAGTCTGTCTTGGTCTCTTTCACCCTTTCCACACCATAGCATAAAGATTCTGCATGACATCAGAGTCACAGGAGTAAATTTTACTTGACCAGTCATCTTCTATGACAGCATTATAAATTAAATTACTTCCATTTTGAAATCAGCATGTCAGTTGCAAAATCACAAAACAACATCACAAAGTTGAAAATGTTAATGTGCTGTGTAAACATTTTTTTCCACCTAATGCACTCTGTTAAGTGTCTTAAAATTCAAATTATAGTCACTATTCTGGACAAATTTTGGACACTTTTTTCAATACATACCCTCATTCCGTGATTGTGCCATTTGTCTTCTAGTGGTCTTGCCACCACCCCTGTCGATGCCTCCCACAGAGTTGTTTTCAGGGTCTTCTGTGATATCTGCCTAATATGGAGGAAACATTTGTAGCGTAACTTCCAAAACCTTATGGTAAACCAACAAGGAACGCCATAGGTATCCCTGAACATTTAGTTTGACAACTGCTATGTTGATACATTTAATCAACCATTAAGTGAAATTAAGCACATAAAGCTCTTGAAATTATCTCCTCATCTATGGAAGAGGATCAACACTTGTCTTATCTGAAAGTTTACAAGTCACATCATTATGATTAAATATGCAATTTTGATCCACACTGACCTTTTGTTCCACTCACTGACTCCTTCCTATTCACCATTTTCATGACCCGATTAGGTCCATCTGCAGAAATATTGCAGGCAAAAAAAAAATTTCAATGTCATCAGTCTCCCTTGATTGTTCTGTGATATTCAAATCATCAGCAAGCTGCAAATCATTGTCTACTGTCTTATCACATTGTTACATATCCCAAAACTAAAAACTACAAGTGCTAAATACACATAGATGAAAAATGAAGACAACAATCTCTTTTCAAAACACACCTGTATCTAGATTTTTTCCCACCCTCTGAATATTGAACTTTTGGTTCAAATCCATCATACTGCCTTCTACAACAACGCTTCCACGGTCTTCTGTTACACTTAGACCTGATGGAACACGTGCAGAGTGACAGTAGAGTGTAAATAATATAGGCTGTCATTCAGCAAAAGGAGCACTTCAGCAATTAGGAAATACTGATATGTTACTGTATTTGGTAAGCTAATTAAATGTACAAATATTGTGTAAGAATTCTTTCAAAATATTGTGAAATTATATGAACCACTACATTCCTTCTCACCTTCTTCCACAGTACCGATTTCTGGCTCTCTGTCATTCGCCATTTTCAAATCATGGATGACAGATTCTGCATATCATCAGAGCCAAAACAGGAAATTTAACTTGATCAGTCACCTTTCACAATAGTATTAATTTAAAATACTAGGATACCGCAACTGTTGCACCATTGTCAAAATTAGTAAGTACCATGCACTGCCTGTCCCTTTGCATTGATTCTGCAATCCATACTTTAAGAAAACACCTGACAGTGTGGTCTGTCATGGATCACTGCACTAAGGGCAGCATTGTATAAGCAACTGATTTTTCTAAGTCACCAGGTTGTTAAAAGGACAGTTATTTCATTCTGTAGATTTAGTTGACCGTTTCAGATTATCAAACTGTCAGCATATCTTACCTTGCTCTGTCCTACCATCCTTGCTGCTTTTGTTCTCCGTTGGCTGAGTAAATTTTCTGAAGTGCAGTGAAGTACAGACACATAATTATAACTGTACAAGTATGCAAAATATATTTCATTTGAAGAACAAATACAATTTAAGCAACAATACAAATATGTAAAACCACTTAACAGTTATTTTCCCTTACATTCAACTGAAACATCAAGTGAAACACTCACACTTTAATACATTGGCATAAACAGTTTGTAAGTCTTCTTGCAAACTGTCATCCAGCTTCATCTGCATGCTACTGAAGACATCAGCTGTGTAGTTCTTCTTGCATTTTTCCCCAGCAGCAAAAGTGGAAAGTACCCCAGAGCAGCAAGTTGGTCCAACTGAAATGGCAAGAAGTAAATGCAAGTGTGGATTTCACACCACAAAACAATGATGTACATGTTTTTTTTTTAAAAAAATGATATGGTGTGAATTTTTTATACTTATGGAGTAAATTGCAAATAAAAGTATATTACTCTTTTAAAACAATGCTTCTGTTTCCTGTTGGCATTTTATGAAAACTTCATCCTGTATTTGTTTTTGTGGCAGAACACCACATATAGGGGCTTTCGACCAAAGAGCACCAGGTGCTAGGTTGGTTCAAAGTTGAGAGCCAGTGCTTTTTTGGTTCAAATCTCGTGCCGCCCCAGAACGGGTTTGTGTTTCCATTCGGAAGGAGCAAAGTTGGAGCTGCGTCATTGCGCCACCACAAAACGTGTGTACGTCACTGCGTACGTAGCCGTTCAACAGCGTTTGCACCGCACGGAAACCCACACAACAACAATGGAGGACTTCATTGGAGTGGTGTTAATGGCTTTGCTAGTGTACCGTGCCATCGTCGAACAGCAAAACCTTCTGTTAGGGGTTACCCATCGGCATCGCCATTCCAATGCCCGGCGATCACGTTTGAGAAGCAAGGTAATTGTCAAAGACATTTGGATACTTAACAGTAAACGTGCTAGCGTTAGCTTAGCTACTTAGCTTTGACTACGCTTGCATTGATTACTTAGCGGTTAAACAAGCGCAATAAGTTCTGTGTTTCCGCTGTTGATCGTCGGTCACCGTAACCCCGCCCCCTGCCCGTGATGTGCTCGGCTCTCAACTCTGGCCACCTCTGGCCCAGCAACGACTTGGTGCCCGAAACAGCCCCAGTTTTTGGAGCCCGGAGCCACAGCTCCGGTGGTCGAAACACAAAAAACCGGCGCCAACTCCGAACGGGTTCCATCCCGGTCGAAAAGAGGGTTTACAGAGCCTCTAAACTTAACAAAGTACTAAAATGTGGGGATGATCTGTGAACTGTACTCTGATGATGTATAGCTTTGTGTACTCAACAAAGGTACACAAACAGCCCTAGTAGGTGTATTTCTCTACAGTCGTGAGCAAAATATTTAGCTATGATTATAATGTGATTTCATATTCCTTTCATGATGCCTTAAAGGTGATTTCCAAAATTAAAATTAATTCTTTAAAGCCACATTACTTAGCTATGGCTGATATGTCCTTGTCATTAAACAGGTGACTTTTACTAGAATGTTGAGAAAAACACCAAATCAACTAGCATTTCATAAAGTGTTAAGTGTGTGCTTACCATTTTGAAGCCGGAGTGTAAAACATGTGTACCACTGCAGTTCTTCTTTATGTTTTCTTTCCATTTTTTTCCATAGCTGCAAACCTCGTTCTCTCTTTGAGAAGCCTTTCCTTATGCGGTTGTACAGCACTGCATTTAGGACACTTCTTCCATGCAACAAAGATCTTCTTGTGGCAGGCCACACATTTCTTTAGATTACTTGTCCCCCATGTCTGCAACAACAGGAGAAAGTTATATCTGGATGGATCTTTAAAACATTTGTCACATATTCTGCAATATGTTGCTGTTCAACTGTTAGCAGAAATAATTTGAACCAGTAACACTAGCCGTGGCTGCACAGTGGCGTAGTGGTTAGCACTTTCGCCTTGCAGCAAGAAGGTCCCTGGTTCGCGTCCCGGCTTTCCCGGGATCTTTCTGCATGGAGTTTGCATGTTCTCCCTGTGCATGCGTGGGTTTTCTCCGGGTACTCCGGCTTCCTCCCACAGTCCAAAAATATGCTGAGGTTAATTGATCATTCTAAATTGCCCGTAGATGTGAATGTGAGAGTGATTGTTTGTCTCTGTATGTAGCCCTGCGACAGACTGGCGACCTGTCTAGGGTGTCCCCTGCCTTCGCCCGAGTCAGCTTGGATAGGCTCCAGCCCCCCCCCCTGTGACCCTAATGAGGATTAAGCGGTGTATAGATAATGGATGGATGGATGGAACACTGCCCGTATTGTAGGTCAATTTTAAAACTTTAAAAACTTCTCTTTACCATACATGCATAGTAACCCTTCCGTAATCCCGTCCGATTTTTTTCTTATCAAAGCATAACGCTATAGCAATAGCTAAGACGAAGAGCTAGCTTACATAATCTCCATAATAAATTCTGACATCTCTCTGACATCCCCCCCCCAAAATGCTTATCTAGAAATTCATCTACCCTACATATGAGGCGCAAACATGTTCATGTTATTCAAGCACACGATACTTATCAGTTCGGTAAAGTTTATCTGTGTCACATAACACATAAATGTCTTACCCAAAGAGATTCTTCACGAAGATCGCCTGGTCAGCATGAAAGCTAGTCAAGTTACCGCGCTGTCAGTGCGCCAAAAAACCCCAAAAAACACCCAATTACACATGCCACACATGCACGCACGCACACACACACACACACACACACACACACACACACACACACACACACACACACACACACACACACACACACACACACACACACACACACACACACACACACACACAGTGGATGGTTCCTGAATGGGGTCGGAGCCATTCTATTACTTTACTGGTGTCATCCATGATTAGGGTTGATATGGTTAATAATATTGATAACAACAACAAATAGAACAATCCCTACAATTGGAGATTTAGTACAGTAAAGGGTTTGCAAAATATAAGCAATGAGTGACTAAGAACGGAAATTAGCCTTGCTTGTACATATGGGTTTTTTATTTTATTTATTGAACCTTTATTTAACCAGGTGAAATCCCGTTGGGATTAAGAACCTCTTTTACAAGGCCTGGCCAAGATAGGCAGCAGCAAATAAAACACACATTTATAAAATTGCACAGGTAAACATAATTAAAATACAAACAAAAAACAAACAAACTAAATAAATACATTTACAAGCATGTTCTGAAAAACAAGTGCACGTTGTGGAATCAGCCTCAAGAATTTGCAGTTCAGATTTAAGTTTAGATGGGCGTATGGCTCTTAGAGAGTGCTTTTAACATAATACTGTATTTATGGTAAATGAGAGGATATGGAGTAACTACTATATATTGTATAGCCGTATAGCCATATGACTATTGCAAAAAAAAAAAAAAAACACATGAATGAGTGTAACCCTGAATTAGTTTTCTTGAGGAGATAAAGCAGCTGGTAAGGATATCCTCAATGCTAGGGTTGTATTAGTGTGGAACAGGGTTTAACCAGGAAAAATCATCTTTAACGAGGCCAACAATGACATCCATGGGTTCCATTTAGTCAAAACAAAGTTGTCATTGAAGAATTTACCCACTGTGTTTAACAAAATTATTTTAATTTCATTTTATCCAACTGAGCTTCACGTCTCCTTGAAAACTACACATTAGACAGGGCAGGGTCCAGAGGGGTGAAAATTAAAACTTTGTCATAGGACTAAACATGATACATCATTGGAAAGGACTTGACCAGGGGAGTAAGGTTATATCAGTCTGGAAGTTCAAAGTTGCTCCTGTTCAGAGATATTGACCTTTGAACTTTGGTGCCTCTTTCAAAGCTTCTAATTCAGCAATGAAAGGAGCTAGAATCATGGGATGAACTGCTATACAAAGCTCTTGACTTGTACTATCATGTAAGGCTGTGGATTGACGTTATCACCAGCAGAGGGCATCACAAAATGTGGTAAACATTTTATTTCCCCTGTATATATCAATTCCATTTGTAAATTCAATCCAAATAAACATGTTCCTCATCCATTTAAACCCCTAAATGTACTTAAAGTTAACCCTTGAAGAAAGAACTACAACTTCCAATAGCGTCACAATAGAATATCAATGGACACACCATGAAATATGTAGTTCTTCTTGGGGTTTACAAACTAGGGTTGTGTTTTCTGTTAATAAACTAAAATAAACTGAATGAACTACTGACAAATGTGCTACTGTTAAAGTGTAATATGTGGCATATGACATAAGTGTAAAAGACTACATCGTATTGTGGTAATTTTGTTTTTTTGTTACACCGGAAGTGTTTGGTGGAAATTTGCGCTCTTTGCAACCTGGATACGTCATGCTTCCCACAGAACATCGCCAGCTCGTGTTAGTAGAGGTAAGTTTATTTGTTCCCTTTAAGTATGGCTTGTGTAGTAAGTGTTGTTGGAGTACAATATTAAATAATTTAGATAAAGGAAAGATATGTGTGTGTTTCACGTTAGTATCCACTGTAAAGTCCAAACAACATTAAAGCCATGAGTAAATGTGTTGTCAAATCCTTTAAGCCAAACTATCTAACCTAGCATAACACAGAGCATGCTAGGAAATGCCTAATAATGCTACATGTACAAGGTATGGGAGGTCAAAACACTCTTGTTAGTATTACATTTTATAATTTTACATACCTTCTCTTTAACGATGTTGTGTTAACAGTTTATATTTTCATTTATAAACAAAAAAATATTATGTTAAAATAAGAGATTTAAAAAAATGTTTGTGATATCAACAGATACTACACTCTAAGAAATGATTCATGGGGTTAGTTATTTGAGCATAAAATCAAGAGCTTTTTCAACCTAAAATAATACGTTTGTGACATGGACTTATTGTAACATGTTGATAGCTTATTTTAAGTAGTTGGTCCAGCTGAAAATATAGAAAATGGTTAACTTAAATATTTGTACATTTTCAACAACAACAAAAAATGCCTGGCCACACCCAACTCAAGTCCTCCTTGTAAATGACTTTGTTATTATTTTTATGTATTACTGATTTGGTTACTATAGTCATGGAATAATGCTTTTATTTTGAAGGATGAAAGACGGTAAGGGGCTGTACAGTGGCGTAGTGGTTAGCGCTTTCGCCTTGCAGCGAGAAGGTCCTGGTTCACGTCCCAGCTTGGACCTGGGATCTTTCTGCATGGAGTTTGCATGTTCTCCCTGTGCATGCGTGGGTTTTCTCCGGGTACTCCGGCTTCCTCCCACAGTCCAAAAACATGCTAAGGTTAATTGATCATTCTAAATTGCCCGTAGGTGTGAGTGTGAGCGTGCTTGTTTGTCTTTGTGTGTGGCCCTGCGACAGACTGGCGACCTGTCTAGGGTGTCCCCTGCCTTCGCCCGAGTCAGCTGGGATAGGCTCCAGCACCCCCCGCGACCCTAGTGAGGATTAAGCGGTGTATAGATAATGGATGGATGGATGGAAAGACGGTAAGGTGCCGCAATCCATAGAGACTGCTGCAAAGTAGACCGACGCAAAAAGGGAGCGTCAACAGAAAAGGGTAAGGTGTGCTTCGCGGTAACAGAAAAGGTTCACTTGTTAATATAAGCTACTGACGGTTTTTAGCACCTGGTTGAGTAGGGAACAAGGTTAGCATTAAAGGTTTTGTTTTGTAAATGTATTTAGTTATAATTTTCTGACTTTACAACTTCCTACTTGGTATTTCAGCTGCGTTTTAGCCACTAGAGGGTGCTTGCACACTTTGGTAAACAACCATGCATTGTCAGCAATGGGTTGATAAATAAGGTAAAGGGATAAAGGAAACATACTGTTGGTTATTAATTGTATAATTTGGTTGGTTTTCATTGTAGCTCTTACGGTGTGTTTGCAACAAGGCTTAAATAAAGGTTGTGAACCATCAGTTTGAGAGACCATCTTTTCAACGGGGGACGCTACAGTAAGAGCTTGACCCAAGCTGAGGAAAAGCTCCACCCAACTCAGAACCGAGGTCCCAGTGAGATCCACTCCAGTAACGTTCCAGCTCCACAGCTCCAATCAAGGTCATCTGGGATCCGATAGTCAACAGCATCGCCCTATCCTCAGCATGGAAGCATCCGAAAAGGAACCAGAGACCTCCAGGTCCACAAGGAAGAGGAATCTTCACGTTCGGTTCGTCAAAGGAGACCTACAGAAAAGATGCAGACATATCAGGAGGAGGAAGCCCATAGAAAGGAAAAACGGCTTCTTAAAGTTTATGATGAATGGAAAAAACAGGTGCGTACTACACGAGAGCAATTGAAAGGAGACATATCAAACAGTCAAATAGCTTCACTCATGGACATTGTAGAGAAGGAAAAGGACAGTGTCACATTAAGTTATATATGGAAATCAGGGACCACATTACTCCCTCCAGTGACACAAGGCGACTCATAGATGCATGTGAAGCAGTCACCAGAGACATTATCAAGGTTGCACACGAACGACTCTCAGGTATAGATGACTATGATGGTGACAATGTGAAGACACGTCTCCGTGAACTTTTCACGGAGACTATGCTCAATCCATCTACAGTTCCTCCTGCACACTCTCAAGCAAACGCTCCACTGCCAGTAAGTCATATTCTGCCAAGTCTGTAGTGGCTGCAAAGAGAGCAGAGGCTGCAGCAGTTAGCAGCCAAAGAAGTGGAGTATGAGGTGCTATTAGAAGAAGAAAAACAAAGAGAAAAGATTCAGCTTTTAGAGAAAAACAAAGAAAGGAACTAGAAACTCAAAAACGTGAATTAGAACGATTAAAGGCAGAAAAGGATGTAAAGTCTGCTCGAGCTCGACTAAGGACATATGATCAAGAAATAAGCAGTGAGAGCAGTGTTCACATCGTTGTAGACGCAAGTAGAGAAGTCCAGCGACCTTCCACAGTTTCTGCTCCTATTCAAACTCCTAACAGTAATGTGGTGTCCACCTCACTTCCACAATCAGACATCCTTTATTTAGCGCAAGCACTACAGGACAGCATCAGCATGAACAGACTGCCAACGCCAGAGCCCTCCATATTCACAGGCGACCCAATACAGTTCATTGAGTGGAAAGCTTCATTCACTGCACTTATAGATAAAAAGAACATCTCACCTGCTGACAAACTGCACTACTTAAAGAAATACGTAGGAGGTCCAGCTCATAAGATCCTTGATGGCATTTTCTATAGGAATGACAGTGATGCATACAAGAATGCATGGGAACGCCTCAACCAACGTTATGGACATTCATTTGTCATACAGAAAGCATTCAGAGAAAGGCTAGCAAAATGGCCAAATATACAAATGAAGGACTCGACAGTATTTAGGGCATTTGCTGATTTCATTCAAACATGCCAAGAAGCTATGCCCCACATTGAAGGGTTGAATATTCTAAACGATTGTGAAGAAAACCAAAAGCTTGTTCAAAGGTTACCAGACTGGGCAGCTGCAAGGTGGAATCGTCAAGCTACTCAGTTCATGAAAGAAAGTGGGAAGTTTCGAAGTTTAAAGGACTTTGCTGAGTTCCTGTCATCTGAAGCAGAGATCATGTGCAACCCGATCACATCATTTCATGCTCTCAACTCAACAGACTTCACCACAAGCACTGGTAAAAGTTATCAAAAGGAAAAAAGACCCACCTCCAGTGTTCTCCACACGCAGGCAGTAACAGAGACTGAAAATACAAAACAGAGGTCAAATGTCAAACCACCGTGCTTGCTCTGTCAAGACAACTCACACAAACTTCACAGTTGCCTACAGTTTAAAGGCAAATCACTTGAGGAACGATGGAAGAACATAAGGGAGAAAAAACTCTGTTATGGTTGTCTCAAACCCGGACACAATGCAAAGGACTGTCGTTACAGACTTGTATGTGAAATGTGTAACAAAAAACACCCTACTTGTCTGCACGACTTCAGCAATGACAAATCAGCCACAAGCTCAACTCAGAGCAACACAGAACAGGCAGCAACTACCCTGTCTCTCTATGCAGAACCCAATGAACAATGTGTCAGCACTTCCATGATTGTACCAGTTTGGGTTTCTTCAGAGCTGCCTCCAAGTATGGAAAGGCTAGTTTATGCACTCTTAGACACCCAAAGTGACACAGTGTTCATTGACCAAGATGTGTCTAATAGTCTCGCAGCAGAGTCCACCCCAATAAGGTTAAGGCTCACTACAATGCTTGGTAAAGATGCCGGGGTGCCAAGTGAACGTGTTTCAGGTCTCAAAGTTAGAGGCTACAACTCTTCACAAATGATCGAACTCCCTCTTGCTTATACTAAAGACTGTATACCAGTGAACCGCTCCCACATTCCTACCTGTGAAACGGCAAGGCATTGGAATCACCTCAAAGCAATAGTGAACGAGATTCCTCCACAGTCGGAGTGTGAAGTTGGTTTGTTAATAGGCTACAGTTGTTCTAAGGCACTGGCTCCAAGGCAGGTAATTTTAGGAGAAGGGAATGAACCCTATGCAGTCCGCACCACATTGGGCTGGAGTATTGTAGGCCCCACATCATGTCACAATGACTCTTTGAGCATGTCCACTGTGTGTCACAGAGTTACAGTTAAAGAGCTCCCCCTAGTGACTCCGGCTGACGCACTCAAGGTTCTCGAGTCTGACTTCAAGGATGATAACAAGGATAACAAGGCTGTGTCTCAAGATGACATTCTTTTCCTGAACACATTAAAAGAAGGCATTTACAAAAACACAAACGGGCATTACGAAATGCCGCTCCCATTTAAGGAGAGACCGCACTTACCAGACAATAAGCAAATGGCTACTGTGTGACTTGAAAACCTCAAGAACAAACTGTCAAAGGATCAAAGGTATAAAAGGCAATATGTAAAATTTATGAGTGAAGTCATAGAAAAGAATGATGCAGAGGAAGTGCACAGTGAAGCAAAGAAAGGAGAAAAGTGGTATATTCCCCACCATGGAATATATCATCCCCAAAAACCAGACAAACTTCGAGTAGTCTTTGACGCCTCAGCAAAATATAAAGGTAACAGTCTCAATGATCATTTGCTGTCAGGCCCAGATCAGATTTGCTGAACAATCTAAAGGGTGTTCTCATCAGATTCAGAAGGCATCAAGTTGCATTGTTACGTGACATTGAGAAAATGTTCCACCAATTTCAGGTGTATGAAGCAGACAGAGACTATTTAAGATTTCTGTGGTGGAAAAATGGCAACCTGAACACTGAACCCCAGGAGTCCCAAATGAAGGTACACCTTTTCGGTGCCACATCTTCGCCAGGTTGTGCCAATTATGGCTTAAAGCATCTTGCCAAAGAAAACGAGACACCATTTCCTCTTGGTGTACAGTTCATAATGAAAGATTTCTATGTGGACGACGGTGTAACAAGTACGGCGAGCATCAAGGAAGCTATTCAGCTCACACAGGAGGCTCAGACAATCTGCGCATCAGGCGGCCTCAGACTGCACAAGTTTGTAAGTAACGACAAAACGGTGTTAGAAAGCATTCCAGCTTCTGAACGTGCCGAACCACAGCAAGCCTGTGACCTAGCCTTTAATGACTTTAAACTTGAAAGAGCACTAGGCATACACTGGCACATTGAATCAGACACACTCAGGTTTCGCTTTCACCCCAACAACCAACCTGCTACAAGGCGTGGTGTCCTGTCCATGGTTGCATCTCTTTACGACCCACTGGGATTCATCTCCCACTTTGTACTCTCAGGCAAAAGAGTGCTCCAAGAGACATGCAAACAAGGCACAGGCTGGGATGATCCCCTTCCCAGTGAACTAAGGCCAGTGTGGGACAAATGGAAAGGCGACTTGAAGAACCTAGAGAAAATACAAATTCCACGCTGTTATGTTCCTAAAGACTTTGGCCAAATAGTGAAAACAGAGTTGCATCATTTTACTGATGCAAGCTCATATGGTTATGGTCAGTGTTCATATTTGAGACATGTAAGCAAGGATGATAATGTGCATTGTGCTTTAGTTACAGCAAAAACCAGAGTTGCTCCTATTAAGGTAACCACAATACCAAGACTCGAACTGACAGCTGCTGCCGTCTCCATTACTGTAAGTAATATGCTAAAGGATGAGCTTGGATTGACACAGGTTGATGAGTATTTCTGGACAGACTCTAAAGTAGTTTTAGGCTACATTAATAACGAAGCATGCCGTTTTCACACATTTGTCTCCAACCAAGTTCAAAAAATGAGGCTCAACAGCTCCCCCCAGCAGTGGAGATATGTCCCCTCTGAGCAAAACCCTGCGGACATTGCCTCCAGAGGTTCAAGTGCAAGTGAGCTCATCACCTCAGACTGGTTTAAAGGGCCACAGTTTCTATGGGACAAAGAAATACCTCCAGCTCCAGACATTGACACAGAAGTACCACTCGGAGATCCAGAGGTGAAAAGGGTGCATGCACTGAACACGCTCAAGACAGAAAACAAAGGATTATCAGACAAGTTAACAAGGTTTTCCTCATGGTATAAAGTCACTCAAGCCGTTGCTCGACTCATTCGCCATGCCAAGAGAGACAAAACAACTGGCCTCAGTACAATACAAGAAAGACAAAAAGCACAATGTGTTATTCTAAAGGATATACAAGCAAGTGAGTATGTTCAGGACATAAAGATGCTCAAAAATGGAAAGGCAGTTCCTCACAAAAGCAAACTGTCTCAAATGGACACATTTCTTGACAATGATGGACTCCTTAAGGTGGGAGGAAGGCTCAAACATGCATCATGTTCCTCCATGCTGAAACATCCAGTGATCATTCCAAAGAATCACCATGTCACCCAACTTATAATCGCTCATTTCCACAGTAAAGTGCAACACCAAGGGAAAGGACTGACAATAAATGAGATCAGATCAAATGGATTCTGGATTCCAGGCATAAACAAAGCAGTAGCTACCTTTGTGCACCAATGTGTGAAGTGTCGCAGACTCCGAAGAGGCACAGAGGAACAGAAAATGTCTGATCTCCCAACACAGTGGTTAGATCCAACTCCACCGTTTACATTTTGTGGAATGGACTGCTTCGGTCCCTTTCTAACTAAACAAGCTCGCAAAGTACACAAGCGTTATGGACTTCTCTTTACATGCCTTTGCTGTAGAGCAGTGCACATAGAAATGTTAGACGACATGACTACCGAGGCCTTCATCAACGCGCTCCGCTGTTTCATGGCTCTAAGAGGAGCAGTCAGTGAGATAAGGTGTGATCAAGGAAGTAACTTTGTCGGAGCTAAAAACGAACTACAAGAAGCTTTAAAAGAGATAGACTCTAACCGTGTTATCACATTTCTTGCTGAGAAACAGTGTGATTTCAAAATGCACACTCCTCATTCCAGCCACACCGGAGGTGTATGGGAAAGACAGATCAGGACAGTCCGAAACATTCTGCGCTCAACAGCTTCAGTTTCATCTGGCAGAATGGACGACGCATCTCTAAGGACATTCTTTTATGAGGCAATGGCAATCGTGAACAGCAGGCCTCTTACAGTGGACAATCTCAGTGACCCAAACAGCCCAGAGCCATTAACCCCGGATCACCTGCTTACTATGAAGTCCAAAGCAGCCCTGCCCCCTCCAGGTAAATTCAGCAGAGAGGATGTTTATGCACATAAAAGGTGGCGGCAGGTGCAGTACTTGTCTGAACAGTTTTGGTCCCGTTGGAGTATCTATCCAACATCGCAACATGACAGAAATGGCACACTGCCAGGAGAAACTTGAAGGTTGGAGATGTTGTCATGGAGAAGATGGATGATTTGCCCCGCAATGAATGGAGATTAGCACATGTAATGGACATTGTAACTGACAAAGATGGACTTGTAAGAAAGGTAAAGATTCGTTTTGGAGAAAGGAAGCTAGAGAAAGGACAATGTTCTGTAAAACCTTCCATCGTGGAACGCCCGGTGCAGAAACTGGTTCTGCTCCTAGAGACTCTTTAATATCCTACAGTTTCAGGTTTATTCTTTTATATGGACTGTGTGTGTCACAGACGTCAAAGGTTACAGGTCATTTCTTCATTAGGAAATCATTATCGCTCCGTTTAGTCACCAGCTAGGCTATAATGATTTGGCGGGAGTGTAAATGACCTTGTTATTTTTATGTATTACTGATTTGGTTCATATTTTACTAGAGTCATGGAATGATGCTTTTATTTTGAAGGATGAAAGACGGTAAGGTGCCGCAATCTGTAGAGACTGCTGCAAAGTAGACCGATGCAAAAAGGGAGCGTCAACAGAAAAGGGTAAGGTGTGCTTCGCGGTAACAGAAAAGAAAAGGTTTACTTGTTAATATAAGCTACTGACGGTTCTTAGCACCTGGCTGAGTAGGGAACAAGGTTAGTATTAAAGGTTTTGTTTTGTAAATGTATTTAGTTATAATTTTCTGACTTTACAATTTGCTACTTGGTATTTCAGCTGCGTTTTAGCCACTAGAGGGTGCTTGCACACTTTGGTAAACAACCATGCTTTGTCAGCAATGGGTTGATAAATAAGGTAAAGGGATAAAGGAAACATACTGTTGGTTATTAATTGTATAATTTGGTTTGTTTTCATTGTAGCTCTTACGGCGTGTTTGCAACAAGGCTTAAATAAAGGTTGTGAACCATCAGTTTGAGAGACCATCTTTTCAACCGGGGACGCTACACTCCTCTTTCATTGTCTTAGATGAATCAGGAACTGAGATTTTGCGACATATTGAGTTTTCCAGTCAGTTAGTGGCTCTTTTCCCCAATCATAGCTGGCAACTGGGAGATGACAAATAACTGAAAAATATACATTTGAATAATTAAGTGTAAAATAAGTAGGACAGAACAAACAAAAGTTTTCATAAATGTTTAGGTCTGAGTTTATGTAAGATTTTTAAATCATGCTTTAAGAAGAGCTGTTGCATGTTTCTCTTTCATAAATCTTTAAGAGGTGAGCTGGTTGTGGTTTGTGTCAGACCATATTATATGGAATCACAGGAGTGCCACAATAAAATATAAATAAATGAATAAATAAATAAATAAATAAATGTGGAAATAAATGTGGAAATATAAAGAGAAATAAATAAATAAATAAATGTGGAAATAAATGTGGAAATATAAAGAGAAATAAATAAATAAATAAATAAATAAATGTGGAAATATAAAGAGAAATAAATGAATAAATAAATAAATGTGGAAATATAAAGAGAAATAAATGAATAAATAAATAAATAAATGTGGAAATATAAAGAGAAATAAATAAATAAATGTGGAACTATAAAGAGAAACAAATAAATAAATAAATAAAAAGGAAAATTTTGTCTTTGCTTTTCCCTTCTCTCTTTTTTCCTTTTATTTTTCCATTTTGTCATTGTGTTTTCCGTTTTGCATTTGCCTTTTCCTTTTGGCACTCCTCAGTCCATCAAGTAAAGGCAAAGTCAAAAGGCTTGGCTTGACTTGGTGGACTGAGCTGTCTATCAAATGGCTCTGGGCGGGGCTTTCTGTCCAGGGTGAGTAGTCGTACCTGATCACAGGATTCCTGCTTGGCGTTAGCTCCTAGCCCGGCTCGACAAGTATTCCACTGCTGTGTTGTGTGTTAGTTTGTGTGTTCAGCGGAACACACAAACTAACACACAACACAGCAGTGGACGCGCTTTCATGTTGTGGGTTTTCTTGGTGAGACAATAAATAGTTTTCTGACTCGTTCTTAACCAGGAAGCCTGTGTTAAGTTGTGATTATCCCCAGTTGACATGGGCATGTTTCCTGAACAATCACCAGGTGTTAAACACCTGGCAGGATGGCAGTGATCTATGTAGATGAAGCGGAATACTTGTCGAGCTGATCGGTAGCACAATGAGTAAAACGGTGGTCTCGTAATTTTACCGCTGGATTACGTGGTTTTGAATCCTCTCACCGTACTTGAAAAATACGTGTTTTTTTATTTCGGCCCGCACGTTTCTTTTTACTGTCTGTAGATGGTATTTACATGGATATAGACTTTATTAAGTAGTGATGCCGGCGTTTTTCGGCGAGGTCTTCTTTATCTGGTATCTTTATTTCACGTAAATCCAGGTCTGACCATGACGAATCTGCGGACGAAGCATCTGGAGACGGAAACTATCACCAGTTAACCTGATCACCAGTTAAACTGGAACACCGGATCAACGTCTGTATCGGTCAGCGCAGATATTTGCCCAAGACTTTTGCTGACATCTTCTACCATCCTCAGAATGTAGTCCGGCTGAACATTTTCTTCCACATACTGAGCAATTGTTAAAAGTTCTTGTTGAACACCTCTCCTTATCTCCTCCACGTTTTCCATATTTATTTTTCCGCCGTTCGTCAGTCAAACTACATGCGTTGTCTGCACTTCCTCTCAATGCCAAGGTGACATCACTTCCGTTTAGCCAGGCTAGGAGCTAACGCCAAGCAGGAATCCTGTGATCAGGTACGACTACTCACCCTGGACAGAAAGCCCCGCCCAGAGCCATTTGATAGACAGCTCAGTCCACCAAGTCAAGCCAAGCCTTTTGACTTTGTCTTTACTTGATGGACTAAGGAGTGCCAAAAGGAAAAGGCAAATGCAAAACGGAAAAGACAATGACAAAATGGAAAAATAAAAGGAAAAAAGAGAGAAGGGAAAAGCAAAGACAAAATTTTCCTTTTTATTTATTTATTTATTTCTCTTTATATTTCCACATTTATTTATTTATTTCTCTTTATATTTCCACATTTATTTATTTATCTTTATATTTCCACATTTATTTATTTATTCATATATTTCTCTTTATATTTCCACATTTATTTATTTATTCATTTATTTCTCTTTATATTTCCACATTTATTTATTTATTTCTCTTTATATTTCCACATTTATTTATTTCTCTTTATATTTCCACATTTATTTCCACATTTATTTATTTATTTATTTATATTTTATTGTGGCACTCCTGTGATTCCATAAATGTTCAGGAGCTTTCAGGAGCTGCTCTGCTTCCGGTGTTATTCTGCAAAGACGTACCGGGAGGGGCCATACTGTGACTGTTAGAAAATTTTAAAATCAGAAGAGTTTCTGTGGCGTATCACTCGGTAAGTAACTGTTTGCTTTATTTTGTTCTTAACCGCTACTAACTGTATCAACAAATAGCGCAAGAAATCGTTTCAACAGAAAAAATTGAATTAAGCTAGTTAATGATTGTAAAATGTTGTACGTTTAGCTGTTGACAAGCCGCAGAAACAGTGCGGCGACTTCTGCTGCACCATTTCCTTTTGCCGCTCTCTGCCCAGTGCGGCTACTCGACTTTTATTTCTATCAAGGTCAGACACAGACATATTCTGCTAGAAGGTTCGTGTTGTTTATTGTGGCAGCCGAACGTTTTAAATTAGCATTAAACGATAGTTGTATAACTGCAAAGGTAAGAGAGATTAGCGTTTTGTTTTGTCCAAATTTAAAGTTTACACTACATTGATGAAGGTTTGACTAGCTACAGGTACAGGTACATAGATGGCGATAGACAACTAAACTTTTATCGAATTACTTTATGAGATAAACTTCTGTTTCTCGTCTTTACACGTTGGTCTGTGTTCACGTGCACTTCATTAACACACCTGGTATTACTTGAAGAAACGCCATAGAAAAGGTTTCCTTTAGTAAGGCTGCAGTGTTTTTCTGCCTTTTTGCTGATGAGACACTTGGCATTTTCTGAATGTTTTGCAACAACTTCTGTTTAAAACATTTACACATTTTTTTCTCATTTAATTAACTTTTCAAAGAAAAAACTTTCAACATATTAAGGCAACAACAATGATACAGTCCAAACATGTTTAAAATCTTTTGTTACCCAAGATAAAGGCAAATTTTTGTGCAGTTGGTTGGCAGCAAATCTTTGTTTTTTCATCTTCAATTTAGAAACATATCATAAGCAAAAATATAGATTTGCTAGCCAAAAGCCAAAAATATTATGTTTCAACTGATTGATTGATTAAATTGTGGGGTTGTTTGAGTCCCATCATATATGTCCCGCTACATATTTAGGTCAGACGATTCACGCACACATGAATAACACACGTCTGTGTTCAGCACCAGGTCAGAGATGAACAGTCTGGGCGGAGTATTGCGCTCTCTGAGTGTTTTTCTTGTTTATATTTTAAGGCTTTATAAATCCTCCCCACACACCTCACATCACCGCAGAGCAGCACTATCTGTGTGAGCAGACGTCTGTGTGAGACGGACAGGCCAGATACTGAATGCTGCTATACCATATGCACCATACTCAGGGGAGACAGAGGAGACTGACTACGGTCGCTGAGCCAATCAGAGCCCAGTGCTGTACGCTGGTCGCTATGACTGAACTGTTGTGCTGCAATGCACCATGGGAGTTCAGGGTGCTGGGGGTTTAAATGTCATTATTGTGGTTTATGTTAGTGTTCCAGTGTTATTAGTGCTTATGTTTTATTGTGTTTTTGTGGTTTAGTCAGCCTAGTTAGTTTGTCATGTTGTCGGACCGTGAGTGTGAAGTGTAGTGTGTTTGATGACTTCCTGCCACATTTATACTGTAGTCTGTGTCAAAATAAAAGCTGTCGGCAATTATAATGTTCTTAAGGAGTAGGTACATGTTGTCTAATGTTACCTTTTAATGCAACTTGTCACAATAACAACTACAGAATAAGTATTTGTACTGAAAAAATCTGTGACATAATGAAACATCCGCGGAACCAAACCCAATCCAAAAATCCACGATATAGTGAGACCATGAGAAATGAACCACGATATAGTGATGGACCACTATATATGCAAGGAAATTTGGTTAATTGACAATTGTGTGTTTACTTTGAGGTCCTAAGTCCACTAACAGCCATCCCAACAGGGACTGCAGCGGGTTATGGAGGTGCTTGTCCTTAAAATTAAACAATGGAAAACAGAGCTGTACAGAGCCATAGGTTGGTGGTTGTTGATTGTTCTGTTTTTTATTTCTTAGTTTGTGGCACACAAATGACAAATTTTTTTTTCTGTACCCGGTGTCATCTAAAGATGATAACAAAGACCGCAAGCCTAAACGGGAGCTTATTGCCAAGGAAAAGCAGAAATTGGAGGAGGCAATTGCAGCTTACAACAACCTTGCGCCAGAAACCGAGGCTGTTGATACAGCAGATGCAGTTTTAAATCGAGACTTTCCTATTTGGCCATGAGATTCTGATATGTGCGTTTTTCTGCAATTGATATAGTAATAAAAACAGGATAGATATACAATACATACCGAGACTGACACTATCATTCATATACTGCGTATTTAAATCTTCCACACACTGTCCCTATTTTATCTTGTGCTTTGAAGGACTAACAATATTAGCATTTAAGAATCTTAGCCTTCATTACTGTTAAATTCAATTTTAATATAACCACTCTTTCAAAGCATCTACAGTTCCCCTTGATACAAAGAAAGTGGTCTGTGACAAAGTCATGCTGTTATTTCGACTTTGAGAGGAGGATGGCATTCTCATCAGAGAGATGAAGAATCACTGCCGATGCCTGATGGAGTCTTCAAAAAGTTTAAAAAGGGAGATCCAGCAAATTGAGAAAGACTTGTGTGAACATAGTGGGTATCTAATGGACAATACAACTCCAGTCATCATTACTTGATATTAGTTTGTAAATGTTGTAATAATGCATATGAATGCAAAGTTATTTAATGGGTACGAATGTTTCCAACACTGAACTTGCATTACCCAATGTCAATCTAATGTCACATCTTGCTCTCACCAGGGTGTCCATATTTAAGATGTCCTTGGAGGCATATGAGGGACTGAAGGTCAAGCTTAAGAAAAAACTCCAGGTGAAGAAAAACATGGAAGAGGCATTTGGCACATACAGGTTAGAATACAAGATGCAGGGTGTGGGTGCATGCGTCATATCCCACACTTTACTGTACACAATATGAAAGATAATTTTTATTTATTGCATTAATGCAGTTACTATAATATTTACCTCTGCATTCCTTAATATTGTTGGAAATTATACAATACAGATTTGTCTACTGTCAAACATGCTATTGCTGCCAGCTCATAAAAGGAGTGAAAACATGGATAGAAACCTGATATTAGTTAATGCTTTAATATACAGGAAAGTCTTGATAAACCCCACTGCCCTAGTGGAGGAGGAGGACGAGGAAGAAGAGGAGGTGGAGGAGGCGGAAGAGGAGAAGGAGGAAAAGAAGGACCTCGGTGGCAGTGACGACCACGCCTGAAACCTGCTGTTCATGAACTTTATTTTGCAATAAAGCACACTGTTCAAAATCCTGTTTTTATTTTCTTTCTTTTAGAGTTTGTGCTGAAGAAAAAGTATTGCTACTGATAAAGTATAAAGTTTAACATTTACCAAATAATTCCTTCAGAATAATGAAGGTTTCTGTAACAGAAGACTGTTTATGTGATGTTTTGGAGTAGATCTTCATCTGTATTGAAGAGGGGAATTCACCACACATCTTCAGAAACATCTGCACACTGCATCTAAAACGTATTTGAAAAAGTGTTTTGAAAAGGTTGAATAAATCTGGCACAATGAACTTTTCTCCCCTGGTTTTCAAGAAGGAACATGTCATTTCAGTGTAGACACACTTGGTGTCGCTGTTCTGTCTGGTCGCTGCAGCGCATCTTTAATATTTAGTAACCCTCTGATTGGTTAAAGAACAACGAAAGCGGAGTAAAGTCACGCACTTCCGGTCCTACATGAAAGCGTTCCAGTTAGCAACATACAAAGTAAATCAGAAGTCCAAACCGCTGCCGTGTAGCTGGAAAGAAGTCTCCACGAGGCTATTCTGAAATCGCAGTGTTAAAGTATGAATGACATGACAGCTGGGGGAAAACTAGGAGGAATACTGAGGCAACACTCATTCCAGTTTTCTCGTTTCATGTCAAACTTATTATTCAGTATATTTAGTCAAGTAAAAAACGCTAGCAGAACCACCCCAGGGAAGGAAACGGATCCATGTCACTGTCAGAATAAAACACCGTGCAGGAGAATTATTATTAAAACACACCGAGGACTTTTTCCCGATGAAATTGCGAAGGGAGGATTTATTTTCCCATCCTTTATTGGTGGAGCTTGGCAGAAGACATGACACGACCGCGCTGTATCCACAAACGCGTGACTGCAACATCCATTTAAAAACTTAAAATCTTATAAAAAAATGAATTAATACTTATTCCCGGCAATGGCGGATGGCTGTTAAAATAGCTCAGAATGAAAACAGACACAAATTAATTAATGCATTAATTAAAATGAGCAACGCAGAAAAATAACAAAAGCATATTTGCTGGAATAAATCACGAGGCAAACATTTGCTCCAAACCATCCCTCATACACATATAAAGTGGGGGGTATCTATCTATCTATCTATCTATCTATCTATCTATCTATCTATCTATCTATCTATCTATCTATCTATCTATCTATCTATCTATCTATCTGTCTGTCTGTCTGTCTGTCTGTCTGTCTGTCTGTCTGTCTGTCTGTCAGTCTGTCATTGTGTATGTGTGTGCGCGCGTGCGAGTTTTGGTGAAGGCAGGCAACAAAATGAAAGGCAGGAATATGTTGAATACAAACGCATTTTTTATACATTAGAGATCAACGTGACGGTGGAAAAATTACGTTTCCACCGCAATGTAAGTGAAAATGCATTTTAGTTGTCTGAGAATGTAATTTTGGGGAGACAGGGCCGGCATGAACCCCACTCTGCACTCACGCAGGGCCGTAGCTACAAATATGAGGGGTAGAGGGCCAAGATTATATTTAAAATAGGGCTGGGACTTTAACAGGTTAATTTCGATTAATTATTTACAAAAGAAATAACGCATTAAATAAATTAATGCTTTTAATTGTATCTTTCTCTGTTCCCTAATTTGTGACACACCGGTAACACTGATGAACACTCCAGCCCAGTAGGTGGCAGTAATGAATCTAAAGTCTGTCTGCAGCATACGGTCTATGATCTGCAGTGAAGAAGATACACGAGTGACGTCGCACAAGAAGGTTTGGTAAACAGTGAAGGAAGATGAGACTCGTGCCTGTTGTGAGGAAAGTTTTCTTGTAAAAATCTTCCTGATGTCAGTTTGGATAAAAGCCTGGTTGTTTGCAAATTCTGCAACAAAGAGTTTTCTGAACACAGTAGCACTTCAAGCTTCAATGCTAAACATGTTGCTGTTAGCACCAGAGCTAACGTTAGCTACGAAAGTCCTGCTAACGGCTAGCAGCTAACGGTGTAGCCATCCCAAAATAGACTACTTTAGAAGACACTGAAAGTGCTTGAGTTTACAAAAAGTCGTTCAGTGTTGAATATAATCACTATAACTGCATTTTGAGTTTGAAGTAATCTGTGAATGTAGTAGACAGATGAAAAATGCAGATAAATAGAAATAAAACAAACATTTTTGTGGTTTAACTTATTACTCTGCCAAAGAGGCGGAGCCTCGGCAGAGTAATAAGTTAAACCACAAAAATGTCTATCTTTAAATAACTTAATTATAAACTTTGAATTTATGAAAAAATATTTTTGTTCATAAATAAAAATTTATATTCCAAATAAAAGAACCATCAAAATGACAGAATTTATCAGACCCAGAAACTATGAAAACAGAGTGAATCTGTGGATTTTCAACTTTCCTTGAACTACTTATGCTTTTTTTTAGCCATACAGTGGGAAAAAAACAAACTAAATCCAGGCTTTAAGTCATCCAAATCATTTTATTTCTATATGTCCCATTTGAAAATTGTATTAATGTAGCCCAGTGAAAAATATTAATAAATATTTGTTAATACAAAATAGATAAATACAGAGTTAAAAGGTGTATTAAAAAGTGATTAAATACATATTTTTGGTTTGTTAAAATTGTGTGTATAAAAATTCATAAGAATGTTTAAAATGGTTAAATGGTAATTTCATTTATTTTGGAAAAGGAAATGCTAAATCTTTCTAGAGAAATGTATGTGGTCAGGAATGCATTTACTTTAGGTTAATTGGTTCACGTGAAGGGCATGCAGTGAGGGCATGTGCGTGTATGAGGCGTGTGTGTGCACATGTGGATGAGAGAGAGGAGAGGAGCCTGCAGGAGTGGATCGTCTTAGCGGAGTTCTCCAGAAGTTTTGCGCTAAAGTGCAGTAACGTGAGTCTACAGATTATTAGTAATGTCATCTGCAAAAACTGGAGCTTTTGTACAAAGTTTTCAAGTATGGAACTCTACTGTACTCTTTGGACAAGTGAGTAGCGATTAACAGACACGGACGTTGCGCTGCAGTTAGCCAACACAGCTTATTCAAGTGGCTTCGTCTGGCCTGTTTTTGGGATTGTTTTCGGCCTGAAAACAAGAAGCAGCTACCAGATAGCGCTCTGAGCCACCCTGGATGCGTGTGTTATTGTTGTTGATAAAGAAATGTTACAAGGTTTAAAGGTCCGTAAAAATAATGATAAGCAATACAAAATAGTTAAAGTTGTTTCTAGTGTTTACAGTTACTTCACCTACCCAAAATTAATATTACATTGAATTAACCTGAGTTGCTCTATAAAAGTAAATATTGTTAAAGAACTCAGGGCCCCTTTCTACCTATTTAACTGGTAGATGGGCTACATTAATTTTTATAAATTTTAAATTATACACATGTATACATCTATTCATTGATTCAACTGTCAACCAAAATTTATTTGAATAAGTACTTATTGTGTCAAATATTGCTGTTTAACAAAAATGTGATTAATTGCGATAAATTGCAAAGCCAGTAATTAATTAGATTTTTTTTTTTTGCGTCCCACCACTAATTTAAAATTATTCACTTTTGGCCAATGTATCTTTCGTTTACATGCGTTGAGAAGCTTGTGGACATAGTAGTGATTTGTTTTCACAAGTACAGTTTTAAGAAAATAAATGTTAGGGGGGGCGGTTGGGTTGGCAAGGTTCTACATTGGGGGGGTCGCTGCTCCTTGCCCCTGTAGATCCGCCACTGGTTGTGTGAAATTAAAACAGTAGAGAAGATCCAGAAATTTGTTGACATGTATTCAGCTGGGATTGTCAGTGTGGATGTTGAAGTCACCAAGGAGGAGAACGGATGGAGAAATGGTACAGAGCTGGGTGAGGAGGTCAGAGAGGTCAGCGAGAAAGTCCGGGTTTGGCTAGGGTGGGCGGTAAATAACAGTAGTAACCAGAGAACCAGAGGGGTAAGGCCAGGGAGTTTATAGACATGTTCAAATGAGGAAACAGCCAGGATGGAGAATTTGGTGATTTTAATGTCCTTTCTGTGGATTGCTATAATACTGTCACCCCAGAATGACACTAAACTGGCTTAAATCATATTTATAAGATAGATTCCAATTTGATTGTGTTAATGATGATTCTTTCATTCACTCCAGAGCTAGTTATAGAGTTCCACAGGGTTCTTAGGCCCAGTACTATTTACTTTGTACATGCTCCTCTTCAGCAGTATGATTAGGAAACACTGCATAGGTTCCCACACTAATAAATGTCCAGTGTTATTCAGATGACGCCTAGTTATATTTGTCTATAAAGCCAAACCAATTAGTCAAGTGGAAGTGTGAGTGGAAGAATTATCATTAACATGAAAAAACTAGAATCTGTCTGATATATAGGATTTAAGCCAGTTTAATTTGGTTCCTTTAATCCCAATGACATGTTCCAGTCTCTGTAATAAGATGCTGTGATCACTGTCTTATGCTATTAGAACATCATTGGTGACCTTCACCCATATCGTCTCTATGCTAGGATGCATTCTAAATCCTGAAACTCTTCCAACAATTTCTATGCAGATTATCACATAGTTGGCTTGCAAAAACTTTTTTAAGAATTTTAGAAATAAAAGAGTGGTTGGATAATTGGCTAATTGGCTAAAACTCTTATTTTCAGAACAGACATTTTAATAGTGATTTGATTACAGCAACTTTAAAAGCCTGCGGTACGTAGTCTGTTCATAAAGAGAGGTTCATCAGGTCTAATACTGGAGTGTTAATTAAAGGAAAGACGTCCTTGAACAGTCTGGTTTGAAAGATATCTAACAGACATGTTGCTGGTTTAGAGGAATTTGCTAGCAACATGAGCTCTGAGAGATTTACAGCAGAGAAACAATCCCAATATAAATCTGGTCCTATAGACACTTCCAGAGCTACTGCATGAAATCTTCACTACTGAGAGCTAAAGGAACAGAGGGCTCAGCAGAGCTGTGACTCTTTGTCAGCCTGGCTACCATGCTGAAGAGAAACCTGGGACTGTGTAGGATCCACCAACCATTATTACACAGTTGAACAGGACAAGAGCAGATTTTGTCTATCCCTTTCCTGCTCTGGTTTTTCCACCTTCACAGCCACAGGTTGGAGACAGGGCTCGCTTTGATCAGTGGAGCCGAGAGACCAAGACACTGCAAGCGAGACACTTTCCTGATCTGGTACAAGGGTGCAACGTAACGAATCAGCAGGAGAGCACCAGATCAGACTGTAAAGGATTCCCCTACACAAACCTCCAGGGTGTAAATTGTGCCTGTTTCAGCCATGAGACTGGTTTAAACCCTCAGTCACTATCAGGTCTACAAGGGACCAAATGGCTGCCAATAAACATTTGGACTGATTCCTGAGCCATTGAAGAGAGGCTCAGGAGCCTGGAAGACATTCTACTCACTGATAAGGAACTCTGGACTCACGTCAGAACCAACAAAGACAATCATCCCACAATTCTGGACTAAACTCCTTTTTATGTACATCCATTTCACAGAACAAAATGGTCAATCCACATCTTGCCTTGCCATTAATCTTTTATTCCTCCTGATTGGTGTCAATATGATAATTCGTCACATGTCTGTCATCCACATGATCATATTTGGTATCATTCTGATCCACTGTCTGTCAATAATGCACCTAGGTAAATTACGTTCACCAAATTACAATATTTTTGGAGTTATAAATACCACAAAATTATCTGCAAATGTAATTATGCGAGGGACATCTGGACTTTAGCCCTCCCCAACGGAGGTCGGTCCAGATGCCCCTTTCCCTTTACGAGATGCAAAAATCCATTTAAAAGACCATGCCTGAAAGCACCACTTTGAGTCCTCCTTTACCATCAGAGTCTTCCAACCTAAGAGTCCTTTTTTACCATCAGAGTCCTCCAACTCAAGAGCTCTCCTTGACCATCAGGTCCCCCTATCTGAGAACAATCCATCGTTCCGAGGCTCCACTCTGTCCACCACTGTTCTGACCAACATCAACAAAGGCCGACCAGACCGTCCACCGAGGCAGCATCACTAGCATCATCAGCATCATCATCACGGCATGCAAGTACCTTTCAGTCACTGGAACTTGGTGCAACTTTGCCAAATTATCTTTTCAAAGATAAAATTTATGGGCTAACAAATTAGCCTACTATCAAATTGATGGCTGCTTTCAGGTGTGATCTCTTTATCCCTTTTCTCTCAGAACACCATATTTCAAGTGTAATATTAATCCCAATATTGCGTTAAAATATTGGGTTCCTTCCTTTTCCCATCATTCATATTCCATCTTATTTGTTTTGTGTTGTTGTTTGTCTGAATGTGTTATTGTTGTTGTTATTGTTTAGTTTAATAAATGTACACAAATATAAGTTCAGTGCCTCAATTGTTTTGTTGTTCACATTTTGGTCTCTAACTTGTATAGATTCCAGCTACCTAAATTGGATACAGAACCTGTCAAACTAAATAATTCCCCTTACAATTCCTGAAGTTCTTCTTGACAGCGCAGCAAGAAGTGTTTCATATGTTGCATTATTATATTTGTCTAATCTAAATACTTCGCTGGTTGAATATCAGGTAGACTATGTAATAATTCTGCATAAAATCCTTAACCCCATTTGAGCAAACATTTATCCTACATTTTATACATTGGTAGAGAAACATTAATAGTAATCTTATAGTTAAGTAAAATCTGCAGTCAAGTGTCATTTGTTTACGCCACCACAGCTCCCGGAGAGCCTGCCGCCGCTGCTGAAAAAAATCCGAGAGGAAACACTGCAGTAGTCACTTATCAGATCATTAACTAAAAACATTTAGACAACAGAGATCTGGTATTGAATAATCCACATTTAATTTGCCTGTTTTTGGTTTTGATGAAGTTGTATTAATTTGAATTTGGTTATTATGAACAGCCCCTCTTCTGTTAATTTAGACTTCTTTGCAGTTGGTGGGCGGTCTCTATGGGATAATGAGAAGGTGACAGTCATAGAGAAGAAGCAGAGTAGCGTGGAAGACTGCAACTCTGCTTCCTGGTCTCACCTTTGAACCTCTGTCAGAGGTTTAGTTTTCAGCACCGAAGTTGTCCTTTCTTTTGTCCTCATGAACTCCCCTTTACATCCCTCTTTCACATTATGATGTTTTCCATAAAGGTAAAGGAAAAGAATGTATTTTTTGACTATTCCACCAGAACTAGTTTAAGTTTATCCACCTGTTCCTTATCCTGATGTGAAATCTGATGGAGCAAACTGACAGGAGCCAGAGCATGTATGTTTATTCAGCTTCCTTTCATCCTCAGCATTCTCTGTGGAACAGATCCTGTGTGAGACAGGAGGTGGGAGGGGTGGATGTGTCCTGGAGTGCAACAGATGACATGTTTCAGAAATGGCAAAGAAAATGGTTATGAGGATTCAGTGTTCAACCACCTGTTTAGACACACAGAAAAATATTCACAGGAAAACATTGATGTAGTACATGATGTATTGCCCATTTTATTCTGAAATGTACCGAATTAAATGTTTTCGAAGCACTTTGTACAGTGTAATTCTTCATCAGAATATTTTTGGGGGCTAACCTAGCCAGCAATAAATGTAAATAAAACACTTGGAGGTGGGGAACAAGGAAACACACAACACACATTGGCATACTTGCATGCTATGACAAACATAGATGATATACAGGGGATATACAGAACAAGCCAACATTGAAACTGATTCCTAAGTTTACTGTTATGGTATAAGGCTCTGGAATTAAATATACTGCACATATAGCTAGTAAGTAAGATGCAAACAGTGTGTATATGAGCATATCATGTCTATACATACAAGGGCAATGCAGAGTAGACGGTTGCGTTTCTTCACTCATATAGCAACCCACACCCAGGGCGCCTGGCTCAAGCACAGCTGGGACACTATGTGCAGACACACTAATCACCTTTAGTTTGCACTGTGCTTACCTTCTTCTAAATTCTTCTTTTATTCGATCTTAATATTCAAAATTTTAAAAAAAAATAGTGCTGTTTATGTGCGTTCTGTGATATCAGAATTGTTGCTGCAACACTACAATTTCCCTTAGGGGATCAATAAAGCTGTCTGTCTTTCTGTCTATTTTTAAACCTGTGCACTCCCATATTGTTTTCATGCGTCCATTGATGTAATATACACCTATCAGGCATAATGACCACTGACTGGTGAAGTGAATAACACTGATTATCTCTTCATCATGGCACCTGTCAGTGGGTTGGAAAAATTGCACAGCAAGTGAACATTTTGTCCCCACAGTTGATGTCTTAGAAGTAGGAAAAATGGGCAAGCATAAGGATTTGAGCCAGTTTAACAAAGGCCAAATTGTGATGGCTAGACGACTGGGTCAGAGCGTCTGTAAAATTGCATCCATGTGGATGTTACTTTGACATGTACCACTAACCTAAGCATTGGTTCAGACCATGTACACCCTTTCATGGAAACATTATTCCAAGATAGCTGTAGCCTCTTTCAGCAGAATAATGTGCCATGCCACAAAGCAAAAACTGATTCAGGAATGGTTTGAGGAGCATAAGAAGTTTGAGGTGTTGACTTGGTCTCCAAATTTCCCAGATCTAAACCCAATGGAGTATCTATGGGATGTGCTGGACAAACAAGTTTGATCCCCACCTCACAACTTACAGGACTTAAAGGATCTGCTGCTAACATTTTGGTGCCACATACCACAGCACATCTTCAGGGGTCTAAGGGAGTTCATGCCTCAACGGGTCAGGGATGTTTTGACAGCAAAAGGGGGACCAACACAATATTACGCAGGTGGTCATAATATTATGCCCGATTGGTATATCTTCTGGGTGATTTTTCACACAGTAGCTCACGCAGTTCTTTTAAAACCTCTAATGAAGAGGAATCTTATTCATTTAAAAAAAAAAAAAAAACCCATCTGTCTGTCACCTACTGGCTTTATTTGACGAACAAGCATTACAGTTCAGAAAATCTGACAGCTATTTCCAAGGACAACATGACCCATCTTCCAGAGCTGATCCATCCCATAACACCCAATTACTGTATTCACAAAAAGCTATTAAAACAATGTGTACATATATGAATTTATCCTGAGTTCATGTGCTTGTGATCACATCTGCTGCTAACATATTGGTGCCAGATACCACAGCACACCTTCAGGGGTCGAGTGGAGTCCATGTCTCGACTGGTCAGGGTTCTTTGGGCAGCAAAAGGTGGACCAACACAATATTAGGCAGGTAGTCATAATGTTATGTCTGATCAGTTTAAATAGATGGGCATATAGGAATGCTGGAGACAAAGGGTCTTTGATAGCTTGTTCGTGACTTCTGACCAAAACATCTGAATGTGGGTACAGAGCCAGAAAGCATGAAAGAAGTCAGTTTAATTTGGTGAGGCTAAATTTTGTGACCAAAGATATGAACTCAATGGACAGCATCATATTAACAGTTTTACCACTGAGGGTGGAGGGAAGTATGGTGTTGCCTATGAATGATTAATTATTATAGTAATGAGTCCTGAATGCTCAAGCCCACACATCCATGGGTATTTTATGAATGTGTGTTTCTTTTGTCTTAAAAATATACAAAAAATCCTCAGGAAAATGTAAAATGAAGTGCAGTAAAGAGCATTACAAAACAACAGGCGGGGATATGACCTCGACCCTAAAGACATGTTGGCCAATGGAAGCCTGGTCAAACTCCCAATACCAGTTCTGAAGGGTTAACAATGATGTTACTTTAAGGAATAAATGCGTGGCCTGAATCTGATGCCACTGTTTGTCAGTATATAATGACTGCACATTTCTTTGTAAACATATATAAAGCTTTATTCGGGCCATGTCTGCCATTGCGTAAAATTGTCTTCTAAACAAATAAGAAAAGATGTACAATCAGATATCAGACAAAATCTCAGTTTTCTCCATCTAACCATTAATACTGCACTCAAAAAAAAAAAACTTTGTGGGTTGTTGACTTTAATTAATGTACCTATACCAAATGTAATTAACATGTTTGTGTTAGCTTTTAAAACTTAGTCCACTTTAGCAGGTTTAACTTAATTTGAAGACTTGTTACAGCCACATAAGCCAATTACACAAGTTCAATGAAACCGTGTTGTGTAAATCGCACATTCACAACCCACACACTAATAATGTCCGAGACATATTTCCGTAGGCCAGACAATGCTCATGCTCAGAGGCACCGTGAAGGTAAAGGTCAAAAGTTAACTGAAGGCACCAAACATCCTAAAATTCAATTTTCTGAGTATGTATTTTTGATGCAGTTTGTAATGTTGGAGCGTTAGCATATGGTAGAAAGTGGTATTGACGGTGTTAGTATATGACTTGCAAAAATGTGGTAATATCTCAGCATATGGTAGCTAATGTTAGCTAGCTAAGGAGCTAGAAAATTAACATAATATCAGCTAACACCATACGGTAGTTTAGCGAACTTCCCTGAACGCAGCGTTACAGAGTTTTGTAACATTTTAGCATTTTTAGTCCATCAGTCCTGACCTGATTGAGGTTGAGGGACTGTTATTGTTTTAACTGCAGGCTAATCGCTAACAGTAAGCTAGTGGGAGCTAGCCGCAGGTGGCTTCTTCAGGGCAGACAGAGAAGCCGCTAATCCTGGAGCTGAGTGAGTATAAAGTACTACGAGCCACATTTTGTAATTAAAAATGAATTTTAAAAGACTGTGCGGTCATTTTAAGCAAAGCAGAGTTTCAGAAAGTTGTCAGATATTGAATCACATTTGAATGGGGTGACAGGAATGAACAGTAATATTCATGTTTATCATCATGTTTTAATGTAATCATAGCTGTAAAACTAAATGTGTGATTGTTCTATATATATATATTTTTTTTTTGTTGTGACTATTTTCTAACTGCAAGTCTGGTGAATGTTATTGCAGGACTTCTTGGTCTGGAGGAACAGTGCTGAGCTTGAAGCTCACTTTACATTTATCTGTGTCTCAGTATTGGTGAGTACAATGGCTGTCTTAATATGTAATAACAAAAAGTTGCTAACTGAATGAAGGTTCAAAATTTATCTCAAAGATTAACACTGTTCATTAAAGGATAGTTCAGATTTATTAAAGTGTGATTGTATGAGCTACGTATTCATAGTAACTGTATTACCATTGATGGTTACTGTATTACAGTAGATGGCAGTTGGCACACCCTGGTGTAGAGAAGCAGACAGTAGACCCAACACAGAATTTTATTTTTGGCCAATAATATCTTTGTTGTTGCTGTATTATTCACAGTGTGTCTTGTATGTCACTCTGTTGAGATGTTAAAGTCACAAAATTTCTCTTCTGGGGGAGAATGCCTCCAGACTCCCCTAGAGAGGATTGGTTTATGAACATGTCTCCCTTTTCACCTCTTGTAGCATATTTATGTGTCACTCTAATGTAATTTGCAATTATCTGCAAGGGACAATAACATTTCATTGGTACTATATTTCATTCTTGTTTTCATTAACCTATATAGTGTTGGTATAGAACACGAAGCATTTGTTGATTTTATACCATCATTGTTAAATGTTGGTAGGTAGAAGTGGAGTTTACTCAGATCACTACTGTCCCACTGAGACCCAAGTTCATGCAGCAATTAAATCACTATTCCCCCCAGCTAATGACTGTTTTGCGAAAGAAAGGAGGAGCCGCAGAATGAAAAATCAGGAATATCATGGCCAACATGGACAAGGTGTGTTTTTCTAACAAATGTTTGCTCATCAAGAATTTTTTTGTTCAAATTTCTATTTACTGTAACTGTGTTTTTATTTCGAAGGCTGTATAATGATTAAAATTGTGCATTCACACACAATCCAACAACGTGCACCTTGTGCTCAGTTGTGGTCGTGTGAAATGATCAGAAAATAACATTTTGTTTCTCTCATCTACCTCGAATGAACATTCCACCATGTCCAAATATGTACCTAAACACTGCATGTAAATTTTATAAAATGTCATGAAGTTGAACAGCGATGCTTCTCTACTGTTAATATCAGCACAATGAAATAATATGATCCCTCTTACACATTTCCTCTGTTCTCTGTTGTAGAATGATGCAGCTGAAACAAGAAGAGCCTGTGTATTGAAACAGTTTACCTCAATGAAGACCCTGAAAACCTCATCAGGGAGTAAGTGTTTTAGCCTCTGCTTTCTACATAACTTCCCTCCAGAAACAGGAAATGTGATAGCTGTCTTACTTTTGTAGCTGTTACTAAACAATATATTGCAACCAAACCATTTTCAGTGAAGGAAAACGTCACCCAGTGCTGCAGTGTGATTTTCTTGTTTTTAGTAGTTTTGGACAAAACACGTTGATGGCACAAAAGGATAAGATATGAGGCCGAGGTACATGCAGCACTTTTTAGCTCATGTCATTATTGTTCTGTACACAAACATGACTTTTGTTGACACTAATATATAAAAAAAATACAGAAACTTGCCTGACATCCTTAAGGGCTGCCTTGTTTCCATAGTAAAAATCCCTTCTCACTAACATTAATAGCAGTATGTGGACTACCGCTTGAAGGTATTGTTCATGGATGGTGCTGTTTAGTTTCTCAAATGTAACCTTTTTGTAAAGTTTTTTTTTCATGTCCATGGTTGACAACATACCATTATACCATCAGTAGGTCCTCTCAGAATTACAAAAAGTACATTGAACATAGTCTGGAATGATGGAAATCTTGAGGCTGGATACATATCACTTAGCTTTTTTTCTGGTGTGAATCTAATAACTGAGGGTTTATTTGCTCTGTTTTTGAGGATGTTGAGAACAACCAGGAGACTATAGAGCAGATGGTCCTCGGAATCTCTGCCATAAACAAAGAAGGTGCAGAACCCACAGAAGACCTAGAAGATGTTGGACTTGTCATTGAAGTTGTGGAAGTGTTTCATGACCTTGGTAACGTTGACATTTTATTTGGCCTCATGTACTCACTGGACTTGAGCTACCCAACAAACCTGAAGTACACATTTGAGGATCTGCAAAAATTTGTGATGGAACTGGAAAAACCTCTCAACAAAGGCCCAAGTGCTAAAAAACAAACTATTTGAAGGAACATTTCAGACAAGACGTTGCATGTGGAATGTGGAACATTAAAGACCTTTTTGTGCTCTGAAGCAGCACAGAAGAGAAGTTGGAGGAGATCATCTGGCAGAAAACTGGTTTCCGATCTGCATGTTGAACTGTTACAATTATGAGTCAGATGCTTTGTTTCAGATGTTTACCAGACTTTCAAAATGTTCATGAAAAGGAGAATTTGAAACAGAGACTTTATATGTTGTACCACTTAAAGAAGGGGAGAACAACCATTTGAAATGGAGAGTGCAATAAAATGTTGAACTGAGAATAGGGTGAAAGAAACATCAGTGCAAGGGCACAGAGTTGCACACACAATTAACATGTGGATTTTAAGTTGAGCTTTGTCATAAAGTCAGCATGACCATTCTGCTTTGTTTTGGAAAGCAGTGTTTAGATTTGCAGTGAGATTTGTTTTCAATTGGCAGTTTTGTAATATTTAGCTGTAAACTAGTTTGATGTTTCTATGACAAATGTTTTTATTTAGTAATTGGGTCATACAAGCTAGAGATGTTGTTTCTCTGAGGTAGGACTTACTTGAAAATGTTAAATGGATTCATACCATTTTACCAAGTCAAGCAGGTAAAAGCTTTGTTGTTTTAAATATTTGTGACAGTTCTGCTCATGATTGTATAGAGTTGAAAGGTAAGGCTGAATATTCTGTGTTCTTATTGTTGAAAATTCCAATGAAAAGACAAAACAAAGTACTGCCTAAGACTTAAAATCCTATGTCTTGTTCCTTTATGCCATATAGTCCTATTGTTGGTTTTATGGTCTCTTGATTTGGATTTGCGTACAGAAAATAGAAAATCACCAGCTATGTTAGAGGATGCCAAATGAGTGAATGGGCCCAATTTTTACTTTACTCTTTTGTTAACATAGTAAAACATTGTGAAGAACAATGTACAAACATGGGAAATATTGACGTGATTTTACATACATAAATACATACATACGTTTCTGTTATTTTGAACTCCAGCAGCTGCAGGTTTGTTATCAATGGCTGTTTTGTTTCAGTCACAGTAAGTGTGATTTTTCACTGAACCAAAGTATTTTAATTTGGATTCACTTAACTACACTGTGTGGAAATTATTGACATAATCAGGTTTAGTAAATCTACTTGAAACTATTGTCATTACAACAATGAAACCCAATTGAGTAAACAAAATGGCACTTATTTAAGTCAGTTAAGTTGGAACTACAAGGTGTGGTTTAATTGCTCTTACTAAATCCAGCTGAGTAACAGAGGTCCAACAGTTAAATTAGCTGAACACAGATCTGTTAATTAGGTCTAACTTGACCGGATAATGTTGAAATTATTGAATGCAGTCTTGTTGGTTGTACACAATGTAGTTCTTGTCACATTAATACAATTATTAAATTAGGTGTAACACAACTCAGTTTAGTGGAAATTGTTGACATAACTGTATTAAGTAAGTCCAACAAATTATTTTTTTGTGTGCAAACTGAGTTTCTGAAAATCTTGACGCTGGAAGTTTCCAGTGACCCAAAACTGCATTTGCATGTGAATAAAAGGTCAAAATGCATACATAAGTATGATCACGTAGGCTATAGTGATATATTTCAGATGAATGTATTGGAAATAATAATGATCAGTTATGTCATTATTAATATTTTTATCAGTGGTGGGATGCAATTAAAATGTTTTAATTAATTACAGGCTTTTTAATTAATCACACTTTTGTCACATAGCAATATCTGACACAATAAGTGAAGTTTTTCACTTCAAATAACGTGGTTGACAGTTGAATCACTGAATAGACATATACATGTTTACAATATAAAGTTTATAAAAAAAAAATTTCAATGGGACATATAGAAAACAGTGATTTTGATGATTTAAAGCCTGGATTTAGTTGTTTTTTCCACTGTACGGCACATAAAATCAGCATAAGTAGCTCAAGGACGTTCAAAAATTTGAAAATCCACACATTCATTCCGTTTTCATAGTTTCTGGGTCTGATAAATGGTGTCATTTTGATGGTTCTTTTGTTTAAGAATATCAATTTTTATTTTTTTTATTTATGTAATTTTTTTTATAAATAAAAAGTTTCTAATTACGTTATTAAAAGACAGATATTTTTTGTTAAGTTATTACTCCTCCAAGGAGGCGGAGCCTCGACAGAGTAAAAACTTAAACCACAAAATTGTTTGTTTCATTTCTATTTGCATTTTTCATCTGTCTACTACATTCACAGATTAAACTTTATTGATCCCACAGTGGGGAAAGTTCACCATTACAGCAGCTCCAAAGAAAAAAAATATAAAGGCAGTGCAGGAATAGATAAGAAAAAGAAACACAGTGCAAAAATTGCAGAAAAAACATTATATACAGATGATTCTTTTTTATAAATATCATGTAGAAGATTATATACAAGAGGATGAGGTATCAGTTATTGCACATAAGTAGGAGGATGCGTGTCTAAAATGGGGGAAGAAATAAAAGTGCAGCAGTAAACTGTACACGGTGGAGTTTATAGTGCGGCATTGTACAGTCTGACAGATGCTGGAATAAATGACCTGCGGAAACGTTCCTTCTTACACCTAGGGTGTACCAGTCTGTTGCTGAAGGCACTTCTTAAGGAGTTCACAGTCTGATGCAGAGGGTGTTTCTAATGATAGAAGACAGTTTGGCCAGAGCCCTCCTCTCTCCCACCACCTCCATGGAGTCCAGGGGGCAGCCACAGACTGAGCTGCTCTTTTCATCAGTCTTTTTAGTCTGTTCTTATCACGCTCAGAGCATCCCCTTTCCCAGCACACCACTGCATAGAAGACCATGGATGCCACCACAGTGTCATAAAAGGTCTTCAGCAGTGGCCTGCTCACACCAAATGATGCAAGTCTCCTAAGCAGGTATAGACGGCACTGACCCTTCTTATACAGAGAGTCAGTGTTATCTGTCCAGTCCAGTTTGTTATTTAGGTGAACACCCAGGTATTTGTAGGTCCTCACTCTCTCAATGTCAAGTCCCTGGATGTTCAGCGGTGGAGTGTATGAGGGTTTCCTGTGGAAATTGATCACCATCTCCTTTGTCTCGCTGGCGTTCATTTGGCGTTCTGTTCACACCAGTAGACAAAGTCCATGATGACCTTCCTGTACTCATAGTCATTCCCCTCTGACACGCATCCTATGATGGCAGTGTCATCGGAGAACTTCTGGAGATGACAGCTGTCTGTGGAGTAGCGGAAGTCCGATGTATAGAGGGTGAAGAGGAAAGGTGAGAGTACTGTACCCTGGGGGGCTCCTGTGCTGCAGACCACCACATCAGACACACAGTCATGTAGCCTCACATACTGCGGTCTGTCTGTGAGGTAGTCCATGGTCCATGCAACCAGCTGGTCACTGACCCCCGCTCTCTCCATCTTCACCCTCAGCAGTGGGGGTTGGATTGTATTGAAGGCACTGGTGAAGTCGAAGAACATCATCCTCACGGTGTTTCTAGTGTCCTCCAGGTGAGACAGGGATCCCTGCAGCAGGTAGAGGACGGCATCATCCGTCCCAACCCCTGGCTGGTACGCAAACTGCAGGGGATCCATGTTTGGACTCACTAGGGGGCGAAGATGGTTCAGGTGGTGAGGATGGTTCATCAGGTGAGAAGTTAAGGCCACAGGCCTGTAGTGGTTGGGCTCCTTGGGGCACGAGGTCTTTGGGACCGGGACCACACAAGAAGTCTTCCACATGGCAGGAACTCTTTCTAGTCTCAGGCTTAGGTCGAAGATGTAGCAGACCACCTGACAGAGCTGATCTGCACAGTCCCTGAGGAGTCTGGAGCTGATGCCATCAGGACCCATGGCTTTCCTGGCTCTGGTCTTCCTGAGCTGCATTCTCACCTGATCCACTGTTGGTGTGAAGAGAGGAGGAGGAGGTGGGGGCAGAGAGAAGAGCCCTAGAGATGGTGGTGGTGAAGGAGGTGAGGGGGAGGGGGGTAGCAGTCAGGAGGAGCTGGAGGCTGGCTGGACAAGGCTCAGGCTGGAGGGGGAGGGGATGAGACCAGTATCAAACCTGTTGAAAAATTTTATTTAACGTTTTAAGACTTTTTGTAAACTCAAGCACTGTCTTGAAAAGGGGTCTATTATGGGATGGCTACACTGTTAACTGGTACCAGGACTATTGTAGCTAACGTTAGCTCTGGTGCTAACATCAACATATTTTGCATTGAGGTGATATCGTCAGCTTGAAGTGATGCAGTGATCATCAGTCTTTGTTGCACAATTTGCACACAACCATGCTTTTATCCAAGCTGCCATCAGGAAGATTTTATAAAAGAAAGCTTTCCTCCCAACAAGCTCAATGTGGTCTTGTCTTCCTTCACTGTTCACCAGTCCTTCCTGTGCCTCTTCATCATGGCTGGCAAAGTTTAGGTTCAATACCACCCCCTACTGGGCTGGAGTATTCAGTAGTACTGGTGTGCCAGAAATTAGGGAACTGAGGAAGGTGTTATTTTCTTAATGCGTTATTTTTGCTGAAAATAATTTATCGAAATTAACGCGTTGAAGTCCCAGCCCTAATTTTTATATATCAAAAGGTTAATGAAGCCATATTGCTACAGCCTATTTACTCTCAGTTTCAACACTAGATTTAATATGGAGGAACTGGTTGATTTTCCTGACACATAAAGTAGCTTTTGATAGTGATTTCTTTAGCAGTTTAGTTCAGCAGACACACTAGTTTGAAATCTACTGCTATTATTGTTATTTATTTGCTGGATAAGTAATATGGGAAGTTTGGTGCACTTGGTCTTGTAAGCTACTTATTAGTGGTGTATTTATTTGCAAATATGTAATTGTATTTTTTTTGTCCACACGTCTTTTTACCTCTACTTCACTATATTTGAGGGAAATATTCTAGTTTTTACACCCCTCTGTTTCTTGACACCTTCGGTTAATTTGCAGATTAGGATTTATTTTTTTTTGCATGCCAAACACACAAACCTGTAACAAGTTCAACTGCCTAGTTTCTACACAACTCAAATGACAAAAACATTTTAGCAACTATCCAACTGGTAGGTAATTATTCGTGCAAAAATTCATATAAAATCTTGGTTTCTCAAATCAAGGCAAATGTTATCAGACTAATCTATAATAGGAAAAATAGTTGCTGTCCTACAAAATAGTTAAAATCAAAGATACCTCAACCAACTACAGCACAAAAAATCTGCATTTGCATTATTGTATCACTTAAAAACAATGATATACAGTATGTATGTATTCTATGCCTTCTTGGTTGGGTCTTACTTAATGAAACTTTATACTTCCATCCATCCATCTGCCCATCCATCCATCCAGAGTCTAGTCCAGCTGGCACTAGATAAGTCTAAAAACTGTTATGTATACAATAGTTCACTTGTATTATAAGAAATCAGAGTGTACACATCTAAAGGAGAGGAGAGATGTTCTGCATGACTCAGTCCACAACATGAGCTGCTCAGCCGCAGAAGTTTCAGCTCTCCAGCTGCTAGAAAAAGTCTGACACAAAGACATCTGACCCTACCGCGGGAGGAACAGCTTACTGATGCAACTAAAGAAAACAAGGGCTCTCTAAATACAAATAAACCTCTACCATCTGCAGATATGGAGAGAGTGGATGTCCAGACACACTAACTGCTTCTGCCAGAGGCGCTGTGTTGGTGGCGAACATGTGGTCTGAGAGTAAATAAAGTGAACGACATGAGGTAGGGATGTAGCGTATGGTTTGGACCCCTCAGGCAGATGGATGCTCAGGACTTCATAGTGGGGATTGGGCTGGTCAGAGGGCTGGACATCCACAGCTGTGTTTTCTCTGTGTTTGTTCCACAGGGCCACATGGGCAGGCTTCAGTGACCAACATCTCTTAAGATAATTATGTTCCATTGTATCCACACAGTATATATATACACTGCCAAAACCCTGGAAAGAACAGCTATGTGGCTTATGCATTCTACTAAGGTGGGAATTCACTGTTATTACCTTATTTTTTAATAGTTGTACAAGTATTAATATATGTATATTTTTTTTATATTTTGACTAAACAGTGTGATAACATTGCCATAGTAGTAAGATGACCCTGGGCTACTGCCTCATTTATTTACCTTTTATCTAGACTAGGATGACCCTTGAGATTAAAATTAATTTTTTGAAGGAGGAGATGGTCGAAAGGGACACCATGGTAAATTTACAAGACTGAAAAAATAAAGCACGGCAATAATTGAAAAAGGTCAAAAGTGAAATGCTCTAGAACAGGGGTCACCAACACGGTGCCCGCAGGCACCAAGTCGCCCGCAAGGACCACATGAGTCGCCCGCAGGTCTGTTCTAAAAATAGCACAACTCGCAAGTGAGCTGCGTCTAAGATGTAATTTTTTCTCCCCCTATTTTTTAAAATCACACTTGCATTTATATAGATTTTAAAATGACAATTCTTAAAAATAAAAAAAATAAAAATAAGTTTATTATATGTAAAGTTAAGGTGAACTCTGACCTAGCTGAAAGGTCAGTATTGTGCGCATGACAAAACCTTCGGGCTTGTGGAGAGTAAGCTAGCGGGCAGTGAAAATGGTGAGAGGAGTGCAGTTTCCTACCCCAAAAACATGGCAAAAAAAGACAGAAAATGTATCATTGTCAAAGTGAATGGGAGGAAGAGTTCTTTTTTACTACCGTGAAAGGAAGCTGCGTGTGTTTCATTTGCAGGGCGACTGTGGCGACGCCGAAGCGGCACAATGTGGAGCGACACTTCACTACGCGTCATGAAAGCTACAATGCTAACTATCCACCGGGAAGCATTCTACGGTCAGAGAAGGCCCGTGAGCTAAAGGCAGCTTTGGATAAGCAGCAGTCTTTTTTTACGAAGCCGGCGAAAAAATCCCGAAAAGCAACCGAAGCCTCATTTAGAGCTACACATTTTCTGGTAAAGAAGAAAAAGGTCTTTTCAGACGGAGGAGTTTTCAAAGAAGCAATGATGATAGTTGCTAAAACTGTACTCAAAGATGAGAAATACAGAAACGATCTAATTTCCACTCTCTCCGATGTCCAATTGGGGGCATCTACAATTGCTAGACGGCTGTAGGCTATGTCTGGTAACTTGGCCGATCAGCTTGACCGGGATCTGAACAAGTGCAGGTGGTTTAGCATTCAGTGCGACGAGTCTGTTGACAACAGTAGTACAGCACAACTGTTGGTCTTCATCTGGATGGCGTTTGAAGATTTCTCCACAAAAGAAGAACTCCTGACACTATTGCCCCTCACGACAACTACAAGGGGAGTTGACATTTACAACACTCTGAAAGAGTTTTTCGTGCAGAAAAAGGTACCATTGGAGAAGCTGGTAACGGTAACTACAGACGGGGCTCCTGCTATGACCGGCCGACATACGGGTTTCATCGCTCACTGTAAAGGTGACCCAGACTTCCCAAAATTTCTAAATTACCACTGCATCATTCACCAGCAAGCATTATGTGCAAAAGTGATTGGCTTTGAGCATGTAATGACTCCCGTTGTGAAAATCATTAACAGCATCCACTCCAAAGCGAAACAGCACAGGACATTCAAGGTGCTATTGGAGGAGATGTCAGCTGAATATGGTGACCTGCTGCTGCACACAGAAATCCGATGGCTCAGCAGAGGACGAGTGTTACTTCGTTTTTTGTCACTTTTGGGTGAAATCAAAGAGTTCCTGCAGTCCACAGGGAAAGACGTTTCGCTGCTGGAGGATACAGAGTGGACACTTGACCTTGCGTTTTTAACAGACGTTACTGGGAAACTAAACCACTTGAACTGTGAGCTGCAAGGCAAAGGTAAGACTGTTGCTGAAATGTTAAGTGGTTTAAATGCATTTAAAGCAAAGATGAACATTTTCTGTATGCATTTACAGAAAAAAAAGGTGCTGCACTTTCCCTCTCTGCAGCTGGTGCTGAAAGACAATGCTTCTGCATCTGAGACATTTGACAGAGTTGCAGAAAAGTACTGTGAAGTCATACACAGACTTCTACAAGAGTTTGATAACAGGTTTTGTGACCTTGATCAGCTTGAGCCATGTGTGCCATTCATTTACAATCCTTTCATGAACATGGACACAACATGCATTGCTGAGCAACTCAGTGCAACGTTCAACTTGGATGCCGAACAGGTGGAGATTGAAATTGTAACATTACAAAATGACCTCCACCTCAAAGCCTACCAGGCTTCACCCAACTTTTGGTGCCTTGTTGACACAGAAAAGTACAGTGGCGTGTGCACTGCAGCTATGAAGGTCACTAGCCTGTTTGGTTCAACCTATCTGTGTGAGTCTGCATTTTCTGATGTGAACTTTATCAAGAACAAGCACAGAACACGCCTCACTGATGCACATCTGCAAGATTCACTCAGAGTTACAGTGTCAAGTTACACACCTGACTACGATGCACTGGTAAACAACATACAATGCCAGTTTACTCACTAAAAAAGAAACGGATACCAGATGCTGTCAGTGGCAACATGGTAGTGTCATAGAAAAGGTGAATTAAAATGTTGAAAAATTGTGTTTAATTCAAGGCTGCAAACCATCAGTTAATCACCTGGTTGAATCTGAGGATCATTTTGTTGTTGTTTGGTTCTGTGTGATGTGTAAATTGCACTGTACTATATTGCTTTCTGATACTGCAATCCTATTCAAATCAGGAGATGCACTCAGAGTGTGAACTGTGAAACTGCTGCCCACTCTCAGTGCTGTTTAGCTTCTTCTCATGAAAGGACAGTGCTGGTTATTACTCAAGCATGATTCTTGACAAGAACTGTATGGATATAATTCCAGTGAAGAAGAACGCACAAAAGTGTGTTTATAAAATGTAACAGATTTTGAGCAGAATTGCAGCAGATTTGTTCAGTTAAAAATGTGATAAGATTTATTTAATATGATAGTTGATTTTTCTTAAATGTTGCATAACTTTTTCAAACATGGTTCAACATAGTTCATGAATTGTTAAAAGTGTTTAATTGTGACAACGAGGAGAAGTGTTTTGTCGCTTGTAAATTTGTCTTGGACGTTGTAAAAGTGTTTTGCATTATGTAAATTTGGATTTTGGATTTGTAAAAGTGTTTTTGGACTTGTAAAAGTGTTTTATCGCTTGTAAATTTGTCTTGGAGGTTGTAAAAGTGTTTTGCATTACGTGAATTTGGTTTGCACCTCTCGGCCACCGTAAAATAGAGTGAATGTAATCCAATAACGGTATAAAGGGCTCAGTGCATCAAAAGAGGTCCCCCAGCAGCGTAGGTCTATAGCAGCATAACTAGGGGCGGAACTAAGGGGCGTCGAAAGAGGAAGTCAGTTGTGCAAATGAAAACTCCACTTGACCCCCTCAGGTCACCCAAGTCTGCCCTAACTATAAGATTTGTCAAAAAGGAAGGCTTTAAACCTGGTCTTAAAAGTAGAGAGGGTGTCCGCCTCCCGAACCCAAACTGGGAGCTGGTTCCACAGGAGAGGTGCCTGATAACTGAAGGCTCTGCCTCCCATTCTACTTTTAAAGATTCTAGGAACAAAAAGTAAGCCTGCAGTCTGAATGCTCTCAGACATTGCTTTTGAACAGAGTTATTTAAAAAAAATAAACTCATGAAACAGGCCTGGACAAAAATTATGGTACCCCTGGAAAAGACTGAAAATAATGTGACCATAGGGACATGTTCAATCAAGGTGTGACCTCTAATTAGCATCGCAGGTGTCTCCAAACTTGTAATCAGTCAGTCGGCCTATTTATATGGTTACAAGTAGTCACTGTGCTGTTTGGTGACATGGTGTGTACCACACTAAACATGGACCAGAGGAAACGAAGGAGAGCGTTGTCTCAGGAGATTAGAAAGAAAATTATAGACAAGCATGTTAAAGGTAAAGGCTATAAGACCATCTCCAAGCAGCTTGATGTTCCTGTGACTACAATTGCACATATTATTCAGAAATTTAAGATCCATGGGACTGTAGCCAACCTCCCTGGACGTGGCCATAGGAGGAAAATTGATGACAAATCGAAGAGACGGATAATACGAATGGTAACAAAAGAGCCCAGAACAACCTCTAAAGACATTAAAGGTGAACTCCAAGGTCAAGGTACATCAGTGTCAGATCCGTCGTTGTTTGAGCCAACGTGGACTTCATGGGAGACGACCAAGGAGGACACCATTGTTGAAAACAAATCATGAAAAAGCCAGACTGGAGTTTGCCAAACTGCATGTTGACAAGCCACAAAGCTTCTGGGAGAATGTCCTATGGACAGATGAGACAAAACTGGAACTTTTTGGCGAGTCACATCAGCTCTATGTGCACAGATGCAAAAATTAAGCATATGAAGAAAAGAACACTGTCCCTACTGTGAAACATGGAGGAGGCTCTGTTATGTTCTGGGGCTGCTTTGCTGCATCTGGTACAGGGTGTCTGGAATCTGTGCAGGTACAATGAAATCTCATGACTATCAAGGTATTCTAGAGAGAAATGTGCTTCCCAGTGTCAGAAAGCTTGGTCTCAGTCGCAGGTCATGGGTCTTGCAACAGGATAATGACCCAAAACACACAGCTAAAAACACCCAAGAATGGCTAAGAGGAAAACACTGGACTATTCTGAAGTGGCCTTCTATGAGCCCTGATCTAAATCTTATTGAACATCTGTGGAAGGAGCTGAAACATGCCGTCTGGAGAAGGAACCCTTCAAACCTGAGACAACTGGAGCAGTCTGCTCATGAGGAGTGGACCAAAATACCTGCTGAGAGGTGCAGAAGTCTCATTAACAGTTACAGAAATCGTTTGATTGTAGTGATTGCCTCAAAAGGTTGTGCAAGAAAATATTAAGTTAAGGGTTCCATCATTTTTGTCCAGGCCTGTTTCATGAGTTTATTTTTTTAAATAATTCTCTTAAACCACGGTTCAAAAGCAATGTCTGATTTTCATTGGTAAATTTTTATAGAATTTTTTATTTATTATTACTTTTGTCAGGTTCAAATTATTTCTGTGACCATTGTGGGTTTTTCTTTCATTAACTGAGGGGTACCAACAATTTTGTCCATGTGTGTATAAAACATGATATCAGAGATTGTGTATGTATTCCCCCCCCCCCAAGTCAGTATTTAGTAGATGCATCTTTGGCCACAATAGCCTTTGTGGATAGGTATCAATCACCCTTGCAAGTCTGGAAACTGTAATTTTACCACCTTCTTTGCAAAACTTCTCAAACTTTGTTAGTTTGTATGGGAATCATGAGTGGACAGTCCTATTCAAGCCCATACATAATTCCTACAGAGCCAGAGAAACCTGTGGTACATGAGGTATCATGCAAAATGCAAAACAAAATTCTATGCAGGGATAACGTACTGCGCTGTGAATAAGTATTTGTCCAAAGAGATGAAGACAAGCCAAGAAAACACAAACTGCAGTTATCAATTTTTTTTCAACTGAAGGGGAAAAAATGCTGTCCAGCTCCACCTTGCCCGATGTGAAAAAATAATTGCTCCTTTAGCTACCAATATACCAAATGATCACTTGTTCTCTTCAAGCATCTATTGCTCAAAATCTTGTACTTAATTCTAACTTAAACTGTTACCTCTGGTCTGCTAGCTTAGCAGTTTGCATGGCTTCTCTCTCTCGCTCTCTCTCCCTCTTCCTCTCCCTCTCTCTCCTGCTCAGTGTGTCACATGTTCAGTTACTCCTCAACCACCTTTAACAGAAATGGTACATGTAATGAATGTAGTCTTTTTGTAGCTCTGAAGGTGAGGCTCTCTGAATTGGAATGGCTCCTCACCATGGAAAGCAACCTGCTAGCAGCTAGCCAGGACTCCATAGTGTTGTGGACCGCAATAGCATAGCTGCTACGGTAGCGTCCCCTGGCAGTTCCTGAGCAGCTGGGAACCCAGGATGGCTGGGTGACAGTTTGTGGGAAATGTAGTCATAAACTCAAGTCCTCTGTCCCAGTTCACCACCAACCGCTTCATGTTTCTAATAATTTTTCCCCTCTCAGCCACATACCCACTGAGAAACCAGCTCTGATCATTGGCAGCTCCATAGTCAGAAACATGAAGTGAGCAGCACTAGCGACCATAGTCAAATGCCACCCAGGGGCCAGAGCAGACAACATAGAATCAAATTTGAAACTGCAGGCTAAGGATAATCCTAAATACAGTAAGATTGTTATTCACATCGGTGGTAATGACACCCAGTTACGCCAATCAGAGGTCACTAAAGTTAGTGTGTCATCTGTGTGTAGCTTTGCCAAAACCATATCGGACTCCATAGTTTTCTCTGGACCCCTGCCTGATCTGACCAGCGATATGTTGAGCCGCATGTCATCATTTCACCGCTGGCTGGCAAATGTGTCTGGCAAATGACGTGGGCTTTATAGACAACTGGAGCTCTTTCTAGGGAAAACCTGGTCTGATTAGGAGAGACGGCATCCATCCTACTTTGGCTAGTGCAGGTCTAATTTCTTGAAATATGGCTGATTTTATTAGAACTCCTAAAGCATGACAACCCAGAGTTAAGACAAGGACCCAGAGTTGTAGTCTTACACATCTCTCTGCAGTCTCCTTACAGCTGTCACCCTCCACTAACTCAGTTAACTCCATTGAGATTATGTCTGTCCCTCAACCACCAAAATTCAATAAAGTCAACAAATAAAATATAATAAAATAAAAAGAAGAATAAAAATTAATACCACTATTTCAACAGAGCGGAGAGACAGGACAATTAAATGTGGTCTGTTAAATATTAGATCTCTCTCATCTAAATCTCTGTTAGTACATTATTTGATAACTGATGACCAGATTGATTTGTTCTGTTTGACTGAAACCTGGTTGCAGCAGGAAGAATATGTTTTTCTGAATGAATCAACTCATCCTAGTCATACTAACTGTCACATTACTTGAATCACAGGCCAGCAATCTACCACTCTAGCCAGCTTAATAATGAGCCACAGACCTCAACCTAGTTACAGCTCATTTGAAAGTCTTACTCTTAGTCTTTCACGTCCAGATTCGAAAGCTCAGAAACCAGTTTTATTTGCTGTTGTATATCATCCAACTGCTCCGTACTCTGAGTTTTTAATCAGAATTCTCAGACTTTTTATCTGACCTAGTGCTCATTATTGTGGGTGACTTTAACATTCATGATGACGTGGACAGTGACAGCCTTATGACTGCATTTAATCCATTTTTCGACTCAACTGGCTTTCTCAATGTGTAAATAAACCGACTCCCAGTTTTAATCACACCCTTGACCTTGTCCTTGAATATGGCATAGAAACTGAACAGCCACTAGTATTTCCCCAGAATCCTCTTCTGTCTGACCATTTCCTGCTAACATTTCAAATTACAACAATGGATTGTACAGCAGTTGGCAATAAATATCATTACAGTAGATGTCTGTCTGACAATGCTGTAACCAAATTTAAGGAAGTGATACCATCACTATTTACCTCAGCACCATTTACTGCTACAATGGAGGGCAGTTATTTTAACTTTACTCCCCACAGAAGTGGATTATCTTGCTAATAATGCTGCAGCCTCACTGTGTACGACACTTGATAGTGTTGCACCTTTGAAAAGGAAAGTTATGTCTCAGAGAGGACTTGCTCCTTGGTATAATTCCCAGCTGCGGACTTTAAAGCAGGCATCGCGATAGCTGGAAAAGAAGTGGCATTCCACTAATTTAGAGGAAGTTTACATAGCTTGGAAAAGTAGTCTAATAATTTATAAAAAAAAAAGCTCTTTGTAATGCCAGGACCACATATTATTCATCATTAAGAGAGTAGAACAAGAACAACCTCAGGTTTCTCTTCAGCACTGTAGCCAGGCTGACAAGGAGTCAGAGCTCTGTTGAACCTTGTATTCCTTTAGCGCTGAGCAGTAACGACTTCATGAGCTTCTTTACAGATGAAATTGCTGTGATTCGAGAAAAAATGAATCTGGCCCTTCCTACAAATGTCACAGATGTATCATCGAGTACAGATGCTTTAGAATTGGCTGTTAGACCTGATGGATATTTAGAATTCTTCACTCTTATACATCTCTCTGAACTAATTTGAACAGTTTCATGTCTTTTAGATCCTATCCCAAATAGACTGTTCGAGGAGGCTTTACCTTTAATTAATTCTTCAATATTATATTTGATCAGTCTCTCTCTTGTAACAGGTTATGTACCACAGGCTTTTAAGGTTGCTGTAATCAAACCTTTACTTTAAAAGCCTACTCTTGATCCAGATGTTTTAGCTAACTATACACTAGGGTGGTCCTTCGCAAGGGGTACATTTTCGAATTCATTTATTTTATGCTCCAACCCCCGGAATTTGTTGGAATAGTCAAGAAAACTCTGCTGGTGATTTTTTTTCAAATTCCAACGACATTTACCCCTGCCTCATCGACCTTGAACTTTGACCTCGGGGTGGCTGGCATTAGAACGACTACGTATTGGCCTGTGATGAACTTCTCTCTCCTGTACTTCGCGTGTCGCCATCATGTCCTTGAGCTGCTCCTCGCTGCGGTTTTCACGACGGCCATGGGCCCCAAGTCAGGTCCGAAAGTGACCCTGTTCAAGCGCTTCCAGGATCACTGGACGTTCATCGACCGGAGCCAGTTCGAGTCCGGTGATTCTCACCCCCTTGTGCATCCTCTGCTGGACCCTGTGGACAAAGACTGGTTCCAGAGCACCCTCGTCAACCACAAGGACCTTCGGGACGACTACCGGGAGCTGCTGGAATTGACTGTGATTTTCATCAGCCAGGTCCCCCCACGAGGAGTAAGGTTCCTATCCCCCGGACCCATACACCACGCCAGGTGGATGTCGAAAGCCATCTGCGCACTGAAGGTGTGGATGTTCCGCAGCCAATTCAAACTCACAGCGAGGGAGGAGACGGGCCTGCGGCAAATCGCCGTCTTCATCAGTCGCCTGTATGCGAAAGCCTGGACACTGGCTCCGGAGGCCGCAGCTGCCCCTCGACACGACCTGCAACTGTTGAAGGATTTGACGACCTACATGGAAGTCAACCGCGACCTGGGCAAGGCAGCTCTGACCAAGCTGCAAGGGCACCTGTGGTACCTCTCGGAGGAACTTGTCGCTTTGGCGCTCTTTGACCCACAGGTCACTATGGAGGAGAAGAGGAAAATCCTCACCTCACTTCACACCACGGTGGGAGATGAATCTCCAGTGAAGCACCCAAATCTGCCCAGCGAAGCTGTCGCTGGACTGCAGCTGCATAACATGGCATCAACCAACACGCGTCGTTTCTTCGAGAAGCTTGGTCTGGAAGACGGCTTCCTGGACGCTGATCCCGTGACCTGGCTGGAGCGGCAAGATTTTCGGACAGCGGCGGCCTTTGTGCAGGGGATAGTGGTCATCAACGACCACGCGGAGCGAGGTGTTGCCCTCATCCAGGATTAAAACCGAACACTAACTCGGGATGAGGAGCAACTGCAATTTCTCCTCCAAGTTGTCTTTCGTCATCGCGTGGAGGCCCCAGACCCCAGAAAGAAGACTGTGGCTGCTGGTGTGGCGGCCCAGCAGGAGCAGGAGCACTAAGTCAGACGGGACTTGGAGCATGTGGATCCTTGAGGGAGGGGGCAGAATCGAGTTCTTTTTTAATAGTTTTCTAAAGTAGACCCAGATCGTGATAAAAAAAAATTATACTTCGATGTGTTAAAATATACTGCTGTTACAGTTGTTTTAAGTTGGTTCTACAGCCGATACAATCTATGTAATTTTTCGTTATTTATTAACAAAATTATCTGATGTTTTGTTCCGCTGTAATCAGAAATCAGAAGCTTTAGTTTGATCAGATGGAGTCCTAATGTATCTAGGATTTATATACCTGAGAAAACAATTCTAAACCTATTAGGGATAACAGACTCTGGAATGTTTTATTTAACCTTTTTGTAACGTATTAGGGAAATGCATTTTTATGTTTTGTCAGATAACAATGTGGCATAATTGGCTCTAAACAACCTGAGGTTCAGGATCCATGTACCCTAATATTAGACTTTTTCAAAAACTTAACAAAATTTTTGAAGAGAAAAATGTATTTTTCTTAAGCAGACTAATTATATAAATCTGATTTGATTTTGACATTAAAATTTGTTTTCAAGGATTGGTGTTTTGATTCATTTTTATTTTTATTCTCATTTCAATCATTATGCGGCACTATACACTTTATTTATTGCCATATAAAAATTGTCTCAGGATCCTCAGGGTGAAACTTCAAGGTCGATTAGGGAGGAGTGAATATTGTCTAAATGAGAAAAAAATTCACCAGGATTCACCGCCCCTGGCGCCCCAGGGCGCGCCCCGGGTGGTGAGAAGATTGAGCTATGCACATCACACAAACCACAGATTGACGTATGACATTAAAAGAGACGACTGGACAATACACGAGCCGTTCAAAATTCAGCAAAGATGGATCAAAAGTTCAAGGTCGATGAGGCAGGGGTAAATGATGTTGGAATTTGAAATAAATTCACCAGGAGAGTTTTTTCGACTATTCCAACGAATTCCGGGGGTTGGAGCTTAGACTTTCCGACTTTCAATTTTAAGGACCACCCTACTATACACAGATATCCAACCTCCTATTCCTCTCTAAAATTCTTGAAAGACCTGTTGCAAATCAATTATGTGAACATTTACAAAGCAATAGCTTGTTTGAAGAGTTTCAGTCAGGCTTCAGAGTGCATCATAGCACAAAAACAGCTCTGGTGAAAGTTACTAATGACTGTCTCATAGCACCAGATAATTGATTGGTCTCTATACTTGTTTTGTTGGACCTTAACATGGCATTTGATACCATTGACTACAAACTTTTATTACAGCGACTAGAATATTCTATTGGCATTAAAGGGACAGCACTGGACTGGTTTAAATCTTACTGACAGGTTCCAGTTTGTGTATGTCAACAATGACTCTTCTAATACTCAAGTCTATCATGGAGTTCCTCAGGGTTCTGTCTTAGGACCAATACTGTTCACATTATACATGCTTCCTTTAGGCAATATTATTCAGAAGCACTGTATTAATTTCCATTTTTATGCTGACAACACTCAGTTATATTTATCTATGAAGCCAGATGAAACTGATTAGCTAGCAAGACTGCAAGATTGTCTTCAGGACATAAAGACCTGGATGACCTATAATTTCCTACTACTAAATTCAGACAAGACTGAAGTCATTGTATTTGGCCCCAAACATCTCAGAAACTCACTCTCAAAGCAAATAGTTACTCTGGATGGCATTACTTTGCCCTCCAGTACAACTGTGAGGAACTTCGGAGTTATTTTTGACCAGAACATGTCCTTTAACTCTGTCATAGCCTGATTAAAGGTAAATGTAGCAGCAGCATTAAGCTAACGATGTTTGTCCTGTGTTTCATGCAAACAGCTGAAGTGTGTTGAGTTAGTGTAATGCGGTACATTTAGTTAATAAAATTGCCAGAGGACATGTTGTTTCACATTAATGTAATGTTTAGAAAACCTAAATGTGATCAACACAGTAACACTGAGGTTCTGTGTTGACAGTAGTCTTGAATATCTGCGGAGTCTCTAATGTTAAACTGAAGAAAACAGTAAATCTACTAAAAATTGGATCCTGATTTAAAATACAAAGAACATGATATGAATGAGTGCCACAAGCAATTATTACAAAAATAAAGAGAAAAGAAGTTATGTCTGTAGGGTTAGAAGGTCAGACCTTCACGTGCACACTATTGACCCACTAGAAAGTTGTGGGAGACAGAAAGAGGGGTGAAACAATCAGCCCAATGCCATACAAATGCACACACTGCAGACTTAATATCTACAGTACCATGATAAAAAAAATCTTACATTGTCAAAAATGAGTTCCACCACAAATAGGAGGTAATGTCTCAGTGTGGACCCAGCCTTGTACAAGATCAAGGTGTTGCACAACTATGGCATACAATCATGCACCCAAGGCTAGCCCAGCAAATGCAAAAGAAAAAATAAATAAAAAGCTAATGGTAGAAACAGCTGGCCTGACTCTTTTTTGTTTTATGGCTATATGTCTGTGATCTATTAAATTGTATTACCTTCTTTTTGATCTTGTGAAAGATTCTACATCTCAGTTCGATTTTATAGTTGTACAGGTTCAATAAAAAATTGCATTGATGTGATGAGCACAGCTCTTTCAGAGTGATGAGAACAGTATGGGACTGGCTAAAATTACATTTATTAATTACTACACTCCTCCAGTTTACATACAACTTCAGTCAGCTCTTTCATAGCAGGTGCGCTTGTGCATGCCCACATAGTTTGTGCCCTAGAGACTGACATCTGTGCATTTTTCATTGCACAGCTGTGTCGCTTCACTTCAAACAATGTCTCTTTCAACCACTTTGCAAAACATTTTTATAAAAACACTGTAAGCTAATTGGAACACCTCACATTGTTTTTAGATATTTTTCTTTTCTTTTTCTCTTTTTTGCATCTTGGCAGGTCAGTTCAGGTGCACACGACAGCATGATGATTCAGTCACAGGAAATTAACAGCTTGTAGAGACTGTGATTCTTGAAGCAGAGTATATAGTACATAATTCCTCTGATCATGTAAACAAAGTTGCCGTAGAGACAAGCCTGTTTTAGATCTGACATGTTCAGGTTCTAGCAAAGGACGACACTTGTGGAACATCCGGCAGTTTCCTTTTTCCAAAACCCTTGTGTTTTGACAAGAAATTCTTTCTGTGAGCCACTGTTTGAAATGTGGGACTGTGTACACAATGTGAGACTGAATGCCTGCACCCCTGTGCTGCTGACACATGGCTTGCTGATGTGTGTCAGCTATTATGTGGTTACTTCGCATACTGACCCGGCAAGAGATTTTATTTCAGTTTGTAAATGATTGTGTCAGAGTCATTCAGCAATGTTTTGATCTTGATGCGTTTTCTAACTACACTGGCTTAGCTATGACAGTGAGCAAGCAAAAACATTGCGTTCTTGTGCTATGTTGTGTGAATTACAGTTTTTCTCAGTCACTTTGTTACATTTCTCGAATCATCCTCAACATTTGCAAAACAGTAAGTGCATTTCTCAAAACAATTTGTACAAATAGCAAACACCATGGATTACCTGCAAAAGCCAGTTTCTTGCTCAGAATCCTTAGTTCATCTCTCAAAAGTAAATATCTGTGTCAATGAACACGTCAGTGCCATCAGAATGACAAGTCCTTGTGTCATTATGCATGGATAAGACAGTCAAATTGCTTAGTCATGTTGTCATTATAACAGTGTACTCTGGAGGGATGTTCTGATGTAAACTATGGCTAAAGTTTTGATGACAGCTATTGTAAATTGTAAGTTACACCTTAGTGTATGTGGGAGATTGATTGCAAGAGACTGGACAAGATTCACATTTACACTTTTACTGTTTGTATTGCAATTTGTTGACAGACGTCATTGCGATACAGAAAGGAAAAGACAGCACTGCATAGCACATATAAAAAAACAAAAAAACAAAAGTAGAAATGTGATCATAGGACAATATCCTGATGGAAAACTGTACATGCTGGGCTGTAGGATTTACAGTGTAGTCTTTCTACATCTCCTGATGCTCCTGTCTGTTGGACCACAAATTCTCATCCACATCATAGTAAATATCTTCTTTTGTGATGCAGCGTGGAAAGAATCTTTTACAGTGTCTTATCCAGCCTCTGCAAACATCTGCTGTGATGTCATCACACGCTGCATCCATGGCAGCCAGAAGAGTCATCTTTGTATGTGGCTGGCGATCACATACTTTCCATCTCCATGCTGAGAAAAATTCCTCAATGGGGTCAAGGAATGGAGAGTAGGGCAAGAGGAACTCCATCAGCATCCTGTTGTAGGTCGCAAACCATTGCTTGATGATGTTGGAGTGATGGAAACTGAATTGTCTCAAACTATCATGTACCTTGGCAAGTCGTCTCCAATCTAATTAGAAACTGTTAAAATGTGATTTTCCAAGGTCTCATATTTGTTCGACACTACTGAAGAATACATTATGCAGTGTTCTTATTTTTATCTTACCCCTCATAAGTCCAGAGCAAACAACACAAATCACATGAGCTACTGTACCCAGAGTCTGCCTTCTCACCACTTCATGCCTCACTATCAGGGTCTGTTTGTCAATGCTGCCCTGAGTCAGCTGCCCCAAGCTATTTTACCCACAAAATAGTGAGACTAAAATGATGCTTATCAGAAGGACAATTAAAAACAGAGGAGGGAACTGGTGTTATGCTGCAGATTCTACACCTGTATAGTATTATTCACTAATGTCTTATTAATGTATTATTCACAACATCACTTTTTGAGCCTTACTAAGAAACAGCTTAGCTGATTCAGGACAACGGGAGGGTACACCCTGGACAGGGTGCCAGTCCATCACAGGGGCCACAGATAGACCATCAGATTGTATACACTCCCCTCCAAAAGTATTGGAACAGTGAGGCCAATTCCTCTATTTATACTGAAAACATTGGGTTTGACATCAAACGATAAATATGACACAAGAAATCAACGTTTCAGCTTTTATTTCCAGGTATTTAATCTGGTTGATATACACCTTAGAAGATAGCATTATTTGTAACAGAACACCAAATTTGTAGGTGAGCAAAAGTATTGGAACAGATAGACTTAAAATAGAGTAAAGAGAATAAGGCTTAATATTTACTTGCAAATCCTTTGCTTGCAATAACTGCACCAAGCCTGTGACCCATTGACATCACCAAACTTTTGCATTGTTCTTTTGTGATGCTTTTCCAGGCTTTCACCACAGCCTCTTTCAGTTGTTGTTTTTTGGGAGGGTTACTACCTTCAACTGCCTCTTTAGTAGGTAAACTGCAGCTCTATAGGGTTGAAGTCTAGAGATTAACTTGGCCAGTCTAAAACCTTCCACTTATTGCCCCTGATGACCTCCATTTTTGTTTTGGCAGTGTGTTTTGGGTCATTATTTTGCTGCACGATGAAAGATTTCCCAATCAGTTTGGTTGCGTCTTTCTTTAATCTGGAAGACAAAATGTTTCTGTAGACTTCTGAGTTCATTTTGTTGCTGCCATCATGTGTTCCATCATCAGTGAACATTAATGAGCCTGTCCCAGAAGAAGCCATGCAAGCTTAAGCCATGACATTACCTCCTCTGTGTTTCACAGATGAGCAGATCCTTTCTTTCTCCAAACTTTAGCCTTTCCATCAGTTTGGTAAAGGTTGATCTTTGTCTCATCAATCCATAAAACATTGTCCTAGAATTTTTCAGGCTCATCTCTGTACTTTCTGGCAAATTCCAGGCTGATACATTCACTCCTGCCCTCTGGAGGTTGATGCTTTTCCAGGATGTCCAAATTGGTTGGACTGGCTATGGCCAAAGTTTATGTAATGGCTCTGATTGTCTGTGTAGTTTCTCATTCATCCAGGTCATGGTTATCCAAAGTTGCTTAAATCAATCCAACTGGACTTTAAGAAAGTTCCTTGAAGACGTTTCATCTCTCATCCGAGAGGCTTCTTCAGTTCTGGTGGTAGTTGATGTTGCCTCAGTTTATAACCTCTGTGAGGTGTGGTCAGTGCTATTCATATTCCAACGACCATTGCCAAGACCCGTCTGGTTCCTCAACGGTGGTCATTGGGAGCCAGGGAATGACAATGTGGGTTGTTGAAATGCGAGTTTCACCGAGCCCTCGTATGCTAATGGTGGTCACTAGCATGTGAGCCACTTCACATGAGTCATTCTGCTGAGTAGTTCTTTTGGGGAGTTTTGAAAGGACCTGATTGTAAATCGGCAAAAGATGATGTCGCAGACCACCCCCCCTGTTCAGAGATGGCTTCTGTACTTTGACATGGATGGCTTCTTTCACTCCTCTCTCAAACCATCTGTCCTCCCTGTCCAAAATCTGAACATTGGTGTCCTGAAATGAGTGTCCCTCTTCCTTGAGGTGAAGGAAGACCGCCGAATCCTGTCCTGAGGAATTGGGTTAGCATCCCACAACTAATACATATATATATATATATATATATATATATATATATGTATATATATATATATATATATATATATATATATATATATATATATATATATATATATATATATATATATATTAGTGACGGGACACGATTAAAAAATTTAATCTAATTAATTGCAGGCTTTGTAATTAATTAATCGCAATTAATTGCAGTTTTGTCAAATAGCAATATTTGACACAATAAGTGAAGTTTTTCAATTCAAATAAAATTGTGGTTGACAGTTGCATCAATGAATAGACATATACATGTTTACAATTTAAAATTTATTTTTAAAAAAATGAAAATGGGACATGTAGAAAAAAGTGATTTTGATGACTTAAAGCCTGAATTTAGTTGTTTTTTCCACTGTATGGCACATAAAATCAGCATAAGTAGTTCAAGGAGCTTCAGAAAGTTGAAAATCCAGAGACTCATTCTGGGTCTGATAAATGGTGTAATTCTGATGGTTCTTTTTTATAGGAATATTAATTTTTTATTTATATAATTTTTTTATAAACAAAAAGTTTATAATTAATTTATTAAAAGAGATATTTTTGTTGTTTAGGTTATTCCTCCTCCAAGGAGGCAGAGCCTCAACGGGGTAAAAATTTAAACCACAAAAATGTTTCATTTCTATTTACCTGCATTTTTCATCTGTCTGCTACATTCACAGATTACTGCAAATCTAAGTGCAATTACAGCGATTTTATTCAACATTTTAAGACTTTGTGTAAACTGAAGCACTGTCTAGAAAAGTGGTCTATTATGGGATGGCTACACCGTTAGCCGTTAGCGTGACTCGTAGCTAACGTTAGCTCTGGTGCTAACAGCAACATGTTTTACATTGAGGTGATACCGTCAGCTTGAAGTGACGCAGTGATCAGAAAACTCTTTGTTGTACAATTTCCACACAACCAGGCTTTTATCCAAGCTCTCATCGGGAAGATTTTTAAAAGGAAAATTTCTGCCCAACAAGCTCAATCTCTTCTTCCTTCGCTGTTCACCAGTGCCTGACTTCACTCAGTACTTCCTGTGCTTCTTCTTCATGGCTACAAACTGACTTTACGTTCATTACCGCCACCTACTGGGCTGGAGAGTTCATCAGAGTTACCGGCGTGCCAGAAATGAAGGAACTGAGGAGGGTGCAATTAATTGCGTTATTATTTTTAACGCGTTAGTTTCATGGTAATTAATTAATCGAAATTAACGCATTAAAGTCCCAGCCCTAATATATATATATATATATATATATATATATATATATTAGGGATGTCTGATAATACCGATATTATCGGCCCAATATTGGCATAAAAATGCATTATCGGTCAGTATCATTATCGGTTTTTTCGCCTATCATGAAACCCGATAAAATAATGCCTGGATTTTGCCAGCATTTACCTGCGCGCAAATGATCACATCATCAAACTGTGTCCTGAAGCGTGTAAACAACTGTGCCAGATTTCCCGTGTGCTGCGCCGGCGTTTGGCTCAAAAAAAAGATAAGACTACATTGCCAGTCGAGTTCGTCTATCAATGGAATGAGGGGAACGCAGCTTTTGCTCTCAACCAAACTAATATCACTAGCCAATGGGAAGTAGAGTGGGGGCGGGTCTTAGAAAGACGTTGCGATCCAGCTACAGGTGTGTCCATTGTTGTTATGGTTATAATGACACAGTGATACAGAAATCTTTAACAAATCCGTGGATCCAGACTATAAGCCGCATCACTGCCAAAATCATTGTGTCATTTCTGATCTTCCCTGAAAATTTCATCCAAATCCGTTATTCCATTTTTTTTTTGAGTAATGTTGTGCACAACCAAATAGATGGAAAGACAAACGTACACTGATCGTCACAGAACCCCATCGCATTCCTTGGCAGAGTAAATAAAAATAAAAGGCACTTCCCGAAGTTGGAGGAGTTAAACAGAAATGCCAAGCCCTTCGGTTGCTGGTGCAATAAAATGAAGGAGGCAGGTGCTTGCTTCTGTACCGTGTGTTAAAAAAAAAACTCATGAACGCAACTAACGGCAAAAAGTGCTGTCACGTCATGAGTCAGACCCACACAGCGGCTGTCCACTTGTTTACCGGGAGCAACAGCCACTGCTGAGGTACCGACGTCAGACTGACCGGGTTTATGATTTAAAAACACGCATGTGCTCCTTCATAGCAGAACGCGACTTGTCGTTCACCAGATCTCGGCCACTCGTTAATCTGTGCTGAAGACAAAAATGCTTTGTCAAAACTGTCCGTGTCAGATCAGCATGCTGGTTCCATAAATACACATGGCATATAGCACCAGGATTTAAGAAATGAGCACTTTAATGCTTTTGTTATTATTCTAACTGAACTATAGTTTGCTGTTCTAAACTATATTTTTATTTATTTTTATTTTTTGCACTGTAACTGTTTGCATAGTTGTAATTCAGAGTGTTGTTTGTCCTTCGCAGGTGAAGACGACCTTGATTTCTTCATGATACATGAGGGCTGGTGTGTGTGTGCGGAGATGGCTGATTAGGCCAATCCTTGCACGGAAAAGTCTGTTGCAGTGGGGGCAAGGAATAAGTGGCGCTGAACTGTGGTGGGAGTTCAAACCGTCATGTCTATGCTGCCGTCTCTGCTTTATGCTACTGATGCGTCACTGCTCAGCGTCGGACACACCAGTATTTACAGTGGATCGCCAGACAGAGCGGTCCTCAGCTTTCTCCTCCCAGGTAGCATGGGAAATGTTGCATTGCTTGAGCGATGCCTTCAGTGTGTCCTTGAAGTGCAGTTTTGGTCGGCCGAGTGAGTGCTTGTCTGTTGACAACTTCCCGTAGAGGAGTTTCTTGGGGAGGTGACTGTCGTCCCACGTGACCAGCCAAGTGGAGCTGGGAGCGCATCAAGGTGGCGTGGCGAGGCGTACAGCAGGGATGGTAGAACGACTGCTCTGTACACCTTGAGTTTGGTGACGAGACTCAGCCCTCTGTGGTTCCAGACCTGGTCCTTCAGTCTGCCAAAGGCTGTGCTGGCTCTGGCCAGCTTCCTCGTCAATGGTCACAGTGTGCGACAGAGTACTGCCAAGGTAGACAAATTTGTCTGCAACTGCTAGCCTCTGACCATTGACGGTGATGTGGGGCTCTTCGTAGGGAGCTTCTGGGGCAGGCTTGTGCAGGATTAGGGTCTTCTTGGTGGAGATCGTGAGACCAAAGTCATCGCAGGCTTGGGAGAAGAGATCCATACTTTCCTGCATGTCAGACTGTGTGGTGGCGTTTAACGCGCAGTCGTCAGCAAAGAGGAAATCTCAGGCCATGTGGCTGTGCACCTTTGTCTATGCTTGCAGTCTCCGCGGGTTTAAGAGTTTGCCGTTGGTACGATACTGGAAGCCGACACCAATGTCGCAGTCATGGAAGGCGTCTGTCAGCATAGCAGAAAACGTTATGCTGAACAGGGTTGGGGCCAGCACGCAGCCCTGCTTAACTCCATTTGTTATGGGGAATGGGTGGGAGAACTCTCCGTTGTCCTTCACTCTGGCGTACATGCCGTCGTGAAACTGCTGGACCATCGTGATGAACTTGCTGGAGCATCCAAACTTGGCCATGATCTTCCACAGCCCCTCATGGCAGACAGTGTCAAAAAGGCTTTCGTCAGGTCCATGAAGATGGTGTACAGTCTGATGTTCTGCTCCTGACACTTCTCTTGTAGGTGGCAGGCTGCGAAGATCATGTCCACAGTACTGCGTCCCGCACGAAATCCACACTGGCTCTCAGGGAGCAGGTCGTGTTCCAGGTGTGCGTTGAGGCGGTTAAGCAGGATGCGGGCCAGGATCTTCCCGGCGATGGAGAGGAGGGAGATGCCGTGGTGGTTGTTGCACACGTACCTGTTCCCTTTGCGTTTGTAGAGATGAATGATTGAAGCGTCTTTAAGCTCCTGTGGTAGTTTCTCTTGGGACCACATGGAGTTGAAAAGGTTTGTGAGGCTCTTAGTCAGTTTTGGGCCACCAGAAGCATATATTTCAGCTGGGATGGAGTCAGCACTGGGTGGTTTGCCACTGTGCAAGCGCTTGATGGCCTTGACAACTTCATCTTCAGTGGGGGGCTCCGCTAGCGTGTTGTTGACTTGGACTTGCGGCAGTCTTGCTATGGCTTCTTCGTTGATGGTGGACGGTCGGTTGAGGACTGTGTTGAAGTGCTCCGCCCAACGCTTGAGTCCCTGTCCAAAATCAGTGTGTTCCTGTCATCACTGTAGAGAGGAGACGATCCGGATGAGGTGGGACTGTAAACGGTCTTGATGGCGGTGTAGAAATTCTTCATGTCCTTGTCTGTGTAAGCCTGGATGGCATCCGCCTTTTCGCTGAGCCATTCATCTTGCATGTGACATAACTCGGACTGCACTGATTTCTTGGCTGCGCTGAACGCTTCCTTCTTGGAGGTGGAGGAAGGCTCATTGAGTAGGGCTCTATGGAGAGCTTCTCCTCCAGTAGAGTCTGGATGCGACTGTTGTTGTCGTCAAACCAGTCCTGATGCTTCCTGGAAGTGTGTCCCACGACATCGAAAGCGGCGGCGTAAACATCGTCTCGGAGATGGGCCCACTCTGTTTCCACATCTGCGTCAGGGTCTGTGTTGGGAGGTTGTAGCTTTTTCTCAATCTTCTCTGCAAATTTCTGCTTGACGAGGTCATTTTTGAGCTGGGAGACGTTCAGACGCTTGGGAACTTTGATGCCTTGGGGCCTTCTGGGTGGTGTAATACAGAGGTTCATCTTGGACATCAGCAGACGGTGGTCCGTTCAGCATTCCGCTCCGCACATGGTCTTTGTGACTCTCACGTTCTGTCTGTCCCTTTGCCTGACAATAATGTAGTCCAGTAGATGCCAATGCCTGGAGCGTGGGTGCATCCATGACATTTTGTTGCGGTTGGGAAGACGGAAGATAGTGTTGGTGATGAGAAGATAATGGGTGGCGCAGGTCCCCAGTAGGAGTAGACCATTGCTGTTGCACTTTCCCATGCCCTGCTCCGACAGGCGGAGAGGGGCCGGGATGCAGTGGATGGCCAGCAGTGATGCTTCTGTCTACACTGGGCCCTAATCGCGTTCCACGACATGGTGCTGGGACTGCCTTCCTGTCCTTTGACCCAGTCCAGTGGTTTCATCCGCACAGTCCGCCGGAGCCAGTCTTCACATGCAAAAGTAGTGATCACCAGAGGGTTTCAGACCCGACCAGCTACCCTTCACTTGGTTTAGCCCGCCTGCCAAAGCGGTTGCCCGGGGTGTGGCCGCTGCGCATGCTACAGCTACGAGGAGCCACAGGTGAGACCTGAGTGTCAGGTGGGAGCCAAATTGAGAATTGGACATATATATATATATATATATATATATATATATATATATATATATATATATATATATATACATATATATATATATATATATATATGTATATATATATTTTTTTTTCTTTTATCAGGGAGCAGCATAAACAGTCCATGCTTGGGGACTATAGGGACTAGAGTATAGTTAGGGCTAACTGGGGGACCCTGATGGGGTGAGCTGGTGTTTTCATTTGCACAACTGACTTCCCCTCTTGACGTCCCTTTAGTTTGCCCCTAGTTATGCTGCTATAGGCCTAGGCTGCTGGGGGACCTCTCTTGATGCACTGAGCCCTTCTCTAACTACCTATGTATGTACTATATATACCATTATTGCATTACACTCACTCTGTTTCTCCCTGTGTCCTTTCTCTGAGTGTCCCTGGTCCCAGAGCTGGATGCTTCAGATGTGTGGTTGTTCTCCCACCAACTGTAACCCTCTACTTGTAACCCTCTACGTCTATCCCTCTACCCCTCTATGTCTATCCCTCTATCTCTACCTCTTCTGTCCCTCTCAACCTGCCCGGCCAGCAGGCAGATGGGTCCCCCCACATTAAAGCCGGGTTCTGCTCGAGGTTTTTTCCCTGTTAAAAGGGTGTTTTCCTTGCCATTGTCGCCTTTTGGCTTGCTCTGGGGGTCAGGCATATGGGTTCTGTAAAGCGTCTCAAGACAATTTGACTGTAATTGGCGCTATATAAATAAAATTGAATTGAAAATTGAATTGAATATAGCCAATGTGTATGGGTCGTCCGCTAGTGATGCAGGTTGAGGCTCATATGTGCGGTCATTCATTGCGATCCTAAGAACGTTTCTCAGACCGACATCTTCCACAATACTAATCAGAATGCAGTCTAATTCTAACTGCTTACTGTTAACTGTTAGCTTGTCTTGTTTTAATTTATCTCTATTTCTCCCACACGCTTCATCCAATCAGTCTGCCAAAGCCTCCTTCTATTGTTAGTTTGGGTGAGACATGATGACGCCTATCCCAAGTACTGATCAACATCCCAGCTCTCCTGTGATCCATGGTTTGTCTGTATGTGTAGAGTCAGTGAGCAACGGACTTTCAGAATAATAACAATTAAACAAAAACTGCATTAACACATGATAAAATAATTGTCGCCATTGCTTAATTACTGCGTTAACGCATTTATATAGATAGATAGATAGATAGATAGATGGATAGATAGATGCATCTAGCTCATCATGTCCACTGTGGGATGCTGTTGCTGTATTTCCTCTAGCCCACTGCTTCTAGTTGCTACCAATCTGCTCTGCACTGCCTTTACTATACATGATATGCTCATCTACACACTGTTTGCATCTTACTTACCAGCTATATATGCAGTATATCTAATGCCAGAGCCTTATGTTATGATCCCTGCTCCAGCCCCTGCCCTTCTTCCTCCTTCTCCCTCTTTTTCCTTCTTTCTCCCATGGTTTCTCATCTGTTTATCTGTTTTGACCTGTCTGTCCCTTTGGCTCCCTCTGCCTGTCATCTCTCCCTCCTGTCTCTCCTGTCCCTGTCTCTCTCTCTGTTTCTCCTGGCTACAGTCTGATTGCAGTAATGTGCATCAGCTGCAGTAACTGGTTCACTCCACTCACTTGATCTCTCCCCCAGCTATAAAAACTCTGTTCATTCAGTCACTCAATGACCAAATCACCAAACCATAGACTCTGTTCCCCTCTTGGATTCTGTTCTCCCCTCCGAGTCCTGCTTCCCTCCCAACTGCTTCAGCCTCCATGGACTCTGCTCTTCTCCCCCCGGATTCCTGCCAATTCCTGTTTTTATTTCCTGTCTGCCTACCTTGCCCCTTTAGCTTAGCTTCCATGGTTTCTGTAAGTACTCTGTTTCGTTGCCTGCTTCAGTTTATCCCTGTTTGGGTTTTTGTAGTTTAGCTGTGTTTTTTTTTGTAGGTTTTGTAGTGGGACTTATTTTAGTATAGACTTGGTTTAGTCCCCAAAAGTTTTAGAACACTCAAATTTCCCCTTTTTTTGGGAAATCATGTATGTTCATGTCCCATTGTACTCTGAAATGAAAGCATCAAACATATAAACAAATTAACTTTTTAAAGAATCAATTTAGAAACCAAAATGTATTCTAAACTTCGCCAAAGTAGCCACATTTGACTGATTTAACAGCTGAACACACTCACGGCATTCTTTCCACAATGGAAATCAAATATTCTTCAGAAAGTTCTTCCTAACTCTGTTGCAGAAGTTCCCATAAATGTGTGGCACCTGTAGGTTGCTTTGCTTTCATTCTCTGTCCAGTTCATCCCAAACCAGCTCCATGGGGTTTAGGTCTCGAGACTGTGCTGGCCACTCCATGTTTTCAAGCTTACCATCTTGTTCTTTTTTCCTAATGTGGCGAGATAGCGGTAAATTTTTGCCTATTAAGACCAGTTATGGTCCCGACAATACCACCTGGGAATTGCACCCGGGAAATCTTAGCTCAGGTGTATTTCCACTGTCATTGAACCAATTAAGGCTGCACAGGACCATTACCACACGGGGTGAGACGTGTTCCGATTTAACAATTTTTATTAACAAATTACATGAAAGAAAATAATGTCACACACCAGTTAACATATACCAAATAAAAGAATGGGTAACAGGGAATAAAAGCTAGGCTGGGGCTTACCCTGCGGCAGGATAACCAAAAGGGAAGAGGAGTCCTCAAATGAATCACCCGTGACACTGCAAATGCACACACACACACACAAAACCAAAAGAAAAAGGGGGACCGTGAAGAACACACCACCACCAGGGAATAACTGCCGCAGTCTGCCTCAGCACCTGACAAAAAAAGACAAAGGCAGAGATTAATAAAATGTGCCCAAGCTAAACATTACTGGTGTGGACAAAAAAACCACAAAGTATCTACATAATAAAAGAAAAGAAAACAAAAAGAACAAAGAATGATCAATTAAATGAATACATGAAACTAAATAAACTTACAAAAAAAGAAAGACAATTAAACCAACGAATACAAAAAAGGAAACCAAAATACCAAAAGGAAATTCCGAAATGAATTTCCAAATAAAGTGAAAAACTCAGTCAACTGAAATAACCCTCGAGGACGGACAGGTTCTGGCACAGCAATGACACGATTCGGCCTCTGCGTGGAGCGGACCCAGGTGGCACTCAGCTGTGCTGGGCTGTGCCGCCCCAAGCCGCAGCAAATGAAACAAAAAGAAACCCAAACAGTACAAAACACGAAAAAAAAAAGGAAAACCAAAAACAGCACGGCTTGGAGTGGTGGTAGTTGGTCAGGTTATGCCGGGCTGCCGACAACCGGAGGATGTGAGCCATGAGAATACGGCACACACACACACACACACACACACACACACACACACACACACACACACACACACACACACACACACACACACACACACAGAGCGGGTCTGTAATCCTACGCCCAGCAGGGCTCCAGCAGATTCCTGCGTTGCCCCAGCAATCAGCCACAGTGTTCAGACAGCACGCATTGACGGCGATCGCAACAGCTGGGAACACCAGAGAAACGGCTGCAACCACCAACGCCATCACGCCACCACGGGAGCAAGCAAGGAGAGGAAGACAGAAAGCCCCACTGCTGAACACCTGGATATAAAGGGCGCATGGTACCACCCAGCAGTTATGGTGCCCGCACCGCTGGCACGGCGCCCAACAGCGGCCAGGAGAGACACAACCTCCCGTCACACTGAGGTCGTTCTGACATTGCTTGGACTTATGTTTTGGGTCATTATCTTGCTGTAGGACTCCTGACCAACTAGATGCTTATCAGAGGGTACTGCATGGCACTGTGGAATGCTGTGGTAGCCGTTTTGGTTGAGGGTACCTCTCACTCTGTACAAGTCCAGACCCTGGATCCAGCAAAACAGCCCCAGATCATCACACTTCCTCTTCCATGTTTGACAGTTGATGTCAGACATAGAGGAACCATCCTTTTGCCACAAAGGCTTTCTTGTTGCATCTTGATCTGTCAAACCTGCAACTCAAAGTCTTCTCTTCACAGTTGAAAGTTAGATTTGGTTACTACAACCACTATTTAGCTGTGCTTGAAGCTGTTGTTCTGTGAGCTGCCTATCATGCAAACTGTTGAATCTCAGAAACTTATCTTCTGATTCTGTTGTGGCTTTGGGTCTTCCAGACCTCTTCCTGTCAGAGTTTCCCCCAGTTTCTGAGTGCCTTTTGATGGTGAAGAAAACTCTACTCACCGACACTTTGACTTTCTTCTAAATTTGTCTCTATAAAAAAACTTACATTTTATGATGGTCTGTCTCTCTTCTATTGTTAACTGCCTTTTCCTCACATTTTTTTTTAGCAACATACTACTTTCTGCAGTACAACACTGTTCAAATAATGCTCTTGAGGGTATGGTGCCACGGTGTGTTCCAACAATACTTTTATGCAGACAGAGGAGGTTGTAAGTAATTAAGAAAAGGTTGGTCACCTGTAGGTTTTGGTAGCACCAACTTTCAAGGCTTGATCAACTTTCATTGCTGCAGAACGGCTCTAAGTTGTTAAACCATTTCTTGTTGCCTGAAAAGGGCCTTTTTGTATAATTCTGAAATATACATTATTTTTCAGTTCTGGGTAACCTTAGCTTTTTTAAAAAAAAAAAAAAAAAAAACCTCTGGCAGTTCACCACTTACCTTTCAACCATTTTAAGCTATTCATTAGACTTGAACTACTTAAATTTCAATTACAAAAATGTAAAAATTGGGGCATTTTAAAACTTTTGATCGGTAATGTATGTAGAGTGCTGTGAAAGTATTTTCACTGTTGCCTGCTATTTTTGCATATTTCTCACACTTAAACGTTCCAGGGGATCAAACTAATATTTATATTTATTTGACAGAAATAACCCACAAACCAAAAAATGCAGTTTTTAAATAAGGATAAGGATAAACTTTATTGATCCCACAGTGGGGAAAGTTCACCGTTACAGCAGCTCCAAAGAAAAAGTATAAAGGCAGTACAGGAATAGATAAGAAAAAGAAACAGTGCAAAAATTGCAGAAAAAAAACATTATATACAGATGATTTTTTCTTTTTATAAATATGTAGAAGATTATATACAAGAGGATGAGGTATCAGTTATTGCACATAAGTAGGAGGATGATTTATTGAAGATATATTGAAACCTATATCACCCCTGTGAAAGTCACTGACCCTCTAAACCTAGGAACTGGTTGGGCCGCCCTTGGCAGCAACAACTGCAGTTAAACATTTGCCATAGCTTGTGATCAGTCTTTTCCATCATCATGAAGGGATGCTGGGGTCACTCTTCTCTGGACTTTGACTCGCCACTCCAAAACCTTAATGTCATTCTTTTTGAGACTTTCGGAAGTGAACTTGCTTGTATTCTTTGGGTCTTTGTCATGCTGCATAACCCATTTGTGCTTGAGCTTTAGGTAAAGAACTGATGATGGATATTCTTCTTTTGCAAATGCTAGATGAGCATTTATGTTCTTTTTGGTCAGTAGTGGTTTGTGCCTTGCAAATCTCCCATTGGTGCCATTTTCACTCAGTGTCTTCCTTATTATGGAATCATGTATGCTGACCTTAACTGAGGCCAGTGAGGTCTGTAAAGCGTTTGATGTTTGTTTAGGTTGTTTTGTGACCTCTTGGATTAGATATCGATGCGCTCTTGGAGAAATTTTGGTAGTTGTGCCACTTGTGGGAAGGTTTACCACTGTTCCATGTTTTCTCCATTTGTGGATAATGTTTCTCACTGTGGTCTTTCAATAAATGGAATCATTTAAAAACTGCATTTTGTGTTTTCTTTGGTTAACAGTTTTTCTTATTTTAAAATTACTTTGAGCTAAAACATTTCAGTGTGCCAAATATGCAAAAATTTAAGATATCTGTGGGGTTACTTTGTTACAACATTGCATATCCCCTTGCAAGAACTGAAGAGATGCCAGCCACACTAAGTGGATAAAGCTTTTGATTTAGCTGCAGCATATTATCAATGGCCACTGGAAGATGAGTCTTAGAAATATACCATAAACACACCACATGGATTGTTTGTCTACAACAATTGCATCTGCTCTGTCTGCTCTCATTATCTGATGTCAATGGCACGACATCACGCTTTGGCTACACAGAACACGTAATGTGTTCACAGAGAGGATGTGTTGCTGATTGTATTTTTTAGTGGCTACATCTGTATGCCACATGTGTAGAGTTGTTGTAAAACAAGACGGTGAGTTTCATTTTAGGATTGCTGTATCTTTAAATTCTGGAATCAGCACACCACTGTGAAACTTCAAATTATTCACAGTTTGTGTTATATGGGTAAGTTAGCATTTACAGATGACAGCAAACTGTAAAGAATAAAGTAACTAAGCAGCCAGCAGTTGATACTGCTAAAGTAATTGTCATGGTCAAAAAGACATGGCAATTACATGGTACCAAACAGGGACCTTTGTAAGGGTCCCAGTTTGGTACCCTTACAAAGTTTTCACACCCTTGATGTCAGTAGTTAGATTTAAAGAATATACACACTTTACAACACATTTCTTTTTCGAAGAAATGGGTCCTTAGCTTTAAAACTTTACCGAATGTACAAACGTCTAAGTAGACAAGTCTGGTTTTATGTTTAACATTTGCAGACCAGATATTTGTGGCATCCACACCACTTATGTGCTGCTCTCATGCATGGTGTAGCCAGCTTCAGCTTATTATAGTCCATAGTGCAGTCACTCCAGTAGTCCACGTACGTTAGGTGTTGTAGCCACGACATAATAAATCTGCTTTTAATGATGTCTAGAAACTGTAGCCACATAGGTTGTGATTTCTATTTTTGGCATTCATTTTTATTCGTTATGAACAAAAGCAAAAAAGTCAACAAGTAAAAAGCATGGAAGCATATCGTGTAAGTAAGGTCCAATGTGATCAGCAGGAGCAACAGTCACCTGCAATCTGTTGGAGTTTAAGCTTGAAGGCGGTGAGCGGAGTCAAAGTTGCAAGTTTGAGGATGTTTTGTAAGGTGTTCCAGTTGTTAGCTTCTGCAATGCGAAAGGAGTTACGGCCAAAAATAGTAGAAGTATTGGTGATGATGAGATTGATGTATTCACTAGACCTAGTGCGATATGAATTATGGGCGAAGTGAAGAAGAGAAGATAGATAGAGAGGTGTCTTGCCCAAAATTGACGTATAAACAAAATGAAACCAGTGGTGAAGCCGCTGAGTATGAAGGGAGGGCCACCTCACCAATTTATAGAGATTGCAGTGGTGAGTGTGGAAGGGTGCGTTAATGATGAAGCGGATGCCTGAATAATGAAGAGTGTTCAATTTATTGAGTACAGCACTTGGGCCCATTTTGTAAATGATGTCACCGTGATTATTTTTGTGGATGATGCGGTTCTGTTGGCTTATTCATACCACAATTTTCAGCACGCACTGGGGCAGTTTGCAGTCAAGTATGAAGCGGCCATGATGAGAGTTAGCACCTTCAAATATTATGCCATGGTTCTCTGTTAGAAACTCGTGGATTTCTCTGCCTGGGCTAGGGGTGAGTTTCCCAGGATCTTGTTCATGAGTGATGGGAAAATGGAGTGTGAAACAAACAGACAACTTGACACTTCAACAGTAGTAATGCAGGTGTTATATTGGACTATTGTTGTGAAGAGGGAGTTGAGCTAGAAGACGAAGCTCTCAATTTACCAGTCAGTAATTATTCTGATTATCAGAATTGGTACTTAGAATTGGAACTGATATTTCTGCTTTTTCTTGAAATATATATTTATATCTCCACACACTATTGTATTGTTTTGATCTGCATTAAAAGTTGGTGTATTGGTCCAGTCTGCTTGTAATATACTATCGTTAAAGACAAAGACACTACAAATACCACAGAGAGGAGAGATTATGACACTTTACTCCACCCATCCATTTTCTTCTGCTTATCTAGGGCCGGGTCACGGAGGCAGCAGACGAAGCAGGCCATTCGAGATGTTCCTAGTCCTAAGCAATGCTTTCCAGTTCTTGCGCTGGGATCCAAAGGCGTTCCCAGACCAGACGAGGTACATAATCCCCCCAGCGAATTCTGAGTCTGCCCCTGGGTCTCCTCCCAGGTGGATGTGCTCGGAAAACCTCCAAAGGAAGCTTCCCTGGAGGCATCTGAATCAGATTTCCAAACCACCTCAACTGACTCCTTTTGATGTGAAGGAGCAGTGGCTCTTCTCCAAGCTCCCTCTGAGTGTCCAAGCTTCTTCCCCTATCTCTAAGGCCCTACGGAGGAAGATACTTATCCCAAGATCCAGAGATACTTAACACTCCCTTTCCCCCTTTAGGTGATGCATTTATTGCTCATTACTCATTTTACTGATCTCATTATACATACAGTCACTGGTTGTAGAGGCTTTGATTGAGGTATTCAGAGGAGGTTCTAATTCTGAGTTTGTTCACTATACTGTTGGTGTCACAAACCATCAAATTGTAAACTCTGGACGATATGAAGGGATCAATATTAATTTTTACAGTTAGGACCAGAAGTAAGCTCAAATAACTGTTATCCTTAAGCCAATGAAGGAAGAGAGAAGGCTTTGATGGATGGTTAAGGACAAAGCTTGGGACTCTGTTGCTAGAAACCAGTCCCAAATAGTGACCATATTCATCATATAACAATGACATCTTCATTAACAGGAAGAACTCCTTTAGCAGGTGGTGTGGCTCGCTGCACTGTTTCTAATGTAAATTACACAAACTACTACTGTCCGGCCTGTACAATAGTGAGAACATTTTTAATACCATAAACAAATCATAAATCTTCATTGCTAAACATCCAAAAATATTAGCAACCGTCATTATGACACCAGTGATGTTATCTGCAGTGAAAACAATTCAGTGTGTGTTTTCAATTGGCTCCTCTCAACAGTACATTCCATTGCAGTGAAACAACTTAACCACAATACAACTTCTGTTCTTGAAATGAAACAAAGGAGGTGAATGCTGTCTGTCTGTCAGGGAGGCTGCACTGCCGCAGGCAAATACCCCACACAGCTCATGCACTGTTGTTTATACAGACATATATGAAATAACTACAGATATGAAAAGTAGCTTGGGGTGGGGATGGGTGGTGTGTGTCAAAATAGATATAAAATGTCCCTATAATGATGAAGCAAAGCTCACTGTTAAGATACCAACGTCTAGGGATTTGGTATTATTATTAGCAACATAACTTACAGGTTTGCATGTTCAAGTTAATTGTGTAGAAGGTTACAGTTTATTAAAGCAACTGCCAGCATTCAAGTCTCATTTTCTGGGAGTGTCAGGACTGCTGAGAGTAGACTTGAATGCACTTGCTGGATAGGTATCTTATTGGAGCCTATCTCAGCTGACTCGGGCAAAGACAGGGGACACCCTGGACAGGTTACCAGTCTATCACAGCGCTACACATAGAGAAAAACAAGCACACTCATATTCACACCCACGGACAATTTAGAATCACCAATTACACTCAGTATGTTTTTGGACTGTGGCAGGAAGCCAGAGTACCCAGCAAAAACCCATGCATGCACAGGGAGAACATGCAAACTCCATGCAGAAAGACAATTATTTTTTCACATTTTTCCTTCAAAAAATAAAATCATCTAAAAACTGCATGTTGTGTTTTCTTGTGTTATCTTTGTCTTACATTAAACATTTCTGATGAAGTGCAACAAATATGTAAAGGGGAGCAAACACTTTTGCATGGCACTGTACATGAACAGGAAGGTACAAATGACTATACTGCCATACAAGAATCTATGCATCCCAATATTCTCTAAATCCCTAGATTACATTATATGGCAATATTTGCTATTTTTTTTTAAATCTGTGGATTACATCTATATTGTAATTAAGGTAATAAAAAGAAGGCCAACACTAAATGCAAGTGTGAGGGAAGGTCAGTCGGATTTTTCCATCTCTGCTGAAAAGAATAGTGAAATTTAAAATTCTTACTTTTCTGGCAGTTTTGCTTGTTTTATGTAACAGAAATACAATCATTATTGTAAATAAATGGGCAAACATTAATTGCAGGAACCTGTTAACCAGCCCTTTCCTTGAAAATTAAGTGGGCTACATGCCTGTCCACCACCTCAGGCTCCAGATGTTTACATTCATCTTGACCACATAAATCCTGCACTCACACCGAATGTTGACACTGGACAGAAAGATGTGGAATTATCCAATATGGCCATAATTCCTACAGAGCCTCTTCTGGTACAAACATGTTTTTTGTTTTTTTTTTAAATTCATTATTACTCTTTTTTGATTGTTTAGCCTTGTCTATGTATGTATGCTATCTTTATAGACTCTAAATGATGCATTTGGTTCTTTGATTAAAACCACTGACAGATTTTATACACATTAATGTCTGAACACAATTTCAGATTTTAGTTTTACACTGATAAAATGTCTCAACTATATTATCTTATTGCTTTCTTCCTACCTTTTTATTGTAGCTGGTTTATAAGGCCTATGCTATAGCTGGGAGAAAAACAGTCAAAACTGAGACAGTTTGAGAAAATGTCTGTAATGTGCAAGTGTCTAGCAGGAGACACACACCTATGCAGTGAATACATTTAGGGCAGGAATTTGAGAGGTTGTCTGAAGATGATGAGTCTTAAAATAACAAACATATGTATGTGTTCCCTCAGAGTGACAAAGTGTGAAAACCTGTTTCTCATCCACCTTCTCATACTGATGGCTATATGCATGACTGAACATGCTGACTCCTTCCACGGAGTAAAGCATGGAGAACTTCTGTTTAGGCCAGAGACTCAATCTGGATGTTTTTTTCTGCCAACATGCACAGGAAGGTTTTGAATAATTGAGTAGAGACAAACAAAAAATGCAGGTGCTTCCACCCAAGTGTACTGCATGGTACAACTGAGCATCCAATCATGCTCTGTGGCACATAAAAAAAGCCGAACAAGCTAAGCTTCTTTTGATGTATTAAGATGGCAAGGGGAAAATAACTATTTTCACTTATAGAGGGTATATTGTCAGGGCATGGAGGCGGGACTGCTCAGCCAGCTGGTGTTTCAATTGCAACATTGACTTGAGTGAATCTGCATTTACTGCATGACACTGTGGGGTCTTTCAGCAGCTCCTTCAGCAGCAGACTGAGACATCCACCCTGCAAGAAGGAGCGCTATCACAGGTCCTTCATTCCATCTGTTGTAAGACTGAACAACATCAGCATCACTGGCTGATGTTAACATAAACTGGACTTACATCATATCATCGTAAATCATGGTAAAATCTGCACAACAATTCCTTGCACTACTGGCATTTTCTGCACTTTTACACTTACATTTATTCCACAAGCCACTTTATGCTGATGTCACTATTTATAGTGTAGTAATACTCTATTTATTCATTTTTCATCCTTCATTCTTGTATATGTTGTATATATTATTGTTATTATAATTGTTATCTTTACTGTACATATGGTTAGTGGTGCTCTGAAAGACTTTTGCTGCTGTAACAAAAGAAATTTCCCCTGACGTGGGGAGTAATAAAGGACTATCTTATCTTATCTTATCTTATTTAAAATCTATAGAAGGGCATCTGCAAACAGAATTGAGAAATGTGGTTGAAAACGACTTTTGGTGAATGTGACTTTTGGTGGCATCACACCAGTGTTTAAGTATGATATGCAAGGAAAAACAGAAGAGCAATTCTTCCTGGATGTGATCAGACAGTCAGAAACATTCAAGTTAAGTTGAACATGTATGTGATGTCCCCGCGACCCTAGTGAGGATTAAGCGGTGTATAGATAATGGATGGATGGATGGATGTATGTGATGTTTTGGGCTGACGTGTCAAACAGCACACTCCACCACCATCATCAAAACAACAAATGAGGGTGGAGGGAGATTTTGGAGTGGTGTGCCATGCCTTCAGTAGAGTTCCAGAAACTAGCAGAAGTTTTTTGGCCCCACATGATGACCCATGATGAAGCACTGTACTTAAAGGCTTTACATAGCAAAACTTTTTCATCCTCATAGGGTTTATGCTATCCTAATGGTATCCCTTATGTTGTTGCACACATCTAAATGAATTAATATATATTGATGTGTTAGTATGTTAGTATTGATTGATTAGTTTTCCAAGCCTGACATGAAAGAGAGGGTTTTTTTGTTTGTTTTCCAAAATTTTGAAAGAATTGAAAAAATATATTCCAAATTGATGCACATGCATCAACAGTGTGTCATGGCCTTAAGTCTCCAGTGGCTTGCGTCCTTACAATAGCCATTGTCCCTATACCACAGCTGATTGCCACTTGAGGAAATAAAATAATCATACTTTTATTTTCAAATTGAAATAAGCTGATTAACTAAAATGGCTATATCCATCCAGCAACTGTCTGCACTGCTGACAATGTTTGACAAAGCTAATATTTCTATTGACCCCAGAAGACCTGTTTAGCATCAGATTATAGACAAGTACCTAATTTAACATTTATTTCCCCTCATTAAAAAGTAGGCCACTGAGTTAAAAACATATTTGTTAAAGAAATCTGTAAAATGTTTGACCTGGAAGGATGGAAGGACACACTTCCAGTCATATTTCTTCTTAGTGGCATTTATTTCTTTAAAGATGAATACAAATTTTTGTCATATTATAAACTCATGATAGGATACTGTAATCTGTCTCTGAATGACATTGGTAATTACTTACTTGTGGCTGTAAAAGAAACAGTATTTGCAAAGCTTCCATGGAAGCAAATAAAACAGGCTTTCCATACCCTTCTAAAAAGTTACTTAATGAATACCATTGTTTTCATCAGATGAACCCTGTATCAACAGAAGAATTAGGGCTTAAAAAATACTTATATATGACAGAAACAACAGTGTTCACGTTGTTCCTGTACAAACAGTAAAGGAAGTGGATGTTTCTTCTTCCCACAACATTTCATCTTGGGTTTCCTTAATCTGGACTGTCTGCTGCACTGTAACACAATTTCCTTGTTACTGTTTACTCACTTTTTACCGTTGTCCAGAACATTATTTATATTAGGTTGTACAGAAAATGTAGTGTTGTATAATATGTTACAATCATTATAGAGTGGCATAATCATAATCACTGTTCAAACGTATTTCTAATACTCTAGTAAAGAATTACCACCCTCATGGTTCACTTACTAAGGCACTGTATTTTTGCTAGACAAGTGATTTTATTAATATTGAGTCATTGGCAGCTGCTTCTGCTGAAATTAGTGCTCAGATGCGACCGTACTTCATAACTGTCAGTCTAACATATGTGCACTGTACACCAGTCTGTCTGTCTTCTGGCTGTGTCTTATCTGCTGTCTTTATCTACCATATGAAGAAACAGTGACAGTCAAACAAAAACCACATTGTCCACCTCTGGCAACAAGCAATCCCATAATGTGCCAAAAGAATGAAAGGTGTTTTCCAGCAGCATCTCTTTGACAAATGCGCATTGTTTGAAAATTGGCAGCTGAACGTCGTAAAGGATTTCTCCAAACAAAAAAAAACTTTCTTGCAGTCACCAGCACCCAACACCTGACTTTCTGCTCCATTCATTATTAAACCAATAAATCACTGATGGCATAACACCCGCTCTGACAGAATAGCATAAAAGCCATGTTCCTGCTGTGTAAATGGTCATCAGCACCTACAGAAACATACAGCGCTGCTTGTTGAGACTGACTGAATCTGACTTCCATTGCCAATTGTGTTTTGTGAGCATGGGGGTCTTAAGGACCAACATATTGTCAGAACAAAACTCTCTGATGAATTAACTCATATGTACAGATGGAAGTTTTTGGACCTGCAGAGGTGTCAGTTTTTAGACCTATATTACAGTAACTTCCAAAAACATAATCATCTACTGGTCTATAACTCATTGTAGACATGTAAATGCATTCAGGCTGGGATTCTCTTCAAGTAGGACACAATAGGGGCAGATTGAATGTAGAAGTGTAATATGAAAAAGAATAATAATAAACATACAGTGCTATGAAAAACTATTTGCCCCCTTTGATGTCTTCTATTTTTACATATCTTCCGCATATTTTCTCACACTTAAACATTCCATATCAACCAAATGATATTCATATTTATTTAACATTAGACAGTGTACTGTCTTCTCTGCACTCACGTTGCATAAACAGTCAGTTAAACACCTTTCTTTCACTACGACTCCATAGACAGAATCCAGGTTTGTCCACAGGTTTATTAGCTGGTAAAGGGTCAAACTGAAAATAAATGCAGAAAATACAATTACAATCAAACTGTCGTACACTAGACAAAGAGCTAACTAAACTGGCTTATAAATACAAGCAATTTGCCATTAATGTGTTAAATCTGCAACATAAATGCAAATAACAAAGACAATGAAGCACTCATCTTCTGATTATCATAAATAAAGTGTTATCGTGATTAGTTAACATAGACAGTTCTAGCGAAGGCAAACGTTATGCCCATTAGCGTACCATTTTCAACTTATAACACTGCTATCTCTTCGATACCTGTGTAGGAACACAATTACACATGAAATAAAATATACACACTGACAATGCTGCCGCAAATCTGACGCTGGAGCATATGAATGCAGATAACACCAGGCTGTCTCTCTGACCACATTCTCTCTCTTAGAGGTAGAATACTTCCTGAATCAACTGAGAAAATGATCAAGAACGGCCACCAGGAGGTGCTATAACTAACATAAATCTCAACTGTAACAGAACAGACAGAGATAACGCACAAAACACAAAATGGAGTTTTAAAATGATGTTTTACTGAAGATTTATTGTGAAAAGTAACTGCCCCTCAAACGAGCCTTTGTGTTCTTCTTGGTCAGTAGTGGTTTGCATCTTGCAACTCTCCCAGTTCTTTTGATGTTTGTCTGGGTTCTTTTGTGTAGTAGCAAATAAGTAGTAAGCAAGTCTCAGTTTCAACTGTGAAGAGAAGACTTGTAGTTCCAGGTTTGACAGGTCGAGATGCAGCAAGAAAGCCACTGCTAAGAAGTCAGAATAAGAAAAAGAGGCTTGCCTTGGCCATGAAACCACCAATGGACTACTGAAGACTGGAAGAAGGTATTATCGACTGATGAATCAAAACGTGAAATTTTTGGTTCATCACACGGGATTTTTGTATGCTGTCGAGTAGGTGAAAGGATGGTTCGTCAGTGTGTGACATCAACTGTCAAACATGGAGGAGGAAGTGTGATTGTCTGGGGCTGTTTTGCTGAATCCAGGGTCTGTGACTTGTAAAGAGTGAGAGGTACCCTAAACCAAAACGGCCATCACAGCATTCCACAGTGCCATACAATACCCTGAGTCCTGCAGCAAGATAATGACCCAAAACATAAGTCCAAGCTATGTCAGAACTACCTTAAAAAAAGAACAAGATGGTAAGCTTGAAAACATGGAGTGGCAGCACAGTCTCCAGACTTAAACCCCATGGAACTGGGTTGGGAAAAACTGGACAGAAGAGTGAAAGCAAAGCAACCTACAAACGCCACACATTTATGGGAACTTCTGCAATATATTTGGGAAGAACTTTCTGAAGAATATTTGATTTCCATTGTGGAAAGAATGCCACGAGTGTGTTCAGCTTTTATATCTGCCAAAAGTGGCTGCTTTGATGAGTCAAAAGTTTAGAATACATTTTGGTTTCTAAATTTTTTTTTTACTTACTTTGTTCATTTGTTCCATGCTTTCATTTCAGACTACAATGAGACATTAACATACAGAATTTCCAATAAAAAACTGGAAAAATTTGAGTTGACAGGTAGTGTCTGTCAGTAGGTGTATAGTTGCTGCTTTAGAGTGAATTAAACCCTATATTAAAGCATTGCACTGCCAACAAAGTACTACCTAGATGCTGTATAGTTATGATTAAATTTCAGAACCAATGATTTCATTAGATTCCCTATTTACATAGTTACATTTGATTATTAAATAAAATTTAAAAATTTATGGTTAATTATTTAAGCGACTGATGTTCCTATGAGACTGATCTTTACATCCTGGTTGTACCTGCACTGTAATTATTTCTTGTATACAGCCTTATGGCTAATGATTAAAATGTTAGTATTCTTGAATTACAGATTACAACCAAGGTCACCTTACTAAGCTCCTATATATCATGTCTTATTTCCTATTTTCCTCTCCTGCAAATCCTTTAGTTCCTGCTAGTGGCCTCAGCTATTCCTCTGTCATGCTCCTCAGCCCTTATTGTTTACTTTCAGCTTATGAACTAGACCTGTACTATTTCTTTATATTAATTTGATAAAATTGTCATTTTACTCTGTGTGTCTTTGTCTGCAGTTGTCTCTTACCCTCTTTCTTGCTTTTCTTTATGTGCATGATTAGACATGAGATCAGCTGACTGGTTTTGGAGGTGCGGCCTCTGAGTTTTGTGCTGAAGTCGGGGGTTCATCTAGGGTGCTATATAAGCTAAAAGTGCCACTGGACTTAATAGACACATACTGTCCATCACTGTCCACTGTTCACTGTCCATTACAGTTGTCACAGCAGATTTTTTAGAAAGTATTTGGAAGTGATTACCATGAAGTACATTTACTGTTAAATCAAAGATAAAATATGTTTGCTTTCTCTCAAATATCCAAAATGCTTCTGTTAAGGAATGAACACTTGATTAATCAAAACAAAATGATGAAACTCAAGCTGACACTTTAGGACATATATGGTGTGTCTCCAACATAAATGTTAGTTTGATAAATGTTGTACTTCAAGAAATTAATAACAGTCTGTTGATTATAGCCCCAAGTTAGCATGTATGAAGCACTTGACCCAGGTGAAATCATATACAGTGTAACTGTTTAAGCTGGAATGCCAGGCTGACTCAGTTTGACAGAAATAATTATTGTTACTGGAATATTTCATACAAAATAACCAATAAACGAATGTCTCTGAGTAACTAATGATCCATGTAGACATATTAATCAACAGTTAGTAAGCTAATCAGATGATATGAAGATACACAAAAACATATTAGTTATGATACAACAAAAATGATGCTAGATGTCATTGTTAAGACATAGTTTATACTCCACATTAGAGTCTTCATCTGTTCATGAATCCTGTCCTTTCAGTATTTTTTAAAGTTTGTTGTGTGTTTTCTGGCCCAGTCAGATGAGCCAGAGACACCCTATCTGAGAATGGATAAATATTTTATATATAAAAGTTCAGGTCTACAGGGCTCAAAAGTGAAAACAGAAGTATTACACATAACGAACATCACACTGCTAAGCTTCTTGCCTCGCTCCCCTTCAGAAGTGTTACACCATTTCAGCCTCTTAACACATAAGTCTAAAATAGTATCCATGCTTTACAGGTTTTATAGTAAATAACATTAAAATGGCTACCTGAAAATATAGAATTCGAAAACAATAACTATTTTAAAGAAATTGGTCTTCTTACTTCCTACTCCCTGTCTATTGTTTTTTTTTTTTTGATGTGGAGTCTGCTTCATGATGATTACATTAGCTAATGTTATAGGAATAACATGTATTCAAATAAAAATGTTTCCAGACCTCTTCTGAATATTAATAGTACATTAATGGGTTGCAGATTAACCCTTAGCTATTAAACAACTAAGGCATACATTTTGTTCTTAGAAAACAAAGCATTGTAATGAATGAATAAAGCAATCTCTGCCAAGACAAAATCAACACCTGGGCTATCATCCAATTTGTCTGATGCTTTGGTGGTGGCTAATCTACCAAAAACTCAAAAAGTGCAATTTTGTTACATAATGTTAATATAGGGAGAAAAGGATCACAGTGAAGCTAACTTTTCAGTCTTTGCCTGTTATTAACCTTGAACACATGCATAGGAAGCTCAAGGCAGTCCATTATTAATCTGGCTTAACATAGCTTGAATCTAACTTTTATTGTTTTTGAGCCCTCTCTCTTACTGTTACTGAGTTTACACCCAATGACTTCACCTTATTATGCTTCAAAAACAAGTCATCTGTCTCAAAACTGTTGAGTCCGAAGTCACAATGCAAACAAAAGTCAAGTGTCAACTATTTAATGGTAGTCAAGCAATTTTCAAGTCTTGCATGTTAAACAACATAACAGGGAATGAATGTGAACTTAATTAAGTAGTTGCAAAATATATGCTCCTTTCTGACTGTCAGATACTAAAATTTTTGCATCTTTCGATGAGTACAGTCCTAAAAATTGATTTGTCAGTTCTTTCTAAGTTTAAGGGTTTTTTTTTCCCGCTATGATGGAATCTTAATGTAACCAAGTCGCTATTTCCAAAAGACACACTGCCATGCTGCTTTTGATAACATCACCATGACAACTTTGCCGTAGAATTTATGGAACTTCTGCAATGCCTCAACTTCACACAGCACATCAGCTTCCCCACCCACAGCCTTGGTTACACACTGGGTCTGGTCTGCTCTACTGGTCTCACTCTGCATCAACTCTCCAGCCTCAACCTCCATATCTCCAACCACCTGGCAATCACCATGGACATTGACATTCCCGCCCCGCTCCCAAAAGATAAGCGTAAAATATCATTCAGAAATCTCAAGTCCATCACACCCTCTGCCCTTTCAGCCTCCCTCACCACTCGTATATCTGCCTTCCCTCCCCCACTTTCTGATAATCCCACCGACCTTATCCGCTACTACAACCACACTCTCTCCTCCTGTCTTGACCAGCTGGGCCCTATTAAATCCAAAATCATCTCTTTCACACATTCAGCCCCATGGTACACTCCAGAACTTCACATCATGAAATCCTGAAAGCGTCAGCTTGAAAGACTCTCCAAAAAAAAAACCGATTTAACAGTTCACCTCCAGGCCTACTCAGACTGCCTGCAACAATACAAGAATGCTCTCAACACAACACTGCCTGGACTACGTTCTACTCCCACCTCATACACTCTGGAAAAACAAATTTCTCAAACCCATTGACAGCTCCACCTCATCCTTCACGACAGACAAATGCAAGTCATTCCTGACATTTTTCCAAGCAAAAATTGAAATTATCTACAGCAACCTGTCCACCTCCGCTGCCCCTTCAACGCCCACACCTGCCTCCCCCCTTTGACCAGTCAGCCCTTATCATATTTCTTTCCATTATCTCCCACTCAACTCATCAAATTTACAACAGGAATTAGCAGCTCCACCTGCAGTCTTGATCCCATCCCATCCGCTCTCACCAAGGCCCGTCTCCCTTCCATCTCCTCCCGCAGTACCACAATAATTAATTCATCTCTGAGCTCTGGATCAGTACCACAATCCCTCAAACTTGCTACTGTTACCCCCATCCTTATAAAAACCTGGACTCAATCCCAACATCATGAATAACTTCTGTCCCATTTCCAATCTCCCCTTTCTGTCAAAAATCCTGGAACGTGTTGTAGCTGCCAAAAATCTGCTGCAGGTGTCCCCCAGGGTTCGGTGCTTGGCCCCCTCTTGTTCATCCTCTACATCCTCCCTCTTGGCAATATCATGGTCTCCACTTCCACTGCTACACCAGTGACATACAAATTTACATTTCTTTTTTTTCACTTTTTATTTATAGTTTTTTTTTGCAGTAAACAACAACAACAACAAAAACAGAGAGAAAGTGAGGCCTGGGGAAAAATAGCCTACAGCACACCAAGGCAAGAGGGTACAGGTACAAAGTGCATTTTTTTCAATGAATTTTCACATAGAGAACAAAAGACAGGGTTATTAAGAGTCCAAATGTTTATGGCAGTCCCATTTTTCCCAGTATTTATCCCCTTTCTCTTTCTGGAGTCTAAGTGAGAAAGTCATCTTTTCCATTGAGCGAATGGAATAGATTATATTAATAAGAAGGGCAGTGGTGGGGGGTGTCCTCTGAAACCAGCACTTCATTATTGCTTTCTTGCTTGCAGCCAGAAAGATCTTCAGGAGGTATTTGTCACTTTTGCAGAAATCATTGGGGATTTTTCCCAAGTAGAGGGAAGTAAAAGAAAAATCTGATTTCACGACCAGAGTCTCTGATAATAAATGTCCCACTCCTTTCCAGAATGGTTGAATATGTGGGCATGACCAAAAGATATGGGCATGATGCGCTGAGCTGATCCACACTCACTCCAGCAAAAACACGGGGACCCAGTTGTTTTGGATTTTTGGGAGGGTGTCCTAAAAAAACGGATCAGATTTTTCCAGCAAAAATCTCTCCAAAAGAAGGAGTGAGTAGTGGAACACTGGGTTAACCATGCTTGATGCCACTCTTCATCTGTTAGGACTATATTAATATCTTTTTCCCAACGTTGCTTTATATAGACAGTTGAATTTTTGTTCATTGAAATAAGACCTTCATATAGTTTTCCTACAATGACTTTAGAATTTTCTGAATTATACGTATCAATAAATATCTGTGTTATTCTTGAGGGTTCAGCTGAATCAGTGCTCCCTATTTCTTGTAAAAAGAAGTGGCGAATCTGTAAGTACCAATAAAAGTCCTCTTTGCCTAACTCAAATGACTGACATAAGCCCTCAAAAGTATTAAACTTCCGGGGTACCCGTATAGCTCAACGCGTTGAGCGGGTGACCCATATACGCAGCTGGCCCGGGTTCGATTCCCACTCGCGGCCCTTTGCTGCATGTCTTCCCCCGACTCTTCTGCCCTGTTTCCTGTCTCTCTCTCACTGCGCCTGTCGAATAAAGCCCACAAAAGGCCAAAAAAATATAATTTAAAAAAAAAAAAGTATTAAATTTCCCCATTTTAACCATTCGGCATAGAGATGTGATGCCATGTTGAGCCCATTGTTTAAATCTATGGTCCTGTGATGCTGGGAGGAAGTGCGGATCATATGCCGGCCAGCTCAACAACCTGATCTCCCTCTGCAGCCCAAACCTCTTGACCACCTGTAACCATGTCCTCAGAGAGAAAACAACAAATTGATTATGTAATTGAAACACTTCATTAGTTCTGTTAAGACATTCCAGTACTGACTGTATAGGTATATCCATTAAAGATAATTCAAGGCAGCTGTAATGTTGAGTATCTCACTCTGGGTCTTTTATTATTCCAAATGAATCTAGACAGGTGTTTATCCCAATCCCTAAACTGTTTAAGAGGCACCTCTACTGGGAGTGCATTAAATAAATATAATAGTCTGGGGAGAATATTCATTTTAATTGTCCTTATTCTGCTGCCAAGGTCAAGGGGGAGCAGGTCCCATCTATCCAGGTCCTCGTATATCTTCCTATTAATGTGCTTATAGTTGGTGTCATACAGCTGTGACAGGTCCTTTGTTAAAAAAAACACCCAGGTACTTAATGTGTGTCTGATGCCAGTCAAATCTATGCTCATCCCTAAGTTCTTGTGAGGGGACATAATTAAAAGTTAAAACTTGGGTTTTCTGGACATTAGGTACATAAGCAGAGTATCTTCCATACATCTCCAAGATGTTCATAAGCAGTGGGACACGCGATTCAGGCTTTTGGAGTGTTATCAATACGTCATCTGCATATAGGCAAATTTTATTCTCTACACTTCCTATATGTATGCCCTCTAGAGCATTATCTTCTCTAATAGCTTGAGCCAATGGCTCAATGAAAAGATTGAATAGTGATGGACTGAGTGGACAGCCCTGTCTATATTCTCGCTGCAATCTTATTGGATTTGAGAGGCTTCCGTTAATTTTATTCCTTACTGTTGGGGAGGAAAAATTTGTTGTTATACTTTGTACGAATGATGTACAAAATCCAAATCTGGTCATTACTTGAAATAAGAAGTCCCAGCCGACTGAATTAAAGGTCTTCTCAGCATCAACGCTGAGAAGGACCGCTCCGATTTTCTCTTTAGAGATATAGTCGATTATATGGAGGGCTCTTCTTATATTATCGTGTGTCTGCCTGTTCCTTGTAAAGCCTGTCTAATCTTCGTCTATCAGAGATGGCATTACTGTTTCCAATCGTTTAGCTAATATGGTTGCATATATTTTATAATCAGTGTTTAGGAAACTGATTGGTCTGTAACTTTTACAGTCCATTCTATCTTTGTCCTCCTTGGGTATCACTGAAATAAACGCCTTTTTCCATGATGGTGGGGAGGCCCCGTCTTTCAGGGTATAATTGAATGATGCTTTTAGCAAAGAGAGCAATGGTTCTCTCATGGTCTTGTACCATTCTGAGGGGAATCCATCACAACCTGTGGATTTATTCGGTCTAAGACCTGAAATTACATGATCTATTTCCTCTATTAAGATTTCAGATGTAAGTTTTTCATTTTGATGTTTATTAATACAAGGGAGGTCCTCCAACGGAGGTCTTGGATTGTCAGTTCGTTTGTCTTATCTGGTTGTGTATATAATGATTTGTAGTATGATATGAAGGCTTCCTGAATTCCTTCCAGTCTGGAAGTTATCTTATTAGTTAAAGGATCTCTAATTTTATGAATAGAAGATTCAGCTTGTTCCTTCCTAAGTCTCCATGCAAGTAGTTTGGATGCTTTGGACCCTGCTTCATAGTACCTCTGTTTCATATGTCTAATTTTTTTTTCAATTTCTTCACTATAGATTTTGTCAAGCTCCTGTTTAACTGATCTCATTTGTTCAAGTATAGTAGGGTCACTATTAATGCTGAGAGCTTGCTCCAGTTTCTTTAGTTGATCTTGCAAATCTAGCAGCTTTTTAGCTTTTATCTTTTTCAAACTTGCTGATTTGGCTATAATTTCCCCTCTAAGATATGCCTTGGCCGTATCCCATATGATGGCAGGACTGACTTCTCCATTATCATTATATTCCAAATATATTTTCAATCTGTCCCTCATTTCGTTTTTAAACGTGTCACTGTTCAGCAGACCTGTGTTCAATCTCCAAAGTGTAGTTTTTGATCTCCCCTCCAGATGCAATTTCAGGTTTGGACCAGAATGGTCAGAAATGTCCCTCTGTCCAATTTTACAGCCCTTCCCTTTATGATAATCTTTTTTAAACGTAAGGAAATAATCAATTCTTGAATGAACATTATGTCTTGCGGAATAGAAAGTGAATTCTCTATCAAATGGGTGTAAATGTCGCCATATGGCAATTAATCCTAATTCCTCCAGTAGCCCAGTTACTTGTTTTTCAAGGGAATTGCCTTTTCTCTGTCTGTTAGTTGAATCTAGTTTTGGGTTCAAAAATATGTTAAGGTCCCCTGCACATGTAAGGGTACCATATATTTCAGTGGCAATCAGACTGAATATTTCCTTAAAAAAGGTGAAATCACTGTTTGGGGGGGCATGTATGTTACATAGAGTAACCTCTTTGTGTTCTAATTTGCCCTTTACTAGAACAAATCTACCCTCTTTATCTTTGTGTTCGGAAATAAGTTCGAAACAAACAGAATTTGAGATCAAGATAGCAGTTCCTCTTTTCTTTCCTGTTCTGTCAGAAGCGAAAAAGGAGTTTCTATGTCAGGCCTGTCTCTGCAGGCTCTGGCTAGTGCCCCTCCTCCCCTTGTGTGTGTGTTTCCTTTTTAGGTATGCTTGTTGTGGAGGAGGCGGCGACAGGTGTGGAAGAGCTCCTGCTGGGTAATCAGCTAAAGTGGGAGCAGATGTGCGGAGCCAATCAGCCACTTTCCCCCTCACTACTTAACCGGGCTCCACTCTCCTGTCGACGCTGGATCGTAAAAGCTGCTTGTCAGTACTGACTCAGTTCTTCATGTTACCGTTACCTCAGTATGCCAAGTAATTTGCTCTGCTCTGCTTCTGGTCAGGACTGCCTTCCGGTGGAGATCACCCGACCCCCCTGGATGTGGACTTACCTGGTTCATCTGCTACCTTCAGCCATCCTTCGACCAGCTCTGGCTTCGCCCTCACCAGTCGTCTCCGCAGCAGAGGCACATCCGTGCCGCCTTCGAGCCTCAGCCCCCCGCGTCTCAGTTGCCAGCTGTAGCACCGGTCCGAGCAGGCTCCGTTTTGAGTTCTTTGTAGTTGGTTCTGTTAATGAGTACTTCGCAGTAGGTCTTTGTTAACTCTAGCACGTAGTTATAGTCTTTGTAGTGGTGGTTCACGGAGGGTACAGACCCTTAGTGTGTAGATAAATGTGTTATTTGGTTCGTAGAATTTTTGGACTAAGCATCTAAAGCGTAGGTGGCGCTTTCGACCCACCCTTTCCCTAGCACTTGAGTCAATGTCAAGATTTTGCGTCATAGTAATATTGTAGCTATCTTCCGAGTTTTCCAGCTTTGTTTTCTGGCCCTTATAGTCCGCGATAGTTTTTGTTATCTCCTAGTCACTAGAGGCGCTGGTAAGTCAGCGTATTAACCGTTTTTGAGTTCTGACGATTTCCGTTTTTTGAGGACACTGGGAGTTGTAGTTTTGCACATTCTACAGTTTGTAAATAAAAGCTCGTTTACCGCAACATCTGTGCTCCTTCTCCTTCCTGCATCTGAGCCTCAAGAAAATCCTAACATTCTAAAGCCCAATTTCTTCAATTTCTCATGTTCTGCATTGGACAAATGTGTTTCTTGCCAGAAAGCCACATTTATTTTTTTCCCGTTTCAACTTGGCAATCGGCTTACTTCTTTTAATGGGGCTGTTAACACCATTGACGTTCAGTGACTGTATATTATAGTTCTGCATATGTAATACATTTTATGAGCGTTTCTCCCTGTACCAATAGAATCCCAGGCCCAGACCTCAAATAACAAAAACAACAAAATAAGACTTTCACAGAACCTAGAACCAGAACAACAAGAAAACATAACAGAGCTTCCAAATCAGAGCGTTCCCTGTTACCTCTCTGTGTAGAGGGGGAGATAGCCACAAAGTGGGGCCCCTCAGCGGACCAAAAAAAAGAAAAAAGAGGTGGTAGATTGTTAGCTTCGGCAGGTTATTATTGGGGGGGGGGATCTTACGGTGAGCTGTTATGTTTATGTTAAGTCAGAAAAGAGGAAAGCAATGACAGATTCCCTTAAATGCAGGAAGTGACAAATACATTACTCATCCATCACTCTGCGTCCTCTCGGTGAGCCTCTGGAATCCGCTGAGCTTCTCCCGTATACTTTCCTGGTAGTCGTGTCCAGTCCTGGTGCGTCGCTTACTCACTGTGTTCCAAGGCAGGAGTTTGTTAATGGTTTCCACGGTGATGTCTTTGGATCTGCTCGCTGGCACAGGTCCAACGGTAAAGCCCCTTTTTTTCAGATCTGCCGCTGCCTCCTCTGGGCTGTTATACATGACTGTACCCGAGTCAAAGTGCACGCGCATTCGGGTCAGAGGGGTCTGAAAGCGGATCCCTTTTCCTTTCAGTGCTTGTTTAATCGGAATATATTCCTTCCTCCTCCTGTACAGCTTCAGCATAGTCGTGATCAAAGAACAATCGCATCTCCTGAACGTGAATCTTTTTCTTCCAAGCAGCTTGCAGGACCTTCTCTTTAACTGCAAACCGTGAGAACCGAACCACCGTCGAGCGCGGGGGGGCACCGGGGGGTGGTGGAGGGGCTAGGGCCCTATGTGCTCTCTCAATTCCCAGGGTCTTCTCCGTGCATGAAATCAATATGTCCCCCAACTCTGACTGGATCAAGTTTTCCACAAAACACTGCATGGAGGAGCCCTCCGAGTTTTCGGGGATGCCATAAATCCGTATATTATTGCGTCGGGAGCGCCCTTCCAAATCGGTGACCTTAGCCTGAAGTGACTTTTGGTTGTTAAGCAGCTGGATGAGAGTGTCCCTCACTCCATTATCCCATTTCTCTCTCCCTGCCATGCTCTCCTCCATTCCTCCCAAACGTTCAATGACCTCTTCTATCTTGTCCGTGGCAGCTTTGACTTTTTGGTTAATTACGTTAGCTAGCTCGTCCATGTGGGCTTTCATGTCGTCTCGTAAACTAAGTCGGACCTGCGCCAGTTCTTTTCTCATTTCCAGTTTAAGGTCCATTATGCTCTCAGCCATAACTTCACCCACCACCTGGCGAAGAGAGGCGAGGGAAGCAGGTGAAGGTCCATCTGTTGCACCGTCTCCATATTCACCTTTGCTAGCTTTGGTCGGGTCGCCGTCTTTTTGTGTTTCTGGCTCCTAATTACTCCGAGACAGGACTTTTGTCTTCTTTTTTATTTTATCCCCGCTGATGGGGGTTAAGAAGTCGAGTTAAGGGGTTTTTATCTCTGCTGATGTGGGAGAAACTTTCTATACCGCCATCTTGGTCGCCGAGCCACCGGAAGTGCCACAGATTTACATTTCAACCAAATCCATCACCCCAACAACCTGCTCCACCCTGATTAACTGCCTCAGTGAAATAAAAACATGGATGCAAAATTACTTCCTACAATTAAACTGTGACAAATCAGACATAATAATCATCGATCCCAAATCCCTCGCGAAAAACAGACGTCACCCCGACCATCGACAACTCCACTCTGTCCCCATCACCTCACATCTGTAATCTGGGAATCATTCTTGATTGCAACCTCACCTTCCAACAACACGTCAACCAGATCGCCCGGACCGCCTTTAAGTTCAAGAACATTCCACACCTCCGCAAATCACTCTCCTTCCCTGCTGCTGAAACCCTCATCCACACATTCATCACATCCCGAATTGACAATAGCATTTTTTGTGGTTCATCTTCAAAAGTCCTCAATAAACTTCAGTATATCCAGAACTCTGGTGCCCGCCTTCTCACCCACTCCCGCTCCCGTGAACACATCACCCCTGTCTTCCAAAACCTCCACTGGCTCCCCATCCCACAATGCATTCAGTTCAAAGTCCTCCTGCTGACCCACAAAGCCCTCCATAACAAGCACTCCCATACCTCCGAGACCTGCTCCACTGCCACACTCCCTCTCGCAGCCTTCATTCATCTACTGCAAACCTTATCTCCCCCTCGCTCAGAGCCAAGCACCCAACCGGGGGACCAGAGCATTCTCCATATCTGCCCCCACACTTTGGGGGCCACAACTCATCCCCGACTGCACAGACCTGACCACCTTCAAATCACTCCTCAAGACCCACCTGTTCAGAACTGCTTTTAACAAATAATACAAACTTATTTTTATGATATATTTTATGACCTGTTTTATGATGTTCCTTTATTTTTAATGTTTGCTGATTTTACATGTAAAGTGTCTTTGAGTGTTCTAAAACGCGCTACACAAATAAAATGTATTATTATTACTGTTATTATTATCCATCCATCCATTCATCCATCCATTATCTATACACCGTTTAATCCTCATTAGGGTCGCAACGGGGCTGGAGCCTATCCCAGCTGACTCGGGCGAAGGCAGGGGACACCCTAGACAGGTCGCCAGTCTGTCGCAGGGCTACATATAGAGACAAACAATCACTCTCACATTCACACCTACGGGCAATTTAGAATAATCAATTAACCTCAGCATATTTTTGGACTGTGGGAGGAAGCCGGAGTACCCGGAGAAAACCCACGCATGCACAGGGAGAACATGCAAACTCCATGCAGAAAGATCCCGGGAAAGCCGGGACATGAACCAGGGATCTTCTCGCAGCAAGGCGAAAGTGCTAACCACTGCGCCACTGTGCAGCCCATTGTTATTATTATTATTATTATTATTATTATTATTATTATTATTATTATTATTATTATTACTGTATTGTCTAGAATTCCATAAAGTGCTGGCTTCATCCAGACATCCTGGAAGGGATAAAGAACGTACAAGAACATGAGGGTTAGTTGTTTGGCTAAGGTTACCCAAGTTGTTTTTGGAGTAAGATCAAACCCTAAAGAGGCCCCTTATCGTCATGCCTCATCCCTGCTGCTCTTGTTATGCTTAGGCTTTTAGATAAACTCCTACTCCAATGGTGAGTGCAGCACTGGGCTTGAGAGGTTACGTTTTTATGGACAAGCACTTGTGAAGAAGTAAATGCTTTCAAGAAGTTTGGCATGATGTGTCATCTCAGTAAGTTATGAAGAAGATGAAACTTGCATTCCCTTTCCCATTCACATGAAACAAATGTTTGTCTTTCTCATCCTGTGAGGGAACATTTGTCTTTGTGCTCCTGCAATAATTCACTTACCATGCAACTGTGGACAAGCAATAACAGTTGGACCAGGATACCATCTTCTTCCCCACGACCCGTCTCTCTCTTAAGAACTTTTACAGGGGTAGATTGCACCAGTTATTTGTAAGTAGCCAGCTTTTGCTAGTGCAATCTAGGTTTGTGTGAAAAGGTAGTCATTAGTTATTCTTAAAGGATCTTAAAGCAAGTGGCAACTTTGATTGATGAAAGTAAAAATTCAACCTACTTGTAAAATGTTGACCAACAGGCAGTTTCAACAGAGGGATGTACACCACACACACACACACACACACACACACACACACACACACACACACACACACACACACACACACACACACACACACACACACACACACATATATATATATATATATATATATAAAAACCCTGCCATATGCAGGGAGTGTTTAAGACCCAGTTTAATATGTCATTATGGTACAGTTATTAGAAGAGAAGACACACAAACAATAATTTGAAATAGCTAGTGCAATCCAATTCTAGCTGGTATTGGCATAAATATGTAATGACAATTTTGTTGTCTTGTTTGCATGGTGCAACCGGTTCTAATTTAGTGATACATAACCTTCACACAAAAACCTGTAACTTGGCAAAGACTGAATCTGTCGATAAGCTCATGGAGAATAGATCTTATTTTATGATGGAAGCCACAGTCATTTGCGTACATACCAAGACCTTAAGCAGAAAACATACCATGCAAATCTTTTATGATATTTGAGGAGGTCTTAAATTGAACTTCAGGGCCCTGGTATTTAAAGTTTAATCTGAATCAGATGATTTGGAAAGAGAAAAGCCTTGCTTTACTATCTGGGATGGGGTCACCTATTTTGGGTGCTTTTGTGCCAGTTTAACAAAGTAACTATGGGTTTGATCAGACACAAATTTTTCAAGATGGCCTAGGTTGCGTTAAGTGTTTTAAATGAGAATACGTCTAACAATACACGTTACAAGCAAATCTATGTAAAGACCAAAAGAAAAGAAAACATCTTGTTACTTTAACTGTTTTTTATTTGAAAAGACAGAAACAGCCAAATAAAGCGACACAAACATCAACTTCCCTTTTAAGTTTTTTAAAACAGTCATGCCCCTCATCTGACCCAAAACAAATTTGTGGAGAAACCAGCTTTTTGAGCTCTGCCTTTAGGTGACACAATAACATAATCATTTTCACACTACACAGTTACACTTAAAATTACAGTCAAAAGAAAATATTGTTTATTTTTGATATTTTATAGTATAGAGAGTTAGGGGTAGAGATTGAAGTGCATGATCTGTAATGGTTTGTTTGGCCTCTTCACCATTTAGGAATATGGTTTATTTTGAATACATCTTGACTGTTTTTGATCTGATCTAATACTGTCTCTGTGATATTCAGGGTGTTTCATATAGAATTATCATTCCTCTGTTATACTGACATGTGATGTTAACATGACAAGGAGGCATTTGGCTACAGGAAAGGGAATGTGCTTATGTAGGACAGAACAGCCAACTTCTCAAGATCAGGAGTTTCAGATGAAAAGAGCGAAATGATCCATCAGACCTCAGTGTACTCACTAAAGAAGCTATTTGACAGGGGCCTCATGGGCTTGAATGTTGTTGTGCTTGGCTGAGGAGAGTTTGGAACTGCAGGGCAGCAGGAACCACCTGTGGCTGCAGTACAAGAGCTGTTTGGCCCCACAGACATAAGAAGAGTGCTAGCTACAAGAAAATAAAATGTAAAGAGAGGGATGAAAATTACATTTTCAAAACTGAAGCTGTTTTAACACAGGCTGGATTGTTTTAGATTTGTTTGGCAGAACAATGGTTTTAGAAATGTAAATTTATAAATGTACAAGTAACCTATATAAATTTAAATCAGTTTACATATGCAAATGTGTTATGTCTAGCCATTCAAGATATTTTTGGTTTCAAATGCTGAGGTCTTGTGAGATTGCATCTGAAACTATGTTTTGTTCCTGAAAAAAGGGTGAAGGGATACCAGTTGTAACCCTAAATAAATCAATAAAAAAAGACTCAGTGTGCACTATGAAAAAAAAATGAACATGTATATCATACCTCAAACAATTACCAACTTCTTCTGGTTAAGAATAGCATATAATATGATCAAAGCTCCCGTTAAGGACCTAGGGCCTGTTAAATAAAGTTCTGATCGTTATCTAACCTGCTGTTTCCAAGAAGACAAACCTCTAAATAAAGAAATAAATAATTCCCTCCAGGATGAATAAAGTAGATCTTAAGCCTGAGTTTTAAAAATATACATTCATAATGCTTCCACAGTTGCATGTTTACATCTTTCTTTAGAAAATGGTTTCTGTGAATTTTGTTTACAGGCACATCTGGGGATTACTGCTCACACTGCACCACTCCCTCTGTCCACTTCACGCTCCATTTTCCTGTCACTAGTGAACAAGATCCCAAGATACTTAAAGTCCTTCCCTTAAATCAGCAACTTACCTCCAGATAGAACAAATCACTGGTTTCAGGCACAGAACCATGACCTTAGGCTTGGAGGTGATGACCTTCATCCTGGCTACTTTTCACTCAGCTGCAAACTGCCCCAGTGCGTTTACATACACTGGAACAGACCATGTTTATCGTGGCAGTCTTGAGTTTCCAATGGCTCCAGAAATTTTGAATTTTTAATGATGGAATCATTAAAACCCTTGTGTCTTTATCATAAAGTAAAATCATGTATTTTATTTATTTTATAGATTTATTATAGGTCTTCCTGAAATATGACAAAAACCACTGGGTCAAAAAAATACAAACAGCAACTTGAATGATCAGTTTTGGTGATGTAGAAATTTAGGTTAATCAAGTTTTCCTCGAGACATGGCCTCCTAACTTCTCATGAGTGATTACAATTGACTACAGCTGCTGACTCCCTGAGCCATTTTAACCGTTTGATGCATGACGTGGGTCAAGAGATACCCATTTTCCATTGAAATTGGGTCACTTTTGACCCATGTTGTGCATCAAAGGGTTAAATAGGACCCATTTCATACACGCATTAAACTCACAAGCCACAAGTACTAGAATGGGAAAGTCTGAGGAGCTCAGCAAAGATCAGAAAAAGCAACTCACTGACTTAAACAAGTCAGAAAAGCCCCCAGTTAAATTTTTGTCTTGCAAGCTGTTAAGCCGTTTTTGTTGAATCATAGTTTTAGCCTGTGTAGTAGTTGGTTTAGCTTTTATTTATGAGGCTTTTAAGTTTCAGCGTGGTTTTAGTAAAATCCCCGCAGTTCTGACTGGAGTGGTTGGCCTACTCAGTTCTGTTTGCATCCTTGGTTGTCTGTAATTAAACTTCTTGTTAAGTTGGTCCATCTCTGCCTGCCGTCTGTGTGTCTGCACTCTGGGTTCAAACCCCTCCTGCCTCCCTGTGACAAATAGACATATATGTAAACTTAAACAGCAAAAATGTTTATGTTTCATTTATATTTATCTGTGTATTTTTCATCTGTCTTCTACATTTACTGATAACTGCAACCTCAAACTGCAATTATAGCTATTATATTCAACATTTTAAGACTTTTTGTAAACTCAAGCACTTTCAATGTCTTGAAAAGGGGTCTATTGTGGACTGGCTACACTGTTTACCGGTACCAGAACTGTTGTAGCTAACGTATGGTGCATCATCCCAGAGCTCACTTACATAGTAGTTTCATTTATGCAAATGCAGCGTGGGGACCGGAGGTCCGACGCATCACAAAACTTTTGTTAAACGTCTATACTAGCCATCACTGAACTAAAACGAGGACATTATTTCGCGAGTCAAATCTTTTCAGAGATACTTTTTGCTGAACAGATTTCATAATAAAAGAGAAAGCTTGCAACCGAGCCTCCATGTTTGTCTGATGTTTCTGTGCTGATTCACTCAGTGTGTCCTGTGCATCTCCTTCGCCGCTGGCAAACAGACATTAGGTTCATTATCGCCACCTACTGTAGTGGAGTGTGCATCAGTGTTATCGGTGTGCCAGAAATTAGGAAACTGAGAACAGTGTGAGTAAATGCATATTTATTTCTGTAATTACCATAACTTCCGGACTATAAGCCGCTACTTTTTTCTCATGCTTTGAACCCTGCGGCTTATAAAACGATGCGGCTAATGTATAGATTTTGACGTGCGAGCTTCATGCCATCAATACATTTAGCCTCGTCACATCAGACCAATAAAATTCCCCAATAGGTCACAGTGGACCAATGAAACTGTTGGAATTAAATCAAACACACTCACACTAAATTCTTCAAATCAGTCATTTTGCGCTTCATGCACACACCTTCATCATGGAAAACACACAAAGAAATGCATATGATGCAGCTGTTGCAGGCCAAGCCTGCTCTCCTTTAACCTCGGCAGGTTGCGGTGTGTGAGTGTGAGCGTGACGTGAGGAGGAGCGCTGCAGTGGTGTGTGTGTTGCAGAGACGAGTGTGGAAGCGGAGGCATAGTGAGATGCACCATGATGATATAGCCAGTCATAGAGGACAAATGTGAGAAGCCAGTGTATGCTGGATGCACTGTAAGTGTGGACAGTTGCTGCCGGTTCAATGAAGTGCCTCGTTCTCCCCCTGCAAAGTTTGTCCGGACTTATATCTGGCGGTTACCATTAACGAGCCCCGCTAAGCTAAGCGGGCTAGCGCTACCCGAGGCTGTCCAACCGCGGTTCGGCGGCCGGCAGAATCGAGTCGGAAACAGTTTTTAAGTTAAAGGCAACCGATCTGCCTGCCTAAGAAGGAAATAGAGCTCCTGTACGTAAGCTTGATATCAATGAATCAATGGTGAGACGTTGGAGTCGGCAGCGTAAACTGATTCAATGCGTTTTACTGCCAGTTACAGGCACTGTTCGGAAAAAGCATACTTTAATCAAAAGTTTAAAAAAAATCTTTCTGTGTAAATATCTCATGTTACAACGTGGACACATGCGGCTTGCAGTCAGGTGCGGCTTGTATATGTACAAAATTTTTTCTTTTTAAATTTAGTGGGTGAGACTTATATTCAGGTGCTCAATAGTCTGGAAATTACGGTTGTCCCAGAGCTAATTTAAACTGATGGTGTTTCATACAAATTGTCAAAATATCCAAAAAAAATCATTAAAAGTAAAAGACAGTAAAGATGTTCTTGTCAATGTTCTTATACATTATGTATAATGCCAGTGACTATATATGTAATGTCTTCCTACCAATGTACAATAGGCTCTCTTAATAATACCCATTAACATTCAGTCTATACAGTTTAGATTAGACACCCTCATAAAATTGTATTGAGAAATCCATCCATTATCTATACACCGCTTAATCCTCACTAGGGTCGCGGTGGGGGCTGGAGCCTATCCCAGCTGACTCAGGCAAAGGCAGGGGACACCCTAGACAGGTCACCAGTCTGTCGCAGGGCTACATATACAGACAAACAAGCACTCTCACATTCACACCTATGGGCAATTTAGAATAATCAATTAACCTTAGCATGTTTTTGGACTGTGGGAGGAAGCCGGAGTACCCGGAGAAAACCCACGCATGCACAGGGAGAACATGCAAACTCCATGCAGAAAGATCCTGGGAAAGCCGGGACGCGAACCAGGGATCTTCTCGCTGCAAGGCGAAAGCGCTAACCACTGCGCCACTGTGCAGCCTTGTATTGAGAAATATTTTAGATATTAAAGAAAACAAAATATTTGGCAGAGCTCAGGATAAAATGATATACAAACTTTTATTTTTCGATTTTAAATCCCACAATTATACAGTGTGGCTCTCTCAACACAAAATCAAGTTGAAATGAGGAAACACAGCTATACGGATCAGCAGATGACAATGTTGAAACCAAATAGAGTTTGGTTGTTGGTGAAAGACTTTGAGCTATGCTTTCAAGCACGGGAGTGGGTCCAGTGCAAAATACCCAAGGCTTAGCAGTTTGATTTCCCAAATGTTCATAATTAAACGTTTTTTATTTGAATAGCCAGCAGGGAACTCCTCGGTATGTGTTTTTGTAATGGCTATTGTGTTTATGGAGCCAAATATTGGAAACTTTGATACTGAATCCCCTGGTGTATGTTAACTTTGGCAGCGGCCAAAGGATACTGGGGATGCTTTCCTGCGCATTACTGCACCTCCACTGTACACCACCCACCATCTCCTCAGGTCATGGAGTTCCCTTTAGCCACTGCTTACTGAGCTGTGGAGGAGGAAGCACAGGGAAGACATTGTGATGCATCTTGGGGTGAAAATTTCTCATGCATGTCAGAAGTTTTTAGAGAAAACACTTCATTGTGGGAGTTTTTTTGGAGAGGCCTGTTCGTGAACTCTGCTTCATCCCGACTCATATTTATAATACTGTCTCTTGGGCAACAGGCGGCCTATAGCCACCTCCATTATGTGTCCTCGCTGTACAACATATATGGTGCATGGTCATCTCACAGTGCAATCTCTACCTTCTGCCCAAACATCAGTAAATGTTCAGACTACTGCAAAAAGAGGAACAGGGCAAAGCTCTTTTGACTGCTCTCTGGGTGGCACAGGATAACTCTCAGCTGGATGGAAATGTGAGTAGAGGGCTGCACAGGAGGAAAGATAGAGTCAACAAACTAGCTGTAGATAAAACAAGTCACACATATTGTTTGTAAAGTTCCCTTTTCATGTGTGAATGTGCACTGATATAAACAGTATCTGGTACTGTAGTTATTTTTTTTTTAAATATATAGAAATGGTCTTCTTTTTGATTGAGAATTCTCATTTCTATTCTGATTAGAAAGGAACTACATTTGGACAATTGTGCACTGAAAGTTTTCAAAGTATTCAACGGGTAACAAATTCAATTGACAATTAAATTAAACACTGCCTAATCTTGTAGGTGCAACGGTTAAGTCTCTGGACTACTAATCAGAAGGTTGGTGGTTCAAACCCCAATGCAGCCACTGTTGGGCCCTTGAGCAAGGCCCTTTACCCTTCCTGCTCCAGGGACGCTGTACTGCGGCTGACCCTGCACTCTGACCCCCGCAATTGGGGGGATATGTGAAAATCAGAATTTCCCCTCGTGGGATTAATAAGGGACAATAAAATTAAAAAATAAATAAATAAAATAACTAAATAAACAGCAGCTTTGTCCAAATGATGCATTGACACAGACGACAAGAGAAAGACGCAAATGCTTGTTGGTGTGCTGGATCCTGGCATATCAGCTATTGCTGAAGCCAGGGGTTTCAATGTTTACAACTTCACCATTTGTTGTCTAAGAAATTGTTCTAGGCATCTTACAACACAATCTGTAACGTAATGTTCTGAATAAATTTATGTATGAATGTCATGTGTTATGTGATCCTGAACCCAAAATTGCCCTTAGCCAAGCACTTCAGTTATAGTAGAAGATCATTCCATAAGTCAGCATTGACAACCACAATAAATCTGTCTGCCCTTGATGTTTGAGACGTAACTGACTTGTGACTTGGTCTATGACCCTAATACCATCCATCCATTATCTATACACCGTTCAATCCTCATTAGGGTCATGGGGGGTGCTGGAGCCTATCCCAGCTGGCTTGGGGCGAAGGCAGGGGACACCCTAGACAGGTCGCCAGTCTGTCGCAGGGCTACATGTACAGATGAGCAATCACACTCGCACTCACACCTACGGGCAATTTAGAATATCAATTGACCTCAGCATATTTTTGGACTGTGGAAGGAAGCCGGAGTACCCGGAGAAAACCCATGCATGCACAGGAAGAACATGCAAACTCCATGCAGAAAGATCCCGGGAAGGCCGGGACGCAAATCGGGGCTCTTCTCGCTGCAAGGCGAAAGTGCTAACCACCACACCACTGTGCAGCCCTGACCCTAATACCAATTTTCATTTCCACTGCAGTTGTACTTGATTGTTTCATGACATCTGTTCTGTTGGAGAGGTGGTGTGTGTTGGATCAAATAAAATATTTAGTCCCCTATGTTAAAAAGAATGGATAGAATTTAATGAAACATTACATGCTCTGGTAATGTTTTTGTCCAGTATAAAAAGATTCTATATTACTTCACTATGAAGTGGCAGCTATAAGATGGACTGAGAAACGTGGAGTTAACAAATGTTAACCAAGTTGTAATGAAACAACAGGGAAACAAGTACTCATTGTTTGTCACTGTTGCTATGGTAACAAATGGTGGTTGCTCAGGACATTATTATTAGACTCGCTGTAAGATGATGTGTAAGCCTATTTGAGTTTATGTTTACTTATAAACATCTGGTTTCATGGTTATGTTAATGCACAATCAACAATATATTAACTATATTTTTCCTAGTGAATTTTATGAAATATTTGAATTTAATGCTAGTACCACACAGCTGCCAAGCTTTATTGTTTGAGGTAGCTAGGTACTTGAACAATACACTTCTTCACTATTTACCACATGTACTCTATGTTGTCAAAACAATAAGAAGCTTCAGACTCGCCTCATCTGCATCAATTTGCAAATGGAAGTTAACCAATAAGAACCACACCATCAATTTGATGATTGATTATTTATTAAATGCAATAAGTATTATGTTGCAAGACAGGAAGGGTAGTGCTTGTGGTGTGGTCTTACTCCTTAACATCCACTAAAGATTTTTGTCTTCATTTAAACCCAGGGAAGTAGCACCACATTTAATCCTGACCGCGAGACTGCCTCAGGGTCAAATCTGTCCATATTTTCAGATTAAGTGTCTAGTATCCCAAGCTGAGTGATGGTCTAACTCTTGAATGGATAGCTTGCTAAAGCTTCTTTGATGTTCAAATACCAAACACATAACTTCATGAACCCAAAGTGACAATATAATAAAAGCTATAAAAGAAAACAAAACTTAAATATTCTCATACTTTAATATACTAGCTATACTTTCAGTGATACACAATTCTGAGATCTTGTGTCATAAACCTCTGAAAATGAATTACTGTTTGTCATCCAATAATGAGCACCCCTAATCCCCTAATTTATGGTAAACTCTGTAACCATGCTGTGGGGACGTTTTTATAATTTAACATAATTTTTTTTAAGTTGTGTACACTTGCCTGAATAATAATAAAAACACAAGAGCCTTTGGAATGTAATATTTTTATGACTGCTTAATTATAACACCCCCATAAAGTCAAATGGGATCATATTTATGCGCCCCAACTGGCCTGGGGCTCAAATTCTTGATTCTTTCTAATTTCCAAACATGCCCTGAACATATTTTCCATAATCAAATTTTCAGATGCTTTGCTTTTTTGCAGTTAATTTTAGTGCCACTATACAGCAAATTGCAACCATGTTGACATCTTATTATTGAATGATAAGAAATTAAAAGGCTACTTAAAAATGACATGAAGAAAGAAGAAAACATGGCTGCCATTGAGAGGAGGAGTGCTTGGTTGGGCTCCACTTCCAATCTCTACGTTTTAATGCTAGTCTGCTTTGTGGTGCTCACATCATTTATCTGGACCTGTAGCAAGTGGGGGATTTCAGCCAACTTATCTAAAGGTGAATCCACAAAGCTGTATCTGTTTGGGCATGGTTATTCCATCCTACACTCTATCTGGGTTTCAAGGGGCCTGTGCAGAAACAGCAGGAGTAGGTCTGTCAAGCAGACATCTCGACATGGCAGAGCCAACACAATCAAAGTACTTATGGTACTACTACCTCCTGGCTGGAGATATTCATCTTAATCTGGGACCTGTCACAGCTGAACAACAACAGGCCTGTCCTGTGATAGCACAAACTGCTACATGTCATAAGCTCAGGCTAACACCTGAAATACCTGATCTACTGTGACTGCCGCGGCCCCGGGTAACACCTGGCTCACTTGATCAGCTGCTGCTACTTCGGACCTGGCTAACACTGGAATCACCTAATCTGCTACTGTTGCCTCGGACCCAGCTAACACCTGGACAACCTGATCGGCTGCTGCTGCCTCGGACCCGGCTAACACCTGGATCGACTGATCGGCTGCGCCTGTCATGGACCTTGACAACATTCGGAAGTCAGTGGTGTGGCTCAACTGTCCCCTCCACAACTTGCACCGGAGCTGCACGCATACGCACTGCCGTCACTCCCAGTTCTGAGTACGGACCCGCCGGAGCAGTACTTTGCCGGTATTCTTTCCGGTACAGCCGAACGTAGCCAGATGGGTGAGTCGGGAGGAACACTCCATCTGTCAGATTCTGTTGTTTACAGCGATATCAAGGCAACGCTCGATGAAACTGATTCGCATACACTGCAGGAAACAGGAGCAGTCAAACTACACGTAAATGTGATAAAACCTGTAAGTCGAGCTGTACAAAAACAGAAACAATATTTATTCTTCCAAACCGTGAATCATGCCCGAGTTCTCTGTGACCCTCAATCTAAACCAAAGGGGATTTTAGGCGGACATTTAAATATACGCAGTATAATCCCAAAAAGAGACGAGATATCTGCTGTGCTGCTGGACTCAAATCTGGACTTTCTCGGTCTATCAGAAACCTGGTTACATAAAAACATATCTACCAACATGACAGACATTCCAGGTTATCACTGTTTTAGAAAAGACAGACAGGTCGGGAAGGGAGGAGGTGTGATTATTTACATCAAAGAAAAGTTTAAATGTCAGCTGGTCAATTTGAATACTCCCCTTGAATGTCTAGCTGTTCTCTCACCAACAATAAATTTCAACATTGCAGTACTGTACAATCCACCTTCACATAAGGTTTCCTTCTATAATGAATTAGTTGATCTGATTAAACAACTAGAAGTTCACAGAGAAACAATATGTTATGGGGACTTCAACATCAACTGGCCTGATAAAAATAACAAACAGAAATTGAAAAACATTATGACTAAATTTAATTATCAACAAATGATCCAAGGACCCACGAGGTTAACCAAACACTCTAAAACACTCATTGACATGGCATTTTCTAACAAGCCAGAACATATAACAAAAACCTATAACCTGGTAACAGGACTTTCAGACCACAACTTGATACTTACAGTTAGAAAACTTACTAAAAAGTGACTACAATATCTTGGTGGTGCTGATGCATAGACCTATAGACCAATGCATGAGAAAGATGGGTTGATGTAGCTACCGTGATATCACCTGTCAGTTGCTGCACTGAGAAAATGAAGCAAGGATTTTGTTACTTTCCAGTTTCCCAGTTCATGGAAAAGACAAAACAGAACCGAACAATAAATGCAACATCATAATGAAATTCCCTGCAAATCATGCAATAAAACATACATTGGCGAAACAGGTAGATCATTCAACACAAGAAGAAAGGAACACCAGACAGAATGTGAAAAGGAAACAATTGGACGACTCACAAGAACACAAAAAGAAAAATCCGATCAAGAACACAAAAAATCAGCCATCACAGACTACTGTAAAAGAAATAACCACATCATGGACTGGGACAGGAGGAGGATTTTAACATCGGAGACCAACAAATACAAATGATGGATTAAGGAGGCCATCGAGATCAGGTTGCGGGCGAGCAGTTCCATGAACCGGGGCGAGGAGGGCTACACTGTCTCACATACCTGGGATTCCATCCTCCAGAGACCACCGGACAGTGGGTGGCATGTTGTGTCCTTCTTATCATGTGGCCAATCTGACAGATCTGTCAGATCGGCCACGTGATAAGAAGGACACATCATCACACATCGGATGATGCTCTGAAGAAAACTGCAGATGCAGTCAAAACATGTCAGAAAGGTAAAACCATTCTTTCCTTATTGAGTTGTCGGTTTAAAAGTAATGCTATTTTATTCAACCGAATATCATTATTAATATCATGGTAAATTACAATCTTACTATATTAACAATTATCCTTTGCCAGCAGTTTTAAATATGATTCAACGTCGCCTTCTATGGCCTCAGGAATTTAACTGTGGTGTCTCAAACTTCACATTTCTGACTATGGAGCTGCCGATTACCAGAGTATGTTTTTCAGCTTGTGTGTTGCTGAGTGGGGAAAAGCTATTAGAAACGTGAACAGGGGGTGGGTGAAGTAGGGGCTACTGTTTGCGACTATGCTTGCTACAGACAGTTACCCAGCCCGCCTGACTATCTAGCTGCTAGGGAACTACCGAGGGTCAGCTAACAGGAGCTATACTAGGACACTCCGTACCAGCTACTGGGGGCTGAGTAGCTGCTATAGCTACCAGGTGGTTTTACACGGTACGGAGCTCTGCTTCCAACGTAGTCATATGTCATGCACAACATCACAGTTAACATGTTGCTTATTATGACCTACCACTCATTCTATTTTATGTAGAATAATTTTGGTATTTACTAACAAGACATGTCATTTCTAGTGACAGTGACAGGACTCTCTTAGGTAACTCAAGTGATGCATATAACTGGTATAACTACTGTCCTGCAGCAATCTACAGAAGAGGACTCCGTTGCTATGCACACTGGTGTCAATTGGCTTGCAGTTGGGTGTAAGGGAAAATGACAAAACAAATCCCTGGTAGGACTATATTGTATACATATATCCAACAACCACAGATGTCACTAATAACTTTAATGTCTAATCAGCAATAAGCATTATCCTCATGGACAGTCCACATTTGATTAACCCTGGTCCCTATGTGAATCCACCCACAACTTAATAAAGGAGATGTGCCCATCAGTGGTGGCTCAAACAAGGGTCAGGCAAGTAAAGAGGAGAGGAACAATCAGCAATCAGTGCAGTCTGACAAGGTTCAGTCAGTATGCATTATGTCACACTAAATAGTGTGCAATGTATTAAAAATTTTCTATTCAAACAATGTCACTCATAGCAATGTATTAAACAAATGCACACTATACAAACACAATGTACAATACAGTACTTGTCCTTCTCAATGGAAAAGACATGCCAAAAAAGAGATATTATACAGAGATTTGGAAATACTGAAGGGACATCTTTTTGGGAATATGAATTTCAGCAAGTAATACCTAGAAGACCTGAGGAAAAGACTTTAGGAGGTACAACTTAGTTTGCATGATGTCCCTTGTGATGCTGGTGTGGGCTGTTGTATTATCATCAGTTCCAAGTAATTGTAAGAGTTGCAATGAGCCCTGTGCCGTTATGTCTGTGTAACCCTGTTACAGTAGGGTGAGTAGGCCATCAACCGCGTGGAAGTGCTTTTCATCAAGACCTGCTTTCCCCTTCCCGGCCTGCTCTGATTCTGCTCTAAATTTGTTGGAAATGGGATGGGAAGTGAGGGGTTTCTTTCCTCATTCCTCCCTTGCTGGAGGAAGCCTGGGAGGACCAGTTTCCAGTCAGCCCTGTATCTGTCAGCTCATTGTATGTCCATCCTGCCTCCATCATCTCTACTCAACTGCCATTTGAAAATCATAAACATGTCAGTGGGCCAGAGTGACATCTACTGTGTGAAGCACCACTTCACCAGCTTTATGCCCTCAGACATCCCTTCCTAAATTTTTTGGTTTGGGCAGTAGCAGTGAATGACATTTCCCCCAAGCCCAGACAACACAGAGAGAAAGCCAAGGCCAGAGAGGAAATCATTTCCTTCAGTGCTCATAGAGGACAGACAGTGCTTACTGCACTGTATTTTCAGGGTTGTCTCAGAAACCTGAAGCTTTTTGGACATGTCTGTATTGAGTGGGTAATTTACATACTTAACTCTGACTGGACAGTTATTATTTTCATCTTGTTTCTTTTTTTGGACCGCTAAAACTAGTAATTATGCCGTCATAACCTTCTAACGGACAAGCACTGCTTTCCGTTAATCTGATGGCACGAATGCTTCGATTTCATGTCTGAGTGCACAAGTTGGTCATTTTCCTATGAAAGTTGCACTGTTTTGTTTTTTTTTACTTGGCTGGACCTTCTAACTTTTCTGTATCACTTCCAACACCACACAAGTCTGAACTGCACCTAGTTACATTAATGGATAGACAAGCACAAATACTGGCACTTCGAGTTGTGTGAAGTGATTTCGGGAAGGTTTTTTCCCACATCTGTATTTGTCCAAAAATCATTACAAAGAACACAAAAGACATGGTTTGTGTGCCAAAATCATAACACACCTTTCTCAATAGATTTGCTCTATCATTTCAAATCTATTGAGCTACAAAATGAAATGCCTATAATACAATTTTTCTCCGTCGCTTTGGTACATTTCTCAAATCATCCTCAACATTTGCAAAACAGTAACTGCGTTTCTCAAAACAATTTGTATGTCACATTAGGTGAGATTAAAAGTACACCAGCAATATGTTGGTTATCCACTGTTAACAAGAATGGAGTGCAACTTTGGTTTGATTTAAAATTAGGGCTGTCAAAAATAGTGCATTAATGTGGATTAATCCAGCACCATAATTAATTAGATTAAAAATTTTCATGCAATTAACGCATCTGCAGTGCAGAATGACTCAAAATTCCTGAAACGTCTCTGGCAATGCATTTCGGGTATTTTCAATCTGATGGGTCGCTTCTATTTTACTGGAGCACCTTTTCCAGTGTTTACGGCATTAGTTTATCAGCTCAGGAAACACACAGACCAAGTAGGTACAAGTTCAGCCATCCCACATGATGCTACTCAGCCAATGAAGTCTTTGCATTCCAGCCGCTAATCATCGCAGCTGAGTTCAGAAAACAAGTGAGGGGCAGACAAGAGAGGGACGGACAAAAAGATAAACAAGAAAAGCACTCAGAGAGTGCAGTGCTCCGCCAAGACTGTTCATTCCTCAATTTGTATATTAAGAAATCACAGCAACATAGAATCTGGTCATTTAATATAGATCGACCCACAAACTAAATAAATAAATACAAAATTGCCTTGCATGAGCACAGGCATGTGTTGTGCATGCGTACATTATGTAGAACAGATACCGAATTGCGTGACCGAAATATTTAACGGGTCGAGTGAAGTAAGTAAGTAAGTACAGTTTATTTATATAGCACCTTTCACAGATAAAAAATCACAAAGTTCTTTACAGTAAAAGAAAAAGTAAATAAGACATAAAAAATACTGTAAATAATCCCACACGATATAGAGCCACATTGCTCATAAAATCACTGATGCAGGTAACTGAAACAGCGTTCACTTGTTGCCATGGTTATGGCAACGTCGTGCCAGCCGCTATATCTCACAATGGAAAATCCTTAACAAATCCATGGATCCAGACTATAAGCCGCATCACTGCCAAAATCTAACGAGGTGGCCCTTGTGTCATTTCTGACCTTCTCTGAAAATTTCATCCAAATCCGTTGGTCTGTGTTTGAGTAATGTTGCAGACGGACAGACAGATTCACAGACAAACGTACGCTGATCGTCACATACCTCCATCGTTCTTTGGCGGAATAATACACAAATCGACACTGAGAGGAAAGTTGCCCTGCACATGTGGACTATGTTTGGCTCAACATACAGCTGTGAACCAGCTTCTCAACTATGAATATAATCCTAAGTAAATATGGTTCCAGACTCACCAATGAACACCAAATGTTCTTGAGAATGACCCTGACACTGTTCAGACCACGATTCAGAATACTGGCAGCTCAGTTCTCCCATTAAACAGCAGGGGTATAAGGGGAGTCATATAAGACAGAAAAAAAATGTAAAAGTGTTCAACTGTTTACATTTGTTGAGATTTAGATATTGTTAAGGATGTATATAAGTTGGTTCAGGTTGTCCAGTCATTATTTTTCACTTTATTTTCAGATGTACAGTTATATCAAAAGTTATTTGTTAATGAATGTTGTCAAAATGTTTTTGAACCATATTGACTTTATTTGATTTGACGGTCAGTTATTGATTACGTGCAGACACTAATAAAACTACCAGGTTACATCAATATGTATCACACTAATTCAAGTTAGAAATTAAGATTTTCTGGCCCTTTGCTTTAATACATTTTCTCTGACTGGACCTCTTTGAATTTTAGTTGAATACCCCCGCGCTAAACAGCATGTTGGCCCTCTTTTTGAATACAAAAAATACCCCAAAGATGGAACAGTCCACCAACTTACAGTAATATGAACACTCTACAGGAAGCAGTTTTCTTTTCACCAAAGCACAGGTGTTTAATAAACATGTTAAGTGCATATTTGTTCCCATCTTTCTGGAATCTGTTTGCCCACGCAAAATGAAATGCGATTAATATAGATTAAAAATTTATGATATTTAATCGCGATTAATCGAAATTAATCCACAGCAAACCTGTGATTTAATCTGTTTAAAAAATGTTAATTGTTTGACCACACTATTTAAAATATATTTTATTTCTAAAACCAGGATAAAACAATAAAATAATAAAAACATAAAACAGCAGTCCCTGTATTAAAAGACGCTCTAAAAAAATCGTCCACAAAAAAAACGTCCACAAAAAAAGGAGGGAAGTCACTTAAGGTCCTTGGGCAAAGTTGTGCTCGATCTTCTACGGCACCTTCGGGCCTCCATACAGCACTCCTCATCACTGCTCTCACTGCTCCGCTTTGCTGCTACTCGTCGGTCTGTTCTGTTCTTGGCCGTCCCTCACATCCCACTCCCACGTTGTCCCGCTCCTCTCGGTGGTGCGGCTCTCCCCGTCCTCCTCGCATCTGTAAAGCTAGAAAAGGAAGGAGGGCACCGCAGCCTCAGTAACAAAGCACGCAAGCAAGCAAAACCACACAGACACCAGCGTGGGCTCAGGCTCAATAACGTTCTTTCACTTAACTGTTTGCGGGAGTTGTATCAAACCTCTGTGGTCGATCCGTTACTCTCATGTCCTGGAGGGCTCCCAACTGTCCCATCCCGTCCCGTCCCGTCCCAGCATCTGTGCTGCCCATTCCTTGTGCTTCCCCTGGCCTTTCTGCCGCCCTGTGGTACCTGCCTTAGCTACATACTCAGCACTGCTCTGCCAGCTGCGCACCTTGGAGAATCTCATTCAATCAGCGCCAGCTGTCCATCATTGCCTTGATTACATACTAGGTTCATGCAGACAAAAATAACACTAAAACCACACAAAAATACACTACACTTCACACATTAAAACCACAAATTATAAAAACCAAGGCATAAATTAAACTGGCACTGTGACACGTACAAATAACAAAACACCATGGAATACCTGCAAAAGCCAGTCTCTTGCTCAAAATCCTGAGTTCATCCCTCAAAAGTAAATATCTGTGTCAATGAACATGTCAGTGCCATGAGAGTCCTTGTGTCATCATCATAAGACTGTCAAATTGCTTAGTCATGTTGTCATTATAACAGTGTACTCTGGGGTCCGTTTCACAAAGCAGGTTTTGTGAAAACTCTGAGTCTGTTAACCCTGAAATGAGGGAAATTCTGAGTTTTCCGTTTCACAAAGGGGAGGGAGGGAGGTAACTCAACCAGAGAAAGAGGGGTAACTCTAGCCTGTTTCACAGAGAGAGGTAACTTAAGCTCTTGGTCAGTTACCGTAGTAACAGAGTCTATTTGTATAATGTCGGAGATGCAGAGCACTTCAGTAAGGCAACTGTATGCAGGACGGTCAGAAAAGTGTGCCTGGCCCTGAAACGGCTTTTGCCCATCTTTGTTATTTTCCCTGGACATAAACCTGTCAGAGCCATCAAGGAGGAGTTCCACAGGATTGCAGGTGAATGATGTTAAATTAATTTTAAATCATATTCTGTTAATGACATTGTGCTGCTACCTCAGACTGGGATTAGTAATTTTTAATTTCTTTTAGGATTTCCCCGTGTGATTGGCTGCATAGATGGCACACACATCCCCATCAAAGCTCCCTCACATAATGAAGCTGATTATGTGAATAGGAGGTCCATTCACAGTATAAATGTGCAGGTAGGCTACAGGTAGATTGACTACGGTTTCAAAATGTTAAAGACTGCATCATAGTTCAACATCAGTCATTCTCTGCACTGTCAAGATCATATGTGATGCTGCATATATAATTTCCAAAGTGGAGGCCAAGTGGCCTGGGTCTGTTCATGACTCAAAGATTTATCGAGTCTAACCTCAGCAACAGACTGCAGCCTGGTAAGCAGCCTAAAGATTTTTACAATCTATTCATAATATATTCACTTGTCTCCCTCCTTTAATATACTCTAATGTATGCACCATACATTACAGGAGAGTTTGATGGCCTTCTGCTGGGTGACAGGGGTTATCATGCCAGCCTAGGCTGATGACCCCATACCCTGAACTAGGCCCCCAACAGAACTTCAACCAGGCTCACTGCAGGATGAGAGCCTGGGTGGAGATGACCATAGGCCTGCTGAAAGCCCGTTTCCAGTGCCTGCGTCACCTCAGGGTGACCCCTGAGAGGACCTGTGATATTATTGTGGCATGTGTTGTTCTTCATAATATTGCCACTATTAGAGGAGAGCAACACCCTGCCCTACAATTTGAAGACCCAGATGATGAGCCCATCCACCTGCCAGCTATCCAGGATGGCAGAGCAGTCAGAGACATCATATGCCATAATCACTTTAGAGTTTAAGTGTCCATCATCACCACCACCACAGCAGTGAAATAAAGACATGATACACATTTCATTTGGTCGTCTTTATTTCATACAAATAAAAGAGCTAGTTTAGTTCATGTTCCAGTAGTTAACATAATTCACCTGTGACCTGCACCCACCTCTAACTTGTGCTCCAGTATTTCAATTTCCAGATCTGCCCTCCTAATCTGGTGGTCCAAGTATTGCATTTCTTTATCAATTTTCTGGATTTTTTTTTTCAGCAAGTGCAGTTTGTAAATCTGCTTTACTGGTAACTGGGAATACATAGAGGACATTAAATTATACAGTTGCACATGAATTCCACGGACTGAACCTCTGGTGTTTACTGAACATCCATCTCACTGTGTCAATCTGTGCAGTGGAAGTTGAGGAACCATCCTGCTGCTGTCCAGCCATGCTCTGTTAAAAAGGATGAAAATGTGCAATACTTCAGTGTAGGCTAAATGTCACACTCTATATTCCATCAGAATGTGAAGAAATGTGAATGGGAAAAGAACTATCAGTAACATACCTCTATATGCCTTTCTGGATCCCTCTCTGTAAAGGCGGCAAACACAGTTTCATCCTCTTCATCCTAGATAAGTGATATGTTTCAGTAGACTTAAACTACGATTTGGCAAAATCTTTGGAGTATTGCATGTATCAAATTGTGTGTTTTATGTTTCTTGTCCCAAAAAAAGTCTAATGGAAATATATAGAAACATCCTTGACATATTATGACAACTTGTTCAGTCATTTTGCATGTAAAGACTTATGTGTGATGAACTAATGCCTAAATGTTGTGGGCAGTGAGACTATTCAACAGAGACCCATTACAATACATTTTGATCAACATGGCATCAGCAATTGATAATGTAGGAAACAGCAGAGAACTGTACATAATCATTTGCATGGATGTACCAAAGCATTTGCAACTTGTTCAAAGAAATGAGAAACTGCTTTTTTTGATGTGCACAAATGACACAATGATGTGAAGATTGAACAAGTAGTTTTGAGAATTTCAATTCAGATCTGACAAATGTACCAAAGCGACTGAGAAAAACTGGAATACAACTTGACTGTGATGAAAACAGTAAGTTTGTTTTCAATTTTTTTTAAAAGTCATTTTTTGATGATTGACCAATATGCATAGTTGTGTATAGTGCAGTTGTATGTGCCTACTGCTGAACTTAATGTGACCAATGGTCTGCTGATGGTCATTCTGGAAAAGATCATCTTATTCTGGTGGAGTTGTTGGCAATGCAGAAACACTCATGGCACTTTGATTGTGCAACATTGATTGAATACATCTTTTACCACATTAAGAATATAGCACACACAGCTGTGTTGTGGTAGCACCAGTTTTCACCCAGTGATTTACACTTTTGTACCCATATCAGTTCTCTCATTCCCACACTGGCAATGAGTTTAAATTATACATTAAGTTTAGATTGGTCAAATTACTGTTACAGATATGACAACTGTCCTGACAGTGGTAAAGACATGTCCCTACCATCCATATCCAAATCTATACCTAGGGCTTTGGCTGCAACTCAGACTTCTGAAGCCTTATATTAGCCTCAGATGAACTTTTGCTCGCCCCGTTCTCTTCACGCTGTACACATCAGACTTTACACACAACGCTGTGAACTGTCATCAGAAGTTCTCAGATGATACAGTCATCATTGAAAGTGTATCAGAGGGGAACAAACAGCAGTACAGGGGGTTCATCCAGAACTTTGTCGACTGGTGTGAGTTGAACCATCTCTGCCTGAACACCATCAAGACAAAGGAGTTAGTGATAGACTTCCTCTGGAAATCACCCTAGATTACATCAGTGGACATCCAGGCACTGGGCAGTGAGATAGTGGAGGAGTGAAAGTACCTAGATGTTCACCTCAGAAATAAACTGGACTGGTCAAATGATACAAATATCCTTATAAGAAGGGCCAAAGTCATTTCCATCTGCTGAGGAGACTTTGAATTCTGCAGGACACTGTTAAAGACCTTCTATGACACTGTGGCTGCTTCTTATATGCAGTGATCTGCTTTGAATGTTGAAGCACAGACAGGAATAGAAGAAAACTAAACAAACTGGTCAGGAGGGCCAGCTCTGTCTAGGACTGCCCTTTAGATTCTATGGAGGAGGTGATGGGAGGTGTTATCCTCCTCTCACCCCCTGTATGAAACTGTGGGGGCCTTAAGCAGCTCTGTTCAGCAGGAGGCTGCTATATCCGCAATACAAGAAGGAACGTTACCGCAGGTTCGTTGTGCATTCTGCAGTCCGACTGTTTATGTCACAGACGCAGTGGTGAACCCAAGCAGACAACACAGACTCACGGCAGGATCGGGTGGAAAAGAAATCAGATTTATTTCAATACAAATTATATCTAACAGGAGGGGTAAGCGGGGATGTGTGAACTAACTAAGGAGCTAAATGACTACATGACAAAGCAAGGAGTAAACTAAGCGGGAAAGGAGGAATTGACTAACAAAACTCATTAAAGGGGAGGACGGGGGGCGGGCTGGCTCCCGGGGATCGACAGTCCAGAGGCGCTCGCCGCTGGAGCTGGTGAGCGGCGGAGAGCGGCTGTTGCAGTTCTGTGGACATGGCCAGGTGGGAGCTGATCCTCCTGGGAGAGTGAGGCAGGGGAGCGAGGGCAGAGCAGAGGCAGACAGGATCCACGACCTCCTCCAGAGGTGAATACAAGTGTTTTTTGGGCAGGCAGGAAAAAAAAACAGGCAGCACGGCCAGCAGAAAAGCTGAAGCTGAAGCAGCTATCTGGCAGGGTGTGGAGTGTGGAGCCGGTTTTTATTGTGGAGATGAGAGACAGGTGGGCTGTGCTGCAGCTGCCTGGAGTTCTGCTGATGAGAGTGAAGAGGTTGATAGGTAATTGCAGCCAGCTGTTGCCGGAAGGGAGTCAGGTGGGAGCTGAAGGAGGAGCTGAGGAGGAAGTCCTGACAGTGTAAGATGTCCGTGTCATTGCAATACCATATTTTAACACTTTTTTTTCTCTTCACAGTCTTTCAAGTGTAACAATCTATCCATCATGTATCATTGATTTTTATCCTTTAGCTCTTCCAGCACAACTACAATGTTAACGCTGTATTTTTCTCTTCACTGCCTTTTAGGGTGCAACAATCCACATCACGTGGCATTGATTTTTATCCTATAACTCTACCAGTGCAACTACATCAATTTATCCTGCAGCTCTTCTGAGTCAATAACATTGCTAAATCACTTTCTTCTGCCCACAACATAATTTAAGTTTTCTTCTCCCTATAGCTCGACATCATCCCTTAACACTTCTTTTCTTTTCTTTATAGCTCGTCCAGTGTCACGTCATCTCATAACAGTTCTTCTCTCTACAGCTCTTTGTATACAGTCAAACTTGCTCCCGCATAACCCAAGGAAAAAATGTAAATCTGTGTTCTCTCTTTACAGCTCTTCCAGATAATTAACAAAAGATAACATTGTTCTCTTACAGTTTTTCATGTGTGATAACATCATATTTAACACTGGTGTTTCCGCCAACAACATTCTTGATTGCAATAACAGAACTGTGGGTACATTATCCTCCATGCCATACATATACACATGTTAATTCATCAAGTCATTTCTGTTCATATCCATATGTAAAATCACCATATCATAACTGTACTTACCCATGTGTAAACTCACTATGTCATATATGTACATATCCATATGTAGATTCATCATGCCTGGTATACTGTCTCTGTGAGACATTTATTATTGTATCTCATATTTTTTAGCCCTACTGTACTATTCATAATTCTTGTCATGCTTCTTTTTGCCTTATCTGTATCCAGCTGCTGTAATGTAAATTTCCCTGATGAGGGATCAATAAAGCTTATCTTATCTGAAATGCAATCTCTCTGCAGTATGGAAAATAGGACAATTGCAGTAAACATTAACTGTTCCAATATACATATGCACATGTCAGTAGTGTTTTTTAGGAGGAGATAGATAGATAGATAGATAGATAGATAGATAGATAGATAGATAGATAGATAGATAGATAGATAGATAGATAGATAGATAGATAGATAGATAGATAGATAGATAGATAGATAGATAGATAGATAGATAGATAGATAGATAGATAGATAGACAGACAGATGTCTAAGTGTTTTAGCCAAGACCATCTGCATTGCAGTATCACAGTACTCTTTGGTCCCGACTGTCTCAGTGCTGTAGCTTACATTCTATAACACTGTCAATAGCATCAGGGGTAACAGAACAGAGGTAGTGCTTCAAGCTTGATAAGCAGGTCACATACACAATCCTCTGCCCTCTCAAGCCTATGTGTGACTATGTGTGTTTGTGTCCCTGGCTACTCAAGGAGTTGACAGACTGATGAGTTCCTGACAACAAGAGAAACGTTGAGCAAAGGGCCATCCGCTCAGCTCTTCTCTTTCCCTTGGTCCAGCAACCTTCTTCCTGCATGACGCACTAAACGTGGCACACACAAACATCCACATTTAAAAAGAGACACACACACCATTTGTTTAGTTTCCGCACACACTGTAAGTGCTGTGTGAAACAAGGTCAGGTATATAGGAACTGTGGACTTAACATTGTCTTAAAATCTAAAAAAAGTGGTTATTCGGATTTAAGAAACATTGAGACACTAGAAATTCTTTCAAATTTTCCTTGCTATTATTTTTATATTCATGTGATCACTTAAGGAAATCAGTTTTGCATAAATGTGGCTTTAACACCCCAAATTAGGCTTCAAGCTTTCCTTATTGCAAATGCATATAGTGCAGGCTCCAGTTATCTTGAACCCTCCCTTAGTTGTGCTGCTAGAGGGTGCTCGGGACTTCCCATGTTGCACTGGGGACCTCTCTTGCCTTCTCCTCACCTCCCCTTTATTCCCCATACATTGATGTTGTATGACATTACATCTCGCTAATGGTAGAGAATTTTTTACAGCTCAGTCAGACAACACTGAAGTCTTGATCACTGGTGGTGAAATTCAGAGAGACAATAAATGTGAAACTGTCATGGTTTGGACCCAAGTGCAGACACTAATCTTGAGGCTGATGAGACCAGAGTATTGGCACAACCGTATTTATTCATAAGAATATACAAGGTAAAATAAGGGTGCAGACATAGGGGAAATATCCTACAAATATAGAACCTGCAAATGAACAGATTAAGGGACAAAATGTCTGGAGGACTGTTACCTTTGTCGAGTTGAGACCATGGAACCTCCCTCACCACTGACTCCATCTCTCAGGTAATGGCTTCCATGACACAGGCTGAAATGGGATGGTGTCTGGTTTGGAAGCCAGCTCTTCAGGAGCATACTGGCAGGAGAGAGCATGTAACCCTTTGATGCGTAGACCACATGAGGAGATACCCCTTTTCCATTGGATTTGGGTCACTTTTGACCCAGGTTATGCATCAAAGGGTTAATTTTCCATTCCAGGAGCCATACTTGCCTACAATTAAGGGGCTTGAGGGTGCTTGTGATTCATTCATGCCACTAAAGGTGGTTTAGCTCCCTCCAGCCAGTGTCTCCACTACTCTAAAACCAGCTTAACTGTTAACAGCTTCCTGAAAGAATCCGGGGAAGAATGCATAGGGGTAGAGCTTCTGGTCCTGTGCTGACTGTTGCTGGTGACAGATTTGAATCAAACATCTCTCATCTATGGAGCTCCTACAGGCACCAGGGGAATTTCAGACTTTGTAGGACCCCCATCAAAAAAGACATCTAGAGGAACCTGAAATTCCATGTCACCTTCTTGGAGTCATTCAGTCCATCATTTTGAGTTATTTGTTTTTACTTTTTTTTTTTTTTTTTTAATCTCAAAAACATCTCAGTGGTTTGCTATATAGTGTGTACTCACAGTCACCACCACTGTGAACATGGTAAACATACCCATTAAACATCAACATGCTAGCATTCTACAGCATAGGACACATACCTGCTGTCTGTCTCTTGCGTAGACAGACAGAACAAGTAAAATAAGTTTTATATTTTTCTACTCCAGTCGCTTAGATTAGTTTGCAGAGAGAGATAAAATAACTTTGTCTTATTTTAAAATTGAAGACAAATGATTCTTTAACTAATTGTCTGTTGTGGATCTTTTTTTTTCTTTTTTTTTTTAGCTTTCTTAAGACAGTTGCTTTCTGTGTTCTTTAAATCTTTAAACATTGTCACCTGGTATTGTCTGATGCACCTGTACCATTCTTCCATTTAAAATACTTCAATTTGAATTTTTCAAAGTGGATAAAAATAAATGTAGGTAAAGAAGTAAGCATGGAGACAGTCTTCCTTGCCAGATGTAAGATGCAGGTATAAGCCTACCATTGATGTATTTTAGCCCTTGTCCACACCTGCCTTTATCTATATTAAAGATTTCTTCACTCTAGGAAACAACAACTTAAGGGCATGAACCTACACTACATAAATTTTTGCTTAGTATTTGGATCTTGCAGTAAGGTTGCCCCTCACTTTTTTTATGAATTATTCATTTTAATCACAATGCATGACAACGATTGGTTAAGTAAATACAAGCAAGTCAGAGCATTTTTATCCTATATCAGAATGACAGTGTAGTGCAGCCAGACCATTGTGTTCTATGGAATGGATGGCAAAGCAAGACAAGCATGGTCTAAGCAGCTAGTCTCTCACCTCATCACTATCATTCACATTGATCATCAAATCATGATGAAACCATTACGTGGTTGGCTGAATTACATCTAATTACCACTAGATCTAAAGACTAGTTCTAACATTGTCAATAATTTACTTCAAACTGTTACAGTAAAATATTTTATTTAGAAATGATTATTCATTTTGAAAATAAGTTCAAGAAAATCCAGTGATATATGTAAATAATCATCAATCAGGTTAAAGTGCAAAAATACATTTTGATATAATGCATTTGTACAAAACAAATATAATTTTATTGAAAAGGAGGCTTTGATGACTAAGCATACATGTCTCCACTAATTTGTGTATCATTTATTTAAGAACTGGCTGCTTAAACATTCCGTTTGTGGAATGTTTGCACCAAAATGGAGGGCTCTGCCTTTGGCAGTTCTTTGATTGTTGTTGTCTTCGGTCATGTTCTTAGTGGTCCCCTCTCCGATAGCAGAGTGAGTCACTTGATCTTGGCTGGCTTCACTTCCTTGACCTGCATGTGTAATGTTTTGTGGACAGCCAGAGTCCTGGACTGACAGAAGCCCTTTCCACACTCTTGACATTTAAAGGGCTTTTCTTTGGAATGGATGTACCTGCAGGGGGAGCACAACAGTGCAGCAAGTTAGTAATTTCGGAAGAGTCGTGAGATTTCAGACATGTTCCCCAAATGAAACAAAGCATATTTTTATTTTTTTGTGTATATATATATATATATATATATATATATATATATATATATATATATATATATATATATATATATATATATATACATATATATATATATATATATATATATATATATATATATATATATATATATATATATATATATATATATATATATATATATAGATATATAGATATGTAGATATATTAAAAAAAATACCTGTATGAGCATTTCCCTATTTAATGTTTATGTTTGGTTAGATTAAAAAACAATACAATCAGGCAAATCCCAGACAAGTCTTGAAAATTCACATCATGTCAAAATGTGAGAAAAATTCACAGCCTTTAAATGTCAAATCATGCTTTTTGCATCCACATGTCCACAAGGGTCCCCATAGGGTTTGTTTGGTGATGTATACTTTGGAATTCAATAATTTGCCTTTTGGCTAGTGTTATACTTTGGGTAGGGTGTAGGTCAGGTACATTTTGTCATCTCCACAAAGATCCATGCAGACTGTACATACAGACATCCACTTGCAGTCCAAAATTTGTGTCTAACTGTGGCAGTATTGTGCATGTGGCCCTACTGTGCATGAACAATACAGAGTATTTCCGGCAGAGCTTTTAGAGGTTTAGTTTTTGTCTCTACAGATTTACAGTGATACCAAACTCATTTGCATGGTAAGACTTACTAAGCTGTGCACAGACATTAACATGACCATTGTCATTTGACAACTAAACTTTTCTCTTTTAAGCCTTTTGGCCAAGTATACATAATGAGTTTCATCAACTTTTGAACAGTTGTTCATCACACACATCTGATTTAATTAACCTAGCTGTTTACACACATTGCAGAATGGCTTACATTTTAACTGTATTGTATGTATACAAGCTTGGGTGACTTACACTCAGTACTGTGCATAAACACATCCTGTGCAGAAAGACGGCATGGCATGACATCAATCTGGCCAACTCCTACATGTAGGAGTTATGTTATTTGCATAATGGTTCAGAATGTAAAGATTATGAAGGGAAACTGTGGGAACTATTATAAAATGTACACAAAATTTGCATGGAAAATTCATAATAGAGAGGGTCAAGATTCAGTTAATTATACAGAAATGGTGTTGCATTGATTTGATGTGCTTTGATGAAGGGTTCTCACCTGTGGTCCCTGAGGTGGTCCTGCCTTCTAAAGGCCTTGTGGCAGATGTCACATGTATATGGCCTCTCGTCTGTATGCGTCCTCTCATGGATCAAAAGGTTATAGGATTTGGTAAAATGTCGGCCACAGAACTTGCAGACAAATTCTTTCTTGGTCTTGGAGGGCAGTCTGCCTCGGCTAGATTTGCGCTCTGGTGAAGAGATTTTGGTTACGTCTAGCAGGCATCCTAGGCTGGCTGAGGGTAGGTGTTGAGATGAAGCCTGTACTTCAGCAGCAGCACCTGTCATACTCAGATCTGCTACCTTCAAATGATCCTCTTGTGTGGCTGCTGCTGCCAGGTTGGCAAAGTCAAAACGGGGCTTGTTCTTGGAGCTCTGCAGCAGCCCTGCAGAGTCTTGCTTAGGCTGCAGAAGGTAAGGGAATATGGGGATGGAGGCCATGGAAGAAAACTGGGGAGGCAGCTTGGAGATGGTGCAGCGGGGCAGGGCCAAAGGAGGGAGGCCAAGGGTCCACTGATGAAGGTGGATGGCATGCATTGCACTGAAGCTGTAGATGCTGTGAAAATGATCTGCTGGCAGCTGGAGACTTGAGGTGCCCTGGATGAGGGAACAATTGGCCAACTGAAGGAATGGATGGAGAGGGATTGGTGCTGGCAAAGTCTTGCTACCCATGGCTGCCTCACTAAATCCAGCAGGCCTTCTGATTGAGACAGAAAACATCAGCAAATTAAAATATGCTACTTGCTGGTTGAGTTACATTGATTTGTTTTAAAGCTCTCTTAAGTAAATGCATTCATATCAGCAACTACAAGTAGGTTTGATCACAAAGATTTGTACAGATGTGCATAAACATAGTGTAACTACAACAACATTCAAGAAACCAAGTGCGGGGTTTGGCAGGAATTCAGGTAACACAATTACAACGATGACTGTAAAATGCAAGTTTATAGAAAGTGGGTCATTTTTCTCAATTTTCTTTTGTCATCTCGCTGTAACCAAATGCATACATTCTATAAGGTCTCTACTTGTTAGCTGTGGAAAATGGCTTAGTCTACAGACATATTTGATATGTGAATTGCAGGTGGACACACTCATTACCCTCATGAAATGTTTCTCCACACCCCATACTGCAACACACACATTTCGACCAGAACATGGATCCCCTTTTTGCTGGCTGAAATGGAGCTGATTTTCAGCCTATTTTTGCTGTGCAGGCACTACATTGACACGACAAAAACCTTTAAAAAGTTACAACCAGAAATCATTAATACAGTAGCTTCTTGATCAATATTACGTTTTTTTTAGTTCTCACTTTCTGCAAAAGCACAAAGCAAGTACAGAATGGTTATTAGGACAACTATGTTTATAGTTCAAATGGTTATGGCATGCAAATTCCCATCACATCCATGACAATCACAATCACGACATGCTTGTCCAACCTACCTTCTCAACTTTTAAAACTTATTAAAAAAACAATAATGCCACTTTGACGTCATAATAGTACTATAAAAATAATAACAATATCATATGTAGATCATTGTCATTACTACTAATAGTCCATGCATGTATTAGCATACCTATGAGGGCTATTAGTTGCAGGTAATACATTGTATAGGAAAAATATGAGCAATATGTCTGCCCTAAATGTGTCAGCCAATGTGAATGTACAGTAATTGCCTGTATTAAAATGTGTGCACGCATGCACGCACACACACACACACACACACACACACACACACACACACACACACACACACACACACACACACACACACACACACACACACACAAACACGTCTGTGGGTGTTCCTGTTCCTGTTCCTAGCCACATGCCTGGGGCTATCCAGGGCAGAGAAACAGAATGACAGCATTCAACCAGAGAAATACCTGTTAAATCAGGTTTGATAAGCAGGAATAACAATAGACAATAATGTACCTTTGTCTGAGGCAGATGCTGACGGATACAAGCCACAACAACTCCAAGTCCCATTCTCAGACAGAACACAGCCCACAAGCCACTCCTCACCCTTCATCTCATATATCAGACCAGTGTATTGACCGACAAATACTGCCCCACTGTTGCTTGCATACTCACAAAGAACTTTTACTCAGGTGCTGCATTTCACTTTGATTTGAATTTCAGAGAAAAATATTTGTATATACATTTAACTTCATTGCATGCTACATCTGATAGGTGGGGTTACTACAAAGATGACATAGGTTCATTTATTTGTGTTTTACTTCTACATTTTAAATACATTCCAATCCATTGCCCCGCTATATTTGAACATTCTACTTCCATAAATTTATATGACAGGTACTTTTCAAATAAAATAGTTCATCCAAAATATGTAATGTACAAAAGTATGGCACATTGTTAGGTAAGTACTCAAGACTGTATTAAGTCATTAAAATCACCACCAACAACATCCAAATGCTGCTTACGTATTAAAGAACTTATTAAAGCATTGGCAATAATTCAATAACATGATATTTGCTAGAGTACGCACTGTACATGTGTCAATATGCTGCACAGTGGGTGTGATTATTTCAGATATTTTTTATTGCTGTCTGTACTTCAGGACAGTATATGTTTCACCTCTGTTTACAGTGCAGCTCTATTAAATTAAGATGTAATCTCAGTCTGAATAAACCCTATTTTGGTTATCTGGAACTCACTCATTACAAATTCAAAGTCAAAGTGGTGGCTTTAGAAGTTGAAAAGGTAAAGATTTTTTTACTGAGCAGATTTCACATTAAGGAGTGCTATTTCCTTTTCTGAGAAAGCCTCTTTAACCTTGGTGGACTCGATATGAAATTCATCCATCCATGCGTTCAAACCCACACCTCTGCTTGATATGATAATCCCAGAGTTTGCCAAAGACCTTGGTTGGACTGAATTTGGGGTCTAAAGTGATTCACAAAACATTATCATACACATTTGAGAGAATGATGCAGCCACAGACAAAAATGACTTTTTATCATTCAGAGAAAGTATCATGGGGAAATTATAACATCAGAGACATCAAACAACGGCAACAACAATAATATTTCTTGTAGTTATTAATAATTTTACGGCAACATCTTACACAGATTTCTCTTCCATACAACTAAACTACATTCTCAGTTGTGTCTGAAAGAAATTTTGTTCCCAAAGGGTAACACTATACATCACTTACTACTGCGAGAACTAGTAGGACGTGTTAGGGCAGCCTGAAGTCTCTGTCACAGCTGCAGGAATTGTCCCTCTGAGACCTTATTCAAGGCTGGTTTGAGGGGAGAATAAAGCACCTGCAGTTCCTGTAAAGATATGCATCACCTTGCCCCTGCCCCAAATTCCTGCAGAGGAAAGCCACCTAACAACAAAGTAAGAGGGGGCACAAAATAGACATAAGGAGGCATAAGTCCACAACGGGACTTTCACCCAAGAGACTCAAGTTTGTATCCTGTGTTGGACCACTTCACATTCCACATAGTTTTACTTAGATTTTTACTTGCTGTTTGGGAATGATTAGGCCCCAAAATGACTTTGGTAGATGTAAGAAAATATCATAGCTTGGGTTAAAATATAAGTCTTTTACAAGAGTCTCCTCTTTCTTCTGGGTTACCAGAATGATGAGTTGAAACCCATCCAAGATTATTAGCTGACTAAAAAGGAATGGCAGTAAAGCTTCAAAAACAAATATAATCCTGGAGAAAATATACTTTTCTCAAAATGTAATTCAGAATGCAGCGGATTTGTACAAGAACAGAATTTAGAGATAGAGATAGGGATAGATCGACCAGGTTTAAAAACAGAAAATTAAGAATTACTGGAGTAATAGTGAAATAGTGCACTCAAGAAAAAAGATTCTTCAGGAGAACCTGGTATCTTCCAAGCTTTCTCAGGATTTTAAACTTAACAAGGAAGAATGCATGGGATTGTAAATTCATATGTGAAACAATTGACAGCTTTTTTATTTCATCACCACCTGCACAGTAGACACTGTGCTATTTAACAATCATTTATCTTAGTAAACAGTCCTGCAAAGTACATAAAACAGTCATTATATTACAATACAGCCAAATACTGTAAAGTTTATATTTTTGCAGCTTTACACAGCTTTTAGAAATCTTAATACATGTGGCAAAAATGAAGATTAGACAAGCCTTAACTGTCCCTGAAGTCAGTCCACTCATCCAATAAACTCCAGTGAAGTGGTTGTAATGAGACGCAGTGGAGCTCAAACAGCCCCCTGTGGTCTGTTCTTTTCTGATCATAACGCAGAAGTAATTGACTTTTATGCAGGAGGTCATTAAAGGAGATAACTGCTCTGCTGCTGAACCTCTCTGCACCTTTAACCCTCAGAATTCTGCATACCATAGGACACCAGATCCATATATCCCTCTTGCCCTTTTCTTTGGATGGGACTACGAGATTCAGCACCTCAGAGGGCTTTGTGGTGAAAAGTAAGATGTGGTTTTTTCATCTTGATACCATGTAAACATAATCAGAGTTTTGAACATCAGACCCAGAATCTATTGATGAGTGTGAGCTTTTCTTCTTCAGCTTAATTAAGCAGGTCCAGCTCTGTTCAATCTATGGAAAACACACCCCAAAATGCTGAGGGAAAAAGTAATGTCCTCAGATTATTTTTTTTCATTTAGAGAATTCATGACTGTATGTATTTTACCTCTACTGTATAATCAAAATATCAAATAAAGGCTGTTGAGAAACAGTTACAAGCCAGTATGAGAAATTATTTACGGTGACACCTTCAAATATTAAATTAATAAAAACCCAAACTAGCAAAACATGCATTTAAGAAGTCAAACTCTACATAAAAAATCCAAATGGCTCGTGTGGGCTAAGTGTTACTAATTCTTGTCTACATCTCCTTTGACTTGTTATCCGTTGAAATCCCATTATACTGTAGAGCAGTTAAAAGTTTCTGTCTGCCATTATTTAAACTGAAGGGTTGGGTTTTCACAGTCAGAATCAATAAAGTAAAAGTATTCAGTACAAGAACAAACAAAACAAAAAGACAAGAGTTAACAAGAATTCGTGAATAAATATTTAGCTGCAGTTATTTTGTTGACTGTTTTTTTTTTTGTTTGTTTTATCTCCTCAGGCTCCTCAGGTTGGGAATCACTGGTTTAAAATTTCTTCCCATAAGTGTGTTAAAAAGAAAATCTCAACACAATCTATTAGCTGTAACTAAGCGCCACCATTTTAGAAAATTGTACAATCTATACCTCGTATGGCTCTGCAATGTACATGAAACCATCATTACATTACAGTAAACTTTTACTGCAAAACAGTTATTTGTGCATTCATGTTAATATGAAAGGAAGGTCACCGGGGTTTGAAATTCTGGCCCTTTGGCAACAGCTCTCTTGAGGCCTAATGCATTAAGTATTTAGAGCTAGTACAGTAGGAGCAGTGATTGATATATCTTGTGAACCAACAAGCATTTTTTTTCACCCACTCCCTACTCTATAAAGAAGTTAGCAATAGTATCAATCCTATATTTATATATTTTTTTTGCACATTGTAATTGTGTACAAGTGGCATAAAGCTAAACTTGCACCTTTGACTATTAGTGCCTTTGTAATTTTACTAAAGTAAAGTGCAGAACTTACTAGGACTTATACAGCTTGGTGGTGCTACTACTGTTATCTCACAGATGTGATGCTTCTTCCACTCTGATAACGAGTGAGTAGGCGTAATAATTACAATTCCAGGAGAGATGAATAATCCAGTCGCTCAGACTTGTAGGCCACATGCCATAAATCCCCCTGCCTGCCCATCTCTCTCGGCCAGCAGCTCACACTCGGCTGCTGAGAGCTCTGTGAACTCAGGTCTTGATGAAAAAACAACAACAAAACAAACAAAAATTTAAAAAAAAAACAAACAAAAAAAACGCTTGAATCCCACAGACCTATTATGCGATGCAGGCAGATTCCATGTTGTCTCAGGCTACACTTGGCGGAGCAGCATCAGCGACAACTTAGTAAAACAGAAAAGAAGGCTCTGACTTGGGGCTGAAGGTTTCACAACATTTAGACCCGAGTTCATCTTTTTTTGTACTTGTTGATCACAGATGTTCTTTCAGATTTCCTCTTCAGGCTATCTCCATTATGGAGCACTGCATTGAACTAGGACCCATCGAAGCAGGTTAGATCATTTGCAAGTTAGGAAAATTAAGTGAACCAAAAAATAAATAAATAAAACTGCAGGGCTGTCAGAATTACTACAGTTATTCTACTCAAAGTTCTCAATAATGACATTTCATATTATGTAACTGTTTGTGTGCAGAAAGGAAGCCATTTTATAAGTGCATACTCCACAACCTAGATCTTTTCCACCTGCAAAACTTTGCTGTTCTTTCAGGTGAAACAGTCTAAATATGGGAGGTCGGACTGCACCACATTTTCGTGGAAAAGGTTTTAAAAAGAGCAATTGCCATAATAATCTCTTAATTCATTTACTAGTTAATCTAATAAACGACTTGTTCTCGCTAAGTATTACTTATTATAGAAAAAACACTAATAGGCCGATAAACGGGGCACGCTACACCTGTTGAGCAGCCATCCTGCAAATCTCAATCTCAAATCTTCACTCTTTTCATAGGTTAAAAAAAATCATTAGAAAAATAAAAAATTTGTATTTGGATGGCAAAGTAATGCTAAGCGTACGCCCATGGTATATTTTTACATTTAAGCTTAAACAAAATTAACATGAAACTCTTAAAATGTACTGCCATTTCATGTTAAATAGAAAAACAAGCACTTACCAATAAATCAGCCTATTTTGTTAATTACTCTCCAGGCGTATTGTCACGGTGTGGAAGCCCGTGGAGCAGCTTAGTTTCGCTGGGTGGATGAGTTAGTGAGATGGCCGGACAAGCAGCATGTTCCTCCGCTGTTTTGAGGTCAGAAGCAGGCACGAAGGTGAACTAGAGCGGCCGCCGTGTGACTTTCCACGACTTTCCACTTCACTGTTTCTTCCTCTCAGCTGCCGCCGCCTCTTTATTGCAGCGCACAGTCCCTCCTGGCACGTCCCACAGCCAGCCCAACAGCACAAAGTCAACGCTGCTGCTGCATGATGCTGTGGTGTCAGGAAGGAAAAGGTCATATGTGGAGGCGTTCCAGTTGTAGCACTACTACTCTGTATAAAAGTACAATTCTACACAATTCAGGCCTTTAATCATTAGCCATCGTGCCATGCTGTTTGTATTCATATGCAATTTGTGTCTTGCTTCCTACAAGTCTCAGTTTTATCCAGCTGCTGTAATATGTAAATTTCCCCGGTGAAGGTTCGGTAAAGCGAGCTTTTCGTATCTTATCGTATCTTATCTTACTATCGACGTCTGGGTACATATGTGGCAGTGCTGGGCACATAGAATGAGCTTCTAAAATAATTTTAAAAAGAGGGGGAAAAAGCTCAGTGTTTGTCTCTGTACAGGCTTTGCACGCTTCCAAATGAGCTTTTCTGACGACAGTCAGCTCCAGTCAGATGACGGTTTGGGATGTAAAGTCTTCCTATTTGCCCAGCAGCCTACGTATTTAAGGATTTGGGAAAGCGTGCGCTGCCCATGCGCAAGTGCAACAAGTACTTTCTCAACACCTCTACACGGTAATCATATTTAGGAATAACCAGGGAATTAATTACTCACCTGTATCATGAGCTCCTATACGGCAAGCAACAGCGTATAGGTCTAAATGTGAATGTGAATCTTTGAAGACTTGTTTCTTCAAAAATGACGATGCAAAAAAAGCACTGATAAATCGATCAAGAGATGTGGTACTTACCATATCTACATTAAAATATAATGATAATAGTAACGGGGAAATTACATGCCATAACCGTTTTAATTAAAAACTGTAATAGTCCTCCTGTAATTGCTTTGTGCGTTTGTAGAAAGTGAGAATCAGAAAAAAAAAAAGAAAATTTTAAAAAGGAGCGGCGGGGGGGGGGACATATGACAAGAACGTACTGTATTAGTGAATCTGGTTTTGACTTGTAAATATCTCTATAGTGTTGATCTAACACCTTTCAATTGCACAGCAATAACAGGCTGAAAATCTGCTCCATTTCAATAGCTTTATCAGCCAGCCAAAGTGGATCTGTATTCTTGTAGAAATTGATAGAAATGTGTGTGTTGCAGTGTGGGGTGTGGATAAATACTACATAAGGGTAGTGAGTGTGTACACCCTGCAATCAACATATCAAATTTGCCAATGGATTAAATCAGCTACCAAAGCTGAAAAATAGCTTTTTCCACTCTAATCTATCTATCTATCTATCTATCTATCTATCTATCTATCTATCTATCTATCTATCTATCTATCTATCTATCTATCTATCTATCTATCTATCTATCTATCTATCTATCTATCTATCTATCAGCAAGCACTGACTGAAAGCTGATTTACCTGAATAAACCTCTGACAAGTAGGTACAATCCAGCTATCTGAACTCTGCTTCAATGCGTGGGATACAACTAAAGGAAATCTGACCCTTTGTAGAAAGGAGTTAATGCCAAAAATAAAATCCTCATATTTTCAGATTTTTTTGCAGATTTACATGAAAATATGTCTGACTGAGAGGAGATCTCAATGCTCAGGTTAGGGACCCAATGCATTAAATGCAAAATATAATGGCCTCATGTTAATATGGTGTAATAACAGTTTGAAACTATTAGCACTCAACAGTAACCAAGGAGGAAAACCTTCAGTGAAGAAAATCTGCCATCTGGTGGAGAAAACCTTTTGAATAAACATACTTATTTTTGATTTTTGACAATCACTGTCTGTGTTATTTTATTGTAAACCAAAGTTGGAATGTGAGTTTAAGTGATGATGGAAGGACACTGGTATAACATACCTGGCAACAGCATAAAACGGATTACCTTGGCTTTGTGTCCCTGACTGACATTTTATGAGAAATCTGGATTTTATCATATTACATTGCAGTGCTGTGTTTATGATTGGAACCACAAGGATAAAATTGCTTTAATTGGTTCCCCATTAGCTTCTCTATAGCAACAGTAGCTACTCTTCCTGGGGGTATTGTTCTTTATGCATGGTTCTGTATCCAAGTGCATGTATGTGTAATCCTAAATGCCTCCGGTTGTTAGAAACCCATGCCCATACTAGAGTCTATAATTCATTAGGTTTTTAAAATGAGGTGATCCAATTTATATGTACATATACACTAGGGTGATGACTTTTTTACAACCTCATATCCCTGTATCATAATTTGATGAACTTTTATTAAAGGTTAGATAAAATCTTACTTTTAAGGTGATTTGATAAAAAAAAACCTCACGCACAAAATGATTTTAAAAATTTTAATTGTCAGCTTTTTGGCCAGAATTTGAAGTCAGTGGAAGCAAAGTAAAAATTGAACACAAGTTTTAAGGCATTGAATCATTTACTTTTCTATGGTTGGTGCATTTGGTACTGTTTGTGAATGCTTCTTTGGGCTTAACGAATTTAGTCCCATTGATAGTAATAGTGATTTTTTCAAAGTGGTTTGTGCGTGACCTTTTTCAATATTTCAACAGAATAAATGTCATTTTAATCATTAATAGGCAAAAGTTCATTCATTAGTGCTACAGGAAATGATTTTTGAGAAAAAAAAGTCAAAAAGTCATCACCCTAATATACACACACGCATGCACGCACAAACACACATATAGATATAGATATATACATCCCCGAGATAGACGAAAATCCGCAAAGTAGCAACCATATTGTAACCCTTAAATATTGCTCGACTCATCCATCTCTGCGGTTGTGGTTCAGGCAGGTTACAATTATTTTGTGTTTTTATGGTCATATCTTTTCCTGTCTTCCATGCTATCCCCAGCACACAGGACAGTTTTCTGCAGGTTTTATTCACCGCTCAGCACAACAATCACAGACCACATTCTTACCGACTCTCCCGCGGTACCACAATTAAATCATCTGTACCAAAATAATAAGAATGCCAGCAGCATGGCAAAATGAGCAAACACAGAACAATAAAATATCTGACCAAATAATCCACGAAATAAGATCCAAGGCACAACATAAATAAACATCACAATAATAAACAAAACAAAGTAAATGCAAATGAACACAATCATACACAAATACAATGCTACAATATTAATTTTATTATTACTTCGCCAAGGAATGTAGGTTTCTTCCACCATATAACGCAAGTTATGTGATGATTGGCATATGTTTGTCTGTGAATCTGTCTGTCCTTATGCAACATTACTCAAAAAGGGACCAATAGATTTGGATGCAGTTTTCAGGGAAAGTCAGAAATGACAGAAGGATCAAGTGATTCGATTTTGGCAGTGATACGTCTTATTGTCTGGATCCATGGATATGTTAAGGATTTCACTCTGTGACCATGATAACAAGTGAACACTATCAGTTGCCTGCTGACGATCACATGATTGCGATCCTACTACAAGTCCACCGTTGTCGACTTATTGGAAATGACGCAAGGAACAACTGATTAAATTGTGGGGGTGTTTCCAAGTCCCATCAATTCCCCCTGCCCGATACATATTTAGGTCAGGCAATTCGGTATCTGTACATAACATTCATATGCATAACACATGCCTTTTTCATATAAGGTCAGGGAATGAATAGTCTTGGCGGAGTACTGCACTCTCCGAGTGCTTTTCGTGTTGATATATATTTGAAGGCTTCATAAACCCTTTCCACACACTGCACATCACCGCAGAGCAACACTATGCGCAGCTATCAGACATCTATGTGAAATGGACAAGGTGAGATGCTGAATGCTGCTATACATGGGAGACAAGGGAGATTGATGCTACAGTCAATGAGCCAATCAGAGCCCAGCGCTGTAGGGTTGCATTTTGCATTTTATTTCTATCAAATATTCATTTAATATCTTAATTATTACTTTTTTTATATATTGTTTTTATCCATCCATCCATCCATTATCTATACACCGCTTAATCCTCACTAGGGTCACGGGGGGGCTGGAGCCTATCCCAGCTGACTCGGGCGAAGGCAGGGGACACCCTAGACAGGTCGCCAGTCTGTCGCAGGGCTACATACAAAGACAAACAATCACTCTCACATTCACACCTACGGGCAATTTAGAATGACCAATTAACCTCAGCATATTTTTGGACTGTGGGAGGAAGCCGGAGTACCCGGAGAAAACCCACGTATGCACAGGGAGAACATGCAAACTCCATGCAGAAAGATCCCGGGAAAGCCGGGACGCGAACCAGGGACCTTCTCGCTGCAAGGCGAAAGCGCTAGCCACTACGCCACTGTGCAGCCCATATTGTTTTTATATTGGTTTTAATTTTTTAGGCTAGAAAATGCTTATTTTACTGCAAAAATAATTAAAATAATGTAGCAATTGCAGAGCCGGTAGCATTGACTGAACTGTTGTGCTGCAATACATCATGGGAGTTCGGTGTACAAGGGGTTTAAATGTCATTATTGTGGTTATTGTTAGTGTTACACTGTTATTAGTGTTTGTGTTTTATTGCGTTTTTGTGTTTTACTCAGCCTAGTTAGTTTGGTTAAGTGTTATGTTGTCAGGACCGTGAGTGTGAAGTGTAGCGTGTTTGATGACTTCCTGCCACATTTTTGACATTACTGATGTCTTTGTGTTAAAACAAAAGCATCTTGCAGTTTCAGAGTGCAAAAAAGGCAGATAACCATTCTCTAGCATCATTGTTCAACGCAGCTCGCCACAATAATAAATACAGAAAAATATCTACATCCCGAAGTTCCACGATCTACAGAAAAATCCGCGACACGGTGAGACCATGAAAAGTGAACTGCGATATGGCGAGGGACCACTGTATTCCACTTTCTTTCAATCCACTGTGAAGAATTGCAAAATGGAAGACCTAGCAAAGATTCTCGATGAGGATGCAAAGTCATTCACTGAGCGAACTGCCATGGCTGTTGCGGCACCAAGCTGTGAATGCTGTTCTGATGAGCTACACTGTGCTTGAAGAATACTGCAAGAGAGAATCCAGTGAGATCCAGTGGCAAACTACTGCTATAAAACGGTGAGTGGTTCAAAGTTCAAGGTTACTTTGGGGGACCTCTCTTGACGCACTGAGCCCTTTTCTCATTGCCTACGTATTTTATATATCCATCCATCCATTATCTATACACCGCTTAATCCTCACTAGGGTCGCGGGGGGGGCTGGAAGCCTATCCCAGCTGACTCAGGCGAAGGCAGGGGACACCCTAGACAGGTCGCCAGTCTGTCGCAGGGCCACACATAGGGACACACAAGCACTCACACATTCACACCTACGGGCAATTTAGAATGATCAATTAACCTTAGCATGTTTTTGGACTGTGGGAGGAAGCCGGAGTACCCGGAGAAAACCCACGCATGCACAGGGAGAACATGCAAACTCCATGCAGAAAGGTCCCAGGTCCGAGCTGGGACGTGAACCAGGGACCTTCTCGCTGCAAGGCGAAAGCGCTAACCACTACGCCGCTGTGCAGCCCATTTTATATATATATATATATATATATATATATATATATATATATATACCATTATTGCTCAGCAGCACACCCAAAATATCTCCCAGAGCAGTGAGAGTCATTCATCCATCCATCCATTATCTATACACCGCTTAATCCTCACTAGGGTCGCGGGGGGGGCTGGAGCCTATCCCAGCTGACTCGGGCGAAGGCAGGGGACACCCTAGACAGGTCACCAGTCTGTCGCAGGGCTACATACAAAGACAAACAATCACTCTCACATTCACACCTACGGGCAATTGAGAATCATCAATTAACCTCAGCATATTTTTGGACTGTGGGAGGAAGCCGGAGTACCCAGAGAAAATCCACGCATGCACAGGGAGAACATGCAAACTCCATGCAGAAAGATCCCGGGTCCGAGCTGGGACGTGAACCAGGGACCTTCTCGCTGCAAGGCGAAAGTGCTAACCACTACGCTACTGTGCAGCCCCGAGAGTCATTCAATTGAATTGAATTCAATTTCATTTATTTAGCGCCAATTACAATTCAAATTGTCTCTTTACGCTTTACAAAACCCATACGCCTGAACCCCCAGAGCAAGCCGTAAGGTAACAGCTGAAAGAAAATATTTTAACAGGAAGAAACCTTGAGCAGAACCCAGCTCATATGGGGGGACCCATCTGCCGCTGGCCGGTGGGTTGAGAAGGAGAGAAGAGGTAAAGGGGGTGGGGGACAGGGAGGGAGAGGGATGGGAGAAGAGAGGGGTTTGGAACAAGGAACACATAACACACAATTGGACACATGCATGATAAGATAGATCAAGCATACAAAATACAAGCTAACATTGAAACTGAGTCATAAGTTTACTGTTATGGTGTAAGGATCTGGCATTAAATATACCACATATATAGCTTGTAACTAATATGCAAACAGTGTGTAGATGAGCATAGCAACAATGGTAAGGGTGAGGCAGAGTAGATTGGTGGAAATGGGCAGCTGGAAGTAGTAGGCTGGAGAAAGGTCAGCAACAGCATCCCACAGTGGATATGATGGAGACTAGGCCAGTTGGTGAGACAGCAACCACAGATCAGAAGCATCCAGCTCTGGGACCAGGGACACTCGGAAAAGGACACAGAGAGAAACAGAGTGAATGCAATGCAATAAAGGTAAATAAGGTACATGCAATGTACCTTAATGAGAGAAGGGCTCAGGTCCCGAAGCAGCCTAAGCCTACAGCCTCGGCAGTGGGCCAAATCACTTCTATTAAAAGTAATCAGGAAAACGGAAATTACTGCTATAATTTCATTTAAAAAAAAAATAAATAAAAAAAAATAAGCCATGTAACTTTCTATGATCTCAGGCTTTGGACAGGTGTGATACTGGTGTGGCCACAGTGCGCATATCTGATGTTCCTTACAGTGGTCAAAAGAATTCTCAGGGAGTTTGTGTGTATGCTCAGACGCATGTCGCAATGACGCAAAATTAGAGGGAACATTGCTTTCAACTACTGGCCAGAAGAGTGCGCATCAAATCAGGCTTAAAATGTCTCTGCGTCATATTTATGTGGCGTCATTTGTTCTGATGGTTGTCCACTTTGAAGATGTCTGAAATGTGAAACTGTTGTACTTCACATCAGCCTCAAGCCTTGCCTGTAGGGCAGCACACAGGTAGGCCAGCTCCTGGCTACGGAAGAATGGAGGCCGCACTACCCACCTACACACCCCATCAATGCTGCCATCTTCCTTATCTGACATCATGTCACTGGTGATGTCCCTACATAACTCCATTTCATCTGGAGTCCATACTGTCTTACTTGCATTTGGCAACTATGAAGTGAGCTGGTACAGGAAATCAATACTACTCAATCAATACATTTACTAATGTAACAGAAAAATAGTATCATAGAGCCCAGCAATAGTTTCTAACCACATCTTATATAAAACATACAATGCAGTGAATCAAACTAATATATCTTACTCTCTTCCTTCTCTGCAGACTCCGGGCAGAAGACTTCATGGCTCCCGCCTGATCTGCCATGCCATGTTGGCTGTAATGGAAGTTCCTTCCTAGCGTTTCTAAATGTTTTAAGGGTAGCTGTAAACAGTTAAATGAAAACATTATTAGAAGGACGTCAGTCTCCACAAATTCCAAATCTGGACTTGCAGCCCAAGTTTTAACTAAATATGTTGTGACTGCCTCATCATGAGGCGAGCCCAATCTGTGAAAATAAATCAAGAATCAAGAATCTTTATTGTCATTGTGTTTCCACACAGCGAAATTACAATTGGTGACTCCCAGCTATACATAAAAAATACAAAAAGGTACACTATGTACAAATAAAATTAAAAAAAAACTTAAAAGATATAAATATGTAAACAGTCTTAGTGCACATGAGCAGTAGGATGAGTGTAAAGTGCAGTCCAGTGCAAGACTCAGTTCTTTATTGCACATAGTGAGTCTGTTGTGTGTGTGGGGGGGAAATGGATTGGACAGCTCTTGGCTAAAAACTGTTTTTGAGTCTGGAGGTCGGAGTTTTTATGTTTTTATACTGTTTCCCCGAGGGAAGCAGAATAAACCGTCCATTTTCCGGGTGGCTTGGGTCGGCGGCGGTACGTCGGGCCTTCCTCTGGACCCGGCCAGTGTATATTGAGTCCAGGTCTGGAAGAGGACTTCCCACAATCCCCTGTGCTGTTTTCACCACCCGGGATAAGTTCTTTCTATCCTGAGCTTTGCAGCTGCTGTACCACACTGTTGCACCAAGACAGAGGATGCTTTCTATTGTGGCCTTGTAGAAATTTGCCAGAAGATGAGGGGAGAGACCAGCACGTTTCAACTTCCTAAGGAAGAAGAGCCTTTGTTGAGCCTTCTTCACTAGGTGAGCTATGTTCAGAGACCAGGTCAGGTCAGATGTAATGTGGATGCCCAGGAACTTGATGACTCCACTGCTTCCCCTTTGATGAGGAGAGGAGCGTGCTCTGTCCTCTTGGACCTCCTGTAGTCCACAATGACCTCCTTGGTCTTGTTGGTGTTCAGAACAAAGTTGTTATCTGAACACCACTTAATAAGGTGCTGGATCTCCTCTTTGTAGTGGGTCTCATCATTGTCTGATATGAGACCCACTACGGTGGTGTCGTTGGCAAACTTCACGACCGTGTTTGTGGAGTGGATGGCAGTGCAGTCGCTGGTGAGTAGTGTGAAGAGGGCAGGGCTGAGCACGCAACCCTGTGGTGTTCCTGTGCTCAGGGACCAGTGTGGAGGATGTACTGTCTCCCATTCTCACCTTCTGAGGCCTGTTGGTGAGGAAGTCCCTGATCCAGTGACACAGTGATATGGACCGTCCCAGGTTATGGAGCTTCAGTGTCAGTTTGTCCGGGCACACCGTATTGAAAGCTGAACTTAAGTCCACAAATAGCATCCTCATATAGGTGTTAGAAAGCTGCAGGTGGGTCAGGGCTGTGTGAAGTGCCATGAAGACTGCATCCTCTGTTGATCTGTTCTCCCTGTAGGCAAACTGATATTTATCCAGACCAGCAGGGATGACGTCCTTGATGTGCTTTAGGACGATCCTCTCAAAGCATTTCATAATCACCGGAGTCACAGCAACAGGGCGGTAATCGTTCAGGCAGGTGACTGCTGATAGTTTTGGGCACAGGCACACAATGATGGAGGTTTTGAGGCTAACAGGACTGTGGCAAGCTGCAGGGACAGGTTGAAAATGTCCAGAAAACTCCTGCCAGTTGGTCGGCACATGCTTTCAGAGTGCGACCCGACACCCTATCTGGTCCTTCAGCTTTGTTGGTATTGATTCTCTTCATGGAAGAGCTCACTTGGTGCAGCTGCAGGACCAGAGACTGATGTTGTTCCTCCAGTCGGGGTAGATGAACACTCTCTCTGCTGCCAGGTGTGTCAAAATGAGCACGGAATATGTTCAGGGTGTCGGGGAGAGTGGAATCATGGCTAACCAGCTGATCACTGCGCTTATAGTCTGTTATGGTCCTAATGCCTCTCCACATACTTTGTACCTGCATTTTGCCAGCTGAATGCCCTTCATCAGTTCTTTCTGGGCCCTGCTGTAGGTCAGCTTGTCACCTGACCTGTAGGCAGCACTGTGATGCTGAGTAGGGGCTTCACTGTGCTATCCATCCATGGTTTTTGGTTTGGGAAAACCTTGATGGTCTTTGTGGGCAGGACAGCATCAGTACAGAACTTCAGATATGACAGAACCGATGATGTGTATCCATCTAGATCTGTGCCCTCCTTGAACACTGCCCAGTCAGTGCACTCAAAGCAGTCCTGTAATGCTGAGGATGCCTCATCAGTCCTTACCTGTATGGTTCTAGTGCTCGGTCTCTCCCTGCAGATCAGAGGTTTATAGGCTGGGATCAGATTCACAGAGATGTGATCTGACATGCCCAGGTGTGGGGCTGCAACAGCCTTGTATGCCCCAGGTGTGAAGGAAAAATTAGTCACAGTGTAGAGTCGGCACTTGTCCGCTGCTGAAAAGAGACAGCGTAGAGTACACGGTTTGGGTAATATACCTGGGTCGCCTCTTAAAGGAGGGTGACTCGACCTTACGGGACAGCCTGTGAGTCCTTCCACCTTTGAGAACGAGGTTCTGGGCAAATTTAAGTGTTTGTCTGTGGAAGGCGAGACGAGTGTCCAGCCTTTGGTTCGGCAGGGTTTAAGACTCTGGGAAATTTTGTCCCTGAGCTAGGTTATGCGCAAACCTATTGATTCAATATGTTGAATTTGGTACCCAGATCCACCAGACTGAAATCCCACATTAAATTTGAGGAAACTCCTATTGAATTCTGGCACGAAATTTCCTATAAATTGTGTAAAAACAATTTTGAACTTCATCTAACAGATCAGACTGAAATTTTCCCTGATCATAATTGAAAATTGACACACATAAGAGTTCAGATGCAGTTGAGAGTGATGGCTATGCGCGTGCTGTTTGTCGTCATTGCGGCTGTGTTTTGTTTCTGTGTGTGCTTGAATGCCTGTTGTTGAGTGAAAGAAATTAACCATGGGTTGTCATCAGTCCAAATCAGGCGAGACTCATTGTTCAAATGTGAAATCAGTTAATAATTCTCATAAAGCACAATCTGAATCTAACTCTGATGCATCCACAGCTAAACTTAACTCTGATGCATCTACACTGGTCAGTGCAGCAGGAATTCAGTCATTAGCCAGAGCTAAGAACACAGATGAAAAACTTAAAATCATTGCTCTTCTTCAGGAAGAATTGACTAAGATACAGAATAAAGAAGTTGAAGCTGGACTTAACACAGAACCCGACTCAGGATCAGGCTCAGTTTCAGGAAATGGTGATGTAGAGAAAGGACAGAGTAATGATGAGTTGACGAAAAAGGATAAACAGCCTGGGCATTCTTCACCTATTTTTCTTCAAAATTATAAGACATAGGAGTCAGAGCATTCTGAAACTAATCCAGCTTTCCCTAAATGCATGGTCGTTAACACAGCTGTGTGTCAGCCTTGGAGCTCAGCAGAGGCCAGAGATATAGTGTTTAGAGTAATCTAAGCAAGTGTTGGGTATATCAGCATATGCCTAATTCCATGTGTTCTGCCATGTTTACATCAATAATTTCTTCTCTAGCAGAGTATAAAGCAGGTAAATTGGAATGGTTTAAAGGATGGAGAGAGGTACAGCAGACTGCTTCTCCTCTGACTTTCCTATAAACATTACTGAATTTACTAAATACTAGCAAATGACAAAATAGGTTGCATAAGATGTTAACAAACATCTCCTTGTCTAGATTAATTCATGCAAATTACAGAGAATCCAATCAGTGAAACTCTACAATGACTTCGCTATGAAGTGTAGAATGTTACTACCATTAGATGAAACCAATTGTACAAGGTCTTATATTGAGCATCCTTTGAATGCAATAGTGGTGGGGCAGCCTTGGTTGGAGACACACACCGTAAAAAAAACTGTGTAAATATTAATAATTGTTAAGTTGGAGTTTGAAATAATGAACCCTCATTAGGAAATTGCAATCAGTACCTGACACCTATTTAGGTTGAAGAACTATCAAGAATTATCAAATATGTCCCTAGGTTTTAAATTAGTAATATTAAAAATAATGATTTTATTTATATAGCACCCTTACGAACAGTGTTCAAGTAAGTGCTTTGAGAATTAAAAGATGTAAACATAGATAATCCTGCAAGTTATAGGAGAGAATTAAGAACTGTAAGCTACAATAAATAGTAAAATGAAAATAAATTAAAATCGATAATTACCTAGATTGGCTCATAAAATCTAACAAGGGAGGTGGGTAACTTGAGAAGTAAATTAGTGTTGAGGGTTAGGGTTGTTTGGGTAGTAGTGATGATTAAATATTCCTATTTATTTTTATTGTATTTATATGTGTGTGTATATATATATATATATATATATATATATAATATATATATATATATATAAAAATATATGCGTGTGTGTGTGTATATATGTATATGTATATGTATATATATATATATATATATATATATATATATATATATATATATCCATCCATTATCTATACACCGCTTAATCCTCACTAGGGTCGCGGGGGGGGGGCTGGAGCCTATCCCAGCTGACTCGGGCGAAGGCAGGGGACACCCTAGACAGGTCGCCAGTCTGTCGCAGGGCTACATACAAGGACACACAATCACTCTCGCATTCACACCTACGGGCAATTTAGAATAATCAATTAACCTCAGCATGTTTTTGGACTGTGGGAGGAAGCCGGAGTACCCGGAGAAAACCCACGCATGCACAGGGAGAATATGCAAACTCCATGCAGAAAGATCCCGGGAAAGCCGGGACGCGAACCAGGGACCTTCTCGCTGCAAGGCGAAAGCGCTAACCACTACGCCACTGTACAGCCCATATATATATATATATATATATATATATATATATATATATATATATATATATATATATATATATATATATATATATATATATATATACATATATATATATATATACATATACATATATATATATATATATATATACATATATATATATATATATATATATATATATATATATATATATATATATATATATATATATATTGGTATTATAATTTGTTATTTTCCTACAGAGTGGCATGTTGATGGGTTGTGGTCAATGGATGTCGAGATGGACAATCGAGGGAAACAGAGAGAGGGGAAGAATGGAAAGAAAAGAAAGAAAAAGAAGAAAAAAGGGGAAGAGAAAAAAAGTAAATACGGGACAATGCATAGGGGCTTTGGACTCTTTTGGAGTCACTGGACTTTTTTCAGGCCTGGACACATGCCTTGGACTAATGAATATTGCCACTAGACAAGGACTTGTTTACAGACAATGGTGGGATGGCCGGAGGGTGGATGGGTGAGTGGGGGGAGGATGGGAGGAGGCAGGGGTGTCACTGATGGTGATTATGTTTTGTATAACAATTTAAAAGACAATACTAATAAAATATAAATATAAAAAAAAATTAGTGTTGAGGGTAAAAAATTAAAAGTGATAAAAGTTAGAGAATTAAAGATTTGAAGAATTATCACACCAAAGAAATACATAATTAAAATTAAAATAGAATAAAACTAAGCGAAATAAGAGAAGATATTAATAAAACAAGAAAGAACATCTGAAATAATCAGGACATATTACAGTTTGAAACACTAAAATTAAATACAAATAAAAATACATTTTATATAAAAGAAAGTGTGTAAAATTGGATGGAACTTGTCCTTCTCCTGGACGATCAGGGAGGAACTTGCAAAGTAATAGTTCAAGGTTGAAAGAATTACACAGATTTGACTTTAGAAATTCTTAAGGATTGTTTGAACTTTTAGCGCAGGCCTGAATTTCAATCAGATTTCTAAAAATAAGATTAGTGTTAATGGTTTGCTTACTACTTGCAGTGAAATTTAATATTAATATGATAAAATGTGTGCTGAAGCGTGTAACAAATACTGCTGTTGTTCAAGTGATTAAATTAGTGATAGATAAATAGTGGGTAATATAGAATTGGATGAGTGGGTTCACATGGGTTTACTGTGATTTATGAATTTTTACTAGATGTGTTGCTGTATACTGATTTACACATTGCATAATTGTGCTCATTTGAGTTGCGCTGATCTGAGAAATAGGAGGGTCTCAAACATCGTTCCCACTATGTGAATGGAATGAATAAAAGATGATTTAGACCAGATCAGTTAGAGGGATGCAACTGCTTACTCACACACACACACAACATATACATATACATACAAACACCACACACATCTCATACATAATTTTGTCACATCTAGACTGCATTTATGAGTTGTTTTTTTTTTTAATCTTAATCACCAATTGTGCCTTATAATAAGTTTTATATTGTGTTTTATGTTTTTGACAATCATGAATAACATGACAGTAACTGTGTTGCCTGAATACCAACTGAAACTCTTAGGGAGACAGGCTATTGAGCTGTTATGCAGATCTCTAGGATCGCTGCCCCATGAATTTGGTTTAGTCAAACTATTTCCAACCTTATAGCGGGGTGGTAGGGAATTTTTGTCCCACTGGGTTTTCGTTCCTACCTGCATAAACCTTTGAGGCTCACAGTCTGTTAGTTGGGTTATAACATCTAATCTGAGATTGAATTTATTATTAATTGAATTTAAATAATGTACTGGAGAATGTGATCAATTATATTGTGATTGTATTTTGATAAGAAATGAATGTTTTCAAATGTTACAGGATCAGTTTTCTGGAGCTCTCTGACCTAGGTTTTTCAAATGGTAATTTTCCCTTTAGCTTAAAATTTAGGTTTGATCTTACAATTAAAAAGGAGGGATTTGTGAAGGAAAAATTGCTCACTTTCAAGTGTAGTTCTTTGCCGCTTAGCCGGCCCCAGTTCTCTTTGTGTATTCTTGTGTTAGCTTAGTGCTAGTTGTTCTGCTAAGCCTCGTAGCCTCTCCATTTTAGTGGAGCCTTGAGATTCTTGTATATTTCTACGTAGAGTAGATTCTGTCTTGTATTTTCTAGTTGTTGTTAGTATATTGTACTCCTGCCTAGGTAATACCTATCGTGGGTTCCAACTCTTTGTACCTTAGATAAACTGTTGTAGTTGCTTCGTTCACCGCCTGTCAGTAGGGGTCTGCTTTCCGTGACCTCACCTAATCTTCCGTAGGTCTTCCAGTAGTATTTCCCGAAGTCATCTTTGTAGTTCATGTCTTTGTACACTATAGTGCCAGAAGTATTCGCTCACCCATCCAAATAATCAGAATCAGGTGTTCTAATCACTTCCAGGGCCACAGGTGTATAAAATCAAGCACCGAGGCATGCAGACTGCTTTTACAAACATTTGTGAAAGAATGGCTTGCTCTCAGGAGCTCAGTGAATTCCAGCATGGAAGTGTGATAGGATGCCACCTGTTCAACATATCCAGTCGTGAAATTTCCTCGCTCCTAAATATTCCACAGTCAACTGTCAGCTGTATTATAAGAAAGTGGAAGTGTGTGGGAACAACAGCAACTCAGCCACCAAGTGGTAGGCTACGTAAACTGACAGAGCAGGGTCAGCGGATGCTGAGGCGCATAGTGCCAAGAGGTGGCCAACTTTCTGCAGAGTCAATCGCTACAGACCTTCAAACTTCATGTGGTCTTCAGATTAGCTCAAGAACAGTGCTTCAGCAGAGAGCTTGATGGAATGGGTTTCCATGGCCGAGCAGCTGCATCCAAGCCATACATCACCAAGTGCAATGCAAACTGTCGGATGCAGTGGTGTAAAGCACACCGCCACTGGACTCTAGAGCAGTGGAGACGCCTTCTCTGGAGTGACGAATCGCGCTTCTCCATCTGGCAATCTGATGGACGAGTCTGGGTTTGGCGTTTGCCAGGAGAACCATACTTGTCGGACTGCATTGTGCCAAGTGTAAAGTTTGGTGGAGGGGGGATTATGGTGTGGGGTTGTTTTTCAGGAGCTGGGCTTGGCCCCTTAGTTCCAGTGAAAGGAGCTCTGAATGCTTCAGCATACCAAGAGATTTTGGACAATTCCACGCTCCCAACTTTGTGGGAACAGTTTGGAGTTGGCCCCTTCCTCTTCCAACATGACTGTGTACCAGTGCACAAAGCAAGGTCCATAAAGACATGGATGACAGAGTCTGGTGTGGATGAACCTGACTGGCCTGCACAGAGTCCTGACCTCAACCCGATAGAACACCTTTGGGATGAATTAGAGCGAGACTGAGAGCCAGGCCTTTTGGTCCAACATCAGTGTGTGACCTCACAAATGCACTTCTGGAAGAATGGTCAAAAATTCCCATAAACACACTCCTAAACCTTGTGGACAGCCTTCAGTTTTTTCGCTACCTGTCTCACTCATACCAATTTCCAGCAGTGCCAAGATGGCTGCCTTTGTGGCTTCACATAATTCTTTAGTTTTAGGCGTTATGTGAGAGCAGACAGCTTCTGAGTTGTGCTACAGCTTGAATGTCAGCACGAAACCACTCCAGGCCTTTGCATGTGCAGTGCTGCTGATGACATGAAATGTCCTCTTATATACCTTGGGAATATAATTAAGCTTAAGCATGTCAAATAGGACATAAAGTATTACGGAATCAGCTGCATTTTTTGTCGTGTTCATCAGGTAATGAACCTTTAGTGGTACCAGGCATTAAAATGAAAAAGAAATTAAAGAAAACAAGTAATTTTTTCCATGACTGTATATATACAGTATAGACACTGTATTTTGCCATAGATGGCACAATTGATGAATTTACTCATGACCTGTGATGGGGCCTCCTGTGTAAACAAGTAGCACCCATTAAGGCCCAGTGTTGCATTTTTGAACCATTGAAAGCAATCCCTAAAAATTACATTTATTATACTTCTAAAAAAAATTATTTGAGTTGTCTATCTCTAAACATGTTTAGGATGAAGAAAAAATACTACAGGTCAAATACCTACTAGGAAAATTGTTGAAATTGTTCCTAAAGAGAGAGCTTGGGGGTCAGTGGAAGACATGTTGTTTGAACTTGGAATGTGGTATGTTTCACTGTATTAATATTTTCCTGCCAAAAATGTTGCATTTTTGTAGTTCAGAGTGTCAGGTGCTGGGATATGTAGTGTTTGTCTGCATTCAGTCAGAAGTCGGTACAGCTAGACAGCCTTAAAAAAATAGATAGATCTTTATTTGTCATTGCACATTTTCATATACAACGAAATTACATTTGAGCTGCCCTGCCAATGACCGCTCAGGCTGCTGCGCAGTGCTGCGCGCACCTTTTCTTGAGGAAAAAAGAAAAGGACATGTAGGGATCAGGGTAGGGATAGCAGAGGGTAAAAGAAAAAAAAAGGCTCGTTGTACCAAATGAAACCTCCAATGTTGAGAAATTCAATTTGAGAAGGAACCTAAAAAAACAAACCCGCAAACAGGCAAAGCATGACGTTAGACAAGGATAGTTGGGATAAGGATGTGGGTTGGTGGAGCACCGCACAGTTAGCCGGTTCCTGTGCAGCAAATTTCTGCGCACGGATTCCTGGCTCCTGTGTATAGTGAGGAAAGCTTGTGGAGGCGGGGGGGAGGGGGGTAATGGACACGTGTGTGCGAATGTTTAGCTCAGTCCTCAGTTGAGTCATGAGTCCGAATGTGTGTGTGTATGCGTGTAGCCCATCTTCTTCCTTCTCAGACCTCCGGTGTCTCAGTTCGCGATGGTGGAAGCGCGATAACACAGCAAGGTTGCTATGGAGACGTCCTCGGTTGGCCCGGTCCAAAAGTCAACAGAGGGTTCCAGTATCTGTCTGGCCTATGGACTATTTGTAATGTTACCACCTAGGACAGCTCACAGCTGCCCACAGTCATAGCAACAGTGTATACTCAGCCAGTTCATGCGTTAGGGAAAACTGCTTATTACAGGCATATGAAAACAATAAAGATATTATAATTTATGTAAATTTATTCATTTAGATTACATCAAGTTCTGTTTCGAACACAAAGGGCCATTCCAAAATGTACTCTGGATCATTTCTGGAAATGTTCAAGACATTCTTCCCAAACTAAAGCAAGGGATAGGCTGGTAAATGGCTAGCCCTTTTGCTCTACTGGGACACAGTCTGCGAAAACTGGCAACTTGCATGAAATACATTAAGCTGCCACTTTGAGACGTCTATCATACCAAATTGATATATGCATGGGCAGCACAATAAAATGGTATCGGTGGCAATTCGTCCCCCTGAGTGGTACCGACCAACCTATCTGGCTCATGGACTAAAATTCCTCCGTGTCTCTAAGGTTGTTGAAGATCAGGTAGTCAGTCCCATTCTTGATTTTCAAAGTGGCTGAGTACAGCAGAAAAAAACTGAATTCCCCTTTTCCGTACCATGTCCATTGCCTGGGCAAAAGCTTCACGGCTCTTGACTGTGTGGTTGGTGTGCAAATCTCACTCTCTCGCCAACCATGGTAACCGGACCTTTCCTTGCAGCTCGGAGTAAAGCCTGGCGAGTTGTATAACAAAGAGTGTTGAAAATAAGAGTGCAAGGTCTGTCCCTGGCGGGACGTCCCATGTAGATGCGGTGAGCCAGCATTATCTCCGTCTGTTCTGACTGAAGGGACGGGAACCACTAAGGAAGCAGTTGTGTCTAATACTGCAAAGCATTCAAGCCCTCAGCACCCTCTTTAAGACCGATGGCATGGATGTTACACTGACTGCTCCTGTCCTCCATGTCGACTGGCTTAAGTTCAAGGGCCTTTATAGTCATGTAATGCTCAGCAACAGCCTTTGAATTGTCTTTCACAGTCCTCTGAAATGTAGAAACTTTTGCCTTAAGCAAAGTCATACAGCCCAAAAGTGATGCTAGTTCTGCCTGAATAGCATCTTGCTTGCTATCAGTGCTTTTGCTCATCTCATGCAGCTGAGCAAACTGAGCTTCAAAGAATTCATGTTTCTCTATCAGTGAACAGATGACACTATAGGAAATGTGATTGAAAGCTGCTGTTGGAACACTACTCTGATATTCTGAGACTGTAGAGACAGGGGTGGAGTACAGAGTAAAAGTTAATGTATTACACAGAGTTCTGATTTGGGGGCTGCACAGTGGCGTAGTGGTTAGCACTTTCGCCTTGCAGCGAGAAGATCCCTGGTTCGCGTCCCGGCTTTCCCGGGATCTTTCTGCATGGAGTTTGCATGTTCTCCCTGTGCATGCGTGGGTTTTCTCCGGGTACTCCGGCTTCCTCCCACAGTCCAAAAATATGCTGAGGTTGATTGATCATTCTAAATTGCCCGTAGGTGTGAATGTGAGAGTGATTGTTTGTCTCTATATGTAGCCCTGCGACAGACTGGCGACCTGTCTAGGGTGTCCCCTGCCTTCGCCCGAGTCAGCTGGGATAGGCTCCAGCGCCCCCGTGACCCTAATGAGGATTAAGCGGTGTATAGATAATGGATGGGATGGAGTTCTGATTTGTCTCGCTCCCCTTTTTATTGATAAGGAACAATTCATTGATTTAATATGCACTGTTTAGTTCAGCAAATATGGATGTGCGTTTCATTTGTTGGGCTGTTTGGACTTCTTCTTGCAACTAGAGGAGATGGCCCTCTTGCTGTTTGAAAGATTGCAGATAACTTAATGTTTTTGTCAATAACTGTCACTGAAATGCAAATATGTTGGTACACAAAAATGCTTCTTATTTTAATACATGCATATCCTTTATTTATTTTTTTTAAAATTTTTATTATTATCCCTTATTAATCCCACAAGGGGAAATTCAGATTTTCACATATCTCCACAGGGTCAGCCACGGTACAGTGCCCCTGGAGCAGGAAGGGTTAAGGGCCTTGCTCAAGGGCCCAACAGTGGCCGCATCAGGGCTTGAACCTCTGACCTTCTGATCAGTAGTCCAGAGACTTAACCGTTGTGCCACCACTGCCCACTGTAATGCTGAACCAGCAGTACAGTTTTTTGGTGAGTTAGGTGTGTGTTTTGTCAGGTAATCGCTTATTAGCTAGCTGGAAAAGACAAGAAGCGGACAAACATGAGCTACAGGTTTGAAGTTGACTGTTGTTACGTTCCGACAGCTAGGGGATGAGGGAAGCAACATGTACGCAAACAAAGAGGCAGGAAAACGGTTGGTGAGACGTCAGCCACTAAGACGTTTATTTTTAGTCTAGCAAGACAAATCCAACTCAGCACTCAAAAGATCCAACACGGGTCCCTTAGACCCGTGCGAGACAACAGCACACCCCACTCTGGCAGCTGATCTGGCCCACTGGCCATGACGTTCAGGCCGACTCATCTTTAAACCATCCCTGCCGATTGGTAACAAGCCACAGGTGCACATGGCCACTCCCACTGAGCATACCTGGGAACAGGGAAAAGAGAGGAAAAAAAACACAACCTACCTCAGCTACTCAACACAGAATGTAACACCCTCTCCCATAAGAACAAACATCATACACGTGACAGAGCATCAGCCACCACATTGCAAGCACCTTTTTTGTGCTTAATGTTGATGTTGTATTTTTGTGCCAATAGGGCCCAACGCATCAACCGCTGGTTGTGGTTATACATTTGTGCCAGAAAAATGAGGGGATTGTGGTCAGTATAGACCGTCACTGGTGTTGAACTGGAGCCTACGTACACATCGAAATGCTGCAGGGCGAGCAACATGGCTAATGCCTCCTTCTCAATGGTGGAGTAGTTTAACTGGTGACGCTTGAATTTGGTGGAGAAATAACTCACGGGGTGGCACACATCTCCCTCACCCTCCTGCAGCAAAACGGCACCAGCTCCAGTCGCACTGGCATCTACCTCTAGTTTGAAGGGTCGGGAGAAGTTAGGGGCAGCGAGTACAGGAGCACTGCAAAGAAGAGACTTTGCAGCATTGAAAGCATGTTCACAGACAGCATTCCAGTGGAATGGCACTCCAGGGCTACACAACCTGGTCAGGGGGGCAACAACCACAGAGAAATTTTTACAGAAACACCGATAATAACCCGTCATGCCCAGAAACCGTCTCAATTCACGTCTGGTTGTAGGAACTGGGTAGGATAACACCGCTGCAACCTTTGCATCCACAGGACGAACCTGCCCATGTCCCACTTGCTTCCCCAAATAGGTTACTGTTGCCTTTCCAAACTCACATTTCGCAAGGTTGAGGGTTAGCGAAGCATTAGCAAGCCGCTGAAACACAACTTTCAGACTGGAAACATGGCTGTTCCAATTGCTTGAGTACACCACCACATCATCAAGGTACACTTTACAATTTTGTACATCCCCCAACACGATCTGCATCAATCGCTGGAAAGTGGCAGGGGCATTCCTCATACCAAATGCCATCACGGTATATTGCATGAAGTGATCCGGTGTAACAAATGCTGATATCTCAGAGGCCCTGGGAGTTAATGGAACTTGCCAGTAGCCCTTCAGGAGATCTAATTTGGTGATGAAGGTGGCTGGGCCAATGCTGTCGATGCAATCCTCCATGCGAGGCAATGGGAACGAATCAGGGACAGTAACTGCATTAACCTTCCTGAGATCAGTACAAAAACGAGGAGTACCATCCGACTTAGGTGCTAACAAACACGGAGAGCTCCAGGGGCTGCAACTGGGCTTGGCTAAGCCATTGTCAACCAAATACTCGACCTCTTTTTTCATCTTCTCCCGTTTTTCCATAGGACAACGGTATGCATGCTGTTTAATAGGGATAGCAGCTCCAACATCAATGTCATGCTCAATCACATGAGTGCAGGAAGGCACATCACCAAATAAAGTGGGGTGAGAGCAAATCAAACCAACAATGTCACCACGTCGATCATCAGGGAGATATGACAAATGTGCCTCAAGGGTGGACAGAATCTCAGAATTTAACAACCTACCACACTGTTCCCCTGCAGAGGGCTCTACCAAACCATCTGTCAATGCATCTGCATCAACCAGGACAGCAGATGCGGCTGTCTTTGCAGGGCACTCCTGCTGGACATTTTCAGAAGTCTCCCTGGAGCGATATGACTTCAACATATTAATGTGACACAAACGGGTTTTCCTTCTGCGATCCGGTGTTCGGATGACATAGTTTGTGTCTGATATTTTGCTGTCTACCACATACGGACCTGAAAAACGAGCAGAGAGAGAAGAACCGGTCATGGGCAACAAGACCAACACTCGATCACCAGGGTGGAATTGCCTCTTGACCGTCTTTTTATCATATCGTCTCTTCATGCTGCTTTGAGAGGACGAGAGGGCCTGCTTTGCCAATAAAGATGCACACTGCAACCTAGCTTTACATTCTGAGACAAAAGCAAACAGGTTAGATTTAGAGGAACCTGACACAAACTGTTCCTTCAACACTTTCAATGGCCCACGCACATTGTGACCAAACACCAACTCAGCTGGACTGAATCCCAGTGACTCCTGTTTAGCATCACGGATGGCAAAGAGTACGAAAGGCACACCCTCATCCCAGCCCCTCCCTGTGTCATGGCAATACTTCCTCAGCATAGATTTCAATGTCTGATGCCAGCGTTCAAGAGCTCCTTGTGACTCTGGGTGATAAGCAGAAGATGTGGAGTGAGTGACACCAAGTGAGCGCAAAGTCTGCTTGAATGCTTTAGACATGAAGTTGGTTCCCTGATCTGTCTGCACAACCTTAGGCAACCCAAACGTGGTGAAAAATTTCATCAATGCCTTGCTGATAGCGGGTGCAGGGATCTTCCTTAATGGGATGGCTTCAGGAAAACGGGTGGACACACACATGATGGTTAACAGAAACTGGTTACCAGACTTTGTTCTAGGCAACGGACCCACAATCCACAATCACATGGTCAAATGGCTCACCAACAGCAGGAATAGGATGCAGAGGGGCTGGAGGCACCACTTGGTTTGGTTTTCCCACAACCTGACATGTGCTGCAAGTGTTACAGAAATTAGTCACAGCCGACTTCATACCTGGCCAGAAGAAATGTTTCAGGATGCGGTCATAAGTCTTGGTGATTCCTAAATGCCCAGACCACACATGCTCATGCCCTAATTCTAGTACATGCTGTCGACAATTAACCGGTACGAGTTGATACACCACTCTCCAGTCCTCACCAGATTCAGCTGATGTTCTGTCTAATTGCGGAGCCCATTTTCGCATTAGCACGCCACTATCGAAGAAAAACGTCTGCTTTTTGTCATTAGACTTACTGTCTGGATCACCGGTGGACTTGAAATATTTCGCCAAGGAGGGATCACTCTTCTGCGCCTCGATGAGCGCCTCATGGGTCAGAGGCAAAGACACTGCAGGAGGCGGAACAGGGCCAGTCAACTCTTGCAGTTTCCTTGGAGGGCAGCTCACCGACTGACCAGCAGGGGGTAACCTATCCTCAAACAGGGCAGAAGCAAGCTGTGAGTCACACAAGTCAACATCCTCGGCCTGCCCACGGGCCTTTGCTCGGGTCAACACACTCACAGTAAATATCTCGGGATGACTACGGGCCACCTCGTCCTGCACAGGATCGGAAATGGGACTGGCAACAACTTCAGCCACAGGATAGACCCTGCCCCCAGCAATGTCATTCCCCACAATCAAATCAACACCATCAATGGGGAAACTATCTCGGACCCCGACCGAAAAAAACCCTGCCACTAACTCAGTGTTAATATGAATCCTGTGAAGATGGGCAGTTATAAAACCCATTTCAATACCCCTCACTATTGCACTCGTATTGCAGGAAGTCCCCGCATGGAGCGGCAGCACATCAGAGAGGATAAGAGACTGGGAACAGGCTGTATCACGCAGCAATGTTACGGGGCGCTGGTCCTCCACCCTACCTGTGAGTGAGACGAAACCTTTAAAAATGAACGGTTTAAAACAGTCATCAGGTGCCTTCGGAACACAGGCAGGAACGGTGGGAGTTCTAATCAACCCTACACCTTTGGGCTGATTTTGAACTGAGCCCCGTTGCTCACGTTTCAATGCTGCACACTCAGCTACAATATGACCTGACTGGCGGCAGAAAAAACATTTCCTCTCACCCGTAGGACCCACTGATGCACTACCTGTCACCTGCTGCTCTGTTCGCTGAGAAGAATCAGGGAGGGCGGAGTCACGCTTGAAAAAGACATTTTTGTGTGTCAGAGTGAACTCATCTGCCAGAGTAGCAGCCTGTTGTAATGTAGTAACCTTCTGCTCGTTCAGGTAAACTACGGCACGCTCTGGCAGACAATTTTTAAACTCCTCCAACAACACCAACTCACGAACAGAGGTTAAATCCTCAGCCTTACTGGCGGTACACCATCTGTCAAACAACGTGCATTTTTCCCTCGCGAAGTCCATATAGCTCTGGCCCGCTCCTTTCTTAAGGCCACGGAAACACTGTCGATATGCTTCAGGGACCAATTCATAGGCACGCAAGATAGCACTCTTCACCTTATCATACTCAAGACCATCCTCTACCGAGAGGGACGAACAGGCCTCCTGAGCCTTACCTTTTAACTTGCATTGTATTAATATAGCCCACACATCTCTAGGCCAGCACAAGGCAGCAGCTATCCGTTCAAAAGTGCTGAAATAAGCCTCCACTTCAGTCTCACGGAATGTAGGAACTAAGGAAATGTTTTTACTCATATCAAATGAAGGGCCTGCATTTACATTACCCGGAGAACTCGCCACGTTCTGTAATTCGAGCTGCCGCATTCTAATGGCGGTCTCTGCCTCCAACTTTTTCAGCTCCAATTCTCTGCGGAGCTCAAACTCTCGTGCCCGCTCACGTTCCTCCTTTTCCAGCTGAAGACGAGCCAGACGTATTTTCAGACGTGCATCTAATCTGGAGCCTGGAGATGACTCGACCGACAGCGGATCAAAACGTGGCAGCGTGAACAGCTTCGGCTCCGGTGTTTGTGGTCTTTCACCAGACGGGACCGGCGAACCAGCCCCGTCTCCTCCCCGAGGAGGAGTGTTCCGCTGCAGCAGGCTGGCCTCCAGAGACAGACACAGCCGCCGCGGCCTCAGCCATGAGATCAGCAGACTCAGACACCGGTAAGGTAAGAAAGCCCTCACGCACCAGGTGACCAAGCAGAACGGCTTTTAACTCCCGTTTAATGAGCGATGATGGGATTTTTAGACCATAGTGGTCTGCAATCGCAAGCAAGTCCTGTTTCCGACATTCGTCCAGCTGCTTTACCGTCGGATTAGACACAAATTCCTCCAAAACAAACGCTGCCATACTTACCAACGGTAGCGAACCGGCCACAGCTAACCAGGCTAACACAACCCGTCTGACAACCGGCCACGCGTACACAGCTGGATCGTACCACTGCAGCCACTGCGGGGACACACGTTAAATACACAATACCAACACTCACCAAGCTTTCCTCAGTCCTACCTGATTCTCCTCACCTGCCTATCTTCTGGAGCGTGCCGGGCTCGAGGCGACTTTAAAGGCTGATCTCAGCGGCCAAAGCCCTGAGCGCCTACCCCCAACAGGGTCTGGACCCCGCCTGGGATTAACCCCGAAAACAAAAAAGGAAAAATAACAACCGAGTGTCCGACGGAGGAGCTGAATCAGCTCGGCTGAACACTCACCTGCCTACCTGAGGAAAACCGTGAATGAGGCAACAGCTAAGCATGAAAAACAAAGAATCGCAAGCAACAAATACAGCTGAGCCCACAGAATCACTCTTAAGGAATTGGACGAGCCCCCAAATATGTTACGTCCCGACAGCTAGGGGATGAGGGAAGCAACATGTACGCAAACAAAGAGGCAGGAAAACGGTTGGTGAGACGTCAGCCACTAAGACGTTTATTTTTAGTCTAGCAAGACAAATCCAACTCAGCACTCAAAAGATCCAACACGGGTCCCTTAGACCCGTGCGAGACAACAGCACACCCCACTCTGGCAGCTGATCTGGCCCACTGGCCATGACGTTCAGGCCGACTCATCTTTAAACCATTCCTGCCGATTGGTAACAAGCCACCACCTGGCCACTCCCACTGAGCATACCTGGGAACAGGGAAAAGAGAGAAAAAAAAAACACAACCTACCTCAGCTACTCAACACAGAATGCAACAACTGTTATGAAGGAAAACAGTCAAGGAAAAGTCATATGACCTGTCCAGTTAGTTTACATATTACTGTAAATTGATTACTGGACACGATACTATAAGAGCAAAAATCTCAACTTTCCTTCCGCTCCCTGCAAAGATTCAAGAATTTTGTCACATGCTCATACAGTGAGTGCACTGTAAAACATATATGTCATGCTAAAAATACATATTTAATGTTTAAATACACCAACTGGTGTGCTGATAATGGAAAAATACTATAATATTGACAGTATATTAGGTCACTGCAGTTTTTGCATTCATTTCTTGTAGAGAATGCAGTTTGTAACAACTACTGTTGTATTAACTAACTACTATTGTACTATTCTACTATACTATTGTGTTGATAACAGAACTATGCCATAATAAACTCAGCAAAAATAGCCTAGAAACTTGTGTTTTAGAGATTGTTTCACTGTTGTTATGATGCAAATTGTCATTGTTTTTCATATGATTGGAGAGCCTGTTTCTTTTTAAAATGAATTACATTACCATTTTCCATCCTAAGAAAAATATATTGTCTTTAAATATTTTGAAATGTTATTTAAATTGCTATCTTGAAAATAACTCTCATATGAACTTTTTGAATTAAAACATGCATATATTTTACAATTTTTTTTGTTGGTGTCAGGTTAAATTACAATATAATGGTGATTTACTCTGGATCGAGGGGCCCCATTTTAGTTTCCCCAGAGCCCCAACAGACTCTAGAACTGCCACTACAAGTTGGACACCATTAAGATAAATATAAGCTGGCTTTCCAAAAATATAAACTACAATGCCTTTCGCATTTAAAATTGAAAAGTTTACAGCCAAAAAATGCTCATAAACATGTGAAACTTTGCACACACATCAGGACCAGTGAAAAATGTAATATTTTAGGGGCATGGCACGTCTGTTTCAAAATAGCTCAATAGCACCCCCTACAAAATTTCACAAATTTTCTATTGCCAGTACATATGACCTTAACTTTTGAAATTTGGTACAAATATATAGCTTGTTAACATGCACAACAATGTAATTGACATCTATGCCCAAAACACAATGAGAAGTCAGCCATTTTGACAATATTTTGGATGATTTTGGGACATTTTTGCACATTTTCAAAAGCTATAACCTCAAAGGGGGTAATGCTGAGAAACCTCAAATTTGGCCAGGATGTACAACCAGCTGTAGTAATCACAAGTTATCAAAATGCTCTGCAAAACTATGAGGGTATGGAAACGGCAACAATTCACCATGAAACAGGAAGTGCTGTGTAACTCGGGTGTACATGCTCCAATCTGCCTCAAACCATTTGTGATCAGATCTCCAGCCCTCATCACTTCCATAGACATATACATTCACAGTCATGGCACCACCTAGTGGACTTTTTTGATGGATAGCCATGAAACAGCAAATACTGTCTAACTATGCCTGTACATGCTCCAATCTGACTGAAACTTTACATGTGTGATCACAGTCCAGCCCTCATCACATCCGTAGGCCCAAATACACTCTTGGACTCAAAGCCACCTGGTGGACATGCTTGGACTCGATGACTAGCAAGGATGCAAGGACCCGACCAAAACTGGTTTATATAAATAAACCCATGGGTTTCAACGGGGTCTTGTAACAAGAGAGAAATAACTGATCAATCACAAGTTTCTGAATTCTTTTGCCAGGTTTATTTATATCAGCCAAAAAAGGAGCTTTAAGTAGAGCAAGGCCTCCATCCTTTAGGCTATCGTGATACGACATCATAAAGTGAAATGTTGGGTGTTGTGATCACTTCCATTTTTGTGTGAGTATATTTAATAAATATTTAAGCATTAATCTGTAGTCTGTTCTGCCTGTCGCCCTACAGTATTTCCCTCTTTAGTTACCATCCAGACGTAAACTGAATTTATGTAAGGAAAACCATTTGAATGATTTTAAAAGCATCTCCAAATATGATTTTAAATGCATCTCTAAACTGAGTAGAAGTTTTATAATCTCCCTACTGTTTAAAGATTATGCACTGTTTGACAGCGCACCTGAAATTCAAACTGGCTAATGAACACATTGAATCTGACTCCTGTCCGTTAACCTCCAACACTCCAGTTTGGGACCACGTTGGTTTTGTTTGGATATCACCGTTAAAGTTCATGATTCAGGTTCAAAATTTGATTACATGAATGTTAAGGTTGAGATTTACAAGAAATGTTCTAACTGAAACTGTGTAAAGGGAATACTGCTGTTAAAAAACATTTTATTTGTTTAAAGTATTTGCAAATCAATTGTGATTGCATTTTTGTTCATGTAACAATACTTGAAAAATTAAAAGTACAGAATACACTACTTTTAAATTCTTTATTAAATTTTGCACATAGCAATGCAATTAATACCAATTTATCGCAGAAAAATCATGTGATTAATCGTGATTACAAAATTTTAAGCGTTGCCCAGCACGAATATATATATATATATATATATATATATATATATATAAATTCTGAATATATGGAATGAAACTCTGAATATATATAATAAAAGTCTGAATATATATAATGTTCAGATTTTCATTTTTTTTTTAATATATATATATTCAGATTTTCATTAAATATATTCGGATTTCCATTCCATACATTCAGACTCTTCCTACGGAGCCCCGGAAGGGACATGGAGAAAAAAAACCCAGGAATCTTATTAGACGTTTGCTCTTCAGATTAGCTCTGCTGTGATTAACTATCTGCCTTCATCGCAGTCACAGGCAACGACGACTACGTTTGAGAAGACGGGTAATTGTCAGAGATGTTTTGATTCTCAACACTGAACATGTTAGCGTTAGCTTAGCTACGCTACTTAGCTTTGACTACGTTTGCATCCACTACATAGTGGTTAGACCATATAAAAAGCTATAAATTGATGATAATACCTACTTTCATCTTTATAGATGGTCTTAAGACTAATTGCGAGGCAGAGGTCCGCTGTTGTTGGGTACATCCGCGATCACGCCACTGGTGGGACACAATTGTACTGGATTTCAGCTGAAGGCTGCTGTTCTTACAGTTCCAAACTGTCATGAGACACTGACATTTTTATTGTGATATACCCATCACTGTTGTTAGCTTTTGTTTCAATAAATTGTTTGAGATGAGGAAATCACTATTGCATGTTTCTACTTAAACGCCCTACTTTCATAACATATCACTACATCATGAACTTTTTACATTTTCCATAAATTTCACCCAAAAGTTGAATAACTGTTTGTGAGCAGTGTATGTAGACACATCATGTAAGCACACTTTCATAATATATCTGCTGCAGTAGTACAGTTTATCCATCTAGCTTGGTGTGATATGTTCAAAAACACAACTGATTATCTGTCAGAATGTGTGTACATAGAAGTGTGCACTGAACACTGAATAAAGTCTCTGTAGATTATAGACAAAACATGCATCGCTTATCACAAATTTCTATTTATTCACCCAAAGTGCAAGAGTAAAACTACAAAACAGGTGAAGTTAAATAACTAAAAAATGAAAGAATTTACAAAAAGTAAGTTTTTTTTTCTAGAAAAGGCAGAAGTAGTGGACAGTGCAGTTTATTTCTGGGACAGTCACTCCAGCACCGACACTGTACATCCCATCAGTCCAACCAAGGTGTTTGAATTTTCATCCATCCTCTGGATGTTCTGGAGCATGGCAGAGGCCAGGTCTTGGTGTCTTCTGCACTGTTCCAAGAACCGTTCCTCTGACCTCTCCAAATATTGCAGCAGATCCACAGTAGCATCCTGCTTCCCTTTTCCTGCATAAAAGCACTGAAGGTATTAGTTGTTAGTAATTACTTTGTACATTGATAAACACAGTTAACTTAAAGTAAATGTTCTATTTTGCAATTTTAGGATTACCCAAAGGGCAACATATCAATCATGTTGATGTCTGCATAGTCTAAACAAATCTTACACTTGATTTGGTCTGTTGAGAGGATGAACTGCAGGATGGGACCGGTGAGCTGCAGAGTAGTGGTCCTGGCAACTGGACCTCATCATCCAAGGCTGACAACTAAATAAAATCAACAAGAAATGTTGCTGATAGCATCTGTATTACAAATAATTTTGTCCATTAACTGATTAATTATTGCTTTGTCCATACAATGTTAGAAAGTGTTACAAAAAAATACCTGTATTAATTTCCAACAGTGCTAAATGGCTTGTTTCATTTGAAGCACAACTAAAAACCACCAAAAATAATCTGAGTATAAGAAATCAATGCATTGAATTTCCACATCTGCAAAGCTGAAACCTTAAGAACAATCAGCATTTTACCTTGAAATTATGAAAATAGCTGCATATTACCAGTACTTTTTACTTCATTGTGTTAATTTACTCATTTGAATTAGTTTTAGACTTGCATTAATGTTTAAACAGTTTATTGGTTCTTCAAGGGAAAGTTCAATGATTACTATATAGTTCAGTAATATTATTAACGGGCCATTGTCTAACAATGTGGGAGGTTTTGAATACAGGTCTTGTTATGAAATATTGCTGCTGCTTTTCTCAGGTTTTGTAAGACGTTTCATAATTCGTTAGCTTACCAGAGGGTAACTGGTTAGCAAACAGTTCAACGCCAACCTCTGATCATTGATCCTGTGTCTGGACCGTTAGCTGGTGTAGCATTCATAATATTAATGTGGGAGTATTGTAGCTGACGTATTCATAGTAGGCTAACAGCAGGGTGTTGGAGAAATAAACTTACCAGGATCAGGGTCACTGGTCTGCATAGCAGACTCGTAGTGCATCAACTCCAGCATGGCTGTGGCGTTCAAGATCCTGGTTGAAATCACGGAATGCAGCCGGCCAAAATGGGATTGTTTTGGCCAACCACTGCTGCGTCCCCAGGAGCCGGTGTTCCAGTTTAACTGGTGATCAGGGGTCCGTTTCACGAAGCAGGTTCAACAAACTCTGAGTGTAACCCTGAACTCTGACTTGATCTACTCTGAGATAGAAAACTCTGAGTTTTCGGTTTCACAACGGCTAATTTGAGTTGGTTTATTCAACTCGGAGTAGTTTCACCCTGAGTTAAGCGCGTGCACCTCAACTCTGAAAAGCCAGTATGAATGGAGCGCCGATTCGACGAGTCACCATGGCAACGGGGAAGAGGAGGACTACACCGCTTGAATTGGAAATCTTAATGCGCTTATATAGCGAGTTTGAACACGTTTTTAGAAAGAAGTGCAGCACAGCTGCAGCTGCAAAAGAGAGGGAGACGGCGTGGGAGAACATTGCTGCCCGGCTCAATGCGTAAGTTTAAATCACAATAATATTACAGGGGAAAACTGTTTGAATAGTAGCCTATTAAGTTATTTCATTTAGGTGTAATCCTGCGGGGGAGAAGCACATGTGGCAGGAGTTTAAGATGAAATATAAAAACATTTTTAAAACAGGTAAGACGTCGGCATAATCTCATGGAGCTACCTCATTTTGATCATGTTTTACATTGTAAAGTAGCCTAAATATTAGGTGGCTGTTTGACTGTGCAGTTGTTTTACCCCAGACATAGCCTAAATGTCTGCATCCATATCATGTTCTGTTAAATAATTAAGCCTATTTAAACTAGCAAAGACTTCTACTCAGCCAACTATATATATATATATATATATATATATATATATATATATATATATATATATATATATATATATATATTTATATATATATATATATATACACACACACACAGAGCCTTGATGGCTCTGACAGGTTTATGTCCAGGGAAAACGACAAAGATCAGTAAAAGTCGTTCCAGGGCCAGACACACTTTTCTGACCACTCTGCATACAGTGGCCTACAGGTGCTCTGCATCTCCGACGTTGTATAAAAAACTCCCATTTGCAAAGAACCGCAGCGCAACACACAATATCTGATGGGACGTTAGAGCATGACTGCGATTGGTAAAGTTGCAGATGTAAGGACGGTTTGGGTTGTGGATGTAGGTTATGGATTGTGAGGTGAAACGGTACCGTTCTAAAAGATAATTGTCTGGAAATGCCAAAACATCTATGTGTGTGTGTGTGTGTGTGTGTCTGATAACAATATCCCAACGAAGATTTAATTCTCTGCGCAGTAATGCTGCTCCTTCATCTACTGGATCGTTCATAAAAGGACATGCCATTTTGGCAGACGGCAGAACCAGACTTCGCCATAACTCACCAGCTGACTGAATGAATGAGGAAATCAAATAGCGTGTCTGACTGAAAGAGGGCGGAGACAGAGAGAAACTCGAGGTTTACTGAGATAAACCTGGTCCCGACCAGGTTAGAGTCATAGATTCTGTTACTACGGTAACTGACCGAGAGTTTAAGTTACCCCTCTTTGTGAAACAGGGTAGAGTTACCCCTCTGCCTCGGGTTTGAGTTACCTCCCTTTGTGAAACGGAAAACTCTGAGTTTCCCTCATTTTAGGGTTAACATACTCAGAGTTTTCACTAAACCTGCTTCGCGAAATGGACCCCTGATCACCAGTTAAACTGGAACACCGGTGCATAGTTGGTGGAAACAGAAATAACTGGTGCTCAGTCAGACACTGGGTCCGAACTTGCACTGGAACCAGCTTGTTCGAAAAGCGGTATCGTTTATGTGAAAACTGTGCCTCTTGTTAAGCACTGCTTGAGTGTCTTTACATTTTAAGCCGATTTCGAAATAAAACTCAATAAAACTCTTGTCCGGGTGGGTGTCCTTTGTTGTCGTTTCTCCATATTGCCAAAACGACCCAGTAGTACATAGTGTTGCGAGATTTGCAAAACCTTCTCGGGTTTCTTCCTGAATTTTTTTTCGCCATGTCCCTTCCGGGGCTCTGTAGGAAAAAAAGTCTGAATATATGGAATGAAAGTCTGTGTGTGCTTGTGCATATATATCATATATGTGTGTATATGATTTTTGTTTCAGCAAAATAACTACAAACACTGGGCCACTGTTACCAGTTTTCCACGACGGCCCCCTCTTGGATTGTAACACGTGTATAGGTGTGTGTGTGTGTGTGTGTGTGTGTGTGTGTGTGTGTGTGTGTGTGTGTGTGTGTGTGTGTGTGTGTATATGTAACAGACAATACCCATGGGGGTTGGGGGAATTAAAGATTGTATTCAACATTACAAAAGTAACTTTGTGCAAAAAAGTTCTATGTAAAAATGCATCTCAAAAGAGCATTTCCTTTTTGAGTGACAGAAGTACTGCACAGTTATCAACCAAAATGTCAAAAATGAATACTGTTAAGGAGTTCATCCTTCACATTGTGATTTCATTGGCAATGCAGATTTTTCCTCGTCTGACCCACAGAAAACCTACCCAGGAATTTGCCGGATTCTTAGACCCTGTGAGCATTTACAACCCTTCATTCCAGATCTGGACCATATTAAGCACCTAGCATTTGTTCTAAACCTGTACTGATTAAAGCCTGTGGATTAACTTATTTTAACACAATGCAAAAACACAAAAATACAGAAAGGCACATTTAGTTTTTTTTTTTTTTCCTGAGATCATCATGGTATTATGAACATTTTAAAATTATCCAATCCATTTGTAATTCAATTCCATTCAATTCAGTTCAATTCAATTTTACTTTTCTAGCTGCAATTGCAATTCAGATTGTTTTGAGATGCTTTCCAGAACCCATATGGCCTGAACCCCCAGAGCAAGCCCTAAGGCGACAGTGGCAAGAAAAAACTCCCTTTTAAAAGGAAGAAGCCTTGAGCAGAACCCAGCTCATATGGGGAGACTCATCAGCCACTGGCCAGCTGAGTTGAGAGGTACAAAGTCCAAGTTTAAGTGTAAGTTGAGTAGAATTTGTTCAGCACTGACAGGAATGCTAGTAGGGGGTGGTGAAGTTGAGCTGAGCATTTTGGAAAGAATGCATGGCTGGAGAGGGATAAAATGCAATGAAATAGATGAATTAAAAAGCAGCTGCATGCGGGCTTGAGTCTGTAATGATAGGTTGATAATACGTCCCCATGTTTGGAAGTGGGGACAATAACAGGCAAAAATAAATAGTTTACTTGTCTATTTATTGTCAAAGGTTGTGCCGTTTTGGTCTAAGATCAACCTACTAAACTACAATCAAGTTGAGCATTTATGGATGGAAAAATGTAATCATATCTTGAAAATGATGAATTAGTTTCACTGGTTAGTGTTCAGATTGACATTAAGATGCTGTAGACTGGAAAGATTATTTCTCTCTCCTGTCACTGAGAAGAATGTGTGAGTACATTTTATTATGGGACATACACAATGAAACTATTGGTGTGCTCTTTCATATAATTTCCATGCAGTGAATGCACTGTCAAAACAACAGTAAAAATAATCCTCTCATACGTTCTCAGAATTTAATTGTATTAAGAGACAAAAACCAATGCCACCAGGAAGTCACTTGCTATATCATCAAATGCACAGAATGACTTAGATACAGGAGAAGTAGTACATCTTAATTAATACTAAATATTAATGAATAAATGCAATAGAATCATCAGAGTAAAAAGTGCTTTTGAGACCAAAGGCATAATTGGTAGCATAGAATAACTATCATAATACACATATATGGCCTAACAGCATAACTTAGTATAACTCTGAGCACCAAGAATAAACTTATATCAATTCAGTGTTTACCAAAGATACAGAAGATATGGCAGTGCATTACTGGATGAATCAGTGGGAAAAGATTACTTAATCTATGAGTTAAAAACGGTTCATAATCACAGTTTTGAACTATGATACTGGCTATAAACCCCATCTGTATGAAACGTCCCTCCGAGGTAAGCAGTAGAGCAATATTTATAAACAATGCAACATTTATAGTATTCATCAAATCAAACTATATACCATTAAAAACTAAATTTCATTTACTGCTATTCCCAAATTATCTTGGTGTATTCAGTTTTGTGGTATTTTGTACAACTTTTTACACCCAGCAATTTCAGTCTTTTTTCAAATCTGTAGAATTGTCAAAACAATCAAAAACCCTTCTGTAGACCTGGCAATAGCATACTTTTTAATTCATAGTCACTGTCTGCATGCTCAGAATCAGTGACATAAGGCAAAAGGAAGCCATGCTGTTAACTCAGGCATTGAACCTTGGCACAACAATTCCAGACACAGCTGTCTTGGACCCAGCTTTCTTGTTTGTGTACCCATTTGCACATGCATGCTTTGGAGTTTTATTTGTAGATCCCTGAGCGTCACAGCTGTGTTCTGCGAGTCAGACCACCTGCAACAATTAAAAATGCCTCCACAGCTTGCTAGCTCAGCAGGGCTCAGATCAACACTGCATTACATTATAAAGAGAAGTTGTTTTGCAAGTGGCTGTGAAAGGGGATCTGGTTTCAACCCCCTGGCATTCTTGGGTCATGATTTTCCCCATATTTTTCTCATTCTGATAAAGTGGCGTAAACTAAGGAGTAATATTCAGAACTGCAGCACTAACCTACTGCTTTTCTCAGTGAGATTGAAAAACAGAGGTGTTTTTCAATCAAATAATCAAAAATGCATTGTTTTTCATTGTACATCATTTGGTGTATTGTCTAATTTTGCATAAATGAGAAATATTGCAGGCATATTACGTCTCCCTCTGTCACTGAAGTTGTAAGGAACATTAGCAGAAGAGGGACCTATGTCAGAATGACAGAATGCTGTCACTTTAAGGCCAAGACAGAGACAGTGATGCAAACACATACACTATATTGCACTATACATACACTATATTGACTCGCATATGAACATAAGTAGGGCTGCACAGTGGCGTAGTGGTTAGCACTTTCGCCTTGCAGCGAGAAGATCCCTGGTTCGCGTCCCGGCTTTCCCGGGATCTTTCTGTATGGAGTTTGCATGTTCTCCCTGTGCATGTGTGGGTTTTCTCCGGGTACTCCGGCTTCCTCCCACAGTCCAAAAATATGCTGAGGTTAATTGAGGTTCATTCTAAATTGCCCGTAGGTGTGAATGTGAGAGTGATTGTGTGTCTCTTTATGTAGCCCTGCGACAGACTGGCGACCTGTCTAGGGTGTCCCCTGCCTTCGCCTGAGTCAGCTGGGATAGGCAAACAAAACAAAACGACAAACAAAACAAACAAAAAGACAAGGCAAAACTGTAATGAAAAAGAAATGTTTAACCACAATAAAGCAACGGAACAATAACAATAAGCATAAACAAACATTTTGGTTACCTCGGCTGTCCGACCCTACACGCGCATGACGCCGACGCTAAGCCAGGACACCGTCAGCAGACTCTGCACTGCAGCCACAGAACACTGGTCTTAAAAGAAGAAACAATATTAATACAAAATCCAAAGCATACCAGTGTTTTGCGTGCTGCACAACATGTACCTGTTCAGGAGTATACTGGAGCTACGTCCGTCAATCAATTTGAACCCCCAGCTGCAACGGCCAAACCAATCATTAGTTCCCTCGACAGCTGTATGGCATGTTGGCTCACCAGCCAGTCACATAAGGAAAGAGGATTGCATCCACATTCTTTAAGAAAAATTAAAATCATTAGCCAGAAGGTTGAATCTTGGACAGAGGTGGGTGTTCCAACAAGAAAGTAACCCCAAACATGCACAAAAAGTGGTGAAGAAATGGCAAAATCAGGCTAGAATGAAGGTTTTGGACTGGTCTACCATAAGTCCTTACTTAAAACTCATCAGGAACCCCTGAACTACAAAGAACAGTCAACAAAGTTAGTTAGCTGTACCAGTTCTGTTAAGAGGAGTGGTTAAAGATACAACCAGAAGCTTGTGGATGGCTACCAAATATGACGTTTAGCCAAATATTAGCATTGTTGTGTGTGTTTTTGACCGACATGTTTTATCATAATTACATAAGACCTATAATCAATCTAGGAAGAAAAATAAATGCATTTTTTTTTTTTGAAAAAGATACATGGTTAAATGATTCAATCATCAAAAAAAGGATTTAGGAAGATAATGAGGAATACATTGAAAAAGGTAAAGAAACTTGGGGAGCACATTCATTTTGATACAGTTCACTTTCCCCGCTAAGGATAGATGAAGTGGTTTCCATTTCTTCAGGTCTAATTTGCCTATCAAATAGTAAACAGAAGTTTTCTTGGTAGAGATTTTGCATGTCCCATGTAATATTAATGCCCAGGTATTTAAAGCCATTCCTAGACATTTTGAATGGTAGAGTACCATCCTGTATTTGAAGAGCCAGGTCATTAACAGGATAACATTCACTTTCACTAAAGTTCAGTTTGTACACAGAAAGAAGACAAAATCTCCTCAGGAAATGGGTAATATGGGAAGCACATGAAATATTATCCTAGCAGAACTCTTCGCTCTCAGACTGCAGGCTTATTTGTTGTTCCTAGAATCTCTAAAAGTAGAATGGGAGGCAGAGCCTTCAGTTATCAGCGCCTCTCCTGTGGAACCAGCTCCCAGTTTGGGTTCGGGAGGCGGACACCCTCTCTATTTTTAAGACCAGGCTTAAAACCTTCCTTTTTGACAAAGCTTATAGTTAGGGCTGACTGGGGGACCCTGACGGGGTGAGCTGGTGTTTTCATTTGCACAACTGACTTCCCCTCTCGACGTCCTTTAGTTTGCCCCTAGTTATGCTACTATAGGCCTAGGCTGCTGGGGGACCTCTGTGGATGCACTAAGCCCTTCTCTAACTACCTATGTATTTACTATATATACCATTATTGCATTACACTCACTCTATTTCTCTCTGTGTCCTTTCTCCGAGTGTCCTTGGTCCCAGAGCTGGATGCTTCAGATCTGTGGTTGTTCTCCCACCAACTGACCTAGCCTCCATCTGTGGGATGCTGCTGCTGACCTTCCTCCAGCCCACTGCTTCCAGCTGCCCATTTCCACCAATCTACTCTGCATTGCCCTTACTACACTTGATTTGCTCATCTACATATTTTTGAATTTACCACCAGCTATATATGTAGTATATTTAATGCCAGAGCCGTACACCATAGCAGTAAACTATAATTAATTTCCATGTCAGTTGTACTTTCCATGTATCATCTGTCTTATCATGTATGTGTCAGAGCTCCCCCCTCTGGCTCAGCACCTGTCCCCCCCTGACTCTCTTTTCCTTTCTCCCTCTCCTTCTGTTCCCCTCCTACCCCCTCTCTCCTCCCCGCTCACTCTTCCTCTGGCACTGCTCCTCCATGGCTGCAGTTCATTTGCAGGATCCGAGACAGCTGCAGGTCAGACACCTGCCTCGTCAGCCTCTCCATAAAAGACTGGTTTCTCCTCCCACTCCCTGCCAAATTGTAAACGCAGCTCACGCTGTTAGTACTTCTAGGCTCTGTATATTTCGTATCTCTTAGATTCAGGCTCACCTAATATCTCTGTCTGCTCCACTTGCAGATCCGCTGACCGCTCTGTCAGGATCCTGCTGCAGCGCTGCCTGGACCAGCCGTCTGCTGGTCAATCCGCCTGCTACCTGCTCGGTTCTGCTGGGCCTCACGCCGACCCGCCTCCTGGGAAGACTGGGACCCCGGACCGCTGGAACACCCCCTCACCTCCCGAAGAGGACTGGCTACTCCCTCTGCCTCTGGCTCCCCCCTCTGATCGCCGCTGCTCTCCGCTGCTCGCCAGCCGCACCAGCCGCGCGCTCTCTGGATCGCCGGACCCCCAGAGCCTGCCTTCCCCCCTCCCTCTGCTTATCATGAGTTCGGGCTTAGCTGAGTCATAGTTCCATTCCTACTCCCCCATCTGTCTTCAGTTATTATTTCTGGCTAGCTTGAATTCCATTTATTAGTAATTTCTTAGACCTTTTCCCCACCTGCCTGTTTTGTGGTTTAACGCCTGTTAAATAAAATTACATTTATTTGACCTGACTCAGCCTGCTCCTCCTTCTGGTCAGCCACCGGCCCATGACAGTACGATCTGGCCATGATGGACCTTGGGGACGCACAGGCTGGTGCCGAGCCCGCACCCGCTCCTCCGAATCTGCAACAGGCTGTAGCCAGTCAGGGGGTCCTCTTAGGTCAACACGAGCAGTCTCTGAGAGGCTTAAATGAGTCCAATCAAGCATTACTCACCCAGATGAATGTGTTAACAGGTAGAGTCGCTGAGTTATCGACACACTTTCCTCCACCACCAGCTCAGAGTAATGTTTCCCTACCTGGTCCAGGAGGGGCTGGCCAGGACTTCTCCAGAGTGCACGAACCTTATGTTCCAGTTCCGGAGCGTTATTCAGAGAGAGAGATATGGGAACCTGCCGGGCGTTCCTCACACAGGTCTACCTAGTTTTTGAACAGCAGCCACGCACCTATAGCACCGATAGATCCCGAATTGTCTATCTCATTAGCCTTTTCTCAGGGACGGCTTGCGACTGGGGTTCGGGGGTTCGGCGGTCTGGGAGTCGCAGCTGGCCATCTGCAACTCCTACGCAGCCTTCACGCGGGAGATGAGGAAGGTCTTCAATCATCCCGTCAAAGGCCTGGATGCCGGCCGACGCCTCACCTCTCTTCGCCAAGGAGCTCGGAGCACAGCGGAATATGCGGTGGAATTCCGAACCCTAGTAGCGGAGAGCGGCTGGAATGACATCGCCCTGCGAGGAGAGATCCAGAGAGGCTTGAGTGAGGAGCTGAAGGACGAGCTGTGGGCCAGGACGAACCAGCCTCCCTAGACCAACTAATCTCCCTCGCCATCCGGGTTGACAACCGTCTCCGAGAACGCCATCGCGAGAGGGGAGCCCGGTCCCAGCAGTCCTCCCGCGCACGCCCCTGCCACCCTGTTCCAGCCATAAACCCACCTCGCACACCCCAAGCTGCTGCAGTCCTCCCCGATGAAGAACCCATGCAGCTCGGACGAGCTCGGACGAGCTCGGCTCTCTGCGGAGGAGAGGAGCCACCGTTTGCGAACGAACTCCTGCCTCTACTGTGGTGAGGTGGGCCACTATGTCACAACCTGCCCAGCCAAAGGGGTAAAAGACCGGGCTCGCCAGTAATCGGGGAATTACTGGTGAGCCCTACTTCTGTTTTGTCCCCACAACAACTGCGGGTTTCCACTACCCTCTGCTGGAGGGAGCAACGGTCCACACAGCGCGTTGATAGATTCCGGAGCCGAGGGGAATTTTATGGACCGGACCCTAGTAACAAGGCTTGGGATCCCCACGGAACAGCTACCCACGCCGCTGGTGGCTCGTGCCCTTAATGGACAGTGCCTGGCCCAAGTCCGCTGGAGAACGGTTCCCCTCACCATCATCCTCTCAGGTAACCACCAGGAGCGCCTAACGTTCTGCATTATTGATTCATTACATACTCCTCTTATTCTAGGCTTCCCGTGGCTCCCCCAGCATAATCCTCATATTGATTGGGCCCAAGGGAGGATTTTGACCTGGAGCACCACCTGTCACGCTGTGTGCCTGCGCTCTGCCCCGACACCGGGCACCCCCGTTCCTCCATCTCTACCTGATCAGGAGGAACTGTCCAAGGTACCAGCCATCTATCACGACCTTGCTCCAGTTTTTAGTAAAGACCAGGCCCTGTCCCTCCCCCCACACCGCCCTTACGATTGTGCAATCGACCTGCTGCCAGGAGCTCCCCTGCCCAGCAGTAGATTATACACTCTGTGCGTCCTCCTTCTGGTCTGCCACCGGCCCATGACAGCATGTATCAAATTGTGTGTTTTATGGTCCTTGTGTGCCGTTCTGCATTGCCCTCCTCATAGCAGTTAAGATTTCTCCACAATTTAGTGGAAGCTCAGTTTCAGTCCTATGAACTGTTGTTATAGAAGGGGCCTGGAGGTTATTGAAGAAATGTCCCATGTCAGAGCAATCATTTGTCATCTCTGATGCATACAGATTTGAATAATATGTGGTGAATGTTTCTTTAATTTCTTCTGGGTCAATAGTTAGTACACCATCACCTTTCCGTATTTGTGGAATTTTTTGAGAGGCTGAGCAGCATTAAAGTTGGTGTGCTAATAAACACCTGGCTTTGTCGCCATGCTCATGGACATATATCTTTGTGCTTTTAATAGGAGACCTTCTGTTTTTTCAGTTGATAGCAAATTATATTGTGTTTGGAGGTCCAACTTCCTTTTGTAGAGCTCAGGGGAGGGAGAAACAGAGTACTGAGCATCCACCATAGATACGTCTTTAATGAGCTCCTCATGCTTAATTCTGTTTGTTCTATTTATTTTAGCTGAATACGATATAATCTCACCCCTGATTACATCCTTTAGTGTTTCCCAGAGGAGAGAAGGGGAGATGTCATCTTTTTGGTTGGAATTTATAAAGTCATCTATTTTTTGTGAAATCATTTCACAAAAGTTCTCATCAGCGAGGAGATTTCTGTCTAATCTCCAGGAGGGGTGTTCTAATTGGTAAAGAGGAAATGCAAGATCCAAAACTACAGGGCCATGATCTGACTCTGTTATAGATGAATATTCAACTTTTTTGACAAAGGGGAGAAGGTTCTGATCAACGAAAAATAGTCTATCCCAGAATATGAGTGGTGTACATTAGAAAAAAAAAGAAAAGGATTTACTCTGTGGAAATAAAAAATGCCAGGGGTCAACACTTCCTATCTGGTCCATAAAAAGTAATAATAGCTTGGCTTTTTTTGGAAAGATTTTTAGGTTTAGAACTAGAGCGGTCAAGTGCTGGATTCATCACGCAGTTTAGGTCTTCACCAAAAATCAATCGTTGAGAATTCAAATCTGGAATTAATGATATAATTTTGCCAATAAATTTATCATCATCCCAATTCGGGGCATAAATATTTACCAGAACCACCGGCCTGTGGTAAAGGAGCCCAGGGACTATCACAAATCGTCCTTGTGGATCTGAAATAACAGTGGTTGCATTAAACTGAATTTTTTTATGAACCAGCATGGCTGTACCACAAGTTTTAGAGTTAATATTTGAATGGAATACATTCCCCACCTAACCTTTTTTTTAAGGCTGGCTTGATCTTTTACTAGCAGGTGAGTTTCCTGGAGAAATGCAACATCACATTTGAAATACTTAAGATGATTAAATATTCTGGCTCTTTTAACAGGCCCATTTAAACCCTCCCCATTCCAACTAATGAATCTTATAGCAGCCATCTTTGCATTAATACCATTCACCATGTTTAACTAAATAAAATAAAATGAGAAAAGGAGTAATAAAAAGTGAAGGTAATGCAGTGATCATGTTAGAGTGCAGTTTTGATCATTTCTTCTCTTGTATGAATAAAGGTGAGTATACATTGTAAAAATATTGTGGTGTCCCTATCCCTAACCGTGTCCAAAAACAAAAACACAAACAAAACTAGAACTAAGCCTATACTTGTTGCTCTCTTTGAGCCAAGCTGCAGGCTAAATACTATTTCAAATAACTTCTGGTAGCACATTTTCTCAACACTTCTACCTAGTAAGGCTCCCAGTTCCTGTGATAACCTACATTAATACCTCTTAACACCAAGGTAGAAACAAAAATGAGATGGTTGAGCAGTACACTAACTGTCAAACAAGTGGGCAGATAGACACACTCCTATGAAGCCGTATATAACCTCAAGCATAATATTGATTAGTCCGGCACTAACATCACTGAATGTCCATACCTCGGGTCCGCAGACCGCAGGTTGGCAGTTATGCCAACCAAGTGAACTTACACGTCGTCGATCTCAGGTGATTAATCATCGTCAGGCTGTAGAGACTAACCCGCCATACCAAGTCTTATTCTTTACCAAACCTCCGGTTGAAAAACTTCTGGGCTTCATCAGGTGAGTTGAAGGTGAACACGTCGTCTTCGCACATTACTCGCAGCCAAGCTGGGTAGAGCTGGTGGAATCTGATGTTCTTCTGGTACAAGGCTTGCTTGATGCAGTTAAACCCAGCTCTCTTTTTAGCAAGCGTTGCGCTGACATCCTGGTAGATCCTTAGAGTGGCACCCTGGTATTTGAGCTCATGATTCCTGGCCCAGTGCAGTGCAGCTTCCTTCTGTTGGAATCTGGAGAAGCAGACCAGGAACATGCGGGGGGGTCGATCTCTACCTGGCTCTGGAGGTCGGGGTACGGTGTGCTCTCTCCAGGTCAGGCGGTATAGAAAAACATCGGGGCCCATTGCTTCCATCAAAACATCTGACATGAAATTTATGGGGTCTTTCCCATCCTCGCTTCCTTCGGGAATGTTTAATATACGGAGGTTACATCTCCCCGAGTGGTTTTCGAGGTCGTTGCATCGGTCCAGCAGCGACTGGTTCTGGCTATGGAGTGTCTTGATAGCGGACTCTGCTACTGTTAGCTGTTCAAAGTTATCACCTGCTACAGACTCGACGGAGGCAAGACGTTTTTGGAATGAAATCACTGTTGTCTGTAGTGAGTCCAGTGAGTCCTGTATTGGTTTAATGGCGTCTTGAATCAGAGTGGAAACATCCTCCTTAAGTGTGGTTCTCTGTTTAGCGAATTCAGCAGACAGGTGGTCCATAGGCATCACCGCAGCTGCAGGCTTTTCGGGTGTCACAGGATCTCCTGCTGTTGTTGGGGGTTGTTAGCAAAGGATGCTAGCTTACCCGCAGCACTTGTGGCCGGAGTTTGTACATTAACTGACGTCGCGTGTTTAGACGTGATATTGTCTTAGGACCAATACTGTTCACATTATACATGCTTCCCTTAGGCAGTATTATTAGGAAGCACTGTATTAATTTCCATTGTTATGCTGACGACACTCAATTGTATTTATCTATGAAGCCAAATGAAACTAATCAGCTAGCTAGACTGCAAGATTGTCTTAAGGACATAAATAATAATGGATTAGATTTATATAGCGCTTTTCAAGGCACTCAAAGCGCTTCACAATGAATCCATTATTCATTCACTCACACATTCTCACTCGGTGGTGGTAAACTACATTTGTAGCCACAGCTGCCCTGGGGCAGACTGACGGAAGCGTGGCTGCCAATGTGCGCCTACGGCCCCTCCGACCACCACCAACATTCACAGGCATTCATACACCAGTGTGAGTAGCAGCACTGGAGGCAAGGTGGGTAAAGTGTCTTGCCTAAGGACACAACAGCACATGACTAGGACAGAGCGGGAATCAAACCGCCGACCCTTCGATCTTTTTACGACCCGCTCTACCACCTGAGCCACAGCCGCAGGTCTTGAGCCAAGACCTGGATGACCTATAATTTCTTACTACTAAATTCAGACAAGACTGAAGTCATTGTATTTGGCCCCAAACATCTTAGAGAATTGCTTTCAAAGCATATAGTTACTCTGGATGGCATTACATTGGCCTCCAGTACTACTGTGAGGAACCTCGGTGTTATCTTTGACCAGGACATGTCCTTTAACTCACACATAAAACAAATCTGTAGGACTTCCTTTTTCCACCTGAGAAATATTGTGAAAATCAGAAACATCCTGTCTCAGAGTGATGCAGAAAAACTAGTCCATGCATTTGTTACTTCTCGGCTTGACTACTGTCATTCCTTATTATCAGGTTGTCCCAATAGCTCTCTAAAGCATCTAGAGCTGATCCAAAATGCTGCAGCCAGAGAACTGACAGGAGTTAGCAAGAGAGATCATATTTCTTCTATATTGGTTCCTCTTCATTGGCTTCCTGTTAAATCTAGAATAGAATTCAAAATCCTTCTTCTGACATATAAAGCTCTTAACAATCAATCTCCATCATATCTTAAAGACCTGATAGTACCATGTTATCCTAGCAGAACCCTTCGCTCTCAGACTGCAGGCTTATTTGTTGTTCCTAGAATCTCTAAAAGTAGAATGGGAGGCAGAGCCTTCAGTTATCAGGCTCCTCTCCTGTGGAACCAGCTCCCAGTTTGGGTTCGGGAGGCGGACACCCTCTCTATTTTTAAGACCAGGCTTAAGACCTTCCCTTTTGACAAAGCTTATAGTTAGGGCTGACTGAGGGACCCTGACGGGGTGAGCTGGTGTTTTCATTTGCACAACTGACTTCCCCTCTTGACGTCCCTTTAGTTTGCCCCTGGTTATGCTGCTATAGGCCTTGGCTGCTGGGGGACCTCTCTTGATGCACTGAGCCCTTCTCTAACTACCTTTGTATTTACTATATATACCATTATTGCATTACACTCACTCTGTTTCTTTCTGTGTCTTTTCTCCGAGTGTCCTTGGTCCCAGAGCTGGATGCTTCAGATGTGTGGTTGTTCTCCCACCTCCAGCTGCCCATTTCCACCAGTCTACTCTGCATTGCCCTTACTATACTTGATTTGCTCATCTACATATTTTTGAATTTACCACCAGCTATATATGCAGTATATTTAATCCCAGAGCTGTACACCATAGCAGTAAACTATAATTAGTTTCCATGTTAGTTGTACTTTGCATGTATCATCTGTCTTATCATGCATGTATTATACTGTGTGTTTTATGGTCCTTGTCCCCCCACCTCTCTACCTCTTCCCCTCTATCTCTACCCCTCTACCTCTTCCCCTCTACCTCTATACCTCTATCTCTACCTCACTACCTCTTCTGTCCCTCTCAACCCGCCCGGCCAGCAGGCAGATGGGTCCCCCCCACATTAGAGCCGGGTTCTGCTCGAGGTTTTTTTCCCTGTTAAAAGGGTGTTTTCCTTGCCACTGTCGCCTTTTGGCTTGCTCTGGGGGTCAGGCACATGGGTTCTGTAAAGCATCTCGAGACAATTTGACTGTAATTGGCACTATATAAATAGAATAGAATTGAATTGAATCTTTGAGAAACTAGTTAGACTAACTTCAACAGTTAAAACTGTGTTAAAAGTTGTGCAGAAGATTCGTCCAAAAGGTAGAGTTACAAAAAGTGAACTGGGAGCCTTCACGTGTGTGTCCTCTCCCTACATGTCACAACCCGGAAGTCCCTCACTCCTCGCACTTTTGGTTTCTAAAGTTTGATGTTACATGTATCTACTAAGGACGTTGTGAGGGAATTGACTGTCAGATGGGCTACTTTTGTCAGAGTGTGGGTAGTACCCTGCTTTGTTCAGGAGTTGACTGCGTAATTAGTTACTCCCCTAATAAATTGGGAACCTGCAAAACATATAGACTGAGGGTATAAATCCACTGAATGTCACAGCAACATTTGCACACCACCATTTTCTTAAAGCAAGTAAGCTGTCAAATATTACACTGCTGGAAAGCTGAACATATTTTTCAACATGAACTGCATGATAATTGGGTTAAAAAATAAAATACTTTGCCTAAAACATTGTGTTACAAGTAAGATGCCAATGTAGTCCATGTGCTTGGATTGCTTACTTCTGCCAGTAACCAGCATTAATCTTTGTAATGATTAAGACCATCTCTGACAGTAACTTTGTGTGACCCTTTCCAAACTTTTAATTACTATTCATTGAAAGCAGTATGTTTTTTTTTTCCCTTTTAAATTTGAACAGGACAAGACAATATAAAAACTCAGATAAATGCACTCTTATTCCATGGTGTATCATTCCAAACTACAACAAATTAGAACAAGATGGTTAACAGCAGTCTATAACACAGAGATAAATGAGTCATAGTTTAAACAAAGAAGCAGGTGTCTTGCTATAAAATACTCTCTTGAATACAAACAGCAGCAGTACCACAAGCTGAGACCTTCAATAAAGTGAAATGATGACCTCAGACAGAGAAAACTGTCACATACTGAATTGCTTAACTGCAACATTGCTGTAAAAAACAAACAAATCTGTCCTTATATAGCCCCCATTATTATCTCACAAGTTAGCCATTCAAACAAGAGCAAGAGACATAAGCATCCGTTCTGTCACTGAAAAGGTTGGTTGTCTGAGTTGGTGCTGCAATGGACCAAGTCAGCTGGAACGGGCTCCACACCCCCCATGACCCTACTCTCACAGATCAGGGCAAAGGCATAAGTGCAGGATGACAAAGACACAGCAGACAGAACTTATAAAAAAAAAACAGATTTATTTACAACAAATATAACCAAGGCAGACAGGAAACAGACACAGCTGGAATTACACAATACAAAAATACCACGGGGAGACAACTACAGGTCAGAGGAGAAGCTACATTAATCAGAAAACTATGGAAATTGGGGCAAGACGTGAATAACAGAAAAAGATTTATTCAACCAAATAACTAACCCAATACAGAAAAGGGAAAACAAACCAGGAGATAAACTAAACCAAATCTAACACTAAAAGAAACTACACTACTAAACCTACAAAAACCACAAAACCAAACAGGAATAAACTGAACCAAACAACACAACAATGTACTTACAAAAACCAGGGGAAAAGAGAACTAAGGGCTAGGCAGGCTCGGGGAATCCAGAAACTAGTGGGGAAACAAAAATGGCAGACTGAAGACTGAGGAGTATCCAAAAACAGACAGTCGTTAAACAGAGTCCACGAGAGGGAAATCCAGGATGGGGGAATCACTTGAGTCCAAGGGGCTGAAGCTGACAGGGGGTAGAAGCCTTGGTGGGGATTAACAGAATCCAGGAGTGCAGCAGAAGCTATGAAGGGATGTGAATCTATGATCCAGCAGTGAGTCAGTGAAAGCACAGAGCTTATATACTGGAGGTGAGGTAGAGAACAGGTGAATGGAGTGAACTAATTACTGCAGGTGACACTCATTGCAGTAATCAGCAAATAGAGTGCAGGCAGTTGAAGCAGGGAGAGCAAGGGGGCGAGTGAACAGGGAGAGAGAGACAGGAGGGAGAGATGACAGACAGAGGGAGCCAAAGAGAGACAGGTCAAAACAGAAACAGATGAGGAACAATGGGAGAAAGAAGGAAAAGGAGAGAAAAGGAGGAAGAAGGACAGAGGCTGAAGCAGGGATCATAACAATGACCAAGCTAGGAAGACTGGAGGCAGGACCAAGTTAACTATGCACACACAATACATAATACAGAACGGCAACACGGCAAAACTACACAAAGCAAACACTCAACGGTATACACAAGCACAGTAAGTGACTGGGAACTCGAGAGAGAGAGAGAGAGAGTGGCGCTAACTTAGCTGACAATCAGTTGGTGAGAGAAGTAGAGGGAATGTAGCGAAGGAGGCGTGTGACATCATAGGAATGGTGTCTCACAGGTGCAGGCTCCAGGTGGAAATGTCAGGGGGGATATTCAAATTGAACAGGTTGGATATGGCAAGGCAGGAGTGGAGATTTCAGCACGAGGTAGACGAAGTAGGCAGGGATGGTCATAGAACTGAGGTAAAGGAGAACACTATTAGTACAGAGCAAAACAAAAGCAATCACGAACAAAGCAGAAGCCAGGGTTGACTAACAGGTTGCTGAATAACGGTCCAGCATCATGTAGTGGTCTGAGCCAGGCGTTTATTGTCAAGGTATGATAATTTGCAGGTGAACCACTCCCTGCCACAGGTGTGCTCACTCAGGTAGTTATTTAATTGCCTGCACCTGCACACATTTCACACACACGTCACTCACGCGCACAATAGGGAATTGGGAAAGGAGGGAGAAGAAAAGGAAAGGGAAGGCTAAGCAGAAGTGGAAGTGCAGGGCATGACAGCTACAGAGGATAAAGGGGTGGCTCTCATAAAATTAATGTTGAACCCAACAAGGTTAATACACCAGTATATGAAAAGATCTCAATGAAAACTGTGCAGTTGGCAAATCAAAAGTCAGAAACATTCTCTATAGATATAGATCATTGTACGGTACATACAGTGCATATACATGGAAAAACATAAAAATCTGAGCCATTGGTTTGTGGGGTAGTCCCTATATGAAGTGGTTAGTCCCTATGTGAAGTGGTTAGTAGCTACAAGGTGAGAGATCCCCCCAATGACAAGGGAAGTGTAGTTGTTGTTATACAAGGAGAAGAGCAGAGATGAAAGATCACGGTCTTAGAGGGATCTGGTTCTAATGCTCTGGTGGTCAGAAATATGTTTCCCCAGCCTCATGTGCTACCTCCTGTCAGACAGAAAGTCAGTGATAATCCTGCAGGTGCAGTCAGGCACGTGCAGCTAGAAAAGGCTGTCCTGCAGCAGAGCCAGAGTAGCTGCATTGAAAGCAGAGTTAAAAAAAATCATGAACAGTATCTTGCTGCAGCATGAAGTAGAAAGCCATATTGACAGCATTGTCTACAGACCCATTGGCTCTGTAGGTGAACTGCAGAGGGTCTAAAGAGTGGGCCTGTGATGGATCTAAAGTGGGACAACACAAGGCACTTCAATGACTTTATCACCATAGAAGTCAGGGTGTAGTTATGTTGTCATTCAGTCCAGTCTTACTTGGTTTGATGGGACAGAGATGATGCTGCAGGTCTTGGAGCAGACTGGTGGATGGCATGTCTTCAGTGTGGTATGTGTGAACACTGGAGATAGCTGATCCGCATGGTGCTTTAACATGGATAGAGAAGCAGAGGATGGTCGTGCTGTTGCCAAGGGGTTCTATGGCATTTTTGTCTCTGTAGTCGGGAAGGAGGGGAGCTTTCAAGTGTGCATTTGTGGAGAGGCCTAAGCCTCTGATGAGATGGTGGAAGTGGAGCTGATGAGCCGGAACTGGTGGCTAGCAATTATGAACTGCACAAACTGACACAGGGAGTACAAGGGTTTGCAGTTAATACAGAATTCTTCCAGATTTAGAGAGCAGTGTGTCTGTAAAAATAGAAAACACGTAAAAATTTACCACAATACATAAAAAAATAAATTAATTAATTAAAATCCAACACACTGACTGGAGCTACTGCAACAGGCTGCCACTAGCATGACAGATATGCTCACAGCTCTTTCTCTTTGGAGACACCCATATTGATCCTGCTGATGCGGACACTACAGGTATTGTAATATAAAATGAAAAAGCAAAAAAGAAGAATGAGTTGTCCCTTGTGTCCTTCAGGTTAATCAGGTAATTTTCAAGTCTGAGTAGGAGCTGAGAAAAGCATTAGAACTTGACAATGCAAAATAGTATCAGAGGATGACAAATGTGTCTTGAAAGAGGGCTCATCCAATATGTAACATGAATAAGCACAAATATTTATCCAAAATTTTGCCTATTGGGCAACTGTGGCTCAGGTTGTAGGGCCGATTGTCCACTTATTGCAAAACTGGTAGATCAATCACCTTGACATTTTATTTTTATTATCCCTTATTAATCCCACGAGGGGAAATTCTGATTTTTGCATCCCTCCTCAACTGGGGGAGTCAGAGCGACGGGTCAGCCATGGTACAGCACCCCTGGAGCAGGACGGGTTAAAGGGCCTTGCTCAAGGGCCCAACAGTGGCCGCATCGGGGCTTGAACCTCTGACCTTCTGATCAGTAGTCCAGAGACTTAACCGTTGCACCACCACTGCCCCCATGTCAAAGTGACCTTGGGCAAGGCACTGACCTCGAAGTTGCTCCTGATGCCAAGCAAGCAAACTGCATCTGCAGCTCTATCACTATTGGTGTGTGAATGAGTGAATGAGCAGCACATTGTAAAACGCTTTGAGTACTGTAAAGATAGGACAGTGTATATATAGTTTGCCTTTGCCAGTCTTCTATATACACACGTGGACAAAATTGTTGGTACCCCTCAGTTAATGAAAGAAAAACCCACAATGGTCACAGAAATAATTTGAATCTGACAAAAGTAATAATAAAGAAAAATTATATGAAAATTAACCAATGAAAATCAGACATTGCTTTTGAACCGTGTTTCAACAGAATTATTTAAAAAAAATAAACTCATGAAACAGGTCTGGACAAAAATGATGGAACCCTTAACTTAATATTTTCTTGCACAACCTTTTGAGGCAATCACTGCAATCAAACCATTTCTGTAACTGTCAATGAGACTTCTGCACCTCTCAGCAGGTATTCTGGTCCACTCCTCATGAGCAGACTGCTCCAGTTGTCTCAGGTTTGAAGGGTTCCGTTTCCACACAGCATGTTTCAGCTCCTTCCACAGATGTTCAATAGGATTTAGATCAGGGCTCATAGAAGGCCACTTCAGAATAGTCCAATATTTTCCTCTTAGCCATTCTTGGCTGTTTTTAGCTGTGTGTTTTGGCTCATTATCCTGTTGCAAGACCCATGACCTGCGACTGAGACCAAGCTTTCTGACACTGGGAAGCACATTTCTTTCTAGAATACCTTGATAGTCATGACATTTCATTGTACTCTGCACAGATTCAAGACATCCTGTGCCAGATGCAGCAAAGCAGCCCCAGAACATAACAGAGCCTCCTCCATGTTTCACAGTAGGGACAGCGTTATTTTCTTGATATGCTTCATTTTTGCTTCTGTGAACATAGAGCTGATGTGACTTGCCAAAAAGTTCCAGTTTTGTCTCGTCTGCCCATAGGGCATTCTCCCAGAAGCTTTGTGACTTGTCAACATGCAGTTTAGCAAACTCCAGTCTGGCTTTCTTATGATTTGTTTTCAACAGTGGTGTCCTCCTTGGTTGTCTCCAATGAAGTCCACTTTGGCTCAAACAACGACGGATGGTGTGATCTGACACTGACGTACCTTGACCTTGGAGTTCACCTTTAATGTCTTTAGAGGTTGTTCTGGGTTCTTTTGTTATCATTCATATTATCTGTCTCTTCGATTTGTCATCAATTTTCCTCCTGCAGCCACATCCAAGGAGGTTGGTTACCCATGGATCTTAAATTTCTGAATAATATGTGCAACTGTAGTCAAAGGAACATCAAGCTGCTTGGAGATGGTCTTTACCTTTAACATGCTTGTCTATAATTTTCTTTCTAATCTCCTGAGACAACTCTCTCCTTGGCTTCCTCTGGTCCATGTTTAGTGTGGTACACACCATGTCACCAAACAGCACAGTGACTACTTGTAACCCTATAAATAGGCCGACTGACTGATTACAAGTTTGTAGACACCTGTGATGCTAATTAGAGGACACACCTTGATTGAACATGGTCACATTATTTTCAGTCTTTTCTAGAGGTACCATCATTTTTGTCAAGGCCTGTTTCATGAGTTTATTTTTTTAAAAATAATTCTGTTGAACCACGGTTCAAAAGCAATGTCAGATTTTCATTGGTTAATTTTCATATAATTTTTCTTTATTATTACTTCTGTCAGATTCAAATTATTTCTGTGACCATTGTGAGCTTTTCTTTCATTAGCCAAGGGGTACCATCAATTTTGTCCACATGTGTATTTTCTATTCTAAATTTCATGGCAATAAGAAAAACAGCAATCTGACTTCTGATAAATGCTCCCATCATTATCTGGGAATGTGGTAGCATGCTTGGCAAACTACCTAAGATATCTATGTATCTACAAATTTTATCCAGTTTTTCCTGTGGGATGTCAGGGTGAACCCTGGCAGTTGTATTTTTCCTTCTGGGCTGCCTAAGGCGGTTTTTATAATATAAGCACTTACCTTTGCACATCTAAACTACCATGACAGGTCTAATTAACAAGATGGATTTGCAGTGGTAGTTTAAGCTTCTTGCACCCTGTCCTGGGTGAGCTCAATCTTGCAAATTTGTGATCCCTTAGTCAAAGGTCATGATCACAGGTGAGATTAGATTGAAGAATCAACAAATAATGTTTCCTTTGTGCTTAGTCAGATACTAGATGCCTACAATAATAGGTACAGCTCAGGACAGGAAGGCACCCCAGTGAATGACTGAAACAACCCAGCTCATCTCTGTTGCAGCCTTCCCCACACTGCAGGACACTTACAGGACCATAGGCCTCAGAAGGCCCAACAACATCATTAGGGATAAATCACACCCCCAGCACAGCTGCCATCAGGCAGGTGCTATAAAAGTGTGAAATGTAGAACAGCTAGACTGATGAACAGTTTTTACCAACAGACTATCAGGCTGGGGCTGCACAGTGGCGTAGTGGTTAGCACTTTCGCCTTGCAGCAAGAAGATCCCTGGTTCACGTCCCGGCTTTCCCGGGATCTTTGTGCATGGAGTTTGCATGTTCTCCCTGTGCATGCATGGGTTTTCTCCGGGTACTCCGGCTTCCTCCCACAGTCCAAAAATATGCTGAGGTTAATTGATCATTCTAAATTGCCCGTAGGTGTGAATGTGAGAGTGATTGTTTGTCTCTGTATGTAGCCCTGCGACAGACTGGCGACCTGTCTAGGGTGTCCCCTGCCTTCGCCCGAGTCAGCTGGGATAGGCTCCAGCTCCCCCCGCGACCCTAGTGAGGATTAAGCGGTGTATAGATAATGGATGGATGGACTATCAGGCCTGTGAATCACTCTCTTACACAATTACACTGTACTGAACAATTTCACCGAACTCTATGCACACTAGGGTGATGACTTTTTTACAACCTCATATCCCTGTATCATAATTTGATGAACTTTTATTAAAGATTAGATAAAATCTTACTTTTAAGGTGATTTGATAAAAAAAAAAACCTCACGCACAAAATGATTTTAAAAATTTTAATTATCAGCTTTTTGGCCAGAATTTGAAGTCACTGGAAGCAAAGTAAAAATTGAACAAGTTTTAAGGCATTGAATCATTTACTTTTCTATGGTTGGTGCATTTGGTACTGTTTGTGAATGCTTCTTTGGGCTTAACGAATTTAGTCCCATTGATAGTAATAGTGATTTCTTTCAAAGTGGTTTGTGCGTGACCTTTTTCAATATTTCAACAGAATAAATGTCATTTTAATCATTAATAGGCAAAAGTTCATTCATTAGTGCTACAGGAAATAATTTTTGAGAAAAAAAAGTCAAAAAGTCATCACCCTAATGCACACACATAATGTGTAACTGTTTTCCTCAATTAAGTATGCACTTTATAATTACTACTGTAGCCACTTACCACTGCCATAGTAACTTTATCCAAATCAAGTTTACAAATACACAGTGCACTTCACAACCAGTGCTGCTAAGTCTGCTTATTTATTTAGAATCGTTGTAGTTTTTTTACATTGTGTGGATTTTGGTTAAGGAGGAGCAGCAAAGTAAGAATTTCATTGTACAGTGTAACTGTCTGATTTTCTGTACATATGACAATAAACCTATTGAATCTTGAATAAAAAGAATATTGCTCCTCTGAGTATCTCACTGCAGATCACAGTGCCGGGTCAGCAAGAGAGTTTTTAACAATGCAGACAAAACAAGATGCCTCCTGGGCAACTTGGTCATATGAGAGCAAATGCATTATCACTGTGTCAACAGTCATTTTAGTGCAGGCGTGTTTTATGGGTATTGTAATGATGTGCTTGAATGTTGTTAATTAGTAGGCAGTGGAGTCGACGGAGCATGTGGTCAAGGAAAGGAATGCTAGATGAAGGTTTAATAATTGTTATGGTACAAACTGCAAGCTCCCAGCTGTGGCATAAAGACATTTAACCCTATTCCACCTGTTTTTTGTGGAGTAAACACTGCTGTTATCATTTTATTAGTCTGACTCATCGCTCACTTGAAACACCTCCATTGTAGGCACTAAATCCATTACTTCATCAGGAGCATTCTGGAGTGGTTTGATGCTAATCTACAATACAGGGACAGTTAGTGAATTTGAGAAATATTTTCAAATTTGAGACCTATAGGACTGTTTTTCTCATCATGCAGTTGCTGCTTGTAGTCAGTGTCATTTTTTCCATTTAGAGTCAGGACCTTTTAAATTTGAATACTGTGTGGCAGTACAGTGTGAGGGTCTTGTTAGTATAATTCTTTAACTACTAAAATGGTTGTGTGTCAGTGTTTATTCCTTAAACATAATAGTATATGTTATAATAAAGAAAGTAAAAGCCACAAGTGTCGCGGCCACAGCCAGAGACTGTGACTAATGGCGGTGCTCTCCTCTCCTCCGGCCCTGGGTTCTCTCTCTCCTCTAGGTGTGCGTTGGCACAGAGGGTTGGTAGCAGGTGCAGCTGACCTGGTAATCAGCAGATCAAGTGCAGGTGGGAGTCATTTAATCATCCACTCCGGCTCCTCTATAAAACCTGAGGCCACTCTGCGTTCTGCACTGGACCGTGAAGCTTATTCCAGTTAGTTCTGCAAACAGTTCAGTCTGAGCCACATTCTTGTTCCTGCAGTAATCTTGTTTTCTTGTTTAGAACTACTACTGCCTGCTGATATTAGCCGGATCTCCTGGTTTCACTGCTTACCTGCTGTCTGGTTCTCCGTTTGGCTGTTCTCCTGGCTCCAGTTGGTTGTCTGTGGATTGTCCGTGTTCTGGAAAGAAAGCACCTGCTGCCCGCCTCGTTACAGTTAAGACCTGCCACACCACCTAGGATGCCATTAACGCCACCCCATCTCCATCAGTTAAGTTCACAAGCCCTAACATTACCGGACTTGCTATAATTAATGAGTATTTGGTTTATATTCTGTTTAGACCTCTGATTAAATATCGTATTTCTGTTCTTGTTCTCTAAATGTTCTTAGCTTCGAGTTCGTATCTGATTTAGGGAGTACTTGTATTGGATTGCTGTAGGTAAAGAATCGTTACTGTTCTGGTTTTCCTGCCTTTGTGTTACCAAACGTGGATTAACCTTGTGTTTTTTCATAGATCTTGTCTTTACTCCACCAACCCACTAGAGGATATCCCAATCCGTTCCGCCTTCAGCGGCTTTGGTTGACATCTGGTTCCATTTTTTTCTAGTTCCGGTTTATCATTGTAGTTATTTTGTTTTTCTTCTTTGTTGTAAATAAAATTGTTTATTAACTGCTCTCTCTTCCTGCACTTGAGCCTCTGTATCCGCTGTAATAGTAAGCCTATAATCCATGAAAAATATTTGACTTTCGTAAATATCTAGTAAATCCTCATGTCTGTGTCGTTCTGAGTTTCAACAAGGCATGGTGAAATCCACTTATACACAGTCATATGTTAATGACTTTTATTAAATTGTGTGTGTTCTGATTAGAGTGCAAGAAATTATTCAGATAACATCATTCAGCTAACAATTTAGAAAATAGTTTCTGCTGGATTCATTAAGTTAATGGAACTTATTCCATGTATGCAACAGAAGGTCATGTAGATGTTTCTCAGAGGTATTGCATTGTTTTCACAGAACCAGTTGCAGACGAAGTGACTTCTATATTTTCTTTATTATATTTTTGCATGCCTCTTATCTGTCATGTGTGGATACTACTGGAACTTGTGAATTTCACCACAGGGAGGAATAAAGTACCGTATTGGCCCGAATATAAGACGGTGTTTTTTGCATTGAAATAAGACTGAAAAAGTGGGGGTCGTCTTATATTCGGGGTCTAAACATTATACCCATTCACGACGCTAGATGGCGCCAGATATCATTGAAGCGAATGCTGAACTTGACTCCCCAGGCCAAAGCGAACCCCTGTCACGAAGAATAAAAATAAAAATAGCGGTAAGAAAGAAAAGAGAAGAAAATAATAGAAGAGATAACAGTTTGCATTATTTTATTGCAATGTTTTTCCTTACTCAGATTTGTTTCAAGACTACAGTTACAGTTAGACTTCACTTTGATGGTTAATGCAGTTAATGCAGTTATTGCAATTTTGTTGTTTTATCACAATAGATTGGTTTATTTACATTTCAAAAACCAGAAGCCATTCATTTACGAATGTGATTGCACTTTAGTTTACATATTTAAATGTTCAGATATTAAGATTTGAATGAGGCAAAATAACATGCTTTTTCTCTCAAATATATTGTTATAATCATTTGTTTCAGATGTACTGTAATTATTTTCTGTATAAAAATTAATTTGGTGTTCAAAAAGTCTTTTTTCAAACTTGAGTCTTGAAAAAGAGGGGGTCGTCTTATAATCAGGGCCGTCTTATATTCGGGCCAATACGGTATCTAATCAAATGTAATGTAATCTATTCAGTAGACTACCTGCACCTTTCAGAGAGGGCACAGATGTGAACTCAAACAATTAAATGACTAACTAAATTTGTATTCAAGCTGTCAAATCTTATTAATGAAACAACAATTTCCAAAATGACGACTGGCACACTTGCCCTAATAAAGAAATTGAGACCATAATGTTGGGGGGGGGGGAAAAACACTGCCTTAGTATTCCAAATTCATGACACTACTTCTTTGGGAATTAGCTGTAATCATTTTTTAATATTTATTGATTTATTTATTTATTTATTTATTTATTTATTTATTTATTTATTTATTTATTTATTTATTTATTTATTTATTTATTCATTTATTTATTTATTTATTTATTGGTTGGATACATGCTCACCCAATCAAAAGTGAAAAGATTTTTTTGTTTTGCTTTTGTTTAGCCAGTAGATGGAATCAGAGAAAACAGCAGTACAGTACTGGCAATTTATGTTCAGAGAGTTTCTTTTGAGTTCTGGTTTGATCCTTCCAATGTTCCTGATATCATCTATTTATCTGTTATCTTTTGTTAATGCACTAATTTGGCTGAGTCTGATTAGTGGTTGGAAAGCACTTCTCAATCAGTCTTGGGTGTTATCTAATCAGTAAATCTCAGGAAAAGCTGACAGAAGGGACTTTTATGAGGTTCAGTTCATAGTTTTGTAGCACACAGATTTGAGATGTCACCAAAATGTTAATGTTCTTGTATCATGTTAATAATAAATATTTAACTGCTAATTCAGCCCTGTTTCCACTGATAGATGATTTTTCCAGCAGAATTCTACACATACACTGGTTGCATACACCATATAGTGTAGTCCTGATCCAATCCAATCCAATCCCACTTTATTTCTAAAGCACTTTAGAACAACACTGTCGGCCAAAGTGCTGTACACATTAAATAATAAAATAAAAGAATAAATAACCAAATAAAAATACAAATAAAATAATGCGAGTATAAAAAATAAGACATAAGACACAGGTTGTGCAGTAAAAGTCAGCTCTAAACTGAGCCATACGCCAAGTTAAAAAAATGTGTTTTTAAAAGAGATTTAAAAATAGGGAGGGAATCGGCCTGTCTGATATTTAGTGGGACCTCATTCCACAGTTTAGGAGCAGCCACAGAAAAAGCACGATCAGCTCTCAGTTTCTTTTTGGTCATAGGCAGAGCTTGATCTGCTGACCTCAGTGAGCGAGAGGGGTTGTAGGGAACCAGCAGATCACACAGGTACAGGGGGCCAAACCATGGAGGCATTTAAAAACAAATAAAAGAAGTTTGAAATCAATTCGAAGGTGCACGGGGAGCCAGTGGAGGGATTGGAGGATGGGAGTTATGTGGTTATATTTACGTGTCCCCGTTAAAAGGTGAGCGGCTGCGTTCTGAACCAGTTGAAGTCTCGAGAGTGAGGTTTTGCTGAGTCCTGAGTAAAGCGCGTTGCAGTAATCTAAACGAGTGGTAATAAAAGCATGGATCAAAATTTCAAAGTTGTGATGAGATAAAAAAGGCTTCACTTTGGCAAGTTGCCTCAAATGATAAAAAATTGATTTCACAACAGCACTGATCTGGGTATCTAATTTGAAAACAGAATCCATCTTTACACCCAGATTCGTCACAACAGGGCTTACAGCTTGGGTTAAAGAGCCGAGCTCAGCTTTGAACACTGGAGTGGAGTCACTGGGAGAAAACAGCAAAACCTCAGTTTTATGCTCATTGAAATGCAAAAAATTGTAAGCCATCCACAATTTTACTCCTTCAAAGCATTCAAGGAGGGACTGGGCTGTTTCAAAGGCAAATAAATTTGGCAGTCATCTGCATAAAAATGAAACGACACATCATGTCTACGCAGAACTGACCCAAGAGGCAACAAGTACAATGAAAAAAGCAAGGGTCCAAGAACTGAGCCTTGCGGTACGCCACACGTCAGAGGGGCCGCAGTGGAAACAGAATCCCCGACCTGGACGGAAAAGCTTCTGTTGGACAAATATGATTTAAACCAGGCTAAAGCTGGACCTTTTATTCCCACCCAGTTCTCCAACCGTGACAGTAAAATCTGGTGGTCCACCGTATCAAAGGCTGCGGTTAAGTCCAACAGGATTTTTCTAAAATTTTGGACAGCAAAGGAAGTTTGGAAATTGGCCAATAATTGGAGAGTTCCTGTCGATCAAGGTTTGGTTTCTTTAACAGAGGCTGTACCACTGCATGTTTAAAACATAACGGGACAACCCCATTGGCCAAGCTGCCATTAACAATATCCAGGACAAAAGGTGCCAATGTCGGAAAGACTTCTTTAAAAAGACAAGGAGGGATCACATCAATGGGGGAGCCTGTAATTCTCATTTCACTGAAAACTTGTTCTAAAAGATGCAGACTAACAGGTTCAAACTGATTAAAAACAGCAGAATAAGTTACTGATGTGCCTGGGTCATATGCAGGATGACTTTTAAGGGCTCTAGTGCTCTCCACTTTACGAATGAAAAACTGCAAGAAATCCTCACACATTTTCGATGGGTCCTCGGGACAGTGGGGCTCAGGAGCACTGAGAACTGTTTTAATAGTATCAAAAAGAACATGTGGGTTGTTACCGTTGGAAACAATGATGTCAGAAAAGTGTCTAGTTTTTGCATCTTTGACAGTTATTTGATAGGAATGCCACTTATCTCTCAGATTCTGAAAAGACACATGTAGCTTATCCTTATTCCATTTTCTTTCTGCCTTTCTGCACTCACGTCTGGCAGCGCGCGTAACGTCATTCAGCCAGGGTTCAGACTTTGGTTTAGACAGCCTAAGTTTCACAGGAGCGACAATGTCTCATGCAGCTCTGCAAGCAGAACTGAAACCAGCGCAAAAGTCATCAATGGATCTGTTTAAACATAGAGAGTCATCTACGTTCAGGACAGAGCAAAAGTGCGCAGCGGTGGAGGGATTAACCATACGGCCACGACGCACAGGCACGCACGGTTTGGATACAGCACAAGACAGGGGAATTTCAAATAAAACAAGCAGATGATCAGAGAAAATTGCATCACAAATCTGAAGTGGACACCAAACTTTACTACCATTGGGAATGATTGGTCAGATTACACTGTCAAACACATTACCGTAGTCCAAAATCTAATTTGTATGGGTATTTTGTAAATTTTTCTTCTAACTGCATAAAATGTTATTTTAACAACTTATGTATGCAAAGTTGTGCTGAGTTTGCACATTGCACTTTTGTTTGTTTTTAACCAATGTGATAATGTATTGTGCTTTTATTTTACTTTTTAAAAAAGTTATGTGCAGCAGACCCCTCTGTCTAAGACAAATTTCTCCCAAGGGAGACCAATAAAGACACCTTGACTTTTAAGTTCAACGATATATATACAGTCAAGCCCGAACTTATTCATACCGCTGGCAAATTTTGACTGACTTTTGACTTACAGTGACTTACAATGTACAAGAGACATCATTGTGGAAAAAGATATTTCTCAGCTTTTATTTACATGTGAACAAAAAGTGCCATTTCCAAAATGATTCCTACCCTTCTCAATAATTAATAGAAAAACCTTTATTGGCTATTACAGCAATCAAATGCTTCATACTTAGAAACTTCAATTCATACTGACCAGCTTTTTGCATTTCTCCACTGGTGTTTTTGCCCATTCATCTTTTGCAATGAGCTCCAACTCTTTCAGGTTGGAGGGTCTCCTTGCCATCACCCTGATCTTTAGCTCCCTCCACAGGTTCTCAGATGAATTCAAGTCAGGACTCTGGCTGGGCCACTCCAAAACATCAATGTTTTTGTCCCCTAACCATTTCTTCACCACTTTTGATGTGTGTTTTGAGTGGTGCCCAAGGCCAAGTTTCTCTGCAGACTGCCTGATTGTTGATAATCTTGATGTATTCCTTTTTTTCATGGTGCCATTTACTGTGATTAGGTTCCCTGGTCCATTGGCTGAAAAACACTCCAAAAGCATTAGGTTTCCACCACCATGTGTGACAGTGGGGATGGTGTTCTTAGGGTTGAAGGTTTCTCCTTTCTTACCCCAAATGAATGCAACATCAGTGTTCAATTTTTGTTTCATCTGACCATAAAACAGAAGACCAGAAGTCTTCTTCTTTGTCCAGATGGGCATTTGCAAAGGCCAAGAAAACTTTTGTTTGCCTTATCTGGAGAAGTGATGTCCTCCTTGGTGTGCGTCCACGGAACCCAGCAGTGTGCAGTGTCTGTTGGACTGTCTGCTTTGAGATGTTGCCACCAGCAGGGCTCAGATTCTCCAGGATGGCCTTGGTGGTGATCCTTGGATTGTTTTTGACTCTCTCATTATCCTCCTGGCCAGCACAGGTCTTTGGGTTTCTGACCACTTCCTCTGAGATTTTCCACAATGTGGAATGTCTTGTATTTTTTTAATAATACTTTACACTTTAGCCACTGGAACATGAAAACATTTAGATATGGCCTTATAGCCCTTTCCTGACTTGTGGGCAGCCACAATGTGCAGCTGGAGGTTCTCAGTCTCAGTCAGCTCCTTTGTCTTAGCCATGACTGTCCACAAACCAACTGCAGAGAGCTGCAGTTTTTCACCTGTTGAGTTGATTAAAACAGCTGTTCCCAATGAATCTATAAATTAAAATAATATATATTCTAAATACCTATTTGGAATGGCATCGAACCTTGGATTTTCCCATAAACTGTGACAGTTTGCAATGGGTATGAATAATTTTGGAGGTGCCACTTTTTGTCTAAATGTAAACAGAAGCTGGAGAATAAAAATTTCCACAATGATGCCTCTTGTACATCGTCTTATTATCTTTTGGGAGAAGCCTGTGTCATTTCCAATAAAAAAAAAAAAAAAAAAACTTGCTGGTTGAATGAAAGTAATTTTAAGTCAAAATTTTCTATAGGTATGAAGAATAATTTTGGCCTTGACTGTATATATATATATATATATATATATATATATATATATATATATATATATATATATATATATATATATATATATATATTAGTGGTGGGAAGCGATTAAAAAAATTAATCTAATTAATTACAGGGTTTGTAACTAATTAATTGCAATCTTGCACTTTTATCAAATAGCAATATTTGACACAATAAGTGAAGTTTTTCAGTTCAAATAAAATTGTGGTTGACAGTTGAATCAATGAATAGACATATACGTGTTTATAATTTAAAATTTATTTTTTAAAAAAGGAAAATGGGACATAGAAAAAAGTGATTTTGATGACTTAAAGCCTGAATTTAGTTGCTTTTTCCACTGTATGGCACATAAAATCAGCATAAGTAGTTCAAGGAGCTTCAGAAAGTTGAAAATCCAGAGATTCATTCTGTTTCCATCTTTTCTTGGTCTGATAAATGGTGTAATTTTGATGGTTCTTTTTATAGGAATATCAATTTTTATTTAAGTAATTTTTTTATAAACAAAAATTTTATAATTAAGTTATTGAAAGAGATATTTTTGTTGTTTAGGTTATTCCTCCTCCAAGGAGGCAGAGCCTCGACGGAGTAAAAACTTAAACCACAAAAATGTTTCATTTCTATTTATCTGCATTTTTCATCTGTCTGCTACATTCACAGTTTACTGCAAATCTAAGTGCAATTACAGCGATTTTATTCAACATTTTAAGACTTTCTGTAAACTCAAGCACTGTCTAGAAAAGTGATCTATTGTGGGATGGCTACACCGTTAGCCGTTAGCATGACTCGTAGCTAACGTTAGCTCTGGTGCTAACAGCAACATGTTCTACATTGAGGTGATACTGTCGGCTTGAAGTGCTGCAGTGATCAGAAAACTGTTGTACAACTTGCACATAACCAGGCTTTTATCCAAGCTGCCATCGGGAAGATTTTTAAAAGGAAACTTTCTGCTCAATCTGGTCCTCCTTCACTGTTTACCAGTGCCTGACTTTACTCAGTCCTTCCTGTGCTTCTTCATGGGCTACAAACAGACTTCAGGTTCATTACCACCACCTACTGGGCTGGAGTGTTCATCAGAGTTACCGGTGTGCCAGAAATGAGGCAACTGAGGAGGGTGCAATTAATCGCGCCATTGTTTTAACGCGTTATTTTCGCGATAATTAATTAAGCGAAATTAATGCGTTAAAGTCCCATATACACACACACACACACACACAGTACTATGTACAGTGGTTAATAAATTCATTAGACCACCTGTCGTAAAAACAATTACACGCTGATATTTACAGTTCAAACTTGGACTTGTCTGTCCAGAGTACCTTCTTCCAGTCATCCATAGTCCAGTGTTTGTGCTCCCTGGCAAATTGTAGGCGTTTTTGGATGTTTGCAGGGCTCAATAATGGCTTCTTAGCAGCTATTCTTTCCTTTAAACCTAGTTCCTTCAGTTGTCTGCTTTTGGTCATTCTGGACATTTTCTCAGATTCTGATCTAGAAGCATTAATCTCTGCTCGAAAATCATCACTTGCCTTCCTTCTGCCCAGATGGCCTACCATGTATCTGACTAACAATATTATTATATTTATAAACTAGAGATTCCAAGCTTTTATATGATGTATAACATGTTGTGATTGCCATGAGTGAAATGGCTACAATAGCTGTCAATTTTCAATAAAAAAAGAACAGAAAAATTAGTGGAAAAAATCGCATTTCCAGGTAGAGTAAAAATAGTGTAAAAAAATTATAGTGGGAATGAATTCTTTCACGGGGGGGCAAGATAGGCCATCTGGGCTCCCGGACATTTTATGTCATGCCCTATTTGTCTCAAAGACCATCCAATATCATGAAGTGCTTTAATTCAGACTCTGTCTTTCTCAGTGAGTTCCCAACACTTCATCTAGCAAAATAAAACAATATCAGATGGAATAAACCTAAGATACGACTTCTTGCATTAAACTGAAGGAGCTGACTCTTACAGTCCCTGACTTATACGTCTATCTATCTATCTATCTATCTATCTATCTATCTATCTATCTATCTATCTATCTATCTATCTGTCTATCTGTCTATCTATCTATCTATCTATCTATCTATCTATCTATCTATCTATCTATCTATCTATCTATCTATCTATCTATCTATCTATCTATCTATCTATCTGACCTGAGACATGTGCTGCTACATATGTTGCATATTAACCTGAGACATGTGCTGTTTATTAGAGTGGAATGCGTCTTTCCTGCTGAAGGATCTCAATGTTGTGTTAGACAGGAGCTCCTGTGTCGAGGAAATTGACCTCTGGATTCCGAAATAGGGTAAATCAATGGGGGTCTTGTTTTTGACCAGTAGTCTTCTAATAGGAATCATATGTTGTGACATGTTATCACTTGTTCAAAACATGTAAAAGTGACCTCCGGTTGCTGTTCTGGAGGGATCATTTGGCTGAATCCTTTCTTTTAACAAAAACTTATTAAGAAAGTCAGTGTCAACGGACGTCTCTTCTTCACCAGACATCAGAGAAACTACAACACTATCTATCTATCTATCTATCTATCTATCTATCTATCTATCTATCTATCTATCTATCTATCTATCTATCTATCTATCTATCTATCTATCTATCTATCTATCTATATATATATATATATCCCTGGGCTGCACAATGGTGTAGTGGTTAGCGCTTTCGCCTTGCAGCGAGAAGGTCCCTGGTTCGCGTCCCGGCTTTCCCGGGATCTTTCTGCATGGAGTTTGCATGTTCTCCCTGTGCATGCGTGGGTTTTCTCCGGGTACTCCGGCTTCCTCCCACAGTCCAAAAACATGCTGAGGTTAATTGATGATTCTAAATTGCCCGTAGGTGTGAATGTGAGAGTGATTGTGTGTCTTTGTATGTAGCCCTGCGACAGACTGGCGACCTGTCTAGGGTGTCCCCTGCCTTCGCCCGAGTCAGCTGGGATGAGGATTAAGCGGTGTATAGATAATGGATGGATGGATATATATCCCTATATATATATATATAGGGACCCAAATAAGACACCTTCAGATAATTCAAGGAACATACAAGAGATTAGGGTTTTTATTTCAAAAGTACTAGAAGCTTTAGTTGTGTTTTTAGCCGTGATTATTTAACGACTTCAAAGCATATGTAGTGAGACAGAACCTTGAGTATTAGCCAGACTTGACTGTGGTGTGTGCCAGTATTGAACTGCTCTCTACCAAATAATTCAATCATACAAAAGATTAGTTTACTTAATTCCAGATCTCTTTGCTTAAACTATATATATATATATATATATATATATATATATATATATATATATATATATATATATATATATATATATATATATATATATATATATGGATATATATCTCTTATTTGTATTTGTTTTTGTCTTGTTGAACAACTTGTTATCAAGTGGAACATCTGAACCGTGTTTTTGTCATTTATTTTTTGAGTTAACTTAATTTGACAAATTGAACTGAGGACCCTAACCCCCAACCCTCAAGCGAAGCCCGGTGGGGGAAATGCACTGGGGGTACCAGGGGCACGAAGAGTGAGCTGGGGTACCAGGGGCACGAAGACAGCGTCATTGCTTCTTGTTTTTCATCTTTAATGTTCTGTCGACTTGTCTTAGAGTATTGAAGCCCTTTTGCTACCTGTCGCCACTTCTTAGTGTGTATATCACCCAGCAAAGTGATGGTTGAGGTGGAATTTACCAACCTTCTCTGATTTATATGGTAATGGCCTATAAATTGTATGAGAATGTTCGGAGTGGGTCGTCTCTTCACCCGCAAGTCGTGGCTCGAGGATCACACAGAGCCCAGTTACTGGCAGATCACCAAGGTCAAGGTGGACTACACAGCTGAGAACATGGATCATGGCAAAGCGTGGGGGATCCTCACATACAAAGGAAAACAGCAGTAAAAGTACATCATGAGCAGTCTGGGTGTCTACAATGTTGTTTCAAGCTTAGTTCTGACTTTATGTTTTCCACAGATGTTTCAGGATCATGACTTCTGACCTGTGTGGTTTCTCATGTGGATTTTCAAACTAGTAGTATGACGGAAACTTTTTCCACAGGTTCCACAGGTATCAAGGTGTTCAGCATTTCTTCAAGTGTGTTTGAAGCTGCTATTGCCAGTGTATGTTTTCTCTTTTTCCATACATTTTTTCAAGTTTAAAAAGATCCCCTTTATCACAATGCAAGCTCAGAGGTCTTTTCCACACACACGCACACACACATACATACATTCACACTCACACATATATATATATATATACCAATATATACCAATATATATATATATGTATGTGTGTGTATATATATATATATATATATATATATATATATATATATATATATATATATATATATATACTACTGGTCAAAATTTTAGAACACCCTGATCTTTCCAGTTTTTGGACTACTTTGGAGGCATCTTGCTTTGGACTACTGAAGAGTGGAAGATGTTATTCTGGACTGATGAATCAAAAATTTAAATCTTTGGTTCATCCTGCAGGATTATTATATGCCGTCAAGTAGGCGAAAGGATGGTTCCTCAGTGTGTGACATCAACTGTCAAACATGGAGGAGGAAGGGTGATAGTCTGGGGCTGTTTTGCTGAATCCAGGGTCGGTGACATGTACAAAGTGAGAGGCGCCCTCAACCAAAATGGCTACCACAGCATTCTGCAGCACCATGCAGTACTCCCTAGTTGGCCAGGGATTCATATACATACATACAAAGTACCAGTAATATTATACAATGCTGCCACCTTGTGATTAAAGTCTGTAGCAGAAAGGCTTGGCAGGTACCATAACTTTATATCGTTTGATTTAAGAAGCAGTAACAAAGAGGTAACTCCTGGTTCTGTCATAAAACCAATTAAGAATACACTTAACAATCAAAGTTCTTTGAGAGCAAGAAAAAACCAAAGTGAAAATTTGTGTAGAAGTTAATTTACTAACTGGATACATTCTTCCTTTGAGAATTGCCACTTTTTCGTACTTGAGAGGTTTGAATAATCCTGGGAGGTAAGTTGTCGGGGGGCAACAGCCCCTGGTAGGGACTCCCAAGGCAAATTAGTCCTGGAGGAGGGACCAGACAATGAACGATTCACAAAACCCGAATGAAAACTAAAATTAGGAGCCGATCCCAGCTGACATAGGGTGAAGGCAGGTGACACCCTGGACAAATCGCCAGTCTATCGCAGGGCTACATATACAAACAATTACACTCATATTCATACCCATGGACAATTTAGAGTTACCAATTAACCTCAGCATGTTTTTGTACTTGGTTAGCACTTGCAGCCAGAAGATCCCCTGTTCACATCTCGGCATTCACGGGATCTTTCTGTATGGAGTTTGCATGTTCTCTCTGGGCATGCGTGAGTTTTCTCCGGGTATTTCAGCTCCCTCCCATGGTCCAAAAAGATGCTCAGTGCATTGAGAGAGGTCCCCCAGCAGCCTAGGCCTATAGCAGTGTAACTAGAGACATAACTAAGAGACGTCAAAGAAGAAGTCAGTGTGCTCCGTGCATGTGGACACCAACTGACCCCCTCAGTATCGCCCAAGTCAGCCCTAACTATAAGCTTGTCAAAAAGGAAGTTTTTTTTTTTAAATTTATTTATATATATATATATATATATATATATATGTACAAAAAATAAAAGATATATATATATGTACAGACCCTTTCCAAAAAATTAGAATACAATGGAAAAGTTTATTTATTTTCATAATTCCATTCAAAAAGGTAAACTTTCATAGATTATAGATTCAGGGCCTACAATTCAAACGATTTCAAGTATTTATTTGTTTATTTTTACATAATTTGGGCTTCCAACTCATTAAAAAGAAAACAGGAATTCAAAAAATCTGAATACTGTGAAGAAATCAGCCCAGATTTTGCAGGGCATGAATGTTTTAAACTGAGTGTCACACACTAATCATCTACTGAGCTCAGAGCACCTGCACAAGTTTCCCCAGGTATCATTAAATTGCTTCAGTTTGGTTTATTTGTCTCAGTTCGGTTCAATATGGGGAAGACTGCAGATTTGACAACTGGCCAGAAGACCATCATTGATACCCTCCATAGGATGGGTAAGCCACAAAAGTTCATAGCTAAGGAGGCTGGTTGTTCACAGCGTGCTGTGTCCAAGCATATCAATGAAAAGTCTTGTGGAAGGGCAAAATGTGGCAGGAGAAGATGCACCAGCAACAGAGATGACCATGGGCTTCAGCGGATTATCAAACAGAGAAGATTCAAGAATCTGGCAGAGATCCAGAAAGAGTGGAATGAGACAGGAGTTACAGTTTCAAAAACCACCACATTCAGACGCATCCGGGAGATGGGCTACGACTGTCAGGTTCCTCGGGTCAAGCCACTTCTGAGCCTGAGCCAACGTAGGAAGCGTCTCAACTGGGCCAAGGAGAATGACTGGACTGTTGGCCAGTGGTCCAAGGTCCTCTTTTCCGATGAAAGTAAAGTGTGCCTTTCATTCGGGAATCAAGGTACAAGGGTTTGGAGGAAGATGGGTGAGGAACAGGACCCAAGCTGCTTGAGGTCAAGTGTGAAATATCCATTGTCAGTCATGATTTGGGGTGCAATATCCGGTGCAGGTGTTGGTAAACTCTAATTTCTTAAATCCAAGGTCACCGCAACAGTCTACCAAAATGTTTTAGAGGACTTCATGATTCCTTCTGCTGAGGATCTGTATGGAGATGCAGATTTCATCTTCCAGCAGGACCTGGCCCCTGCCCATACCGCCAGAAGCACCAAAACCTGGTTTAATGCCCATGCCATCATAGTGCTTGACTGGCCAGCCAACTCGCCAGACCTAAACCCCATTGAGCATCAAGGAAATTTGGGCTTCCATAGCTCCCAGGCAATGCCACAGGCTGATTGCCTCAATGCCACGGTGCACCGAGGCAGTGATTAAGGCAAAGGGATTCCCAACCAAGTATTGAAGATTGACATATTTTGAAAGTACCATATTTTGATTGACTTGATGTGATCCTAATTTCTTTCTTTTTTTTCTGCAAAAACTGAGAAGTAAATGGTGATTTTTTCACAGTATTCTAATTTTTTGAATTCCCATTTTTATAGGTTTTATGAGCTGGAAGCCCAAATTATGTAAAAATAAATAAATACTTGAAATCATTTAAATTGTGGGCCCTGAATCTATAATCTATGAAAGTTTAACTTTTTGAATGGAATTCTATCTATCTAATCTATTAGAGCCTGTCACGCCACTGCTGGCGGGTGGCCTCCACATCTGCTTCCACGCTTGGCAATCTCGTGCCACGTGTCCACGCATTGCCGGCTTTCTCTTTGATGTCATCTCTCCACCTCCGCTTGGGCCTTCCTTTCTTTCTGCTCCCCTCTCTTGGTCTCCATTCCATTGTTTTCTTGGCCCATCTGTTCATTCTGGCGACATGTCCTGCCCACTGACTTTTCATGTTCTGCGCCATTTCGATGATGTCCTTCACTTGCGTCCTTGCTCTTATTACTTCGTTCCTGATCTTATCTTTCCGGGTGGTGTTCAGCATTGATCTCTCCATGCTTCTTTGGGCCACGGCCAGTTTTTCTCTGTGAAGTTTCGTAAGCGACCACGTCTCTGCTCCGTATGTCATTGCTGGCAGTATGACAGTGTTCATAATTTTCCTCTTCAAGCACATTGGCATTTTCTGATCTTTAGTGTTTTAGAATGGAATTATGGTTTTAGAATGGAATTATGGAAATAAATATACTTTTCCATTGTATTCTAATTTTTTGGAAAGGGTCTGTATATATATGTACACTGCTCAAAAAAATTAAAGGAACACTGAAAACACATCATATTTCAATGCGGGAGAAAAACAAACTGGATATTTACATTGATATGGACTGGATAATGTGTTAGGAATGAAAAGATGCCACATTGTTTGATGGAAATGAAAATTATCAACCCACAGGAGGGGTAATTCAAGACACCGCAAAACTCAAACTGAAAAACTGATGTGGCAGGCTAGTCCATCTTGCCGAAATTCTTTGGCAGCATCTCAAAATGGTGCTCAGTAGTTTGTATGGCCTCCATGTGCTTGTATGCATGCCTGACAATGTCGGAACAAGCTCCGAATGAGACGAAGGATGGTGTCCTGACGAATCTCCTCCCAGAACTGGACCAGGGCATCACTCAGCTCCTGGCAGTCGGAGGAGCAACCTGGTGGTGTCGGATGGACCAAAACATAATGTTCCAAAGGTGTTCTATTGGATTCAGGTCAGGTGAGCATGGGGGCCAGTTAATGGTTATCAGTTCCTTCATCCTCCAGGAACTGCATGAATTCTCTTACCACATAAGGCCGGGCATTGTCATGCACCAGAAGGAATCTAGGGCCACTGCACCAGCGTAGAGTCTGACAGTGGGTCCAAGGACTTCATCCCAATACCTAATGGCAGTCAGAATGCCGTTGTCTAGCCTGTAGAGGTCTGTGCGTTCCTCCATGAATAGGCCTCCCCAGACCATTGCTGACTCATCACCAAACTGGTCATGTTGAACAATGTTACAGGCAGCATAACTTTCTCCTCGGCTTCTCCAGACCCTTTCATGTCTGTCACATGTGCTCAGGGTGAACCTGCTCTCATCTGTGAAAAGCACAGGGCGCCAGTGGTGGACCTGCCAATTCCTGTGTTCTATGGCAAATGCCAACTGAGCTTCACGGTGCCAGTCAGCGAGCACAGGGCCCACTAGAGGACATCGGGCCCTCAAACCACCCTCATTACATCTCTTTCTGATTGTTTGGTCAGAGACACTCACACCAGTGTTCTGCTGGAGGTCATTTTCTTGAGCTATTACAGTGCTCATCCTGTTCCTCCTTGCACAAAGGAGCAGATACCTGTCCTGCTGATGGGTTGACCTTCTACGGTCCTGTCAAGCTCTCCTAGAGTAACTGCCTGTGTCCTGGAATCTCCTCCATGCTCTTGAGACTGTGCTGGGAGACACAGCAACCTTCTGGCAATGGTACACATTGATGTGCCATCGTGGAGGAATTGGACTGCCTATGCAACCTCTGTAGGGTCCAGGTATCGCCTCATGCTACCAGAAGTGACACTGACCCTAGCCAAATGCAAAACTAATGAAAAACAGTCAGAAAACATTAGGAGGGAAAAAATGTCAGTGGCCTTCACCTGTAAAACCATTCCTGTTTGGGAGATTGTCTCATTGTTACCCCTCTAGTGTACCTGTTGTTAATTTCATGAACACCAAAGCAGCTTAAACTGACTAAAAACCACCTCTGTTACTTACTTGACCAGATCAGTATCCCACGTTTGACTGACTTGATACATTACTTAGATTAAAAAGTGTTCCTTTAATTTTTTCAGCAGTATATATATATATATATATATATATACACACACACACTATATTGGCAAAAGTGTTCGCTCACCCATCCAAATAATCAGAATCAGGTGTTCCAATCACTTCCATGGCCACAGGTGTATAAAATCAAGCAGCTAGGCATGCAGACTGCTTTTACAAACATTTGTGAAAGAATGGGTCGCTCTCAGGAGCTCAGTGAATTCCAGCGTGGAACTGTGATAGGATGCCACCTGTGCAATCCAGTCGTGACATTTCCTCGCTCCTAAATATTCCACAGTCAACTGTCAGCTGTATTATAAGAAAGTGGAAGTGTGGGAACGACAGCAACTCAGCCACCAAGTGGTAGGCCAACTAAACTGATGGAGCGGGGTCAGCGGATGCTGAGGCACATAGTGCGAAGAGTTCGCCAACTTTCTGCAGAGTCAATCGCTACAGACCTTCAAACTTCATGTGGCCTTCAGATTAGCTCAAGAACAGTATGCAGAGAGCTTCATGGAATGGGTTTCCATGGCTGAGCAGCTCCATCCAAGTCATTGATCACCAAGTGCAATGCAAAGCGTCGGATGCAGTGGTGTGAAGCACGCCGCCACTGGACTCTAGAGCAGCGGAGATGCCTTCTCTGCAGTGATGAATCGCGCTTCTCCATCTGGCAATCTGATGGACAAGTCTGGGTTTGGCGGTTGCCACTCCTGGCAACGCCAGGAGTCGGACTGCATTGTGCCAAGTGTAAAGTTTGGTGGAGGGGCGATTATGGTGTGGGGTTGTTTTTCAGGAGCTGGGCTTTGCCCCTTAGTTCCAGTGAAAAGGAATTCTGAATGCTTCAGCATACCAAGACATTTTGGACAATTCCATGCTCCCAACATTGTGGGAACAGTTTGGAGCTGGCCCCTTCCTCTTCCAACATGACTGTGCACCAGTGCACAAAGCAAGGTCCATAAAGACATGGCTGACAGAGTCTGGTGTGGATGAACTTGACTGGCTTGCACAGAGTCCTGACCTCAACCCGATGGAACACCTTTGGGATGAATTAGAGCGGAGACTGAGAGTCAGGCCTTCTCATCCAACATCAGTGTGTGACCTCACAAATGCACGTCTGGAAGAATGATCAAAAATTCCCATAAGCACACTCCTAAACCTTGTGGACAGCCTTCCCAGAAGAGTTGAAGCTGTTATAGCAGCAAAGGGTGGACCGACATCATATTGAACCCTATGGATTAGGAATGGGATGTCACTTACGTTCATATGCGAGTCAAGGCAGGTGAGTGAATATATATAGCTTCAAATCAAATCACTTTTTTTTTAAAATCCTTTTTTGTATTATTAAAAGGGGCAAGTTGGTTCATCACTACGAGTTGGCCAGTAGCTTAGGCATCAGCTCTGGCTTAAAATGTCTCTTTGCTGTTGCTGGGTCATACTTATTTGGCATTATTCCATCTGACTGTTGTCCACTTTGAAAATGTCTACGATGTGAACCTGTTTACTTCACATCAGCCTTAGGCTTAGCACACAGATTGGCTAGCTCATGGCTGTAGAAGGATGGAGGCTGTACTATCCTCCCACACACCCCGTCAATGCTACCATCCTTCTCATCTGACATCATGTCAATGGTTCTGGTTCATGATGTTTCCTTCAGTTATAAAGTCTACGAACCATTTCCTTAAAGTACAAAAAGGCAAAAAGTCATTTTTGTGAACAAAGATGGAGGACTACATGATATCACTGCTTAACATTACCAATTCAGAGCATTGTGCTACAACTCACTAAAAAACATCCTACAAATGCAATATACTCCTACTGCAATTTGGGACTGTGCACTCGTCTTTTCCGCTCAATTTCCTCCCCGCTGGAGAGGCTGTTTAATTTGGCTTCCAGGGCAGTCATCCTCTCCTGCAACCTCAGCTCCCTCACCTCCGACACCAGTCCAGCTTCTGCTCTAGCTGTGCTATCTGGCCAGACAGGCCACTGATAACACTCAACAGTTTCTTCTCAGTGTCTGTCATGGGACTGACTGGAACCAGTCGGTCATGTCCAGGCTGTCTCAGCTGAGGAGTTTGTGGGGAGTCAAACCGGAGACACTGGGCAGCAGTTGTAGAAACTCCCCTAACAAAGACGACTTGTTTGTCCGTTTGTGTATCGCATGGTTCTCGTGAGACTTCGCATATGACCGTGACTTCGCATGTGATTGGATGAGCCTTCTAATGAGACATCAGTGATGCAGCATTTCTGAAAGTAAATATTAACATGCCGACTTCCCCAGGTCAACTGATTTTCTCTATAACTACAAGATGAACTTCTCCGAGCAAAGAAGAAATGGCCTTGCCCCTTACAGTGGTGCCACAGTCTCCATTCCAGCATATTATCTTAGATGAGCTTGATGTACACTACCAGTCAAAAGTTTGGACACAGCTTCTCATTCAAAGATTTTTAATAGATTATTTTCACCATTGTAGATTAATACTGAAAACTATAAAAGAATACATATGGATTAATGTTGTAAACAAAAAATGTTAATATCCAGTATTAATTTACAATGTATAAAATAATACAAATAAATAAAACCATTGAATGAGAAGGTGTGTCCAAAATTTTGACTGGTAGTGTGCATGCGATATTGACAATGTATCATCAGATGTAACCTGAAAATTGTGTAACTACAGTTGATCATTGTGCCATTTCATGCAAACTTGTAACATATGACAGATGTAGAGCTGAAACGTCAACATATGTATTTGCTAGGTGGTGTGCAAAGACCAACAGTTTTAAGGAACCCATCCTTGAACCTCTGACAGAACCACGACCAGCCATTATAAAGCAGTCATGTCAAAGAATACTACCTTTAGACATGTAATTGCAGGAGTTTCCTGGCTTCATCCCAATCCAGACAAACTTTTTTTATGGAAAGTCAGTAAAATTTTGAACTTGAAGGGAACAGACACCTCATACCCAGCATCATTTCTCCCTATTGAGGGCATTGCTGGAAGATGTTTAGTACACACATCCACTGTACATTTAAGCAACATAAGAGAAAAGTTGACTGTAGTCATGCCGCTCTGCATAGTGATTTAAGGTACTGACAGTGTTGAAAGAGCCTGTGATGTGCTTTGATTTTACTTTTATAAAAGCTGTATGAACCCTGATTAAAATATAGTGCCAACTGTATGGTTTTGTTTGTGTGTCCTTATTCTCTTAAAAACCTATGCTAGTGTGAAAAGTCGATATTTCTGCTGAAAGTTAGATATTTTAGCGTTGAGGTCAATGGAGATTGACTCACTTTTGAAGCCAACCTTAAGTGTCTATTTGAGGAATCAGCAGTTTCTGCACTTCTGGGTTGGCTTAATTTTTCAGCCTCATGGGTTGCCACTTGGTTGTTAACTGGTGGAGAATCTCTTGCAAAATGACTAGCATGACAGTATGACTGCTGTCATTAGACAGTAAAAACAGAAAGCTTTCATCAGTAAAGCAAGAAAAGACCATATAGCTTGATTTCAAATCTTTCAGAAAATGATATCATCACACAAACATGCATCCAGTTGGTAAGAACATTCAACTCATTGAGAATAACAGATTTGTTAGGGTACCGAATCAAACATATATTCATATTCAGTTCTATAATAAATCCTCATGTACCTTATACACATTTACCTTTCAATCAAACAAAAAATAATTATGGCTGGCAACTTTTGTGATTACATATGCATGATTTACAGCTATCTCACAAATAACTTCTGGATAGGTTCAATTAAAGGATTGTCTTTGTTTATGTTCCTAGTTTTTGTAATGAATTGTAGGTTTTATAAAAAAAAAAAAGATTCCTTTACTTATTTATTGTGGCAGTCAGACAACAAAACAAAGCAATTTCACATTTCATTTCTGCTGTTTACCTCCATTGTAGACACGACTCAACATTATGTTATCAGTTTGATGTGCTTGTTCATGAGAATGGAAAATTCGTTGAGAACTGATTAAACATGCCTGTTTGAGTTGTATTAAATTTGGATGTGATTTTTAAGTCCACAGGCTATGTCTTGATTATTAGCTGTCACTTCGTAGTAGTTAGACTTCTACAACATAGTCGGAGTTGCCACAGACTACTCCAGCATCTTCATAGTGGGCACAGTTATGTATCGCCACACCAGCATGTTTGCAATCAAGCAGGCTAGACTCGGTTCCTTCACACTGAACATCATCCAAAAGAATCTGCAGATCCTTCCCCTCACCAAACTCAGAGTTCTTTGCTGCATTCAGTGCATACTGAAAGCCCAGCTGATGGCAAACTACTCTAGCACTCTGAATAGTCCATAAGTCATCACATACAGTACCCCACACCCCGTTAATGTAAATCTCTACCCGTCCACGGTCACTGCGGCCATGTTCATCTCCAACCAGCCTCACCGCTCCATTCTGCAACTCGGGTGCACTGTCCATTCTGGATTTACCCTTCCTGCGCCGACTCTTCCGCCTTGAATTTCTGCGTGGTTTGGTCGTTGTTGTAGTTGGTATAGGGGTGGTAATTTTTAATCCTTGGTCACCTAGACGATCAATGAGCTCTTGGAGCCAGTCATGGGACTTTGTGGGTTGTGGCTTATTTGTATTTGGTGGCTGAACACCAACCAATGCTAATGGCAAAGACAACAGACCAAATATGAATATAAACCAAAAATGGATAGAATGGAGGTTGTCAAATGTTTGAAAGGTGGACTCACTTTCCTGGGGTACAAACGTGATGAGATTACTTTTTATCCTGACAGGAAGAGGATCATAGTGACACTGTCTCGGTGGAGCACGTCTGAAAATCAATGAACAAAAACACAAAACCAAATTACATAAAATTTTGTGAGCAAAGGCATTTTTTCATTTGGGGACAGATCAAGCATTTCTGCTCACATTTCAAAAGCCATTTGCATCTCCAAAATTTCAGGTTGACCTTGATAAAATCTCAATAGACAGTTTCTTTTTACTTTACAGCTCCCAAACTACACCATCCATCCATCCATCCATCTTCTAAACGCTGGTCCGGGTCGGGTCGCGGGGGCAGCAGCTTTAGGAGGGAAGCCCAGACCTCCCTTTCCCCGGCCACATCATCTAGCTCCTCCCGGGGGACCCCAAGGCATTCCCAGGCCAGCTGAGAGACATAGTCTCTTCAGCGTGTCCTGGGTCTTACCCGGGGTCTCCTCCCGGTGGGACGTGCCCTAAACACCTCACCGGGGAGGCGTCCGGGGGGCATCCTAATTAGATGCCCGAGCCACCTCATCTGGCTCCTCTCTACGCGGAGGAGCAGCGGCTGTACTCTGAGATCCTCCCGGATGGCCGAGCTTCTCACCCTATCTCTAAGGGAGAGCCCAGCCACCCTGCGGAGGAAACTCATTTCAGCCGCTTGTACCCACGATCATGTTCTTTTGGTCACTACCCAAAGCTCGTGACCATAGGTGAGGGGAGGAAAGTAAAAGTAAATTGAGAGCTTCGCCTTTCGGCTCAGCTCCCTCTTTACCACGATGGACCTGTACAGCGCCTGCATTACTGTGGACGCCGCAACAATCCGCCGGTCGATTTCTTGCTCCATCCTTCCCTCACTCGTGAACAAGACCCCGAGGTACTTAAACTCCTCCACTTGGGGCAGGACCTCATCCCTGACCCGGAGAGTGCACTCCACCCTTTTCCGGCTGAGGACCATGGACTCGGATTTGGAGGTGCTGATCCTCATCCCAACCGCTTCACACTCGGCTGTGAACCGATGCAGTGAGAGTTGGAGGTCCTGGCATGATGAAGCCAACAGGACCACATCATCCACGAAAAGCAGTGACGGACTCCTAAGGTCACCAAACCAGACTCCCTCAACACCCTGGCTGCGCCTAGATATTCTGTCCATAAAAATTATGAACAGAATCGGTGACAAAGGCCAGCCCTGGCGGAGTCCGACTCTCACTGGAAACGAGTTCGACTTATTGCCGGAGATGCGGACCAAGCTCTGGCACCGGTCATACAGGGAACGGACAGCCTGTATTAGGTGGTCCGTTACCCCGTACTCCCGGAGCACTCCCCAGAGGATTTCCTGAGGGACACGGTCGAAAGCCTTCTCCAGATCCACAAAACACATGTGGACTGGTTGGGCAAACTCCCATGCACCCTCAAGGATCCTGCTGAGGGTGTACAGCTGGTCCACAGTTCCACGGCCGGGACGAAAACCACATTGCTCCTCCTGAATCCGAGGTTCGACTATCTGGCGGACCCTCCTCTCCAGTACCCCTGAATAGACCTTCCCGGGGAGGCTGAGGAGTGTGATCCCCCTATAGTTGGAACACACCCTCAGGTCCCCCTTTTTGAAAAGAGGGACCACCACCCCGGTCTGCCAATCCAGAGGCACTGCCCCCGATGTCCACGCGATGTTGCAGAGACGTGTCAACCAGGACAGCCCCACAACATCCAGGGCCTTGAGGAACTCCGGGCGGATCTCATCCACCCCAGCCTTGCCACCGAGGAGCTTTTTAACTACCTCGGCGACTTCGACCCCAGAGATGGGAGAATCTACACCCGAGACCCCAGGCCCCGCTTCTGAATCAGAAGACGTGTCGGTGGGATTGAGGAAGTCTTCGAAGTATTCCTTCCACCGATTCACAACGTCCCGAGTTGAGGTCAGCAGTGCACCATCCCTACTATACACAGTGTTGACAGTGCACCACTTTCCCCCCCTGAGACGCCGGACGGTGGACCAGAATCTCTTCGAAGCCGTCCGGAAGTCGTTTTCCATGGCCTCGCCAAACTTCTCCCATACCATCTCCCATAGTTTTTGCCTCGGCGACAGCCGCAGCCGCAGCCCGCTTGGCCAGCCGATATCTGTCAGCTGCCTCCGGAGTCCCACAGGCCAAAAAGGCCTGGTAGGACTCCTTCTTCAGCTTGACGGCATCCCTCGATATATTCATCTTAGTCACCTGAGGTTTGTAGCAGGAACCTGTAAAGGACTTGCCATTACAGGAATGGAAATAGCACTGGCACATTTCATTTAATTCACATTACTTTTTTCAATGATTTAATGGATCACCCAGCAAGCACTCTAAGTGACCCAAATTACACACCCACAATGCTGTTTGATGTACAGTTGCATGTTGGAGCTGGCTAAAGGCCACAACGCTCATGCTGTAACCACCAGGTGTGACTTCTACATTTACTTTTAGTGAGGTGTGCATCACCTTTGACTGTTTTTATTTTTGTTCAACCATCTCTGCTTTTCCTGAAAAGTTTTTATGTAAACTATGCCAATTTAACATGGTATCTATGAAATGTGAATCTATGTTTGGATGACAATATCTCAAGAATTTCTAAAGCTAAAGCTGAATTATTTTTTTCTTCGTCTTTTGTTATTGATTCTGCAATACTGGACAAGTTCATCAGATAGTCTCTGATTTTGGGTGAGTTAAAATATTTTTTTTTAAATTGAAGCCATTATGAAAAATCTAATGTTTGAGCACACATTAGCAAAGGGATTGATAATGTTGAAGACCACTAGTGGTATTCTGAACCATATGTGGTTCTATGTCATAATAATACAAAACAAAACGTGTAGATTATTTTTTATTATGAAATACTTGTTCACATAACTGACTAAGCAAGCTGTAACGCAAAAAACAAAATTTGCTGTGATATCAAAGCTAAATACAACATAACTTTAAAACTTAAAAACTGTTCAAAAATATTGAAGATTTCAAGTTTAACGCTGATATCAGGAGCATGGAGAAAATACTTTTGATGCCAGGGGAAGATGTCCTCATTAAAAAAAGACTTAACAAGAAAAGCACTCAGAGAGTGCAGTATTCTGCCAAGGCTGCTTAGTCATTGTATAATATCCAACGGATAAGTCGGTGGATTTGAAGTAGGATCGCAATCATGCGATCATCAGCAGGCAGCTGACGTAGCATTCACTTGCTGTTCATAACATTACAGTGAAACCGTGGTACAGAAATCTTTAACAATTCCTTGGATCCAGACTATAAACCACATCACTGCCAAAATCAAATCACTTGGTCCTTGTGTCATTTCTGACCTTCCAACAGCCACCACATCAATGAGTGACCGGGTTTGTTAAATTAAAAATGCGCGTGTGCAGAACATACACATGCGCGTGTGTCATTGCAGAACATGACTTGTCGTTCACCATATCTCAGCAACTCATTAATCTGTGTAAAAAGTTGGCTGACGATAAAAATGCATTGTCAAAACTGTCCAGGTCAGATCAGCATGCTGCTTAAATAAATACACATGGCATAGCACCAGCATTTAAGAAAAGTCTTTCTGAAAAGCTCAAAAGATGTGTGTTTTCATTGTATATGACGAAGCCACTAGCCAGAGCATGGACAAAATTTTTAATGTGCTTATTCGCTTTTTTTGATGATGATGCGGCCATAGTAACTACTCAACATCTTGAAAACAGAAAAGTAAACATTGGCAATGCCTCAACACTTACATAAGAAGTCAAAGATGCCAGAAAGGAAGAAGAAATAGATAAGAGAGATTCAGCAGAATAAAGATTCAGCTTACCAGTTCTTGTAGCACTGTAAATTTTTTTTAAATTCAACTGAACTGTAGTTTTCTGTAGTAAACTGTATTTGTTTATTTTCCATCCATCCATCCATTATCTATACACCGCTTAATCCTCACTAGGGTCGCAGGGGGGGCTGGAGCCTATCCCAGCTGACTCGGGCAAAGGCAGGGGACACCCTAGACAGGTCGCCAGTCTGTCGCAGGGCTACATATACAGACAAACAAGCACTCACACATTCACACCTAGGGGCAATTTAGAATAATCAATTAACCTCAGCATATTTTTGGACTGTGGGAGGAAGCCGGAGTACCCGGAGAAAACCCACGCATGCACAGGGAGAACATGCAAACTCCATGCAGAAAGATCCCGGGAAAGCCGGGACGCGAACCAGGGATCTTCTCGCTGCAAGGCGAAAGTGCTAACCACTACCCCACTGTGCAGCCCCTTGTTTATTTTCAATTTTCTTATTTATTTCTGATTATTTAACTTACCAGTTCTAAGAGCATTTTAATGTGTTTTTGTTGATATTTGAACTGAACTATCGTTTGCTTTTATAAACTATATTTTTATTTATTTTGTTTTTTTGCACTTTAACTGTTTACATTGTTGAATTTCAGAATAAAAAGTGAAAATGATGCACATATTGTTAAAAGGTGAATCAATGTTCTTTTTCCGTGTCTTTTATTGATTGGTTGCTAAACAATATATTTGCATCATATTGTATTCAGATGGAGTACCTACCACGACCTACTGACCATTTTTGGTATTACTCTAATCTGTAGTAGGGGTATGTGAACACAGATATCTTAATTTGTTATTATTTAGCTAGACTGTACCCCGACCCCCACTCAAAAGCAAAAGAGTTCAGCCTTAGGATTATTTTTCACTTTAAGTCCTGCAAATGTGGCTGCTGTAACAAGGTTGCTGTGCCTGACTAACAATACATCTGTGGTTTGGAATTATTTCCAAGCCCACGTATATCATATCAGTATCGGTTGATATCAGAATCAGAAATTGAGAGTTGGACAATATTGGCATATCGGTGATTGGCAAAAAAAACCCCAATATCGGACATCCCTACCCGAGTCCTCTTCCACTTTGAGCCAATCCTGATGGCATAAAAAATCTTAGCATGTTCTCTGGCCACTCCTCCCATAGTAATGCAGATTCCAGCCAAGGGGTTCCAGACTACCTAATCAAGACCATGGGCTTCAAGTGTATCCACTTCTGATCCACTCCAACCCTCGAGACCTAAGTTACGCCCACTCTTTGTTTCAAGCATTTCTGGGGGTCCGCCAGCCCAGGAGCTGCTGCTGATTACCAACTGATTGTTTGACCACACCGCATCAGCTCATCTCAGTCATCACCAGCATGACGCTCACTGGCATCCAACAAACAATGAAAGTTCAAATTGATGGTTTGGTCTGTGATAATGAAATGAAGCTAACAATTTTTAGCTGAGGACCACACCTCAATCACTCCCCTTCCTGCCCGTGCGTCTACACATACCACTCTGCCCTTCCCACTTGTTGGTTCTTGCTTTTCGTGCCCCACCCAGCCTCCCTTTGCTTCTGTCTCCTCTTCCTGTCTTCACCTTTTAAGGGGTGCGCTGACTGCTGATCCCCAACTAAGCTCTTCCTAACACTGCATCAGCTCAACTCAGTCATCACCAACATATAACGCTCATTAGCATCCAATTAACAATCAAGATTCAAATTGCTAGTAAACATGTCCAGATGGTGTTCTAAAAGTCATGCAAAAAAGTTAAAATATGTTCATTGGTTAGGAAACAAACACAACCACCTGCTGCTATGGGAACGCAGAGTTGTCTGCAGCAATGTCAGAGAAGGGAGATTTAGGGGCTTGTGTGGCTTTTCTTTTTTTTTTTGACACAAATGCCACAGTTTCATTTCTTCACTCTAACAAAAAGGGGTCAAGCAAAAAGATCGCCACATTCAGGAGAAAAAAGGCTGAGAAAGTTCACATGTACACCAAGTCTGAAATGCACATCTCCTGGGTTCATTGAGAAGACTGACATTCATGTGTTTGTAGTTATGAACAGATGTGAGGCTCCTTTCCTAGAAACAGAAATAGGACCCTCTACACAGTGACTTACTTTGCATGGGAAACTAGTTTTCTTTTCATCATGATGGTAAAATAGGAACACAAACAAAGAAAAACAAAAAACAAAGCATTGATGACAGTACCTACAAAAAGTATTCGCCCTCCAATTTTCGCTTTCCATTTTTATTGCGTTTAAACACAGAATCATGGTCAATTTTAATTTGGTGTTTTGAAATTCTGAGGGGGGTAAATACTTATAGACTTACTTACTCATAGACATTGTGCATTGCTCACCTTGAAGGATCCACCACTTTATAAATGACTCCTGAAGGTGATGTAGCACTTGGTACTCCAGTGGACATGAAGTAAAGTTCACCTGAAGATAAACAAAACATTACAACCAGAGGACAAGAAAACACATCAAAATGTATAATGAATAAAGAAATAATGCTACAAGTAAACAGAGGTTGATTATTGATTCATTACCAGATTCATCCTCAGCAAAGGAGATAATGTATTGGTGATAGTTGTTGATGAGTCCAGGGAAGGCACAAGTCAGACCCGCCCCCATACAGATTTCATTGTATTTCCACTCCCCTGTGCTTTTGTCCTCCCGCAGACTCATCAAACGCCTGTAAGAGAAATACAGTCCACAATCTCTAATGTGCAGTGCACTCCATGTGCTTTTTTTCTTATCATGGAGCATTGCCTGTACTTACGATTTACCAATAGAAATTGTCTACTTCTACTTAGTTTTATGATTTCCTATTTAAAACAAAGAACAGTACTTCTAATAACCTTAGAAAACAAATATGAATATGTTATATTATACTATATGGCAGTGGTGGAAGATATCCACTACCAGTCAAAACTTTGGACACACCTTCTCATTTAATGTTTTTTCTTTATTTTCATGACTATTTACATTGTAAATTCTCACTGAAGGCATCAAAACTATGAAGGAACACATATGGAATTATTAGTAAATAAAAAAGTGTGAAATAAGTCAAAACGTGTTTTCTATGTTTGATTCTTCAAAATAGTCATTCTTTTCTTTGATTACTGCTTTGCACACTCTTGGCATTCTCTCGATGAGATTCATGATGTAGTCACCTGAAAAATGGTTTTCACTTCACAGGTGCACCTTGCCAAGGTTAATTTGCGGTATTTCTTGCATTCTTAATGGGACTGGGACTATCAGTTGTGTTGTGCAGAAGTCAAGATGGTACACAGCTGACAACCATATTTGACAACTGTTCATCCATATTATGGCAAGAACCAACCAGCTAAGTAAAGAGAAATGACAGTCCATCATTACTTTAAGAACTGAAGGTCAGGCAGTCCGGAAAATTACAAAAACTTTAAATGTATCCCCAAGTGCAGTCGCAAAAACCATCTAGCACTACAACGAAACTGGCTCACATGAGGACCGCCCCAGGACAGAAAAACCAAGTGTCACCTCTGCTGCTGAGGATAAACTGATCCAAGTCACCAGCTCAGAAATCGCAAGTTAACAGCACCTCAGATTAGAGCCAAGAAAACTGCCACACAGAGTTCTAGTAGTAGACACATCTCCACATCAACTGTTCAGGGGAGACTGTGCAAATCAGGCCCTTAAAATTTATGTAACAATCATTTGAGAAATAGTCGTTGCACTCAGATGAACTTCATTTTGCTAACTGGCAACACCTGTGTCAAATTAGGCAAGTCACTTTAAAGGGGGTGAATACTTATGCAGGATTTTAGGGTTTTTTATTTGTTTGTTTTTTCCTGGATTAGTTTATTTAGATGTTCTTTAGGATTTTTTTGTTTGTTTGTTTGTGTTTTCCTCCATCTGCCTTTGTTTGGTCTCTTGTCATTTCATTCATAACCTCTGTTAGTTTTTTTTTTCTTAAAGTTTCTTTTTGCCACAACCACCCTCTTCTAAGTGTCTGCACTTAGGCCCATTCCTTATCCACAACTCGACAGAATAAACTGGCCAGTATGGATCCAGTGAATACTGAAAATGTTGAACAGTGTTGACCTATAAAGTTAGTAAGCCTTATGCCTGCTAGCTTCTAGTCTGTCTTAATACCATTTTGCCACAACTTGCCAGCTGTCAGTTTCAGCATTAGCTATTAGTATTTCTGCATAAGGTTCAGTGGAGAACAATCATATCAATTTAATTGTCTTCTAGGCCAAAGTGTAGGAGAGGTGGAGGCATTCTACTCCTTTGAAGGCCTTTTTGACATCCAGTGACAGTAAGGCAGTATCTGGCGCCTCCTTATGGTTAACTATAATATTCATAATTCCCCCGACATTATAGAAACCTGCCTGCCATGAATAAAGCCATTTTGATCTTTTCCTATTATCTTTGGTAATATTCCTTTCATCCTTCTGGCAAGAATCTTGCACAGAACTTTTACATCTGCATTTTCCTAAGTGCTAAAGGCTGATTGGCCTCAAGTTCTCACATTTATTGTTTGGTTTTCCAACTTGTGTAAGCAAGGTAATCAATGCACTTCTTAAGGAGCAAAGCAAAGCAGCCATACCAACAGGTAAAATTAGGCTCTCCTGGAGTTAATCGAAATCTAATCCTGCTGACAGATGAATATAATGAGTTGTCCACATCAAAAAATATTGGCCAGCGTGCTGCATCTTAAACAAACATTCTATGATCAGGGTGAAACTCCCAGACAGGGACTGCAAAGTGTGAAAGGTTGATCATCTTACTACAAACTGGCCAAGATGAGACTACCTGACTGAATAAGTGAATCTTGAAAATGTTAACACCTCAGAGGTAACTAATGACAGATTTCAAATGCAGAGATTTTTAGATGGAATCCACATTTCAATCGTATCAGTCATCCGATTGATGATGATTTCTATGCGTATTTTCTTAATTGTACCGACCTTGAATAAGCTATTCATGCCTTTATCAGCTCAAGATTAGACTACTGCAATGAACTTTATGTTGGCATCTCCCAGTCTTCCATCAGCCGCCTCCAATTCATGTGAATATCAAAATACTGCAGCACATCTTTAAATAAACACTCCCAGATGTGAGCACATCCATCCTTTACACTCCCCACTAGCTTTCAGTCCAGTCGAAACTTGTTTTCAAACTTAATTTAACTAGTTTTACTGAAAACTCCCGAACCCAACCAGGTACGGGAGTTGAAAATTAACCTAATGCTATACACTCTATATGTAATAAATCAGATGTGTTCTATGTTAATTGCATGGTCCCTGATCAAATAAGTGAATAAAAAGAAAACAATGTTTGCTTTAAAAGCTCTTAACGGTTTTGCTCCACCTTATTTATCTGAGTTGTTACCTTTACGGGACCAAAAAAGAACTCTGAGGTCATCTGAGCAGTGGCTGCTTGAAGTAGCTAGGTCTAAATGTAAATACTGGGGTGAATGGGCGTTCTGTGTAGCTGCACCCAGGCTCTGGAACAAGCTCCTTTTGCATGTTCTCACTGTGCATCTGTGGGTTTTCTCCAGGTACTCCAGCTTCCTCTCACAGTCCAAAAACATGCTCAGGTTAATTGGTAATTTTAAATTGTCTGTAGGTGTGACCGGAGTCGTCCCCCCCCCCCCCCCCGGGACCCCAATGAGAATAGCAATAATGGATGGATGGTGGTTAAACTTACCCACTCATGAAGTCTCCAAATATGTACATGCCATTCAGGTTGGGGTATTCACAGCCTCGGTACACATAGCCACCAGTAACTGACTTGCCCATCTTGTGAGGATACGCATAAATAGGCAAAACATCATCTGTCAAAAAAAAGAAAACTCAAAAGTCATTACTGGTATTACTATATTTCTCCTTGACCTGAAGTTTATACATTTGTTTTTAGAATGAAACCAGATGTTTGATATTGACAAAAAAAAAAATGGTTTGTGATATATAATGATTTTAAAGTTAAATAGGTATAATTTGATAAGCCCAACTTCACATTCATATTTTGGGATGCATTAACAAATAGAGGATTTTTTATTTAAACTTGGCCACCTAATCACAATTTAATTCCAACATATTTAAAGCAGATATTGACATAATTACTCAATATATTGTTAACAAACAAGTATTGTTCATTAGGCACAGTGTCTTTCTTAAAATAAGTGGACATAGCCCCTGATCTGTTTCACACCCTGATTATACTGATTTTGAAAGAGGAATGTATGCATACCTTCATTTCACATGACTAATGGTGCAGATGGATAGTTGTAGATGTATTGGATCTACCCGATATCCGTAACAAGATATAGGGTTTATCAGTACTCTGTTTGTAAATGACAGCAAGTGAAACGTGTTCATCACACAGTTGTCAGAAAAGTAGTTAGTTGGAGCATCCACTTCCACTACTACTGCAGTCTACAGTCAGCCTTGACTTCTTCAGAGGATGCTGCAGTAGCAACCATCCCTGAGCCTTCTGAACTGTTCTCCATTCTCACTGATTATCATGATTTATGTGAAGTCTGTGTATGTAAGAAAGGTCTATGTAGCACTTTAATTAGATCTCCCCCTCTACCTCTGATGCAGGGGATTTTTTTTTCTTTTCCAAGAAAGCTCACAAACTTCATTTATTTGATAATTGGGGGGGCTGAACTGAATGAACAAATAAATAAGAATAAATACCCCTTGCCATTGATCAGCTCTTATATTTGAGCCTCGATAAGTGAGGGGGATGATAATAATAATAATAATAATAATAATAATAATAATAATAATAATAATAATAATAATAATAATAATAATAATAATAACTTTATTTATATAGCACTTTGAAGTCAAAGTGCTTTACAGGGCAAACAACAGATAAATTACAATAAAATGCGTAGAAGACTACACCTCTGAGACAAACCCCTCTGATGGCAGTTCCCTTCTGAAACATCCCTGGGTCAAAAACCCATTTGTTTGCTCAGTCCAGAAGCATCTATGATGGAGTGGGAGGATCTGGAGAATCGGCTGCTCTTCCCTGCTCCATTTTGCTGATCTCAAATATGACATTGCTGACCAACAGACCCTAGCTGCATCTTTTAAACCAGGTTAGAACTGTCTTCCATGAGTATTTCACCGAAGACCAAATTAAAAAAACTGTCACTTTGTCTTGGAAATTATGAAGACAATTAAATCTCTCTGCAGTCAGATTTCCCAGGTCCATAAAATACACACCACCTTCTATGTCGTTTGTCCCATATCTCTTGCCTCAAACCAGTTTCTTTCAGTCCTGTATGACTTCCTTCTGAACCATTTTCACCTGCTGTGGTTGCTGATGGAGACTATACTGTTTGGTGACTTGTGGATGTGCGCTGTCATGGCAGATGACTTCAGTTCCTAGATGATTGGGAAGGATACAGCACATAGGAACAGCCACTATTTCCTCCCTCCTTCACATTGATTTGCATTGTGTTAGTTCCCATTTGTCTTCTCTGTATGTTTGTGCTTATGTGTGCCTGGGCAAGGTCATCAGCTACCCTCCACGGGTAACTGTTTGACACACCTGGTTGTTTTAGTCCAGAAACCCCCTTAACCATAACACTGCCAGTCAACAATAGGTCACCATACCATAGAAAGTTCTGAAAAAAGTTCACTTCTATTGAAAAAGATTCACTTCAACACACTGCCTGATTTTGTCACTAGTCTTTAAAAAATTACTTTTATTATTCAATAATGTACTTGAAAAGATGGAGATTTTTGCAGTGTGCATTACAGAAAATAGTGTAAGTACATAACCATCCTGACCATTCACATATGAAGACAATAATGAATATGTCATAACAAAATATGTCAAGGTCGGGGATATATTAGACATTAAGTGACAAGGTAGTTTTATAGTCTGTATGTTGGGTGCAGAAGAAATTAGCTGGGGAGAAGACCCGACACTAATTCTAAGGACTTTAAATTTAAACTTGGTCATTTAACCCCAATTTATGTTCTAATTCTAAAATAATTTAAAGAAAATAATACAGATAATATATTGAAGAGTAGCTATGATGGCATGAACAGTGTACTGTAGAGGACAATGCTGTTCCAGTGAGACTAATTTCAAGTGCCCGCTTATGCTTATTATGATAATTACTCTGTAACTGTATGAAGAATGTGTAGATAAAGATATTGCATAAACATACTGATTATAGCAGCTTTGCAATGGATACAATAAAAACAATTGTTTTCTGTATAGTCTCTCACAAAGCGATAATCATTTGCAAATAGATGTAGCACCTACCTAGTGAGTTGTTAGCACACAGCTTCTTATCATAGCAGGAAAAGCCCTCTTTGGCTCTCCAGCCATAATTTCGACCTCTCTCAATAATGTCGATTTCCTCAAACTTGTTCTGGCCTACATCACCACAGAAGATACGTCCTTTGCCCTCTTTGGTCCAAGGATCACCCCGGTCCACTGAGCACCTCCACATATTGCGAACACCATAAGCATAAATCTCAGGTCGTGCACCCCACTCATGTATAAAGGGATTATCTGGAGGAATTCTGTAGAGTGGGCCTCTTTCGTTGTCATCCACATCAATACGAAGAACTTTACCCAGGAGAGCTGACCTGCAATAGATGTGTCAATGTGACAAAGTGTGTAATAAAGCACATTTTATCTAAAATACACAGAATTACACAGCAAATAAACTTCATACATTAAAACTCACTCAATTTTCTCTGCTATTTAAGGCCATTTGATGCTGTCTAAATGTACAAATCTTTTGCAGCCCCCTTACTTGTTCTGAGCATTCCCATATTTCCCAAATGGGTCTCCTGCCATTCCACCGTCACCTGTGAAAATGTACAAGTATCCATCATCTGCAAATAGCAGCTGGCCTCCATTGTGATTGGATGCTGGTTCATCAATCTCCAGAATAACTCTGGAAGGAAAATGCATACAAGAAATAAGAAAAGGAATTTTCTCTGTTTATGGAGAATATTATGATACAGAGTGGGCAAAGTTATAAGCATTTCATTCCATTTAAAAAAAAAAAAGTTGCTCTTTGGTAACCTGCAACCACAGTCCATACCTACCGCTCAGAGGTATGATCCACCACATTCATGTCATTAGCTGATACATGGAACTCACTGATCCTGATCCTCTCATTAAAATCCACCTCCACTGAGTAATACACATAAAGCTTCCCATTGTACTTGTATTTTGGGTGAAAGGTGAGTCCCAGAAAGCCTCTCTCATCACCTTCCCATGATGATGTTAGCACACTTTTGGTAATGTTTAAAAATGGTCTCTCCAATTTGGATCGGTCTGGAAGAAAAGTCCACACCAAGCCCACCTGTTCTGCAACAAAGAAACGATGTGTTCCATCATTGGCATAGACCATGGCTAGTGGATTTTGAAGCCTGTTGGCCACTTCTTCCAGGCACAGCTGCAGACAACCATATGAGTCCGACTGAACCCGGCCTAGGTGTTGAGTAAATTTCTGATTGCTGAGCAGATGAGGATAGCAATAGTCCACATCATCTAGCTCCAAGTATTGGCAGAGATGGGTCTGGTTTTCTCTGATTTTTGCTATGTGTGGGTCATCAGATAAGAGAGGGATGATGATGCTACACTTTCTCCAAAACTGAGAACAGTAGTCGGGACAGAGGCCAGGGATGGTCCTGACTGGGGTGCTCGGGTCCTCAGCATCAAAAAGGTGAGCTGCATAGGGAGAACACTCCTGAGATCCCAGACAGATGGAGAAAAGTGGAGGAGAAGCAATAAGGAGAAAGAATGAGAACAATGAGTAGTATGTAGAACTTATACTAAACTTACATTATTTTTGGCACACAGAGGGCTATGTGTACACAGCTCTGACATAAAATCATGTATTTTGAACCACAATCTGGATGAATGGTGGTCCAATGTTTCTTCTCTTTTAGCTGCTTTTAACCTCCACCAATTCATGAGGGAAAAATCTGTCTCTTTAGCTGCTAAATGATCATTCTGCTAAATTAATCATATTCTCCTCATCATTGCAGATAAATGTCTGTCATAAACACACTGCTATTAAAATAGTACTATAACGTATTTTGTTAGTATCAGTACGTTTTGAATGTCCGTGTTTCTGTACTAACAAAACTAGAACTGATCCCTTTCACATTGCACAAAGACATTTGCTCAACTGGTAGCATTAAAATGTTGATTATAGCAGCTTTAACAAAAACAAAACCCTACTAGCCTAACAATAAAGTGTCTGTTTAGGTCCCTAATTGATTTTTTAACTTTAAAAATGTGTCATTTTGAATGAATTACACTGAACAATACCTGTAAATAAATAAAAGGCAATGGATCATCCATTGTCTTCAAGAGTTTATCAAAATTCCAATCGTAACGCAGAGGATGGAGCCCCAGTAGTGAGCTTGATATGAGATCAAATAATGCCTTAAATTGGACACCAAATATGTAATACTAGCGACAACCGCCTGATACCGACTGGGGTTATACATCTAGTTTATCAATCCACTTAGTCAAACAGTTAGGACGTATGTCTTTCTTTATCTTTATTTGACTGATGTTGGTTTCCAGGGATGCCATTGGTGGCTTACCAGTGTATTTGAGCTAGAGAGGAACTCCGAAGAAATAAAACGGCCATGTTTCATTGTTTCTTAAAGAGGTAGCAGAACTTTTATTAATGGCAGACCGACAGAGGAATTTTTTGTGTGTATGTTTGGTCAGCCTCTCAGTGCATGATGGGTGCATTTCAAAGCCAAGCGACCTTTGTACATGCATGCCTACCTGGCAGAGTAACTCCAGGACAAACGACGCGCAGTTGGCATATCCATGGTAATCAAAATTATCCATAATCTGGTAATATTTAGTCATCAGCTCCTGGTCTTTCTCATAATCACAGCAGCCAAATTCCTGATACATTACGCAAAACTCCAGGTCCCTCCGCGGTCGGAAGGGCGGCTTAAAATCCAAACACTGCGGGTGCAACATTACAGGTGGAAGAAGTATTACCATAAAATAAAGAATGCACATCGGCGGCGACCACTGCCGCCAAGAGACTTCCATATAACGCCACTGCATTGTAGTGTTCGTTGGATAACATGGAAGACAAAGTTGTGCAAATGCAGCTTCACGTCTGGACTTCGCTCTGACTTCAGTGTTCCGCTTCAGCAGGCGCTCTGACGTAAAACAGCTGTGTCCTCTGTCTGTCTGTCTGTCTGTCTGTCTGTCTGTCTGTCTGTCTGTCTGTCTGTCTGTCTGTCTGTCAGAACACACCGTTGGGAGTCATGTGGTCGCCGAGTACAGCCGAACACAAAATGAAAGGAAGCCAACGACAAAAGCCAACTACACAGAGAGGGAAGAGTTCAAGCTGCTGTCTGTGTAGCAGCCCAGTAATGGCAGAACCACTACTAACAGCAAAACAAGAAAGTTTGAATACAAACTGCTATTCGATTCGAAATTCATTTGCAATTGTCACTTTTGCTACATCATCCTTGAATTTCCCCCAACAGGAAAAACAACGTCTCTATCATAAATATTGAACAATCATGCATGTCTCCTACTTTCCAGCAGATGGCGACCATGTCTAGTCTTAACTTGAGCCCTAACTACAGTACTAATCGTTTTATTAGGGACATATTTAAAATATGTCCAAATATGTATGTCCATCTGTTTTGTACTACCTCCTGCGAAGGTGTTTGTGGGCCTGAAAAAATATATTTTAGATATATCGAAAACAAACAACATTGTGAGAAGAATGCACATGAATAATACCACTTTCCCAACAGTTAACTTATTTATTATTTGGAACCCAAAACAAAGTTCTGTATTTTGACAGAATTTTTAGAATTTCATTTGTTTTCAGACTTGGCATTTTTTAAAATGTTTGCCCTGTATGTATGCACATTTTCCAATGAAAATACAGTATTTTTCAGAACTTTTGATCATCAGAGACTTCATAATTCTAAACATCTGCTTTGTTAATGCAACTTTTAGATCCCTGTTTTAAAATCTGCTGAACACTTTGGGAGAAGGAAACAATCAAATCGAATCAAATCAAATCAAACTCTATTTATAGAGCACTTTTCATACAGTTTAAACGCAACGCAAAGTGCTTTACAACATTAAAAACATTAAAAACAAGAAAACACATCCCTCCCTCCCTCCATATATACATATATGCACACAACTGCAGAAGCACACACACACCCATACATACACATACACACAGGCCCACACACACACACTCTCACCACGGACTGTAGGGAGACATGGCATGGCACTGATGATTGTGGAAAACGCCTCCATTGGGGCTGTCCACACTGGGAGGAGTCGCAGGCCATGACCGCCGGGGGTGCTGGCACCCAGACCCACCGACCCCGACGGACAGGGGGAACCCCACACCGAAGATGGGAGCCCCCCCAACCAGCCGGGCTGAAGGGACCCATGGACAGCACCCCTAGCAGCAGACCAGGCACAGCCCCCTGCATGGAGGACCCTCCTGAGGAAACACTTTAAACTATAAGATGGAATAAAAGACCTGTAAGATAAGTAAAAAGGTGAAAGGTTAAAAGAGCAAAAATATATGAGAAAATAAATAGAGAATGATGAGAACGTAAGGGTTTAAAAGGTTAGTTAAAAGCCTGATTAAAAAGGTGAGTCTTTAACCTTTTAAAAACGACAGTCTGCAGTCCTGAGGTTCTCCGGCAGGCTGTTCCACAGGCGGGGGCCATAGTGGCTAAATGCCGCCTCGCCGTTGGTTTTTGTCCTGACTTGTGGTATGGATAAAAGGCCGCTGCCGGAGGACCTCAGGATCCGCGAGGGTTGATATGTTGAAAGGAGATCAGATAAATAAGAAGGCGCAAGGCCTTTAAGACATTTAAAAACGAATAAAAGAACCTTAAAATCAATCCTGAAGCGGACAGGGAGCCAATGACGTGACTTTAAAACTGGTGTAATGTGTTCCCGCCCTCTGGTCCTCGTCAGCACGCGTGCGGCGGAGTTTTGCAATAATTGTAGATTTAAAATACTCTTTTTGGAAAGACCAGAGAGCAGGGCAATACAATAGTCTAAATGAGAAGAGATAAAAGCATGCATTAGCACCTCCGTGCTGGCCTGAGAGAGAAACGGGCAGATTCTGGCTATGTTCTTCAGATGATAAAAACCTATCTTTGTTATATTTTTAATATGTGGCATAAAATTCAGCTCAGAGTTGAAAATCACGCCCAGGTTTTTTTTTACAAATTTTGCTGGTTTAAAATCTTGTAATTTTGATAAAAGTATTTTTGTCCTGGTTGAGCTGTAGGAAGTTTGCTGCCATCTACAACTTAATGTCTAAAACACAGTCTAAAGGGTATCTATTGGCCCCGTGTCATCAGGAGACACGGCAATGTACAGCTGTGTATCGTCAGCGTAGCTATGGAAACTGATGCCGTGTCTCCTGATGACATCGCCAAGAGGCAGCATATAAAGATTAAAAAGAATGGGACCTAAAATTGAACCTTGGGGAACCCCACACCTAATTTCATGGGTTCCTGGAACACGTTTCCATACTTACATAAAAACATCAGTCTGTGAGGTAAGAACTGAACCAATTAAAAACAGTACCAGAGAGGCCGACCAGGTGTTTGAGTCTGTTTAGTAAAATGCAATGGTCTACTGCAGGGGTCACCAACGTTTTTGAACCTGAGAGCAACTTCAAGGGTACTGAGTAGCATTGAAGGGCACCTTGTTTGATACAAACTTCCTCAATAACAAAACTGTGCCATCATCTTTAAACAATAATAATAATAATGAAAATAATATGTAAAAAGACTGTCTGACCACATTTATGTTAATTATTCCTTACAATAATTATTAACGATTTCCACAACAATGACGGTAGGAAACACACACACACACACATATATATGGAAATCTGTTCCAGTATTTAAAAGTCAGAGGTATCCCATCTCTGAAACTTTGGTAAATATCTTTCTTGGCAGTTTTGTATGAATCAGCATATTTGCAGCATTTTGTTCAAAATCACACCAGTTACATTTCTGTGCAAATTATCACTTCTAACATTTTTAAGAAATCATTAACTGTCATCAAATCATGCTTCATTTGTGCAAACCCCTACCTTTGTAACATTTTTGAACAATTCATGAACTCTGTCCCATATTTGTACAAATTTTCAGTAATGTAAGAAAAAAAATCTACTCTTTCACATTTTGAAATGAATCCTATCACATTAGTACTAATCACCGGCATTTTTCATCGGCATTGCAACATTTTTAACAACTCATAACAACAAATCATTACATGTTTTCAACAAATTATTTTTCACATTTTTGTGTAATGGCACGGTGTTTTGAATGACAACATATGTTACCTTTTTCTTTGTCTGTAAATGTGTGTTGGTGGGAAGCCTGGCATTGCAGAGCTTATTATGTCAGCGACAGACTTACCTTGGCCTTGCAGCTCACAGTTCAGATGGTTCAGTTTCCCAGTGATGTCCGTTAAAAATGCAAGGTCAAGAATCCACTCAGTGTCCTCAAGCAGCAAGGTGTCTTCCCCTTTGGATTGCACAAACTCTTTGATTTTGGCCAACAGTGACAAAAAATGCGGCAAAACTCGTTCCCTGCTGATCCATGGGGTTTTGTGTGTAGTAACAGGTCACCATGTTCAGCTGACAGCTCCTCCAGCAGCACCTTCAATGTCCTGGGTTGTTTGGCTTTGGAGCCATTTATGATCTTCACAACACGAGTCATCACATGATCAAATCCAGCCACTTTTGTACATACATATCACCTACTGGTGAATGATGCAGTGGTAATGTAGGAATGTTGGAAAGTCTGGATCACCTCTGCATCATACAATGAAGCCTGCATGGCGACCCATCATGGAGGGAGCACCGTCTGTCGTCAGTAAAACAAGCCTTTCTAATGGTACATTTTTCTCCACGAAGAAACTTTTCGCCGCGTAGTAGATGCCAAAGCTGCCTTTAAGTCCCGGGCCTTTTCTGTCCATAGTGCGCATACAGTCTATGTGCGCTACCAGGTGGGTAGTTAGCATGGAAGCTTTTGTGGCGGGTAAAGTAGTGTCTCTCCACATTGTGCCGCTTTGCCGATGCAACAGTCGCCCCGCAAATAGGACACATACATTTATCTTTCACTGTCATGAAAAAGAACTCTTCCCCCCAGTCATCGTGAAAATAGTGTTTTCTCTTTCACTTCTCTGTCATGTTTTGGGGGTAAAAACCACATCTAGCTTCCCAAAGTGTCTGCGCCCGGACAATTCAGCAGAGTGACATGGTGGTTTGACATGCGCAGTGAACTTTGACTCCGACAAGGTCAAAGTTCATTTACACCGAACACATTTTGGTTTTTTTTAAAAAAAATTATAATAAATATTGCAATTTAAAATCTGAATTAATGTCAATATTTTTTATTTAAAAAGAACAGCAACTATAATTTTTTATAAGGAATTTCATGGTGACTAGTGTTATTTTTAGAACGTGTCACGGGCAACTCACATGGTCTCTGCGGGCAACCAGGCACCCGCAGGCACCGTGTTGGCTACCCCTGGTCTACTGTGTCAAAAGCAACGCTTAGATCCAGTAGAACCAACACTGTTAGTTTTTTGTTATCCAAATTCCACCTGATGTCATTTAAAGTCTTTAAGAGTGCTGCCTCTGTTCATCCTAAAACCAGACTGATGTCTTTCTAAAATGTTAAATCTGTTTAAAAAGTCATTGACTTGGTTAAAAACCAGATTTTCAAAAATTTTACTTAAAAATGGTAAGTTGGATACAGGTCGGTAGTTATTAAAAAAGTTGGGATCTAAATTGCTCTTCTTCAGAAGGAGCTTCACCACCGCCGTTTAAAAGGCAGTGGGAAAGATTCCCATCTGAAGAGAGCAATTCATTATGTATAAAAACTGTTCCTCAAAGAATCCATAAAATGATTTTGAGAGTGGTGTGGGAATTCGATCTAAAAGGTAAGTTGTTGGATTTACTTGGGAGAAAACTCGACCAAGTGTCCTTGCATCAACCAGGGCAAAATTCTCCAGTGTTTCCTCAGGCAAGGACAGCAGATCAGGTGTGTTAACAGATAAAGCTTGTTGGGATAAAAGGCTGGATCTGATGTCCTTGATTTTGGTTCTGAAGTGGTCTGCAAAGTTCTCACAAAGAGCATCTGTTGGCGCCTTAAAAGCTTTATTAAAATTAATACCTGTTAAAATATTGAAGGTGGAGAAGAGGAACCGGGGGTTGTTTCTATGGTCTGTGATGAATTGTGAGAAATGGGAAGTTCTTGCCTGTTAGACTGCTTTATTGTAGGTTTTGAGTTGTTGACATAAAATTTCATAATGAATTGTTGATTTGAATTTTCTCCATCTCCTCTCGGCACTCCTGCATTCTCTTTTTAATTGATTGATGTTATTGTTTTTTCTCCACGGGAGTATAGGTTTTCTTTTGATTGTTTTAGTTAAAAGTGGAGCTACTGAATCCAGAGTTGACTTCAGTCTACTGTTAAAATTATCCACGATAAAATCACATGGTGCAGGTAAAATTTTGGCAGGAGTGCTCTGTAAAATCTCAATAAAATTTGCAGCCACTTCAGAAGTTAGGTAGCATTTCCTCACCGTTCTCACTGGGGCCTCCCGCTGGTTAAAACTGGTGATGTTAAAAAACACACAGTAGTGGTCAGACACAGCCAGGTCTACAACAGAGGACACACCAATGGACAGGCCATGGTGTGTCCTCTGTTGTGAATTGTTAGCTGTCTTTTTATTAGCCCTCCTGAGTTGTGGGTCTTCTCCAGGGTACACGGAGGGAGCCATTTAGCACCGAGCTACGGATCGTAGCAGTGTTGCTACTTTACTGTACAGTTCAGATCACAGACTTTCTAAAAAAGCTTGTGCTGAACACTCGCCACAGGCAAATCGTTATTAAAGTGGAGGGCAACGAGATTTTTTGGTTTTTGCATAGGATCACTTATCTTGTCGTGACAGCAAGAAGCGGATCTGCTGCGGTCAGAGTGCCGGGTGGTGGCTGTCACTGACGTGTCACGTGTCTCAATACTTTTAGCGTGTCAGTTGTGCTCTCAAGTTTAGACCCAGTTGATTGTTCAAGAGTCTCACAGCTTGTGAAAGGTTGTAGAAAAAAGCTGTTGAGCATCCTGCTGGGCCTGCAGCAGATGCTCCTGTATCTCTTCCCCAAGGGCAGGATTGAAAACAGTCTATGAGAGGGATGGTAGGGGTCCTTTACTCAAGGTTTTTTTCCCTGTTAAAAGGGAGTTTTCTTTGCCACTGTCGCCTTTTGGCTTGCTCTGGGGGTTGGGCATATGGGTTCTGTAAAGCGTCTCGAGACAATTTGACTGTAATTGGTGCTATATAAATAAAATTGAAATTGAAATTGAGAGGTGACATCATCCACACTCACATTGAGTACAGGTGCACCTCAGGGCTGCGTCCTCAGCCCGGCCCTCTTCACCCTTTTCACACATGACTGTACCCCCATCCACGCCTCCAACACGATAGTAAAGTTTGCTGATGACACCACCATAGTGGGATTAATATCTGACAACAATGAGACCCACTACAGGGAGGAGATCCAGCACCTGGTCAGCTGGTGCTCTGACAGTGACCTGGTGATGAATACCACCAAAACAAAAGAGATCATTGTGGACTTCAGGAGAGCCAGAAAAATGTACAACTAACATGGAAACTAATTATAGTTGACTGCTATGGTGTACGGCTCTGACATTAAATATACTACATATATAGCTGGTGGTGAATTGAAAAATATGTAGATGAGCAAATCAAGTCTAGTAAGGGCGATGCAGAGTAGGTTGGTGGAAATGGGCAGCTGGAAGCAGTGGGCTGGAGGAAGGTCAGCAGCAGCATCCCACAGATGGAGATTAGGCCAGTTGGTGAGAGAACAACCCACACATCTGAAGCATCCAGCTCTTGGACCAGGGACACTCGGAGAAAGGACACAGGGAGAAACAGAGTGAGTGTAAGGCAGTAATGGTATATATAGTAAATACATAGGTAGTTAGAGAAGGGCTCAGTGCATCAAGAGAGATCCCCCAGCAGCCTAGGCCTATAGCAGCATAACTACGGGCAAACTAAAGGGACGTCAAGAGGGGAAGTCAGTTGTGCAAATGAAAACACCAGCTCACCCCGTCAGGGTCCCCCAGTCAGCCCTAACTATAAGCTTTGTCAAAAAGGAAGGTTTTAAGCCTGGTCTTAAAAATAGAGAGGGTCTCCGCCTCCCGAACCCAAACTGGGAACTGGTTCCACAGGAGAGGCGCCTGATAACTGAAGGCTCTGCCTCCCATTCTACTTTTAGAGATTCTAGGAACAACAAGTAAGCCTGCAGTCTGAGAGCGAAGCGTTCTGCTCGGATAATATGGTACTATCAGGTCTTTAAGATATGATGGAGATTGGTTGTTAAGAGCTTTATATGTCAGAAGAAGGATTTTAAATTCAGTTCTAGATTTAACAGGAAGCCAATGAAGAGAAACTAGTATAGGAGAAATATGATCTCTCTTGCTAACTCCTGTCAGTTCTTTGGCTGCAGCATTTTGGATCAGCTGTAGATGTTTCAGAGAGCTTTTGGGACAACCTGATAATAAGGAATTACAGTAGTCAAGCCTAGAAGTAAGAAATGCATGGACTAGTTTTTCTGCATCACTCTGAGACAGGATGTTCCTGATTTTCACAATATTTCTCAGGTGGAAAAAGGAAGTCCTACAGATTTGTTTTATGTGTGAGTTAAAGGACATGTCCTGGTCAAAGATAATGCCGAGGTTCCTCACATTAGTACTGGAGGCCAATGTAATGCCATCCAGAGTAACTATATGCTTTGAAAGCAATTTTCTAAGATGTTTGGGGCCAAATACAATGACTTCAGTCTTGTCTGAATTTAGTAGTAAGAAATTCTAGGTCATCCAGGTCTTTATGTCCTTAAGACAATCTTGCAGTCTGGCTAGCTGATTAGTTTCATCTGGCTTCATAGATAAATACAATTGAGTGTCGTCAGCGTAACAATGGAAATTAATACAGTGCTTCCTAATAGTATTGCCTAAGGGAAGCATGTATAATGTGAACAGTATTGGTCCTAAGACAGAACCCTGAGGAACTCCATGATTAACCCTAGTATGCTCAGAAGAGTCATTGTTGACATGCACAAACTGGAACCTGTGTGATAAGTAGGATTTAAACCAGTCCAGTGCTGTCCCTTTAATCCCAATACAATGTTCTAGTCGCTGTAATAAAAGTTTGTGGTCGATTGTATCGAATGCTGCACTAAGGTCCAACAAAATAAGTATAGAGACCAGTCCATTATCTGACGCTATGAAGAAGGTCATTAGTAACTTTCACCAGAGCTGTTTCTGTGCTATGATGCACTCTGAAGCCTGACTGAAACTCTTCAAGCAAGCTATTCCTTTGCAAATGTTCACATAATTTATTTGCAACTGTTCTTTCCAGAATTTTAGAGAGAAATGGGAGGTTGGAAATTGGTCTATAGTTGGCTGAAACATCTGGATCTAGAGTGGGCTTTTTAAGTAAAGGTTTGATTACAGCAACCTTAAAAATCTGTGGTACATAGCCTGTTACTTGAGAGAGATTAATCAGATCTAACACTGAGGAATTAATTAAAGGTAAAGCCTCCTTGAACAGTCTAGTTGTGATAGGATCTAAAATACATGTCGATGGTTTGGATGTAGAAACTATTGAAATTAGTTCAGAGAGATGTATGGGAGTGAAAAATTCTAAATATCCATCTGGTCTTACAGCCAATTCTAAAGCATCTGTACTCGATGATACATCTGTGACATTTGTAGGAAGGGCCAGATTAATTTCTTCTCTAATCATAATAATTTTATTTGTAAAGAAGCTCATGAAGTTGTTACTGCTCAAAGCTAAAGGAATACAAGGTTCAACAGAGCTCTGACTCTTTGTCAGCCTGGCTACAGTGCTGAAGAGAAACCTGGGGTTGTTCTTGTTTTCCTCTAATAAAGATGAATAATATGCTGTCCTGGCATTACGAAGAGCTTTTTTATAAATTACTAGACTATTTTTCCAAGCTACATAAACTTCCTCTAAATTAGTGGAATACCATTTCCTTTCCAGCTTTTGGGATGCCTGCTTAAAGTCCTCAGCTGGGAATTATATCAAGGAGCAGGTCCTCTCTGAGATCTAACTTTCTTTTTTACAGGTGCAACACTATCAAGTGTTGTACGCAGTGAGGCCGCAGCATTATTAACAATATAATCCACTTCTGTGGGGGTAAAATTATAATATTTCCCTTCCATTATATCATTAAGTGGTGCTGAACTAAATAGAGAGGGTATTATTTCCTTAAATTTAAATTTAAACTTCCTTTGCTGTCCAAAATTTTGGAAAAAATGTGTGTACATTCAGGTGACCTCATTTTTAAATGAAAATGGAATTTCTGAAGTCTTCCAATCAGGATTCAAAACTGGCCAAAGCACTGAGACGGCTTTGTTGAGGGTCTTTAATGATGTTCTTCGGGCTTCTGAGTCTGGTCATACTGTTGCTTTTCTCCTGTTGGACTTAACCGCAGCCTTTGATACGGTGGACCACCAGATTTTACTGTCACGGTTGGAGAACTGGGTGGGAATAAAAGGTCCAGCTTTAGCCTGGTTTAAATCATATTTGTCCAACAGAAGCTTTTCCGTCCAGGTCGGGGATTCTGTTTCCACTGCGGCCCCTCTGACGTGTGGCGTACCGCAAGGCTCAGTTCTTGGACCCTTGCTTTTTTCATTGTACTTGTTGCCTCTTGGGTCAGTTCTGCATAGACATGATGTGTCGTTTCATTTTTACGCAGATGACTGCCAAATTTATTTGCCTTTGAAACAGCCCAGTCCCTCCTTGAATGCTTTGAAGAAGTAAAATTGTGGATGGCTTACAATTTTTTGCATTTCAATGAGCATAAAACTGAGGTTTTGCTGTTTTCTCCCAGTGACTCCACTCCGGTGGTCAAAGCTGAGCTCGGCTCTTTAACCCAAGCTGTAAGCCCTGTTGTGACGAATCTGGGTGTAAAGATGGACTCTGTTTTTAAATTAGATACCCAGATCAGTGCTATTGTGAAATCAAGTTTTTATCATTTGAGGCAACTTGCCAAAGTGAAACCTTTTTTATCTCGGCACAACTTTGAAATTTTGATCCATGCTTTTATTACCACTCGTTTAGATTATTGCAACGCGCTTTACTCAGGACTCAGTAAAACCTCACTCTCGAGACTTCAACTGGTTCAGAACGCAGCCGCTCGCCTTTTAACGGGGTCACGTAAATATAACCACATAACTCCCATCCTCCAATCCCTCCACTTGCTCCCCGTGCACCTCCGTATTGATTTCAAACTTCTTTTATTTGTTTTTAAATGCCTCCATGGTTTGGCCCCCTGTACCTGTGTGATCTGCTGGTTCCCTACAACCCCTCTCGCTCACTGAGGTCGGCAGATCAAGCTCTTCTGGTGGTGCCTATGACCAAAAAGAAACTGAGAGGTGATCGTGCTTTTTCTGTGGCTGCTCCTAAACTGTGGAATGAGGTCCCACTAAAAATCAGACAGGCTGATTCCCTCCCTATTTTTAAATCTCTTTTAAAAACACATTTTTTTTACTTGGCGTATGGCTCAGCTTAGAGCTGACTTTTACTGTACAACCTGTGTCTTATGTCTTATTTTTATACTTACATTATTTTATTTGTATTTTTATTTGGTTATTTATTCTTTTATTCTATTATTTCATGTGTACAGCACTTTGGTCGACAGTGTTGTTTTAAAGTGCTTTAGAAATAAAGTTGGATTTGGATTTGGATAAATTTAGTCACCGTATTGTCAGACAGACATCTACTGTAATGATATTTATTGTTGTCTCCTACTCTGACACTCTGTGGTCTGCCGGTGAGAAAGCTGTGGATCCAGGAGCAGAGTGTGGTGTCTAGTCCCAGATGGCCAAGCTTGGTTATCAGTTTATGGGGGGAGATGGTGTTGAGTGCTGATGTAAAATCAACAAATAGCATTTTAACGTAGGTGTTGGGGCCCTCCAGGTGGGTCAGGGCCGTGTGCAGTGCAGTTGAGATGGCGTCTTCCTTTGATCTGTTTGCCCTATAAGCAAACTGGTGGATGTCCAGATCAGCAGGAATGATGTCCTTGATGTAATGCAAGACCAGCCTCTCAAAGCACTTTATTATTATTGGTGTCAAGGCAACTGGGCGGTAGTCATTCAGGCATTTCACTGCCTGTTTCTTGGGCACGGGCACTATGGTGGTGGATTTAAGGCATGTGGGGACTACAGCCTGCTGTAAGGAGCGGTTGAAAATGTCCGTAAACACGCCTGCTAGCTGGTCTGCACATGCCTTCAGGGCCCGTCCCGGCACCCCGTCTGGACCTGCTGCCTAGGTGATATTGGTTTTCTTCATCGTTGACCTAACCTGATGTTGCAGGACTCGGATGGGCAATTGGTTGGTTGGTGCTGTGGGCAAGGCTGGTATACCGGTGGAGGGGGTGTCAAAATGTGCGAAAAATGCATTCAGGGCATCTGGGAGCGTGGCGTCGCTGCTGGTTGGTGGGCGCTGCCTTTGTAGTCAGTTATGGCCTTGATGCCTCTCCACATGCTGCGTGAGTCGCTGGTCTTAAAGTGGCCCTCAGTGCGCTGCTGGTATTTGCGCTTGGCCTCTCTGATGCCCCTCTTCAGCTCTCTGCGGGAATGGCTGTAGGCCAACCTATCACCTGATTTAAAGGCAGCGTCCCATGCCCTGAGCAGAGATCGCACACCACTGTCCAGCCATGGCTTCTGGTTGGGGAATACTTTAATGGTCTTGGTGGTTAACACATTTTCATTGCAAAAGGCTATGTAGGCTAGAACAGAGGTGGTGTATTCCTCCAAGTCTGTGTCCTGAGTAAACAACTCCCAGTCTGTACTTTCAAAACAGTCCTGTAGCTTTGAAGTTGATTCATCATTCCAGACTTGGATAGTTTTAACAGCTGGTTTCGTTCTACAGATCAGGGGTCTGTAAGATGGAATCATATACAGAGAGATATGATCAGATCAGATCAGGAAGGAAGACACTAACAGTCAGGAAAAGATCTCCAAGGTTCTTTCATTTCAACTGCTGGAACTTTAAATATCAGAGTAGACACAGCAGGATATGAATGGAACACAACAGAGTGTTGTATTTTGTCCTATTTTTTCATCTTATGGAAATGTTTGTTTTCCTGGTTGAGGCCAAAGAACATTTTACTGCTGATCATGAACGAACTGTACCTCGAGACAGCAGTTATCAATCTGTTATGATTGATCACCTGTGACCTGCAGGACACTTTGCTACAGCTAACAGTTAACTAGTTTATGACACTGACTAACCTGATTTAGCATCATTGTGAACACAAAGTTAGAAAACGTAACTTCAGATTTACAGAAGAACTTTAATACTTAATGTTAGAACAAGTTTCCATCAGAGGTTACAGTCTGATGTTAACTTACAGCAAATAGTGGGGCACGTCAAGGGGGGCGCGAGCGACTGAGAGGAAAAGGTCCGTCTACACGGAACTAATTAGCTGAACTATTGTTTTAACATCGGCCTGTTTTTCGCGCCGTACAACAATACTGAAATTGCGCTGGCCCATAGACTGTATATGCGCTGGCCATTCGGACTCGGAAGTACAGACTCCAGAGAACGGGAGAACGCATCGTTGATGTGCAGTCGGAACACCAGCATACTTGATCACGTCACGTATTCGACTCATCTACTCCGATTATTTTTACCAGCGAGGTCAAACATACGGCACGCCGGCCAAAATCGGCCCGCCAGACGATCCATTTCGGCCCGCAGAATGGATAAAAATTACTGTACATGGTAAATTTGTAAAACTGTAAATTTCAAATAATTTCTAGACCTTGACAAGTTGTTTTGATCATGAAGTAAAATACTAGATTGTTCAGTTCCAGATAGCTGTGACTGAATGTTTTGTGTTTTTGTAGATAAACTGTGATCTGGCAGCTACAATGCATGTTTAAATGATGAACTGAGGCATAATAGGCTACTGTTGAAACTGAACGTGTTTTCCATACGAAATTTCAGGTTCATGATGTTTTGTAAAAAAGATAGTTCATTAAATGTGAACACACAATGTACTTATTTTTCAAAAACTAAAACAAAGGGGAAAAGTTAGAGTTTTGGTTATTTATAGGTTATTATGCTTTGATTTTACTGGTAGGGCCCACTGGAGATCAGATTGGGCTTTATGTGGTCCCTGGACATACTGCACATACTCTGAGTTTGACATTCCTGATTTTTACTGTGAAAAACAACAAAATGAAATCAGATAAAATAACACAGCCCTGCACATTCACGTTTTAATATTAAAACAGTTTGTTTTTTTAAAATTTTTTTATTTATATATATATATATATATATATATATATATATATATATATATATATATATATATATATATATATATATATATATATATATATATACACACACACACACACACACAAAGTTACTGGGGGGGGCGCGGAAGTTTTTTGTCCTCTGAAGGGGGGCCCTACAGAAAAAATTTGAGAACCACTGACTTACAGTAACTTCAGCTACAGTAACGTAGGTCACTGCTGTATATGTGATATTCTTCAGTTGTGGAGAAGAGTACAACTACTTACAAAGTTGACTTTAACACTTACCTGTAGAGTTTAGCTCGACTTGTGGAGGCTAATGTTGTTTGCAGCAGTGTCGGTAAACAGCAGAAGCCGGTAGATGTGGGCGGGACAGAGAGTCCTCGGCTCTCAGTCAGTCTGACCAATCACTGCTCTCCGGCTCCGCCCTCTGAGAATCTTTTTTTCATGTCTGGCTCCAAAAATCCAAGATGTCAACCAGGAAGTAGCAAAATCCGGGCTTCATTTTCTCAGTGCAGAAACCAACGGGTGACGTCACAGGTGCTACGTCCATCTTTATATACAGACTATGACTGAGCCCGGTTGAAGTTCTGTTGAGGGCCTGGTTCAGGGTCAGGGTATGGGGTCATCAGCCTAGGTTGTTACTCCAGATACTAAATATGGAAAATATTTTCTTTCGTTTGCTTTCTCAAGACAGTATGAATGAAAGTTAAGTAAATGCTAAGTGAAGGTCAAGGATGAAGGACCCATAACATTTACAACTTTCTTATCTCTATGAAACTGCAATGATAATAAAAGTATAAAATGCTCAGGGTCAGACAGATTACACTGGAAGCTAAACTAAAATCCCTGACTCATATGTGGCTGCAATGGTCAAATGTTTAACAAAAGTAAATTCAAAGACAAGCTAGATAAAGAGGTGGAAATATATAAAGAAAGCTAGGGAACGAATTCATCTCTGGCTGATTTTGGAGAGACACATTTTAGACAGTGATCTTCACTAAGATCATCAAAGTACTAAATGAGGAAATATCTTTTGGAGGCTCTTGTTGGAACAACGATTTATGCAGGGCGTGTTCATTTTATGTGGGCCGTTTTGTGGAGCTCACACAAAAGTAAAAGCAAAATTATGGTGCTTTGACTTATTGCAAAAAAGTTATGTACCATCAGATAAATAATTTAATAGTAAACAAGTATTTGGAGATGAGTAAGAGTAAGGTCATCTGACTCTGAAGTGTTGTCATCCAATTTGTATAAATGGCACATTTACTGTGGCTGTAGGTGTATTTACATCCATGTGTTTTTATTGGTATTTTTAATTTGTATACAATATGTGTGTGTGTGTGTGTGTGTGTGTGTGTGTGTGTGTGTGTGTGTGTGTGTGTGTGTGTGTGTGTGTGTGTGTGTGTGTGTGTGTGTGTAGGTGTGTGTGTGTGTGTGTGTGTATATATGTAGTCATGGAAAAAAATATATTAGACCACCTTTGTTTTCTTCAATTTCTTGTTCATTTTAATGCCTGGTACAAATAAAGGTATATTTGTTTGGACAAATATAATGATAACACAAAAATAGCTCATAAGAGTTTCATTTAAGAACTGATATACAGCCATTTTCCATGGTTTTCTTGATAACCAAAATCACTTCAGTTCTTCCATCAATAGCTATGGCATTGTACTGCCAAAAACAACGCTTTTAGGCATTCAATGTTTTCTTTTCTGTCTGTTTTAGTCACATGATACACACAGGAGTTAGTACTTGATTGCATAACCACTGTTTTTGATGACAGCAGCCATGCATCTTGGCATGCTCTCTATATTTTGTGTTTGATGTTTGATGATTTTCCACAGGTTTTCAATTGGATTTAGGTCTGGTGATTGAGCAGGCCAAGGCATGGTTCCACTGTTCCGGTTCTCTATCCAGGCTTCAACTGACCTTGCTGTGTGGCAAGGGGCATTGTCTTGTTGGAAAATCCAGTCATTGGAGGCAGGAAAGAGTATTCCAGCTGATGGAAGAAGACTGTTTTCAAGAGTAGCCCTGTACATGACCTGGTTCATTCTCCCTTCACACAATTGCATTTGCCCTGTTCCACCCAGACTGAAACTACCCCAGATCGTCACTGATCCACCCCCATGTTTTACCATAGGGGCAAGACAGTCTGGTTTGTAGGCTTCTCCAGACTTCCTCCTAACCAGTTGGCTGGAGTGGGCATCAACTGAAAATTGGATTCATCACTGAACAGAACCTCATCAACAGTCTAATGCTTGTGATCCCCAGGAAAGAGTAACCATTCTTTCCTCTGCCTTTCGTTAATGAAGGACTTCTTCTGTGTGACTTCAGATCAGCTTCAAGAAGTCGCTTTCGAACTGTCCTTGCTGAACAAGTCCCATTTCTCAACAGTGCCTACTCATTTTTTAGGTCCCTGGAGGTCTGACGATGATTCCTAACACAGGAACGGGTGAGTGCATGGTCATCTCATGGGGTAGAAAGACATTTCCTGCCATGACAAGCTAGCAATTTGGTTTTACCATGGTTGATTTGTTTTTTTCTTGGTGTAATGAATGGCTGTCTTGCAGATCTTCAGTCTTTGCACTCATGCCAGTTTCCAGCACTGCCAAGATGTCTGCCTTTGTGGCTTCACATAATTCTTTTGTTTTAGGCATTATGTGAAAGCTGACAACTTCTGAGTTGTGCTATGGCTCGAATATAAACAGGAAACCACTCTAGGCCTTTGCAGATGCAGTGTAGCTGATGACATGAAATGGCCTTTTATATACCCTGGAAATACAACGAAGCTTAAGCATGTCAAATAGGACATAAAGTATTATGTAATCAGTTGTATTTTTTGTTGTGTTCATTGTATTCTTCAGGGAATATGCCTTTAGTGGTACCAGGCATTGAAATGAACAAGAAATTGAAGAAACAAGGTTGGCCACTTAATTGTTATTTTCATGACTATATATATATATATATATATATATATATACACACACACACACACACACACACACACACACACACACACACACACACACACACACACACATACAAGTGGTATAACACAGAAAACGTTTTTACACTTTGCTGAAGTAGATTTTAAAGAAACTACAATAAAAATAAACTTAGTAAATATACACTACCAGTCCAAAATTTCAGAATGCCCTCTTAATGAAATTCGAGTAGCTCAAGTCCAATGAATAACTTGAAATGATACAAAGGTAAGTGGTGAACTGCCAGAGGTTGAAAAAGGTAAGGTTACCCAGAACTGAAAAATAATGTACATTTCAAAATTATACAAAAAGGCTACTTTCATGGAACAACAAATGGGCTAACAATGTTAAGCTGTTCTGCATCAATAGAGGTTCATCAGGACTTGAACGTTGGTGCTACCAAATGCTACAGGTGCCACAACTTTTCTCGATTACTTAAAACCTCCTCTGTCTGCTTGAAAGTATTGTACTGCAGTAAGTAGTGTGTTGCTATAAAAACAGTGCGGGCTGCCAGCTCCTTTCATCCTTTATTGTTTTTCAGCAACCTCTCTCTGTCTTGCCATGGGTTGCCAGTTCCCTCCTTCCATCCCCCCATTCCCAGCAAACCCTCTCTCTCTCTCTCTCTCTCTCTCTCTCTCTCTCTCATGCTACTAGCACCAGGTTGCCAGTGCTATCCTCTACAGCTGTAAGCTGGCACTAGGCTGCCAACTTATAGTGTAAGAATTTGACAACAACAGAACTCTAATTCTCAACATAGTTCTCCATCTTGGAGACACAGACATCTATCATTCTTCAATCTAGCTTCCTTCTAACATAGCAGCTTGCCTCCAAGAGTACTACGGGGTGCTGTACCATTGCACTTAATACGTCATAAATGAGGATAAATGAGTTATCCAGCCACCACATGTACTGTCCTCAATTCGAAGCAGTCATCTTCACCTTACAGCGTCACTACTAGCTTCTATTCTGAAGGCCACAAGACTTTCCACTCCTATGCTGTTGCCACAAAGTGTCGACCTAGAGGAAAACCAGTTCTTAAATTACAAGGACAAACTGTCTGTCTTAACCTACCTGGCTGTAACATGCCCCAGTACAGGTACCTGCAGAGTCACTTCTTCTGCAGCAGTAGTCAATCTTGACTGGCCTCACCTCACAACTGTTTCGTACCACATCCATCATCAGTTTTCTGCCATGATTCCTAGCACCAGAATGCTCCACTATCTACTACCGACATGTCAGCAACCCTCCACTTTTACACACTGGGATGCCAGATTCTCTTTCAGTTGCATTGCAGACACTAACAGGTTTGCTCCTTCTGCAGGGATGGTCACTCTTGAGTTGCTTGCCCTCACAAGCTCACAAAGCATGACCAAATCACTAACATTGTGTCACATCTGCTACAACTCCCATCAACATTCCAGCACCAAAGCACACACTCAGAACTCATCCAGCCTCAGACTTGTTAATTTCCACATCAGGTGCCTTCAGACAGTTTCCACTTCCAAATCATCTCACTTCGCTGAGCAAGTGCTATAGTTTTCAGTCTGCAATAGAAGATCCAGAGATTGCAGGCCCACTGCCATTCACAGAAGTAAGTCCGAAGACCCTGACAACAATCTCCTGCCCTCATTCTGGCACTGGGACGCCAGTTTGACTAATCTCTATCCTCCACTTAACAACTTTGACTCTGATTCTGGGATAGAGATACCAGGTTCACTCATCTCTATCCCCCACTTAAGCAATTTCGGGTCCCCTTTTTTTAAATTGTGCTTTAACTGCATTTATTTTAAGCTCATGAAGCTCTGAGAGAATGCCAAGAGTGTGCAAAGCAGTAATCAAAGCAAATGGTGGCTATCTCGAAGAATCTAAAAATATAAAACATGTTTGATTTATTTCACACTTTTTTGTGTACTATGTAGCAGCATTAATATTGCATCTCTAATGTTGTACAGCCTCACTTGATGCTGTGTATCTGGTGACCAATCACTGAAGAGGGACTGACTATTTCTTCCTCTGCTCACTGCTGCGTCACTTCCGCGCAACAGAGCGACTGGTGTTCCCATTTGGTGCGCCGCGAGATCGTGTGTGTGTGTGCGCGTCCCCACTCCTGGCTGCATTGGAAACGTGCCAAGCTGCCTGGACTCTCATCCTCCCTCCTCGCGAGTGTGTGTGTGTGCTTGTAGCAACTGACCGACCTGGGTGCTCGTGTGTATCCTGCTGATGTCAGCCGAGTGGGACCATTGCGTGAAACTCTGCTCTGCCGACCGCAGACTGAGTTTTAACCATTGTTTTGGGCATTGTGTGTACTATTGTGTGCACCAAGGAACACCATTTTAATTGTATGATTTTTAATTGTATGACTGGAAAAATTATATTGTTTTGATTTGGATTATTTTTCTTTGATTTATTGTTTCTGGTTATTTTTGCTTTCGTTTGGGGCATTTAGTGTCTTGTATGATTTAGATAGTTTAACTTGAACCCTTCCCATTTAGTATATTTTGTGTCATTAGTATATTGTGTTGGATTCATTGCTCTTTTCTCCCAGTAACTTGTTTTTGTTTACTTTTCAGTTGCTGACGGCCGGTGGTGGGTGCTGGTGTCCCGGTGGTGGCTTCCCCCTCCTTTTGTGTGCTGTGGTCCTGGGAGATTGAGTCACGTCCAGAGTGTATGTCACATGTGTTTGGGGTGTTTCTTTTTTATTTTGGGGTATTCCCTTCCCCTTCACTGGCCCCATCCACCTGGTGACCAGCAACTGATTAGATTTCTGTTTTTTTTTCTTTTTCATTGGCCCCTAGTATGAATGTTTATCTGTTTTAATCTGGTTTTTTTGGGGTTTTTTAGAAAATTGTAATAAATTGTTTTAATTTGGACACGTCTCAAGCCTCATGAGTAACGAACTTGTGTGCCTCCAAGTGTTAAAGGAGGATAATTCTCTGGGCGAAATTCCCATCTGATTTCATTTTGAACTGGCACAATGTACATTGTGCTCATGTAGAGTCGCACCGCGACAACTTCATAATTCCATATGTGTTCATTCATAGTTCTGATGCCTTTAGTGAGAATCTACAATGTCAATAGTCATGAAAATAAAGAAAAACCATTAAATGAGACCGCGTGTCCAAATTTTTGACTGGTAGTGTAGATTGAGTGGGAAATTGAAAACTTCGCCATGCGGTTCAGCTCCCTCCTCATCATGATGGTTCAGTACAACTGCTGATGCTGCAACAGCAACCTGCCCATCTCACACTCCATTCTGTCATCATTCATGAACAAGATCCCAAGCAACAGTCAGCTCTTCAGTTAAGCTCCTTCTTCTGGTTGTGGGGGTTTTTTGGTCAACGACGGTGTCCCTGCCATAGCATCCTGAGTTCTCGGAGGTTCTTTAAAAAGCTTCACCAGCCATCTTCAGCAGTGTTCAAAATCTACCCATCGCTATCGCTACCCTCTCATACAAGCATGAATGCTCAAGTAAAAATCCATCCTCATCCACTCTGATAACCTCGCCCTCATCGTCTTTATTAACATATGTTGAAGCTACTCTCCCATAGTCATGCCACTCGTGCGAAGACTCATGTGGTGGTCAGTTTCCAACCTGTTCCTCCTCCATGTCAAACACTTCCTGGCTACTGCAATGACATCACGGACTCCCTTCACTCCCTCCTGTTCCTCTGTTCCATCATTCAATGTAGCTACATTACCCAGCTCAACTTCTATTGCTCACCTCCATCTGGGACTCAAAATTCACACAATACCTCAGCAGCATAATTAACTAATCATAGACATCTTCCACCAACATCTGTCCTCCTATCCAAAGCTATCAATGAATTCCAACATTCTACTTTCCAACATCTATCCGGCACTCTAGAATCAATATTCCATTGACTTTCCTTTGTTCCTGCGACGCACTCCATTTCAGTCCATTCCAACTTTGACCAAAGAGTCAAGTTCAATCCACACTGTCATTTGAACTGCGCATTTTGTCTTGACCCTCCTCCATCTCTGAAGACCACCTAGTCTATTCAGTCAAACAAAGCCAAACCGATCAAGCGGGTAATCCATTCCCATCATGTACTTCAAACTAGATTCAAGCCTAAGGCCTTACAAATCTCTAATACATTATATGCAAACCAGAAAAATCTCAGGATGCTTTGCCTTCTGACTCTCAGTTCACTACAGAGACCCATCAAGTTGCAGTCTTATCATGATTCCTCTTCCACTTTGAGCAAGTCCTGATGGCATCCAGAATCCTTGCATGTTCTCTAGCCACTCCTGTATTGATCCAGCTTCCAGCCGAGGGCTTCCAGGGTACCAATCAAGGCCATGGATCTCAAGCGTATCCACTTTTCATCTGCTCGTTACACCCAATGTTCAGTTCTTTCTTATTAGAAGCTTTTGGTGGTTCCTGGGTGCCACTGCTGATCCTTGCGAAAACCTTTCCCCCACACCGCATCAGCTCAACTCAGTCATCACCAACACCATGATCTTTTGCATTCAATGAGCAATCAAGCTTCAAATCGATGGTGTGGTCCTTGCTAGTGAAGTGGAGAAAATATCTTTCGCTGAGGTTCAGGAGCAGGACCACACCTGAATCACTCCCCTTCCTGTCATACACCTATACATAGCACTCTGCCCTTCCCACTTGTTCGTTCTCACTTCTTGTGCAATATTCAGTTTCAAATAAGAAAACCAACACAATCAAAGTGAACTTTGGGAACAGCAATCTGCAAAGGGTGTTCACTCCTCTCCACCTTTGATGTCAATTGTTGTGGAAATCTGGAAGAGCCTTGTGTGTTTCATCCCACTGACACTGAATGACTGCTTAAAGGAAATTCGAAGAAAATGTTGCATCTGCTGAGTTTCTCTGTTTAAAGTTTGTAAGGCCTCTTCCTTACTATGTGAAGTGCTCTGAGATGCCATATGTTGTGAATTTGAGCTATATAAATAAGATTGAATTGAACTGAATAAGGTGTAACAATATTTGTCTTTTATATTTTATTAAAGTATAATAAAGGATATTAAAGTAGAGAAATGCAGAGTAAATATTTCAGCTGAAAGGACAGCGCTGATATACCAGGATCATGTTCTGGTCAAGTCTGACCAAGAGCTGCACAAGACAATAAAAGTTTTTGTGGCCTTTTGTCCTTCAAACAATATAGTCTTAGCTTTCTCATAAAGATAACAGGAACTCTTGAGCTGAGGGATGCAGATAATGCAACGTGCAATCGAAACCAAGCTATGGCAACAGTGAGATCAAGATAATAATACATTTTGATACATCAGTGAATACCAGTGCCGTTAAGTTGATGTAAAGATAGATTCAAATGAACCTGTGCAAAAAAAAACTGACTTTCTCAGCAGCAACCTCTATAAGACCAGCATTGACAGAGTCTTTCTCATGTTCAACTCATCATATAAAGCTGCTATATGAAGAGCCCCTTGCTCTTGAAGGGTGTATTTTAATCCAAACAGTCTTTTCATGTAGTCATCTAAGCAGTTTCAGTGCCCAAATTTAAACAATGAGACAAAACTAGACTCACATCACAAAAAAATAAAGCCAAGTGACCTTGACAAAGTGACAGTATTTGATGCCCTGGGAATGAGATAGGGTTCAGAAAATATGGATATGAGGGAAGACGTCATAAGCACAAATGACTTTAGAACAAGACAATGATTATCTCGTCTTTAATTCAAGGTTTATTTACAAGTCTGGACTTATAAAAGATGGGAAACAATGGATTGGAATTATTTGCAGGCATTAAGTTCATGTCCTATTTACATTCAGCCACACAAACAATAATGTCACAGTTTGAAACACCACAAACATAATGTTGAACTTTAGTTGTTGATTTACAGACAGAAAAGTAGATGTTTAACAGGAGGAGGGGTTTTAACTGCTCCATGGGCAGAATAAATCTCTTGCTTGATGTGTAAGATTTACCAGTACCACAGAGACAAGCTTTGGATCAGTTCATACACCTAATTACAAGACTGTAGGAGCCAAAGCCTGCAGCTCTGATTTTAGGCCAGCTTTAGAATAGTTTATTGTCAAAGGGAAAGTTTTCACGTGCAGAAGTCGCCATGATTGAAAGCATGGACTTGGAGAAGCAACAGAAGCAGTACTGTATTCGGAGTAAGCATGTAGTTATCATCTGCGTGACTGTGGTAGTGTGCTCTTTGGCAGTGGGCCTCGGGGTGGGCCTCTCGGGGTCAGATTTTTGCCCCATCCCTACCTCCTCCACACCAGAACCAACACCACAGCCTACACCAATGCCTACTCAGCCTCTTCCTCCAAGCGAGGGGCCATGCACACCTTCTACAGACTCCAGTGGGGACTGGAGGAATTTCCGTTTACCCAGCTATGTGAATCCAGTCCACTATAACCTGCACCTGGAGCCGGACCTGGTTGATGACACCTATAGTGGCACTGTGGAAATCCAAGTGGAAGTCAGTAAGCCCACTCGTCATCTTTGGCTCCACATCAGAGAGACATTTGTCAGCACCATGCCCAGATTAAAGATGCTGAACAGTCAGGGAGGGCAGAGGGATGTGGCTGTGAAAAGCTGTTTTGAATACAAACCTCAGCAGTATGTGGTGGTGGAGGCCACAGAGGAGCTGCCTGTCACTGGTCCAGGAGATCTGTACGTGCTCAGTCTGGACTTCCAGGGCTGGCTCAATGGCTCTGTGGTTGGATTCTACAGAGTTATCTACACAGAGGAGGGGGTCACCAAGTAAGTTCTCTAATTTGACTCTGTCATAAACATGACACACACAACGCACATGTTTATTAACAGAAAATAAACATAAAAGGACACACAGACAGAAGACAGGCAACACAACATAGCTGTTTTAAGGAAGTGCTGGTTGCACTTTGTTTTGATTCATTCTATTTTTTAATTCTCTAAATACTGAGAATTTCAGCTGTAGTATGCAGACCTTTTTTTTCTTCATAATAGTTACCTAAATAATGCCAACTCCAAGTATACTGAGTGACATTTTCTGGAGTTTGTATCACATGAATTCATCCATAGCACATTCATTGCACCAAGCAACTTGTATCCAGTGATGATCAACATAGCAGTTATACAGTGTTATATGGTGGGGGAGTGGACGAGGGGGTCACTTTCTGCAATAATTAGTCCATCATCTGATCACCAGAAAGATTGCTGCAACTGATCATGAGCCAACAGATGCCCGCAAGTCATTCCCGTGCTTTGATGAACCAAACAAGAAAGCCACCTACTCTATCTCCATCACTCATGATGCTAAGTATGGAGCTCTATCCAACATGCCACCAGAGGTAGGACTTCAGTAACAATGCTATTGTGGGTGGGCATACAGAAATTCAATCGGGCATACCACCAAGACCTTTAGACACAGGATTTTTAGCTGCATTTGGCTACTATTACCAAAATGTTACTTGTTATATCATTAGTACAGCATTATAAAATGCTGCTGACATTGAGAAACACCATTAAATGGTAAGCAAGACTCAAATACTTCAAATGTTTTACTTTCAGTTGTTCAATAATCAAAAGAGCATGTTAAAAATTGCTGCTTGGTATCAAGCCCCAACAAAAGTGGGCTGTACTGCAATCTTTGCTTAGCATCAAACTGCATTAGTACAGCCTGTGTGGATGCACACTGCTCCAAAAAGCATGTTCCCCATACACAGTCATTGGAAAAAGACCCATTGCAAAATGGTGGGTAATAGCAATTTATTTTCCACCATAAAGTACTACTTGACGAGCCAATGGAAGCAGACCTAATTGTGACTTGTCATAGCAGAAGAGCCGTACATGTAATTAATGGCATAGTTGTGGCTCTGTTCCATTTACGTGTCCAGTAAGCAACGTCACTGAATTCCATTCCATTCAATTCAATTCAATTCAATTCAATTCAATTCAATTCAATTCAATTCAATTCAATTCAATTCAATTCAATTCAATTCAATTCAATTCAATTCAATTCAATTCAATTCAATTCAATTCAATTCAATTCTGCTCAATTCAATTCAACTCAGTTCAGTTCAGTTCTATTTATATAGTGCAGATTCACAACATTTTTCATGTCACAGTGCTGAGCATAGTAAAGTACAGATCTTATGAATTATAAGCAGAGAACAGAACACCCAACAATCCAAAGATGCTTTTGGATTCCCTGTGATGTGTGATGGTGGGAAGGAACTCAAAAAAATGTGAGATAGACGGGGGGAAAATCCTCTAACAGAACCAGGCTCAGGGAAGGTGGCCATCTGCCTCAACTGGTTGGATGAGAGTGGGGATGAGGGAGTGGGGATAGCAGGAAGTGTTGGGGTGGGGATGGCAGGACAGCAGGAGGTGAGGGCAGCAGCTGAATATCAGAGATGTGAAGCTTCAGATCCAGACATCCGTGGAGAGAAAAAGCACAGGACATAGTACCTTGGGGAAAACATAGAATTAGTAACATGTAATGGTGATATACAACAGTATAGTTGATAGAGCAGAGGAGAGGAGCCCAGTGCATCATGGGAATCCATCGACAGTCTTGATCTATAGCAGCAGAACTAATGGACAGCTCAGGTGATCTGAGCAGCCCTAACTACAAGCTATGTCAAAGAGGAAAGTTTTAAGCCTAATCTTAAAAGTAGAAAGGGTGTCTGCCTCCCGAACACAAACTGGTAGCTGATTCCACAATAGAGAAGCTGATAACTGAAGGCTCTGCCTTCCATTCTACTTCCAGAAATTCTGGTAATCACAAGTAAACTTGCAGTCTGAGAGCAAAGAGCTCTGTCAGGATGATATGGTAACATTACACAAGATATGAGAAGCAGGATTTTAAATTCTATCCTGGCTCTTACAGGGAGCTAATGAAGAGAAGTTAATCTGGAAGAAATGTGTTCTCTCTGGTTCCTATCAGAACTCTGGCTGCAGCATTTTGTATCAGCTGGAGGTTTTTAAGAGAATTATTAGGACATCCTGATAATGGGAATTACAATAGTCCAGGCTAGAAGTTAGTAATGCATGGACTAATTTCTCAGCATCCCTCGGAGACAAGATGTGCCTGATTTTTAGAATATAACGCAGTTGAAAGAAAGCTGTCCTACAAACTTGTTTTATATGTATGTTGAACAACATATCCTGATCAAAAATAACTCTTTATGCTGGCTGCCATCAAGTATAATGTTCTGTTGCACCCGACAATGTAATATCACCTCTATAATATTCTCTGCTCTAATTTCCCAGTGGTCGTAGTCACCTCGGACACTTGTTATAATAGTCATGGACTCCTTTGCTTTGCCTGCTTTTGTGAGGGAAAGTTTCCCATATGAAGCAAAAATGTTGCTTCATATTCTAGGGGCATATTTTTTTTTATCAAATCTCATTAGCATGCTTTTCCTCATTAATGTGTCATTCGTCAGTCTAAAATGACCCATCTATGACAAGTTTTTGCAATGAAGAGAGTTCTGTCAATCCAACTTGCAACATTCGTACAAATTACCATAAAAAAAAAAAAAAAAAAGTTTGTGCATGATGTCCATTATATTTCTGGAATCCAAATCCTAGATGTGAGGACTGCCAAGCTTTAATTCAATTCAATTCAATTCAATTTTATTTATATAGCGCCAATTACAGTCACTTTAAGCACTGGGGTTATCACAGTCAGTTCAATTAAATGTCTGGTATTGTGAAAATATTTAATTCCTGTCTTTATCAGATTGTCCTGCAAATTTTTGGCTGAGGAGAATAATTTGATGTGCAGTTTTGGCTGACTACTAAAGCCAAGGAATCGATTTTGTGCCCCTGTTCTTGAGCCAAGGAATCTACCCAGCTGTGTTAGCCAAGTGGCATTAACATTAACCCTTAAGCCTTTTGCTCTGCCTTTCCAGGGCGCTCCTCAACAACTGCCAGGCAATAAAGCAAAAACTTCCTTCCAGAAGTCCATTCCAATGAGTACCTATTTGGTATGTTTTGCTGTGCACCAGTTTGAGTATGTGGAAAGAACCTCTGCCCGTGGAATTCCTGTGAGTTTACTATTATGTATCAAAACCAGTGCCGTCACTTCACGCAAATTGCTGTAAATATTTAAACTGATCTTGCTTTACTTACTACTAATTACTTATTTTTACACATACCAATACACAATTCTGTGTTTTGTCTTCCTGTGCAGTTGAGAATCTACGCTCAGCCAAGTCAGTTAGGAACTGCAGAATATGCAGCCAACGTAACCAAGATCATCTTTGATTACTTTGAGGAATATTTCAACATGACATACTCCATCTCAAAACTGGGTATGCTTTTCAATTTTTACACATTCATAATGACCTTATCGCTGCACATTAAGCAGGTGACTGACTGGAACATTAAAAAAACCCTGTGGTATCCATGCTACTATGCTGATAACAACATAGTAACATAACACAAAGTAAATGCAAAGAGAAATATTTAACATTGTATATAAGTACAATGTTAAATATTTCTCTTTACATTTACTTTATTAACAGTATTTTTACTGTAATGGCCACCATAAGACACACGCCTTTTTCTTTGTTTGGGGGTCATAGTTTTGTTTTGTATTGCTTTTAATAGGGTTGGGGGGTCTTTTTATGTTGACCATAATGTAAAGATAAAATATTTTGACATGTAACCAGTTATGCACTGATAAAAGGCTTGACCAGAGACCATATTTATCTTTTTTTCATGCTGATGATTATTTCTAATAAATCTAGACATCAAACAGTGCTGCATCCCACTACCTAACTGTAACGATAAGTTTTAAAAACTACAACATTGATTTTAGAGATATGTATCTTAACATAATTTTCCAGGCATGCTCATTCAGGTCAAATAATACAAAGTTGAAAAAACTTATACTTTATTCTGTTGTGAGTAACATGCTTTGGTCTTTTGGCTCTGCATCATAAGTAAGAGACATATCCTAAGTTTAAACATAAGCTGAGACTCCCCAGAATAACGGGGCAAGAACACAACCCTCTTAAAAATATTTTTCTGTTTGAGCCATACAAGGAATATTTAAAAGAACTCCCGTTACAACATTACATAATGACAGAAAAACTGGGTTTTGCTTGGTTCCAGCCAGAGAAAATATCTTGCTTGTCTGCTGTTTGACATCTGTTGTGATGAGGCACAATAATGTGCATAGTCCAAAAAGTCTTCATCACTTTTTACAGCACTGAATTTATTGCAGTACAGATGAATTATACCCAATAGTGACTGTTCTACAATGTTTCAATAAAGCAAAAGGTAATTGTATTGAAAACAGGTGGCTTATCAGTACCTCTCTGTAGTTGTGTAAATCCTGTTCTGGAACTGCGTCATGGAGAGGCAGATAAAAGGAAATAACCATGCTTTAGTCTGATCAGTAAAGACCTCTAACCTGTACATTTTCATTCTTCTGGTGTACACAATGAAAATTAGTTTTGACAGAGGAAAGATGAGGCGGTTGACTAAACCCAGTATCATATTTGAAATATAACTAGAATATCATTCCTATTACAACTTTGATGGCAATCTTGAGAGAAGTTGTAAAGCTTTACAGTTAGTCACTATCTCATAAAAAAAATATTAAGGCAGCAATGGAATAAAACATAGCAAGCAGTCTATTTACTAAATACTTTGTGCTGTTTTGATCCAGATAAGATAGCCATCCCTGACTTTGGTACTGGTGCCATGGAGAACTGGGGTCTCATCACCTATCGGGAGACCAACCTGCTGTATGATGAGAACCAGTCATCCTCCAAAAACAAGCAAAGAGTGGCCAGTGTTATTGCCCATGAGCTGGTTCACCAGGTAACAATATCTACATTCTTATTACACTTTCTGCTTGTTGTATTTGTGTAACAGAATTCACATACACACTGCATGTGGTGTATGGGGCAGTATGTTTTTTTTCAGATGCATTTTTTACTTGGTGTGTGTGTATTTACAGTATCTCAAACTTTATTACAGTGATAGAAAGTAAGTTTAAATGACCCTTTCAAAGTGCTATCATTTAATTTGCTTTTCTTTTTATCTTACTTTATACTCAATGTTTTAGGGGAAAATATTGGCACATTACTTGAGTAGTATGTCAAAAGATTTAAACATTACATGATGAAAAAACAATAAAAGCAGTAGTTTTAATAATAACACCAGTTTAGCATCATGTGACCAATTCATTGTCTTTGAATGTCAGAGACAAATTCTGAGTTTCTCATAACCTCATTCATTTGGTAAACCTCACTTTATTTATTCTCAAACTAAAACTTGTTAAAATATGGCAAAGTAGTGGTAGATTGTCATCAGCGTACAAAGACATGATACTCAGCATTATGTATAGCAGCTCAATCATGCAGCTCAGATAAACAGTTGTCCTATGTCAGCAGTTCTAACAGAACTGCTGACATAGGCAACTGCCTCACGAGGCAAACAACAACCATGGTGATAAATTATAGTGGTTGTAAACTCTAGTGAGCAGTTTAAACATTTCCAACCAAACAAGAATCATGGTCTTTCCGTTACTGTGGCACAACCCGCCATTTTAAAAAGGTTGCAGAGTGTGATTGACTCCAAAAACTGAAAATGACTAAAATGATGACACAATCTTTACCTATTATGACTAAAATGGATGTAGCGATATTGTAATTCATTACTCTTGCACAATGTTGGGTAAGTTAATTTGAAAAAGTAATTGGTTACAAATTACTAGTTATTTTTCTAAAAAGTAATTGGGTACATTACTTAGTTACTGTCTCAAGAAAGTAACTAAGTTACACTACTTTTTGATGACTTCGCGTCCCAAAAAATAAAGAGAAGAGAGTCAAAGATGTATGTTTGTTTTATTGAAGTCATTTAAATAAAAGTAATTAAAACTAGGGGCTGCACAGTGGTGTAGTGGTTAGCACTTTCGCCTTGCAGCGAGAAGATCCCTGGTTCGCGTCCCGGCTTTCCCGGGACCTTTCTGCATGGAGTTTGCATGTTCTCCCTGTGCATGCGTGGGTTTTCTCCGGGTACTCCGGCTTCCTCCCACAGTCCAAAAATATGCTGAGGTTAATTGATTATTCTAAATTGCCCGTAGGTGTGAATGTGAGAGTGATTGTTTGTCTTTGTATGTAGCCCTGCGACAGACTGGCGACCTGTCTAGGGTGTCCCCTGCCTTCGCCCGAGTCAGCTGGGATAGGCTCCAGCCCCCCCCGCGACCCTAGTGAGGATTAAGCGGTGTATAGATAATGGATGGATAATTAAAACTAGCTCAAACAATGTGTTATTAACATGAATCAGCCAGGACAACTAGTATAGTCTTCAAGACTACTGGCTGGTAGTGCAAAACTCCAAATAATATACTAAAACTCAGGCTAAACAACAAGTCATAAATTGCATTTGAACATATCAAAAAATGCAAACAGTGCAAAAAAAGGCACAGTATACGTTTTGTAACCTAACTTTTGTAATGCAAGCCTTTAACAACCCCTTCTCAGTCTGAATGATTTTGCTGATTAATACCTAACAAAAACGTTTGCAAATTAACAATTGACAGCTGTTGATCATTACATGGAGCATAGATTAGTAGATTAATTACAGAACACTTGCCACTATGTCGTATGTATGACGTCCTTTTATTCTTCAGCAGGCAATTGCTGCTTTTTCACGTTTGAAGTTGTTTGGGTTAATCCAATGTGCAGTCATGCCCAAAAAACTTTTATTATGACATGTCCAAATATCCGCCATTGTCGACACATACTCCAGGCTCTCAAAGGTTGACTTTAACTCACTTTCCATCTTGCTATAGCATTTTTCAAGATAGTTTGCAAATGTTTTTCTGTCACTTGTACTTTCCAGTCAATCAGCAGTTTGTATTTTGCGCAAAATGTTTCTGAAAGACGGTGACTCTACTGTAGAAATAGGCAACATCTCTTCCACAACATATGCCTCAACAAGTCTATTTATTTCTGTCTTTGGGGTTACCTGACAGCGTAATTCAAGATGAGGTTGCTTGTATCGTGTCGGTGTGTCGGAGGCGGCAGCCTCGCTGTGTTGCTCTTTAGCGACAAGCTTAACAGTTGAGTGTTGACGCTGCAAATGTTTCAAAAGGTTGGAGGATGAGTTGGCTGCCGTTGACAAACGTTTACTGCCCACGCAAAGCTTGCACTCCATGACCACGTTTTTGTCTTTTTCGGTAACATAGTTAAAATAATGTGCGTATCTCCACCGGATAAATGAATTCGTCTCCTCTGCCATTTTTGTTTGTCTGTCTGCTTCGCGGTCAAAGTGCTCAGCGTGATGTAAGCACGCAGGCGTGCATGCAGCGGAAGTGTACGTCCTCTTCGGCTTTCCTGAAGCAGAGCCGCAAGTAACTAGCTAAGCATTTAGTTAGTAACTGTTGATTAATTATACGTATTTTCACTATAACGCGGTACATTATTTCGTTACTCGAAATTGTAATCCGTTACAGAAACGCGTTACTGAGTAACGCGTTACTCCCAACACTGCTCTTGAGCATTTTTAGAACACATTCAGTAGCATCAGTGTTGAACGACTCACTGTTATAAAGTTGTTATTTAACCCCCATAATTTATCATTTTTATCTGGCACAAGAAAAGAAAATGTTATTGTATTATGCTACCTTCTTTTTTTTGCTGGACTTTGGAAATTTTACTGTGTCCCTTATCAATAGAGCCCAGGGTTGTTAACTTTGTTGTTCACTTTGACTTTACTGTTTGTTGTTTACTGAATACATTTTGGGGCGTTTTTGTTTTTTAGATAATACCCTAGGGTTTAGGGAGTTCCTGTCATGATGTGGTCTCGATTACTTACGCAGTCATGGCAAGAGGACTGGTATAAAAATTACACCAAAACTATTGTTCATTCAGACCTTCATTCACAAATAGTTAAATGTCTTTCATAAAAAGAGACATCTAGTATATGAAAATATCTCTAAAACTTTTCCATGGCCAAGACATTTCAATCAAAAGTCTAATCATGTTGGATAAAATATACAGACTATTATGGCTGTGATAAATAATAATAATAAAATTCTTTACCACAAACCATCCGCTTAACTTCAGCTGGTGTTTGGATGATTTGTATCTGTTGTGTGTGTTAAGAGTACAACTGGTTGTATATGAAAAATGTAATGACTATCGTTTTAGTACTGTTTTATCTTAGTGTTGAAATTCAGCCACATGTGATAGAAAAACTGATTATATCCAGTGAAGCTCACTTTTGTTTTGGCAAAGGTTTGGTGACTTTTGTCTTTGTTTTTTTTTTTTGTTTTGGGCATAACACTGGCCACAGGAAAGGAGTCAAGAGTCCAGAATTTTAAATGTTTAACTTTATGTGCTGTTTTTCAAACTTTTTATGATGCACAGTCTAAGAACAAATCCTTCCAGCTTATCAGTTATTTTACAGTGATGGTAGATAAGAGGTCTGGAGACAGTCCATAAAGTTTTATTAACTGACCAAAGTTTCAGGAAAGAGGAACTAGTTGTGGTTCAATTTGAATTATGCACTGTATGCATTATTATCTCAGGATTCCCTCTACTGTTGACAAGATATGATATGATCAGGGAATCCAAATTTTAATTTCTAAGAAAAAGTAAACATTATTTAGAAAAAAATAAATCAGGTTTTTGTGTTTGAAAAATAAAATAAAATAATTGTTATAAAGATAAATGTGCACAATTACTAGGCAACTACACACCAAATTATTCTCCTCAGTTTACTTAATCACCTAACACCAGATAATATATATCCACCAGATAATTCTTTATCATTATCATGGTATTTATATTTATTTACTGATATAGCCACACATCAATTCAATTACTTTCTTGAGCCTTCTGACCATGGAAAAAGTGAGTTTCTTTTTTTCTTCTTTATTTGCCAAGTTATACCTACAGATATATATATATATATATATATATATATATATATATATATATATATATATATATATATATATATATATATATATATATATATATATATATATATATATATATATATATATATATGTGTGTGTGTGTGTGTGTGTGTGTGTGCACGCACGCACGTGTGTGTGACCAAAAACGAGCATATCTTTAATGCATAAACACTGGTCTGTAAGCCCCCCATCCCCACCATAAATTCAGAGCAGCAGTGTGGTGGTATCCAGGACATACAGAGGGACCGAGAAGACATTTCTCTCTCACCTTTGTATTAGTGCCATACTTTTTTTTTTAAAAAAGGATCAAAATACAGTATGTACAGTGTTGTTAGTGCAATATAGTGGGTAACATCTAGCAGGATCATTCATCCTTGCAAATTCTATATCCAATTGTCTTTGTTTGGAACCTCGAAACTAATGTCATTTGTCATTTTCTAGTGGTTTGGGAATATTGTTACCATGGATTGGTGGGATGACCTCTGGCTTAACGAGGGGTTTGCCAGTTTCTTCGAGTACATTGGTGTGGAGAAAGCTAGACCTACCTGGGGCATGGTTAGTTCTCCACTAAACACACAACAAACATATATCAAACTACTGGTACCAGTCAGTTTAAGAATCTCAGTAAAGTGATTTGGGTTTTTTTTTTTTTTTTTTTTGTTTGTTTTGCTTGGTTGGTTCTTTTTGTTTATACAGCGAGACATCATGATCATCAATGATGTACTTCCTGTCATGGTGGATGACGCCCTCCTTTCCTCTCACCCTATCATTGTGAATGTGTCTACCCCAGCAGAAATTACTTCGGTGTTTGATACCATCTCATACAGCAAGGTATGAGACTACTGGAAAACTTCAAAAGCTTTAATCTAAGATTCAGAAAACCATGCTTTCCATTAGAGGAATGCCATTTTTACTTTACATTGTATGTAACATACAGACGTAACATACAGAAAAATGTATGACTAATGATGAAAGAAAATACTACCTGTAATGAAAATTGTTCAACTTTTCCCAGGGAGCATCAATTCTCAGGATGCTGGAGGACTGGATCGGTAGAGACATGTTCAGAGACGGTTGTCGAGTAAGTCAGGCTAACAGCTTCCTGACACATATTTAATAATGTATGCAATTCTTGTGATTGAGATTCAGCAAAGTTTCAAACATTACATGTGAGCTAAGTGATGAAAAACTGTTTTTTTCTTCTTATTTCTGCACCAGAAATATTTGAAAGACTACTACTTCAAGAACGCCAAAACAGCCAACTTCTGGGAATCTCTTGCCAATGTATGTGTGTGCTTTTCAGCTGTTTTCAGCTGTATGTGCCAGGTTAAAACTCAAGTATCAAAAGAAAAATCTTATATTTTGGGGAAAGAATGCATAATTGCTGTCATTATGAGTGTGAAGTGAGAAGATATCATTTCTTGCATCTGTGTGTTACATACTAAGCTGGAGTTGACCAAAACAAGTGTGAGTGGTGACATATGGTCAGTGAGGAAAGGTTTTGCTCTAGGTCTTTGAATAGACATAATGGTTCAAATCTGGCAACATTGACTTACATATGTTCCAAAGACTAATGGTCTGGTTACCAACCAAATGTGACAAAGTGTATTAATTAGTGAGCTTTGAGCTACATCAACACTAACAAACTTTCATCTTACAACACATAACTTGCAATTATAATGTAGCTACATTTATGTCATCCACAGTTCTCTGACTTTTTTGGACTTTTGGAAATGCTGCTGACCATTTTAAAATGAAAATGTATTAGTGTGGATGCAGTAATGTCCTGACTCCACTTTGACACTGAACATGACATTGCTGTCCTTTTGAACATCTCACTCTCAGAAAAAAAACTTAAATACATTTGTTTTCCAAAATGTTGAAATCTTGCTGACCACTTTGTCTGTGAAGTTCTCAGAAAAGTAACCAATTTCTCCTATCTGTACCCAGGTGAGTGGGTTGCCAGTTGCAGAGGTCATGGACACATGGACCAAACAGATGGGTTATCCTGTGCTAGACCTGTCTGTGTCTGAGACAAATGCCAGGCTAAGCCAAACACGTTTCCTCCTGGATCCTAACGCTGATGCCAGTCAGCCTCCCTCATCTCTTGGGTAAGGGATGCTTTCTTAAATAATGACAAATAAGAAAGCAAAAATTAGACTCTACTGAACCTATTACAGTTTGAACATGATACCAAAACAAACAAATCTATCTTTGTGATTGTGTAATATAGGGAACAGTTGAATTAAAAAGACACTGAAGTGTTATTATGTTATGACTGTTATATCTTATAAAGGCGTTCACTTCAGTTCAACAGGACCCAAACTGACAACACAAGACAGACAAGCAATTTTCCTGAATGTAACTTAGTGAAACTGGAACATAACAAACTAATGTAATCATAGTAATAACTTTATTTGTATGGCACCTTTCAAAACAAAATTACAGTGCAGGTCAAGACAACAGGAGAAAAGCATCCAACAACCGTTCGGCCCAGCAAAGCAATGGCAACTATAAGCAGGGGAACTAGACACAACAGAGACTGACTCATAACTGGAGAACAGAGGCACTAAGAATTTCTGGCCAAAGCCAGGCATACTGGCGGGACCACTCTGGAGCACAGTCTGGTGGAAGGGCCGGCAAGAAATGGATTTCCATATTTTATGGTTTTTAAAATTTTTAGGACTGTTGCCTCACAGCTAGAAGGTCCTGGGTTCGAACCCCTTTCTGGGGTTTGCATATTCTTCCTGTGCCTGCATGGTTTCTCATACTGAGTGCGCTGGCTTCCTCCCACAATCCAAAGACATGCTGAGGTTAATTGGTGTGTCTACGTTGACCATAGGTATGAATATGAGTGTGTTTGGTTGTCTGTTTTTCTGTGTGGCCCTGAAATAGACTGTCAATCTATCCAGGGCAACCCCTTCCTTCACCCTAAGTCAGCCATGACGCAACAGAGGGTAAAATGGTGTATAGGTAATGGATGGATGGGTGGATGGGTGGATGTATGGATGGATGCATGCATGGATGGATGGATGGATGGATGGACTTCTAAAAAAACACATTACTCTGTTTATGCAGTACATCTAATTGGGCCCCATACTATCCCCATCCATGCATCTATAGACCCTTGGCTCCATCTGAAAGGAAGTCAGGGGTCAAGGACCAGCCCCAAACTCCCACCCACTGTCGACAGTATCAGCTTCCCTTAACATCTCAGAGACTTTGTCATGAACATGAGGGTGGTTGTGTACAGCTTACCAACTAGGTGGGAGCAGTATAGTGTCTTGGGGTAGACAGGCAAAGCCTGTCAACATCCTGTGGAACGATATATTTGTGGGCATGGGCTTAAGAGAATTATGTTATCCCAGATGTTATCGATTCCATTTGGAGTCGCTGTTCTTCACGCTGATTGTTATGGAAGCAGAACTTCTGCACCGTGAGTGAAGTTTGATACACAGTTGGTGACCTCCCTGTTTTGTTGCAGGTACAAGTGGACAATTCCAGTTAAATGGCATTCTGTGCAAAGTGACAAGAATATGTTGGCTATGTTTGACAAGAGCAACACAGGTAGTATGCTCAACGTTAATATTTGGTAATAATGTACAAGCCATTGATAATAATCAAAAATATATCCTCTGCCTTTAAGCCAACCAGTGATATACAGAACTGTACAAAATTTATGTTTGTTAATTTTTTTTGTTTAATTTGTTTGTCCAGTAATAATGGCATGAATATTTTTTATTCATTAAATAAGTTTTTACAAAGTGCATTACACAGAAGAAACTTATTTTGATTGCATTGATTTTCAGAGCTTGTCATCGATAACTATTCATTCTCAACGGACGGGCTGCTGAAGGTTAACAATGATCACATTGGATTCTACAGGGTTAACCACGCTGACAACATGTGGAATATTATTAGTCAACAGCTTCAAACCAACCACTCGGTATAGCTGTGCTCAGAGATCTATTTACATTGTGCATACTACATATCATATCTTGTTTTTATAGAATATCCACCATGTGTTTATACTTTTGACTGGTATTAAGGTTGTTGGTGCTTTTTTGTAAATTAAAATCTTGTTCTCATATCATAATGACTTATAGGTATTATAGATTTATTAACATTAGCTTGTGGGAAACAGTGATCCCAATACTGCATAGAAGATATAGTATCTCTTACTTTTTGCCCTTGTTTAGCATGCTATATTGTACATACAGTGTAGACCAAAAACATACACACCTGTGCAATATCACTAAATGTTGAAAGAATTTACTAAAATCATTTAAGATTGTCTAATCTTATAATAATTGTATTACTTACAAGGCTGCATTTAAAATAAGGGCCACAAACAAAAATTCTTGCATTTATAATTTTCAGTTCAGGCTAACTGTATGAACAAGGTTATAAAAGAACCTGTGTTACTAATGCAATACGAATCCCCAAGCAATTACATGAAAGAGTTCAAAATTTATAAGATTTATAAGGATAGTAGATGGTACAAGAGCATCAGTGCACTGTTGAACATAAGCAGTAACACACAGTTAGCACAGTTTTTAGAAGGTACTGGAAGAGTCATATAACAATAACAGCAGGCATAGAGGACCCTTAAAAATAGTCCAGATCACCAAGTCATTGCATAGAGCCAATATAGGAAAGACATAAGGGTGGGAGTGTGCTGATATTAGGCTGCATAAGTGCTAAAGGTACAGAGGAGATGATTTTTACATATGGTACTATGAATGCAAGTTTGTACACCAAAATACTGAAAGAAAACATGACTTCCAGTCTCAAAAACTTTAGCAGGAGTATAACATGACAGTGATCCCCAAAACATAAGTTTTTAAGAGAAAAAAAGTGAAAACTGACCTATTCAAGTAAGTACTCTGATTTAAATCTTTAATTCTAAGACAAACTTGCATGAGCCACAGGGGATCAAATTGGTCATTCTAGCTTTTTTTTTTTTAAGATAAAGAATGTAGGTGGCACAGTGGTGCAGTTGCCTCACAGGTAGAAGGTCCTGGGTTTTAATCCTTGCCTGGGGTCTTTCTGTGTGGAGTTTGGATGTTCTCACCAGGTGATCCCGCTCCAACAGTCCAAAAATATGCTGAGGTTAATTGGTGATTTTAAAATGTCCATAGGTAATGTGAGTGTGCTTGTTTGTCTCTAAGTGTGGCCCTGTGATAGACTGGTGACCTTGTCCAGGGTGTCCCCTGCCTTCACTCTACTCCAGCCCCCCGCAGTGTATAGATAATGGATAGATGGAAGGAATGTATAAAAGAATGTAACCTCACTAATGAATGCCGTACCCAGTTTTGTTGTACTGAGGTTATATTCTGGGTCCCATATTCCTAAATCAATCTGTCTACTGCGTTTGTTTTAAATTATACTCAAGATAAAATACCTATGCTTAAACTAAAAAGTAATAGTTACTGTAAGATGACACAATATTGCAAAAATATTATTTTCAGTCAGTGCGTTGTGATATTACACTGGAAAAAATATGTATCAGTAATTTTTTTTATTTATATATATATATATATATATATATATATATATATATATATATATATATATATATATATATATATATATATATATATATATATATATATATATATATATATATATTTACACACACACACACACACACACAGAGAGAGAGAGAGAGAGAGAGAGAGAGAGAGTTGTGAATAAATGTTCATGGCAGTCTGGAGTTACCAGTGATTCCTACAACTCTTAATATGGAATGATTGAAACGCATGCATTTTCAACACAAAAAATATTGGTAAAGAAGATCCTCTGGAAATATGACAATCTGCTGTATCAAAAATAAATGTCTTTTGGCTGCTTTCACCTTAATTACATACTTTTAGTATCTATCTACAAGCTTCTGGTTGTACCTTTGACCACTCCTCTTGTCAGAAATGATTGGCTTTCTGACACTGGCTTGTTTCTTCATAACAATCTTTCTGGAAGTCTCTCAGCCGATACTGATGTAAAACACACTTGATTGTGGACACTGACACAACTGTGTCTGGTATTTTATACCTCCAAACAACTGTTTGCACAGTTGATTTTTGGATGTACAACATTTTTAAAATGGCTCCAAGTGACTTTCTTAACTTGACTTTCCAAATGTAGCATTTGTGGCAAAATTTAATGATTGTATCAAATAAGTCCTATTTAAATTGGCTCAGACAAGACTGGCTGTAGTTAATTCTAATCATTCACAAGAAATTAAGAGGTCATGCCACTAAGAAATATTGATTAACACAATTTTCTGCATCACCGAAACTGATCATTCATAATAGCATATTTGCTATATGTACATTTTTGATTCAGCAGATTTCATCCTATGTCCAGATGACATAATAAATCTATAAAAGAACCAAAGTCTTTAATTGTGTTTTTTTGTTTGTTTTTTGTCACAAACACTTATAGAATAGATCTTTATTGTCTTTGTTAGAGAACAAAAAAGGCAGGCATACAAAAAAAATCAATACAAAAAATGTAAGAAATTACAAGAAAACAGAGTACAGGTAAAATAAAACAAAAGTAAGCTTGCACTGTATGTAAGAACAAGAGTAAAGTTAAAATTGCATGTGAGAACACGATTGTACTGTATATAGTATAATAAACAAGCAGTTATTAAACATATTGTATTTAAATTAAGAGCTGTAGGATTCAAGACTGCCATGGCAAGATGGTCTTTACAACTGTATGTATGAAAAAATTTCTGTAAGTGTTTTCATGTACATTATGTAAGCTTACCCACACTAAAGCTTTCAGTCTCCTGTGATTCTGTGACTCAGTTTTCTTTCTTAAACAGGTATTTGACGCAGCAGATCGCACAAGCTACTTTGATGATGTTTTTGCTCTTGCACGGTAAGAATTCACCCCAAAATATACAGTATGAACATTAATTTCGCTTATCACACTAAGACTAAAAATTCTGTTTCCTTTCACTGTTTAGGGCTGGGATTGTAGATTATGGTAATGCCTTGAATCTTACTAAATATCTAACAAATGAGTCTGACTACATAGTCTGGAACCGTGTGGCTTCTTCTATTGCTTATGTTCAGGACATGCTATCTGGGAATGCTGAACTCTACCCAAAGTTTCAGGTAAGCCGGTGTCTAATCCATCAGTAAACTGAGTTAATTAAACATTTAGAGTTAAAGGTTTTAACTTAAAGTGTTTTTTGTAATGCTCCTTGTAATAGATATACATTTTTTTCTATATATCTATTACATATGTATTTTAAACATGTTGGAAGATACCTTATTTATAGTAGCATGACCTTGAAGAAGGTCTGATGGTTGAAATGTCATCCCAATTAAATGGAAATGCTTATGGAGCCAGACCATGCACTTTTTTTCGACTGTTAAATTGAACATATATAATGAATCAGGTCCATGATAATGATTGCAGCTGGTATGCAAAAGTCTAAGTGAGATGTGTTCTAAGTTCATTAAAAGTAAAACTTAGAGAATCTCTTAAATGACTTTTTTTGAATGACTCCCAAGAGCTTACTTTTAAAAAATATATTTTTTAAACTGTTAGCCCTAAGTTGGATTTCTCTCCTGCCGCGTTTTATTACTTTGTTTTAGTACTATATTATTTTCTCTATTCTACACTATGTTATTTTTCCAGTTTTGGCTTTTCCTATGTACAGCACTGTTGTATTAGAAGGGTTATTCTGATTTTTTTTATTTATTTATTTTATTTTTAGTTACATTTTCATTATTGTGCTCTGCTGAAATGAGCTGTTATCTGATTGATGGTCTTGTTGGCTTAACCTGTTAAGCAATAGCATCAGGCTCTGGAATTTACAAATAGCTTCTGCCACAGGAATTTTATCCAAAACAGAAAACTAGACAGAAATGCAAGCTATAAATTACTACCTACTTTAAAATCACAAATATAATTATTTTTAATCATAATCAGCAGTGGTGCCAAAGAAACTTCTTTTTTTCAATAAAGAGATTGAGTGGGTTCACTTTGTTGGGATTTATTGTGTTAATACGATCTTGTTTCTCTTCTCTAGAAACTGTTTCGTGACCATGTTAAAGCAATCTCAACACAACTTGGATGGAATGATGTGGGAACACAAACACAGAGGTACACCAAATAGTTCATAATTACTCCGCTAGTACACAGCGGAGGTATGTCATAATCGGCATACATTTGTTTGTCTGTGCGCAACATTACTCAAAAATGGAATAACGGATTTGGATGAAATTTTCAGGTAAGGTCAGAAATGACACAAGGACCACCTGATTAGATTTTGGCAGTGATGCGGCTTATAATCTGGATCCACGGATTTGTTAAGGATTTCTGTATCATTACGAGATAACGGCACAGTGTCACTGTAACTATGACAGCAAGTGAATGCTACGTCAGCTACCTGCTGACAATAACGTGATTGCAACATCTTACAAATTCACCACTGCAGATGTCACGTGGCTGAGCTACTGCTGGCCCTGTCAAAATCTGGGAAATTAAAATACAATTTAAAACAAGATAAAACTATATAAAAAGGCTGACAACACCTCCTAGGGTTAAAAGAGCCTAGGACTCCGTTAAAATTGCAGATTCTTGGAATCAAAGGTGAGCAGGTTAAAAAGCCACAAACTCCATTAAAAATATACCGGTTTTATTCACATAAAATCAGAATTTAAAAATCCCAGCCCCCCAGTCCTCTACAGTGGCTCAGTCCTCCACTCGTCCTCTCAGCGGGCTCCAAAGCGCCGGACGGGAGTTTTCTAAAAAACGAGCATATAATGGAGGCAGTCACCCGACTGTACAAAAGAGGCCCGCCAGAGACAGTTGTGGTTAAAATATGGGTTAAATGAATAGAGAGGGTACTTAACTGGAAGAAGGGTGCCTCGCAAACACACCCCTCTACTTTCCCACATAGCTTCCCCTCTCTTCCGTCGCCCGCTCGGCGTCCTGTCCCGCTCGGCGTTAAGCCTGTTTTAAGCTTGTGTTATGCTTTATGCTATTTTTCTAACCAACGCAGACGGAGCTGCGCGGAAAAACATGGCAGAAGGCCAGGACCTACTCGTAGCTGAAGTCTACAAATACGTGCACTTATACGATTCGTCACACAGAGATCACCATGGTAACCGGGTTATGAACAATTCATGGTGTGAAATTAAAACTAACTTCTGAAATGTTTTTATTCGGTAAAATGTCATGTTGTAAGTGGTGTAAACAATGGCAAACTTCTTCTTCTCTAATTTAGTACCAGAGGAGACCAGGTACACGTGTGTTTGAGATACACTGCCCCCTGTGGTTTGGAAGCAGACTTCTTCTTCTCTAATTTATTACTAGAGTAGACCAGGTAGACGTGTTTGCGAGGGGGGAAGAGATAGAAAAAGAAGTTAGGTCCTTGGATTCACCTGTACACACTGAGTGGTTTGTGATGGTGACTGGTGGTGGTGTTCAACAGGTTACTGAGGGAGACTGTGCTCAGCATCGCTTGTCAGATGGGTGATCAAGATGCTCTGAGTCAAGCATCACACATTTTTGACCAGTGGATTAAAGGAGATCTCAGGTAGGCTATTCAGTGTCTTTTCAAACTAAACATGCTGAGAGATCATTTGTAGTCAGTGTAATACCTTACAGCAAGACAACAAATATACTGTACAGTTACAATTTAAATACAGAGTATTTTTAGCATTATTTTAAAGTCAGCAGTTGTTTTAGAATGATGTTTTAATCTCTGGCAACATTCTGTTTACATTTCTTGACCTTTTGATATGTAGCAGTGTAGCAGTGAACCTGAGACAACTGGTATATAGATATGGCATGAAGAACTCGGGAACTGAAGAAAAGTGGAACACAATGTTTCAAAGGTACAAAAATACTTCTTTGGCTCAAGAGAAGGACAAGCTGCTGTATGGACTGGCATCTGTGGAGAACTTGGAACTTCTCTACAAGTAATGAACACATCTCATTTGTCCAAAATTACTTACCTAATAATCAAACAAATTTACTTACATATGTTAGCTATTCTAAGGTCAGATATATGATTCGACCCATGCCTGTGTTGTCAAATCACCGTGAAAGAAAGTACTGTGTTTTTTGTGATTGTTGCACTGCAACAATCACACCACAAAGAGAATTCACTGTGAAATGTGAAAAAGACATTCCTAACCAAGCACTTGATGTTTCTTTGTACTGGACATTGTGACTGTGAACAGTCTCATGGCACCAGCCATCTTTGACCAGTTGTAGATGGACATTAAGTATTCACACTCATGTAGACAGACAAACAACAGACAGATCTGTTTTCTTTCTTCACTTGAAAGGTGCACTTTTCTTATTCAGGAATCTGTCAGGCAAGTCAATCAATTTTTAAAAAGACCTTTAAAATCTAGGTTGTAAAAAAAACCATGTTTTAAATTCTAAGTCTTGTTTTTGACTTATTGGTGTAGCTTTTTTACTTAACTCTTGCAGTGACAGTTTGTTATATATTTTTTGAAAAAATATTAATTCTTAATCACTGACAGATTTGAGAAGAAAATCAGTCAGGTTTAGACATAAAGCTAAGATTAGGTGTCACAGTCATGACATGATGTTCATTGTAGTTAAGAAAAAAATCAACCTTGTGAACTTTTAGTTTTGAATATTTTATTAGAGCTATATAGAGATTTAAATCTGAACAACAGGGCAAGTGTAGGGCAGTCTTCTGTGTCTCGATTTGACTTTAAAATCTAGTGAAGTTTAAAGTCATTGTGAAGAGTGAAGGTTTTATGGAGAGAGAATAAACTTCCTTATGCCCAACAGGCTGCTGGAGGCTACTAAAGATGAGAGTGTAGTGAGGAGTCAGGATTTGTTCACTCTGGTGCGATACGTGTCATACAACCCACTCGGTCAACGCATGGCCTGGGACTGGACCACACTCAACTGGGACTATCTGGTCAACAGGTCAGTGCAACAAGGCAACAAAAGTGGACTCTAACAGACAAGACCTTTTGTCAAGAATGTTTGTCATAAATATATTGGATCTTAAAGTCAGAAAATCTATCATACTCACAAGTCTAGGAGGCAGGGAAATGTTAAATTACGTTTTATGATAAGGTCACAACATGACAGCAGTTAATTCTTATCAAACAAAGCTTTATCCCAAACCAAAGTTTTCAGACTGGTACATGTTTTCTCATTAGCAATGGCACTACACAGCACATGTGTATCTGCCCCCACTTACACACAATTCAACAGCAAAAATAAATATTACACCTTTCTACCTGTAACTCAATATACACAAAATGGTTGTATAAATTGTATTAATACAAGATCGAATAAAATATATGACTGCATGATTAAAAAAACCAAAACAAAGTATGTATGTGCTTAAATTTGCCTATTTAGATATTCAGTAGACACTAAACAACAACAGTTTTATTTGAAATGTTGGCGTTTTTACACCTGATGAATGCAATGAATGTTTATTTTTCTATTGCAATGTGACAACATGTCATACTACAGTATATATACATTGCCTGTCCAAAAAAAAAGTCGCCACCTGGATCTAACTAAACAAATACACTACCGGTCAAAAGTTTGAACACACCTTTTCATTTGATAGTTTTTATTGAATTTATTTTATTCACACTCTATTTACACATTTATTTTATTTATTTCTTATTTTCTACATTGTGGATTAATACTGAAGACATCAAAACTATAAAAGAATACATATGGAATTATGTTATAAACAAAAAAGTGTTAATCTTCAGTATTAGTCTACAATGTAGAAAATGATACAAATAAATAAAAAGCATTGAATGAGAAGGTGTGTCCAAACTTTTGACTGGTAGTGTAGGTAAGACCCTTCCATTGGATAGTTACTTCAGTGATGGATATGTTTCAGCTGGCAACAACTTACTTAACCTTAGCTGACGCAGTGAAGAGCTTAAGATAGGACTCTGGAGCAATGGCAGAAGGTCATTTGATCTGATGAATCCAGATTTACCCTGTTCCAAAATGATGGGTGCATCAGAGTAAGAAGAGAGGCGGATGAAGTGATGCGCTCGTCATGCTTAGTACCTACCTTACAAGCCTGTGGGGGCAATTTTATGAGGGGGTACAGACAGAACAGGCTGTGACAAATTCTCTTGCCCTGTGTCCTTATCCATGGTCAGCCACCAAGATGCTGACAGAGGATGCCATGCTTGGATATAAATTTGCAGTGAAATTTCTAGCCAGATCAGACTGTCATGGCTGCACAGGAAACCCAGGCACAAAAACAAATCCAAAGCAGACTGTTGTTGCAAGTATCATACAAAAAGCCAAGTGAGCAAGACAAACCTGACAATATTAACAGCAAGAATCAAGAAGGGAAGCAGTGGACTAGTAGGCCAAGACCATATAACAATGCAACAGATGGCAGGGGCAGGCAGATGATCCAGGTGGAAGGAAGGAGGAAATGGCTGAATGTGGTCATAAGAATTGAGATGAGAATTATTCAAGCTTTTTTTTAAATTAGTCTGAAAGTTGTAGCTACTGCACAGTACTGTACTGTACTACTTTGTCATGATATTGTGCTTTAAGGTGTGAAAATGACAGTGTGTCATGCAAAATTTGCTTTTCATCTGTCTGTGAGTTCTCAGCAACTCAAGCTTCTTTATGCTTGCACAAGACAACATAAGTGGGTTAGAATGGCCAGAAAAGCGTGCTTGCTTGCATACTGCAAAATCGGACTCGGCATCCAAGTATTTTGGGATTTTTTTTTTTGTGACTACATTCTATGTATTGGGACATGCTAAATCTATCTGCTGTCCCTGTTTTTGGTTGATTGCTGTTTCCATCCCTTCCTGCCTGGTGTATTAATTTTGTGTGTCACTCTGTCAGTTTACCTGCCTGTTCCCTTATGAAAAACAAAAGGTGAAGGGAACTTCACCTTTTGTTTTTCACAAGTTTTTTGGCATATATTCCTTGCTTTTGGATTAATTTGCCCTGGATTTTTGCCTGTTTGCCTACATTCCCCAGCAGCCTTATGTTTTCCCAACATTGCTTGTTCCACCATGAGTTTTATTAGTTTCCTCTGCCAGCCTGTCTCTGTCTGCCTTTTGCTCCTCTTTCCAGATCCACACCCAACAAGGGCAGAATACACGGCTTAAAAAAAAATTGTCCTTTCTCTGTCTTGACAGATACACCATAAACGACAGGAATCTTGGTCGTCTCCTGACTCAAATCACCACCACTTACAATACAGAGTTCCAGCTGTGGACGGTTAGCACTGACCTTTGTTCAATTTACTCCTTTGGTTAACTTTTTAAAAAAAAAATACTGGTGTGCTTTTTAGCTAATTAATTTTAACATAATTTTTAGCAGTTTTGCTTCTTTTGCTTGATCAAAAGCGGGTAGGTAGTACATGTCTTTACAGTACCCTGCATAGTTCTTGTTTTGCTTTCTTTGGAGATATAAATACTCCAAAGAAAGATAATTGTGGTCAGATTACATTGTTTGCTTAGGTCAATTTTCAACAGCACAACCAGACAGGTGTGGTTTGTGTACTGAGTAAGACCAAGAGATACAACATATTTATACTGTGTGAACAGATTTATTTAAACTTAAAATAAGATGTTGTAATACAGTGGAATTTGTTTGTTTCTATTAATTTTTTAACTGTATGTGCTGCTGTAAAATAAAAAAAATATATCTGTATGAAAAAAATTTTTTATGTGTAATGAGTCTAGAATATTTAATTTTCTTAAATAGCTGATGTAAATTATTAAACTTTTTCACAATATCCCAATTGTTTAAGATGTACAATTATATGTTGGTTCAAACCACAGACTATTTTGCCAAATATTGTTTCTGTGGTGTTGACTTATTAGTCACATTGAGGTCAAAATTATTTGGTTAATGCAGGAAGAAATGTATTTTGCTTCATGTATGAACTGAAAAGCTTTTATGGACATTTAAATAGTGCTAACATGAGCAATGCTACCATTGAAACCCATTGGATTCCAATGTTGCATTAGTTGCTGTTGCATTACTTTTATCAGTAACATTTCAGACCAAGGAGCTACAAATATAAAGGCTTATTGGGCTTTAGATGGAGTAGAGGCTGACAATTTGTGTTCAAGGGTTTTTGAAACTAATTTCCCATTCTGTTTTATCAGATGGAGCATTTCTTCAATCTAACACCAGATGCTGGTGCTGGGGAGATGCCCAGGAAGCAGGCATTGGAGACGGTGAGGAACAACATTGAATGGATCAGGAGAAATGAGAACGAGATCCGAGAGTGGTTGGAAAACAACACTGCCTAAAACACAGCTGAAGTGCAGGCATTCTTGCGCTTTAGAGAATCTGAGCATCCCTCAGTGTAATCAATGTTTCCACAAAAAGCTAATGTAAGTGTTAATTTATTTGAAATTAAGGGCTGAAAAAACAAATTTTTAGATGATTTGTTCATCTTTATGAGATATATCACACATATTATACAGAGTCATCTAGGCAGGACAGTTGGTTAGTTGAGAGTAGGGTTGTTGGGAGGTTTTGCCAGAGTAACATTTCCATTGGATGAGCTGTCAAGAGTGACTGTGTCTAAAAGTGAGTGTGGATGATGCGACCAAGAGCTAAATAAAGAAATGGCCTTGTAGTTTATTATATGGAGCATTTCTTGAGTCTAACACTTACTAACACATTTTATGTGGAATGTGTCCCAGAAGGGACACCAGAATTCGAATGTGAGGAAGTTATTGTAAAGAAGTTGAATAAATGTTTAGCTATCTTGTTCAGCCTGAAAGGAAGTTATTGATATAAAAATGTAAAAGTAATAATATAATAATAAAGTCAATGTGTGAGGAGTTGTTTCTTGTTGGTTTTTTGTTTTGTTTTTGTAATAGTTATAGTTTCCATATAGAGCATTATTGTGACGTAACATTCAAAAATATCAAGGATATGCTTTGGGTAAAATCATAGTGAAGGTGCTAACTATTATTTAATTTAAATAGATATTTCATTGGTTTTAATTATTCTTTTGAGTTTGACACCGAGATATTTGCTCGCTTAAGACATTTTGTGCACCTGGGAGTTTTTTTTCTTTCACAGGATCAGGATAGACAGTAGGAGACAATGTCTGCTCTTTTATTTGCTTGCTTAAACCTCAAACTAAATGCAAAGACTTTGAACAATATTTGAACAACTGGACTGTGTAGTTCACATTCCTGTGGTGCATCAGTGGCCTTCTGATCTCTCTCAATCAAATCAGAACACTTCATGACACTCATTCAAAAGTCAAAAAAGGCGTAAACAAAACACTCCTGTTTGGGGATGATCCCCACATTAGCCAACCAACAGATGTGTGAGGCCTTTGCCACTGTGTAAATGATATGTCAAAAACTGAATACTGATATCATTCAATCTCAAATTATAGTCATATACCCAAAATTAACATTTGAACTCTCAAAAATGACTCATCTGCAACTAAACAACCAAAACATAACTTTTTACTACATTCTAAGATGTACTGTTGCATGGTTAAGGGTACATTTAATGAAGCAATACACAATTTTAGGGCACTTACACTTAAGCATTTCAATTTTATGTTGCTTTACCCTATAGCTCTTTCAGCAAGTTTTGTCACATATTGAAACTTGAGACTATATTTGAATGACTGTATCTCAGGAAAAATAAAAGCCTGAAAATTTCATAGTTGTTTTTCATCATTCTAATGATTTAGAAGTTGAATACTGGACAAGTTGATCAAATATTTTCTCATTATGAGTGAGATGAATTATGAAAAAAGTAAACAATTATGACAAGTCCTATCCAGAACCATACATTAACAGTAAAAATGATATTGCAGTCAAGTAAGAAACTTTTCTGAACCATATGTAGCTGCATGTCAATAATTTACAAAACAAAACATGCAGAATACTTTTTAAAATGAGATACTTGATCACAAAAATGAAAATCTATATATTTTGGCTAAATGTTCATACCTGATCAGAGCAGATATTACAAGTAACATAACAGAGACAAAAATATCGCTAGATAGCCTGATCTAAGTAGAGCAGAGTTCTGGAGTTTTAAATTAGTTCTTGAAACATAACTAAGGAAATTTTTCAAACCCCACTTTGTAGGCTGGACAAACAGATGAAAATGTTACCTTACCCAGTAGACAGTAGACAGTAGAGGTGGCAAAGGCCAAATAAAAGGCGTACAATGACTTTTATGGTAGATTGGACAGTAAGGACGGAGAGACTGATTTATACAGGTTGGCAAGGCACAGAGATAGAGATGGGAAGGACATGCAGCAGTCAGGGTGATTAAGGATAGAGATGGAAATGTATTGACAGTTGCCAGAAGTGTGATAGGAAGATGGAAAGAGTACTTTGAAGAGTTGATGAATAAGGAAAATGAGAGAGAACGAAGAGTAGAAGAGGTGACCATTATGGACAAGGAAGTATCAAAGTTTAGTAAGGCTGAAGTGAGGAGGGTATATTGAAGATGAAGAGTGGAAAGGCAGTTGGTCCTGATGATATACTTGTGGAGGTATGGAAATTTCATGGAGAGGTGGCAGTAGAGTTTCTGACGAGGTTGTTCAACAAGATCTTAGAGAATGAGAAGATGCTTGAGGAATGGAGATGTGTGCTGGTGCCAATTTTTAAGAACAAGGGAAATGTGCAGAGTTGTGGCAATTACAAAGGAATAAAGTCGATGAGCCATACAATGAATTTATGGGAAAGAGTAGTGTAAGCTAGACTAAGGACAGATGTGAGCATTTGTGAACAGCAGTATGGTACTTCAGATGCAGTATTTGCTTTGAAGGAGCTGCATTGTGTCTTTGTAGATCTAAGGAAAGCATGTGACAGGATAGCGAGAGAGGCAATGTGGTACTTCATGAGAAAGTCTGTATGTTAGAGTGGTGCAGGACATGCATGTGAGGACTGTAAGACAGTGAGATGTGCTATAGGCGTGACAGAGGAGTTCAAGGTAGACTGCATCAAGGATCAACTGTGAGCCGCTTCTTGTTCGCTGTGGTGATGGACAGACTGACAGATGAGGTTAGACAGGAATTCATGGACTTTGATGTTTGCAGATGACATTGTGATCTGTAGTGAGAGCAGGGAGCAGGTGGAGGAAAACCTTGAGAGGTGGAGGTAAATCCTGGAACAGAGAGGAATGAAGGATAGCTGCAGCAAGACAGAACACATGTATGTGAATGAGAGGGACCTAAGTGGAAGGGTGAGGTTACAGGGAGTAGAGATAAAGAAGGTGAAGGATTTTAAGTATTAAGGGTCAACAGTCCAGGTTGAGCGGGCGGCCCAAGAACGCAGCAGCCGGGGTTCGATTCCAGCTCACGGCTGCAGGTCCTCTGCAGAATTTCTTCTCCCTGCTTTCCTGTCTGTCTCTACTGACCTATCGAATAAAGCCAACAAAAGGCCAAAAAAAAAAAAAACAGTCCAGAGCAATGGAGAGAGTGAAAAAGAGGTGAAAACATGTGTGCAAGCAGGTTGGAATGGGTGGAGAAAAGTGTCAGGTGTGATGTGTGATAAAAGAGTATCAGCAAAAGAAAAGAAAGGAGGCAGAGCTGGAGGTAGCAGAGATTAAAATGTTGAGGTTTTCTCTGGGAGTGACCAGGATGGATCAGATGAGGAATGAGTGCATCAGAGGGACAGCGCATGTTAGATGTTTTGGAGATAAAGGCGGAGAGGCCAGACTGAGATGATTTGGACATGTACAGAGGAGGGATAGTGAATATATCGGTAGAAAGATGCTGAGTTTTGAACTGACAGGCAGGAGGCCTAGAGGAAGACCAAAGAGGAGGTTTACTCTGCATTCCATCTCATACCAAACCATCTCAATTGGGTTTAGGTCAGTTGATTGTGGAGGCCAGGTCATTTGACGCAGCACTCCATCATGCTCCTTCTTGGTCAAATGGCCCTTACATAACTTGGAGCTGTGTAAGGGCTGGGCTTGGGGTCACTGACTCGTTGAAAAGCAAATGATGGTCCCAGTAAGCGCAAACCAAATGGGACAGCATGGCGCTTCAGAATGCTATGGTAGTCATGCTGGATAAGTGTACTCTGTTCACCCGCCAGCCCCTGCGCTGTCTCCAGTCTGCTGTTCCCCAAGCCGTTACTGACTTCCTGCCGGTTTCTGCAACTCACTTACCAGTCCTCTACTGCCTTGACTGCCGCTAATTCTGCTCAGCCCTCTCCAGCCCTGCATCGGTCACACATTCGCCGGCCCAAACCTGCCTGAGCTGCTGCCAGCTAAGCTCTGGCTCCTTTCATCCAGATCCTGTATTCCCCAAGCCTGCCTTGCCCCTTTATGTTCAGTTCCCCATTTTTGGGACTACCCCGTTTAGTCAGTTCTGCTAGTTTGTTATGCTTTGTTTTGTTTTTTTTGTAGCTTACACTTTTAGGTTTAGTTGGGAGCTTCTGTAGGTTCTGTAGTGTTGCTTAGTTTCGAGTAAGGTTTGGTTTAGTTTCCCCCTCTTTTCAGTTTCCTATTTTCTGTATTGGTTTTAGTTCTTGTCATTTCTCTTAAATTAGTTGAGTGATTCTTCTCATACTATGGATTACAGCAGTAGTCAAATAGGGCTATCCACTATGTACTAACCCTACCTCTGCACAACACAACTGATGGTCTCAATACATGGCTTAACGATTTTATTAGACCATGACCCAGTGTAATGTGTTTGCCACCGCTGCCCTAAATAAACAATATTGCTGATTACCAATATATGTTTTTATGTTCCTGTGATGTACAATCCACCAGTATGTGCAAGCTCTTGAATCAAAATTATTTCTTTCATGCCAAAATATAATTATTGTTGGTTTCCATGAATTTTCAAATTTATTGTTTTACAAAAAAGCAGGAAAAAATAGTAAAGGACGTTATTTTTTGATTGAGATGTCAAATTACACTTATTTGCTTGCATTCCTGAACAGAACAATTTGTTTTAGTGGTTGTATGTTATTCTTGTTTAATTTCTGACTTCTCAGAGAATTCCAGTGTGCTGGCTCAAATTTGAGTATAAAAACTTGAATTCAGTTTGTAATTCCTCACTCTCGTTTAAAATGGTGAAGCGTAGGGAACTCACTGAGAAAGACAGAGTCCAAATTAAATCACTTCATGATACTGGATGGATAAATAGGGTATGACATAAAGTGCTCTTACTGTGTGGTCAAGTTTGCCTCAGACTTGCTTGCAGAGACTGGTACTTGCATAGGCTATGTGCCAAAGAAGAGACGGAAAACAAAAGCTAACTGAAGCAGATGTCAGGCATGTCAATATTTTAAGTACTAGAGACAGAAGGAAGACAAGTGATGATCTTCAGACAGAAATTAATGCTTCTAGATCAGAATCTGAGAAAGTGTCCAGAATGACCAAAAGCGGATAACCGAAGGAATGAGGCTTAAAGGGAAGAATAGCTGCTAAGAAGCCATTACTGAGGCCTACAAACACTCAAAAACGGCTCAATTTTTTTTCACAGATTTCTAAAATATTTCTGTTTTCTTGTTTTTATGATAGGTGGTCTAATAAATTTGTTGAGCACTGTATATAGACAGACAGACATGATAGATAGATAGATAGATAGATAGATAGATATAGATAGATAGATAGATAGATAGATAGATAGATAGATAGATAGATAGATAGATAGATAGATAGATAGATAGATAGATAGATAGATAGATAGATAGATAGATAGATAGATAGATAGATAGATAGATAGATAGATAGATACTACTTTCAGGCTTTTTTGTCACATCCTACTGGGAGATATTCTGCTCCCATGACCATACATTAAGATGTGATCATAGGCCAAACACTCTGAAGCACATACAGGTTGTTTTATTTCCATACCTGAAAGACAAATCATAGTAGATGTCCATTATAGTTAAATTTCTAAATGAAATTTGTATCACCATTTTTTCTGTTCCACCAGATTGCAGATAAAATCTTTACACCAAGACTTGTGGGACACAGTACTGCTGAAACAGGCAATCACTTCATTCTGTGGGTAGGTAAAACCAAGTCACATTGACCATAAGATGATGTATATATATTTAATAAATCATGGTTTTCAAGAAGTATAGACCAATAGATGTTAAGGCTAGAAATGTAGCCTATTAAACTTCATTTATCGTTTCTCACTGTCAGGACTGCCATGTGCATATATGTTGACATGTAAAAGGATGATAATCTTTGTACAATGATATACAAAGTTGTTGTTTCAGCTTGCAACAAGTTTTAAAAAAAGGAAGACCTTTCAAAAAAGACAGTAAAAAAATAACCTGTGGGTAAGTTAGATGAAGACATCTGTTTAAAAATGACTCTGAGGTTTATTTGAAGTGATTAAGTGATTTTTTTTTTGTGGGTAAAATAACAGTTACAGTGTTATTTTTTGTTTGAAAATACATTGAAACGAACAGAATTTTTAATATATGCCTTTATTTCCTCAAGGTTCTAGACTTCGAGTGTATGACTCCCTCAACATATACCCAACAATAACAAATGATGACATGACACTTCTAAGGTAAATCAAAGGTTTACTTGATCAGTTCAAAACAAAGAAATCACAGAAATGTTTTTATTTCACTTACAGGTTCATCTCTATGTACTTTGCAGTGATGTTTTCAGGAAAGCAGGTGGACTGAAAGGATGGAAAGTCATGTATCCAATGCAGTGGAGACAGCGGGACATTGACAACTGTAGCATATTTTTGTGCACAGTAAGATGATTTAAAGGCTTAAAGAATAATTTTCTATATATACAAACATCCAAAAACATTAATAGTAAACAAAAGATTTGCATTTTAGTTACTTTGATAACTGAAATACTTAAAAATTTAAAATGTATATTTCAAAAAGTTATTTCATTTTTTAAACAATAGGCAGCTGAGAATGAGGTCAAAAACAGATTTATCAACAACGAGGATCTCACACTGAGCCAGTGTCAGATCCTAAGGAGACACCATGCTTCTCAGATGATTCAGGGCCTCAATGTTGAGGTGAGTCACATTAAACCGTTTGACTAAAATATTTGTACTCATGAAAAATATTCACCTAGTAATGCATTCATTTTCTGTATTCAAGGATTTCCCACTCACCAAAGAAGAAGCTGAAAAATCGGATGAGGAGGAAGCTGTAATTCAGCTTCAGGAAATAAAAAAAAAACACATTCCAATTGCCATTGCTTGGCATGGAGAAAAAATGTCTGTGCCTTTCAAAGGGTAAAAGGCACAAAAAGGTATGTAAAAAAATGCAAATGCTACTCTCTACACAATTGTAATAGCGCAGGTATCTCGTTACAAATATATAGCACAATTTAGGTATCATTTGTGTGAGGTTGGCGTTTTTAACACCAATAAATGATTGAAATATCTTTTCTCAGAACACTACACTCCCATGTGAAAAACTTCTCTTGGCTGCAGTGCAAAGGCTGTGGCAATTGGATCCACTTTGAATGTGCAGGATTGCAAGGAGACTGGACAAAAAAAGACTTCTTTTGCGGGTGTCACCGAAATGCTGGATCATTCATGTAAGTATATAACAATATATTTAACACTTTTAAGCATAAAGTAAGTGTTTAAATGTCTCCATCACCTGAAAGAACATAAAGGCGTGGCTAACGAGTACATTGGGTAATTTTGGTGTTTGTAATTGTGTTAAGTTTATTAAGCTTTTTTTTTTAACTTTGTGTAGCTTATGAACTACACAAAACAGATGATCTGCTGGTTTCTTATCACACTTTTTAGAACGAAGGATTTCATGGAATCCACCCAGGTGGACTCAATGCTCACTGACAAAGAGATTATAGTATTACAGAAATATTATTTACCTTTTGGGTTTAGTTAGCTCTTATTTTTTGTTTGTGAATAATAAAACTATTCCTTGTTTACAGTGCTTGGAGCAAGATCTTCTCTGTGGTGTCATCCTGTCAAACAGAATGTACCTTTTCAAGAATAAAGGTTATCATTCAAGACTAAAGGCATTATATAATGACCATCTTTCTGTGCTTGATGACAGTAAGGTAGGTAGATATGTTGGTTTTCTTTTAATGCTCATTATTTATATCTTAAGAGGCAATAAAGTATGTGGTAAAAAAAAATTCCAATACATTTTGAAAAATATATAAAATTAAACAAACATATCTTTGTGTTCATATAATCAATATACTAGACAGAAAAACTAATTGCAAGGCTGAAAAGATTGGTGGCAAAACAAGAGGATGGAGACCAGGGGTCCGTTTCACGAAGCAGGTTTAGTGAAAACTCTGAGTTTGTTAACCCTGAAATGAGGGAAACTCAGAGTTTTCGATCTCAGAGTAGATCAACTCAGAGTTCAGGGTTGAACTCAGAGTTTGTTGAACCTGCTTCGTGAAACGGACGGACACTTACATCCACAGTGTTATTCTGCTAGAGGTAAGTTAAGAATATAATAGGATGGTCTGTTTAGACAATATTATGAATGAATAAGTACTTCTTGCATAAAATTATAATGCATGTTAATGTAAAATTAAATTTTACTTTAGCCGAAATCTGTTTATTGTTTCAGGTTAACACTGAGCGGATTAGGAAACAGTTCAACATCTGTCAATATGAGGCTAAGCAGCACAAACCACTCAGGAAGAAGTTACAGGAAATGCAACAGCAATCTACAACAGTTGTACAGGTGGACTTTGGTGGCTCCAATAGCATATTCCCAAAACCTATTTGTGCTGTGTTCTATTTTTCTTATATCTAAACTACTACAGCATATTGTACATTTTTACTCATCGGTACTCTTATCAGCAGAGACGTGTAACCCACACGGACCATACCTGTATAACACAGCATTTTATTTTCAACTTTAGTATTTATTTTTGCTTTTTTTCCCATAAATTTGCACAAGTCCATTATCCATGTGTGCACAGGATAAAAAAAAAAAAATCTTTGGGACTTGAGGGGCTCCATAAATATATACATTTTTTTCTATGGATTGTTTCTTTTCAAGGTGGCCCCTGGTCAGAGGATGTGTTGAAGATGCTTGATGTTAAGATAAACCAAATTCAGCTACTGTTATGATTTCAGTTTCTGCTCAAATAAATATCTTTTAATCTTCAACTCTTTTTCCTGATCTAACAGGGCAGAAAGCGAAAACATAGAACAGCAGAAAGAGATGCAAACATCTGGAACAGCTCCAGTAAAGTTGGAAGAGGTAATTTTGTGGTGAATTAATAATAGTAATGTTAGATATGCATAATAATAGTTGTTCTCAAAAGTTTATTGCCACATTTAAAGAGTGTTGTATACAGAAAAGTGTACATACAAAATTTTTGATGTATTTTTTTAAAACGTCTCAACAGCTCAACTTTTATGTCCTGGAGGAAACATTTGTTGAGGTTACATTGATGGAAGGGGATAAAGCCATTTTGAATATTGCACTGATGTGCAAAAGCTTCTGGGACATTGTGTCAACCAAAAGTTTCTGAAGAAAAGCACATTATTGATGGCTGGAAAGTAAGTAACAATATGTACAGGGAACTCACAACAGTATTGATTCAACAGCGTTATTATTATTATTATTATTATTATTATTATTATTATTGTTGTTGTTGTTGTTATTGCTATTATTGTTGTTGTACAACATCTATTTTGTCATTTATCTTTTTTCTCCTCAGATGTCATTAACCTGAGGTCATACTCAAAAGAGTATCAGAAGGAGCTGACAAGAATGTATTCAGTTGAGACATGCATGACATGTAGGACATTATATAAAGCCTTTCCTGGAGGTAATACTTCAAAACAGTGTATTTAGCCATAACATTTTTTAAAATTTTGCTTTGTCTTTAAGTAAACTATAAATGAAGAGATATCTTGCTGAAACGTCTTAGTTAAAAAAAAAAATCATTCTGATCTTTGATAAACCATTCTTCATCTTATTTTAAGGATGCATTGGTCGGGGAAAGAGGGAACAGCTGGACGGCATCTACAGTGATCCACATCCTCACCCAGGATTCTACAGGCACAATTGGGCCATGATTGTTAATGACATGTAAAAAAAAAAAAAAAAAAAAAAAAAAAAAAACCCACAAAAAACAAACAAAAAAAACATGTTTATATCATTTTGAATTATTTAAGCCTATCACTATATATTTGAATCTTGTTTCTATCTTTTCTTTTTTCTTTCTTTAATATTTTTTATTCATAATGTATTGTCCTTTCTGATTAGATCTATACTGTGTTTACTGCTTTATTAAGCTAGAAATATTGTAATGATAATCTTTTATGTTATATATAATAAATCCAACTCCAACTCCAAACTGTCATGAATGTATTTTTTTCTGGTTTCATTTATACATTGTTAGGCTAATGTAGTTAATTCAAAATCTTCTTAATAAAAGTACACTAATGCTACCAGTAAAACGGCAAATTTTATATATTATTAATATTACACATTATTAGACAAAATTATAAAACATTACATTATACAGTATTATTATTATGTTATTGTTAATTATTATTTTATTTATTATTATACTATTTATTTTATTTATTATATGTTACAAAAATAACATATGGCAAAAGGAAATGGCACATGGCAAAACCGAAATGCCAGATGGCAAAAATGAAACGGCACATGGCAAACCTGAAACGGTATATGGCAAGGATGATGGCGTGTGGCACTGTATTCCACTGGTAATGGCGTATATAATGTCACTGGTCACAATCAACCATGTGGCGGTGGTGGATAAGTAGAGGAATTAAAAATGGCATGTACTGAGTTTCAATTCTGAGTCATCTCTCAGCAATCTCTCATCTTTCACCTAAGAAACCTCTAAAACTTTGTCATTGTTGACATGGAAAAATACACCAACGGCGCCCCCTACTGGCAGATATCTGACCGTGTGAATGAAGCACAGTTTTTTAATACAGCGGATATTTCAGTGAAAAAATAAGTATCATCTGTACATACACGCAAGGCCTGTCCCGGCCTTTATTATTAATATTATTACTAACAATCGCTGTAGAATTGGTAGATGTGGTGCAAACTGTGAGCTTATATGTCACAAGTGAAACTGTATATGGCTGATTTCAAAAGTAAAAGAATGCCTTTATGACCCTTAAAAATGACATGCAACTGTAACAGTTTCAATATAGCACTATTAATAATGTTCAGTCATTCATAAAAAAAACAAAAGTGCAAGCATACGTCTTGCGATTGCACACACACACACACACACACACACACACACACACACACACACACACACACACACACACACACACACACACACACATGCACAGACACACACACACACACACACACACACACAGTATATACAGTGTATAGAGTATTAGGGCATATGGCCGGTTAAGGCTAGGCTGGCTCCGGTGGCTAACACGGTTAGCCTAGCCACTATAGTCACTTAACACGGCCCGTGACTTTACTGTACTCATCGGTGGTCATACGTGTACAGACGTCAGTGTGAGAAACATTAAAAAAAATACAATAAACCTAAATCGCACTGCACGTGAATCAAAAGTACATTGCATGACAGCATTTTGTGACGAGCATCAACAATGATTCAAAAAACCACGTCGCGAATGAACACTGCCGTAAAGTGAATTGGCGGGTAGGCAAGACAACTGGCATTGCCGTGCTGCCCCCTCTGGCGGTAAACCACCAGTCACACAATTTTGCCATATACCAATCCTGAGTCTGCCATAAGCCACTGCTGAATGGCATATGGCAGAACTGCTCTACCATATGCCACTGCCACCTAGTGGCCGGATCTCAGCGCTGCTGCTGCAGTGTGTCAGACAGAAAAGCCCTGCAGAGGTTAGTCAGGGGAGCTGAGAGGGTCATCAGTTTCCCTCCCCTCTGTTCAAGATCTTTTCCAGAGCCGCTGCAGGAGCAGGGCACTGAACATTGTCAGGGACTCCTCACGTCCTCTCCACAAACTCTTTGAACTGCTGCCATCAGGCAAACATTTCCGGAGCATCAAAGGAAGAACCACCAGACTGATCAACAGCTTCGTTCCACAAGCTGTTAAAATACTGAACTGCTGATCTGGATTTGCACACACACCTGCACCTTAAATCTAATTTTACTATTTTCAGTTTAGTTTCAGTATTTAAATTATTTATCAGTCGAACAAGGTTGTTGTGCACTTTTCATCACAGGCTGCTGCTATGGACCCTCAAAAAAAATTCAACTGCTAATGTTGTAAATACTGCCAAATTTGTAAAAATGACATCTCAGGCATGTGTGTATGTGTGTGGGCGGAAGGGTGGGTGGGTGGCTGGGTAACTGCATAAGTGTTCTCTTAATTGCTTTAAATTGGATCCCGGAGAAACGCTCTCTCATTTTGCTTGCACTACTGTTGTATGTACAGCTAAATGACAGTAAAGCTTGATTTGATCTGATCCTCAGCTGAATGCATGTCAGGTTCCCATGGCAACATGATGCATGCAGTTTGTGATGATGTAACTGTGTGGCTTCATTCAGTGATGTAAGTAAAGCACAGCTCAACAGGTTTGCAGATGTAAGACATTCCCTCAGCTAAAAATCTGTATCACGCTTAAATGTCAGGAAATGATTTGGTTAAATGGAGATGGTTCTTGCAGCACATTTAAATCCAAAACCATGAACATAACCTGCTTTGAACCAGGTAAGCACCACAGCATGTTATCATTCTGATCTAGCAGGTTAAGAGAGCCACCTTTGTGACACTGAAAAGTTTGACTTTAAGCTCAGCATACCTCCTTAACCCACTAATCTTGCTTCGTGATGCAGCCCTCACCTGAATTACATGTCAAGTCCCATGGCAAACTGACGTATACAGTGTGCGATACTATAACTACACAGCTTTATATAGTGGTTTTAGTAACGTAACAGATTTGCAGATATAAGATATTCCCTCAGTTTAGAATCTGTACCACTTATAGAAAATCATTAGGAAACAATGTGGTTAATTGGAGATGCTTCTTAGAGCCAGTTTAAATCTGAAATTTTGAATATAACCTGCTCTGGACCAGGGTAAGACCTTCGTATAAGTTACCATGGAGATCTAGCAAGTTAAAGGAGAGCCACTTTTGAGACACTGAAAACTTGACCTTGGCTCAACATACCTCACTAACCCACTGATCTCACTTCATAGTGCAGTCGTCAGGTGTGGCAAAAGTGTATGTGTATGTAGTGTTCTTTTAGGTGTTGCACAGAAAGTCTCATTGTAGTGTTATGTACAGTGAAAATAAAGCTTTTTCATATTTTATGCTTGAAAAATCTTAAGCAAATCAGATGGTCAAGCAGAAATTGACCGAAAAATTTGATGATTTGAAACGGTATGATCATTCAGTAAGGGATCTTCTTTCACCAACCATGCAGTGAAAGAAATTCAGTTATTGGATTTTTTTTGAGTTGCAGTAATGACTTTAATTCATAGTGTGGTTAAGCTGTAGCATATTAGCTGATCTTTATATATATTCTAGCATTTTCTTAAAAAGAGCTCTTGACAAGCATTAAATCATTTTAATCAAGCCCTCAGAGAGCATTAAATATTCTAACTTCTTCAAACATGGAAACATCAAATTCAGGAAATCAAGTTTAAACTGCTCTATTAGGATAAAATAATACACATTCTAGATTTAAACTTCATGCAATAGTGACAAAGTTCACACAAACAACATAGTTGCACTTAAAGTTTAATTCTGTAACATACTCCTTATTAGAGAAGATGTACAATATGCTTCAGCATCAGCATTTAGAGAATAATGAGTTTGGATCTGGGATGTGGAGTGGAACTGTGAGAGGTAGAAGACTGAAAGGTAAAACTGGTTCCAATCTGCAGCAGTACATATTGGTGATGGTCCCAGATTGTCACTGGAAAAAAAAATTTCACTTTATTCTTTCTTCTTGTAGTCCTCTAGGTGGGCCAGGATCCATCCAGACGGTCCCAGGATGGCGAGGGAGAACAGGCCAATTCCGACAACTGTTTCCTGAACAACAGCGAGATAGAATACATGTAGTCAGCTGTCACATCATTACTGCTTCATAGAACACGATCCATTAATCTCAATGTGTCAGACAGAGGCTGGAAATGTAATTTAACTTAAATACAGTGATACGTATTCATAATGTTGTGAGAGAAGTGGCACAAATAGGAATTTTAGAGTTGCAATAATGAATCTAATAAATCCTATTGTTTTTAAAATTACCTTTTTGTCCTGGTAAGAGTTTTCAATCTAATTCTAAAATTTTATATTTTAAAATGTAAAGTCTTCTTTGATTTTGTGCGTGGCTGCAGTATACAATAATAGACAGTTTGTCACAATAAAATATTTAAAATACTCATTCTTTATTTTTTTAAAACTGAAAACTAGACATAATGAATACATTGATCAGTAGTTTTGAATAGATTAATTAATTGAAAAGGTAATCCTTAGTGGCAGCCCTGCATCCAAGTGTAATTCATTACGGTAATTTATAGAAGTTTCACATTCTTCTTTGTGAAGACGACATCGGAGAGGACTAATCAGTTCTTTCATTGGTTATAGCACGAGATTGTCCTGTGTGTGGCCAAATGTTATAGCATACTGCCATTTGAACGATTAGGACCAATTTAAGGGAAACTACCAAAACACAAACAGCTTAGCATTACCTCATACAAGAAGGTGTTCGGAAATAACATTGACAACGCGCATCGGTAGTAGTTTGGGCCTAGTTTTCTGACAAAAGGAGGGAGAACTACGAATTACAAATCAACATACCGGGCGTACAGAGATTTAAATTCAGGTTGTTTAGTTCATTAGACTCACTTGCTCTAAACGGATAAAATCCAAACACGTTGATTTTACAGGCAGCGACCTCGTCAGTCAAGGACAATTCCTAGCTTTTAGCATACGGCTATTGTGTTTCAACGATACAACACACTTACAACTGGACCGATCTTTTCCTTGGCCGGTCTGGTGTAGAGATGAGCCCGCTGTGTGATGCTGTGTCTCCGCAGGGCAGGAGCAGCACAGCTTGCGAAAGTCCTCAGAAACACCGGCATATTTCTGTTTCAGCGAACAAAACTCTGCTCGACTGCCAAAGAGGGTATCATACAAAGAGGAAGTGCTGACATGCCAAGGTCACCTCTCTTTATCGCCTCCCCAAACGTCATCAGTGAGCCGCACAGTGCCACCTACTGTTGTGGATGAAGATGCGCAATGGAGGTATGATGATTGTGACGGAGAGCGTACTCCAGAAACACATTTTTTGAAATGTACCTTTACTTTACAGTATTTCTATTTCACTATTTTACAAATAACCCCCACCGTAGTTTAGATTGTAATGTTGGATTTTTTGTGCAACACAATTATTTGACAAATATCGTTAATGATACAGTGCCACAGAATTTCAGATAATTTTCAATGCTTCATTGTCTACTGATGTGTGTTTACAGGATGCATTCATTGTCTATGCAAGCAGCCATGCAATACATCCTGGTAGCATTGTGATGCGTTTCAAGATACATGTTGTCTTCTTACCCATACGTCATTTGTATAAAATTGAAACCTAGGCTACTTTATGTAGATCATTCAACACATCTGGAAACCCGGGAAAAATATTTATACTAACTGTTAATGATCTCAATTGAAAATAGATTAACAAACTGTGTGGCTTAATTCTTCCCTCAAATACTTTCTAAAAGACACTTTATGAACTGTTTTAATAATATGACCGACAGTTACCAAGTGATGAGAATCATGTTTATTTGATTTGAAATTTAATTTTACTGTGGGCATGCATATGTAACAATCTAACAATCTGAAAGAATCATTAGCAAATTCTTCGTCATTGTCAAATTTTTTGCCTTTCTTTTTTCCCTTTTAGAATTTGGCCTTGTGGGTAACCTGGGTTTGGTGTAGGTCCAATGCTTTTGTTTCAGAAAGTAAGTGATTATTTAGTCAGCCCCTGCCAGTTCTCTATTCTCCACCTCCAGACATCTATCATCTTGCGTGATGCTTTGCTCCTCTTCCTTGTCAGGTGCTTTTGACTGGAATTCCTCTGCTCCCAGAGAAAAAGAAGATAAGAAAAGAGATCTCAGAAATGTTTTATTTAGTTCAGACAACTACGATATCCAGGTGAAACCAAAATGAGAGTATGGCTTATTTCTCGTGTATCTCTTGTTTTTTTTCTTCAAAACTAAATGGATCACAAATCTCAAATCAGTCTCCTTTTTAAAAAAAAAAGATCTAATCAAGATCTCAAAAAAATTCTCAGATTTTTTCAACTTTTGTGCCTCTTTTTGATCTCAAACAAAGAAATCAGAGAGCACTCTATATGAACTCAATCTAATCTCATGCTAGTCTTTCATTTAAAGCTGTTAAGCTCAATTCTTGCATCTCATGCTGAACTCATTCAGAGCAAATAAAGAGCTCTTTGTCAGCACTCACTGTATTCTCATCGAGAGTCCTTTTTTTCAACCTCATCAATCATCTGTATCTCATACCTTGTTTACTTAATTAATACACATGATTTCATTGATAACCATTTCAGTATTACAGACTGAATGAGCAAAGTTCTTTCAGGTGTTAGGTAAATTATATTTTCTCTGCAGAATTCATCTTTATTTTAAAGACCACTATTATATTTATAAGGTCAATTAAATTTACATTAAACCTATGCCTATTATGCAATCATTATTGACAATGATAAGAGGATATTTTCATTGTTAAAACTGCTTTACATTAAGACAACTTAGACTTTTTCTAAGTTGGCTACATTGGAAATATGAACTTTAAGACCCATGGCACACAATGGACACATGCAGCACCTGGTGAGCTGTATGAGCCAGACACTGTAGGTTTATAGTTGTGACAGTTGTGAATTTTAATAATGTGTACAAACATAGTTCTGAAAATATAATCATTAGAAACAAACAGGATATGTGAACTTAGGAACTCAAATACATGATCCTCATTTTAATGGATTTTACATGTAAGAACAAACTTAACTTTTGTGAGATCTCAAGCATTTGCCATGATTTGGCATTATATTAGGAACATCTTCAAAAAGAAGTCTGGACTGGGGTTGCATAGTGACTTGGTGGTTAGCACTTTCACCTTGCAGTTAGAAGATCGCTGGTTCACATCCCCACCTTCCCAAGTTTGCATGTTCTGCCTGTGCATGTGTGAGTTTTCTCCAGGTACTCCAGCTTCCTCCCACAGTCCAAAAATATGTTCAGGTGTTATGACACAGGTTAATTGCTAACTCCAAATTGTCCATAGGTGTAAATGCAAGTGTGATTGTTTGTCTGTATATGTAGCCCTGTGATAGACAGATGACCTGTCCAGAGTGTCCCCTGCCTTCACCCTAAGTCAGCTGGGACAGAATCCAGTCCCCCTGCCACCCTAATGAGGATTAAATGGTGTGTAGCTGATGGAAGTCTGGACTGCTTGCAAAAATAATGGGCTCTTCTATCCTTTGTCCTTAACTTCATAAAATGGTTAATCCCATTCCAGTCTTTTAGGGAAATGTGCAACAAAAACAATACCAGGCACTGAAAACAAATCAATGAACATCAACTCGCCCAGAATGCTTTCAAGCACAACTACTGTCCATGTTACAGCAATTTCCAGGAGGCTCACAATATGAAAACATGCCCCTGATGCTGGGGATCGAGACAGGCCAGCTCGATCCCCAGCATCATCCAACCAATCTGCAATGGATCCAGTGGACACAGGTGTAGAGAAACGGAAAAGATGCCGGGTCTGTCCCTCCCGAGAGGACAGTAAAACAAGTACTTCTTGTGTGAAATGCAAGAATTACATCTGCAGAAAGCACAAAGTTACATTCTGTCCATCATGTGGAGAACATTGAAAATGTTGAACACTGAAAAGCTGAGAAAACTGGACAAGTATATAAAAAAAAAACAAGAAGAGGGAAAAACTTTAACTAAATAGTTCTTAAATATAGTGTTGGAATAAAAAATGTATTGTATGTCTCTTTTCTAAATGTTTATATGATCTAAAATAAAGTTGTTGTGGTTTAACCTGGCTTGTTGACTGTTTTGAATGAATTTACACAGTATGGGTCAAAATGACCTGCAACATAATCAATGTAATTTTTTTCAACATAATACGAGGGTTAAATCATCAGACATGTTATGTCAAAAAATAAGAAAAGTAAAGGAGAAAAATCAGTGTGTGCCCCATTTGAGGAAAAAAAAAAACAAAGACAAAAAAACAAACAAAAAAAACAACAATCTAATGCAAAATCAATTAAATCAACCATTAATCCCATCCCAACGTTGAACACAACATTCAGCTTTCCTATGTCTACCTCCTGAACATGGACAGACTGCAGGCTCCCATCTACTATATCCTGAATCTTCCAGGGCATGGTTTCGGACATCTTTTGGATCGAATGCAACGCTGCAGGCAGAGGTCCTCTGGTGTCTGAACACTGCTGTGAAGCACCACTCATACGCGTTCAATGAATGCATTTCTGAATTGTTCCAGGCAATGTTTCCTGATTCAGAAATAGCTAAATGTTTCACCTGTGGAAGGGACAAAACTAGCTACATATTAAAGTTTGGACTTTCCCCACACTTTAAAAATGAACTGATTTCTGTAGTGAACAATGCAAGATCATTTGTTCTGATGTTTGATGAAAGTTTCAACAAGTCAACAAAAACTAGATGTCCATGTTCAATCTTGGGGGACTGGTGTTGTCCAGTCACGTTATTTTGGATCACAGTTCATGGGACATTCAAAGACTGAAGATCTTCTGCACCATTTCAAAGGTGCAGAAGAGCTGTCCTTCTTGTTCATGGAATGTTGTTTGGATGAATTAACGATACAAGATATGATCAACGTTTCTCAGTGAATCTTATTGCTTTGAGAAGCTTTAGAAATGATTTTTTTTATTATAGTTTTTTAATTATTAGATCAAATTTGCAATCAAATAGGTTGTCACCTTTACAATTTTTCTTTTTCATGTCAAGTAATTGAAATAAAATATTTCTATTCTTAAACTTGTGTGCGCCTGCTGGACATGAAGAATCTCCTTTCCACCAGTATGGATGGGCCAAATGTGAACTTGAAATTCCTCAATAATTTCCAGCAAGACCATGCTGAACTACATGGAGGTCGGCAGTTAATTAATGTTGGGAGCTGTGGATTGCACACGCTGCACAATTCACTCAAGACTGGGTTCTCCACGTGGAACGTTGAGAAACTGTTGAGAGCAATGCACTTTGTTTTTCACAATGTCCCTGCAAGAAGAGAAGATTTCACAAAACTTACTGGCTCATCTCTTTTCCCACTGCCTTTCTGTGGACAGAGATGGGTGGAAAATCTGCCTGTTGCAGATAGGGCCATTGAGGTATGGCCAAAGCTAGAAGCATATGTGGAGGCAGTCCATAGAAAAGAGCTACCAAACCCTGGAACCTCCTCTTTTGATACCATTCAAGCAGCAACTGCAGATCCCCTGATTTCAGCCAAACTTCAGTTTTTCATGGCAATCTCCAGAACTTTTTGTCCATTCTTAACAAACTACCAGACTGATGAGCCAGTCTTGCCATTTCTGTGCAGAGACTTGACAGAACTGATGATGGTAATAATCTGTGCTTCATTTAAAAATTATATTTCTTATTTTTTGTTTTATCTTTTTAAGCGGCTATCCTAGAATTTTTTTTTTGTTTTTCATTTTATAGTCTAGTGAGACATTTCATCAAAAAGGAGCTGCACCAAGACATCACTCCCTTTCAGCTGACCAAACTTGACCCTGATGACCAGAGGAACTGGGTCAGTGCAAGCAATGCTGACATTGGCTTGGGTGCGGAGTCTGTCCTGAAGGTGATGAATTGTTACTGTTTAATGTTTACTTAAAAAGCATAAAATATGCTGCATTCATTCCCTATGTATTACTTACTTGATGTGTGCTGTCCCTCCTTGGTAGGCTCTTCAGAGCAAATCAAGTAACAGAGTAGATAACCTCACGGCCCTCGAATTTAGAAAGGACTGCATAAAGTGCCTCTCCAGAATTGTTAAGAAAGTGCAAGAAAAGAGCCCTTTGAAATACCCCACTGTCAGGCAGATTGCATGTTGGACCCCTCCATCATGAGCAGAGACTCAGAATGGTGCAAGGGAAAGATGAAGTCTCTAGTGCAAAGATTTCTGCAGAACAAGCAGTTAAGCGGAGGGATTTCTGTGTTAGGGGTGTTGCAGGGATAGCTTCCAAATAAAGGTTTTGCAGACCTTTTTATGCATGAACTCTAAATAAGTAGAATATTTGTGATTTCTATATGTTAGTCTTTCTGATGCAGAAACTTAAATTATACAAAAGCTTAAAACCATTCATTTAAGCTGATAAGATTTAATGACTGTTTTTTGTGTTTGCCTGTTGCAAGTGACACTGTTGTGCTACAGTTTGACATCTTTCTCTCTCTGCATGGCAAAAGTGAGGAGTTCCTCGCTTTCAAACCCATGGAGCAATGACTTGATACTTTTCTTCGTGACACTCTCAACCAGTCTTATCCTGAGCTCCAGACTTTCCTTCAGCATCTCCTGCTCCTATCTCATGGGCAAGCTACAGTAGAGAGAGGCTTCTCTGTGAACAGGGAAGTAGAGACGTGCAACAGAAAAGAAGAAACTGTTGAGGCCCAGAGACTAGTCTGTGACCACACAAGAGCTTGTGGGGGTGTTCTTAAAGTGCCCCTTACAAAGGAACTACTGACTTCTGTAACCTCATCCAGGACAAGATACAGGATCTAACTTGAAGAAGAGAGACAGAAGAGAGAGGGTGCCATGCGTAGACTTAAGAGAAAAGCTTTGAGAGATGAACTGGAAGACCTGAAGAAGAAAAAGGTGGTGTTGACAGCGGTGTGCATCAGCCCTCAGAAGGATGCTGATCAACTGGCTGAGCAGGCTGAAAACAAATCCAGCACACTCATGGCTCAAATGATCACAAAGTCGAACACTTTAAAGAAAAGATACAGGGCCAAATGCAATGAACTGAAAAACATTGAGTCAGAAATGGAAGCAAAAACCAATGAGCTAAGGCACATGCCTTAAAGGGGAACTAGTTGTCAGTGTTATACAAGTGCTCTCACAGTTCTATAAGTTCTGATGTTTAAGACGAGATATTTGCAGTTGGAGTTTTCATTATAAAAACTTTTTTTTTTTTTTTTTACAAAAAAACAAACCTTTGTAATTCTTGAGTTCACGGTCATGGCATTAAAAATTTTACAGTATAGCATTAAAAAGCATGGAATTGGACGGGCTGATTTCTGTAGAAACCCTGCAGTACATCCTCTGCTAAACCCTACCATAAAATTAAATTCATGAGGGACCTTGACCATTTAACAGAGCTACTTAAGAAGAAAGAAAATAAAAGTTAAAAAAAGTTTTTCAGATTACATTAGCGTCAGTGCACAAATAACCAAAATCCTCAGTCAAGATTAGTCACATTAAGCACGAGGTCTTTCAAACAGAGAAGAACATAATAACTTAACGATTGTGAACACAGGTAGCAGGTAGTCATCACCTTTACTATGCAAATTTGGTAAATATTAGTAAAGGTGACAGAAATGACACTAAGCAAGTTAACAATTAGGGCACCCAAAGTTTGACAGAGGGTTCTTATAACCTACTAAACTAAAAACAATACATATTTACCTCAAAAATTAGTGCATTCCCATAGTCAGACCATGCGTTTACAAGTTCGTGTGAAGTTGTTGGCCAAAAGCTGGTATCTAGCTGTACAGTCAGCTGAGCCGCGTGGGCTGTCGCCGCAGTCCAAGCAAACTATGATGCATTTTATTTATTTTGCGCAGTCACCCGTCAATTATAGAATACCTTTGCCTCCTCTGGTGAGTTACATTTGAAGGCATCCCCGTCGAACGAGACTCACAGGGTGGCAAGAGAAAGTAGCTGAAATGTTATCCCTTCTGTGTACAGAACTTACTTGATCTCGTTGAATTCTGCACATCTCCTAGATAGACTGCCGCTGTAGTCTGTGTATATTCTCTATGTAGTACTCTGATATGTCACTTGATGCTGTCTAGCCCATTGTAGCACTTTTTCTTTTTCTTGGAATCAGTTGAAGCACACCACAAGCGGCCGCGGGGGTGATTCAATCATTTTCTCTGGGATGAATAAAGTAGATCCTATCTTATTCTTTTTTTCCAGGTTTTTTGCCCACGGTTACGGTGAGTGAGAACTTTGCGAACCCAAGTGATCTCACTTGGAGGTCTCACTGGAGAAGGCAGACAGCTCAGTCATTCAGTCCAGAAAAAGGCTCGAAAGTCACTCAGGGTGCATTCAGTCCCATGCAACAGTCCTCATTCAGAGCAACTGTGCAAGCAGTACAATCCCACATTGCATGCAGTGTGGGATTGTACAGGGTGGTCAACCACTGTCCATGACATCCACTCTGTGCACTCTCTCCAGAACCGGGGCAGACTTAAACAGATTATTGTCTGTGATCTCCATCAGCATGTTCCACCCAAAAGTTACCATATCCTCACCCCATTCAGTATCTTGTGGGACATTTACAATCCTCAAGTTGGCTCTGCATGAACGGTTTTCTAAATCTTCAGTGTGATCCATATCCAAGTGTAGTATTCTGTGTTTGCAGAGAATTAATAACCGCTTTTTGCTGCAGATATCTTGTCAAAATTATCCCCTGCTAGGGTTTCAGTTTTGGTCAAACTGGTCCCAAAGCCGTCCACAGTCTCTTTCAAGGCATTTACTGAAGTCTGTTGCTGCCCGATGTGTCATTTAAAAGACGGCATTTCCACCCTCATTCAGGAGAATGAGGGTGGACATGTCGTCTTTTAAATGAACCCATTGTTTGGCCATTTCTTCCATGAGTTGTTCATAATTATTCCTTCATCTTTGGGAGAGTGTCCATCAGAAGAGGCCATATCCATTAGCTTGTTAGCATTCATGCTTCACGTCATCAGGATGGTTGTTTTTGTGTATAGGAAGTCAATACAGGTTTTTGCGTTCATTTAAGACACAAAATTCGGTAAATTACTTCAGTTTTGAGGTATTGAGGTCAATTTTTAAAAGTTACATGCAAGTTTGTTTAGAGCTTCTCATACATGATGCCTACTCCCACATGAACCAGAACCGGATCCATCTACAAATTTTATTTCTATGGTCTCACCCTGCTCACGTGAGAAACAGATCTGCTCCCAAGCTCTGAACAATCCAGCATTTGTGTGAGTGGTGAAGCAAGTTCTGATAGTAGGTTGTGAAGCAAAACATGCAAAAGTCCAAGGGGATGAAAACACACTGGGAAATATAAAGGAACTACAAAATGATCAGTGTACTTATTTAAGATCCCATTGAATTTTAACTTGTCAAGGATGTTTTTTTCCCTCTGGCACTTTTCTGTGTTTCCCAAAAGTCACTGCATTTTGGCACTCCTCTGCATTGAAGAATTCATCAAAAACAAGATAGAATAAGTGAAGGCAGTCCTTCTTTGCCTCTGTATGGATTGTAGCTGTATAATCAGACACGGGAGACGGTGGACTTCTCTCAGGAAAATGTGTATTCTAATACCAGGAAGCTACCTACAACCCATAGGTGCATTATGGGACATGTAGTCCAATAGTACTACTACTACACCTCCTTTTAGCTAAAGTCATACCCATTTTCAAGCAGACAGGAATAAAGTATCTGACAGCTTATATGAACATTAACGTGCCATATACTCATTTCAACATGAACACTAACATTTCTCTGTGTTTATTTTTGTTTACAACAAACAAACTGTTTTAAACGACTGGATAAACAGCATTTTAAACATTCATTTTGTCATTAAATGAACATGTCAGGTGTCCTACTTTCAATGACTAGTGATTCTCATTGATGACTTTGAGAGCTCATATGCAGTTTCCCCACTTGAAAAAGGATGCTTTCCTGCACCCGGGTTTGAGCTGGACTCCTCTCAATGATCAGACAGTTGCTTTCTTTTCTTTCCTTTTATTTTGCAGTGGTAGCAAAGTAACAGGGTTACAAAGATAGAAACTTCACAAGTCCACAAGTTGGTAAGTTAAGGTGAAAAACTTTTAAACAAAAAACAGAGGAAGAATGTTCACATTACTGCAAGTCAGCAAACAGTAACAACATTCCTTACACAACCATTTCACCACATTGACATAAATGTTATTTTACTTAATTTATGTTTGTCAATTTTGACATTAAATAAACTGAAGCTAACCAATTATGGCATGACTAATCTACCAATCTTATACCACATGAATTTACCTGCATTTTAAAAGAGGCGATTTAAATCACATTTTAACACATTTACCCTGAACATTTTTATCCGATTTTTTAAACATATTTAGATTTTTTAATCTGCATTTTTAATTATCTATTTAAAATGCATAATCTGACTTTAAAAGTGCAATCTTTTAATAATAAGTAAATAAATAAAGTGCAAATAACAAACCCACCAATACAAAACTGAATGAATTAACTGCTTTTTTAACCATAGCTGGAAACCCTAATTAGCACCATCATCTGCCGGCAGTCTTATTTACAATTGAGCAAACTACACATCAGATGATTACGGAGCCCTGCAAAGGACATGGATAAAAAAAACAAAAAAAAAAAAAGCAAAACAGGAAGAATCCCGAGAAAGTTTCTCGGGATCTCGCAATAACTTCACTTCGGTAAAGTTGGAAAGATATTCACAGATTTGGACTTCCGGCATAAATAACTAATGAGATATACGTTGTCAAAACATAAACGGTGCCTCTTTCAAATCGTTGTAAGCTAGACAATGTGCTACAAGGCCAGTTTTATCAAAAGTAGCTGTCTTTCAAACTGCAGAAATTACATTGGTGTCTATGCAGAGCCGACTGTGCGACGAGTGAACAGGGACCGTCTGCAAATTGCAAAACCGCTGCAACAGCGAAGAGAGACACTATACAAATATTCAATAACTTAACTCTTATGCATTGCAGTGTCACCAAAATCACTGGAGCCATCAACTGTCTCCTGCTGGTCATACTACAACTCTTGGAAAGAAGAATCCCGAGAAACTTTCTCGGGATTCTTCTTGCTTTTTTTTCTCCATGTCCCTTCCAGGGCTCTGTAGATAACAACTAATCATACACAGACATAAAAAAGTTAACAGCAAGCTGCTCATGGCTGACACCGATCTCCGTGGTTAATGCTAATGCTAACTTAAACTGCACACATCAATTCAGTTCAATTCAATTTAATTCAATTCAAATAACTTTATTTGTCCGCAAGGGCCAATTTAAAAGGGCACAAGCAGCTTCAAAAAGCTAGACACACAATTACACACAAAAAGACAGAACAACATTTAAAAATCAGCAGGTTAAACAGTCTCTTAGTTCGTTCACAGTTCTGCTCCTACCGGCTGCTACCCGGATCTTGTAGACGAAAATGATCCTGCACAGTTGGCTGCAGATCTTCATGCGTTTTTTTACAGAAACTCACGGCGACTTTGTTTGAGCTTGGTCCCTCTTTACCAATTCCTCCAGAGTGTTATGCGTGTCCCTCTTTATGCTGCAGGAAGCAAACCTGCAGCCGCAGATTGGGATTTTAAATTTCACGGGTCGCTTCTATTATCCTGACGCAGCTTTTCCAGCGTTTACGGCATTGGTTATGCTCATGAACACACAAATCAATTACGTATGAGTTCCGACATCCTACGTGACGCTACTCAGCCAATGAAGTCTCTACATTGAAAACAGTTGTGAGGTGACGGACGACGAGAGGAGGATAGACAAAATAGAAAGACAAATAACGCGACACCAAGAAGAAAGTAGCCCTGCACATGCTGACTATGTTTGGCTAAACATACAGCTGCGAGGCAGCTTTCTCAACTACGAACACAGTCAAAATAGATATCGTTCCAGACTCACCAATGAGCTCCAAATGTGTTTGAGAACGACCCTGACACCATTCAGACCACAATTCAAAATACTGGCAGCTGCAGCTCTGTTCTCCCATTAAACAGCAGGGATATAAGGAAAGTGATATAAGACAGAAAAAAACGTAAAAATGTTCAATTGTTTACATTTTTTGACATTTAGGTATTGTTAAAGATGTATATAAGTTGTTTCAGGTTGGTCACTCATTATTTTTTGAAGTTCTGCATTTTATTTTAAGATGTACATTTATATCAAAAGTTATTTATTGATAAATGTTGTCAAAATGATTTTGAACCGGACTGAATTTATTTGATTTGACAGTCAGTTATTGAGTTCATGCAGACACTAATAAAACTACTAGGTTACATCAACATAAATCATACTAATTCAGTTAGACATTATGATGTTCCGGACCCTTGCTTTAATATAATTTCTCTGACTGGACCTCTTTGAATTTTAGTTCAGTATCCCTGCTCTACTGGATTGCAATTTTTTTCCAACTCGTCAACAAGTTTGTAAAGGTCTCTAAAGATGTTTTGGAATTTTTGTTCTGAAAATCCGACCTTTATGCCAGTTTTTTTCCTTGCATTCAAAAGTTAGTGCTTGATTCAGTCAACCGATCATGTTGTGGGCCAGTCTGGGCCAAAAATGCCAGGGCTGATTTGATTGTCCCAGTACCCCCCTGCTGGTGGATAACCAGTTCTGCAAATTTATATCTAAGGTGTTGGATGAGTTTTTGATGTTTAACAAATCAGACTCAGTATCCCCATGTATTTCATGGGAAACACTAAAAGTAGTTTTAAGAGGCAAAATTATATCATACAGCACTTCACGCAATAAAAAGAGAAAAAGGAAAGTGCAATAACTTATTACATCAATAGCAAACACTAAACAGCACTATTCTACAGCACCACCACAAGAATTACATATAGAAAGTGTAATGGAAATTTTATTATTTGATGCTTTCATCTTAAGAGCTACTTTGCTATCTGAAAACATGCATATATTGTTTGATACTGATGAATGAAGAAATATATTCTTATGCCTCTGTAATGTAACACCTGTGCAGTGTAACCTTTGAGATGGTTGAACTTTGCTTAACCCGGCCAAATGCTATGCCTGTTGACCTTCCTATCAGACATACCAGACAGTAGAAAAGGGGCGCTGGAAGTAGCAGCCACGGATGTGGCCCCCATTTGCACCTCGCTTCTCTTGTTTTTTAGCGTTCACACTTATTGTTCAAGTGAGGACTGAACGAACCACAGAGGCCTTCCAAGAGGGGGGGTGAAAGGGGGGTTGTCTGAACATCCTGACATTGTTACCTAAGTTCTTAGAAAAACCGCTCTGCAAGCAGTTAAGACAGATAAGCAACTTTCTATGTGTGTGTATGTACAACTGAAAGTATAAAATGGGTTGTTTCCTTTTGAGGAGCGCACTTCGCAGTTCCTCTTTCACTGCATGCCACCTGTTCTTTTTTGAAGCTTCAATAAAGAGACAAAGACACTTCTGGACTCATCAGAGTTTTATTCATACATCGATCGATCAAGGCTGAACTTAGTTTTTTCACAGCAAAAGGATAGCACTGCAAACTGAATATGAATTACTGTCAACAGAAAGAACTGCAAGACACCAACTGTGGACAAAAAGTCAATATTATGAATATGGAGAGAAAGCAGCCCATCTTCTGGCCTACCATCTGAAATGTACATCAGCATCTTGTTTGATTCCACAGATTCGTAACAATTCAGAGTCATTGACCATAGATCCATTAGAAATCACTAATACTTTTAAAGAATTTTTCACAGAATTGTACACATCCTCATTCCCATATGCCAATACAAACATGACCCTCTTTCTGGACAACCTGAAGGTCCTAAGGATTAATGTGGCTGCTAAAGATAATCTTGATGAACCCATAGAGCTGCAGGATATTGCTTGATTCCATATCTAAAATGCAAAGTGGTAAAACTCCAGGACCTGATGGCTCTCCTGTGGAATTCTATAAAAAATGTTCTTCTCAGCTGGCTCCTCTTCTGCTTGAAATGTTTAACCATTCTTTTAGTCAGAAAAATCTACCACAGTCTTACTGAGGCAACTACACACGTGGACAAAAATGTTGGTACCCCTCGGTTAATGAAAGAAAAACCCACAATGGTCACATAAATAACTTGAATCTAACAAAAATAATAATAAATAAAAATTCTATGAAAATTAATCAATGAAAATCAGACATTGCTTTTGAACTGTGGTTCAACAGAATTATTTTTAAAAATAAACTCATGAAACAGGCCTGGACAAAAATGATGGTACCCTTAGAAAAGACTGAAAATAATGTGACCATAAGGACATGTTCAATCAAGGTGTGTCCTCTAATTAGCATCACAGGTGTCTACAAACTTGTAATCAGTCAGTCGGCCTATTTATAGGATTACAAGTAGTCACTGTGCTGTTTGGTGACATGGTGTGTACCACACTAAACATGGATGAGAGGAAATGAAGGAGAGAGTTGTCTCAGGAGATTAGGAAGAAAATTACAGACAAGCATGTTAAAGGTAAAGGCTATAAGACCATCTCCAAGCAGCCTGATGTTCCTTTGACTACAGTTGCACATATTATTCAGAAATTTAAGATCCATGGGTCTATAGCCAACTTCCCTGGACATGGTCGCAGGAGGAAAATTGATGACAAATGGAAGAGACGGATAATACGAATGGTAACAAAAGAGCCCAAACAACAAAGAAAATAACGCTGTCCCTACTGTGAAACATGGAGGAGGCTCTGTTATGTTCTGGGGCTGCTTTGCTGTATCTGGCACAGGATGTCTTGAATCTGTGCAGGTACAATGAAATGTCATGACTATCAAGGTATTCTAGAGAGAAATGTGCTGCCCAGTGTCAGAAAGCTTGGTCTCAGTCGTAGGTCATGGGTCTTGCAACAGGAAAATGACCCAAAACACACAGCTAAAAACAGCCAAGAATGGCTAAGAGGAAAACATTGGACTATTCTGAAGTGGCCTTCTACGAGCCCTGATCTAAATCCTATTGAACATCTGTGGAAGGAGCTGAAACATGCCATGTGGAGAAGGCACCCTTCAAACCTGAGACAACTGAAGCAGTCTGCTCATGAGGAGTGGACCAGAATACGTGTTGAGAGGTGCAGAAGTATCACTGACAGTTACAGAAATGGTTTGATTGCAGTGATTGCCTCAAAAGGTTGTGCAACAAAATGAACACCCTCCCAATCTGACTCAGCTTTCTCTTCACTCATCCCTCCCTACTTCCCGCAGCTTAAGCTCACAAAATCACCAAGATTGTGCACAAACTCTGTAAAAATACTTGAAGTAGTAATTCAGTAATGCTTCAGTGTCATGGTGGAAATGTTCAACCAGATTTTCACTGGAGTGGGTCTTTAATTACACACTGCCCCACAATTTGTCTTTGTTAACCCCTAGGGTTCGAGATTACAAGACAAATGTCTTCTTTGCTAATTGGTGGTCCAGACTTGATTGTATCCAGAGTATACTCTTTGTGAAAGAAACAGTCTTCAGTTGACATATTTCTCACTCAAAATCAGCCTTCCAATGTCAAGCCTTACTGGTCAGAAATCAGCTTGCAGGCAACAAGCATCTCCACGTGAGTGCTAATCCTCTCTTGTGGAGTCTTGCTGCCAGTGTTACGTTCAGATTGCAGCCTGCTAACTAAGGACAGAAATATGTAATAATCCCATACCCCCCTCCTTCCCTCACCCTGCACTTCTCCACAACAGTGCCTTACAGATTTTAGTAAGAGGCATAATTTCGCAATCTACCTGTCTGCACTTTTTTTCTGGTGGTCTTCTCTGTAATCGAGGATCTAAAAAAACAATACTTGCTGTTCGCTTCATTTAAGTTTACTTTTTTTGTTGTTTTTTTCTGACATCTTCAAAAATGGGGATTGGATCTAGACTTAATATTTCAGATGATGTTGCACCGTATGGGGGGAAAAGTGCCTTTACCCAGTTGGAGCACAACATAGTGGCTGGATATCTTATTACTGCAGGTAACTAATTGTAACAGCCAATCATGTTACATGTCAGTGATATTTCTGTGCTTTGTGCTCTTCATGGATAGTATTGCTTGCTATTGTGGTATTTTAAAAGAACCTGCATCCCGTCACTGTATATACACTACAAAGCCAAGAAATGAGTGCCAACAGTGATCTGAAAGGAAATGTTGAAATTCAGAGTACTGTTGGGGGAACCAACAAAACCTGAAGGTATGTGCTTAAACATTGGGTGTAAGCACTCACTCTTGTATTTACTTACCAGTCAAAAGCAGCTGGTATTTTTGTTTTATTGTATGGTCTTCTTCAACATATGTTACATATACCCTGTCATCTGACAGTGTTGAATACCGCAATAAACAGTAAACAAAATTTACAACAGTTACAATTACATATTTCGTTGAGTTCTAAGAGAATTAAGTAAAGACATGGGGCATTAAATAGTAACTGTTACATATGCAAAAATTAAACCGAGTATTTTTTCTGTTCTGGGTGTATTACCATACAAAATTTTGGTAATGAGTTTTCAGTGGAGAATTTTTTGATTTTCACTTCCCAGAATGTTCTTCTGAAAGGTCTTTTTTAAAAAAAAAAAAAAAAAAACATGAAATATGTGTATGTTTGTTGATTACCTTTTAAATCTTTATTGACAACATTGTTAGAGCACTATGCCCTAACATTTCTGCTGTCATTCCTATTGTTTTCAGGCTTTAGAAAATCTAGAACAAGATGGGAGACTTTTACCTACCACTGGTCTTTTCAGAGAGGGAATATTTCTATTTGTATATTGACGCATGCAGAAACACGTATAGTCATGAGCATAAAGTTCACAAAAAGCAAAAGTTTACTGACGCTTGGAAAGACCATGCATATCATCGTAGTTTTGAGTTTCCAGTGACTCCTATAACTAATTTTCTATGATGGAATCATAGACATACATGCATCTTTGATATAAAGAAACAATCATGCATTTTTCTTCATTTATAGATTTATTATAGGTCTTCTGGAAATAACACAAAATCTGCTGGGTTAAAAATATACATACAACAGCTTAAATTATCAGCTTTGGTGATGTAAAAAGCTGTCTTGATCAAATTTTCTTCTTGTGAGTGATTATGATTGACTATAGCAGCTGACTCCTCCAAGATAATTTAATTTGGGCCCATTTGATACATTCATTAGTGCGGCCATTACAAGGGGTTGTGTGAATAATTTATACATAGCCATTGTATTACCTACAGTATGGTGGTCAGTGTGCCCCCGGTTAGACATGGAACATACTGCTGTGTACAACAGCATCAAAACAAAACATATTTTAGCCACTGGGAAAAAAAAGGTCCCAGTTAGAATAAAGTGTAATAGTTTTATGTTAGTTTTTTTTTTGTGTTGAATGAAGTGTATTCTAACATTAGGATTTTTTTTTTATATTTTGTATTGCATTAAAAATACATTCACAGCTTTACCCTCTCGTCAGACAACTCTTTCTGACAAGAAACTGAAACTATGTGCTCTCTTAGGAGACACAACAGTTCTTTGACAAAAACAGCAATTTTTATTTATTTTTTTTAATATATATATATATATATATATATATATATATATATATATATATATATATATATATATATATATATATATATATATATATGTATGTTCATTTACTGTTTAATTTTCTTTGAAGTGGGGTTGTATGTATTATGTTGTTTTAAATGTTAGTCTAAAGCTGAACTTCTGAAGGTTTGGGGGGGGGGTCCACGCCCTCTCTCGACTAGGGCAACAGGGTTCCGCGTCCTTCCACTAAGGACGGCGGGGGGAAACAGGCTGCTCCAGTGACTCAGCGCTGCGGCGGTGTCTCATCGGCTGGAGACAAGGCACTAAGGCAGTATGATCCCACATCCACTGCCATGTGAAGCCAGTCTATATAGCAGCTGATGATGAGCTGCAGGTGTGAGGCTCTCGCAGCTGCACCTAATCTGCTGATCAGAAGCTGCAGAGAGCCTCACAGACCGGCGACACACCGGCAATGGAGCGGGTGACCGGAAGGGGGCGGGGTTGGCTAGGCCCGTGACAGAACTAAATCCATGGTGGATGTTTGTTGACAATGGCCAATATGCATCAAATGTTAAATTTGTGTTATCTAGGATCTTTAAGACAGTGAAATATTAAGCACGGTAGGAAAGATGTTTAATCCTTCAGCGCTTTAGCTTTGTTTAGTCAGCTGAATTAATTTGAGTCTAAAAACTGGAGTCTAAAACTCTAAAACTTTTTTTTTTTTTTTTTTTTTACTATGACCTCTGTTCAAAACCCAGAACACTAGTTTTGTTTTGACAGACATGTTTGTCTTATGAATATCTTCAAGTTGTCTTTTCTTCTCTGTTTTACCTTTATCTTTTACTTGATGTCGCATTTACTTCTTGAATAAATCTTTCTAACTGGAATTTTATAACTTGGCCTGCATTAGCTCAATCGTCATTGTTTGTAATCCTGAAGTGAACATTTTAAATAACAGACATAAGATTTACCATATCAGGAATAATATAGGTAGAACTAATAACATTACTGAGGTCTCTGTTTCAGCAGTTATTCAAATGAAATACAGCAAACAATAATATATGTATGACAACTGTGTTTAAAGTAAAATACTGTATCTGCTTTGATAAAGGTCTATTCTATGACTAATATCCTTTTCCATTTCTCCTCCTCCCTTTGTGTTGCAAGTGGTCAGCTCATTTAATGTTACGTTAGTTTAAGTATCATTAACATTTAGATTAAAACGTGCGTAAAGAGGCAAATCAGAGAAAGTTAATTTTAATATTGGGAATTCCACTTGTTGAATAATGATAATTATCATTGATAATGTTCCCTTCTGAACTACTAGTGTAACTGCAGCTTAAAGTACTTATCTGTTTTCTTATCTCCACCTTCTGTTTATAAATGCTCCATGTCTACTACCCTACACAATGTAACACTATGCTGTTTTTCTCCTTCTAGGTGTCATCAGTTTAACAAGCAACATTTTGGTGCTGCTAATGTTCGTGAAGTTTAAGGAGCTCCGCACAGCCACTAACTTCATAATAATCAACCTAGCTTTTACTGACATTGGAGTGGCTGGTATCGGCTACCCCATGTCAGCTGCCTCAGACATCCATGGCAGTTGGAAATTTGGCTACACTGGTTGTCAGGTGGGTAGAACGTAAGATGTCTTAACATTTACGGAACAGTTGACCAAACTTTTGCACCTAATGGAATGTCTTCACTTGTATAAATTGCAATTTTTAATACTGATGACCCACACCAACAAGTTCTGTGTAAGATGAGAACCTTGCACTTGTTAAGATTAACTCTGAACCACAATGCATTGTGAGTATACAATAGTTGTGAATACATCTCTGTGTTATATCACTTAAATGGCAAATCATTCAAAATTGTATTACCTTACAGTAATTAGATTAGTTCTGAGTTAAACAACAGTATTTGCCCTAATTTAAAATTCAGTGTGTCAAAGTCTAGATTTTTTCAATACCTTGTATGTCTACCATTTGTTTTTGATTGTTGATAAAAGGAAATACTCTATCGACTTAGAAATAATGCAGTTATTAAGAAGTTATACAGTATGGAATTATTTGACATTTAAGTGCCATTGTGCAAGCGTCTACTCACTTCTGTTGTGTATTATAAGTTGTTTTTTCCTTCTCTGTGCTCACTATCTATAAAAAAAAATCCTGCATTTGCATTATGTACCTCCCAAATGTAAGACAATACATGACAAATATTCACAAGTAAAAGTCAGAAATTCGCCCAAAATTATTGTTCTCCATGTAATCTCAAATCTAGTTTTCACAGTGCAGTTGGACCTCAATTAACCCTTTGATGTGCAACATGGGTCAACAGTGACCCAAATCCAATGGAAAATGGGTATCTCCTGACCCACACTGCGCATCAAAGGGTTAAACTCAAGTCTACATACCTTTTATTACAGAGGTTGAAATCTCTTTCTCACTTTTGTCCTCTTCAGAAACTTCTGCGTGATTTTGATAGTGTGCTGTGGCTCATTATCATGCTAAAACAATGCTCTTCTGCAGACTGCAAATCATCTTGTCAGACAGTATTTTGGTATATCTACAGGCACAATATAGTAAACTGCATTTATTGTCAGGCTCTATTGTTGATAGGTTTGCCTGTCTGTTTTCTAAACCCAATAAAAATGTCACACTAACTAATGTTACTTAGTCTGAGCTGCCTTAAGAAAAAACCTGTGAGCCGAGTACTGCACATTCACTTCAGCTGCTGCATTGCAGTGGGTTACGTGTTAAAATTCCATTGGCAGATTATGATTTTATCCCTCAGTCCTTAATATTGCACAGTAATATTCAGCCACATGATGCTAATCTGCAGTGAAAAGGAGGGCTATGTCCCTTTGCTACAAGTGATTAGTACAGTATTAACACACTCCCCCTCTTTGTGTTTTAGTGACAAGGGTATCTTAATGACTGTCTGTTGGGACACTCAAAAGGTTGTTCTCCACTACATCAGAAAGCATAGTTCAGTGTCAGTTTTCCACATAAGAAAATCGATAATTAAATTTTATCCCAAATATCATATATTTTTCAGTAAACCTCATTTTAGGCATACAATAGACTCTTTGATTGTTGGGCGTGTTTATCTAATATGTGGTGTTTAAAGAAAATGTGTAATTGTAAGAAAACCAGGATGCATTGTTAAATGCCGATTTGGGTTTAAGGTTGAGCGTTGTTAGTCATAACCATCACAAGAGGGCGGTAATGCACCCTGGCGTGTTCTGTGTGCGACAATGTAGCCGGACAAGAGAAGGAGACGTGTCATGAAGACGGCACGATATAGACGTTAATAAACCAAGCCGCTGTTTGCAAACCTGCTCCTTTCCCCCGTCGTTTTTCACCTCTGAGCCGACTTCCACTACATCTGTTATAAACACAACAGATCTTGGCGACAAGGATGGGATTGCGCCAGAGGTTGAAAAGAGTTAATTGTAGCTGGAAGCTATAAACTCCATCGAGACGAGAGAAAGAACAGTCGAAATGGCGGCGGCAGCGTTCGGGAGAAGTGAAGACTTTAACTTCGACGAGAACGAAGAAGGATTTGACGCCTATTTGGAAAGGTTAGAGCAGTTCTTCATTGCAAATGGGCTGACTTTTGGAGATGAATAGTCAAAAGCCGTGTTCCTGACGATAGTGGGCAAGAAAAACCACACACTGCTGATGGACTTGTGTGCGCCACAGAGACCGTCAGAAAAAAAACTGTCGGAGTTGATAGACCTGCTACGTGCACACTTTGTGCCAAAAACGAACTTTATTGCAGAAAGATACAAGTTTAATTCCAGAAACCAGAGAGAAGACGAGTCAGTAAGTGAGTAAATGGCTAGTTTAAGGAAGCTAGCTTCAACATGCAAGTTTGGGACGTTTCTAGATGACGCTCTCAGAGATAGATTCGTGTGCCGGGTTAAAAGTGCAGAACTCCATGATCGAATGCTAAATGCTGCGCACACTAAAGATTTGACACTGGCGGGAGCTTATGATATGGGACTGGCACATGAGGTGACAAAACAGAATGCATAGCAGTTGTCACACAAGACATTAAAAACTAACGCCATCACAAAAACAGCCGCGCTAAAAAAGGAGATAAGCAAAACGATGTTACAGATGTTCAGGAAGTGGACATAAACCAGATGAATGTCGTTTCAAGGATGTGGAATGCCGGACGTGTAAAAAGAAAGGAAGGAATGACAAGCAGACCAAGTGGACCAAACACCTGGATGCAACAAGAGCACCAAACACCGGTGGAGGGAAACAGTTCTTCTGATGCTCCGCAGGAGAACGTCCATTCACGGCAGCCAAAGTCGGAACTCCAGCCTCTCCAGACGAAGCAACCCAAGGCAGGGACAGCAAAGGGTCACTCAGCACCGAGCTTTTGTTGCCTCCCTGACTTCGCAGACAGGCAGCTGGTTTTCTGTCCTCTCGACGTGTGATGCTGTGATAAAGAATAGAAGAGGCACACACGTTGAGCTGACGTTTGCTTCACAACAGGAAGGTTTATTCTTCTTTGAATAACCAATAATACAATGACAGTAGTTTAATTCAACTCATTTTCTTGAAATATGAAACAACCATGTGCTCTCTTGTTCTTAAATCCATTGATTTTTAAAACTGTCCATTAAAACTAGTAGATGAATTAGTTTTAACCATTTTTTTTAACATAAGTTTTTTTTACAGTGTTATTCTAACAATATGAAATGTATTTTTAACATACCAGCAATATACCCTCTGTTACTCTTGATTCATGACAAAACAATTGCATCTTTCCTATAAAACAACATATTTATCTCATAACCAATTAAATAAAGAGTACAGTGCTCCTTTAATGACATTTGCAATGACACTAACTAAGCACATAAACAACTGGCAATGATTCAGAATGTAACTTTACAACAAATCACTTCTGGTGTTGCCATTAAACCTCATAAATGTGCATTTAGCTACACAATTTACTGTACTGGACTAGCTTTTCCCACATGTGCTCCCACACTAGTCAAGTCTGTTAGCATTAGCGCGATTAGCGAACGACCAATAAATCCCTTCTCACACACAATTCTCTTAACAAACCGTTTCCTTTACCGCCATGTGCAACTCTTTAATAAGCGACATTTTCTACTCTTAAAGTCTGCAATGTATACTCATTTTAAGCATGTTTACTGACTTGTGATAAAGAATAGAGGAGGCACACACGTTGAGCTGACGTTAGCTTCACAACAGGAAGGTTTATTCTTCCTCTGTGTGCCAAAACACTACTCTTTACCAGCGCGATAAGCGCCCTCTATCGGCTGGATGTGGAATAGCGCTCTAGTAAGTGAAACTGCACTGAAACCACAGGAGTGATCAAATCAAAAGAAATAATGCAACCACAAACAAAAAAATAACAATAAGGGTGCCTGTTTTCACTTCATCAGTTCTAACGCTTCATTTTACTTCCTATTTTATTTCTGGAGTCAATTATTTTCACCTCTCTACACTCTCCCCCACTTAAATAAGCCTAACCCTAACCCCGTAAGCCTGCGCGAAGCGCGTGAAATGATCAACGACAACAAGGATATACTCGTAACCTCCCTTGCTTGGCTCCAGGTGCATATAGTCAATAGAGACCAACACAAAGGGTGCACTGGTGCTGATGGATCCCATTGGAGCTTTCTGTGGAACATTGGGATGTTTTTGTTTAATACAAGGACATTTTTTTGTCACGTACTCCTCAATATCCTGCTGCATATATGGCCAATAGAACCATTCTCGAGCAAGATGGATCACCTTTTCAGGACCTACATGCCCCATGTCATCATGTAAACTCTTTAATACCATTGGCTTAAGCTGTTCAGGAAGAACCAGTTGTCTGTTTTTACTGGTTTTCCTGTAGAGTAGTCCATTGTCCACCTCTAGCTTGTTCCACTCATAGAGTAGTCTTCTTGTCTGTTTACTCATTGATCTTTTCTCTTTTCCATTAGGAGTCCATGCTCTCAACTTCAAAGACGCAACCTCTTTGATAGGTGGATCTTCTTGTTGTGTGGCTCTGATGTTTTTAGGCATGATGCTCAAAACGCTGTCTGATAGCACCGCATTTCCATCCTCACTGGTAAGTTGCAATGCAGCCAGCCATGGAATGTCATTGTTTTGGGCCACTTTGCTTCCTTGCCACACTGCAGACACTACCTCTGGTGACACTGTCTCTGTGTGGTCATTGATCCGTTCTGGGAGGCTCACTGGGTACCTGGATAACATATCTGCATCAGCATTCCTCTTCCCCGGTCTATACTTGATGTCGAAATGGAAGTCTGCTAACTCCCCAACCCACCTGTGACCTACAGCGTTTAACCTTGCAGAACTCAGGACGTAAGTCAAGGGGTTATTATCTGTATAGACGGTGAAGGTTGGCGCATAATACAGATAATCACGGAACTTGTCGCAGATAGCCCATTTTAGTGCCAGGAACTCGAGTTTGCCAGAGTGTAGGTGGTAGTTCCTCTCAACTGGTGTTAATGTCCTGGATCCGTACCCAATGACACGAAGTTTGTTATTTTGGCACTGATACAATACGGCTCCCAGGCCCTCATTCGAAGCATCCGTGTGTAGCACAAATGGGTTATCAAAATTTGGGTAGGCCAAAGATGGAGGGTTTGTGAGCACCTCCACAAACCTGGAGACCACATTCTGATGCTCCATAGTCCAAGTTATGGGTGTGCGGGAGGGAAGTTGTCCTTTATCACTATTTTTTGCTTGACCTCTTACCTTGCGGGTCTGGGATTTGGTGGCATGGCTTGTCGCAGCTGGGCTCTGAAGGAGTTCGAACAAGGGCCTTGCCAGTCATGAAAAGTCTTGAATAAAGGACCTGTAATAACTAAGAAATCCTAGCAGTGTCCGGACCTCTCCGACTGTGCGGGGTTTCTTATCCTTCAAAGCAATGACCGCTTCCAAATCCTTTGGGTCGATCTGTATCCCTTCACATGACACCATCCGCCCGATGTATCGGATTTGCCTCTTAAAGAGTTCACATTTGGCTGGACGAAGCTTAATGCCATGTTGTCGCATTCGGTGGAGCACTTGTCTGAGATGGTCTACGTGTTCTGCGAAAGATTTTGAATAACACAAGACATCATCTAAATATGGCACACAAAACTCATCCCTGATGCCTTCGAGTACTCTCTCCATACACCTCTGAAATGCGGCTGGGGCGTTCGTCAACCCAAAGGGCATCCTGACCCATTCGCAGAGTCCCCAGGGAGTGCTAAACGCTGTCAAGGGCCTTGACTCCTAGCTCACAAAACCCTGATGGTATGCACTCCCTTGGTCCAAGATGGAGAACCATGAATTGCCTGTCAGGCTGTCCAGCAGATCCTGGATCCGTGGCAATGGATGACGATCAGGAATGGTCTTGCGATTGAGCTCACGAAAGTCAACACGCAGGCGCAGGCTGTGGTCCTTTTTGCGCACACACACAACTGGTGAGGAATAAGCCGACACTGACTTAGAGATTCATCCCCTGTATAAGAGGTTTTGAATATACTCCTTTACCTCTTTATACAGTGGTCTTGGAATAGAGTTGTAGCTTTTCTGAACAGGAGTGTTGTCTGTTGTGTTGATTTTCAACTGTAAACCAGGAATACATCCAATGTCTCCTTCCTTGCGAGCAAACACGTCTGATTCTTCATAAAGCATCTGTTTTACCACTTCCTGGTCGTGCTCGGACAGATGGCCAAGATTGACATTTGGATGCCACTTCTCTTGTGAGGAGGCAGCTCTCTGAGTTCCATTTACCTCACTTTGTCCTTCATCAGTCGAGCTTACATGAGTAGAGCACAGGAGAGAATCACCATGTGGGTCTGCTGGCTTCTGAGGAGTGCGGCGAATATTTGCAGGTTTACAGTCAACAATTTCCTCAATGACTCCTAGGACTGTCTTTGGAGGTAGAAAGATGTCATGCTTTGTTAAGTTCTGGATTGGGATTCTCACTATTTTAGAGGCACTAGCAGGCACATCCACCAGAGCAGGAAATAGCTCTAACCCATCTGGTAAGATGCAATCGACCCCTGGCTCAAATAGCATTGCTCCTCCTCCAGGAAAAGCTCTAATGCGACACTTCACCTCACGGATTTGGCTGCTATGGACAGTGAGTCCCTTTTTTCCAACTCTCACCATTGGGCTTTCAGAATCTTCCTCGGAAGGCATTGTGTGAACGATAGAGACAAGACTTTCCGCATTGCTCTTCTGGATCTTCAAGGCCTCCGACAATAAGTCCACCAAGGTCATGTTATCAGTTTGGTGACTGTTCCCCATGATAATCTCTTGGATTACATTGAAACTTGATATGGTACGGTCCAAGATGGCGCCGGTGTGTTTGGCCGCTCGTCTGTCGCTCTCCGTTTGGTTGGTGTTAGTTTTGTTTCTGGTCCTTGGCACTCGACGGGTTGAGTCTCTGCTGACATATGATCGACAAACTTTGCTGGAACTGCGACATGAAGTCGGATTTGTGATTGATTTTAATAATGGTGGCCACAAAACTTTGCCCCCGCCTTTACGGGGAATCCCGGCTTACCTGCTCCGGACACCGAGCCTACCTCCCCCACGGAAGCGTCCCCGCCGCCGCGGTAAACGCAGCGGCCTGCGGGTGAGGCTCAAGGCTTACCTGGCGACCACGTCCTCAGCGTCGTTCGCTTCCTGGAGAAGACGAGGCATGTTGTTTTCCTTCAGTGTGCCCCAGCGCTTCCTGGACCCTGTCGCCTCCTGCCTGGTGCCCGTCGCCTGCCTGGATGAGAGATCCCTGCCGCGTTGCCCCTGCCCTCCTCGGCTTCGCCAGCGCGGATTAAACCTCCGGAACCTGGCGACACTGCAGCGGGGCGCCCGAATCTCCGATCCACCCGTCGCTCCCCCCGCCAGGATTGGCCTGGTGAATGCCAGATCACTGGCAAACAAAGCTTTTATTTTGAGGGACTTTTTCTGCTCCCGGAGCCTGGACTTCCTCTGTGTGACAGAGACATGGATCAGCGATGGTGAGTGCAGCGCCCTCGTTGATTTAATCCCGGATGGCTGCTCTTTCTTCAACTCGGACGTCGGGCCATGGAGAAGGAACGGCCACTGTTTTTAATAATGACTTGAGATGCAAGCAGCGTGCCGTTCCTTCGTCTTTCTCCAGCTTTGAGGTATTGCTGTTTGAGGTTGGCCGGTCGGACCCGGTGCTGTGCGCCGTCATCTATCGACCTCCCAAGTACAATAAGGACTTTTTAAAGGACTTCTCAGATTTTCTGGCTAGTATCATCCCCAACTATGATCGTGTCCTAATTGTTGGTGATTTTAATATTCATGTGTACTGTCCTGATAAGCCACTGGTGAAGGACTTTATAAGTCTTATTGACTCTTTTAATGTGGTTCAGTGTGTGTCGGGTCCCACACATGAACATGGACACACGTTAGACTTGGTTCTGTCTTATGGATTGTCTGTGTCGAATATTGAGATCGGTGATAACATATTCTGTGATCATAAGCCTGTGATTTTTAATGTTGGCTTTTCATGTGCTGTTCTTAAATCTAGCGCTCCTGCTCGATACTGTCGGGTTTTTAACTCTCTCTCTGCCGGTCGGGTCTCCGCTGCTTTTAATCAACTTTGCATCCCTGCTAATTTATCCTCTATGGATACAGAGGAACTCAGCTCATGGTTCCATTCTACCTGTCAGGGTATTTTAAACTCCGTGGCTCCTTTAAAGACTGCACATCGTAGAGCAAAATTGGAGCCCTGGTTCAACGACGCAACTAGAGCAGTCAGGAGGGAGTGTCGTAGAGCTGAGCGCAGGTGGAAGAAGGACAAGCTGCGAGTGTCGTTTTTAATTTTAAAAGACTGCTGGAGAGACTATCAGGCTGTGGTTAAGGAAGCCAAAAGGGCTCACTTAGCTGGAGTCATTGAGTCAAACCGCCACAACCCTCGAGTTTTATTTAATACTATTGACTCTGTTTTAAATGCTCCCAAACCGGTTTGCCAGGAAGCATCCATTGAAATGTGCATCAACTTTCAGGAGTTTTTTATTGAGAAAGTTGTTAGCACAAGGGCACTGATCTCAGCTCCTGCCATTGACCCCTCTGCCTCTGTCTGCTGCCCGGCTAGGCTCCATAAATTTGAGCCTGTTACCCTGTCATTTTTGACAGACATTGTCAGCCACATAAAGCCATCAGGGTCCCCTCATGACTCCATCCCGCCTCATTTTTTAAAAAAGGTTTTTCCATGTATTGGGCAGTCAGTTTTAACCGTCATTAATAGCTGTCTGTCCACTGGCGTGGTACCCACCAGTTTTAAACACGCTGTAGTCCAACCACTGCTTAAGAAACCTGGCCTTGACACCACGGTTTTATCTAACTTCAGACCAATCTCCAAGCTGCCCTTTCTTTCCAAAATTTTAGAGAAAGTTGTTCATGCCCAGCTGAAGTCCTTTTTAGATGAGCACAATGTACTGGAGGTTTTTCAGTCTGGTTTTAAGACTTTGCATAGCACGGAGTCAGCACTGTTACGGGTTTTTAATGATGTTCTCCTGGCAAACGATTCTGGGGATTATGTGGTTCTTGTTCTTCTGGATTTAACTGCTGCATTTAACACAGTGGACCACAACATTTTAATATCTCGCTTGCAGCACTTGGTGGGCATTAGTGGTAGTGCACTGCAGTGGTTTAGGTCCTATTTAACTGGCAGAACTATGAGTGTGAGCCTCGACATCTTTGAATCCCCCCCTGCTCCGTTGTCTTTTGGGGTCCCGCAGGGTTCAATTTTAGGGCCTCTCCTTTTTTCCTTATACCTACTTCCTATGGGATCCATCTTTAGGAAACATGGCATCGCCTTCCATTTTTATGCGGATGACACACAAATTTATGTGCCGTTAAAAAAGAACGACTCTCAATCGGTCACACCGCTCCTGTCCTGCCTTGATGACATTAAAGCCTGGATGGCTTTAAATTTTTTATGTTTTAACGAAAAGAAAACTGAGGTAATGGTGTTCGGTCCCAGCGGCCCTTGTGAGTCTCCCCCTGTTGACTTGGGCCCCCTGGCTCACTATGTTAAGCCACTGGTTTCCAACCTGGGTTTTAAATTGGACTCTGATTTTAAACTTGACCATCAAATCAGTGCCATGGTGAAGGCTAGCTTCTTTCACCTGCGACAGTTAGCCAAGGTGAAGCCCTTTTTAACACCAGAGCACTTTGAAATGGTGATCCATGCTTTTATTACAACCAGGTTGCACTACTGTAATGCACTATACCTTGGAGCTAGCCAGTCTGCCCTAGCGCGTCTCCAGTTGGCTCAAAATGCTGGTGCCCGTCTTTTAACCACCACTCGAAAATATGAGCACATTACACCTGTTTTAGCTTCCCTTTATTGGCTCCCCGTGCGCTTGATTTTAAGGTTCTTTTATTTGTTTTTAAAGCCTTAAATGGTCTGGCCCCTCCCTACCTCTCTGAGCTGCTCCATCCTCATGCCCCCTCACGAACCCTCAGATCAGCTGGTCAGCTGCTTCTGGAGGTTCCGAGGTCGAGGCGGAAGCTCAGAGGAGATAGAGCCTTCTCTGTTGCTGCTCCCAGATTGTGGAATAATCTCCCCATGCACATCAGAGAGGCTCCCTCACTGGCGGTTTTTAAAACAAAACTTAAAACTTATTTTTATTCACTGGCTTTTAACACAGCATGACACTCTGCTCTGTTTTATTGTGCTCTTGTCTTAATATGTGTATGCTTTATTTATGTTTTATTTATTGTTTTAATGTTTTAATTTATTGTTCATTGTACAGCACTTTGTTTCAGCGGCTGCTGTTTAAAGCGCTTTATAAATAAAGTTGAGTTGAGTTGAGTTGAGAAGCCTAGCACTGGGCTGCTAATACTTTCTTGACTGACTAGCATTGGGACATAGAGGGCCACCGAACCATATTTGCTACTTGTTATCTCAAGAAGAACTTCTATCCACCCATCAAATGGTACGTCTGTCCCATTAGCCGCAATAACTTTGAGTGGGTGGTCTGGGAGTAGTCTTTCAAGGGGTTGGATTCTTACATTCGGCAAGGCTTTCTGCACCCAAGACTTCTCCACTATACTAACCTGTGCCCCACTGTCCAATAGCATCTGGAGTTCTGCCCCATCTAAGTGACAAGTTACCATGCACCTACCACCAATCAACTGTGCAACACGTTTTCCTTTTGACACACTGTTTTGTACAAGGGATTCGGTAAAAGACGAGGTTCTCTCTTTGGAATGCGGCTTTTCTGTGATGGGGGACACTACACTCTGTCTGGTCACTGGTGGTCCCTCCCCAGTGACCTCACCCAGTTTCCCGATGGATTGTTCTTCTGCAGGCAGCCAATAACTCTGTGTCCCTCTTTTCCACACCGGAAACAGTGTGTGCAGTTGTCTTTTTCTTGAGAGATACACTGGTGGCATTTCCCTTTAACCTCTGGCTTGGCTGACTGTTTTGGTTGTGGTGAAGGGGTACCTATGTTTCCCGTGGCTGCACTCACTACGGGTGTGAGAGCTTTCTCTAGACTCTTGGTCAAGGAGGACACTTGTGCAGTCAGCTCCTGTACTGCAGTGCGATTAGCTTGGACTTCTATCTGCATCTGAACTGCATTCTGCCTGTCCCCATCCTGCTGTGCTGCACTGACACTGATCGCCTTTTGTTTGGGTGTCTGACCCAACCTGTTTTGCCTCTCTGTATCTTCACTCAATGATCTTGTTATCACTTCTAGGATGAAGTCATCAGTAACACTCATGTCTGAAATGTGAGGTGTAAGATCTCGCCTGATGTATGAGCATTTTTCATTCATACCCTGGTACAGTGAATGGAGAAATACCCCTTGCACTAGTTTGCTGTCGTACTGAAAACCTGTACTTTGTTTGGACGCAAACATTACACGCTGTTTTAATCCCATTAGTCTGTACATAAACTGTTGTGGGCTATCTTTGTCATGTTGTTTTGCGTTGCTCAGTTCCTGAAATAATTCAGTACTGCTCTTATCCCGAAGGTGAGCTCTCAGGAAACGCTTTAGCTCAGCTACAGTCAGACTATCTTTGGTAATGAGCATGTCTTTAAAGGTACCAGGCTTAATTATTCTAAGCACTGTCCTAATAATCTCAGCCTCGGTAAAACCTTCCGCTAACCCTTCATCAATTTGTTTACACAGACTGTTGAAACTAAAGTCAGAATCAGAATCTGAGATTTGACCACCGTGGATCTTGAATTCTCTACGTGGTAACAAGGCTGTAACATCTGCCAGTCTCAACAACCCAGTTACCTGATCAGCAACCACTGGTGTTGGTGTTCGTGCTGCTCTACTCTTCTCAGATGCTGCTACTACTGGTTCAGTCTCTGACATCATCGCGGCATCTTCATCAGATGTGTAACCACGTCCCTCAGCTTCCTGGAGCAATTGCAGTTCATCAATGAGGTCACGAAAGACAAGCAAGCGAGACATCCCTTGGTCCTCGAGGCTCTCACAACGTGTAACCACGCCCCTCAGCTTCCTGGGGCAATTGCAGTTCATCAATGAGGTCACGAAAGACAAGCAAGCGAGACATCCCTTGGTCCTCGAGGCTCTTCAGTCGCTTACTTCTCAAAAAGTCAACAATGATGTCAAAGAGTTCCTCTTCAGTTGAGTCGTCATCTGGCAAATCCTCCACCACCTCATCTTGGCATGATACTGCAAGCTTGTAGAGCAGGTCTCTGTTGGCTTCCCTGGTCAGCTGATGAAGCCTCTGCTGGATTTCCCACTGCAGATCATGTAGAGTAGCCATCTCTGGATAACAAAGATGTGAAACGTCCGTTGCTTAGGTCATCGGCTCAGGAAACAGGAAATCAGGATCCCACGGTTCTTGGATGATCAGCACCTGTCCAGCAGGAGGCGCTAATCCCGGACGAGCCCCCAAATTTATTGCCTCCCTGACTTCGCAGACAGGGGGCAGCTGGTTTTCTGTCCTCTCGACGTGTGATGCTGTGATAAAGAATAGAAGAGGCACACACGTTGAGCTGACGTTAGCTTCACAACAGGAAGGTTTATTCTTCTTTGAATAACCAATAATACAATGACAGTAGTTTAATTCAACTCATTTTCTTGAAATATGAAACAACCATGTGCTCTCTTGTTCTTAAATCCATTGATTTTTAAAACTGTCCATTAAAACTAGTAGATGAACTAGTTTTAACCATTTTTTTAAACAACAGTTTTTTTACAGTGTTATTCTAACAATATGAAATGTGTTTTTAACATACCAGCAATATACCCTCTGTTACTCTTGATTCATTCATGACAAAACAATTGCATCTTTCCTATAAAACAACATATTTATCTCATAACCAATTAAATAAAGAGTACAATGCTCCTTTAATGACATTTGCAATGACACTAACTAAGCACATAAACAACTGGCAATGATTCAGAATGTAACTTTACAACAAATCACTTCTGGTGTTGCCATTAAACCTCATAAATGTGCATTTAGCTACACAATTTACTGTACTGGACTAGCTTTTCCCACATGTGCTCCCACACTAGTCAAGTCCGTCAGCATTAGCGCGATTAGCGAACGACCAATAAATCCCTTCTCACACACAATTCTCTTAACAAACCGTTTCCTTTACCGCCATGTGCAACTCTTTAATAAGCGACATTTTCTACTCTTAAAGTCTGCAATGTATACTCATTTTAAGCATGTTTACTGACCTGTGATAAAGAATAGAGGAGGCACACACGTTGAGCTGACGTTAGCTTCACAACAGGAAGGTTTATTCTTCCTCTGTGTGCCAAAACACTACTCTTTACCAGCGCGATAAGCGCCCTCTATCGGCTGGTTGTGGAATAGCGCTCTAGTAAGTGAAACTGCACTGAAACCACAGGAGTGATCAAATCAATAGAAATAATGCAACCACAAACAAAAAAATAACAATAAGGGTGCCTGTTTTCACTTCATCAGTTTGAACGCTTCATTTTACTTCCTACTTTATTTCTGGAGTCAATTATTTTCACCTCTCTACACTTTGTTACAGAGTATCAGGCAGGTACCATTAAAGATGTTAAACTGTATTCAGTAGAAACTGGAGGTGAGGACACTGGTTCTGAAAGTGATGTACTGATTGAAAAGCCTTACTATGTGTATGTAAGGGTGAATGACAAACGTCTAAAAATGGAAGTAGACACAGGGGCAGCTGTGTCTGTGATCTCAGAAAAACTGTACAAACGAAGGTTTAGGAAGATAAAACTAATGCCTACAAATTGTGTGTTAAAAACCTACAGCAAGCACTCACTGGGTGTGAAAGGTAGCATCGCTGTAAATGTGAAAAATAATGGAATCAGTCACACACTTAACTTGCTGGTAGTACAAGGTAATGGTCCAGCATTACTGGGAAGAGAGTGGATCAGGAGGCTAAAACTGGAGTAGTCCTCAGTAAACAGAGTAGTACAGGAGAGTGTTGAGGAGTTATGTGACAAATTTCCAGAAGTGTTTCAACCCAGTCTGGGAAAGGTGAAAGGGTTTAAAGCTAAACTCCATGTATCATCACATGCAACTGCAGTCTTCTTCAGAGCGTCATCCGACGTGTGCTGACGTGTCCTTTTTATCAGGTGACTGGTCTGACAGATCTGTCAGAATCTATCAGACCGGCCACGCCCCCCACCATCCGGTGGTCTCTGGCGAGCTGCTCCATGAACCGGGACGAGGGGGCCTACACCCTCTCGCATACCTGGGATTCCATCCTCCAGAGACCACCAGACGGCGGGGGGCGTGGCCGGTCTGACAGATTCTGACAGATCTGTCAGACCGGTCACCTGATAAAAAGGACACATCAGCACACGTCAGATGACGCTCTGAAGGGGACTGCAGTTGCAGTTGAAACATGTTAGCTAAGGTAAAACCATCTTTGATTTGTCGGTGTCAAAGAAATAACGTTATCCTAGGATGGCAACTTACTTTGTGTATTTAAATCATTGCATTCCTTTGAAATAAATAGGTTGTATCACTGTAACAGAATTTTAAGGAAAGTTAGTTTAAAGTTCGGCTGCACAGTGGAATAGTGGTTAGCACTTTCGCCTTGCAGCGAGAAGATCCCTGGTTCACGTCCCGGCTTTCCCGGGATCTTTCTGCATGGAGTTTGCATGTTCTCCCTGTGCATGCGTGGGTTTTCTCCGGGTACTTCGGCTTCCTCCCACAGTCCAAAAATATGCTGCAAAAATATGCTGCAAAAATATGCTGCAAAAATATGCTGCTATGGGTTAGGGTTAGACACAAGGAGACTGGCAGACAGGTGAATTAAGGGAAGAATTTTATTCAACCAGAAATCTAAAACAATACATAAATAGAGAACTGAACTGGGAGGAAACAAAACTAAACTGAACTACTACTAACAAACACTATGAATTCAAAAACAGAAGATCGCAAAACTAAACTGAAATAACAAAACTAAGCTAAGGAGGGGTACTTACAAAATGGGGGAACTGACAACGGAAGGGGCAGGGAAGCAGGCTCAGGAAATCTGGGGTGAACGGAGACAAGACTGGAGCTACTGGCTGGAGACAAAAGCAGGGCTAGCGAGAATCCAAAAGAAGAACTGAGTCCAAGTGAGGGAAATCCAGTGGAAGGGAAAACAGAGTCGAAAACAGAGTGCATGAAGGCATGTGGGTAAATGGTCCGGCGGGGAGTGAATGACAGCACAGAGCTTAAATAGCTGGAGGTGAGGTTGGGGAACAGGTGAGTTGGGTGAGCTGATTGTTACAGCTGACTTTCATCCCAGCAATCAGCAGTTCAGGCAGTGAGAGCAGGGGAGTGAGAGAGAGACAGACAGAGACACAGGGGCAAGAGCGACAGGGAGAGAGAGATGACAAATACAGAGGAAGACAGGTCAAAATAGACGCAAAAAAATAAGGAGGAAGAAAGAAAGAGGGAGAAGGAACAGGGACAGGAGCAGACTCATAACAGTACCCCCACCCCACTCCCCACCCCCACCCCACGTGCGCCTCATGGCGCACGACAAGGCTGAACAAGAAATTGGTCACAGAGGAGGAGGGAGTCTAACACAAAAATCCAAGAAGAGCAGGGCGGGCGGAGGGGGTCCGGAAGGAGGAACTAAAACAAAGTGTCCAGATCAGTCTGGGCCCTAAGGCACGCAAAAAACAAAGTCCAACAACCAAAACAGACAGTCCAAAAGCCAGTCAAAAACAAAACAAAATACTCCAAGGCAGACATGCCAGGCTGGCCGGACAGGCAGACCAGGCCGTTCTGGAGGACGACCCCAAGGCTGCAGCTCCTCCAAGAGCTGGGGAGTAGGTTCATGGAGACGGAACCACTCTGGAGGCTGGCGACGGAGGAGACGGTACCACTCTAGAGGCCGGCGACGGAGGAGACGGAACCACTCTGGAGGCTGGTGACAGGACCACTCGGGAGGCCAGCAGCGGCGGACGTGAAGGGGACCCTCGGGAGGCCGGCAGCGGTGGATGAGACGGGGACCCTAGGGAGACCGGCAGCGACGCACGAGACGGGGACCGTCAGGAGGCCGGCAGCGGACGGACGGAGACGCAGGAGCAGGGTTGGCCACTGCAGACGGAAACTCAGGAGCAGGGGAGTTTGTCAGCTGACACGGGCTCACTCTCTGGGCCTGGGAATAGGACAGCAGACTTGGGGAGAACAGTCTCTTGGCTGGAGGATCCATTGACTGACAAGGGCTGAACAGTCTCTGGGCCGGGGATGCTGTCAGTTGACACGGGCTCAACAGTCTCTTGGCCAGGGGATTCGTCAGCTGACGTAGTTTAGGGTTTCTCATTCCAGTTCTGCTTATGAGTTCTGATTCTTAACAATTCTCAATTGCAATTCTATGAGAGGCTACTACAGCAGTAAAATTGTGCTTTTACATTAACGCATGAGTAATAATAATCTAATGACAGAGTACTTTCACTTGTACTTTTTACAATTTTTACAATACTTTTACTACAGTGCATTTTCTTTATGAGAAAGACAGAATACTTTCTCGGTCTCTTACAGAAAATTGCTGGGTTGCAGCAGCAATTTTTATATCACAAAACACACAACTTACACTGAGCTGACATGCAATAGGTAGGTAAATGTAGTAATCATAGTAGCAATGGTCTTTTTTCAGGTTTCCTGAATATTTGGGGGTTTACTTCCGCTAATTCTATGAAATCAAGTCCAAATCCGTCCTTGTAAAGTGTTTTGTAGCAGCATTTGCTAAATCAAGGTGACTCTTAGAAGTGAATCACACAATTGTGCCGTGCATCTGCTTTTGAAGCAACTCAGAAATCGTTGAGTAAGTTAACAGAGAATAACGTTAGACTCATGATTTAGACAAATGTATTGGGACACAGAAAGACACAGTTGTATTCAACTCTAATGATTCGGAAGAATAGTGGTAGATATACTGTAGATGTTTGTTGCATACTATTCCAGACAACACAAAATATTGATGTTACAATGCTGTGGTGTTTGGGTATTTGGAACAGATAAAGACAATGGTTTTAGCTGGGAGACATGGAAGATTGAGTCTGTTCTCCTTGAAGTGGTTGTTTGAATCTGACTGCAGATAGATTAATTACTCCCTTAATCTCAAAGAGCCAAAGAAGTCATGCAACAGTTGTTTTTTTTTTTGTTTTTTTTTTTTAATTTAGTCTTTCAAGAAATGTTCTCTGAAGAAAGCCAAACTTTCTGACCCGGCTTGTATGATGGGGCTGGCTTCTGGTGGCAGTCAGGAATGCATCGATGAAGGTCAGAAGAATGGAGCAGAACAGGAGATTTTTCCATGTAGGCCAAGTACGCAGTACACTAGCAGTCAAGTAGGCAAGCAGTTGAGAATCAGCCTTGGGCACACACAGTACAGTCGTACAGACAGTTAAGGCATTTGGCTGCCTGCATGATGGCGAGATTCTTGTGAGTAGTCTGAGTCACAAAGGGGCTCTCACCTCCCTCCACTCAGTTTCTGCATTCCTTGAAGGCTAGCTTGACGATCTGTTGGTGAGACTTGTTTGGGCTTGGAATTCAAATCAGGAATTTCTGTTGTTTTGATTCAAGTAGTGGTGGGATAGAAATACAGCACTATGCACATGAAACCAGGGGTGAGAATTCAAGAGCTGTGAGGAAATGAAGAGGGAATTTGAATAACTAAAAATAAAAGAGAATAACAAAAATATCAGGCGAGGGCAATGCAGTGATAGATAATTGATTGAAGCTTACAAACAGATAAACATGAAAACTATCTTATTATACCAGGGTCACAAAAACAATGTTGGAGACCGTGGACACTAGGACGCTAATCAATCCCACATATTTTGGACAAATGGAAAAATTCAAGTAATGTATACCAACTGTAATTTGGTGAAATAAAAGAGGATATTACAGTGAAAAAAGGTATCTGTGTAAATCAAAAAATACACATTTTTATTTTTTTAATATATATATATATATATATATATATATATATATATATATATATATATATATATATATATATATATATATATATATATATATTTTACTGGTGGGACGCGATTAAAAAAAATCTAATAAATTACAGGCTTTGTAATTAATTAATCGCAATAATTGCAGTTTTGTCAAAGCAATATTTGACACAAGTGAAGTTTTTCAATTCAAATAAAATTGTGGTTGACAGTTGAATCAATGAATAGACATATACGGGTTTATAATTTAAAATTTTTTTTAAAAAAGGAAAATGGGACATATAGAAAAAAGTGATTTTGATGATTTAAAGCCTGAATTTAGTTGTTTTTTCCACTGTATGGCACATAAAATCAGCATAAGTAGTTCAAGGAGCTTCAGAAAGTTGAAAATCCAGAGATTCATTCTGTTTTCATCTTTTCTGGGTCTGATAAATGGTGCAATTTTGATGGCTCTTTTTATAGGAATATCAATTTTTATTTATGTAAGTTTTTTAAAAACAAAAAGTTTATAATTAAGTTATTAAAAGAGATATTTTTGTTGTTTATGTTATTCCTCCTCCAAGGAGGCAGAGCCTCAACGGAGTAAAAACTTAAACCACAAAAATGTTTCATTTCTATTTATCTGCATTTTTCATGTCTGCTACATTCACAGATTACTGCAACTCTAAATGTAATTATAGCGATTTTATTCAACATTTTAAGACTTTCTGTTAACTCAAGCACTGTGTAAAAAAAGTGGCCTATTATGGGACGGCTCCACCGTTAGCATGACTCGTAGCTAACGTTAGCTCTGGTGCTAACAGCAACATGTTTTACATTGAGGTGATACAGTCAGCTTGAAGTGACGCAGTGATCAGAAACCTCTTTGTTGTACAATTTGCACACAACCAGGATTTTATCCAAGCTCTCATCAGGAAGATTTTTAAAAGGAAAATTTCTGCCCAACAAGCTCAATCTCGTCTTCCTTCACTGTTCACCAGTGCCTGACTTCACTCAGTACTTCCTGTGCTTCTTCTTCATGGCTACAAACAGACTTTAGGTTCGTTACCGCCACCGCCAGAAATGAGGGAACTGAGGAGGGTGCAACTAATTGCGTTAGTATTTTTAACGCGTTATTTTCTCGGTAATTAATTAATCGAAATTAACGCGTTAAAGTCCCAGCCCTAATATATGTATATGTATATGTATGTATATGTATGTATATGTATGTATGTATGTATGTATGTATGTATGTATGTACGTATGTATATGTGTATATATATATATATATATATATATATATATATATATGCGCGCCGGGGAGTGGCGAGGTCGGGGCGCGGCGAGGTTTGACGTCCTCTAGAGCCACGCTTCCTGCGGCGAGGCTTCCTCTCAGGTGGCTCAATTGACAGCTGGGGGGCAGGTTCTGGGAGGTTGCTGAGTAATGAGGGAGAAGCACTAACAAGTGGTAGGCTAACTAGGGTTGGAGCAAGTGAGGAGCCAACTGGTGAACTAACAGGAGAGTGGCTAACTGGTGTACTAGCAAGAGGGTGGCTAACGGACGGACTAGCAGGCAGACTGGCAGGCTGAGTGCAGGATGGATATGTGACTGTGATAGGAAGGGTCACGTATCGCAAGGGTGAGTTCAGGAACTCTAGGATATGGTTCGGTAGGTGGCACATTAACCAGGGCATCGGGGAGGCCGCCCTGCGACCCCAAAACACAGTTTTATCTCTGTGCTCCTGACCCAGAGCCTTCTTCCACTCACACCACAATTCAAACAGGAGGTCGTAATACTCATGGTATTCCTCACAAGAAAAAAAAATGTCAAGGGGATTTGGTGAAGGGACAGAGCTAGTATGTGAGCCTGCTGGGTTCAATTCTGGCTGGATCATACTGTTGCAGGGGGAGTTGGAGAACCCAGGCGCAGACACAAGGAGACTGGCAGACAGGTGAATTAAGGGAAGAATTTTATTCAACCAGAAAACTAAAACAATACATAAATGGAGAACTGAACTGGGAGGAAACAAAACTAAACCGAACTACTACGAACAACCACTAGAATTCAAAAACAGAAGATCGCAAAACTAAACTGAAATAACAAAACTAAGCTAAGGAGGGGTACTTACAAAATGGGGGAACTGACAACGGAAGGGGCAGGGAAGCAGGCTCAGGAAATTTGGGGGCTAAGGAGGGGTACTTACAAAATGGGGGAACTGACAACGGAAGGGGCAGGGAAGCAGGCTCAGGAAATTTGGGGGCTAAGGAGGGGTACTTACAAAATGGGGGAACTGACAACGGAAGGGGCAGGGAAGCAGGCTCAGGAAATTTGGGGTGAACGGAGACAAGATTGGAGCTACTGGCTGGAGACAAAAGCAGGGCTAGCGAGAATCCAAAAGAAGAACTGAGTCCAAGTGAGGGAAATCCAGTGGAAGGGAAAACAGAGTCCGAAAACAGAGTCCATGAAGGCATGTGGGTAAATGATCCAGCGGGGAGCGAATGACAACACAGAGCTTAAATAGCTGGAGGTGAGGTGGGGAACAGGTGAGTTGGGTGAGCTGATTGTTACAGCTGACTTTCATCCCAGCAATCAGCAGTTCAGGCAGTGAGAGCAGGGGAGTGAGAGAGAGACAGACAGAGACACAGGGGCAAGAGCGACAGGGAGAGAGAGATGACAAATACAGAGGAAGACAGACAGGTCAAAATAGACGCAGAAAAACAAGGAGGAAGAAAGAAAGAGGGAGAAGGAACAGGGACAGGAGCAGAATCATAACAATGGGTTAACAACTTAAAGCTGTTCTGCAGCAATGGAGGTTCATCAAACCTTGGAAGTTGGTGCAAAAAATCCAACAGGTGTCCCAGCTTTTCTTGATTACTTACAACTCCCTCTGTCTGCACAAAAGTAGTGTTGGAACACACCGTGACACCATATGCTCGAAAGCATTATTTGAACAATATTGTACTGCAGAAAGTAGTGTGGTGCTTCAAAAACAGTGAGGAAAAAGCAATTAACAATAGGAGACAGACAGACCATCATAACACTTGAAAATGTAGGTCTTTCCTGCAGAGAAATTGTGAAGAAAGCCAATGTGTTACTGAGTACAGTTATCTTCACCATCAAAAGGCACTTAAAAACTGGGGGAAACTCTGACAGGAAGAGGTCTGGAAGACCCAAAGCTACAACAGAACCAGAAGACTAGTTTCTCAGAGTCAACAGCTTGCATGATAGGCAGCTCACAGGACAACTGCTACAAGCACAGCTTAGTAGTGGTTATAGTCAGCAAGTCTCACTTTTAACTGTGAAGAGAAGACTTGGAGTTGCAGGTTTGAGGGGTTCAGCTGCAGCGAGAAAGCCTTTGCTAAAACAGAAAAGGAAAAAGAGGCTTGCCTGGGCCATGAAACACCATCAATGGGCTACTGAAGACTAGAAGAAGGTATTATGGACTGATCAATCAAAATTTTAAATCTTTGGTTCATCACGTAGGATTTTTGTATGGCGTTGAGTAGGCAAAAGGATGATTCTTGTGTGTGACATCAACTGTCAAACATCAGGGTCCAGGGTCAGTGACTTGTACAGAGTGTGAGGTACCCTGAAGCAAAACGGCTACCACAGCATTCTACAGCGCCATGCAATACCCTCTGGTATGCGCTTAGTTGGTCAGGGGTTCATCCTACAGCAAGATAATGACCCAAAACATAAGTCAAAGCTATGACAGAACTTTCATTTCAGAGTACAATGAGACATTAACATGCATAATTTCAAATTTTAAAAAATGGAAAAAATGGGGTGTTCTAAAACTTTTGACCGGTAGTGTGTATCTCTCTATAGATAGAAAGACAGACAGACGGATGGATACACTGCCTGGCCCAAATGAAAAGTTGCCACCTGGATTTAACTAAGCAAATAGGTCACCCAAACCCAAACCCTAACCCTTACATTGAATAATTACTGCAGTGATGAATACGTTTCAGCTGGCAACAACTCATTTAACTCTAGCTGATGCAGTGAGGAGCTTCTCATTTCTTAAACAACTATGTCAGAAGACATATCCTGTGGTCATGGAAAGGATGTTAATCTGTCTCAGAAGGGTCGAATTATTAGCCTGCATCAAGCAAAGAAAACAACTAAGGAGATTTCTGAAATTACTACTATCAAATGTAACCACATTTGTTCCTTGAAGATGATAGTTCATCACTATCCTTCCAGGTTTTAATAATGTGTTGGATTATCATGTGGTCTGATGAGTCCAGATTTACCTTGTTCCAAAGTGATGGGCGCATCACACTAAGAAGAGAGGCAGATGAAGTGATGCACTCATCATGGCTAATGTCTAAAAGCCTGTGGGGGTTGGGGTTATCATCTGGGGTTAGTCAGGTTTAGCAATGTTATGTGCCCAAAGAATGAGGTCAGCTGACTCCTGAATATACTGAATGACCAGGTCTTTCCATCAATGGAGTTTTTCTTCCCTGATGGCATGGGCATATTCCAGGAAGACAATGGCAGGATTATTGGGGCTCACATTGTGAATGAGTGCTTCAGGGAGCATGAGACATCATTTTCACACATGGATTGTCCTCCTCAGAGTTCAGACCTCAGTCCCACAGAGAATCATTCTTATGTGCTGGAGACTTTGCGCAGCGGTCCAACTCTCCCATCATCAACTCAAAATCTTGGTAAAAAATTAATGCATATCTGGACAGAAACAAATGCTGTGACATTGCAGAAGCTTATTGAAATGGTATGTCATAGCGAATGAGTGCCATACTCAAAGCTAAAAGCAGTTTAACAAAATATTAGAGTGTACAACTTTTTTTTGGTCAGGCAGCATAGATAGATAGATAGATAGATAGATAGATAGATAGATAGATAGATAGATAGATAGATAGATAGATAGATAGACAGACAGACAGACAGACAGACAGACAGACAGACAGACAGACAGACAGACAGACAGACAGACAGACAGACAGACAGACAGACAGACAGACAGACAGACAGATAGATAGATAGATAGATAGATAGATAGATAGATAGATAGATAGATAGATAGATAGATAGATAGACTATTCATTAAAAGGAAATGTACATTTCTGTGTGTTTCTTTGTTTCCAGATCTATGCAGCTCTTAACATCTTCTTTGGCATGGCCAGTATTGGCCTGCTTACTGTGGTGGCCATTGATCGCTACCTGACCATCTGCAGACCAGACATAGGTATTCATTTACAGATTCTCTGTTTTTCGTGTATGCATGTGCAGTTTAACACACTAGAATATATATACACTCACCCTTTCTTTACTAGGTACAGTTGTTCAATTCCTTGTTAACACAAATAGCTAATCAGCCAATCACATGGCTACAACTCAATGCATTTAGGCATGTAGACATGGTACGCTAAAGTTCAAACCGAGCATCAAAATGGGGAGGAAAGGGGATTTAAATGACCCTGAACATGGCATTGTTGTTGGTGCCAGTCGGACTGGTTTGAGTATTTCAGAAACTGCTGATCTACTGGGATTTTCACAGACAACCATCTCTAGGGTTTGCAGAGAATGGTCTGAAAAAGAGAAAAAAATCCAATTAACAGCAGTTGTGTGGATGAACATGCCTTGTTGATGTGAGAGGTCAGAGGAGAATAGGCAGACTGGTTCAAGATGATAGAAAAGCAACAGTAACTCAAATAACCACTTATACAAGCATGAAATGCAGAGTATCATGTCTGAACGCTCAACATGTGGAACCTTGAAAAGATGGACTGCAGAAGATCACACCGGGTGCCCATCCTGTAAGCTAAGAACAGGAAACTGAGGCAAAAATTTGTGCAGGGTCACCAAAATGAACACCAACAACATGATGTACATTAAAGTATCTTAGGATAATTGAATAGGATTTAGGTGCCAGACAATGCCATACCTGAAATTCCACCCAGAGAATTATCCTTCTCCCAATACTGGGAGTACACAGGTCTGTTTTACCAATGTGGCATGAGACGTAGATCCAAGGTTCAATAAAATATTTTATTTCAATCAAATTTTAAAATATCTCCTTTTTAAAAAGAAGGGCACACCATTCATACCAAGGACAAAAAAACCAAAACAACCTAATCAGATGCTGTGGCTTACTAGTTGGACAGGGAGAGGAATCCACCAAAAGAAAGAAAAATCATTCACGCACACATGACTCATACTCGTGGTGAGGAAAACCAATTCCCAGGGAAGCACGGCACACACAAAGGAGGGGGATACCATTTCCTGGGTCACCAACACCAGCACCATCTTTCCTTCAGCAACTAAAAAGGATAAAACAAATTAATGGGGAGTAAACAAGCAGATCAATACAACAATATATACTAAAGACACAGAATATACTACCGTATTGGCCCGAATATAAGACGGCCCTGATTATAAGACGACCCCCTCTTTTTCAAGACTCAAGTTTGAAAAAAGCCTTTTTGAACACCAAATTAATTTTTATACAGAAAATAATTACAGTACATCTGAAACAAATGATTATAACAATATATTTGAGAGAAAAAGCATGTTATTTTGCCTCATTCAAATCTTAATATCTGAACATTTAAATATGTAAACTAAAGTGCAATCACATTCGTAAATGAATGGCTTCTGGTTTCTTCTCTTTTCTTCTCTTTTCTTTCTTACCGCTATTTTTTATTTTTCTTCTTCGTGCTACCGCTATTTTTATTTTTATTCTTAGTGACAGGGGTTCGCTTTGGCCTGGGGAGTAAAGTTCAGCATTCGCTTCAATGATATCTGGCGCCATCTAGCGTCGTGAATGGGTATAATGTTTAGACCCCGAATATAAGACGACCCCCACTTTTTCAGTCTTATTTCAATGCAAAAAACACCGTCTTATATTCGGGCCAATACGGTAAATGGGCGGGCTTCAGATTGAACTACACAATTTTTACAAAATAATAAATGCCCAAATGAAAGAAAATAAATAAATAAATATTTTTTTTTATAAACAATTAATCCAAACCAAAACATTATTAGTCCTTCAATCACACACTTAAAAGGAACTTAAACTCCGTTATACAAGGTGCATGCAGTCAATGTGAATCTGGCATGTTAAGCAGTCAGCTAAGCAGCAAGCAAACGGAAGTCAGCACAGCCAAATCATGCGGCCATGCCATTCACTGGTATGCCATGCAATGCACCATCAAACAAATAAAGCTGGGAAGACGAACATCAGGAAGCAAAGGGCAGGAGACACAGCAGCCGGAGACAAAGCAGCTGGAGACAAAACAGCAGCAGTCCCAGTCAGCTGACAGTGACGTCAACAATGGTGTGCATGACCACCCAAGCCATTTTCACCTGATAAAAACAACACTAGCATTACTATGCTAAACTGCTGAAGAATGATCTGGTCGCTACATTTATAAACATACCTACCTGTCAACAGTGGTGGACACGCATACATATACACAAAAGGAGGAAAGAAGAGAGCACACAACATCTGAGACACAACAAAGACTGGATATCATTTGCACTTTAGGGTTTCTCATTCCATTTCTGCTTATGAGTTCTGATTCTTAACAATTCAATTGCAATTCTATGAGAGGCTACTACAGCAGTAAAATTGTGCTTTTACATTAACGCATGAGTAATAATAATCTAATGACAGAGTACTTTCACTTGTACTTTTTACAATTTTTACAATACTTTTACTACATTGCATTTTCTTCATGTGAGATAGACAGAATACTTTCTCGGTCCCTTACAGAAAATTGCTGGGTTGCAGCAGCAATTTGTATATCACAAAACACACAACTTACACTGAGCTGACATGCGATAGGTAATAAAATGTAGTAATCATAGTAGCAATGGTCTTTTTTCAGGTTTCCTGAATATTTGGAGGTTTACTTCAGCTACTTTTATGAAATCAAAGTCCAAATCCATCCTTGTAAAGTGTTTTGTAGCAGCATTTGCTAAATCAAGGTGACTCTTACAAGTGAATCACACAATTGTGCCGTGCATCTGCCTTTGAAGCAACTCAGAAATCATTGAGTAAGTTAACAGAGAATAACGTTAGACTCATGATTTAGACAAATGTATTGGGACACAGAAAGACACAGTTGTATTCAGCTCTAATGATTCTGAAGAATAGTGGTAGATATACTGTAGATGTTTGTTGTACACTATTCCAGAAAACACAAAATATTGATGTTACAATGCTGTGGTGTTTGGGTATTTGGAACAGATAAAGAAAATGGTTTTAGCTGGGAGACATGGAAGATTGAGTCTGTTCTCCTTGAAGTGGTTGTTTGAATCTGACTGCAGATAGATTAATCACTCCCTTAATCTCAAAGAGCCAAAGAAGTCACGCAACAGTTTTTTATTTTTTTAATATATATATATATATGTATATAAAAATTAAAATTGTTGGTAAAAAAAAGCAATTACAGAGAAGTGGTGTAAATCTGAATCTGCAAGTCTCAAACAAAAGAGACACAGGTGACAAACAAGAGACAAGGGGAGAGGTAAAAACAGCAGAAACCATCAGATTTTCCTTACAGTCCTTGGTTATGTACATGCCATTTCTCTTTCCAGGGCAGAAAATGACTGGGCAATCATACAACTCCCTTATTCTGGCATCATGGCTTAATGCTGTGTTCTGGTCCTCCATGCCTATAGTGGGTTGGGCTGGGTATGCCCCTGACCCCACTGGAGCAACATGCACCATCAACTGGAGACAAAATGATGCGTGAGTCTCCAGAAATTTTTACATGCTTAACAACACTAATATTACGTATATTACTAAGTAAATTAATCATTATTAAAGACTAAAGAAACACTATGACTGCCTTAACTAATTTCTGTATCTTGTGACTGGACTGTTGCAGCTAGTATTTTCTGTTAGCTTCCTTAAGGTTTAAGGGTATTTATATATATTTAAAAAATGGCAAGTGCAGTAGTCACACCCAAATCAACCAATACCAAGTCACAGGAAATAAATGCCGACCAAAATAACCCAGAAATAACATAAAACATCTTAACTGGCTACTTTGTTCAATAAGACCAGCCCAAATTGTCCACATATGGGCAATGGCCATCCTTTCTGGTCTGGTCTGATTTTCTTCCATGTCTCTGTGCCAGCAATAATAGTGGCAGCTTTATGTTTGCAGGCACGGTGCACACAGCAGCCTAGGGCGGGAGCTTGGATTCAGCTAGTTGTGGGTGCAGATCTTGGTAGTAGTAGCAAATATTCAAACAAGAACTTTGAAGTCCAAAGTGGAGAAGGGTTCATTGTGAACAGCAGTTTAACATGGGTTAGTCAGTTTTGATCTTTAGCTGCTCAAAGCTGAAAAGTCAAGATCATTGCAACCTATGTCCATCCAATTCTTGTACACATGATAGCTCACGAAGGCCTGCACGGAATCTCGTCAAATTTGCCTTAGAGGTTCATTTGGCATTTTAGGCATGATCAACAACTTGATTTGTTTCTGGAGGCATACACCTGCAAAGCAGTATTTTTTTTGTTTAAACTAAACATACAATATCAGATTTCGCTGCTCAGATGTAAAGAATGTCTTAGCATAAGCCCTTTATCAGTTCATGTGAGATCTGAGAACCTTAATTTTCAGAGCAGTCACCTATGCGATGTACAGCAGCATTATCAGCAAAACTAGAACAAAAAGTATACACATCTACCAGAACAGCACTACATTTGCCAAACTGTTTTAAAGGCAACTTGATTGTCAATAAATGTAATAAAAAGTTAATAGTAAGGCAGTTACAGAAAGACAATCCAGTAATTCCCCTCCATGAATAGTACTCTGCCAGTGGAAAATATATTATAGTGAATACCATGAAATGGTGGTAATGTATGTCATATATAGTGAAAATATGCATGTGCATATGGTGCAGATATTTGTTTTCTAAGATTGTAATGTAAATGTGCAGCTGATTTGATAACACTATATTTAAATGTCAACACAGTAAGGACAAACTGTATCTAATTTGAATTATTAGTCTTGACAAAAACATTGTAAGTTATAACAGTGACTAATACATGGTGCCAACTTGAAGATAAAGCACAATCCAGTACATTGCTGTGTATGGAGACACTTGACTACTACTGCTTTTTCTCCACAGCTCCTTCATCTCCTACACTATGGCAGTGATTGCTGTGAACTTTGTGGTTCCTCTCTCTGTCATGTTTTACTGCTACTACAATGTGTCAGTCACTGTCAGGAGATATAAAGCCAACAATTGTCTTGACAGTGTCAACATTGACTGGTCGGACCAGATGGATGTTACCAAGGTAAAAACTGTGCAATTTTCAGGCCACCTCTGCTGTCATTGAGTCAGAGTGCCATTTAGTGGCAAGTGGGTAGGGTATAGTTCCTCACTGTAGCAGTTGAACAAAGTTGTTCATTGTTCTTATTAGTTATAATTTGAATAATCAGTGTTTTTACTCAGTGCAGTGCTGGGAAATTATTTACTTGTGAAATACTTGCAATGTTCACTGTAACCACAGGCGACGTGACCGTATTACTTTGTTTGTTTGTTTGCTTGTTTGTTTTTTTGGGGGGGGATTGGAAGTTTGACAAATTCAGTGTCCATTGGATGCCCTACTTGCATCTCCAAAGATGACAATGTGGAAAACATTTTTGTTTTAATTTTGATGCTCATGGCTTAAAGCTCATGAAATCCAGTATCTCAAACCATTACAGTGTTTCCTGTGATGAATCAAAAAAAGGATTTACAGTACAAAAATGTCCAACGTCTAGAAAGTAAGTTCATTTATATTTGCAGTCGGGGCTCCTTTACTACAAAATTACTGTATCAATGTGCCATGGCATGGCGGCACGCCACAGTTCTTGAAAGAACTTTTTCTGAGAATCCTATCTCTGTTGCTTGCTCCTCCCACACTTCCCTTTTAGTCTATTTTCAATTAATAGGCTTTGATACATGCACAGCAGTCTGTGAACAGTCAGTCTTTTCAGCAATCACTTTCTGTGGTCTATCCTCCTCGTGCAGGATGTTGATGATCATCTTCTGGACAACTTTCAAGTCAGCAGTCTTTCCCATGATTGTGGTTGTGTCTACTTACCTAGACCGATAATAGTATTTGAACAGCAATTTACTCTGGAAATGAACTATTATAGTGTTTTGAGATATGGGATTTCTGATTTTGAAATATTTTGCTTTATGTATAATGATTTTAGAATATATCAAATCTTCACTTTCTTAAATAAGTGATGGAAAATAATAAGCTTTTTCATGATGCTCAAATTTTTCAAGATGCACTAGCAATGTTGGACCTCTAGGGGTCTTTGGATCCCTGACTGTAATTTTTATGTTTTAGCATGGCATTTTTTTTTTGTTTTTTGTTTTTTTCACCCATATGTTTATCTCCATAATTTAACTCACTTCTTCATATGATAAACTGTATTCAGTCTATATTATATGAATGTTGTGTTGCTATGTTTGTTGCCAATAGATGTCCATCATAATGATTGTCATGTTCCTGGTTGCCTGGTCTCCATACTCCATGGTGTGTCTCTGGGCATCATTTGGTGACCCCAAGACCATCCCTGCTCCCATGGCTATTATCGCTCCACTCTTTGCCAAGTCCTCCACCTTTTACAATCCCTGCATTTATGTTATTGCCAACAAAAAGTGAGTCATGTTTGCCTTTATGCTCTGAGGATGCAATATGTGTGCTTAATTATAATGTGCTTGTGATAAGCTGTTCAGCGGCATGAAAAGGGTTGTTTCTGTGTTCATAGAAGCTTCAATAGAAATCAACTGGACTTCTCTTGTAGGTACTTGAAGACGTTTCACATCTCATCCAAGGGGCTTCTTCAGTTCTAACTGACTAATGGGGACTTACAGAATATATCCAGTTCACATGGGCCATTGACCATTAACAACATTGACCTTTAACTTCTTTGTGCATTTTTTGTAATGTGCTTTTATTGTGACCTATTGTCCTTTTATTGTGTGAGGACAGATGGATTGAGAGAGGAGTAAAGGAAGCCATCTATGTCAAACTAGAACAGCCATCTCTAAACAGATGAGTGGGTCTGCAACACCACTTATCAGGCACCTATAATGCAGTGATATGGTCTGTACCCAGAAAGTTTTGCCATCATTAACATTTGGCGTTACTCCTGACATGGCAGATACATATCCTTGGTTGTGTAAAATGGCAGCTCCACAACCATGATTACTGTCATTGTTGGTGGACCACCTGGTTTCACAACAATTCCCACCTTGAGACATGTGAGTCCTGGGTTTATTTAATACGTTCCCCCCTCTGCTAACGCTAACTCTTCTTATGACGTTCTACACACAGTAACAACCAAGCTGCAGACACAGCACCCACAAGCCCTCTTCCTTATTACCGGGGACTTTAACCATGCCTCTCCATCGTCCACACTACCTACCTTTACACATTATATCACCTGCCATACCAGAGACAATAAAATACTGGACCTTTTTTATGCCAACACCAAGGAGGCACATACATCATCTCCTCTTCCACCATTTGGTAAATCCGACCATAACCTGGTTCACCTCCTTCCTGTGTACAAACCTCTGGTACACAGACAGCCAGCTGCCACCTGCACAGTCAAGAGATGGTCGGAGGAAGCTGAGGAGGTTCTCAAGGACTGTTTCAACACGACTATGTAGGAAGTGTTCTGTGAGGATCATGGGGAGGACATCGACAACCTCACTCACTGCATCACGGACTATATTAACTTCTGCGTGAATTACACCATGCCCACCAGGACTGTACGCTGTTTTGCCATCAGCAAACCCTGGATTACTTCTGATATAAAGGCTCTCTTGAAGGACGAACGGAGGGCTTTTAGGTCAGGACACAAGGAGGAGATGAGGTCTGCACAGAGAGAACTGAGGAGGAAGATCAGAGAGGGGAAATGCAGCTACAGGAAGAATATGGAGGATCAGTTGCTGCAGAATAATGTCAGCGGGGTCTGGAGGGGCCTGAAAACTATCTCTGGCCACAAAGACCCCAAGACTGAACTGAGACCGGACCAGGAGTGGATGAATGACCTGAACACCTTCTTTAACAGGTTTGAACAGCCAGCCACCCCTCCCCCGGACCAGTCCACCCTGCAGCAGCCACCAATGCATCTGTCTGCACCCCCTGCTGACTGCACCCTGTTGTATTCCCCCTCCTTACGGCTCCATCACAGTTCTCCTACCATCACACCTCCCCTCCCCCACAGGACCCGACACTCACAACCAGCACTCAGCCCCCCTGCCCCAGCTTGTCCCTATCAACATCCCAAGGTGAAGACAGAACTGAGCAGACTGAAGATCAGGAAGTCTACGGGTCCAGATGGCATCAGCTCCAGGCTCCTCAAATCTTGCGCAGATCAGCTGAGCAGAGTTGTGGAGCATGTCTTCAACTTGAGCCTGAAGCTGGGGAGAGTACTACAGCTGTGGAAGACGTCCTGCATGGTACCGGTACCGAAGATCTCACACCCCAAGGACCTCAACCACTACAGGCCGGTGGCACTAACATCCCACCCGATGAAGACCCTGGAGAGGTTGGTCCTCTGTCATCTGCGACCCCTGGTGAGCTCATCATTGGACCCGCTGCAGTTTGCCTACCAGCCCCAGCAGTTTGCCTACCAACCCGGCATCCGGGTTGATGATGCAGTGATCTACCTCCTGCACAGATGTCTCTCTTACCTGGAGAAGACGAAGAGCACTGTGAGAATCATGTTTTATGATTTCTCCAGTGCCTTCAACACCATCAAGCCTGCGCTTCTGGGGGACAAACTGGAGCAGACAGGAGTGGCCTCCCACCTCACAATGTGGCTGCTGCATTACCTTACCAACCAGCCACAGTTTGTGAGGGCAAGGGACTGTGTGTCCAACACTGTAGTCTGCAGTACGGGGGCCCCGCAGGGGACTGTCCTTGCCCCCTTTCTTTTCACCCTCTATACTGCAGACTTCTCTCATCACACCACAAACTGCCATCTTCAGAAATTCTCTGACGAATCCCCCATCGTCAGCCTCATTTCGAACGGAGATGAGGAGGAGTACAGAGAAGTCAACCGGGACTTTGTGGACTGGTGCCTGCTGAACTGCCTCGAGATCAGTGTGGTGAAAACCAAGGAACTGGTGGTGGACTTTAGCAGGAACAGACACATTTCTCCTACACTATTGAACATCCAGGCAACGGACATTGAGATTGTGGGCTCTTACAGGTACCTGGGTGTTCACTTAAATAAGAAACTGGACTGGACTACTAACACCAATGCAGTTTCTAAGAAAGATCAGAGCAGACCCCACCTGCTCAGAAAACTGAGGTCCTTCGGGGTGCAGGGAGCACTTCTGAGGACCTTTAATGATTCTGTGGTGGCATCAGCCATCATGTATGGAGTGGTCTACTGGAGCAGCAGCATCACGGCGGCAGACAGGAAGAGACAAAACAAACTGGTAAAGAAAGCCAGCTCTGTCCTGGACTGCCCCCTTGATCCTGTGGAGGTGGTGGGAGACAGGAGGATGATGACAAAGCTGTTATCTATCATGGAGGTCATGATGTTACTGTTTCCCTGCAGGAAACAGTAACATCACTTGGCAGCTCCTTCAGTGACAGACTGCTTCACCCGCGGTGTTTGAAGGAGAGATACCGCAGGTCTTTCCTTCCTGCTGCAGCCAGACTTTACAATCAAGCCTGCTCCCAGTAGTTCAGGTCACCCACTTACAAACTGTGCAATAATAAATAATGATGCTGTGCAATTTCATAAGAATTTTGCTGTAAATATTGTATTTTCTCTTCTCGAAGGAGATATATTTATATCTATGCACTGTGTGCACTGTGTGCTGCTCTCTTTTTTATTTAAACTGTTCTTCTATTTGCTGCTGTTGCACTGTAAATTTCCCTGCTGTGGGATCAATAAAGGTTTAATCTATCTGTCTACCTGTAAACAGTGGAGGGGGTCTGCAACACCACTTATCAGCACCTAAAACACAGTAATAGAGTTTCTCCCCACAAAGTTTCATGATTGTTAATATCTGGAGTCACTCCTGACATGGCCAATTCAAATCTGTGGTCATGTAAACTGGTAACTCCACCACCATGATTGCTGTTTTTGTTGGTGGACCACCTAGATTCATAACTATTCACACTTTGACACATGTGAGTCCTGACTTGTTAATAGGTCATTTGACATGTGACCTGAAGTGACTATATACTCTGGAAGTCCCCATTAGTCAGTTAGAACTTAAGAAGCCTTTTGGATGAGATGTGAAGCATCTTCAACAACCTACTAGAGAAGCCCAGTTGATTTGTACTGGAGTTCCTACAACTGACATGACCTGGATGACTGAGAGTCTACACAGACCTATTGTTTCTGTGTTATTTTAATGTGCTAATTTTTCCTGTAGTTTCAGAAGAGCCATCATAGGAATGATTCGATGTCAAACCAGGCAGCGAATCACCATCAACACCCAGGTTCCCATGACAACCTCTCAACAACCTCTGACCCACTGAGATGAGGTTTCTTCAGTATGACATAATATTAATATACTGGTGCATAAAGACCATCTATAGATATGGCTATAATGATATAAGATTAATTACTGTTGATGTGTATCTGTTGAATAACCTGATGCACTGTTGAGTTTACTGTGTAAACTCCACTTGCCGTTACACTGTAGTAATTGTTTATATTCCAGTTGATTCAATAACAAAATTACAATGAAAACCTTTCTGTGTTTGGATTGCATTCTTCAACTGCTTGACAGGCTCATATCATGTACTTGAAAAGACCCAAAGTACTCTCATATGCTCTACACTCTTAAAGGGAAAATTAAATGTGTATGTTTTTAGTATTGATAGGGCCAAAATATATTACAAAAACGCTTTGTCTAAAGTGTAATTTTTAAAAAGTTGTTTAAACCACAGATACAATTTTTTTTCTGATTTCTACCAAGTGATGTAGCAAGTGAGTCGTCATAATGAAGTGATGTCAGTACCTACATAATGGCGTGGGTTGCTTCTGTTAGCAAGTGAACACAGTGAAGCATTTCTGAACTGTGTTGAATTTAGTGATGTGAAAATGGAGGAAGTTGAAATTGAAAGACCAGTTGACACTACTGTCAACCCACTGATGTCTGCATTTGCACAACTGTGATGTGGAAACCATGCAATGGTACTGTCACAGGCAGAAGTAGTATCAGAGGTAGTGGATAGTGGAGACAACCAGGTCAGCAACACCAACTGGTATAGGTGCTTATTTTGTCCACTGTAGAATCTGATCTGATATGAGTTGCTTATCATATTTGGAACCTGAGTGAGACGCATGTAGCTCATTTCAATGGAATTGTGTTTTTCTGTCCAAGAAACCCTATGCTATGTTGACACAGGGGTTCTAATGTCCAGATAGTGATGGATAGGCCCCTTTGGGAATACAGAGCCTATGGTTGAAGGGGGTATCCTGTTTTCCACCAAAGTCTTTAACAGAAACCAGATGTGACTTCATACGTCACTAAATCTATGAGTGACCACAGATCCATTGTTCTGCGGGATTTCGTATTGGTTCTGAAGTCTCCATCAGGCAGACCATGGTGCCTGATTAGATGCTGTCTTCTTTATAATAAAATTATATTATTAAGCAACATCTGCACATCCTCGATGTCTAAGAGAAACCATGACACTAACTTGGCACTGCGAGCAGGGTCTGCCCTTAGCCTACGGAAGCCGGTGTACCGACAGCTTAACGGACTTTTTCCCACACCAACATTGACGTCAGAGAGTGAGTATATTTTTCTCACATTATTTGGGGCGTTTCTTCGTGGAAGCTGTGGGTGTTTATACTGGTTGGCTGTGCTGTAAAGAATCATATGCGTGGATATGCCAGGATGCGTTGGGGTTTAAAATAACGTTTGATCTAAATTGAGATTTATTGCGCATAGAAAAAAAAGTGAGGAGTAGTACAGAGAAGATAAATAGAGAAGAATAAATGTTGAGGTCAGAGTTAACAGAAAAAGAAATTTTATAGAGTTAAAGAGAGAAACAGTTTAAAAATAGAGAGAAATAATGCTGCAGCAATAGAGTAGAGAAGAGAGATAAATGTTGAGGTAAGACAAATAAATGTTGAAGTGAGACAGTGTAGGTAAATGTAGAATTGCAGAATTAGTAACGATGAAGCAAGCTTAAAAAAAAATGTGCAAGATTAAGAAGAAAGGGCCCACATCTTCTTAACGGTAAGACGTGTAAATTAGACGCTTATGTGAACGTTGGCTTTGAGTAGTCGAATCTGTGTAAAAAACAAAAAGGACAGTAGATTTAACTTTCGGCCCAAAGGTCAATTGGCAAAATATAGAGAAGAAGAGATAAAATAAAGAGAGGATAAGTGAAAAAGAGAAAAGAGAGGCCTAAAGGAAGATAGAGTTTGAGAGAAGTGACAAAATAAAGGGCTCAAGGAGCCTATGAAAAAGAGGAATAGGATAACAAGGGAAAAACCGCAGATTCGGATAAAGCCCTCTGGGAGGCAGTTTAGTACTGGCCATAAAACCTGGTATTTATAAGTAGCCTACATATGTACCGGTCAGTTCCATGGAACTGGGGGTGTGGATGTTAAATTAAATTGTAGATAGTTCCCACTCGATTCACTTAATGACGACTAAGCGTCCAAAGCAGCATGTCATTTGAATTATCTATACCTCAAAAAAGGCAGCACAAATTTAGATAAGAGAACGAATTAAAGGTGCGGCTGAAAGCATGCTATTAGGATATGTATGAATGACTTGGTTTGGGATTGGATGCTGACTGTGTTTTTTGGATGATGTTGAATAGGCCTATGTGTTTTCATTTTGTGAATTTGATTAGTTTGATTTTGTGTTGGATGATTGCTTTCATTCTGTGTGTCTGAGTCTGGAGTGCATGCCGTCCCAGTCGCCCTCCCCCTGTTGTGTCATGAACACAGCCTGAGGCTGTGGGCAGGGACAGTGCTCTCTCCTCCAGCTCTATTCTCTCCCTCTCTCACTCTCTCTATCTTGCTCTCAGGTGTGGTTGGTGTAGAAGGCTGCAGCAGGTGTTTTGAATTGGTGATTGTGTGCAGGTGGAAGTCGTGAAATCAAGCTGCTCCCGCTCTGCTTATAATAAGACGCCACTCTGTCTTGGATGCGGGACCATGAACAATGAACAGTCAGTGGTCAGTTCAGTTCAGTTCAGTTCAGTTCAGTTCAGTTCAGTTCAGTTCAGTTCAGTTCAGTTCAGTTCAGTTCAGTTCAGTTCAGTTCAGTTCAGTTCAGTTCAGTTCAGTTCAGTTCAGTTCAGTTCAGTTCAGTTCAGTTCAGTTCAGTTCAGTTCAGTTCAGTTCAGTTCAGTTCAGTTCAGTTCAGTTCAGTTCAGTTCAGTTCAGTTCATGTCTGCGCCTCCGTTTTCTGTACTCTTAGTAATCCTGTTTTCTTTGTTTAGTGTCGACTTCTGCCTGTGTCTGCTCCCGGATCCTCCACCTGGTTTCCTATCTTCTTTCCATCTCGGAGTTTCCTGGAAGAAACACCTCTTGTCAGCCAGACCTCGCCATCTGAGACGCCATGAACATCCAGGCTGATAACAACTTAGTGGAAAGCTCGGACGACTCGTGGCCATACCTCTGCCCCAGCCGCTCCATCGCTGATCCAAACACCTGCAAGGCGGTTCACTTACCTGGACTGGCCGGACCCAACTTTCCTCCTTGTCCCGAACTCTGTTCCTTCATGACAGCCAGTTAAGTCTCTGTTCCCAAGTAGTATCAGATTGTCATTGACCAATGTTAGTATTACAGTAGTTCGTTCATCGCATCCTGTAATATTCTCTGGTAGATAATTATAGTTGTTTCGGGTTTAGGATTGCTGATGGTATTGATTCTGGTTTTTTTGTATTATTTTTAGGATTCCTACCTTGGTGTTGCCAATTGTGGTTTTCAGTATTACTTCAGATTTTGTAATTATTCTGTCAGCCCACTAGAGGGTTATCTCCATTTCATAGGTCCTGGTTAATTACTTTCGGTTCTGTTTATTGGGATTTTTGTTCTGTTATATTATATATTGTAAATAAAGCATTCTAAAACGTTACCAGTGTCTGTAATCTCTTCCCTGCACTTGAGCCTTTGCACTCACCGTAACATGTTATGTGTGTGTGTGTGTGGTGCTGTAACTGTGTGTGGAAGACTGAGATGTGTTTTTGTAATGTGTAAATTAAATATATAATAGATTTTTTATTAAATAGGCATATATAGGTTGTGATTGGTTATAGGAGATTTAATAATATATAAGGAGAGATGTTTTTGCCTCTTCAGTGTTAAATACCTATGATCCCTTCTGCAGGGGGACGTTTATGAATTTGCAAAAAACATATGTGCTCCACAGAGGACTTTTGTTAAGCTAGTAATACATATGAGCCTCACGGTGGATGTTTATACATTTGATAAATATCCGAGCCTTTGCTGAGTCTGAGGAGGAGTGGAGAGACCAGTGAGGACATTCTGTGTGCACAAGCATGAATAAACACTTAAGAAAATAAACAGTAACCGAGAAAGGAATAAACTCTGTTAGAACTAGAAAATTGATTTTGAGTTTTTATTACAACTATATAATGATTTTGAACACAACAATAAATCAGGACAATTTCTTGTGAACCAACTCCAGCGCAATAAAGAAAAACCATTCATAACAGCAATTCAGGATCCCTCAGGAAAATATACTCAGTGACCTCATGAAATTAATCAGACTTTCTATAATTATTACCGGAGTTTATACTCAGCAACAATTAACCCAAACAGAAGATATTCATAATTTTCTTGACAATGTAAACTTGCCTGAACTAACATTAGATTACAGAGACATACTAGATGCTCCATTGACTATCAAAGAATTACAATGTGCATTAGACAGTATGCCAGCAGGCAAGGCACCTGGTCCTGATGGTTTCCCTGCTGAATTTCTTAAACATTTCTAGTGAATCTTAGCACCCCTTTTCTTCAGGACAGTGACAGAGATTAAAAATAATGGCTATATAAGTTCGCACATGAATACAGCTGCAATTAAAATTATTATTGAAATTATTATTGAACCATTATTATTGAAATCAGACAAAGATCCTACGCTCTAGCTATTGACCCCTGTCACGAATCAACACCGACATCAAAATTATCTCAAAAGTTCTCGCCTCCAGGCTGGAAAAAATTATCTTGTCAATAATTCACTACGATCAAACAGGATTCATAAATGGCTGACACTCCACCAACATTATCAGAAGACTTCTTGCACCTGTGCCATCGCTGCCTTACAACCTATGCAACCACCAGTCCATTTGGCACAGGACATAAACTTATCATCTGACCTACCCACAGACTTACCGCAACTTCAAAGCCTTCTAGCTTTGTATAATTACATCACATCCCGTGATAGATCTTGCATGGTTTCAACATATCCAATGTCTAAATCATTTTGCAATGTTACAAGGCAAAGATTGTTGATTGTCTTATTATTACTGTTATCTGGTAATGTGCAGCCTAACCCTGGTCCGGGTATCCAGACACCATCTGATTTTAAATCCTTGTCTGGTCTTAAAATATTTCATCTTACTGTGCGCAGCTTGTTATCTAAGATGGACATGGTTAAGATTTGGGTTAAATCAGCAGATACAGATATTGTTGTAATTTCTGAAACTTGGCTTACCAAATGTATTACCGATAAAGATATTAACATGAATGGATACAATGTTTATCGGACCGACAGGCCGAAGAGAGGTGGAGGTGTTGCTATTATGTTAAATCAAGATTTGAAGCCTCAATAGTTCTGTCTGAGTACATTTGCAAACAATTGGAATTTTTGGCATTGAATGTGGAAATTGTTAAAAGCCTTTGCATAACTGTTGTTGGATGCTACAGGCCTCCATCTGCCTCCAAGGATGCATTACTATCTTTAAAGCATCTTTTATCCAGACTTAATTGTAGTGAACTTGTTTTAGCTGGTGATCTGAACTGGGACTGGCTTAAATCAGTTTCTGATGATTTAAAATCTTTTTGTGATTCTATTAATCTTACCCAGTTGGTCAATTTACCCACCCGGCCAAACCATAAAAGCCCTGAGAAGGCCACCTTGATTGATTTGATTTTGACAAATGTTCCTCATAAATTTTCATCTCTGGGTGTCTTCTGCAATGACTTAAGTGACCATTGTGTTGTACCTGCTATTAGAAACACAAAGGTGCCTAAATCTAAACCTCGTATTATTTATAAGAGGAATCTTAAATACTTCAATGAACAAGCCTTCATCACGATTTGTCCAATATTGATTGGATGAAAATAGGACTTATCCCTGATGTAGAGTTGGCCTGGACATTTTTCAGGAACAGTTACATGCAAATTGTAAATAAGCATGCTCCATTAAAGAGGTACAGGGTGAAAGGGCGAGAAAACTCTTGGTTCTCCTCAGAGCTGGCAGATTTTATTCATGAGCGTAACCTGACTTGGGCCAAGGCAAGGAAAACAGGCTCTACCACTGACTGGTCTGCTTTCAGACAACTAAGAAATAAATGCTCTTCTTTAATTAAGAAAGCAAAGTCAGAATACTATTTATCAGTCACCACCGAGAACCTAAATAATCCCCAGAAATTCTGGAAGGTTATTAAATCTCTTTCTGTGAGCAAGAGCACTCAGGTTCTACCTACTTATGTCTTAAAGGATTCGGTTCCTGTCTATGACAGAATGGAGGTACTAAATTCTTTTAATGAACATTTTGTATCTTCTGGCTCTTTGTTTGAGTCAATGGGAGCTGTCTCTGTGAAACCCTGCACAGACCTCCCACTGTACACTCTGGTGAGCCTTTTAATTTTGTACCTTTTTCCATTCAGGGAGTCCATAAAGCCCTTAAAGCTTTAGACCACAGAAAACCTTCTGGACCTGATTTAATTGATCCTTATTTTTTAAAACTGGCAGCTGATTTTGTAGCAGTGCCGATTACAGTTCTTTTTAGCCTCATAGTGAAAAAAAATGAAATCAGCTTTTGTTCTTCCTTTATTAAAAGGAGGTGACCCAGTGGTTTTAACTAATTATAGACCAATATCTAATCTATCAGTGCTGGTCAAAATTCTCGGGGCTCTTGCGAATGAGCAAGTAAAGACATTCTTATACTCCAATGCCATTTTATCAAAATATCAATCAGGCTTCAGAAAAAAACACAGCATCATCACAGCTGCAATGAAAGTGATAAATGACATTATTGTTGCTCTTGACAAGAAACAGCACTGTGCATCACTTTTTATTGATCTGTCGAAAGCGCTTGACACTGTTGATCATGATATTTTAAAATTTAGACTTCTTCATTCGGGAATCTCGGAGCACACAGTTGCTTGGTTTGCAAACTACCTCAGTAATAGGACTCAGTGCATTAAATATGACGGTCTGTGCTCTGAATAGGTTAATGACCACAAGGGGGTGCCACAGGGCTCTGTATTAGGTCCCCTTTTATTCATTATTTATATAAATGATCTGGGTATAAATGGGTCAGATGCCAATTTGCACTTTTATGCTGATGACACAGTTATTTACTGCTGTGGATCAACTCTTGTTCAGGCTGTTGAATCCCTGCAGAAAGCTTTTGTTGCTGTCCAGCACCCATTACTCCACCTGAAACTTGTTCTCAATGTCGACAAGACTAAGCTAATGTTGTTCTCGAACTCTAGGAAGTGTCCACGAATGATTCATTCAGTGTCCACACTAGAGGGAAATGAAATAGAGGTGGTTCAGGTGTATAAATACTTAGGTGTCTGGATTGATGACTCCCTCACTTTCAAGCCACGTGAAAAATCTTGTAAAGACGCTGAGGCTAAAACTTGGTTTTTATTTTCGAAACAAGTTGTGTTAAAAAGCGGCTTGTCCCTGCAACGTTTTTGTCTGTGTTGGATTATGGAGATCTTTTGTATATGAATACTTCTGCTTAAAGTCTTCGCATGGTTGACACTGTTTACCACGCCTCGTTGAGGTTTATTACGAACTGTAAAATGTCAACACATCTCTGCGCGTTATACTCTCGGGTGGGATGGCCAGCTCTAGCCACCAGAAGGACCCATAATTGGTATATTTTCATATACAAGGCAATACTTGGACTTCTGCCTACCTATATTTGCTCCTTAATGACACAGAAAAGTTGTGATCTTCACTTGCTCCGCTCACAAGGTCATTTGTTGCTTTCTGTCCCATATGTTCGTACTGAGCTGGGTAAAAAGGCTTTTGTTTATTCTGCACCTTTTGCCTGGAATATGTTGCAGAAAGACTTTAAATTAACTGAGTTAATCTCTTTGAGTGCCTTTAAATCAAAACTGCGAGTTCTTGAGGCCATTTCCACAACTTGCACGTGTTTTTTATAACTTGCTTGTAAATTTATTATTGTTATTATTCTTTTTTTCTCGTATTTTCTTGGGGGTGGCGGCGACTGGTCTCTTCTGGGGGGCCCTGGCTGGCCCTGGGGTTTGGGGTCGCTCCCCTGTCCCTTCCCGCTCCGCTTCCCTCCTCTCCTGCCTACCCGCTACTCCTCGCCCCTCTCCCTCCCCTTGGGGGGCCTGGGGCCCTCTGCTGCCTGGGGGTCTGGCGTGGGGGCCGGGTGGTCTCTCTCGGGGGGTGGCTCTGGCTCATCTGGGCACAGGCCTTGGTCCTTGCCTGTGTGTCGCCTCTGGAGTTCAGTTTTTGCTGGCTGGGAGCTTCCGTCCGGCCCTAGTGCTGTCCTGGGGTGTGGTGGGGTGGGTGGGGTCTCGGTGACCCTGATCTGGGGCAGGGACCATAAAACACACAATTTGATACATGCATGATAAGACAGATGATACATGCAAAGTACAATGGCTCTGTGTGGTTGTTCTCCCACCTCCAGCTGCCCATTTCCACCGATCTACTCTGCATTGCCCTTACTATACTTGATTTGCTCAGCTACATTTAATGCCAGAGCCATACACCATAGCAGTAAACTATAATTAATTTCCATGTTAGTTGTACTTTGCATGTATCATCTGTCTTATCATGCATGTATTATACTGTGTGTTTTATGGTCCTTGTGCCCCCCCCCACCTCTCTATCTCTACCCCTCTACCTCTCTATCTCTACCCCTCTATCTCTACCCCTCTACCTCTTCCCCTCTACCTCTATCCCTCTATCTCTACCTCTCTACCTCTCTATCTCTACCCCTCTATCTCTACCCCTCTACCTCTACCCCTCTATCTCTATCCCTCTATCTCTACCTCTTCTGTCCCTCTCAACCCGCCCGGCCAGCAGGCAGATGGGTCCCCCCACATTAGAGCCGGGTTCTGCTCGAGGTTTTTTTCCCTGTTAAAAGGGTGTTTTCCTTGCCACTGTCGCCTTTTGGCTTGCTCTGGGGCTCAGGCGGGCTGCACAGTGGCGTAGTGGTTAGCACTTTCGCCTTGCAGCGAGAAGATCCCTGGTTCGCGTCCCGGCTTTCCCGGGATCTTTCTGCATGGAGTTTGCATGTTCTCCCTGTGCATGCATGGGTTTTCTCCGGGTACTCCGGCTTCCTCCCACAGTCCAAAAATATGCTGAGGTTAATTGATTATTCTAAATTGCCCGTAGGTGGGAATGTGAGAGTGCTTGTTTGTCTATATATGTAGCCCTGTGGACAGACTGGCAACCTGTCTAGGGTGTCCCCTGCCTTCACCTGAGTTCCCCCCCCCCCCCCCCCCCCCCCCCCCGCGACCCTAGTGAGGATTAAGTGGTGTATAGATATGGATGGATGGACGGGGCTCAGGCATATGGATTCTGTAAAGCATCTCAAGACAATTTGACTATAATTGGCGCTATATAAATAAAATTGAATTGAATTGAATTGGCATTTAATATACTACATATATAGCTGGTGGTAATTCAAAAAATATGTAGATGAGCAAATCAAGTATAGTAAGGGCAATGCAGAGTAGATTGGTGGAAATGGGCAGCTGGAAGCAGTGGGCTGGAGGAAGGTCAGCAGCAGCATCCACAGATGGAGACTAGGCCAGTTGGTGGGAGAACAACCACAAATCTGAAGCATCCAGCTCTGGGACCAGGGACACTCGGAGAATGGACACAGGGAGAAACAGAGTGAGTGTAATGCAATAATGGTATATATAGTAAATACATAGGTAGTTAGAGAAGAGCTCAGTGCATCAAGAGAGGTCCCCCAGCAGCCTAGGCCTATAGCAGCATAACTAGGGGCAGACTAAAGGACGTCGAGAGGGGAAGTCAGTTGTGCAAATGAAAACACCAGCTCACCCCATCAGGGTCCCCCAGTCAGCCCTAACTATAAGCTTTGTCAAAAAGGAAGGTTTTAAGCCTGGTCTTAAAAATAGAAAGGGTGTTCGCCTCCCGAACCCAAACTGGGAGCTGGTTCCACAGGAGAGGCACCTGATAACTAAAGGCTCTGCTTCCCATTATACTTTTAGAGATTCTAGGAACAACAAGTAAGCCTGCAGTCTGAGAGCAAAGAGTTCTGCTAGGATAATATGGTACTATTAAGTCTTTAAGATATGATGGAGATTGGTTAAGAGCTTTATATGTCAGAAGAAGGATTTTGAATTCTATTCTAGATTTAACAGGAAGCCAGTGAAGAGAAACCAGTATAGGAGAAATATGATCTCTCTTGCTAACTCCTGCCAGTACTCTGGCTGCAGCGTTTTGGATCAGCTGTAGATGTCTGAGTGCTTTTGGGACAACTTGATAATAAGGAATTACAGTAGTCAAGCCTAGAAGTAACAAATGCATGGACTAGTTTTTCTGCATCACTCAGACAGGATGTTCCTGATTTTTACAATATTTCTCAGGTGGAAAAAGGAAATCCTACAGATTTGTTTTATGTGTGAGTTAAAGGACATGTCCTGGTCAAAGATAACACCGAGGTTCCTCACAGTAGTACTGGAGGCCAATGTAATGCCATCCAGAGTAACTATATGCGTTGAAAGCAATTTTCTAAGATGTTTGGGGCCAAATACAATGACTTCAGTCTTGTCTGACTTTAGTAGTAGGAAATTGTAGATCATCCAGATCTTTATGTCCTTAAGACAATCTTGCAGTCTGGCCAGCTGATTAGTTTCATCTGGCTTCATAGATAAATACAACTGAGTGTTGTCAGCGTAACAATGAAAATTATTACAGTGCTTCCTAATGATATTGCCTAAGGGAAGCATGTATAATGTGAACAGTATTGATCCTAAGACAGAACTTTGAGGAACTCCATGATCAACCCTAGTATGCTCAGAAGAGTCATTGTTGACATGCATCTGGTGGGGGCTGGGGCGGGCGGGGTTGGGGCTTGGGTGGCAGGTAGGTCCAAGTGCCCCGGGCACACCTGGGTCGGTCTTGGCGCGCTGGGGGTGTCAGTAGCTGCTCACTCATGTTCTCCGGGTCCACGTGGTTCACGGTGGCCCTGGTGGCTCTCTGGGGGTGCCACCCTGTCGCTCCTGTGGCCCGGGGGGGAGGGGGCCCCTGTTGGCTTGGACCTGCCTTGCCATCATAGCTGTTCTGGGCTTTGGGGTCCTTCACACTTGCATGTTTGTTCAGGTCTCGCCAGCTCCTATATCGAGTCCCATTGTTGACAAATGATGGGACCCGCCAGAATGTGCTGAGACTCTCTCCATAGTCTACACTAAACTCATTCTTTCACGAGTATCCTCTTCCAGCCTATTTGTCAGGGAAAAGCCCAGCTTATATGACACCTGCAGAGAGAATCAAAAAAGGAGTCAGAGACATTAATTTCTTTGTACAAAGGGCACCCACTCAGAGCAGAGATAGAGCGCGCTGAGCAGGTCCTTGTTCCTTTATTTATAACAAACATACAATAGTGGGTGTGAATGTCTGTTGTAGGAGGAACTGGTCCTCATGTGGGTGTGTGTAAGCATATGGAAAAGTACTAAGACAGTCAGAATGGAGAGCTACTAAAGCGATTAAGTAAAGACAAAATCCATCCATCCATCCTCTACCGCTGATCCGGGTCGGGTCGCGGGGGCAGCAGCTTTAGGAGGGAAGCCCAGACCTCCCTCTCCCCGGCCACATCATCCAGCTCCTCCCGGGGGACCCCAAGGCGTTCCCAGGCCAGCTGAGAGACATAGTCTCTCCAGCGTGTCCTGGGTCTTCCCCGGGGTCTCCTCCCGGTGGGACGTGCCCTAAACACCTCACCGGGGAGGCGTCCGGGGGGCATCCTAATTAGATGCCCGAGCCACCTCATCTGGCTCCTCTCTACGCGGAGGAGCAGCGGCTCTACTCTGAGATCCTCCCGGATGGCCGAGCTTCTCACCCTATCTCTAAGGGAGAGCCCAGCCACCCTGCGGAGGAAACTCATTTCAGCCGCTTGTACCCGCGATCTTGTTCTTTCGGTCACTACCCAAAGCTCGTGACCATAGGTGAGGGTAGGAACGTAGATCGACCGGTAAATTGAGAGCTTCGCCTTTTGGCTCAGCTCCCTCTTTACCACGACGGACCTGTACAGCGTCCGCATTACTGCGGACGCCGCAGCAATCCGTCGGTCGATCTCTCGCTCCATCCTTCCCTCACTCGTGAACAAGACCCCGAGGTACTTAAACTCCTCCACTTGGGGCAGGACCTCATCCCTGACCCGGAGAGTGCACTCCACCCTTTTCCGGCTGAGGACCATGGACTCGGATTTGGAGGTGCTGATCCTCATCCCAACCGCTTCACACTCGGCTGCGAACCGATCCAGTGAGAGCCGGAGGTCCTGGCATGATGAAGCCAACAGGACCACATCATCCGCAAAAAGCAGTGACGGAATCCTGAGGTCACCAAACCGGACTCCCTCAACACCCTGGCTGCGCCTAGATATTCTGTCCATAAAAATTATGAACAGAATCGGTGACAAAGGGCAGCCCTGGCGGAGTCCAACTCTCACTGGAAACGAGTTCGACTTATTGCCGGAGATGCGGACCAAGCTCTGGCACCGGTCATACAGGGAACGGACAGCCTGTATTAGGTGGTCCGTTACCCCGTACTCCCGGAGCACTCCCCAGAGGATTCCCCGAGGGACACGGTCGAAAGCCTTCTCCAGATCCACAAAACACATGTGGACTGGTTGGGCAAACTCCCATGCACCCTCAAGGACCCTACTGAGGGTGTAGAGCTGGTCCACAGTTCCACGGCCGGGACGAAAACCACATTGCTCCTCCTGAATCCGAGGTTCGACTATCCGGCGGACCCTCCTCTCCAGTACCCCTGAATAGACCTTCCCGGGGAGGCTGAGGAGTGTGATCCCCCTATAGTTGGAACACACCCTCCGGTCCCCCTTTTTGAAAAGAGGGACCACCACCCCGGTCTGCCAATCCAGAGGCACTGCCCCCGATGTCCACGCGATGTTGCAGAGACGTGTCAACCAGGACAGTCCCACAACATCCAGGGCCTTGAGGAACTCCGGGCGGATCTCATCCACCCCCGGGGCCCTGCCACCGAGGAGCTTTTTAACTACCTCGGCGACTTCGACCCCAGAGATGGGAGAATCCGCACCCGAGACCCCAGGCCCTGCTTCTGATTCAGAAGACGTGTCGGTGGGATTGAGGAGGTCTTCGAAGTATTCCTTCCACCGGTTCACAACGTCCCGAGTTGAGGTCAGCAGCGCACCATCCCCACTATACACAGTGTTGACAGTGCACCGCTTTCCCCCCCTGAGACGCCGGATGGTGGACCAGAATCTCTTCGAAGCCGTCCGGAAGTCGTTTTCCATGGCCTCACCAAACTCCTCCCATACCCGAGTTTTTGCCTCGGCGACAGCCGCAGCCGCAGCTCGCTTGGACAGCCGATACCTGTCAGCTGCCTCCGGAGTCCCACAGGCCAAAAAGGCCCGATAGGACTCCTTCTTCAGCTTGACGGCATCCCTTACCGCCGGTGTCCACCAACGGGTTCGGGGATTGCCGCCGCGACAGGCACCGACCACCTTACGGCCACAGCAACGATCGGCCGCCTCAGCAATGGAGGCACGGAACATGGTCCACTCGGACTCAATGTCCCCCACCTCCCTCGGGACATGGTTGAAGCTTGACCGGAGGTGGGAGTTAAAACTCCTTCTGACAGGGGACTCTGCCAGACGTTCCCAGCACACCCTCACAATTCGTTTGGGTCTGCCAGGTCTGACCGGCATCCTCCCCCACCAGCGGAGATAACTCACCACCAGGTGGTGATCGGTTGACAGCTCCGCCCCTCTCTTCACCCGAGTGTCCAGGACATGCGGCCGCAAGTCCGACGATACGACAACGAAGTCGATCATCGAACTGCGGCCTAGGGTGTCCTGGTGCCAAGTGCACATATGGACACCCTTATGCCTGAACATGGTGTTCATTATGGACAATCTGTGGCGAGCACAGAAGTCCAATAACAGAACACCGCTCGGGTTCAGATCGGGGGGGCCGTTCCTCCCAATCACGCCTCTCCAGGTCTCACTGTCATTGCCAATGTGAGCGTTGAAGTCCCCCAGCAGAACTATGGAATCCCCAGAAGGGGCGCTCTCCAGCAGTCCCTCCAAGGATTCCAGAAAGGGTGGATACTCCAAACTGCTGTTCGGCCCGTAGGCGCAAACAACAGTAAGGAGCCGTCCCCCCACCCGAAGGCGGAGGGAGGCCACCCTCTCGTCTACCGGGGTGAACTTCAACACACAGTCGCCGAGCCGAGGCGCAATGAGTATTGACACCCCTGCTCGGCGCCTCTCACCACTGGCAACTCCAGAGTGGAAGAGAGTCCAACCCCTCTCGAGAGGACTAGTTCCAGAGCCCCTGCTGTGTGTCGAGGTGAGGCCGACTATATCAAGTCGGAACTTCTCAACCTCGCGCACCAGCTCAGGCTCCTTCCCTGCCAGAGAGGTGACGTTCCACGTCCCTAGAGCCAGCTTGTGTAGCCGGGGGTCGGTACGCCAGGCTCCCCGCCCCTGGCTGCCGCCCAACACACACTGCACCGGACCCCTATGGCCCCTCCTGCGGGTGGTGAGCCTGCTGGAGGGGGGTCCCACGTCTCTTCTTCGGGCTGTGCCCGACCGGGCCCCGTGGGAAGAAGCCCGGCCACCAGACGCTCGCCGTCGAGCCCCACCCCTGGGCCTGGCTCCAGGGGGTAAAGACAAAATAATTGATAAAATAATTGCTACAGCATATGGATTATAGGGCGTGTATGATCATGTGAACATTTAATTTTCTCCTAACACTATTCTATTGTATTCTGTCAAGACATCCACAATTATGGTGTTCAATACCATTTGTTTATTTATTTATTTATTGAATCTCTTTTTTTTTGTTTTGTTTTTATTGATGGGCAATAAATCGGGAATAGCCCAGCACCTGACATTTTTCAATTGTAATATACCGCCTGTTAGTTCCTATCCCTGTTCGTCTTGTTTCGTCCTGTCCAACCTTTGTGTCCCCTGCACATCACTGAGGTGTAGCACTGCCCTCCCTGGCTCGTAATAGGGAACTCTAATAAAGAATGTCAGCTTAGCTTTCCGGGATGGCTGGTGATGGTCACACACATGCACTAAATATTAAAATATTTGGCTGCAAGACTAAAGTATGCATCAGTCTCATAAAATGTTGACACCCCTTTTGTGGAGTTAAACAATGAGAATAAATGCAGAGAAATTAGAAAAAGAAAAAAGAAAATAGATTTTGACGTTACACAGGGGATTAGCAGGTTGATTGGCCGATTGATTGGTGTGCAGTTTCTGTCTTTTGCACTGCATGAAAAGCTAGATTATCGACCCTGTGAATTACTGAAAACCTGCTAAGTTCCCCGCAGTTATTGGTTGTTCACAGGCTATGAACTCCTAGTTGGCGGGTGAGGTGAAATGCCTTGAATGAATCATGTTTGTGGAGTTGGGGGTGGATGTGTGGGGCAAGGGGGGAGTGAGACTTCACACCTGGGGCATGGCAGAGGTGTGAAAAATAATTAGCATCTAGCCTGGGTAAGGATACTTACATAGAAGCCAAAGTTTTAACTAAATATGTCCTGACTGTCTCATTGTGAGGTGAGCCCAGTCTGTGAAAATAAATCAGAACATTCATTTACTACTCACAGCAGAATAACTGCAGAGTCAACTGTAAAGTCATTTAAAACAGTTTTAAATTAGCAGACACAATTTGAATGGATGCATGAATGGTTTACAATCTACAGTACAACAATTTAATTGTGTGCATTCAGCTGACAAAGAATTATTATACATGCTTACAGTAAACATTTTTTCTCACAAAAAAGAAACGAAAAAGAAAAAAGAATAAACAGTATCACCCTTGTTCCTAAAAACTACTACAAGGCAAAAATAAAGTCACGTTTGTTAACAAAGATGGAGGACAATCCCACCTGTACGGGTATCACCCCAAACATATCTGGCAAACAGCATCAATCCCTCACAACCCACAACTTGCTTGAAAATAGCTGTCTCTATGCAGAATGTGCTAAGAAGAATATATAACTGCAAGTGTTTCTGAATATTTACATTATACTAAACATAAAGGCTAGTTCAGGTGAAAAGTCTTCACACAAAGTGTCCAGCTATCAACATGGTAGAAACATAGCTTAAATAAAGTGACATGTACCAGCATTGCACTTATATAAACTTGAGAAAACGTCTGCACAGAGACTAATACGCTCACCCTTCTGCATGTATGAAACAAAGTTCAAACCTGACCATGTGTGGTTTATTTAGCCGTAATATTACGGTGGAATTTCTCTGCCTCCTGTGGGGAAGAAAACAGGTGAATCTTCCCATTATGCAGCACCCTAAGCTTGCATGGCTGGAGGCGAAATCCCCGGAAGGCCCCCATGTCAACAAACAGCTTTTTAACAGCGTTGAACTGTCGTCTTTGTCAGATGGTTTCTGCTGAAAAATCCTGGGCAAAGATGAGTTTGGACCCGTCATGTGTGATGTTCCGTTGCCTAGTGGCTCGTAGGACGAACTCTCTGTCCTGGAACTTGTGGAAGCGGATGAGGACAGCTCTGCTATGGTTCGGGTTAGCCGGGGCCAGCGTGCGATGGGCTCTTTCCAAAGTCAACACTCGATCGTCTCCGGTGCCCAGCCACTGGGGTAGCATGTCATGTATAAAGTCCAAGAGAACGCAGTTACCCTCAGCTCCTTCTTTAAGACCGAACAGCCAAATATTCTTTCTCCTGCCGTGGTTCTCCAGGTTCTCTGCCTTTTCTTCCAGGTGTGCAAGTCTCTTTGCCGCTGTCGCTAGTGCTGTCTCGGTTTTTTTCAACGTATCCTCTGCAGCAGATATACGGGCCTCAGTTTCGTCGATACGTTTTTCATTAGCTGTTACCTCCCGTTTGATTTCACCCATACTGCTCAGCATAGAGACTGAGTTTGTCAGCTCACCCAGTCTGTTGGTTATTCCGTCCAACTTCGTGCCAAAATCGGAGCGGAGTGCTTTTAGCTCCGTTAGCACATCGGTCATATTGGCCATGCTGGAAGCACCGGAGTCCTCGGGCAAAAGTGATATATTAGCGCTTCGTAGGCCTGGTTTGCCAGCTTTTGTGAAAATGTCGCACTCCCTTACTGCTGAGGGTTTTGACATAGTCCGTTCCCATCACTTGGTCAGGTTTAGAGGAAGTTAGGGTAGTTTTATGTGCAGAGTTGTGAGGAGCCTATACATTAAGCTGCCATCTTGCTCATGCATCCCTTTGACCAGCTCTTCTATCTGTTCAACTGGAAGGTGCTACAGAGCACTAAAGGCCACACGTCCAGGCAGATAAATAGCTTTTTTCCAAGAGTCCTGAGCTGAACTCTGATAAGTATAATAAGAAAGTGTGTGTATGTGTGTGTGTATATATATATATATATATATATATATATATAAAATGCTTTTTTTCAGATATTGCAAAGCACATTTTGCTGTACTGTTTTGACAATGACAAAAAAGTTTTTTGATCGTGATATACTATTGTTGACTTTACAAGAGTGTCCAGCACTTACTGAAGTATCTGTTCCAAGTACCATGACTATTGATAGCCACAGCCGAGCAGGGAGCTGTCATGTATACATTATTCTGGGTGTGGCTGAGTTTGTAATTAAAACTGCTGTGATGTTGAGATGTGCTTTCCGGCCTTCCTGTATCTACTGAGTAAGCTCGTTGTTGGGCTCTGCTTGTTGGTTGCAAACCATTGCTCTGCTATGTCCCTGCCTCAGCTAGCTCCTGAGGTGCCCTGCCTGCTATCCTCCAGCTAATCACCCAATCACCTAACACCGAATCTGCTAACCTCCCTGAGTCAGCTTGCACCCTGCCTGATCTTACCTCAAATTATTTAATGGAACTGTCTTTGAGGAAGTCCCTGTGAAAACAGTGTGGCTTTTGATGATGTGTTCCTACCCAGATCCTCAGCCTCTCAGCACCATGGAGGCTCCAATGCTTGATCTCCAGATGGGGCCCACCCTAGCCACCAGCCATCTGCTCTTAATCAGGAGAGGCTTCGCCGTGGCTTTCTGCAACTTCCTCTTCACATTCAGATTGTTGATTGGTTTTTGCATATATCAATCAATCACCTCAAAACTGTTGCTCCTTACTCAGCTCTGTCAGTATTTAGGACTTCCTTACTGTTTCCTGACACACCACCATGGCAGTAGGATTCAGTCTTTCTTGTTTCCTTAACTTTTACTATATAAGGCAGTGCCTCATTCCAGTCGACATAAATATTTGCAACAAGATTTGAATGAGAAACTGGTGGGCATAATCTATTCCCTCCATAGTGTCAGGTCTGGAATGCTTTAGAGCTTTTGCTACAAAATTAGATAAATGGGACATTTCTCCTTCATCCATTAAAAGAGAAAGAAGAGAGCACTTCCACTGACATATACATGTCATACATTGTTTATGAGACATTTCACTCAAAGAAAGGCTTTCTATAACTTTTCCCCTGGGTGTCTAATGGGTCAGGACTGTAAGAGTGAGATTTCTGTGGAAATCTTCAGTCGCCTAGATAGGCTGCTAAGATTAGCTTTATCATTTATTAAAGTTGATAGATTCTAAATGTCCTCATGAAAAGGCTCTGAATCTCTCTCTCTCTCTCTCTCTGTGTGTGTGTGTGTGTGTGTGTGTGTGTGTGTGTGTGTGTGTGTGTGTGTGTGTGTGTGTGTGTGTGTGTGTGTGTGTGTGTGTGTGTGTGTGTGTGTGTGTGTGTGTGTGTGTGTGTGTGTGTGTGTGTGTGTGTGGGTGCACTCAACCCGTTGTAAAAACTGTAAAAATCTGGCCTGGAGGAACTACAGGACTGTAATCAGGACCTGTACGAGTACTCATTAATTGTACTCTACCGCATAAAGACCTCTGTTGGCTTGTTACTGTCATCAAACAAACCCGAGTTACCCCAATCAGAAGCCCTTGATGACAAAGGAAGTCAACTGACTTTTCAGTTACAGTAACTTTGCCTTCAGATTTGGTAACAGGCGCTATACAGTGCAGCCAGAGAGATATTAGGAATGGTAAAGCAGCCTACAGGAGTAAGATTGAGGACCACTTCAACAACAAAGACCCCCCAGCAGGTGTGTCAGAGCATCCAGCACATACAAGACCAGAAAACTCATGACTGCTGGTGGTGACGCCTCACTGGCAGAGAAACTGAACTGCTTCTGTGCCTGCTTTGAGGTGAAAACAGCAGGTACAGACACCACCTTTTCAACAACATCAGACAGCTACAGCCTCACTGTACAGTAGCATGAGGTGAGACATGCTCAGAGCAGTGTATCCGAGGAAAAATGTTGGTCCTGATGGTGTGGCAGAAACAACACTGAAAGAATGTGCAGATCAGCTCTCTGTGGTATTCACAAAAATCTTCAGCCAGTCCATGTCCACATCCATCATCCCACCTGCCTGAATGCTACGTCAGCTGCCTGCTGATGATCACATGATTGCGATCCTACTACAAATGCACCTGCTGACTTATTGGGGCCTCTCTGTCAGAAATTATACAACATACTGAGTTTTATAAGTGCTTCTCTTGTCTATAATGCGCTGACAGTATACTGATTCATTTTGTTACAAAATGTGCACTGATAATAAAAAAAATTCTATTCTTATTCTAGATGACACTGAGATGCAAGAAGGCAAACCAGAAATGAAAATTATATTTAAACTATATCACTGCAAATACATAGCACATCGCTTGAGCAAAAACATTACAAAACAATACCCGCACAGAAAAAAGAAAAACAAAATGGTATTTTGTTTCCTTTTGTCTGAGACGTGCAGTTTTTGTGTCTTTTGAACCTGAAGTAGGGCAACCACAAGCATTGTCTCAAATTAACACCCAAATGAAATGGTGACTCAGTGTGGCACATGGGGAGTGTTTTGTTAGCTCTGCAAAAGCAGATAGTGTTTTTGCTGTCTTGCAGAACCACTTTGTCCTGAAGCTGATGACCATGATTTTTGGTTGTGTTGCTACACACGATACTATGTAGTTTTCTGAACAGCTTATTTTGTCCAACAACAGCTTATTTTGTTGACAGTCATTCCTCTTTGCAGGACCTAAATACAGAGTGATGGCTTTCGTGTTAAAAGTAGCACATATACTCTTGTATGTGATTCAGGGCTCATATTTATAAAAAAGTAGAAAATTGTAACTGGGCAAACATTTTCTGACTGATGCATTTTTTCACATTTCACTTTACCTAGATATAACCAGAATAGCTACTGCAACTCCCTGCCCTTTTTATTTTACTAACTGCTGATAAAATCACAGTGTTGTAAATTAATTGAATTAACAGTAGATTACATTTATAAAAAGATATAGTTTTGTTTTCTTCTAGCAAAAATTATTAATCGAATTTCCATCTATGTTATGACACCTACTCCAGCCCCTGTTCCTCTCCTTTCTTCTCCCTCCTGGTCTCTCCTTCTTCCTCCTGTTCACTCGGCATCTGTGTGTCTGTCTTAATCTGCCTATCCCTCGCTCCCTCTGCCTGCCTGTCTCCCTCTTTCTCTCTCTCTCTCTCTCTCTCTCTCTCTCTCTCTCTCTCTCTCTCTCTCTCTCTCTCTCTCTCTCCTGTGTCCCTCTGCTCCCTGAATCACCTGTCTCCACTCTGCTGATTGCTGTGACGGGAGTCAGCTGCAGTAATCAGCCCACCTGTTTCCCATCACACCTCCAGGTATACATATAAGCTCTGTCCAGTCACTCACTCCCTGCCAGACCATAGACTCAGCTTCCCCACTCTTGGACTCAGTTTTTCTGCCCGGATTACCCCACATGGACTTTGTTCTTCTCCCAGATTCTCGCCAGTGCTGCTTCTGTCTCCAGTCAGTTGTTCCAGTCTCGTCTCCGTCAGCCTCTGGATTCCCTAAACCTGTCGTCCCCCTTTCGTGTCTGTTCCCCATCCCCGTGTGTACCCCTTCTAGTAATTTAGTTAATTCTGTGTTAGTTTGTAGGTTTTCCCCCTCTTTTGAGAATTTTTGTAATGAGTTTTGTTTTCCCTCTTAATCCAGTTTCCCTTTGTGTGTTGTAACTCTAGCTTTATTTTAATAAAGCCCTTCCCAGTATTCCTCCTGTCTCCCCATATCTGTTCAGAAAGTGAACGTCGCTGTCCTCATAGGAGTATCTCCTAGTCTTGATGTAGGTGGACTGGTGAATTTTGACCTGAGGAGCTGTAACAGCTACTATCAGATGTAGCCCTCTATGCAGCGGGCAACGAGGCAAGCACTAGTAGAAATCTTATTCCCATCCATAACAGAATGATCTACACTGTGCTCCACAAAAAAAAAGTGAACCATTGATTGAAATTCAATGTCAACACAACAAATGTGTCACCTAGAAAAACAGCATAACCACTCAACCAAGCATTTTGAGGGTTATACATTTTTTCTTGAAGTTCTGTCACATTCAGTTTGAAATAAAGCAGTAGGAATAGAATAGGAAGACATAGCTCTTGTTAGGCTGAGGGGTGAACCCGAGCAGAGAGTACAGACATGAGTGGGTCAAATCAAAGAAATGAGCAGAATTTATTGAACATAAGTCCGCTCCGGGAACTGGCGGCCGGGAGGCACTCCTCATAGAGTGGAACGGCGGCGGAGAGCGCCAATGGGTGGTCCAGAGTGGCTGACAGGAGATTCAGAGGAGAGGATGATACGGTCGGCAGGGAATCCAGAGGTTAGCAGGGATCCAGAGGTTGGACTGGGGTAGTAGGGTGAAAGAACCGGGCAGCGGGGCAAGTGGAACTGTGAACAAGAAAAACAGGACTAGCACACAGTTTCAAAAATGCACAGCAGAAATGTGCAGCATGAGACTGAACTGACTGCAATAGCAGAAGTTACTATCTGGCAGGGCGTGGAGCATGAGACCGGCTTTTATGGCAGTTGATGAGGGACAGGTGTGCTGCGCCGCAGCTGCCTGGATTTCTGCAGATGAGACTGATTAGTGATGTGCAGCTGCTGCAGAGAGCAGCCCAGTGAGAATGAGATGAGAGGGCAGAGAGAGAACCAAAAGAGGAAAACAGAGGGAATTAACAGAAAGGATGGCGAGAGGGAGAATAAGGGGAGGTCAGGTGGGGGTTGATGCAGGGACCAGAGAGGAGGCCCCGACAGCTCTTCAAAAATGAAGAGGAAACCCTCATGATCATAACCTCGGAGCATCCACAGCAAAAAAAAAAAAAAAAAAAAAACCTTTAAGCCTCAAAAATAGGAATGCCAGAAACATAGCTCGCAAAAATAAACCAAACAAATACGTTTTGGAACATAGGCAAATATAACAGAAATCAACCTGTGTAAAAATGATAGACGGAACAAAATGAATGACTCATGTGACATGATACTATGAGTTAGAATTACTGCTTTGCGATTGTATGCCAGCAAAGTGGCTGATTAGTTTTCTGATGTCTCACAAAGTAAAATTTCTATCGCAAAGTGTTTCTGACAAGAATTCTTCTCTGCGTTGTTTCTGGCATTCCCGTCTTTGTCAGACATTTGAATGTCTGCAAAGGGAATTGCTTTAAAAAAAAAAAAATCTATGTGTATGGAATGGTACTGAACTGCTTATTGCATTTCTTATATCAAAACCCAAATGACAAGAAGATGGTCTGCTACAGAAAATCTGAAGGAAACAGTTTGAGACCGAGGTTGTGCTGTCCCTCTGATGCCATTGTATAATGTAGAAAATATTTGTTGAAGTTACTGTTAATCAAGAGAGATTAGTTCATAAGTTGAAAGTTCCACAGACCCCAATTTCACATGAATGAGCTTTTCATTACACAGCAGCCAGTTCTCACCAGAGTTCTCATGCTGCTGATCGCAAATGAATGCAGGGGTGAATGAGGGGAAAAGCAGTGTTTGGATTTACTCTAAGGAATTAGCTGTAGGTTTTAAATTAGAAAGTGTGGGGAAAGGTGCTGTGAGTGAAGTAGATTTCTGTTGAGCTCCATTTATTTTGTAATTATGCAAGTCATTACCTAATGCCATCATGCTAATAGGTTCAATTAGTGTTACATTTTTTTCACTTGCATAAAATAAGCAATCTCATTTTTTCAGCACTACAGAATCTGTACATTACACTGACATGGCGAATGAAAATTACCCCAAAACGACCAAGATTTATATTGTCTTAATTGCCTTATGAGAAACATCATGATTATTCTCCAGTTAGCAAAGTTATTGCTCATATCAGTGATATCAGTGATGACATTTGCAAAGATATGTCTTGGGTACAAAAAACCCCCCACAAGAGTGTTCCGATACAGACGCTTCTTCAGATTCATGCTTTTTGATCAGGTCTTTGACATAGACATTACGAAGGCTTCATTGTTACTCTCTAATAGCCAAGAAGATGACAGTTTCATGCCTATACATAGAGGTGGACATTGCTACACAGTTCCAATGTTCAGATTCCAAAGGAATCATTAAGAAATTTTATTCCAAAGCTGTCTCACTGGTTCCTAAACAAATTTCACTTCCACTTGTGGTGGGTGCGAGAGGCTAAACAAAAATGTGGTGGAGCTTAGAGCCAGAGTGGATGTAAACTCGCTCAGCAATTTCTGAAAACGGCACCTTGGGAATTTCACCCAAGGAATTGTTCTACCTCTGGCAACTACTTCAGCGGCACATAGGCTCATTATACCATGAGGCAGGAGACGTGGTTCTGTAACAATACAATTAATGTTATTAACAACCAAATAAAACCCATTTGAAACAACTATGCTTTAAAAAAATTTTTTTTTAAAAAGATAGGGGAAGTGAATCGGAGCAGAGCTGGCTTACCATATGGAAGTGTGTCAACAAGGGAGGAATGGATCCCAGGGGAAATCTCACACACATACTGGGTCAACAAAAAAAAAACAAAGGGTTCGCACGGCACACAGGAAAGGGATACCACCGCCAATGACACCAGCCCACCAGCTCAGCTGCTGAAACGAAGGAACATTAAAGTTAAAAAATAATAATATTCCCCCAAAACAAAATACTGACAAGCAAAAAAAAAAAAAAAAAAAAAAAAAAGGATAATCTATAAAAACTGAATTTTAAACAAAAATTACAGAGCCCTGGAAGGGACATGGAGAAGAAAAAAAACCCAGGAAGAATCCCGAGAAACGGCGACTACATTTGAGAAGACAGGCAATTGTCAGATGTTTTGATTCTTAACACTGAATGTGTTAGCATTAGCTTGGCTACTTAGTTTCGACTACGTTTGAGAAGACAGGTAATTTTCAGAGGCGTTTTGATTCTTAACAGTGAACATGTTAGCGTTAGCTTGGCTACTTAGCTTCGACTACATTTGCATCCATTACATAGCTGTTAAACAAAGGCAATAAGCTGATGATAATATCTATGTTTATCTTTATAGATGGTGTTCAGGTTAATTGCGAGGCAGAGGTCAGCTGTTGCCTGGGCACCGCGATCACGCTACTAGTGGGACACAACTGTACCAGATTTCAGCTGAATGCATGCTGTGTATAGACACAGCATGCATTCAGCTGAAATCTGGTACAGTTGTTTGGATAGCCAAACTGTCATGAGACATTGACATTTTTATTGTGATATACCCTCCACTTAGCTTTTGTTTCAATAAATTGTTTGAGATGAGGAAATCACTATTGTATGATTCTACTTAAATGCCCTACTTCCATGATACTCACTACAGCATGCACTTTTTACATTTTCCATAAATTTCATCAAAAAGTTGAATAGCTTTTTGTGAGTAGTGTATGTAGACAGGTCATGTCAGCACACTTCAATAATATATCTGCTGCAGTTGTGCAGTTTATCTATCTAGCTTGGTGTGACATTAAAAAAACACACATATGTTGCTGATATAGTTAAGACTAAGAATCTGGTTGAAAAGCACAACTGATTATCTGTCAAAATGTGTGTAACAGAAGTGTGCACTGAACACTGAATAATGTCTCTGTAGATTATAGACAAAACATGCATCAGCCATCACAAATTCACCCAAAGTGCATGAGTAAAAATACAAAACAAATGAAGTTAAATAAGAAAAAAGTAAAATAATCTACAAAAAAGATTTTTTTTTCTATAAAAGGCAGAAGTAGTGGACAATGCAGTTTATTTTTGAGACAGTCGCTCCAGCACCGGCACCATGTGTCCCATCAGTCCAACCAAGGTGTTTGAATCTTCATCCATCCTCTGGATGTTCTGGAGCATGGCAGTGGTCAGGTCTTGGTGTCTTCTGATCTGTTCCAAGAACCGTTCCTCTGACCTCTTCAGATACTGCAGGAGATCCACAGTAGCATCCTGCTTCCCTTTTCCTGCATAAAAGCACTGAAGGTATTAGTTGTTAGTAATTACTTTCTATATTGATAAACACAGTTAACTTAAAGTAAATGTTCTATTTTGCAATTTTAGCCAAAAGGTAACATATCAATCATGTTGATGTCTGCATAGTCTAAACAAATCAGATGGACAGTTTTCAAAATCTCTCGCTTAAATTTGGACTTGAAAAACATGATTTCTTCAGGTACCTCCAACTCAGACATTATTTTGTTAAGGAAATGCAAGGAGCCTTGACTAAAACCCCCTTTAACCTTGTTCAAATTTTTCTGGATGTCTATAAAGGATCTAGTAACAAAAATATTGTTGGTAAAATGTATAAAGTTTTAAATTTGCTTGATAATAAAATGTATCTTCATGTGAAAAAACAATGGGAGAAGGATTTGAAAGTTGGTATACCGGAGAAGCATTGGTTGGAGGGATGGAAGTCTCAGAGCCATACCAGTAACTCGCTTACCTGGAGAGACTTTTGTTGGAAAAGCCAAATCCATTTTTTTTTTTGTTTGTTTTTTTATCATTCCTGTACGAAAATCTAAATTTCGGGCCATCCAGTTTTCCTGCTGGAGAGAGTGTGGATCTGTCCAGGCGGACCAGGTCCATATATTTTGGTCATGCCCAGGTATAATTGACTTTTGGAAGAAGGTGACAAATCTAATGTACTCTGTGATTGGTATTTGATTGGAAATGTCTTTTTCTGTGTTGTTTCTTTGTATACCCCCAGAGGAAATCAGTCAAAGGGATGCATACTTATTCAGGATAATTCTTGTTGCTGCAAAAAAAAGCAATCACAAAATGTTGGCTCAAAAGAGACACTCCCTCAATGGCCCTTCTGATTCAAATTGTCAAAGACATAAGAACAATGGAGCTCATGACCTTCAGCCTCCACCTACAACAACACAAGGGAGGAAAATATTGGGAAAAATGGGACAGTCATATACGATCTTTAGATAAAGACACTGACAAGATGTGAAACTGCACCTGTGAATTGTTTTGTTAGTTATGTCTCCTTTACATTGTGAATGCCCAACTTTTTTCTTTTTCTGTCTAAAATATTAAAGAATAAAGTTTAAAAAAAAAAAGACATGAAAACAGACATCTTAGACAAGTTAGCAGAGGCCATATATGTTCACAACCCCTACCTAACACGAGAAGAGTATGATTGTGTGGCCCAAGCTCTCATCAACAAGCATCCTTGTCTGAAGAAACTGGGTTCTCTCAATGGGTGGCATTGCTGGAAGTTCAGTTTAAAGTTCAAAATGGGCAACTTCCAGCAGAAGCTTCGAGTGGCTGGACGCTCCGAGCTCAGAATCAATGCATGCACCTCTGGACCAAGTCCAAAAGCAGCTGCACCCAAAGACTAAAGTGGGCAAAAAAAAAATAAATCAGAGGTGAATTTTCTTCCTGATTTTCCAGAAGGAAAAGCTCAAAGTGGCCTTGATGTTGAAAGGCCATTGAGATGAAGAAAACAAAGATTGACTGGAAGGAAATTGGTGACATGATGAAAAACATTCCCTTTATGGAGAAAAAGAGATTGTTGAGGATGAATCCCTTGTGGGGTCAAAGAAAGATAGCCAGCCTTGTTCTTTGAACGGCAGGTAAAGTGTTTTTGATTTATTTTCTTGAATGAGATTTTGTTTGACAGGATACTTGTGTGGCGAGATTTGAGGAATAATTCATGCCTAATAAGACCAGTTATGGTCCCGACAACGCCACTTGGGAATTGCACCCAGGAAGCAGCAGAAAACAAAAGAAAACCAAAGCAATACCAAAAACCAAAGGAAAACCAAAACAGCAGCACGGCTCCACGTGCTGATAATGGACTGGACACCAGACCAGCGACTGGAGGAAGTGAGCCTCAAGAATACAGCCCAACCACAGCTTAACACACACCTGGAGCGGGCCGGCACTCCCACACACAGCGGGGCTCCAGCTGATCACCGGATCACTCTGGCCCCCAGCAGTCAGCCACGGTGTAGAAGACAGCACGCCGCGACGGCGTTCACCATAGCTGGGCAACCACACCAGGGAGAAGCAGCTGCACCCAGCAACACTGCCACGCCGAGCCACAGCCACCACTGAAGCCAGCAGGGAGCAGAAGATGGGAAATACCGCTGTCACACACCTGGCTATAAAGGGCGCATAGTACCGCCCAGCAATCACGGTACACGCACCGCTGGCACGGTGCCCAACAGCAGCCAGGAGGAACACACAACCTCTGGTCACACTTGGATTATTTGAAGTAGGGCTGTATGAGGTGCTTGTCCCTGGTCATTGTATCGCCTGCAGTAGGCGTTAGACAGCGTGCTTGGTGTGAGAAGCTAATAAATGTACTTATTGTGGACACGGTCGGTAGCAAAACACATTTTAGTAACCTTACCTGTCTAATGGGTAGGTAAAGTGAGGAAATTATTTATATTATAGCATACACTTAAGCTCATATTTTAGTGGCTGCATTTTGCTGCTACTTTTGCTCCACAACATGTGCATTGTCTAGCTTCCTCCACTGGTACGCCTGCCGCTTCCTCAAACAAGGTGCATGCTGACCACCATCTGCTGTAGGTAATACACTGACAATGGGTAAGTGTCTGATACTATCCCATTTAAAAAAAAATCTAAACTATCCCTTTAAACTTAAATCTTGCGTGAATTATTTTACGTAAAAAGGAAGACTCGAAGTGTTAAGTTTATGCAATGTCAGAGCATGCTCTTTGACTTATTTTTGTTTTGTTTTTTTTGCCCTCGTCCAATAGATTGAAGCTGAATTTGCCCGCCTTACAGCTGTTGACCTGTGTTAGGGACCAAGCAGCTAAGCAGGGACACGAGAAAATTTCAAACTTTTTAAGGCTTAAGGTAGCTGTCCATAGAGCACTCAAGATTGCAAAAGATTAAAATACGTCAAAGAAAAAGTATCAACAGAAATTCTAATTCTGGGCCCTTTAAATAAACTGAGGTCAACAAAACAACAATATCAACATAAGTGTAAACTAAACCAACCTGGGGTCCGTTTCACGAAGCAGGTTTAGTGAAAACTCTGAGTATGTTAACCCTGAAATGAGGGAAACTCAGAGTTTTCCATTTCACAAAGGGAGGTAACTCAAACCCGAGACAGAGGGGTAACTCTACCCTGTTTCACAAAGAGGGGTAACTTAAGCTCTCGGTCAGTTACCGTAGTAACAGACTCTATGAATCTAACCTGGTCGGGACCAGGTTTTTCTCAGTAAACCTCGAGTTTCTCTCTGTCTCCGCCCTCTTTCAGTCACACACGCCATTTGATTTCCTCATTCATTCAGTCAGCTGGCGAGTTTTGGCAAAGCCTAGCTCTGCCGTGTGTCAAAATGTCATGTCCTTTTATGAACGATCCAGTGGATGAAGGAGCAGCATTACTGCGCAGAGAATTAAATATTCGTTGGGATATTGTTATCAGACCGCTCACAGATGTTCTCGCATTTCCGGACAGCTATCTTTTTGAGCGGTACCGTTTCACCTCACAGTCTATAATCTACATCCAACCTAATCCGTCCTTACATTTGCAACATTACCAACCTCAGTCATGCTTTCACATCCCAGCAGATATTGTGTGTTGCGGTGCGGTTCTTTGCAAATTTTTTATATAATGTCGGAGATGCAGAGCACTTCAGTAAAGCAACTGTATGCAGAACGGTCAGAAAAGTGTGTCTGGCCCTGAAACGACTTTTACCATCGTTGTCGTTTTCCCTGGACATAAACCTGTCAGAGCCATCAAAGCTCTGTGTGTGTATATATATATATATATATATATATATATATATATATATATATATATATATATATATATATATATATATATATATATATATATATATATATATATATATATATATATATATATATGTAGTTGGCTGAGTAGAAGTCTTTGTTAGTTTAAATAGGCTTAATTATTTAACAGAACATGATAATATGGATGACATTTAGGCTATGTCTGGGGTAAAACAACTGCACAGTCAAACAGCCACCTAATATTTAGGCTACTTTACAATGTAAAACATGATCAAAATAAGGTAGCTCCATGAGATTATTCCGACGTTTTACCTGTTTTAAAAATGCTTTTATATTTCATCTTAAGCTCCTGCCACATGCGCTTCTCCCCCGCGGGATTGCACCTAAATGAAATAACTTAATAAACTACCATTCAAACAGTTTTCCCCTGTAATATTATTGTGATTTAAACTTATGCATTGATCTGGACAGCAATGTTCTCCCACGCCGTCTCCCTCTCTTTTGCAGCTGCAGCGGTGCTGCACTTCTTTCTAAAAACGTGTTCAAACTCGCTATATAAGCGCATTAAGATTTCCAATTCAAGCGGTGTAGTCCTCCGCTTCCCCGTTGCCATGGTGACTCGCCAAATCGGCGCTCCATTGATACTGGCTTTTCAGTGGTGCACGCACTTAACTCCAGGTGAAACTACTCCGAGTTGATTTAACCAACTCAATTCAGCCTTTGTGAAACCAAAAACTCAGAGTTTTCTATCTCAGAGTAGATCAACTCAGAGTTCAGGGTTACACTCAGAGTTTGTTGAACCTGCTTTGTGAAACAGACCCCTGACCTACCAAATGTCACAAAAGAAGGGGTATATATACACATAGGCTAGCCTACAAACACACAAGAGGGGGAGAGACCTATTCCTCACACCATAAAAAAACCCAAAATAAACCCAACTGCCATAATAAAGACATAATACAAATACCTATACATATTAAACAACACCACCACCCCAAACTCAAACAAATGCACACATGCTGCTTTTCTTGAGGCCTCTGCACTTCAACACTCCCCTTCACAGCACTGGGAGTTGGCACCTTCCAGTTCCTGACTGCCAGCATAAAAGGCCGTCTTAAACTCCACCTCTCCCTTTTGCCAGGATCTCAGCAGTATGTGGAGCAACAGAGACAAAGGTACAAGGAATTAATAATTTTAAGCCAATTTGATGAACTTATGACTAAATGTAACCAAAATGCGTGCACTCAAATTGGTAACAGCATCACAATGTAAATCAAGGAAGCTAAATAAACATTTTTTAACCAAAACTGTGTGGGTGACTATTTGTTTGAAATGAAAAGAACCAATACTAACACTGCATGGTCCAAGTTGCTGATGGGTCCATCACAACCTGAAAGGCTCCCTCTTTGCTGGGCTGGACCAGTATCTGTCAAGATTCCTTGAGCTGTCCAAAGCAAAGACTGGCATAGTGGGACTGACGAGGCTCACACGCTGTCTGGATGATGATGTAAGTGTTTAAAAGTTATTCTTCCATTCCTCCCCTTTGTTCTTTGTATCTTCAAGATCATAAGTGTTATTTCTATTGTAAAGATATAAAATACAGTAGCAGAATACTGATGTCTGTTAAATGGAAAATTAGGAGCCAGTGTATTTGATTGAACTGAGCATCAAATCTTGGATTTTTAGGTGCCCAATCCCTAAACTGTTGTCATGATTTGTGATGTGATGACATTACAGTGTTTTAACCTTTCTAGAAATCGGTAGTGGTGGGTTGGAAACAGTTTTCTTTGTGCATGTTTTGATGGGCCTGACCAAATAGTAATATTGATCACATTAGTTCTATTTATTGAGAGTCATGTGATACCATTTCATGGAATCCTGAGAGAAACAAGTGCAGTTTAACTGTCCAAGGAGATGGTGGAAACAGTAACTGATGTTTGTTCTGTTTCTTTGTTTGTTTGTTTGTTTGTTTGATTGAAGTCAGAGTTCCATACACAAGAAGAGGATGGTTCTTCTGCTGGGTCTTCCTTAATTTCTCAAGGAGGACCCCTCTTGTTTTTTCAAGACTGTGGAGGTAAGCATTGTTTAATTTTTTTGTCACAAGGATTTTTTTTGAGTGGTTGGTAAACAAATTTAAATTACCGTATTGGCCCGAATATAAGACGGCCCTGATTATAAGACGACCCCCTCTTTTTCAAGACTCAAGTTTGAAAAAAGACTTTTTGAACACCAAATTAATTTTTATACAGAAAATAATTACAGTACATCTGAAACAAATGATTATAACAATATATTTGAGAGAAAAAGCATGTTATTTTGCCTCATTCAAATCTTAATATCTGAACATTTAAATATGTAAACTAAAGTGCAATCACATTCGTAAATGAATGGCTTCTGGTTTCTTCTCTTTTCTTCTCTTTTCTTTCTTACCGCTATTTTTTATTTTTCTTCTTCGTGCTACCGCTATTTTTATTTTTATTCTTAGTGACAGGGGTTCGCTTTGGCCTGGGGAGTAAAGTTCAGCATTCGCTTCAATGATATCTGGCGCCATCTAGCGTCGTGAATGGGTATAATGTTTAGACCCCGAATATAAGACGACCCCCACTTTTTCAGTCTTATTTCAATGCAAAAAACACCGTCTTATATTCGGGCCAATACGGTATAACTTGGAACAAATAGAAATTACAGTAGAGATGCATTCTTTTCTGAAATATTTTTACTTTAAACTGAGATTCAACCATTCCCTTTTTGGCTCCCTTGTAAGTACCACACATATATGTATATATGTGTGGCTGTGTATGTGCACATAAATGCTACAGCATACTAAGTTGGATAAATATTTTTTTGCCTCCTTCGAATTCTTGTGTAGGCCACTGATGATGAGGACACATTCACCAGGGGAATGAAAGTTGGCATTGTGATGGTGAAAGAGGGAGAAGACGAAGATTGACATATCAGTGGTCCTTGAGGAAGCAGTGGTCCTGTTTGATCTGAAGGACATCCCGAGTGCGATTGCCAATGCTGATGGGTCTTCTTTTTGCTCTAAACATAGACTATCCAAAAGAACTAAGGTATACATTCGAGGTCATTCAGAAGGTTCTGATGAACATTGGTGGAGGACAGTGTTCCTCACATGTGCATGGCTTGAGAAACAGACTTCTGTGGAAAACTATGAAAGACTGTGCTCTAGTTTTGAGTTCTTTTGTTTAGACTTGAGGTGAAACCATAGATGTTGATTTTTACCTTCTTGACAGTTTCGGCAAACAGCTCTCGCCTTCTTCAGAAGCGCCTCACTGACAGTGTGTGATGTATCAACTGGCGGATTTTGACAACCAGCACACACGGCATGCCCAGTTGAGCCGCCAGATCCACTGGGCCAACCACGCCCACGCCGTAATGGCATGTCGTGATGAGCCCAACGGACCTGACCGCCCCACCAAGCACGTCGCGACCCCCACCGTCCTATTTCCTCTGGAGTAGAGTGAAGTTTGTGTGATTTTATGTGCAGTTTCATAGAGAAAAAGTGTGTTTTCTTTATATATTTTTCTCAATAAAACCTGCTGTTCACCGAAACTGTCGAGAAGGTAAAAATCAACATCTATGGTTTCACCTGAAGTCTGAACAGAAGAACTCAAAACTACTACATTAATAAGACTTGTGAATGTTTTTAAGTTAAGACTGTGCTCTGATGACTGCCATGTGTCTGAGAGTTACAACTGTGATATTGATGTTCTTGTTTTGCTGTCTGTTTTCCATATTTGCAAGTTCTCTTTTTTGCCATATTTCTACAGTGTTGAAATTTTCAGCATTCTTCAGCCTCACAAGAGTCAAGTCCTGTGGAATTGGTTGAGACTGTACCTGAGAAATGTTAGGTCAAGTCTGTCTTTCATTGTTTATATTCAGACTACTGAGTGGCATATGATGCAGAACGTTGATGTTACTGTTTACTTTTTGCTGTCTTAGCATTTTCAGTTTTTTGCCAACAGGTGATATTGAGGGCATAAGCACTTGAGGAAAAACCTGCACATTTATACTTGAATTGGTTTGAGTTGTGAATCTCGATCTGTTCAAATATGGCCTAAAGTCATGACTGTTGACAAGATGATTCAATAAATGTGACATTGGTGGTTGTCATGTGTGTCTTGAAAACTAACTTGCCCCATTTATGTATAAGTTACTGTAACATTTATTTTGGTAAATCAGTTTTAGTTGATCTTTTTAATTAGGTTTTGCTAAACACAATTTGGAATGATTAGGTCATTCTTTTTGGACATCTTGACAAAGATTTTGTAGTTTAAACAACTAGAAATGGAGTTAAGTAAATGTACAAACTTGAATTGAATGTACTATGACAAACTTAACACAACATACCACTACAGTTATGTTGAAATGAGTATTTAAGTTCAGTAAATTTATTAACTTAAATCAAATGAACAGCCCTGTTTAATTAACCTGAATTACATTTACAAGTGCAAATGACTACCCTAAACAGCTGAATCAATTAACAAATCTATATCAAAACAAAATGAAAACAGAAGTTCACGCAACTATTTTAATTGACCTTAAATAGATATGCAAGTTCAAACAACTACTCGAAAGAGTTCAATAAATTAACAAATCCAAATTAACTAGGATTGAGCCAGGAAGAGGATGATTTCCCCTGTGTGGGAACACTTTGATTTGATAACTCCTAATAAGGTCAGTTAAATCTAACATTAGAATATTATTAGAGACGCATTAGGTTTGCATATCAAGAACTGTGTTTTTCACTGTATCTTATTTTGCTCAAAGATTTTACTCAGAGGTGTTTATTGTGTGTGTCAAAAAAAGGAATCATTTAAAATCAAAAACTGTTTAGAAACAGTTTTTTCTGAATAAAAGGAACTATATCTCCCTTGTCCTGTACATCATTGTCCAAGTTACACAAGCATATTCAGTGCGATCTCCCTAGTTCCACAAGCACTGCCATTGCCCTCTGCCTTCTTAAGTCCATTTCATTTTCCTAAAGTGACAGTAAAACATTAAGACACAACCTGCCACATCATCTAACATCTTGGGAAAATGTACACACACAGAATACACTAAAATATATTTTATTATACACATATGTGATAAATTATATACAGAAATTATTTGGTTATACATTTTTTGCAATTTATTGTCATTCCCAACAGCCATAACAGAAACAACTAGAAAAGCACTCAGAGAGCTGTTCAGTTGACGTATCATTTCTGACGGATGAAATCTTTAATAAAAAATGACCTTGCGCTGAGCACAAACGTGTTATGCATGTGCATGTTATGTATGAATACCGAATTGCATGTAAATTACTCTTACAAAAGTCTGTTGATCAGTTCATCACTTTTGGCAAACCTTTGTACGGTGGCCGAGAGGTGCAAACCAAATTTACATAATGCAAAACACTTTTACAAACTCCAAGACAAATTTACAAGCGACAAAACAATTTTACATTTCCAAAAACACTTTTACAAATCCGAAAACACTTTTACAAGTCCGAAAACACTTTTGCAAACTCCGAGACAAATTTACAAGCGACAAAACAATTTTACATTTCCAAAAACACTTTTACAAATCCGAAAACACTTTTACAAGTCCGAAAACACTTTTACAAATCCGAAAGTAAACGGAAAGGGAATGTCCCAACTCCGGGGTATAACCGGAAGTGACGACGAGGAGCGGCTAATGCAACTTTTCGTTGTTGTTAATGGGGAACCAAGCGAGCGGGTGATTGTTGCATCGTGGCCCAAATAACTTTGCAAAACATCTCAAGTTTAGTTCAGTTGTTTTTACTGAAGCTCGTGCACAACCACCAAGCACATATCTTTTAGGTACCGCTTCTTCTGTGGTTCTCTCACAACAGTAACATTCAGTAGGTAACATTACGCTCGTGCGCCCTCTACTGGAGAAACCGTATAACAACAATATAACATTGTAATAATTACTGTCCACAGTATACTTGTACATTTAGCAAGCCTTGGTATAACATTTAAAACAATAATATTAAATCCCAGTATACCACAGTGATGTTTTGCCCGTTTTGTGGGTAACATATGAACCGATTGACGCGGTTTTGGTTTTCGTGTGGTCGGTCTTTACAGTGTTTAGATGTCGCAGATCAGACCGACAGAGTGCATTCGCCGCTCCTCGTCGTCACTTCCGGTTATACCCCGGAGTTGGGACATTCCCTTTCCGGTTACTTTCGGATTTGTAAAAGTGTTTTCGGACTTGTAAAAATGTTTTCGGATTTGTAAAAGTGTTTTTGGAAATGTAAAATTGTTTTGTCGCTTGTAAATTTGTCTCGGAGTTTGTAAAAGTGTTTTTGGACTTGTAAAAGTGTTTTCGGATTTGTAAAAGTGTTTTTGGAAATGTAAAATTGTTTTGTCGCTTGTAAATTTGTCTCGGAGTTTGTAAAAGTGTTTTGCATTATGTAAATTTGGTTTGCACCTCTCGGCCACCGTACCTTTGCTTTGCTACTGTGAAAATAAACATTCCTTCCATGCTTTTATTTTGAAGACGTATTTTTAATGTTGCGGGCTTTTATTTTGTCACCATTTCAGCAGCACAGGAAGTGATTCTCTAAGAAGTGGTTTCTTGACATCACGAAGACGCTGCCGAAAAGTCAGAAAATTCAAATTAAGATGAACGACAACGGTTACACGCTGTTGCTGCCTAGCAAATGATGTGTCTAAACTTAGAAGCACCTAGCTGCAATGGGGACAAGCTCTTACAGTGAAGAAATGAGTGAAGGACAGAAAGGTGAATTTTTGTTCAAAATAAGGCTGATGGCTGAACTTAATGTGTCTGGCTGGGGTTTGCTACATTGCGTGACCTAAATTTGTAGCGGGCGACAGGAACTGATGGGACTCAGAAACACCCCACAGTTTAATCATTTGTTCCTTGGATGATTCCCAACTGATAAATCACATACAATTTGTAGTAGGATCACAATCATGTGATCGTCAGTGGGTAACTGACACAGTGTTCATGTCATGGTTACAGCGACGCCGTGCCAGCTGCTATATCTCCCAATGGGAAATCTTTAACAAAGCTGTAAAGCCAGACTATAAGCCGCCCCACTGCCAAAATCTAATCACTTGGTTCTTGTGTCATTTCTGACCTTCTCTGAAAAGTTCATCCAAATGTGTTGCTCCGTTTTTGAGTAATGTTTCACACAGACAGACAGACAGATTCACAGACCAACGTACACCGATCGTCACATAACTCCGCCGTTCCTTGGGGGAGTAAAAGTTCAATGCATCACACATTATGTGGTTCAAATACAGCTGCCTGTGATTATACACTTGGCCAGTAGGTGGTTTCGTGTGCACGTGAAGCTTCGAAAAATGAGCCCTTTCTCAAACCAACTGGCTGAAGTGGTTCAGTGCCTCATGAGGCTTCATCTCACCATCGCTACTTCCGACAGACAATGGTGGAAGCGGAGTCCAGGTGAGTGAGTGATGCGAGCAGGCAGGGAGTCCAGACTGGAAGGCCTTTGCCTTCCAGCAAGACGTTAGCACAAGGTTGTCAAAAAGGGAGCTCGACTGAACAGGAGCCAGAACTGACTGAGGCTGTTTGACGGTCTGGTGCTGAGTAATGTGCAGACTCTGGTCTTATGGAAAAGGAGGCAGTTGTCTTGATCACTCCCACCTGCTCTCGCACCAATTCATCCAGATTGGATTTGAGACACCTGCCTGCCAAGCCGTGTCACACACGCCCACCTGAGGAAAGAGGAGAAGGGAGGGGGAAGGGAAAAGGAAAACCTGCCACTACGTACATGCAGAGGTGGAGGGTGTAACAAAAGGTCATTGAAATATTTGGTCATTATCTAAGTAAGGTGTTTTTCATAGTAAGAAAGTTGGTTTACTGTTCTTCCTTGTCAAAAACAAGAATGGGCATTGAGATACGTAGAGGTCTCAGAAAGTACAGTTGCAAAACTCAGCATAATTTGAACCTTGTTCGGTTTCAGTCAATGGCTTTTGTTTGGTGGTGTGCAGCAAAGCCTAGTCTAGCATTTTATTTCCAGCATGGACCAGACAGCTTAGCTTATTCAGCTGAGGGGGAGAATAGCTATTGACAGAGGCCAAAAATTAGACCAGTGAAGACTGAAGGTGAGGCAATATTAAATTTTTGATATCTGCATTTAACTGTCTAGTAATTTAGCACTTATCAAACATGTTAACACCTAACTTGGGTTAAAAAATGTGACAGACACAGCTTGTATGAAAGTAACATAAATGCACAATAAAGACAAAAGGCAATGCCCTATCGACTTGTCTTACTAGTATGGGTTGTGTAAAGGAAGAAGTCCACAACTTTATCCTCTACACAGTCCAACAACACTAAATAGTTTTAGTGTTGTTGTTTATTAACATGACTGAGTCCTCTGCAAGTACCCAGGGACAGGAGAGGGAGTGAGGGAGAAACCTACTGCTGCCACTTAGCTGGACATAGCGCCACAGAGAGAGACAGAAGAGAGCAGGGACCGGATGGACAGATAGGCTTTCCTTGTCTTGACTAAATCAGGTTGTGTCCTAGTTGAAAAATATGTCCAGAATAGGGGCACTCAAGTTGCAGCCATGAGATCCCTTGTGCTTTCACCTGGCATGTCATCTGTGTCCAGTTTCTGGGCCATTGTTGCCATCATCTGCTGCTTTAACATACTCCTCATCAGGCTTCACAATGTCTCCACTGCTAAGGCAGAGCTTTTGAGGGATGGTATGCATTTTTCTGTTAATCCATGGTTTGTTTACAGTTTAAGATTCAAATACAAAAAAAAAGAAGATAAGATCGTGCTTTAATATCCAAACATCCATACTATTCCAGATTTTTTTTAGAATGTCCCAGTACATGGTATGTTAAATGCAGTGTGCCAAAAATAATACAGTAACAAAAAATTTAAACTGAAACAGTGACAATGAAAAAAATACTGTAAAAGAATCACAGTATAAACAGATAAGAAGAAAAATAATCTGAAGATTGTCACTGAAAAGCACACCAAAATATCAAGGTATGACATGATTCATGACCATTTTTAACATGTTTTCTTTATCAGTGGGACATTTTTCAGCGCCAAATATTTGTTCAGGTACAAATATCAGTTCAAGTCATGTTAACAATGCTAAATTATATTTTCAAACTATATTTTATTGCCAAACTAAACTGTCAGTGTTCTGACCCCATATACTGGCTGGCCAGCTATGCAGCATACAGCTGTGAACAAGGACAGCAGCAACGTATATTTTGCAGGGAATCAGTGAGGACAAAGAGCTGGACAGCAGTGAGGATTAGGAGCTGGGCAACTGAGTGGCAAGACAGCAGTGGGAGCCATGCTTATCCCCAGAAGGCCTATAAGAGGATGACTTTGGAAAACCGGATTAAGCAGGCAACTGCGAGCTTGCCAACTGGATACATAACTGAACCTCTCATCATTCACGATAACAGAGCCATCAGCCTGTGTTACAAAAAAAGTGACATTTCTGTCTTCCTTGTTTCTTGTCAGTTTAAGTGTAACTCGGGAAAGAGGACTTTAAAAACTGCTTTGAATATAAGTGCTGTATGAATTAGTGGGCACTAAACTGTCTATGAAATCTTCAGTTGTCCAATATATTGTAGTTTTGCAGTTCTTGGTTATAATATATCCACTAATTCTGTATTTCTCTCACTTCATTTACAAGAAGCAATTTGCAAATTAGCACAAACCCCAAAATGCACCTGTGGTTAACAGGTATGATGGGTATTCATTTAACAGCTATTTAATCAACAACTTAAGCCTTGGCCAAATAAAGAAAAAAATCCATGACATGAGGGTAATTACAATTTATTCTCTGGAGACATTGAGTCTGTAGCAAATTTCAGAACAATCCATCAGTGTTCGAGAAATTTTGCTTTGAACCATGGTGACAGACTGGTGAACTGAATGACCAAGTGATGTTGACATCTCAAGAGCCAGATATGAAATTTCAGTTTCTATTTACTGACTGAGTCACTTGTCTGTATTAGGAGCATAGGAATTAAAGAGAGGTAGAAATTTGATATAATTTCACAGGAAAATCATAACTGTAAATCTGGCTATACTTCCAATGTGGATGTATTCTGTTGATTTACTGTATGTTAGCTTGTCATGATGCACCAGAGTTTTCATCATGTCCACAATATCAAGTTGTATTAGACCATTTTCACTTTTTCTAGGCACTGCTTTATTTCCTCACAGTGTATTGACTTAGTAGACACAATACAATATGAGCAACATTTACAGATAATGTCATTGTACACAGGTATATGAAAGACATGTTTCTATGGCTTGAGCTGAGGGGAAATAAACACTGCTCAAAAAAATTAAAGGAACACTTAATCATCACAGTATTACACCAATTCAACTAAACTTGCGGTATATCAATGTCCAGTCAGGAAAATGTAAGTAACTGCGACTCCACCCCAGTCAAATGGTATCCTTTGAGCTGCTGGAGGCCTTTGATAAACAACTGTGCAGAAAGTGATGTGAGTGTTATTTTTAGAAGTGAAACAAAGAACATCCGAGTTGTGAGTCCAGGTGCAATTGGCGCTGTGAAAATGTACTTCATACTGATTGTAGGAGAGTAATTCAAAAAGTTCTCGGCCTCAATAGAAAATGTCAGAGGAGAAAGATGTTCCTGTATTATTTATCAACAACAGTTTGATTTAACTTCAAGTTTAATCAAACTGTTGTTTGACAGTGTCAGATCCGGTGAGTAAGGTGCATGGAGCAACAGTTCAAAGCTACATTTGGCTGCTTTTGCTTCTGTCAGCTTTAGTGTGTGGACGGGCGCATTGTCCTTGAGCACAGCTTGAAGCTTTCCTCCCCTTTTTTCTTTGATTATTTCAAACATTTGAGTTTATGTGGACATTGATATAAGGCGTTTTAGTACAGTTTTAGTACAGTTAAGCCCCAAAAAGGGACTTTGTTTCTGGGTGACCCTGAGAACTTTTTGAAGTACCTTCACATCAAGCCAATATGGAAACTGAAAAATTAAGAAAACAAATTTTTGTGCTGTGCTCTGAGGCATGTTTAATTCAAGTTCATTTATTTGCACCTGGGTTGCAAAGTACCCTAATATTTCAGAATGACACAGGACAAAATGTGTTGCAGCTTTGGTGTTGTAGATCATGTTTTAAAAACTCATTTAGTTGAAAGTGAGATGTTTATGAACTAATCAGAGCAATGCTTGAGATAAAGGACCGACTTTTTGGACTTGTCTTCCTCATACACAACTCACTTTTCTATTGATGCACTGTGTAATTTATCTAAATAATAAACTACCGTTTTTCAATACCATTAACTGAGAGAATTTATAAAATTGTACATCACTTATTTCAAACAAGAAAGTAAAGTAAGAGTTATCACATCGTAAGAGATCAATTTCAACAGTGTCCATGTTTGCATAGATTAATTTGTCTTTCATTACATTGGATGTTTGAACGGTTGAGAACAACATTTTATAGGCACCTAAAACATCACTTTTTACTGACGTCTGGGTAAATTAATTGTTACATCACTTTGATATGGAGTCTTGGCAACATGGAAACGCTGTTATGAAGGTTAAGAATACACAGACTACTGTGTGATATTTTGCATATATACAAGGCATGCTACTAAATTTTATTCAAGTTTCTTTGCTGTATCTGGAAACTTCAAGAACTTTTGTTTGTATCTATTTAGTGGGCAAATGTTGATCTTAGCTTATTCCTCTCATGTTGTCTGTGTTATCTCCATGGATCACATTTTCTCTCTGATATTTTAGAGCATAAAACGTCAAATAGCATTCACCTGTGATTTTATTTTATTTTTTTTACAATACAGCAAAAAGCCAGGTATTTATCAGTTGAAATGGACGCACAGTATGCAGTTAGTTAATTCAATTTTCAATTCAATTCAATTTGATTTATATAGCGCCAATTACAGTCAAATTGTCTCAAGACGCTTTACAGTTAGCTCGCAGATCTGAAAAGAGTACAGGTGTTTTAGGGCTGAAAGCTGAATCATTTTCCGAACACTATTTACATGAAATGGTCACTTCAAATGAAGAAAGAAGAAAATCACAGACATAGTCCTTAATAATGGCATAGGTTCATTTCTACAGATTTAGTTCTATGGTTTGCCCATTTTTTATAAAGCAAACAAATTATTCCATACTGTACATTCATAGTAAGGGTGGCTGTGGCTCAGGTGGAGAGCTGGTTGTCCACCGATCAACGTGTGGTGGGGCCAGGAATAGAGCTGCCAACCTTGCAAAGTGTCCTTGGGCAAGACACTGAACCCCAAGTTGCTCTCAATGGCAGGCAGGCACCTTGCATGGCAGCTCTCTCACCATTGGTATGTGTGTGTGAATGGGTAAATGGGAAACATTGTAAAGTGCTTTGCATACCTCTAAGGTAGAAAGGCTCTATATAAATGCAAACCTTTCAATTAACATTTAAATGCTAGTGTACACAATACTTGGCTGCACAAAAGCCCTTATACTTTCTGTACTGAATCTCTGAGACAATAACAATATACTATCTATCAGTGACAAACATTTATCGTCTATTTTTACTAATGAGACCCTTTACCAACAAAGCCACAGCTTTAATTTTTTTTTTCTAGTAGCCTCATGAGATGGAATTGACTGCGGTTATGCACTACATCGGTTCCCTTTGCCAGGAGGTGAAACCTTAATTAGCCAGGACCTCTGAAGCTCATTCACACATTCACAAAATGGCATACCTCATTTGTCCTATACCACTAAAAGATTTATCACTTTTGTGCAGTGGAAGGTTTAGTGTGTCCTCATGATTCTGGGAGCTATGTTGCAGGACGTGCTAGCTCTTTGAATGGGCTCCCTAGGCAAATTGGTTCTGGGGGAGAGACAATTAGGGGCTTTCGACCAGGGTGGAGCCCGTTCGGAGTCGGAGCCGGTGCCCGACTTGGCGCCAGTTTTTTGTCTTTCCACCACCGGCGCTACGGCTCCGGGCTCCAAAAACTGGGGCTGTTTCGTTCACCAACTCGTTGCTGGGCCAGAGTTGGCCAGAGTTGAGAGCCGAGCATGTCACGGGCAGGGGGTGGGGTGACATCTAAAAACATCTATAAAGATAAACATAGATATGATCATCAACTTATTGCACGTGTTTAACCGCTAAGTAATCAATGCAAGCGTAGTCAAAGCTAAGTAGCTAAGCTTTACTGTTAAGTATCCAAACGTCTTTGATAATTACCTTTCTTCTCAAACGTGATCGCTGGGCATTGGAATGGCGATGCCAATGGGTAACCCCTAACAGAAGGTTTTGCTGTTCAATGATGGCAAGGCCACTAGCAAAGCCATTAACACCACTCCAATGAAGTCCTCCATTGTTGTTGTGTGGGCTTTCGTACAGCGCGAACGCTGTTGAACGGCTACGTACGCAGTGACGTACACACGTTTTGTGGTGGCGCAATGACGCAGCTCCAACTTTGCTCCTTCCGAATGGAAACACAAACCGGTTCTGGGGCGGCACGAGATTTGAACCAAAAAAGCACTGGCTCTCAACTTTGAACCAACCTAGCACCTGGTGCTCTTTGGTCGAAAGCCCCTAAATGAGAGCTCACCACAGAGCTAAGTACAAGCGTATGTCTGGTGGCCAAGCCTTGAACCATGACAAAGGGGAGAAATGATTCAGGGATTCCAGTTAATATGCCAAAACAGAGCTGCAGCACCAAGCGTTTGCATCAGGGCCCTCTCCCTGGTCCCTGCATCAGCCCCCACCTAACCTCCCTTTATTCTCCCAGTCCCTCCTTTTTCTGTTTCTCCCCTGTTCAACTTCTTCATTCTCCCTCTCTATTCCATGTACACCTCACTCTCGTTCTCTTGTGCCACTCTCTACAGTGGCTGTAACCAATTATTCCCTCATCAGCAGTAACTTCAGGCAGCTGTGGCGCTGCGCTCTGGTCTCATCACCTCTGCAATAAAAGCCGGCTTCGCACTCCACCCCCTGCTAGATTGTAGCTTCTGCTTACGCAGTTAGTAATTGGCCACTGCACGTTTTTTTTTTTTACTGTTTGCATGTACCTTGCTCTAATTCGAGTCTCTTTTCTCTGCACTTCCGCTGGTCATGCTGCCTGTGCGTTCTGCTGGAACCATCCTGCCAAACCTCTGGAAAGGTCCTGTCAAGCCTCTGTAGTATCCGGCCGTGTCCTGTCCACGTCGCAGCCACGCTCCCCTCCTAAAGAGTGGACCGGCTCCTACCTGGCCCAACTCCGATCTGTCACTGCACTCTCCACCGCCAACTCCCCCCATCCAGCGGTGACACCTCTGGATCACCAGTCCCCAGGAGCCAGCCGTCCCCCCCTCTTTCCAGCTGGTAGTGAGTTTAGTTCAGTTTCTCCCTCACCCTCTTCAGTTACTCCTGGCTATCCTCTAGTTCTAGCTTTATTTCTAGTTAGTTCCCTCACCCAATTCGTTTTTTCCTGTTCTTTTGTCAATAAAATTCCGTTATCCCTGTCACCGGTCTCTGTTGTGCTGTGTGCTCTCTGCTTGGGTTCTCATTCACGCGGTGATAGTTTGGTGGCTGAGCCTAGGCACAGCCTGCAAAAAAGTTGCATGAACCTGAGTGCGCTCAGGTTCCTGCTGGCTAGTTGTTGAAGCGCCATATTTTTTTGAAAACGCAACTGCTTTGTTAACAGGGTTTTGTGGTGTGCCCCTCTTGTGATAATAGTTCAGGTATTCTTCCTGTGTTAGCAGATTGTTTTAATTATTCCACTGTTGATGTGGTACACCTACCATGTGCAAGGATAAGAGCTGGGGTCAGGTGCACTGCAAGCTGAGTGGTATGCTGACTGTCAGCGGCACAAACTAGTTCTGGGGATGTGGAACATCACCTCTCTGATGGGAAGACACTGGAGATGGTGCAGCTGGTGGGACAGTACCAGCTAGATATAGCTGGGCTCATCCCCACACATAGCAGAGGTTCTGGGGGCTGGGCTCTCTCCTTTCTGAGTTGAACTGGGTGATAGGTGCCAGAGGGTGTGGGAGAAATAACAAGTCCCTAGCTGAGCAATGCTGTGCTCAAAATCTCCCTGGTGAGAGGGTTTGCCTCTTTGTGACAATAGGTCACTGAGGAGCGTGCACTGACTGTTGTTAGTGCTTAGGCACCATACAACACTTCATCTGCTGCAACATCTTTGATTCTTTGGGTGGTGTCCTGGAAGGGATTCTGCAAGCGGGCTCCATAGTTCTGTTGGAAGATTTCAGTGCTCACATGGGCAGTGGTGGAGAAACGTGGAGTGAAGCAGAGTAGTGTTTTTACTTAATGCTATAACAGCATAGGGTAGCTCACAAGGATAACTAAGTAACAGAGCTGACAGGCCAATCTGACAATCGACTTTGTGCTCGTATAATCAGACCTGTGTCTGTACTAGTACATACTAGTCTTCTTTTCTTGGCTGAAGAAAAGAACAGAGCTGTCAACAGATCACCATGTGATGGTGAGTTAGATTGGATTTTAAAGAGGAAAGACAAGCTTGGTAAATGTTCCGTGAGGGTGAACTGGGAGCAGCCCTTTTGGAGGCTTTGTCCGTGTAGTCTTCAACATCTACCTCTTTAAGAGTTTCTCGTGCATTCTTCAGGAGGTTGGAGAAGCACTTTTGGTTGGCCTTGGGGAGTTTCTGGCAAACCGGTTGACAATTCAGGAAGGAAAGCTTGGCTTGACTGGAGGTACTTCCGACAGTGGAAAGAATAATTTCAGGGTTCCTAAAGCCAACAAACTGTCCTTTGTGGAGGTGGCAGACTCTGAAGATTTAGGACAAGTCAAACCATGATCTTGGCAGACATCATTTCCATGAAGCTCTTCAGTGGCAACACGCCAAGTGTGGAGAAGATTTGTCAAAGTATGTTGGAATCTTGTTCATGAGTGACAGGAAAATGGAGCATGAGACAGATTGATGTTGGGTCATCAACAATGCGGGCCTTGGACTGTCATGGTGAAGAGGGACCTGACCCATGAGGCTGAGTTCTTGATTTACCAGTCAGTCTATTTTCCAACACTCATGTATTGTCATAAGCTTTGGTGACCAAAAGAAAGAGATCATGGACACAAGCGACAAAAATAAGGTTTCTACATAAGTTGGCCAGAAAAATCTAGCTAGCAAAGAACTTCATGTGCTGCTGAGTTAAAAAATACAACTAGCTACATGCTGTGAGTGGTTCAATGGAACTGCCTTACAGTGTTCAGTTTCATGCACAAGCAAATCTTAACCTTGAATCCTCATACTGAAGTGAGATCCCTTACTTGAAAATGATGAAAATGTCAGTTCTACTGTGCTATACAGTAGTTACTTCCTGGCTAGTTTACTGTAAAGCAGCATAAGCTCCAGAAACAATCATGATGCTACAACTGTGTGGCAAATCAGTGAGTGCTGAACTATGAACCTCATAAAGAGTGTTCATGTGTGTCAAAATTTCATTTGTATAGAACTATAGCAACAGCTTAATCCAACACCAGACTTAACTTACAACAGAGGACAGAAACAGTGATGTAACATCCTGTTATGTGCAGTGATTAAACGCTTACTGGTGCAGTGATAAATGATGAGGAAGCTGCATAGTGATTTCCACCTCAGTGCATATGTGCAAAACTTCATGGCAAACTTATGAACCTCTGCCATTTCTAAAGAAAGTGTCTTTCATATGCAACAAAACTGTATAAAAGGAAATTGAAGAACTTTATGATCTGTATTGTAAAGGATGCTGTTTTCACAACATGTTCCGAAAGGAAATTAATAATTTAGAGCTGGGAATTTTAAATATAGGACTGAGGTCTTTGCCTGAATAGCATATGAATGACAATTGTCAAATTTTTTTGTAACTTTTATACCTATTTATAGGTATAAATTATGGCTGCTATAAAAACAACCATCATTGTACATGACAATTCACTGTTTGACTGAAGTTACAAATTTATTCCATGCAGTTGATTCTGAACAGAGGCTAACCCAGTTTGACCTCAAATATTGTACATGGTCCCGTTTTAAATAAACTGATAATAATAATAATAATTGTAATACTGTGAGGTGTTGCCAACAAAAATAGAACCATATGAACAATTAAACTGTTCAAATATTTGAAGATATGCCCCCTGTATATGTAAACCAATAGTGTCTTAGGTTTTGAAAACTCACTACTGATATATCAAATCTCAATAGCTAAATTGTTGAAAATTTGGGTGTACATCATAGGAGCTGTTTTTCTTTCTTATTAAATAAAGGGATATACTTTTAAGAGAGGGAACAATACCCTCCATTTCTTGCTACAATGCCAAAATGCAATGTCACATCCTTTCTGCTTCTGAATAATATCAATAGCACAGTGGACTAGAGTAAACAAAGTTGGAGCTATTTTTTTTTAAGTTTAATGGCAATCTCTCTACTGTGTAAACCAGAGCAAACATTTTAGTTAGTTACAAATGTCCACAACTAAAATAATGGAAATTCAGGCTTATTTTCATTGTTTCTTCTTGCTCTTGCACTGGATGAAGATGCCCGACAAGCTGAAGGACTGAGCAACTGCTGTAACTAATTTGTCAAGCCCAACTCCAACAACAGGGTCTGCAGCAATGAGGCGGTATATTCAGTAACTTTTTTTTTTTAAATGCCTGTTTTCTAAGTAGCTAATATCTCTAACTATTCTAACTATGATGCTTTAATTCTGTGAATTGCTTGCAGATGTTAAACTGTGAAATTCTTGTGAAATGTTAAACTCCAGTTGTCCTTCGTTAAGGTATTGGTTTTATAGATACAGATAACCAATCCAATAAACCAGATTGAAAAGGCCAAAAGCAGTGGGAAAGAATATTCGTGAATAGGAGTCAATCTTGGAAACTCGCACATGCATCCTGTTTTCACGCCAGGCTCCAGAACGGCAGTCATCAAAGCAGCAGAAGAAGCTGGTGCAGTCTTTTCCATCTAAACACTCATAAGCATAGTCATCCTCCTCATGATAGGGCATAATGTTATTCATCTGCAACAAGGATGTGCCAGGTCGGATGTTCACCATGCTGGATGCTTTCTGCTGTGGAGGTAGCATACAGGTATTTTAGTATGTCACTATTACATTTAGTGGATTCAAAATCACATACAGAATCACGTACAGAAAAAAAACAAGAGATAAAATGATTGCTTGGTACCTGTGTGTTACTGTTGGCTTTTGCCTTCTTGTTCTGTCTGTTGCTGGTGAAGTAGTGTAAAGTGCCATACTCCATAAGAGCAGCAAAGGTGAAGATGAAGCAGACAGAGACAAATAGATCCATGGCTGTGACATAGGAAACTTTTGGCAGTGACTTCCTGGAGATGGTGCTTAGAGTCGTCATGGTAAGCACTGTAGTGATACCTAAATTAGATTGTCACAAAAACAATTCTTGATTGTCAAATATTAAAAGTTTTAAATGTTGATTGTTGAGTGCTGCACATTTATAATCATTAAGAGTTTAGATTTTTAAAAATGCACTGGTCTTAACTCTGATATAAGCAGTATTTTTTGATAACTTTGGCAGAAAATGTTGAATCCAAATTTCCATTACTCAAAGTAAGAAGTTGACAGGAGTTGTCTGACCTTTAGAAAGACTTTACTATGTGGTTATGATATACAGAACGATGAAAATTTGTACTCTTTCTAGTATAGTGCTTGAAATAAGAAAATATAAAACCTAGAGATGTGCGGGCTGGGACTGCATCCTTGTTGATCCAGAAGGAGACCCAGGACAAGACCACAATCATGCTGCATGGAATGTATGTCTGAATTGTGAAGTAGCCCATTCTGCGACTCAGGTCAAAAAAGATCGTCATGATTACATATTCGCCTGAAAATGTAACAAATGCAGTACAAGAATAAATTAAGTTTAGGTGATGATGTTGGACTGTACACTCCCATAATTCAAATTTTAAATTCTGATGATATCAATATAAAACCTGAGACTGGCTACATGTGAGATGACTTGGACATAATCTCTAACCTGATTGTGTGTGTGCCACATCAGAGGTGTTCCTCAGCCCTACAAAGGCAAACTGATAGAGTCTCCAGTACCGCTGGTCGGCCACTTCCACTGCTCGTCTCTGCCACCGATACATGATCTCATTCTTGGGATAACCATCTGTAGAAACCCCCAACACAGATGAATGACAGATAAATTAGAAGCCTTACTAATACCTCTAATATCTAACAGAAAACTTGTATCTGTCATTGAGTGAGCTATGCAACACAGGGAATGGCGAACATTCAAGATTTAATTGACCTGCCCAGTCTCATGAAATTTCTTCAAGTGAGCAAAATATCTTCCGTTGCAATAACAGTCTATGCATTTCAGTGTGGGGTATTTGCAAGTCAGCTTTGACAGTCCGTCCTGCAACAGTGTGTGTAGATGTGAATTGGTGTTTACTTAGTAAAATACATTGTGAAAATAACTGCTCTATCTGAGGTATACATTAAAGGAGGTAAGAAATTCTATTTGTCATTGATGCATTGTGTGGTGGTTTGTTGAACCTGCAGAAGTTTATACAGATTACTCTTTTAATGATTTAAAAATTGACTATTAAAGTGTCTCATGTTTGCAAGATTGAAAATAGTCAAACTTCTCGGTGAAATATATTTTTGGTTAATAAGTGTCTTGCAAAATGACCTGTATGACCGTTCTAATACTTTTAGGTTACGTTAAATTTTAGGGGTATATGCAAGTAAAAACACTTGGTTATACTAAGGGAAAGACAGTGACCATGGTTAAGGTTTGAGATTGACTGATAGTACATTTAAGTCACCTTAAAAAAAATACTATTCTAGGAAAAACGGCCTGGTTGAAAGTCGACTTAGACCTCCTTTGCAATGGTAATCCACTTCAATTACTGCTACAGAGAGAGCATTATTTGCACAAGTACACAAGAATGTTTGCTTTGTTCTTATGTGCATATATATATATATATATATATATATATATATATATATATATATATATATATATATATATATATATATATATAGTGGTGGAGAAAAGCTTTCGGACACCCCATGCATTTGTCAAACATTGCATTAAGGATCACTCTTGGGTCTTCAAGTGCATTTTATTTTTAAAATCGATTGGTTTCATAGAAATACATAAGAAATTTTGCGTATTGTGGCATTTTGGTACCAGTGATCCACTAATGAAGGTTGTGCTTTTTATTAAAAGACACAATTTTTGTTGCCGTGCTTCATGACAGACATTTGTGTCTGTCTAATGCACATTTGAAAGTTCTTCAGAGACAAAAATGGCTAAAACAAGGAACCTAATGCAGCAAACATGTATGAAGATACAGATTCCCAGCCAGGAAGGGTACAGCTGCCACCAGATAGCCAGGAAGTGCAGATGCAGTTCTTCAGCAGTTCGATACACTCTGCAAAAATACAGATGAAACAACAGCTTGGAAGACAAACCCAGATCTGCTCATCCAAGGGTTTCTTCAGCAAGAAATGATTGCATCCTGATCCACATGTGCAGGGAAAACCACTGAATGGCATCACAGGACCTTTAGCAACAGTGGTCAAACCAAACTGGTGTCCAGTGTTCCACCCACACTTTATGTGGTCAATTTTTAGATCATGGCTTAAGGTCCTACAAGGCTGTCAAGAAGCCCCTGATCAATGAGAGACAGAGGTTAGCCCGGCATCGTTAGGCCCAAGCACACAAGAACTGGACAGCCAGGAATTGGAAGAAGAATCTGTGGCCAGATGAGTCCAGTTTCCAGCTTTATCTTCCTCCTGCTAATGTGAGGGTATGCAGAATGTCAGGTGAAGCATTATCTCCAGCGTGTACAGTATCTACTGTCAAGCATGGTGGAGGCAGTATCGTGGTTTGGGGATGCATGAGTGCTGCTGGTGTTGGTCATCTCACTGTCTGTGATGGCACATTGAACTCTGCTAAGTATTGCCATTCTCGAAACTCACATGCTCCCTTCTGCACATGCACTGCTCCGTCTAGGTCAAAACTTGATATTTCAACAAGATAATGCCCCTTGCCACACATCCAGGACCAGTAGAACTTGGCTGCAGGAGCACAGCATCCAGGTCTTAGAGTGGCCAGCTCAACCACCGGACATGAGCCCCATTGAAAATCTATGGTGGATTATCAAAAGGTCTGTTTCAAAGCACAAACCAAAGAAAAAGCAATAAAGCAGTAATTCAAGAAGAATGGGACAAGATTACCCCTTAACAGTGTGAAAGGCTCATGGGGAACATGCAAGCCAGGATTAGAGTTTACTGCATGCTAATGGCAGGACTACGAAATATTAATTTGATGATGTGATGGTTTGTTTTTTGTTCAATTTTGAAGACATAACCTGTTATTTGTTGACTTTGTTACCGACAATGTTGAAAATTGACATATTAAAACTGTCACAAATTTTGTTTTGTTAGTTTTTCTTGTAAATGATAAGCAAAAAAAAAATCTCATTTGCATTTGTTTGTGTCTGTCTAATGCAGCCACAATACTTGAAACACAAAACATGATTTTTCTACAAATATTTCATGATAATATTTTAGACTGTGTAAAATTTTAAGAATGTCCGAAAACTTTTTTCCACTACTGTATATACTACAGGTCAAAAGTTTTCGAACGCCCAAATTTTTCCAATTTTTTATTGAAATTCAAGTACTTCAAGTCCAATGAATTGCTTGAAATGGTACAAAGGTAAATGGTGAACTACCAGAGGTTAGAAAAAAATGTAAGGTTACCCAAAATGGAAAAATAATGTGCATTTCAGAATTATACACAAATGCCTTTTTCATGGAACAAGAAATGGGTTAACAACTTAAAGTTGTTCTGCAGCAATGGATGTTGATCAAGCCTTGAAAATTGGTGCTACTAAATCCTACAGGTGTCCCAACTTTTTTTGATTACTTACAACCTCCTCTGTCTGCATAAAAGTAGTGCTGGAACATACCGTGGCACCATACCCTCAAGAGCATTATTTGAACAGCATTGTACTGCTGAAAGTAGTATGTTGCTATAAAACAAGGAAAAGGCAATTAATAACACTTAAAACACTTAAATTTAGGCTTTTCCTACAAAGAAATTGTGAAGAAAGTCAAAGTGTCAGTGAGTAGAGTTTTCTTCACCATCAAAAGGCACTCGGAAAATGGGGGAAACTGACAGGAAGAGGTCTGGAAGACCAAACGCCACAACAGAATCAGAAGACTAGTTTCTTAGAATCATCAGCTTGCATGATAGGTGGCTCACAGGACAACAGCTTCAAGCCAGCTTAATAGAGGTCGTAGTGAGCAAGTCTCAGTTTCAACTGTGAAGAGATGACTTGGAGTTGCAGCAAGAAAGCCATTGCTCATATGTCAGAATAAGAAAAAGAGGCTTGCCTGGGCCTTGAAACACCGCCACTGGAAGAAGGTATTATGGACTGAAGAATCAAAATTTGAAATCTTTGGTTCATCACGCAGGATTTGTGTACGCTGTCAAGCAGGTGAAAAGATGGTTTCTCAGTGTGTGACAATCGCTGTCAAACATGGAGGCGGAAGCATGATGGTCTGGGGCTGTTTTGCTGGATCCAGGGTCAGTGACTTGTATAGAGTGAGAGGTACCCTGAACCAAAATGGCTGCAATAGCATTCTGTAGCACCATGCAGTCCCCTCTGGTATGCACCTAGTTGGTCAGGAGTCCTACAGCAAGATAATGACCCAAAACATAAGTCCAAGCTATGCCAGAACTACCTTAGGAAAAAAGAACAAGATGGTAAGCTTGAAAACATGGAGTGGCAGCACAGTCTCCAGACTTAAACCTCATGGAGCTGGTTTGTGATGAACTGGACAGAAGAGTGAAAGCAAAGCAACCACACATTTATGGGAACTTCTGCAACAGACTTAGGAAGAACTTTCTAAAGAATATTTGACTTCCATTGTGGACAGAATGCCACAAGTGTATTCAGCTGTTATATCTGCCAAAGCCGGCTACGTTGATGACTCAAAGGTTTAGAATACATTTTGGTTTCTAAATTGATTTTGCTTTTAACGTCATTTGTTTGTTTGTTATATGCTTTCATTAACATACATCATTTCCGATTAAAAAAAATCAAGGAAAAATTGGGGTGTTCTAAAACTTTTGACCGGTAATGTGTTTGTGTGTATATATATATATATATATATATATATATATATATATATATATATATATATATATATATATATATATATATTATATATATATATATATATATATATATATATATATATATAATATATATATATATATATATATATATATATATATATATATATATAAATATGGTCATTTGATGTCATTTAGTGTGACTGTACTGTTTCTGACATTTTTCTCAAGTGCATGACATGGTCTCTGTATTTTCTTCTTGTATGTGGAAATCACAATGCAGGAGAAAAATGAAGGATGACACAGACAGCATGAATCAGACTAGGGATGGGTGCTTAATTCATTAAGCCTGACAAAGAAAATGAGACTGTGGGACTCCTCTCTCTGCTAGTGGAGCAGATGATAGATTGGTACTGGCAAAGAGAGAGCAGCCACAAGCAGATGGGCTTTTTTGGCAGAAAGAAAGAATAAGGGCTTAGCCACCATGCCAGCCTGCACAGAAGCATCTCTTTCTGGCCATATTACAGAAGTTAAAGTCAAGATGACAGGTTCAAAAAAGAGAGGGAAATACAATTGACCACCTACAGCTTGAAAACTCCAGCGGACACGAATGCTCATCCATTGGAAAGTTATGCAGCTTAAGGTAACACTCCGCATTAATAGTCAACCTGACAAAAACAGAATTATGACAATAAAAAAATCAAGTCTCAGCATTGTTTTTTTCCCTCCCACTTATGACTAAACATAGAAAGGGGACTTCATGTTCTCTCTGTAATTACACCAATGGATACAGAAAAAGTAATGACCAAGCCACAAAATTGCACATTGCACACAGTAAATCTGTACAAACAGCAAATATATTCAAGGCATTGATACTTCAAAATTAAAAATGCCCTACTTAAAAGATTCGTAAACTGACTGCGCAATTGTCCCACCTCAGTGTGTACATGACTCTCCCATTGCTCCATAGCCTCAGAAGGCGGTTGGGAGTGGTGATCCAATGGGCGTCTGACTTTCGGGAATTCCTGAAGAATGTGTCGGGAATCCAGATTTTGCCTACCATGTTACTGTTAAGCATGAGCAACTTCATTGAGCTGTTGAACTTTAGTCGACTATCATACCATGTTTGAGCAAAGAAGATGTCAATCGTGTATTCCTGCAACAGAGTTAGGAAATCCATGCAAATAAAGTGAATTTTTAACCAGACCAATTTTATTTTTTATTTTGTAAACTATTTGATGGACCTTTCGCAACTGTAAGATTTCCAAAGGTCTTTGAAAGAATTAACTTGAAAAGATTCTGGCTAAGTGCCATTAAATTTGGTACAGATATTCATGGACCCCAGAGAATGTATCTTAACTTAAACATTGTAAAAGCACACACTGTAAAGACACTTGCTGGTTATATAGCATTATGATAGGTTTAAGACTCCATGTATTAACTATTAAATCAGCAAAGAAAAAAACAGTGATAAATCAGAAGAAACAGTCTCACCATATTGATAGGGTCCACTGGTCCAATGCTGTTGACATACACAGCTGTTTCAATCACTGTTGGCCTCACTGTAAAATAGCGGAAAACATACATAGCATCTACTAACATTGTACACCTTTGTTAGTTACTGTCCAAAAATAATATCCTATCAATCTAAATCAAAAAATGAAACACAACAAAAAAACAATGGGAATACCAGCTGGAATGAATAGCATCCTTTTTGAATTCTTCAGAGAATGGTAGATACCTGGAATACAATCGTGTTCAAATGTTTACATTCATTGTAAAGATCATGTATATCGTGGCAGTCTTGAGTTTCCAAGTGACTGCTACTCTCCTATAAATACACGAATCTTTGTGACAAAAAACAATCATGCATTTTGGTTCTTAGATGTATTATAGGTCTTTTTTAAATTATGACAATATCTCATGGTTCAAAAACCAGCAGCTTTATCAGTTTTGGTAATGTAGAAAGCTATGTAAATTAAATTTTGTTCATGGCATGACCTCTTGCCTTCTTGACCCTCTTGTGAGAGATCACGATTGACTACAGCTGCTGACTTCATTGAGACATTTTAAATAGCACCCATTTCATAAAGTAATTAAACTCTGCCACAAACACTACAATGGGAAAGTCTACGGTGTCACAGTCACAGCCTCTGGCTGTGGCTAGTGGCAGTGCTCCTCCCTCCCTTGGGCCTGGTCTCTCTCGTTCTCTCCTAGGTGTTCAGTGGTGGAGCTGAGTGGCGGCAGGTGTGACGGCTTGTAATCAGCAAGATGAAGCGCTTAGAGCCTGAAGCAGATGATTGTATGACTTCCACCTGGAAGTCATACAATCATCTGCTTCAGGCTCCCTATAAGATGAGACGCCAGTCTTCATTTGGAGCCGGACTGTTGAATTCCATCCTCAGTTAGTGCTTCCCACTTTTCAGTCTGTGCCACTTATTCTCGAGCTATTTGTAATTCTGTTTTTCAGCGTTTACACTGTCTGCAGTGAGTCGCCTTACCTTGATTCTCTGGATCCTGGGTTCTGACTGCACACCTGCTGCTGCCACAGGAACCCCAGTCACTCCATCTGGAATGCCATACTCACCTTGCCTGAAGCCAGTTACCGGTCGTCCTCTGGCAAGCCTGGCAAGCCAGCCATACCACCGCGGGCTGAGTTACATCAAGGAGGAGATCCGTTTCCCTCTGGACTGCTCGATTCTGGCTTCTACCTTGGATTCTGTTCACCTGGCACATTCAGTTAAGTTCTCCAGCCTTGCATTATCAGATTGGTAGACCAGGAATGGTAGAGTTGATCTGTGAATTTTGTATTAACTTGATTCTGGGGTTATTGCTATTTCTAGTGGTTTATGTCTTTTGCTAGAAATTAGTTTCTTCTTGTCCTTAGGAGATTTTGGTAGTCAGGATTACTTAAGCTGAGAAACTGTGAATAACTAGTTTGGTGTTTCTTTTCCGTTGAACTCCTACCTTGGTTATACCAACTGTGGGTTTTCTGTTTCTTGAGTTTTCTAGTTCCTGTAGTTAGTCTGCCTTACCTCTCGAGGGGTTCTAGTTTTGTCTCCTTTGCAGATACACTTTAGTTAACTTCCGGTTTCAGGGTTCCGGTTTTTTGATATTAGTTTTTGTATATCTTTTGGTGTTGTAAATAAATCCTTTTAAACTGCTTTCGTTTCCTCACTCTTATTTCCTGCACTTGAGCCTCTGCACCCACTGTAACATCCGTATGTTACGGTGGGTAGCAGAGTAGCTGAGTACAGATCCCAGGAAGCAAATCATTGACTTGAACAAGTCAAGAAAGTCACTTGGGACAATTTTAAAGAAGTCTAAGATGCCAAAATAAACTGTAAAAACAACTGCTTGTAGGAACATCATGCATGGCACAGTTGCGTTACTGTCATGATCAGGAAGCAAATGCTATCACCCCCTGTGGAGAAAAACAATCTGCGAGGTCAAAATATACACGCAGTAATTTGAATTATCAGTTTTGGTATTGTAGAAAGCTGTCTTCATTAAATTTTCTTCATGGCATGGCCTCTTGACTTCTTGGGAGTGATTACGATTGACTACTGCTGCTGACTCCTCCTAGTTAATGTAATTAGGGCCCATTTGATACGTTCATTAGACTCTGTCACAAAGACAACAGTGGTAAAGTCTAAGGAGCTCAGCAAAGATTGGGAAAAAGTCTGAAAAAAAATCACTGATTTGAGCAAGTCCAGAAAGTTACTTGGACCCATTTCAAAGCCGCTACAGAAAGTCAATTGTTTGCACAAAGTCAACTGTGCAAACAATTGTTCGTAAGTATAAAGTGCTTGTAACGGTGTAAAATACAAGCTATGAACTATTGCTGAGACAATTGGTCTCAATGGTCATAGAAAAAGCAGGTCAATTCACTGTTTGTGTCCACAGTTAGCTGTGTTTTACATCACCATGGGCTGAGAGGTTGCCATGCAAGAAAGAAGGCCTTTCTCCCTAAAGGGCACCTTAAAGTTTGGCGTGTGAAGTTTGCTGCTGATCAGATGGACAAAGAAAAGGCTTTCTGGAAGAAATCTGTGGTCAGAACAATAATTGACCTATTTGTCTACAATGACAAGTAATATGTTTGAAGGAGAGAAACTAAGGCCTTTAACCGCAAGAACATCAAACTTCCCATCAAGCGTGGTGGTAACATTCTACTCTGGGGCTGTTTTGCTGCCAGTGGAACTGATGCTTTACATAAAGTAAGTTGAATAATGAAAAAAGGCCAGATGACTCTTCATACATTCTTCTTCTGCATTCTTTAGGAAAACCTAAAATCATCAGCCAGAAGATTGGGTCTTGGGTCAGCTGGATGTTTTAACAAGACAATGGCCCGAAACACACATCAAAAGTGAAGTAAAAGTTAAAACTGGTTAATTAAGGTTTTACACTGGCCACTTTGAAAGTCCTGACTTAAACCCCATCAAGAATCTGTGGACAGTGCTAGAGTCTGTGTCAAAAACCCAACAAATTTAGTTTGACTGCACAAATTCTGCCAAGAAGAGTGATCATACAACCAAAAGCTTGTGAACAGTGATCAAAAGTTCCTAATCAAGGTGAAAATGTCCATCCAAATATTTTAATTGCTGTATGTATATCTGTGACCCAGCAGATTTTGGCAAATTTGCAGAAGACCTTTAATAAATCTATGAAAACCAAAATGCATGATTGCTTTTTGTGACAAAAATGCATGTTTCAATCATCCCATCATAGAAAATTAGGATTTGTTAAAGTCACTGAATACTGAAGACTGCAATGATATACATAGTCTCTACAAGAGTGTGTAAACATTTGTTCACAACTGTCAGAAACTCTGGGCTTAGATGATTACATGCATGCATTCATTGCAGTGTTACATGTTCTCCAATGTTGGTGCCAAATCGTGGCACTTTGACTAAGTTAAGTCTAAATCTGGGATCAGTGTCAAGTCCAATTCATGGGTTCAACATCCCAGTGTGCTGACAGCTCTATTAACAATGAATTATGAAAGGTGTGAATGACAATCTCCTCTGAACAAACACTTGGTTTTCTGGCACATGTGCAGTCAACATGTTTACAGTGCGTACAGTCCCCACAGTCAGAAATTTTGGGCTCAGAGACAGACAAACAGTCTATGTGGTCCCTAATTTGTGTGGATGGCAAAATATATGTTACCTGCAGCAATGTGTGTCCATTCTGTATGCTACAAAAGCTATAGTGCATATGTTCAACAGTAATGTGAATGTGTGGAATATGTAAATGCAACATACTGCAAATGTATGGTACAGTCATGCCAGCTGACTCCGGCAGACAAGAGAATTCGTATAATAACAATATATCTATGGTGTCTGTATAGTGTCTTTGTGCGCATCTGCAGAACATTATACTCAATCACAAAGCATTTAAATTAGAAAGTTTAAATTAAAAAAATGGATGACTAAACTGGAACTGAATCTGAAGGGAGGACAGCGGCTGGAAATGAAACGAAATTTACCGTGATGGAAAGTGAACTGAAATTTGACTAAGGATTTGGACTTGGATTACTGGCATGATTTTGGACTCAGGATTGAAAGTGTTGAGGATGAATGATCTGCAGGCCCATGTGGTAAGAAGTTGAAATGAATTATCTGTCATCCTGTACTGAGACGATGATTGCAGACCTAATATCTGGATATCTGCATGTGTACATATAGAGAAAATGAGTCCACGAGTGTCTGAACTTTGATTTAGGATTATCCAATACATTCTTATTTTATGTTAACTGAATACCTTAACAGAAATTAAAATGGAAATGAAATTATTCCATCTTTGTGTTTCTGAAAGAGCATTACAGTTTTGTTGTAAATTAGAAAACTTAGAGATTCTTCATTATTGTACAGTCTGTCTTGCTGGTTCTGTTATTTCAGGTATGTCTATGGATACAGGAAAATTAAAGGAGAATAAAATAGGCTATTAACCAAGTTGACCAATATAAAATTCTAATGGAGTTTGGCATATTCTCAAGGGACGGAGAAGGACACAATGTCTGTGACAGTGCTAAGTGTTCCTAACTTTATGTTAATGTGTGTTTGTTGTAAGGGTATGTATATGTTATGTTGCTCCAAATTTGAATCTATCAAAATGAGATGTTCTGAAATGTATATTTTGTTTGATGTTACATAATTTACCTAAGAAAGGCCTAAAAATGAAAATTGTAGAATTGTAGAATTATGGCTCCTCATGCAGATACAAATTCTACAGCTGTGCCTCCATTTTCTATCACAATAGTCAGCATGTCAATCTCACCATGGCAAAGCTCATCAGCTTTTTCCAAGAAGCCATCATTAACAGTGCTACCTCCAACACTCTGTCCTTCTACTGGTCCAACTAGTGCTTCTTTCACTCCCTCCATTATAGATTCCATCTCTCCTTGTATTTTTTTTTTTTTTAAACCATAGCTACATTATTTAGCATCATCTCATTTGCCTACCTCCATCTGGGACTTACTATTAACAAATACCTGAACTGCATAATTTTTTTCTTTTGGCTTAATCATCATAGGTTCCTTATGTTTCCCTTCCATACTCACCTAGCTGACATCACTGATCCAAAGCCTCTAGTGCCAGTGACCAACTCTATCGCTCCTGTCCTACTCCAGGTGTGTTCCAACCTCTTACTGCATCACCTAGCCTGCACTCTTGACTCCACATTTCAATTGACCTTCTCCAATTTCCTGTGGCGCACAGAGTTCACTTAGTTCAAACTGCACAGCCATCCTACAGAATCCAACCTTCCTCTATCTCCAAAGACTGCCAATAGCAACCAAACCTGCAATCCAGTGCCCCTTATGTACTTGAGACTAGACTCAGATTAAACCCCCTGGGAACCTCTAGCATACCATATACAAACCAGAAAATCTCAAAATAATTTCCCCTCCAACCTTCTGTTCATAACCAAGACTGGTGAGGTCGCAACCTGATCCTGGTTCCTCTCCCACTTCAAGCAAGCCTATTGAACATTGCAAGCATATCAGCTTTCAAAGCCTTCTCCCAGAGAAATCAGACAAAAATGTAAGAAGAATAAAGCAGACATAAACAACAACAAAGAAGAACTACAGGGTGCAAGTGCTAATGATAATGGAAAAGACGGTGCACGGCAGAAAGGCAGTGAAAATAAAGGTGAGTATGAAGAAAATCCTACAGGAGATTCTAGATTTCAGAAAAAGAACAACTGTCAGCTTGGTGACATTAAAGACAAGCTTAACAGGACAAAGCAGAGAATTGGAGAAGCAAGGTGGTAGAGCTGATTTGGTTAATTTGATAAAAGTCCTAACTTAACGTGAAAGCAAGCTAGTCCATCAAGAGGAAAGATCAAACAGAGAAAACATCAAAATTCATAATGGAACTAAGCATGTGACGAAAGTGGCTACAGATTTACAAAATTGTTGGCATGGAAATAAAAATTGTTGGCAGGGAAATAAAATAAACAGCAGGTGACAGATTAAAGCACGATTGTGCTGGTGTACAATTGCACAATGGAAAGACAGAATGTAAAATAATATTGGAAGTTCATATACAGGCTATATTACCCATTAAGAACCTGCAAATGTACATGAATAAGTTAGAAAATCCATGGGTAAAATCAGTTTTGAGGTATAGATAACCTTAATAAAGCTATATGAATTGGGTGAAGACATTAAAATACTAAGTTGGTGTGCATATGACTCAGATTTCACCCCACATAATTTGGATGCAAGATTCAAATTTTGGCTAGAAAAGGGAATAACATGTCTATGTGTGATTATACAGAAAGATAAAATCATGTCCTTTCCAACCCTTAGGAAACTGTCTTGCTAGACAAGCAAAAAACACTGCAAAAAGGAGGAATCATATTCAGGAGTGGCAAGCTGTACGTCTGTCTCAGTGGAATTTCACAAAATCTCATGCATGAAAAGCAGTGTTTCCTCTACAATCATGTAGATGTGGCGGGCCGCCATTCCTAAATCCTAGCAGCCGCTCCATCAAATTTCTTCTTCTTTTTTTTTTTTTTAAACTGTTGCAAATGCAGCACCGCCGCATGTCTCCACCTTCACAGCAGGGTCCAGCACTGTGTCGGGTACTCGCGAGTACCAAGGTAAACTACAAATTTGATCAGTATCTACTCTTTGACACGTCGAGTTAATACAACATTAATTAACTCGCGAGAGCGAAGCCTGGAAAGTGACATCATGTCAAGCATCCAGGCACCAGGTCAGACAGTCAGAGGAGATTCGTCTTGGAAAATAGGGCAGCGACTTACGGGAGAAAAGTTATTAGCTTAAGATAACTCAGAATAGATTCTTCAAGTTAAACAGACATTTGAAAAATATTGATGTCCAGCTAACGTTATGTCACATATCGGTAGCTTCAGTTAATTTTGCCTGGTGCCAACTCAGTGTCGCTAACGCGAATAAACTAATTGATAGCATTAAGTTATCTACACGCCATGATGTAACTGCTGACTGCATTTTCAGATGAGCTTGTTCAAATAGTTTTATTTATTTTATTTTTTATTTTTACATTCAGCCATTAAAAAGCTATTTTCAACTGGCCATTCAATAAATAAGTTGTAAAAGGAAAATCTGCAGTCAAATGTCATTTGTTTACGCTGCCACAGCTCCCCAGAGAGCCTGCCCCCACTGCTGAAAAAAATCCTAGAGGAAACACTGAAAAGTATTCTATTGAAAGACTGGATTACATTTTTTTTAATTCCTCTCTTGATGAAAGCACATTATAATAATGGAAATTGTCAGTGTTGGATGAATTGTGTATATATAGCCGCAGACCACTACCACGTTTCTTGGGATTGCAAGACATACAGAGCTACTGGAGGATACATGTGGCAATTCAGACCATTCTGAAGACCTATACCGCACTAGATTTTAAAGTTATGTCCTTAAGGTGTACCTCTCCAGAAGCAAAAAGTATTGACAAATGCTGAATAGGTATTTAATTGACAGCGGGAAAACAGGCTCTGACTAAAAGGTGGTTGACTCCAGCTAGGTCAATTAAAAAAATTGGATTGACGTAACAATAGAGATTTACAGGATGGAAAATATTTCTTCCTCATTAAATCTAAAAATGGATGTTTTTACATGACATCAGGAAAACTGGGCGCAATATGTCAAAACAATTAAATCAGATTTTGTTATTTTAATGAACTGAAGGAATGTTTACAGTCCCACCTTTAAAAAACTACTCCACTTTTGTGCTCCCTTTAAGGTGTGAGCCTGTAACTGTAACACTACTTTGGTCCAAGTTTTTCACTTGCATATATAGGGTGATCCTCTCTCTGGATGTATACAGTTATGTTCCTTTCTCCCCTTGCTATTTTTTGAAAGGGGGATGAAAAATTTGATTCATAATTTTAAAATGAAATACGACTGTGAGAATGCACCCTTGGTACAAGATAGCTTTTTATTTATCTTATTTTATACTCTTTTGTAAGCATGAATCTGACTTTAGCATATTTTATTTTTGTACTCCCTATATGTCACTTAGTTTCACAGTGAAATGTGACAACATTAGTGCAATAAAAACTTGAATGGAAAAAAAAGAAGATGAATTTGACTTGCCTCCAATGTCAGGCCGTAGTTTGTTGTCGTAGCCCTGCAGCAGTTTATTTAGAATCAAAGTGACATCACTCTCATAGACCTTGGGTGATAAGACCCAGGTCTTATTTATGGGTACATCTTCATAGTCCTCTTCTTCCTGTTTACTGGGCCCAAATGCTGAACTGTGGAGTAGAAACAACATTGTTGAACACAGGTATACAATATTTGCATATAATTCAATGAATGTCTGTGAATACTGGGCAAAATGTTGTATATTAACAGAGTTGATAAAAATCCAGCCAGCAAAAAAGCTGAAATGTTAAAATGAAAAACTAGGTCTGGGCAATAAAAATATAGCAATATGTACTAGCAAGACACACTTCATCAATAGCAATAATAAAACTGTTTGATAGAATGTTTGATCATTTCACTTAAATACTTTAAATTCACACTGCCACGAAAACACATAATAAAAATTATAAATTCCATTGCATTAACAAATTCCAAGTCTGCTTCCTCCCTGGCTCAAAAACAGCTTATTACACATTGAGAATGGAAGCCCCCTCAATCTCTGTCAGTCTCCCTGTGACATCCAAACAGGTCTCCCCAGGCATGCTAGTATGTGACTGCTGGGGCCTTATTGTTTTGTTTCTTCAGACTTCTAAAATACCACATTTCTTAATTTTCCCATTTACCTTAAATTTTTCATATTAGGCATATAAAGCAAATGTGTTTAAACAAAAGTGATACTATTGCATGGAATTAACCTAGCATTTGAAACAGAAGCACAATAAAGTTTTTGTTTTTAAAAGGATAACATATTACTTTGAAAATTAACAAAACCTTTATCTGACAGTGTTGACAAACCACTGATAAGAGTGGAAATGGATGAAGTATACGTGCATTTTTTTTTCTCCAAAGAACTAGGAAGATCACAACAGATGAATATATCTAAGTTACACCATATTTAAAGATATTTATTGTCTGAGGCAATCTAGCCAGGTGAGAGGGAACAAAGTGGGATGTTTTGATATTTTGAACCCTCTTAACTGTATTTATGTTAGGTGTGAATTAAATAAAAACTCGATTTTTACTTGCTGGGTTCAATCAAAAATTCTATAATTCCATGCATTGAATATCATAGTATACATTAAAGTATATCTTAAGCATAGTTTTGAAACCACATCATACTGCTATTTGTGTAAATCAGCCACAATATATATGATTTATGTATGTATGCATGATATCTGATGGAGTTGACAACACTCATTATTTTAATCTCATCCTTTCATTGTACAACACAGCCATGTAATTCCTTTGTTGTTTGCTACTTCTACAACCTAAACAAAAATGTCAAATTTTATTCCATAATTATTAACTAAGATATGATATAATAATGTAAAGACAATGTTGACTTGTACAAAATTGTCACTGTAGTGCTTTCAACACTGCTGGTTATAATTTCAAAAAAAAATCACGAACCTACCAGACAATGTTGAATCCTCCTTGAACATGGAGTGGAAAAGGGGATATCAGAGTCATGGCTTAGTACAATATTTTCTGATTAATTCAAGATTTTTGTAAAATCTTATTTAATTTCTATTTCTATGCAGTACATGTTTTCTCTCTTATGTTAAGATTCAGTGTATTAGAAATCATCCATATACCAGAAACAAATTTGCAAAGCATATTTTTACAGGGGCTCACATCTTTCTGCATGGACTTTGCATGTTCTCCCTGTGCATGCATGGGGTCTCTCCGGGTACTCCGGCTTCCTCCCACAATCTAAAAACATGCTGAGGTTAACTGATTATTCTAAATTGCCTGTGAGTGCAAGTGTTATTGTTCATCTGTATATGTAGCCCTGCGACAGACTGGCGACCTGTCCAGGTTGTCCCCTGCCTTCGCCCCAAGCCAGCTGGGACCTCTCCCAGCTGGCACCTCCTGTGACCCTAATGAGGATTGAGCGGTGTATAGATAATGGATGGATGGATGGATATTTTTACAGTGACGTGCATTACACAGATCACCTCCTGCTGAAAATGACATTGACAGGCATTCACGTACACACACTAATGTAGCTTTTGTGAACACTTAATACATACAACCACACACGCACATCATATTTAATTTACGAAGGCAGACTTGACAGTAAACTGACAGAAGCATAACCAGTTGGCACAATTCAGGAAGACAGCAATAACACTTTGTAAATGTATTTTAGAGGATTTACAGGACAGTGTAAAGTTCTGGTGCACTGTGATCAGTAATGAAAGTCTCAATGAATGATCCCAGCATCTGTATTAAACAAAAAGCGCATGCAACAAAATACCACCTTTGTACGTACTCCGAAAGAAACAGACCGCCTTGCTCAGTGTCACTCTTAAAGCAAGATACCTTAAATTCAAATCCTTTGATCACTGGCAATAGGTCAAAACTTATATTCCTATTTGTATGACTATTTTTAAATTGGCTTGGTCAAGGCAAACTGTGCAAGGTAGTTCATATGTCCTTCTCCCCTAACCCCACACTCCAGAGGAGTATCAAGATGTTTGCTAGCTGGATGGTACATCTAATCTCATCCCCAGTAGCCCAATTAGTTGTCCATGGAACATCTCGACAGGCACATGTACTTAAGGCATTTCTCCTAAAAAAAAAAACCAAACAAACAAACATATCAAATTCATTTTAAAAATAGATGTCTTGATGTCATAAAGCAGCACCATCGCAGACTGTGGGCAGTGCACACAAACCGGCAGACACACACCACACACTCATTAATGCAAAGCAGTTTGTAAACATTACACAGTCTCTCCAGGATTTTGCGGGTGTTTTTCGAGATTGTTGTGGTTGAACATGCCTGAATTCACAGCAAGTTTTGTAAAAAACTACGATGTAAGTTACGATCTTTTAAGCATATTTATTGTGATGAAATTGTGGGAGACAGTGACAATTGCTACAAGGTTGCATTTTTTCAGCTTTTAGAACATGTTTCATAATTGTAATTGACAATATTTATTCCGAAATTAATTAATTAAAGCCCAAAGCATTTACACAAAAGCTGGCATACCATGGTGGGAAATTAGCAGCAGCCAGATACTGGTTTAACATGAAGTGGTTGGTAGATAAAAGGCACAAAGTGATGATTTATTATTGAATGTATCATATTTAGACATATCTGTCAGTGCCTTAAAAAGTTAATTTCACATCCTGGTACACATGTATTCACACACGCTCATGGCTTGTGACATCAATTAACAAGAAAAGCACTCAGAGAGCACAGTACTCCGCCAACACTGTTCATTCCCTGACCTTGCGCTGAACATAGGCATGTATTATGCGTGTGTACATGATGTATGAATACTGAATCATATGACCTAAATATGTAGCGGGCGGCGGGAATTGATGGGACTCACAATTTAATCAATTGTTCCTTGTATCATTTCCAATATGTCCACAGCTGTGGATTTGTAGTAGGATCGCAATCATGTGCCCATCAGCAGGCCGCTGAGGTAGTGTTCACTTGCTGTCATGGTTACCATACCGCTATCAGAAATACTTAACAAATTTGTGGATCCAGACTATAGGCAGCATCACTGCCAAAATCTAGTCACTTGGTCCTTGTGTCATTTCTGACCTTCCCTGAAAACTTCATCCAAATCTATTTGTCCGTTTTTGAGTAATGTTGCTAACAGAGGAAGGATTCACATATGCCGATTGTCACATAACTCCGACATGTTCCTTTGCGGAGTAATTAATCTAACTCACCTTCATTCTTTCCGCATGCAACAAATCTGGATTCAACAACTTCCATCACGGGGTGATTTGTCTGGTCTGTGACCCAGCCAGCGGATCTGTCTCCTAATATGCATCATGATAGATCTGTGCATGTTCTCAGTCATCCAGCAACACTCTGAGGCAAAAGCTGGTCCATCCCAAGGACAAAATTCCAAGGGAGAAACAGAGCAATGTGGTATATGCAGTGCAGTGCAATGAGGAATGCTCTGACCTGTACATTGGAGAGACTAAGCAGCCATTACACAAGCGCATGGCACAACACAGGAGGGCCACAACCACAGGCCAGGACTCAGCAGTCCACCTCCACCTCAAGGAGAAGGGGCACTCCTTTGATGACCACAAGGTGCGCGTTCTAGCCAGAGAGGACAGATGGTTTGAGAGAGGGGTAAAAGAAGCCATTCATGTCAAACTAGAACGGCCATCTTTGAACAGAGGAGGGGGCCTCAGACACCACTTGTCTCCCACTTACAACGCCGTTCTTAGAGCCCTCCCAAGGAGGTGCAGCCATCTGTCCCACCTGCAGTCAGGTGACCCCCAACCACCCCTCCCAGAGGGCTAGGAGGGGTAACGACCGCCCATCAAAGGCTAACGACTCACATTAACATCTAACGAGTCTATTGGTTTCGGGTCTTTGTCCACTTGTTTTTGCCACCACTCTCCTGGTGGATAAATATCTGGTACTCCCCACCAGGCTTTCAGAACTGAAGAAGCCTCTTGGATGAGAGGTGAAACGTTTTCGACTCACACGAGGTTAGTCCAGTTGCCATAACTTATGCTTGCTTGAGACTCATCATGATAGAGAAGTGTTTGTCAAACGGTGATTTTTTATTTATTTATTTTTTTTTTTTGAAGAACATCAGGGCATTAATTGGTTTTCACGGTCTTCAGCAGTAATTTTTGTTGGTAAATAAGAGACATTAGAATCGGACATGTCTGCATCTTCAAACCATAAACAAAGAAGTGAATTCTGTGACGTACGTGCATTACGTTTGCGCTGGAGAGTGCTATGATTGGTGGAATTCATGGGAGGCTGGCCTAAATTGTGGAAAAGTTGCGGTGATTGGACAAAATTGCAAGGTCGCACAGAATTCGCATGAATCTGTGTGATCACAACATCACAAATTCCTGGAGGGACTGATTACAAAAGGAGCTCTTTCCATGACTGGCAGCGGTGTAACTAAAAGAGTAGTTCTATTTTCTTTTACACATACATTCATGGCTGCACAGTGGTGTAGTGGTTAGCACTTTCGCCTTGCAGCGAGAAGATCCCTGATTCGCGTCCCGGCTTTCCCGGGATCTTTCTGCATGGAGTTTGCATGTTCTCCCTGTGCATGCGTGGGTTTTCTCCGGGTACTCCGGCTTCCTCCCACAGTCCAAAAATATGCTGAGGTTAATTGATTATTCTAAATTGCCCGTAGGTGTGAATGTGACAGTGATTGTTTGTGTTTGCATGTGGCCCTGCGACAGACTGGCGACCTGTCTAGGGTGTCCCCTGCCTTCGCCCGAGTCAGCTGGGATAGGCTCCAGCCCCCCCCCCCCCCCCCCCCCGACCCTAGTGAGGATTAAGCGGTGTATAGATAATGGATGGATGGATGGACATACATTCATGCAAACATTACATTTGCTTTCCATTTGTTGGAAGGAGTTGTATATTGGCTCTAACACAACCAGACTCGAGTGGGCCTGGTATGCCACCAGCTTGCTAGTCTCCTGTCAGTTCCAGCTCATGCATTGGCTAGTTACTAAGCTACTAGCGATGAGCTGGACCCAGTTACTGAGCAACTTAGCTACCTGCAGTATCTGCTAGTCTACAGCCAGTCCATTGACCAGTCAGTTGTCACTGAACTACCCTGGGCCAGTCGACGCCTCCTCAATTCCTGAGTCAACCAATGCCAGGAAGTTGGTCATTTTAAGATCATTAAGTAAAAATTTTAGTCTGGAAAGCAGTGTTAGAATATATATTCTGTTGTACTTTTGGTCATTTTGTCCTGGTAAAAATGTTTTTTTGTATAGTTTTTTGTTTGATTTATGTCAGGTCAAACTAGAAGAAGCTGAAACGTCAAAGAAAGAAGTAGCATTCACACACAGGTACTACACTGAGCTGGGGTAGAATCAATCGGCGGCTGCAGGTTTGCTACCTGCGGCATAAAAGGGGACACGCAGCACTGAAGGGGAACTGAGAAGGAATGACCTTGCTCAAACAAAGTGGCCATGAGCTTCTGTTGGGAAAAGCATGAAGATCTGCGGCAAACTGTGCAGGACTGCTTTCATCTACAAAAATCCGGGTAGGAGCCGGTAGAGCAGAATTATGAAGAATCTAAGAGACTGTTTAACCTGCTGATGTGTGCCGCTGCAGTATGTGTTTGCGTTAGCATTAGCCACGGACATCGGCATCAGCCATGATCGACTTGCTGTTAACTTTTTTATGTCTGTATGCCAATAACTGCCGTGTGTTTGTAATTGCTCAATTGAAAATAAGATTGCAGGCAGACGATGATGTTAATTAGAGATATTCCAGCTAAGGTTTAAAAGATCAGTTAATGTTAACAAAATGCATTCATATCATTACCACCCCAAACCATAAAATTTGCACAGCAATTCTTGCACTGCACATCTTTGCACTTTTAAAGTTTATTTTTTTCCTTTAAGCCACTTTATCCTCATCTCTCACCCTTGTATATATTGTAAATATTATTACTACTGTTTTATTATTTTATTCATATCACTACGTCTACTGTTACATAAGCTGCTGTAACAATGTAAATTTCCCCTGGCGTGGGGAGAAATAAAGGACTTATCTATCTATCTATGTATCTATCTATCTATCTATCTATCTATCTATCTATCTATCTATCTATCTATCTATCTATCTATCTATCTATCTATCTATCTATCTATCTAATTCATTCTGGTTGTAATGGTGGGTTTATACTATACACTCTATTTATTTATTGGATCTGGAAAGGATTGCACTTTAAAAGTCACTTTATGCACTTTAAATAATTTTAAAAATATGAATTAAAAAGTATAGAAAAATAGAAAAATCTGATAAAAACATTAAGAGTAAATATGTTAAAATGTGATAAAAATTAACTCTTTAAAATGCAGGTAAATTCATGTGTGGTATAGGATTGGTTTGAAGATTGGTCATGCCATGGTTTGTTGCTTCAGTTTATTTGATGCTGAGGTTGACAAATGTAAATTGAGTGGAGTAGCATTCACCAGTGAGGTGAAATTGTACATAAGGAATGGTTGTTACTATTTTGCTGAATGCAGTAATGTGAATATTGTTCGTTTGTGTTTGTTCAAAGGTTTTTCACCTTACCCTGTCAACTAAAGGTACCAACCTAACACATCAATTTATGGAAGTTGCCATCTTTGTATACCATAACTTTGATGCCACTGCAAAATAATAGAGGAAAAAAATAAAGCAGCTGTCTGATTCATGAGTGGAGTCCAGCTCAAAACCTGGGTAGATGAAACGTTCTTTTCAAGTGGGGAAACTGCACACAAACCCTCAAAAAGTCCATCCATCCATCCATTATCTATACACCGCTTAATCCTCACTAGGGTCGCGGGGGGGGGGGGGGGGGGGGGGGGGGGGGGGGGCTGACTCGGGCGAAGGCAGGGGACACCCTAGACAGGTCGCCAGTCTGTCGCAGGGCTACATACAAAGACACACAATCACTCTCACATTCACACCTATGGGCAATTTAGAATAATCAATCAACCTCAGCATGTTTTTGGACTGTGGGAGGAAGCCGGAGTACCCGGAGAAAACCCACGCATGCACAGGGAGAACATGCAAACTCCATGCAGAAAGGTCCCGGGAAAGCCGGGACGCGAACCAGGGACCTTCTCGCTGCAAGGCGAAAGCGCTAACCACTACGCCACTGTACAGCCCACCCTCAAAAAGTCATCAATGATAATCACCCGTCATTGAAAGTGGGGAGAACATTTGACAATTTATTTGTTCTGGTTGATAAAGTTGTATTGCATGTCATGTGACTCATAGCATGGACGTGAGGTACAGCGCGGGAGAGAGAGAGATCGGGTGGGTTAAGTGGCCAATTCTACAACCCGTCGGCTTTTATTTGTTTTCTGTTGGTCATCCAGGCGAACACAGTAAATATTAATTTTAATAAGTTTTCAGAGAATTGAATATTTTGTTTAGAGAGAAGTGAGAGACAGGTATTAGGTTTATTGTCATTTCATGATTCAAATGTAAAATTGTCATGTTTGTGTTTGTAGTTTTCACGGTGTACCATCAAATGATCAAACGATATAGTTCTGTGAAGATTAAACCTCTTTGTGGGCATCAGTGCGAAGCGTGGACTCTTTCAATGCACCAGTAGTTACAGCACTTGTGTTTTAATAAGAAAAATGAGTGCTCAGTGAAGAGACCCACCTGACATGCGAGTTCCAGGGAGTGACAACACTCATACTACCTACTCAATTTAGGCTCCCAAATGACATTATTTCTCCTCATCCAGATGCACTGGCAGTCTCGACTGCTGCATCTGACATTTCCTTTACCGTCTTTCACAAATCCTGTCCACATAGTCCCAATTCTCCCAGTATTAGAGATAGTGGAATGTGCTACAAACCCTCTTCATCCTACTTCTACTTCTACTTCTGGACAAACCCTGATGCTAAGCTTTTCAACACCTGGTTATATCATCATTGGGACAGACTAGCCTTACAACCTGACAGAATAAGCCTTAAGGCCCTAAGGTTGCTGTCCCTGTACACATCGGGCACGATGGGTTCCCCCTACCCAAAGTTTCAGGTTTTGGGATGACGGAAGCACATCGTAAGTTGCACATAACAGGAATCTAATGCAGTTATCCTCCATGCACTACAGCTCCCTCGAGCTAAGCTTCCTCTTTTCTACACTCTCCCAATTTAACCATTGTCCCTGCTTGACCTGAGCCACTGCCTTTCTATACCTAACAACTTCCTCTTGTGGACATATCTGCTCCACTACCAGCTTCCTTCTGTCTTTAGGACCTGCCTTGTTTCACACTGGCCTGGCTGAAGTAACCCCCAAGCCTCTGCAGCCCTCCTACACATTCCCTACAGTCTTTAAGTGCCTAAGAGCTGCTTTTGTTTCCTGTACTCCTAGATTCCATATCGTAAATCTAGTTGCATTTTACCAACTACTGCATCTTTGCTCCCAGATAGCAACATCTCTGTCCTTACCTTTGTATACTTGAACTCTTCTGTTAAGCTGGATATTGGTAGCTGGAGTATGCCCTTTTACAATGCCACAATATTAAGACACAAAGGAACTCCGAACCATCTTCTAATGTATAAATTCAACAACCTCTCCATCTTTTCAAAATTGGAAAACTGAACTTCATAAACTGACAGTGGCCGCATCAGCCAATAGGGAACAGACCAAACTGCAGACACCATAGGATATCTGTCTATCTATCTATCTATCTATCTATCTATCTATCTATCTATCTATCTATCTATCTATCTATCTATCTATCTATCTATCTATCTATCTATCTATCTATCTATCTATCTATCTATCTATCTTCAGCAAAAATGACCTGAAAACATGCACAATATTGGAGTAATGGGGAGTAAGTTGCAATTTTTTTGCACTTAAGATTTATGTATTCCCTATTCTTTTGAAATACATAATTTGCATGTACAAACAGTGATTTGTACAATTGCTTAAGGTCTCACCCAGTCATAATTTAGGCCATAATAATTCTCCACTTTTAACCTTTTTTTTTTTTTCAAAAAACTACATTAGCCAAACTATAGTTCATTAGTTAAAAATTCTACTTTCCCTATTTAATAAATCGAGGATCTGTGGATATGCAAGTATGGCTAATTTCAAAAGTTCAAAACACTTTTAACACAAGAAAGGTTGGGTCAATGGATTCATGCTGAAGCCAGACTTGTAAGCCAGCAGAGTTACATGACGATCGTCATACATTTGTCCTTCCATCTGTTAGTCTGTCTTACACAGAATTTGGATGAAATTTTCAAGGAAGGTCAGAAGTGACACATGGACCGCCTCATTAGATTTTGGCAGAGACGCAGCTTATAGTCTGGTTCCACGGATTTGTTAAAGATTTCTGTATCATTGTGAGAAAGCGGCATGGCGTAACTATGACAGCAAGTGAACACTACGTCAGCTCCCTGCTGACGATCACATGATTGCAGTCCTACTACAAATCGACCGCCATGGATTTATCAGGACTTCTCTGCCAGAGATTATACAGCAAGTGAGCAGCCTTGGCAGAGTACTGTGCTCTCTGAGTGCTTTTCTTGTTTGTTTGTTTTTTATTTTATTCTGTTCAGCTGTGTTTTTTGTTTTTTTTTTTACTTTCATGGTTGCTATGTATGTAACAGATTACTTTGAGAAACTTTGAGTGGCATACAGTCTGGATACATGGATTTGTTAAAGATTGCCATATCATTGCGAGATAGCGGCATGGCATCACTATTACTATGACAACAATTGAACACTATGACAGCTGCCTGCTGACAATCACATGATTGCAATCCTAATTCCAATCCACTGCTGCAGTCTTATCAGGACTTATCAGTCGGAAATTATACGACAGAGCAGCCTTTGCGGAGTACTGGGCACTCGAGTGCTTTTCTTGTTCCGTTTTTAGCTGTCTAGTTGTGGTGGGCCTGTGCTCACTGTAGCCTCAGATTTCTGTTCTTGTTTGACAGTAATGTAACCTGATGTAGTCTACTGCTGTTGTGGCCTATCTACCTTCAGATTTTAATTGCTATGCATTCTGAGATAATTTTCATCTTAGCCCAGTTGTCTGAATTGCCATATCCACTTCAAAACAGTGTGACCATTCTACTCAGATTTATTTTTACATTTTCAAGCCATTTCCACCTCAAGAACTGCTTCACACTAAATAGTTTTAGTTTGATTTTGACACCATTCTGAGTTAACTGTAGAGACTGCTGTGGTGACAATCTAGATGAGCAGTTAGATAAATATTCAAACCAGCATGTCTGTCACCAATCATTCAGTGGTCAAACTCCCCGACATGACATTGTGTCCTCATCCTTATCCTTATGTTTCATGTGGACACTAATTGAAGTTTCTGATCTGAATTTGTAGAATTGTATGCATTGTTTTGCTGCCACACAATTGGCTGTCTGGATAAATTCCAGATGTCCCCAATAAAGAGCTCTGTGAAAATTCTGTGGTAGCCTACTTTCACGAGGGATGCATAATGGACATAGGCAAGAACTAAACCAAGGATCGCATGTCTGTTATTAGTGTTAGTCAGCACTGTTAGCTGCTGCTATGCAAGAACTGTAACGTTATACAGCATGAACCTTTTACCCTGCCAAATCATGGAAGAGCAGGGGAGGAGGCATGTGCATTTTTGTGATTGACAACTAGTTTAATCAATACACAATCAGAGAAACTACTTGTGATCCTGAACTGCTATGCTTCTCCATGAGACCACAACATCTCCCAAAGGGAGTTTGTGTGCATTATCATCTGTACTTTGTATATCCCATTCAGTGGTAAGGCAATTTGTGCTGCAAACTGCATAGAAGATAGTGTTCACACAAAACTCCAGTGCTCCCCTCGAGCATCCATCCTTATTATGCGGGCTAATAAAGGAAGGCTACAAAGCTAAGGCTTTTCTTGCGCTCTCCAATTCTGATCATTAAACTATTCATTTTATGCCCACATATATATCTGTGCTCAAGTCTAGCAAGCCCCAAGACAAGACCATGCTGCAGTGGACTGTGGGAAGTGTGGAATCACTGAGCAGATGCCTCAGCACTGATTGGAGTATTTGTCATAACTTTGAGCTTGAGGAAGCCACAGAGACACTAACAGATTATATAAAATTTTACTGGGACAATGTAATTGCAAAAAAAAAAAAATTTACATTTTCCCAATAACAAGTCACACATTACCGAGCAGGTTAAGGCCTGTATTAATTTTTTTTTTTTTTTTTTAAAGTCAGCTTTCACAAAAAAGTGAAAAGTTATGAAGTAGTTGAAAAACATACCAAATTTGAACTGCAAGAGGAAACAGCTTGTCACACTAGATGAACAGGACAATTCATAAATTTAAAAAAAAAGAATACATTGATTTTTTTCACAGTCAGTTTTTTCACAGGTTCTACTCTCTGGGCTTTTGTCAGGTAAGACTCAAATCCATAAACTCTAATACCTCTACTGAGGGTAGTGGCTGGATGAAAATTGATCAACATCAGGTTAAAGTTACTTTTAGCAAACTATGCAACAACAAATGTATGGGGCCAGATCTATGGCTTGCCTTCATGTTAAAGACTTTCTCCTTTGAACTGTCCTCTGCCCGCTGCCCAGTTTTTCAGAATTCTCTGGATTGACACAATGTTGAAACCCTCTGGAAAAATAATCCATTACTGTCATGGTGCCCAGTGTAAATGTTAAATGGTCTACACTTTATACACATATTCATACAACAATGGCAGCAGAGCTTCCATGCAAACTGCCTGCCTGCCATCAGGAACAACTTTGGGTGCAGTGTCTTGCCCAAGGACACGTCGACATGCTGAAGGGGCTGCAGATCGAACCACTAACCTTGTGAACAGTGGACAACCCACTCTACCACATGAGCCACAGCCGCCCAAAGTACTGTGCTCATCCTCCAATATTGATTTTACACCAGTAGCCATATATATACCATACCATATGGAAGTGTAGATCTGTACACTACAGTGCAGTTAGGACTGTGCCTGTACAAGTCATTGAACATTACTGTAGTATATATTAGGGATTCTCACTGTATGTATTTGTGGCTGTTTCTCAACATGCGTACTTGTCCATACTTGTGTTTTTGCATTCTTGTGAAACATCATCATTCGGAGACCAAGTACTGTTCCAATTCGTAGTACGCATCTAAGTACGCCAAGAATGGATGAAATACCCAGATGTGTTCTCGTTCTGCCCACATTATCGAGGATGCATCATACCAGACTTGTGTGGACTTCGGGCAGCCAAATAACCCATAATGCATTTCGTGCCGAGCAGCGGCAAATGTTGAACAGAAAACTTTCAGAGGTAACACAAGTATTTTTTGGAATACTACTGTTATTGTGACACAAAATGTAGTTTTCAGATTACTTCCGGGTAGAAAGTAGTTGTGTAAACGTCTTATCTGTGGTCCATTTATCAAGACAAAGCCTGATTAAGAATGTGCTACAACTGTTTCGGAGATGTGAGCGTCCAGGTTAGACAGCTATGAGCAGATGGTCAGTGCTCACCGTAGCCGCCAAGAGCAGCCTTTTTGAAATCTGCTGCTGGCGCTGACGGTTCTATAGCAGTTAAACAGAGATATTAGTAGTTTTACATTTATCTAATGGTCACACTTTGGCCTCAAAGTGTATTTTTTTTATTGTTTAAAAAAAAAAACAACGAAATTATTAATGTTTGCTCATCACTGACTGTGTACTTCTGAATTATTTTCTTGTCTTCATTACCTGTAATACAACTTTGTTCTACTCTTATGACTGTTATTGTGCATTAAAAATTACATGTAAGCAATAATTTATTCGAGGGGCATTTGAAGAAACCCAGATCCTCAGTGACTGCTGGGAGACTCCTCTAAATCAGACCTGTTTGATCAGACACTGCTTATGTTTGAAAAGGCTTCTGTTTTATTGCCGGACAGGCAGAAGAAGAGCTCAGCTGTGTTCAGGGTCTGAGTAAAGCAGCTGACATGAAACATTCTATCATTAATTACTAATGATGTTCAGTGCATACAGAAGTACTGGTAATCACATTAAAGTGTAGTTATGTAGTTTGTGTGGTCTGACAGATCAGACCATAAATCTCTGAATGTTGGAGGACAAACATCAGGTATATATGTACAATGTAGACTAATGTATTTTAGCAATGTTAATAATAAAACTGTAAACCCATCCATCCCTGTTTATGAGGTGTATTCAGATAAAACACATGCGGTCCTATAAAACAGTCCTGCACTGGGTTGTGTCCTCGTAAAGGTTTAATACTTTTTCAGTAATCAGTTTCTGAAAAGTTTTTGTGGATCCAACTGAGAATGAGACAGTTCAGTTCAACTGCATCACAAACTACAGTTGTCAATAAATCAAGGCCACTAAAACATTAAATAAAGATTTAGAACCATCTTACAAACCTTAATACATACATACATATATATATATATATATATATAGATAGATAGATAGATAGATAGATAGATAGATAGATAGATAGATAGATAGATAGATAGATAGATAGATGTGTGTGTGTGTATACTGTGTTTTTTATGTTAAAACGTGAACATGCATGGCTGTGTTATTTTATCTGACTTCCATTTCATTTTTTTTTTTTACGGTAAAGATAACCCGATGAGCCAAGGCGGTGACGTCATCAAGTACGCTGGTGTTCCAATTGCACATTAACCGAGATGCTCTCCCATTCTCGAGAGTCCCTACTTCGGAGTCATACTTGCAAGTCAGTACTCTTCAAGTACGCGAGTACGGACTTGCGTACTTGTAATTGAGAAACGGCCTGTGTCTGTCGAGACCCAAGGGTCCATCATTCAGTAGCCTAAGGCACTGTAATACTTTTTGACAACAGATAAAAGCTGAAGGGTTATGAGTGATCATCTGAGACTATAAACATTGCATTTAAGTGTAAGACATCTACTATGTTGCTGCCTAAAATACACCTAACAAATGAACATATGAAAGAAATGTGGACATATTGCTCAGAATTGGTTGATTTTAATAACGCTTAAAAAAGAAAATTGTAGCCTCCTCTCACCTGTTCCCCTGAGGCCTCAGCTCAGACAATGAGCCACTATAATGCGGCCACTGGCAGAGAAAAGGGTGAACAACGGAGCTGTTTCAACCACGCGACAGCCACTCAGTCATTCACAATGATAAACCTGCGTTACTGCTGTTACTGCTCATCTTGACAGAGAAATCACTGCTTCTTTACATACTGCACACTTACCAGAGACCCAGTAGCGCGAAGAGCGGCCAGGGATTCATGGCTTTGTCCTGGACTGCTCCGAACACAAGGAGCTTCATTCTCTCCTCCGAACCTGCGAAGAGACCTTAACAGCGTCCTCGGTAATACGGTGAAATCGCCGGCTTTTGTCAAGTCGCGTCTGATTGAAGTTGATGGTTACATGTAGCTATGGTAGGGTGTGAGGAACGAGTCCATGCTGCGCGTGGACGGGAAGAATGTGAGGTTTTGTCGGAGAGCTGACGCTGCTCTATTCCATCTGCAGTGCCGCTAACAGGCTGTTTGACAGTGCTGCTATCAAAGTGGAGTCGATGTGAAAACTCAACCTGCTTCCTTCCTCATAGTAACAGAATGTGGCGGCTGAAGATTTATGAATGCCAACTATGTACTATAGTTCACATAGATGATTTTTGCTTCTGAGAAAAACCGAGTTCTTGATGCAGATCTTTCCTGCTTGACATCTATGGCTGCTGTGCAAGCCACTGATGCGCAAGAGCGGCAATACAGACCAACTGGCAGCTGTCCACAGGGGAGAAAAGCAGCCTCTAAGGTATGGAGGACTAAAAGTGCCAAAATTAAATAAATAAATACATCATTAAATAATTAATCAAATATGTCATTAATTAATTAACATTGGAATTAAATACATAAATGTGTTATTAAGTATGTCATTAATTCATTAAAATACCAATTAATTTTAAGTAAAAAACATATTATTATTTCACTATTTGATTAATTATTTCATGGTCCTTGTGTTGCAGTGGATCATGAATTTATTATATCTGTCAACCTCGCCCGTCAAAGTCGGTGGGCAGGACTAACGCGAATCTAGTCTAATCCACTGCCTTGAAACCAGAAGTAGAAGAAGTCTTTCTAAACATGGCAGCTGCGTTGATGTAGGATCGCCGTGAACTTTCTAGAGAGTTGGTGAGAGATATTTTAGACCTTGCAGAGTATGTGGAAGCAGAACCTGCTGACCCCGAGCATGTAGCATGTGAAGCAGAGGAATTTATTGAAGTTGTTGGAGTTATTTCCGCACTTTCTGACCAAGATGTTGACCGTAGAGTGACTGCAAATTTAGAAGAAGTACTCCGCCGCTTTTCTGGTACCAGGGCGCAACAGGAGCACACACAGGGACCAGGGCGTTTGGCGTTTGACATACCGAGGGAAGTTCTGAAACATCACGTTCTTTGTGGATTACCAGCCTGTCAAATTGCAGCGATGCTCGGAGTGTCAAGGGCTTTTCCTTTAGGACCTACTCGGCGCGGCACAGCTCGGCTCGTCTTTGTTTAGCCACGATTCCAGAAGCATCTACTCGGCACGGTACCGCTCGGCTCGTCTCATCTTTGTTTGCGAGCGTTTCCCTACGGACTGGTGCCTGGTACCAGGCACTATTTTCAGCACCTTCTCGGCTGAGGTTCCCAGCGAGCTGAGATGAGCCAATAATGTGGCGTTTACATAGTGCAGGCCACTGATTGGACAGGGAGTGACGACACACAGAGCAACTCCAGCACGAAAACAAAACCCTGCATTAAAAAAAACAACTGTAAACAGCGACAGTGTGCAATTGCTCTTCACGGAACTCTCTGTTCTTCATAATTTTAATGTGTCAGGCAGACCTGTACCGTGGGTGAATGAAGAGGTCGAGACTTTTCTGTCTATGGTGGCGGACCAAAGAATACAGAGGGAGCTGGAGGGAGAAAGTTTATCAGGAGGTCTCAGAGCGGATGGCCACTCACACATACAGTAGACTGTATATAAAGAGGACAGAAGCAGTGTAGGGAGAAGCTGAAAAAGCTCAAAAGTGACTATCGGTCCACCAAGGACCGGCATGGGTCAACAAGGAGGTGTTGGAAGAGGTTTCATGGAAGCTATTTACTGGCACCCGCTAGCAACAGGAGCGAGACTCAGCTGCTGCATTATTGGAGACGTTCAAGGATGGAGAAGGAGTGTTTTGTGACTTCAGGAAACTTATATTTATCCCATTGGTGGCAAGCTTCTTTTAAGCAAACAAGAATATTTAGAAAGTAACGTCGTTGTCTCCTGTAGCGGACACTAAGCTAGCTAGTTAGCCATCGGCGCTAACTCCGTGCTCTGCTTGTATTTCGTGCTGCTGTTTCTAACGTTTAGTTCTCAGAAGCTAATAGTTCAGTCAGCATGTCGTGTTTTTCGTGTACTTAGGGTGAGTGTTTATTTCTGTTCAAGAATCCCTTTCGACGTGGGAAAAACAGGAGTGTCACAATAAAATATAAATAAATAAATAAATAAATAAGGAAATAAATGTGGAAATATAAAGAAAAATAAATAAATAAATAAATGTGGAAATATAAAGAGAAATAAATGAATAAATAAATAAATGGAAATATAAAGAGAAATAAATAAACAAATAAATGTAGAAATATAAAGAGAAATAAATAAATAAATAAATAAATAAATGAATGAATGAATGAATAAATAAATAAATAAATATAAAGAGAAATAAATAAATAAATAAATAAAAAGGAAAATTTTGTCTTTGCTTTTCCCTTTTCTCTTTTTTTCCTTTTATTTTTCCATTTTGTCATTGTCTTTTCCGTTTTGCATTTGCCTTTTCCTTTTGGCACTCCTCAGTCCATCAAGTAAAAGCAAAGTCAAAAGCCTTGGCTTGACTTGGTGGACTGAGCTGTCAATCAAATGGCTCTGGGCAGGGCTTTCTGTCCAGGGTGAGTAGTCGTACCTTATCACAGCGTTAGCTCCTAGCCCGGCTAAACGGAAGTGATGTCACCTTGGCATTGAGAGGAAGCGCAGACGACGTATGTAGTTTGACTGACAAACGGCGGAAAAATAAATATGGAAAACATGGAGGAGTTAAGGAGAGGTGTTCAACAACAACTTTTAACAATTGCTCAGTATGTGAAAGAAAATGTTCAGCCGGACTACATTCTGAGGATGGTAGAAGATGTCAGCGAAAGTCTTGGCCAAATATCTGCGCTGACCGATACAGACATTGATCCGGTTGTGTGGCACAATCTTGAAGAGGTAGAACTTTATTCCCAGCCTAAAATACAACCATGTCATGTTATTGATAAGCTTTTTCGATTTAGTCTCTAGAAGAAGGTACTCAAGTTTACATGTTGTATATGATGAATACATAATGTGTAATATTATGCATTCATCATATACTAGCCACAGCTGAAACGTGTGCAGGTTATCATGGGTTGAGGAGTAAGGAGCTACATGTAACAGGATCACGTAATTATGTTACAAAATCAACGTAATTCGTTAAAGTATGTGCTAATGAGGAAAAAGTATGTATTTAAACTACAATTCACTAATCAAAGTGAGGTTACAAAAAGGTTACATCTGAGTATTTTCCTCTTTTTTTGCCTTTTTGCAATATTTTTTGACTACTCAGGTCAGCAAAATCTTTGGGACAAATTTCATATTAACATAATATATTCAAGGGTAGGACAGCTTATCCATGCACAAGGAAGCAGGCTCTGTTCATTTAGCAGTGTCAGTGTTGTTTTTGATTGGTTCTCCTGTTTATATTTTCACCACCTTTGATATGCCAATTTCACATCAGCAAAGTAGATAAAAAAAAGTCAGATGCAATTACTTAAATTACATTGATGAAGTAATTACATAGTTAATGTACTTATTATATATTTAACAGAGTAACTAGTAATGTATAATCTATATTGCTTTTGAAAAACAACAATGCCATGTTATAGCTGTCATTTTTTCTAATTAAGATGTTGCGATCACACCTCATTATTTTCCTGATGTCATGTCTGTGGCTTCACAGGTATGCATGCAACTAAGTCTTGCAGCCAGGCCATCAGGACCTGGGCGACGTCCACTGGAATTCCAGGTGGACATAATGGAGTCTTACATTCTTGCAGGATTATCAGCTGTCAAAATAGCTGAACTGTTTGGAGTGTCAGTTAGAACCATAAGAAGGAGAATGGCATCCCATGGCTTGAGGTGTGTATTTTATAATTCATATTGTCAGTTTAACAATAAGAATAATTTGACTAGTTTGTTAATTTTCATAAATAAATAAATCATACTGGTAAGTCAATAAGTTTGTAATTTTACATTTTGCTATTGTGCAATCTTCTGGAAGGTTGTCAGATGTGTATACTCCACTGACTGATGATGAACTTGATGGCATTGTAATGGAGATCCACAGACATAATCCCAGAGCAGGGATTAGGATGATCCATGGATTTCTGAAATCACAGGGTGTACATATGCAGAGTAAGTATGGATGCTCACAATTGATAATGTAGCAGGTATACAATACATAAAATATACAAAGAGAGAGAGAGGCTTTATGAACAGCACTATAAACATTATTATGAATCCTTTAACATTGTGTGTTGCTGTGATTTCACCAATTTTACAAGTATGTCGTAGGTATTATAATTATTGTTAATGCAAAAATCTTTGTATTTTAGTCTACCTTGCAACTTTTTTTGTGTGTATGTGATGCAGCCTATCGTGTGCAAAACTCACTGTGAAGAGTGGATCCTGAGGGCACTCTAGCATGGCAAATATCCATGCATGTGTTGAGGCGCAGAGCGTACAGGGTCCCTGCTCCAAACAGCTTATGGCACACTGATGGAAACCACAAACTAATAAGGCTGGTTGTCTTTACATTTCTTTTTTTCTTTGTTGCATTTATTGAGATAATCCGTCCTTGTTTTTTATTACTGTAGCATTGCTGTACCTGTACCTATAATTCTAAATTTATATGCATATTTTCACTGTGACTTTTACAGATGGCGAATCGTGATCCATGCAGGAGTGGATGGATTTAGCAGGCTCATAGTTTATATAGAAGCAGCTACAAACAACAAATCCACCACTGTTTTGGACAGTTTTAGGTCAGCTGTTGCTCAGTATGGCTTACCATCTCGTGTAAGATCTGATAAGGTAAAGTGAAATATTGCATTGACAAAAATAAAACCTCCTGCATTGAGACAACAAAAGTACTAAAGAAAGAACTTTTGAAAAACAGTATTCCTTTTTTTTTCTTTTTGCCTATTTATACATTAACTTCCTGAAGGGTGGGGAAAATGTTGCTGTGGCCCATTACATGGTGAGTCACAGAGGAACAGGCCGACATTCCCATAGCACTGGACGCAGTGTACATAATCAAAGGTGATACATGGTTGTGTAACAAATTAGGATCATGAATATCAGATATATTTTTAAAATACTGAAAAGGAAATTCCTGTTGTATACATGCAGTTGCAAAATTTGGACTAATTGTTTTTGTATGTTTTTTTTAATCTACAGAATTGAAAGATTATGGAGAGATGTGTATGGAAATGTCCTCGACTTGTTACATACACTATTTCTCAATTTGGAATTGGAAGGGTTTCTAAACCCTGACAATGAACTGGAGCTATTTGCTCTCCACTGGATCTACGTCCCACAGCTGCAGCAGCATCTTCAGGCATTCAAGGAAGCCTGGAATCACCATAGTTTGTGGCAATCCCCCATGCAACAGTGGCTTAGTCAGCCACGTGAGGGAAATGCTGCTGATCCAGTTGAGGTACAAATCCCCTCTTGTACCTCTACCTTCCTGTCTTCCTTTATATTTATTTATGTTAACTTTATTATTTCTACTGTGGCACTGGACGGTTCACTTGCCACTTTCTGATTCAGACTCCAGACTTATTTAGATTTCTTAACAAACACAATGTAGACGTATGCTGTCTCACACTGCTACGAGAACCTGGACATTTAAAAATTGTTATACTTAGTTTAGTGGCACAATAATATATATTCTTTGTTAGAGCTGTGACAGGTCCTGTAGTTTCTGTACTTTGTGTTTTTAAATTTTAACGTATAAACATATGCATAGATATTTCAATGGTGTAAAATAATATACAATTTTATAGTTAATGAACTTACTCCTTGCACATCTTGTTGTCCAACCCACATTTGAAATCATGTTTTGCCATACCATGTAGTTCCTAATCTCATTTACTTTTACTTTTTTTTTTTCCTTGAGGAATGTGCATTTCTTAATAAAAGGGCTTGCTTTCAAATTATGCTTTCCTTTCACGTTGCTGCTGATTATGGGATAGACTGGACAGGATCTCACACCCCATACCCAGAGGGTGTCACTGTACCTGATGCACAACTACCCCGGCAGCTTACCCAGGCTGAAGTTACATCATTGCCTGATCCGGCAGTCCCTTTTTCTGCTGCACTACGGGCATACATGGATACAGTGTATATTCTTCAGGACATTTTTTCAACAAACCTAGGCCTATCACAACTCACCTTAACATGATCAGAATGAAACCGTTTGAAATGGTCGAACAAGACTTGAAAGAATTCTACCAATTTTTGGTGCATAATTTTATGACCAGTTGTGAATTTCAAATAAATGCCTGTGAAAACAAAAATGTAAAAAAGCAAGACACAACAAAGGGATACAAAACTGCTTTTATTGCATGCTGAATAATTTGACAGCTTTTAAAAGCATTAAAACAATGTGCCAATAAAAACATTTTTTAATAGAACTGATAATTCTTTTCTTTAACTTCCACACATTTATATTACAACTGTTCCCCAAACACAGTCTTCTCCTAGTGTGGAAACATTTTGTTGTCGCAGTTCAGAAATGCAAAAACGTGAACCATAGTTTCTGAATCTTTTACATAAAAATAAGCTACTCCATTAATTCACTCTCTCAACTCTCACCTTTAAACTGTCTTCCTGCAACAACTCACAGGCCGCCACATTTCTGTTACATGTTAAATGTCACACACAACAATTTGAGCCTGGCACCAGCAAGAACAAGAACTGTTGTGAACCTTCTCCTGAAGCATGCATTTGCCTCACAAGCTTACATCACATCAGAACAATTGTCAAAACAACTACACATATCTGTTTTAACATTTTATGCATTTTGGTAACATTAATTGGCTGCATAACACTTGAAGTTGTGACTTTAAACAAGTCCAAACCCTGTTTGGACAGAACTGACTGTCGCGTTCAGAGCCTCACAGAAAACATCATAAGACTTATAGTGTGAAGGCAGCCGAAGAGTCTCCATGCATGTGCTTGACTGAGGCATTTGTCCGTGCACAATTTCCACATGCAGCTCTTTTGGAAGAAGCTCCCACCCCTGCCAGAACTTCAGAAGTTCCTGAAGACATAGTGAGGAGGCTATAAAAGCATTTGGAACAAGATTTTATTAAAATTACGGTACATAAATCGCTCACCGTCTGTGCTCTGTGCAACTGTATGTTCAGGAAATACAAAAAGGCACATACATGTAAGGTGTACATATAGTTTTGGATGTCGTCTATACAATTATCAGCAACTTAATGTAAGTTTAAAAAATATTAATGAAACCAGTATTCCACAATACTGAATCATACCTATACAAACTGGTATTTATCCCAGCCCATCCCATTTAGGTCAACGATATTAAAATACAGCAACAGTACAGTAACAGTATAAAATACAAACTCGTAACAAATAACTTGAAACTGGCAAGTGCATTTAGTAAAACAACATTTGAGTAAAAAGAACTTACCAGAACGACAAAGCCAATTCTTATACAAAAATGAAACTTCATTTCGGAAATCCCGAATCTCTTGATCTGCAGTGGCAAACTGAATTTCAGGTGCCATCACAAATAAACTACGTTTGAAAACTTACCATTTTCAATATATTCTCTCAGAAATCCAGAGATACGGCACTTTTCCTCCAGACTTGTGTCCTCATCATCACTATCGGATTCCACTGGCCAAATGATGCAGTCCAGAAGTTGCTGTATAATTACAATTAAAATCACGTTATGCAATGTAGCATGTATGTAGATTTACAATGTTTGCTTATAAACAGTAATCAGAAGCTATATTCAAACCTGTGGTGAGTACGAAACAGCACAGCTTCTTGGAAATAGCACTGGCCTGTGACGTGGGGTCAGAGACCGTGAAGAGGTCTGGTATGGCAAGAAAAGTCTGGACACCTCAGCTTTCAGAGAAAAGCAATGAAGGAAGTGTTACCAGAAGCTTCCAGTTGCATATACTCTACTTTTCACAAATCAGATCAGTTCAAGTTCCCCTTGACTATTCACTGAACTGCCGAATCGGAAGTTTAAAACCTGACTTCAGCGTCGTACAATGCACTTTCTGGTTAGTTTTACTATAACTCGACAAAAGAAGTAATAGCTACTTATTCTACTACTTCATCAATGGGATCTCTTGGTAACAGCATTGAATCTGACTGTCTCAGCGACGGGGTGTTTGGATGTGATTGCTCATCCAGCCTGTCAGCTGCTTCTCTGAGCAACTGAGATACTGACTTCTTCATATCACGCTACAGAGTCCAAACATTGAGAAATCCAGCTACTCTGATCCGCTGAAAGTGTCACGTTCATGTATTCGTAAACTGCGTTGTCTGCACTTCCTCTCAACGCCAAGGTGACATCACTTCCGTTTAGCCGGGCTAGGAGCTAACGCCAAGCAGGAATCCTGTGATCAGGTACGACTACTCACCCTGGACAGAAAGCCCCACCCAGAGCCATTTGATTGACAGCTCAGTCCACCAAGTCAAGCCAAGGCTTTTGACTTTGCTTTTACTTGATGGACTGAGGAGTGCCAAAAGGAAAAGGCAAATGCAAAACAGAAAAGACAATGACAAAATGGAAAAATAAAAGGAAAAAAAGAGAAAAGGGAAAAGCAAAGACAAAATTTTCCTTTTTATTTATTTATTAATTTCTCTTTATATTTCCACATTTATTTATTTCTCTTTTTATTTATTTATTTATTTATTTATTTATTCATTTATTTATTTCTTTATATTTCTACATTTATTTATTTATTTCTCTTTATATTTCCACATTTATTTATTTATTTATTTCTCTATATATTTCCACATTTATTTAGTTATTTATCTTTATATTTCCACATTTATTTCCCTATTTATTTATTTATTTATATTTTATTGTGACACTCCTGTGATTCCACACTCATGCGAAGCCTACTCCACCTCCTTCATGGAGCCCCCAGCTCCCCTGCCTCCTCTGCAGCACCAGCTTCGACACCAGTACCAGCTCGGACACCGACCCTGTCAACATCAACCTCCAGCACGTCACAGCAACGTCTTATCACTGGTAAGACACGGTAAACAGAGACCATGGTTGATTTTCGCATTATTATAATTATTATTGCAGGTGTAAATGCCTGCAAGCATGACCAGAACAACGAGACCAATGACTAAGAATTCAGGCAGGTGTATATGCAAACTATGCGGCATGCCAGCTCAGGAACGCCTGATGAAAGCTACATGTAGCTACAGTGACACATAAACAGAGAACACATGCAGCTGCATTTTTTTCCCATTGACTTAACAAGTAAGTCACTCTAATTAATTTACGTTCTGGTGCAGTGTAGTATTGCAACCATTCTTCTTATAGTCACTAGGTAACTGTGAAACTGAATGACTGGATGAAAGTATACACAGAAATAAGAAAACACAGCTGTTCTTAGCAACTCCAAAATGTGCACAGGATGAAATGAAGTTCACACCACATTTTTATTTGTGGTGGAGGAGGTACTGCTTGTGCTTTGGTTAAAGCAGAGTGCCAGAAGTTTATTAAAGTATCGAAGACATGATCATGATTGAAAATGGATGGACAGGTGGCTAAACACATCACATCATAGATAGCTGTGGAGTCCTTCAAGCTCCTGGGGACTACAATCTCTCAGGACCTGCAGTGGGAGACGAACATCCACTCCATCCTGAAAAAGGCTCAGCAGAGGATGTATTTCCTACAACAGCTGAGGAGACATGGCCTGCCGCAGGAGCTGTTGATCCAGTTCTACACTGCAGTCATCCAATCTGTCCTGTGCACCTCTGGATCAGCCACACAGCAGGACAGAAACAGACTACAGCCTATAGTACAGACTGCAGAAAACATCATCAGAGACCCCACTCACCCTGGACATAAACTGTTTCCCCCCTCCCCTCTGGCAGGCACTACAGAGCCCTGTACACAGAAACCTCCAGATACAAAAAGTTTCTTCCCCACTGCAATAAACAGCTGAGCCATTCCCAAACACCTGTACAATAGTCAGTATTCCTGTGGACAAGTACAGCATTTTTTTTCACCATGAACAGCATTCTCTTTTTGCACTACTGTTTATGGAAATTACCATTTTGCTAATGTGTTCATATATTCCAGTCTAGCTGTACATTCCTGTTTATATTGTGTTCTATTTTACTATTTCTTTTTCCTCCCTGTTCCTCTTTCTATTGTTTCTTTATTTTTTATTATTCTCTTCCATATTCCTAGGATGACACCAACAGCCGAAACCAAATTCCATGTATGCTGTGTACTTACTTGGCCATTAAAGCTGATTCTGATCACTTTTTTGTCTTTGGTCTAGGCAAGAGGAAAAGGGGCCACAGAAAATTGGATCTTCCAAGCGTACTTGTGGAGATGCAGGCTGAGGAGGAGTGGAGTCATGCCCAGCATGATGAGAACATCCGGTTGCCCCTCAGCGAGGCAAGAGAGAATAAAGTGGCCTTGCAGCAGAGGAGATGGCCCAGAATGCTGCCTTCAACCAGTCATTCCTGGGTGTGCTGGGACAGGCAGTGCTGGGGCAGCTGGTGCAGGTAGCGGGCAGCCGGCGAGTGTGAGCGAGTCCACCTCCCATAGACTTGAGATTTATAAGTGCTGGTCATATAATTAGAATATCATGAAAATGCTCGTCTTGTGGACAACTGTCAGGTCAGCAGTCTTCCCCATGATTGTGTAGCCTACAGAACTAGACTGAGAGACCATTTAAAGGCCTTTGCAGGTGTTTTGAGTTAATTAGCTGATTAGAGGTGTCTTCAATATTGAACGGTTCCGCCGTATTCTAATTTTGTGAGATACAAAATTTGGGATTTTCGTTAGTATTCAGGTATAATCATCAAAGTTAAGAGAAATAAACATTTGAAATATATCAGTCTTTGTGTAATGAATGAGTATAATATACAAGTTTCACTTTTTGAATGGAATTACTGAAATAAATAAACTTTTTCATGATATTCTAATTATATGACCAGCACCTGTAGTTGTATGTAGTTTTACTTTTAGCCCACCACAGTTTGTACTTTACACATTGTAAATAGTTTTGATTTTGCTGCTGACTAATAAACTATTTTGTGACTTCTGTGATTGCATCATAACTTTTAATTTTGTCTGTTAAGACACTGGTAGGAAAAGAGTCAACAGTCTGAACCAAACAATTCTGTATTCCCGAATAATGTATTTGTGTTTATTGGGATTTAACATGTTTTAACACAAACTACTTTATGGTTCATAATTCCGTTGACTGAATTACACCAAAGCAATACTGATTTATCAAACTGGAATATTCTTAAAACAGCAGTTTTAATGTTTTAGCGTTTAATTTCTCATTTAATCTTACTAACCTTCACAAATAAACAATAGCATAGACACATCTGCAAAAGGTACAAAAGTTTATTGTCAGAATTGCATTCAAGAAAACAATAGGGGACCGAAAAACAGAAGTATAAAAAGAAGAATAACTTTGCATGACACGTACTGCATCAGTGCATCCTGTACATCTCTGCCCTCCTCCTCTACACCTTGTGCCACTGCAGGATCATGTGTTGCTGCTTCAGGTAAATCCCATGAAGTCTCATAAGAGAGCCATCTGAAACACATACACAGCATACATATTTTAATACCTAATAGCGGTAAACTGCAGCCATTACAGGGTCGTTCACAGGACTGATACATGATAGCTAGCGAACTAGCATTAGCTTACCCTCATAGGTCGTCGAGTTCGTATCCTCTTGTCTTCAGCTTGATACTGCTGCATCGCCTCCCAAACTCACCTGTGTGTCTCCTGAGTGTTTCGATTCGCCGCTCTCAGCTTTCTCCGACTCTTCTATCACTTTGAATCTGACAGAAAGCCACAGACCGAGCAGCAGGTGTACCATCGCCTCCATGTCCATTATTGTGTTGCGTTTGTGTCGCACACAAATGACGGTAAGGGACTTTCGGGCCGCCGTGCTATGGCGACTCCACCCACGATGAGGTGGTACTCAATGTAATGGAAAAACAACTAAACCGAGACGAGCTGTGGCGCGCCAAGTAGGTGCTAAAGGAAAGTTTGTCTTGCACCGCATGTATCAACATTTTGGCAAGAGGACCGAGTTTTTAGCGGTTGCCAATAAAGTTTTGTTTAATAGAGTATCCAAACCAACGTATAGGTGAATAGCGCCACCCAGTGTATCGGAATGTGTTCACAAACTCTGCATCAATCCATTATCTGGAATCGATTTGCCTTGACATGATGTACAGGGTAACCAATCAGGTGTTAGGATCCGCCCACCGACTTTGACGGGAGAGGTTCACAGATAAAATAAATTCATGATCCACTGCAACACAAGGACCATGAAATAATTAATTGAATAGTGAAATAATAATATATGTTTTTTACTTAAAATGAATTGGTATTTTAATTAATTAATGACATATTTGTTTTCAATTTTAATTAATTAATGATATATTTAATTATTTAATGATGTATTTATTTCATAACACATTTAAGTATTTAATTTCAATTTTAATTCATTAATGACATGTTTGATTTCAATTTTAATTAATTAATTAATGACATTTAATTAATTATTTAATGATGTCTTTATTTATTTAATTTTGGCACTTTTAGTCCTCCATACTAATGAGCTTGAGCCGCTTGGAAGAGGAATCAACACCTTGCTCAAGGACACCTAAATAAACTGTCTGTGACTATGCTATGTTTTTGGAAGTCTAAAGCCTGCTTTTTGACTTTTCAAAAATAGGGAGAAACATCCAATAAAAAAAGTCTGGGACACAAAATTCTAAGAAAGACTTTAATATAAAAATTTTAAAAAGTGTTTTGTTTTGTTTGTTTTCTGTTTTTAATTTTTGAAAAGTGACGTTTGGAGATTTGGAATACATAATAAATATGACACTGTCTAAAATGTAGGATAAGCCCAAATCATCCGTTTATTTTTTGTTTTACAGCTATATGTATACAGTATGGTTAAAACAGTGATGTGGAGTGTTTTGTACAGTCAGCAGAAATTTTACACTGGAAGGTTCATCAACCTTTTGGTGATGTAACAGCCATGAATGAAAATGAAGGTGTTATTTGCTATTTATTTTTCTGCATTACAACAGATACCATAGATTAAATCAGAAATGTATACCTATTTTACATTACATATGTCATGTGGGTTACCTTTCTATCCGCATTTCTGAAGCTGAATGGTTCAAGCCATATGGGTTCTGTAAAGTGTCTGAACTGTAATTTGTGCTATATAAATAAAATTGAATTGAATTGTTTTAAAACTTAAATCTAAAACTGTATTGTATATGTGTATATTGTATTATATTGTACTTATTTTGTCCTAATGACTTAAATGTAATGATAACCAGTTCACATTTCTGGGCCTTGACAAAAAAAAAGTCCATGTTGTAACCAACGGGTACTATGAAAGACATATTTTTATTTGGCATGAAAAGGGTTTGCTTTCATGTACCGAATTCAGGACACTGCACAATCAATTATTCAGAACATAGTTTTATTGTTGTAGGAGAATAGCACTTCCAGGTGCTATATTACATCCATCCATTATCTATACACTGCTTAATCCTCACTAGGGTCGCGGGCGGGGCTGGAGCCTATCCCAGCTGACTCGAGCGAAGGCAGGGGACACCCTAGACAGGTCGCCAGTCTGTCGCAGGGCTACATACATAGACAAACAATCACTCACACATTCACACCTATGGGCAATTTAGAGTAATCAATTAACCTCAGCATGTTTTTGGACTGTGGGAGGAAGCCGGAGTACCCGGAGAAAACCCACGCATGCACAGGGAGAACATGCAAACTCCATGCAGAAAGATCCCGGGAAAGCCGGGACGCGAACCAGGGACCTTCTCGCTGCAAGGTGAAAGCACTAACCACTACGCCACTGTACAGCCTGCTATATTACAGTAAATCTGAAATAAGCTTGTTTTAGCCACAAAAATAACATTTTGTAGGAAATTCCATTAATTTATTTTAAAAAGTTTAAAAATAACACCTCCTTTATTTTTCTTTATGTGTACACTTTATTGTGTTCTTTGTGGGCATTAATATGCTTTTTTCCCCTCTGTCTCACAGTTATAGAGAAATTTATAGATATTTTCTTTTTAAAAAAATATGTGACAATTGATATTTTCAGGCCAGTTTCTGACAAATTTTACCACCAAATTGAAACCGCCTTGAAACAGCACAGATTGCCTCAAAAAAAAAAGAAGTTTCATAACTTTTAACAGTGAATGTTTCTCACAAAATTTGTTTGTATGTTTGTTTCATTTTTGAGTGGCGGTACCACACAAATCCTGATAGTCATGTCACATCTGGCCAGATCTTGTTCACAAAATCTCCAAATGTCTCCCCAAGGAAAAGGATGAAGTTTTTTTTTTGTTTTTTTTTAAATAACTAAACTTGCTCTGTTATTTGAAAATGAAAATGCACATACAACAATGGGAAAATCTTTAGTTTTAGTCACTGTAATCAGACAACATGACTGCAAAGTCAATAAGTTCTAAGATGCTCTGGTACCAGGCACACTTATGAGCTACCTTTACACCGTGGTGTTCATTGTGGCCAATCCATAACTAGCACAGAAGTCAAATATCAGAACACCATTCTGGATCATTCCACATCATCCACTCCAGGATTCACTATGATTGCCCAAATGAGTGTTGAAGTCCCCCAGGAGGGCTATAGAGTACCCAGTCAGAACAGAACCCCTTTCATGATACCACCAAGAAATTTCAAGAAGGCTGAGTACTCCGGTACTCTATTGTTTGTGCTTAGTGGTAAAGCCGTACTCAGATAATGGCTGAGAGTGTAGTGTAAATTTTTTTTGGGTACGATGTGCTAAAAGTAAGAGATGGTATAATTATGGCAAATGCCATTAGACTGAAGACCAGAAGTAAAACATCCATCCATCCATTATCTATACACCGCTTAATCCTCACTAGGGTCGTGGGGGGGGGGGGCTGGAGCCTATCCCAGCTGACTTGGGCGAAGGCAGGGGACACCCTAGACAGGTCGCCAGTCTGTCGCAGGGCTACATATAGAGACAAACAATCACTCTCACATTCACACCTATGGGCAATTTAGAATAATCAATTAACCTTAGCATGTTTTTGGACTGTGGGAGGAAGCCGGAGTACTCGGAGAAAACCCACGCATGCACAGGGAGAACATGCAAACTCCATGCAGAAAGATCCCAGGTCCGAGCTGGGACGTGAACCAGGGATCTTCTCGCTGCAAGGCGAAAGTGCTAACCACTACGCCACTGTGCAGCCCGAAGTAAAACATATGTATTCAAAACATATTGGTGCATAGCAAAGATGGCGCTGATTGAGCGGCAGCCAGTTGCAGCAGCTCTGACCCATCTCTTTGTTTATAGAGACTTTTTAGCACTTTTAGCTTTCCTCTACTGTTTTCTTTTCTACAGTCGTCGCTCTGGCAAATGTCCATTCCTTGGTGTTAAGCTGGTGAGACTGCTGCTGTGTTTTTTACTGTTTTCTGGACTCTTAAATACCGCATCGGCGGACACTCTCGGTCGACGCCCAGCTGTTGCTTACACACGGGAGCAGCTGTTGGCGCTTAGCCAAGATAGGCTACATCCCGAAGCGCGATCGGAGATCCCCGCCGAACTACGGAGGAGAAGGAGGGGATGCAGAGCCGGGGTGAAATGCCGCGAAAGGAGACGACGGTACAAACCATGCCTTCCATCTGTCATCACTGGAAACGTGAGGTCTCTCCTAAATACGGATGAGCTGGCGGCGCTAACGCAGCTACAGCGGGAGTACCGGGAGTGCAGTCTACTTCACGTCACAGAAACCTGGCTGAACGAGCTAACCCTGGACTCACTGGTGCAGCTCGACGGGCCTTCCATCTGTCATCACTGGAAACGTGAGGTCTCTCCTAAATACGGATGAGCTAGCGGCGCTAACGCAGCTACAGCGGGAGTACCGGGAGTGCAGTCTACTTCACGTCACAGAAACGTGGCTGAACGAGCTACCCCGGACTCACTGGTGCAGCTCGACAGGTTTCATCTGATCAGAGTGGACAGAGACATGAGGGAGAGTGGTAAGAAGAAAGGCAGGGGAGTAGCGGTGTTTGTAAACAACAAGTGGTGTAACCCTGGGAACATTTATATCAAGGAGCAGCGGTGTACCAGGGACATTGAGCTGCTCGCTGTTAGCATCCGGCCGTACTACCTGCCGAGGGAGTTTTCACGTGATTGCAGTAATGGTGTACATCCCTCCCTTGGCCAACGCCGACTCAGCCTGTGAGCTCCTCCACAGTGTGGTTTCACGGTTACAGACAGCGCATCCTCAAGCCTTCTTCCTCATCACCGGGGATTTTAACCATGCTTCCCTGGCTGCCACTCTCCCCACCTTCCATCAGTTTGCGGACTGCCCCACCAGGGACAACAAAACTCTGGATCTGCTCTATACAAACACAGCAGAGGCCTACAGTTGCTCCCCCCTCCCCCCGCTTGGCCGCTCAGACCACAACCTGGTCCATCTGCTCCCTGCTTACACACCTTTGGTGAAAAAACAGCCCCCAACCAAAAAGTGTGTGAAGCAGTGGTCTGAGGAGGCCAGTGAGGCACTCCAAGACTGTTTTACCACCATAGACTGGGAGGTGCTCTGTGGGCCACATGGACAGGACATTGACAGCTTAACGAACTGCATCACAGAATACATAAACTTCTGCGTAGAAACCACTAGGAGGGTACGGTGTTTCTCAAACAATAAGCCATGGGTGACTCCTGAGTTGAGAGCCTTGCTGCTGGAGAAAAGGAGGGCCTTTCAAGTCTGGTGACAGAGAAGACCTGAGGAGGGTACAGAGGGACCTTAAGAGAAAGATCAGGGAGTGCAAGGCCAGCTACAGGATGAAAATGGAGGATCAGCTGCAGAACAACAACACAAGAGAGGTCTGAAGAGGACTCCAGACCATATCAGGGCAGGGCAAGGGCAAAAAGGGGGAGCCTGAACCTGGGGACAGAGACTGGGCCAACCAGTTAAGCCTGTTTTTCAACAGGTTTGATACTGGTCTCATCCACTCCCCCTCCAGCCTGAGCCTTGTCCAGCCAGCCTCCAGCTCCTGCTGCCTGCTAGCTCCCTCCCCCTCACCTCCTTCACCTCCACCATCTCTGGGGCTCTCCTCTCTCCCCCCATCTCCACCTCCTCCTCCTCTCTTTACACCAACAGTGGATCAGGTGAGAATGCAGCTCAGGAAGACCAGAGCCAGGAAAGCCATGGGTCCTGATGGCATCAGCTCCAGACTTCTCAGGGACTGTGCAGACCAGATCAGGTGGTCTGCTACATCTTTGACCTAAGCCTGAGACTGGAAAGAGTTCCTGCCATGTGGAAGACTTCTTGTGTGGTCCCGGTCCCAAAGCCCTCGTGCCCCAAGGAGCCCAACCACTTCAGACCCATGGCCTTAACTTCTCACCTGATGAAGGCACTGGAGAGGATCGTCCTGAACCATCTTCGCCCCCTGGTGAGCCCAAACATGGATCCCCTGCAGTTTGCATACCAGCCTGGGATTGGGACGGATGACGCCGTCCTCTACCTGCTGCAGAGATCCCTGTCTCACGTGGAGGACACTAGAAACACCGTGAGGATGATGTTCTTCGACTTCACCAGTGCCTTCAATACAGTCCAACCCTCACTGTTGAGGGTGAAGATGGAGAGAGCGGGGGTCAGTGACCAGCTGGCTGCATGGACCATGCACTACCTCACAGACAGACCGCAGTATGTGAGGCTACAGGACTGTGTGTCTGATGTGGTGGTCTGCAGCACAGGAGCCCCCCAGGGTACAGTACTCTCACCTTTCCTCTTCACTCTCTATACATCAGACTTCCACTACTCCACAGACAGTTGTCATCTCCAGAAGTTCTCTGATGACATCATAGGATGCGTGTCAGAGGGGAATGACTATGAGTACAGGAAGGTCATCATGGACTTTGTCTGCTGGTGTGAACAGAACCACCTCCAAATGAATGCCAGCAAGACAAAGGAGATGGTGATCGATTTCCACAGGAAACCTTCAAACACTCCACCGCTGAACATCCAGGGACTTGACATTGAGAGAGTGAGGACCTACAAGTACCTGGGTGTTCACCTAAATAACAAACTGGACTGGACAGATAACACTGACTCTCTGTATAAGAAGGGTCAGTGCCGTCTATACCTGCTTAGGAGACTCGCATCATTTGGTGTGAGCAGGCCACTGCTGAAGACCTTTTATGACACTGTGGTGGCATCCATGGTCTTCTATGCAGTGGTGTGCTGGGAAAGGGGATGCTCTGAGCGTGATAAGAACAGACTAAAAAGACTGATGAAAAGAGCCAGCTCAGTCTGTGGCTGCCCCCTGGACTCCATGGAGGTGGTGGGAGAGAGGAGGGCTCTGGTCAAACTGTCTTCTATCATTAGAAACACCTCCCACCCTCTGCATCAGACTGTGAACTCCTTAAGAAGCGCCTTCAGCAACACACTGGTACACCCTAGGTGTAAGAAGGAACGCTTCCGCAGGTCGTTTATTCCAGCATCTGTCAGATTGTACAATGCCGCACTATAAACGCCACTGTGTACTGTTTACTGCTGCACTTTTTTTCTTCCCCCATTTTAGACACACATCCTCCTACTTATGTGCAATAACTGATACCTCATCAGTGCAATAACTGATACCTCATCCTCTTGTATATAATCTTCTACATATTTATAAGAAGAAAAAAATCATCTGTATATAATGTTTTTTCTGCAACTTTTGTACTGTGTTTGTTTTTCTTATCTATTCCTGCACTGCCTTTATGCTTTTTCTTTGGAGCTGCTGTAACGGTGAACTTTCCCCACTGTGTGATCAATAAAGTTTATCCTTATCCTTATCCTTACAAAATAGTAAGGGTAAGATGTGGAGCAAAAAGTTTGAACATGTCTGGGCATGTTTTCTGTAAAAGATGACCTAATGATAACTTAATGCACATCTTCTGTAAAGTGAGATCTAGGGGTGAATTATGATAACCTGATGTCATGATCTGACCAATAGATTTAGAAAAATATAATGGTGTCAAAACTGCCGCTCCTATCATACATCCTATAGGCACAGAAAAATGACCAAAGCTCACAGCATAAAAGATGGGTGCACAGCTCTGTATCTTTAGTTCTTCTTGGGGTGTTATCACTGCTAAGAATTACTCTTGGATTTTTTAAAAAAAATCCTGCTGCCCTGTGAATGCTGACTTCTCTTGGTGATTTTTTTGAAGATCTTTAAAGAAACTTTTTAGACGTTTGAACATGGTCAAGTCATAGACTCTGGCCTTGATTTGTAATTTAGTTTACACTTCATCAGGAGTTCAACCCCTCTCTGAGAGTTTGGTTCCAGAACCTTTTTGTACATGGAGGTGAGCCCAACTACATCTTGTCAGTGCTGCTCCATCTCCCGCACTAGTTCAGGTTCCTTCCTGGCCAGTGAGGTGACATTCCACATCCCCACAACTAGTCTACACCACCAGGGGACAGCATACGTAGGTGCCCACTACTGTCTGCTGCCCAGTCACCATTGCACCCAATCCCAGTGTCCAGTTCTGTGGGTAGCAGGCTTACGTTTTTCTTTCGGACTGTGCCTGACATAGCTCCCGGGGCAAGGCACGATCACCTGATGCTCACTGGTGATGGTGGTAAACCAAAAATTGATAAAGATAACCAAAAGCATGGTATAAACTCAATCAAGAAATAAATAATTACAAAACTACACAAAAAATTAAAGTGCAAACCAAAGGCAGGTCAACACTGGGAAGAATTCAGTCAGGTGAACAGGTGGTCTTACACGAAGGAAGCAAACTTGGTAGCAACAAAACAGGCAGGTATCTAATAGGGTATCCAAAGCTGTTTAAATCAATTCACCTGGACTTTAAGAAGGTTCCTTGAAGACATTTCACCTCTCATCCAAGAGGCTTCTTCAGTTCTGGTGATGGTTGCTGTTGTTCAGATTTTGGACAGGGAGGACCGATGGTTTGAGAGAGGCGTGAAAGAAGCCATCCATGTCAAAGTGGAGAAGCCATCTCTGAACAGTCTGCGACATCATCTTTCGCCAATTTACAATCAGGTCCTTTCAAAACTCCCCAAAAGAACTACTCAGCAGAATGACTCATGTGTAGTGGCTCATGCTAATGACCACCATTAGCATACGAGGGCTCGGTGAAACTCGCATTTCAACGACCCCCTTTGTCACTCCCTGGCTCCCAACGACCATCGTTGAGGAGTCCGATTGGCCTTGGCAATGGTCATCGGAATGTGAATAGCACTGACCACACCTCGCAGAGGTTATAAGCTGAGGCAACATCAAGCACCACCAGAACTGAAGAAGCCTCTTGGATGAGAGGTGAAATGTCTTCAAGGAACCTTTTTATAGTCCAGCTGGATGGATTTAAACAACTTTGGATAACCATGACCTGGATGAATGAGAAACTACACAGATATCTAATAGGGTGGTAGAATATATATATATATATATACATACACACACACACACACACACACACACACATATATACACACACCCTCACACACACACGTGGACAAAATTGTTGGTACCCCGTGGTTAATGAAAGAAAAACCCACAATGGTCACAGAAATACCTTGAATCTGACAAAAGTAATAATAAATAAAAATTCTATGAAAATTAACCAATAAAAATCAGACATTGCTTTTGAACTGTGGTTCAACAGAATTATTTTAAAAAAATAAACTCATGAAACAGGCCTGGACAAAAATGATGGCACCCTTAACTTAATATTTTGTTGCACAACCTTTCGAGGCAATCACTGCAATCAAACAATTTCTGTAACTGTCAATGAGACTTCTGCACCTCTCAGCAGATATTTTGGCCCACTCCTCATGAGCAGACTGCTCCAGTTGTCTCAGGTTTGAAGGATGCCTTCTCCAGATGCCATGTTTCAGCTCCTTCCACAGATGTTCAATAGGATTTAGATCAGGGCTTGTAGGAGGCCACTTCAGAATAGTCCAATGTTTTCCTCTGAGCCATTCTTGGCTGTTTTTAGCTGTGTGTTTTGGGTCATTATCTTGTTGCAAGACCCATGACCTGCGACTGAGACCAAGCTTTCTGACACTGGGCAGCATATTTCTCTCTTCAATACCTTGATAGTCATGAGATTTCATTGCATCCTGCACAGATTCAAGACACCCTGTGCCAGATGCAGCAAAGCAGCCCCAGAACATAACAGAACCTCCTCCATGTTTCACAGTAGGGACAGTGTTCTTTTCTTGATTTGCTTCATTTTTGCGTCTGTGAACATGGAGCTGGATGTGCCTCGCCAAAAAGTTCCAGTTTTGTCTCGTCTGTCCATAGGACATTCTCTCAGAAACTTTGTGGCTTGTCAAAATTGCAGTTTGGCAAATTCCAGTCTGGCTTTTTTATGATTTGTTTTTAACAATGGTGTCCTCCTTGGTCATCTCCCATGAAGTCCACTTTGGCTCAAACAACGACAGATGGTGCGATCTGACACTGATGTACCTTGACCTTGGAGTTCACCTTTAATGTCTTTAGAGGTTGTTCTGGTCTCTTTTGTTACCATTCCTATTATCCTTCTCTTCCATTTGTCATCAGTTTTCCTCCTGCGGCCACGTCCAGGGAGGTTGGCTACAGTCCCATGGATCTTAAATTTCTGAATAATATGTGAAACTGTAGTCACAGGAACATCAAGCTGCTTGGACATGGTCTTATAGCCTTTACCTTTAACATGCTTGTATATAATTTTCTTTCTAATCTCCTGAGACAACTCTCTCCTTGGCTTCCTCTGGTCCATGTTTAGTGTGGTACACACCATGTCACCAAACAGCACAGTGACTACTTGTAACCCTATAAATAGGCCGACTGACTGATTACAAGATTGTAGACACCTGTGATGCTAATTAGAGGACACACCTTGATTGAACATGTCCCTATGGTCACATTATTTTCAGTCTTTTCTAGGGGTACCATAATCTTTGTCCAGGCCTGTTTCATGGGTTTATTTTTTTAAATAATTCTGTTGAACCACGGTTAGGGTTAGGGTTTTTATTTATATATATATATATATATATATATATATATATATATATATATATATATATATATATATATATATATATATATATATATATATATATATATATATATATATATGGACCTAATTTGAAAACAAGACAGATAATTCACAAGATGCAGACAAAGCAAATTATGTCAATCAAAAGGGAGGGAAACAGACAGAGGCAAAAAGTAAAGACTGCAACAGACACACAAGGGCAGGGAATGACAAAATAAAGCAGGAAATAAACAGCACGCAGTCCAAGACCATGACAAAAACATCAAGATTATTAAGCTGGATTGATATTGGGAGCACAATGTATGATAAGATGAAACCAAGATAACTTTGTTTGGCTTAGATAGGGTACAGCATGTTTGGAGTGAACCTGGTCCGGTCAACAACAATGAATGCATTGTCTCAACAGTGCAGCATGTAGATGGAAGTGTGATGATATGAGGTGAGATGACGTTCTCGTGAATATCTAGACATACTGTGCTGTGAAAAAGTATTTGCGCCCTGACAGAAATCTTCTTTGTTTACAGATTTGTCACATTTAAATGTTTCAGATCATCAAACAAATTTTAGAAGACAAACTATTTGCCCCTTTATCTATCATATGGGGCTGTACAGTGGCGTAGTGGTTAGCGCTTTCGCCTTGCAGCGAGAAGATCCCTGGTTCACGTCCCAGCTCGGACCTGGGATCTTTCTGCATGGAGTTTGCATGTTCTCCCTGTGCATACGTGGGTTTTCTCCGGGTACTCCGGCTTCCTCCCACAGTCCAAAAACATGCTGAGGTTGATTGATCATTCTAAATTGGTGTGAATGTGAGAGTGATTGTGTGTCTCTATATGTAGCCCTGCGACAGACTGGCGACCTGTCTAGGCTGTCCCCTGCCTTCGCCCGAGTCAGCTGGGATAGGCTCCAGCCCCCCCGCCGCGACCCTAGTGAGGATTAAGCGGTGTATAGATAATGGATGGATGGATCTATCATATGACCAAATTCATTTGGCAACCAGGTTCAACTTCAACATCCACACTCACATATGCCAGGCTTGTTAAATCTAAACATCACTTCAATAGAACAGTCTGGCTTTGTGAAGTAGCTAATGGGTCTCAAAAAAGCATCACATGATGCCACGTCCTAAAGAGATTCAAGAACAGATGCAAAACAAAGTCATTGACATTCATCAGTCTGGAAATGGTTCCAAAGCCACTGCTAAAGCTCTGGGACTCCAGAGAACCACAGTGAGAGCCATTATACACAAATAGAGGGGAAAAAAATGAAACAGTGGTGAACCTTCCCAGGAGCCTCCTAAAATGTCTCTAAGAGCACATTGATATCTAATTCAGGAGGTCACAACCCCAAGACTTTTGGGATAACATCCTGTGCATTGTATTTTGTGTTTTGTAGGTTATCTCTGTCTAATATTCATTAAATATAAATATTAGTTTGATGATTTGAAAATTTAAGTGTGAAAACTATGCAAAAATAGAAGATTTCCTAGGCCGCTGCTTACATGGGTCACTCGCTCAACCAGTTGAGCTATCTGGGCATCCTCAAAGCACACTTTTGACAGAACAAAAAAATTAAACTATGACCTGGCTAAGAATGTCAACTAACTTCAATCAATCATCAATCAATCAATCAATCAATCAATCAATCAATCTTTATTGGTCATTGTACACTTTCATATACAACAGGCAAAGCATGACATTAGACAAGGATAGTTGGGATAAGGATGTGGGGTAGTGCAAGGGGGGAGCATCGCACAGTTAGCCGGTTCCTGTGCAGCATATTACTGCACGGATTCCTGGCTCCTGTGTATAGTGAGGAAAGCTTGTGGAGGCGGGGGGGAGGGGGGTAATGGACATGTGTGCAAATGTTTAGCTCAGTCCTCATGAGTCCAAATGTTTGTGTATGAATGGAGCCCATCTTCTGTTTCAGACCTCCGGTGTCTTCGCGAGGGTGGGAGCGCGATAACACAGCAAGGTTGCTATGGAGACGTCCTCGGTTGGCCCGGTCCAAATGTCAACAGGTGTCCTTGGGAAAGTGTGTGTGTGTGTGTGTGTCTGTGTGTGTGTGTGTGTGTGTGTGTGTGTGTGTGTGTGTGTGTGTGTGTGGGGGGGGGGGGGGGGGGGGGGGGGGGGGGGGGGTAGGAGAGCTATCTCTTGGCCATGAAACTTCCAGAGGAGTTTGTTATTGTTCCAGGGGCACCAGACTGTAATCAGTTATCTTCATGTTTGGGCGGGAGAGAGGAACAATTTCACCTTACCCCTACTGCTCTCAACAATTTTGGACTTCAGCTGTAGCGATTCTCACCCTGATGGCTTCCAATCTGCGACTCAAATCAACAGTCACACCAAGCAAATTGTTCATCTTATGAGTGAGTTCGTCATACCGAGAATCGGCAGCCGTGATCCGATCGTTTGCATAGACCAGCAGAGTTTGGACGTCGTTCCTGTCTGCGGTCTTCCTGATTTTCCAGAAGCTCAGGCCAGTGAACAAGCCAATTATCAGCAGGCCTGTCATCATAAATCCGAATATATAAACATCTTCCACATCCTCCACAGATAGGGGTGCCAGGCACATGGTCCCCTTCCACTTCCCCCAGGAGTCGATCACGTAACCAGAGGCGAAACTCCCATCTGGGCAGGTAGGCTCCCCTAGGCCTGTGCTCTTTGTGGCGACAATCTTGTCAATTGCGTTGAGAGACCAGTTAATCAATTCCATGATCGGTGTTTCGAAGGTCCAGTGCCAAGCGATCGCTCCAAGTCAGACAGACGAGACGAGATGAAGAAATGCAGCAAGCAGGGAAACATGAGGGTATGGGAAGGAACAGAGATAACTTGAATTGAATGAAATATCTTCTCAGTATGTCTAAGAGAAAAGTAAAGCAACACAGCTTCTCTAGCAAAGAGCAGCTGGAAATACTGTCTCTGATGAATCACAGTACATGAAATTTGTCCAACACTGGTGGTCATAAAAAGCATTAAAAATTTTGAATCTCAATTTTCAAAGATGTGCTGACTTTGTTGCACCGAGTTCCTACTGTAGGGCCTGGATTTTTAATGCAGAAAGTCATAGGTGCTGGTCTTAATTTTCCATGCACTACTGTTCAAATTAGAGGATGTGCAATTGCTTAAAAGTTGTGCAGTTTTGAATCATCTACGTAATGCTGTAAAGGGGTGTTCTATCTTCTTTTGAATATCTTAACTTGGTTCAGACTGAACTCGGGACAAGAGGCCATATAGACCTACTAGCCACCTCAATCTGGCGAGTGGGTTTACATCAACACAGCTAATGCATTTAAGTATGTGAAGCTCCGTGTCATGTCTGAGGCTTCCTGTTCCAAAACCTGTGCTTCAGGCTGAATAATTCTCAAGGAAATCCTTAATATCATTCATAAATACAATATGGAGGCTAGTCTTGTTTCTTTTTGAGTCTTAGATATTAAATGGCAGGAAATGTGCATTTATTTCTGACGATGTTTTGGATGAAATTTTCAGGGAAGGTCAGAAATGACACAAGGACTGCCTCATTAGATTTTGGCAGTGATGTGGCTGATAGTCTGGATCTACCGATTTGTTAAGTGTTTCCCATTGCGAGATAGAGTCATGGCGTCACTGTAACTATGACTACAAGTGCCTTCTGATGATCACATGATTGCAATCCTACTACAAATCCACCGCTGCGGACTTACCCACTGGAAATGATACAAGGAACAATTGATTAAATTGTGGGGGTGTTTCAGAGTCCCGTCACTTGGTGCCGCCCATTACATATTTAGGTCATGCGATACCCTTACATGTAGACATTCATAACATGACTCTGTACTCAGCGCAAGTTCATTTTTTATTAAAGATTTCATCCATCGGAAATGATACAAAGACTGAGTGGCCTTTATGGAGTATTGCACTCTCTGAGTGTCTTACTTGTTTTTACTATTTTATAGAATTCCTTTCGCTGTAGGAAGATGTTGCTCCATAAAAACACTATTCACGTGTATTCAGTATGGAGTATTTATAGTGACCATGCGTATCCCTTGCTGTCACACACACGCACACACACACACACACACACACACACACACACACACACACACACACACACACACACACACACACACACACACACACACTACATCTGCGTCTGTGGTACAAATACTCAGGCACAGACTGTCCACAAACATCCTCAGCCCTCCACCTTCACCAGCAAAGTCCTCCATCCCCTCTCATCACCTTGACATTCATTATTCTTAAAATATATACTGTTTAGCTTTCCCCCTGAGTCTGTGTACTGCTTTTGGGTCCAAACAGTTACTTGTCATTATTTATGGTCTTAAATTATATTACATTTTGAGCTAAAGATAAAAGGTCTTTAGCAGTGTACTGCGAACGTAGAGCAAGTTACCTTCTGTTACTTTATTCAGCTTATGAAAATGGGATTATTTGTTCATACTTATGCTGATATCAACCTTTAAATCAATCTTAGCCTAAGGAAAAGAAAGAATGTTGCCTGTACTATATCTATTTGTCTGTGCTTGTGTGCGTGCATGTGTGCGTGTGTGTATGTGTGTTATGTCTTAACAAGCAGTTGAGAATAAAAGGCAAATCAAACACAGGTGGAAGGGAAAATGCGAACATGAGGATAAATGTGCTGATGCACTGTGGATGCTGTGCTGGACATGACTGTAGCTTCTTCAGCACTTGCCATTCAGCAGAACTTCACTCTCAGGAATGAGGCGAATCTAAGTACTGTTAGGATTTGAATGCAATGCCTGTTGAGTTCTTTATGTGTTTAAGGGATGTCTGGATACTGCTATATGGGATCTTAAATGGAGTTTAAACATGCACATTACACAATTTTAGCCCTAATAGCAGCACAGAGTAAAGATATTTTTTATTTCAGTTCAGTTCAGATCAAATCTTAACAAATGCCAATTCAGCACAGTTAAATTAGTATTACAGCTTCTCTAATCAAGATACACCTTCGCCACAATATAAGCAGATGCCACTCACCTCTCCGGATCATGACACAAGCCTGTAAAATGCTTACAGTTTGTTACTCCAGCCACAGTTCCGAACCTTCGTTCTTCTAATAATTCTGGTTGTCTTCGTTTGTTCTAGTTCTGGTTCACCTGCTCCTGTTCCTTTCCGTCTGGCCCCATGGCCACCTCCAGTTCCCTATTCATCACTGTTCTGGAGAATACTCACCTGTGCCATTCCATCCATCCTAAGCGTCCATCCAAACTCACCTGCTGCTGCAACCCCCCAACCTCGTTCTGGACTCCAAGCCACGGCCAAGAACCATCGACCGTCTACCAGCTACGAGCCCAGTCCAAGCATCTGGTTCCGTACCTATATCCAGTAGTCTAGAGTTCCGTAAATAGCTCCTAGTGTTTTCGTACTTCTAGTTATATTGAGTTCTTCACTAGAGATTCTTAGATACTGTCGCTCTTGTTCATAGTATATGTTGTTAACCTTCTTGCCTGGATGTTACCCTATGTGAGTTAGTACCTTTTGTCCTTCCCGCCTCTAGTAGTCGCTAAGGTATTTTCTGAGAGTGTTACTGCCCATTTCCTGTCTTTGAGTATTTCCTGTTGTAGTTCTCCGCCTTGGGAGTTGTAGTCCACATTTGAGTTTTTGGTGGAATTAAACATCGTTTCAACATATCTGATTTCTGTCTGGGGGCTGTACAGTGGCGTAGTGGTTAGCGCTTTTGCCTTGCAGCGAGAAGGTCCCTGGTTCACGTCCCGGCTCGGACCTGGGATCTTTCTGCATGGAGTTTGCATGTTCTCCCTGTGCATGCGTGGGTTTTCTCCGGGTACTCCGGCTTCCTCCCACAGTCCAAAAACATGCTAAGGTTAATTGATTATTCTAAATTGCCTGTAGGTGTGAATGTGTGAGTGATTGTTTGTCTTTGTGTGTAGCCCTGCGACAGACTGGCGACCTGTCTAGGGTGTCCCCTGCCTTCGCCCGAGTCAGCTGGGATAGGCTCCAGCCCCCCCCCCGCGACCCTAGTGAGTATTAAGCGGTGTATAGATAATGGATGGATGGATGATTTCTGTCTGTTCAGTTCCTGCACTTGAGCCTTTTGACCAATCGTAACAGAAAAAATTCAGGGAGGGTGGCCCATCTGCTTTAGCCTAGTAATGTGAGTACAGAGGAGAGTAAAAAGGATCCTTTAATATTATGTGACAGTGTATATGTGGTAAATAATTCCACTTGCTGTAATTTGGTTTTCATTTATTGTTGTTGGCTTAATAGCATGCTCTCTGGAGCTGTAGTGTGTAACTGGCGTTGGTGGCATACTGCCAGTTCCTGAGAGGGGTGCACGAGGTAGGTCAGGGACCACATCATGGGCTCATAAATGATTGTCCTTTTGTTTTTCATCAGTATATGTACACTATGATCTATCTGGATGTTGATTGGAATGTGTTGTTATATTTATTGTTTTCATTTGTTTAAATATGTATTTGAAGGAGGTTGAGATGCTCTTTGAGCTAGCTACCTAGCGAGCATTAGCCAAAATAACAAGCTGCTCCCTTTTTAGTGTGCTGTGCATGAGATGCCTGAGCCCCAATGACCAGAGGTTTTCTTACATTTACCAGGTACATACTCTGTTATTACCATGTTTTAATATTGCACCATTGTGTAAATTCACTGTCCGTTCCTGAGAGGCGTGCACATGAGACGCCTGAGCCCGCTGACCAGAGGTTTTCTTACATTTATCAGATTAAACGGCACAAAGAAGATGTCTCAGCCTTCTGAGTCCTTCATTTAAAAAACTACACAACGCAGAGTCGAGGGGTTCTGAACCAGCCAGTGACAGTATGACTGCACATGGTTACAATTACATTAAGGAAAATTTCCAATGTCAGGAAAAAAACAAAGAAAAAACAGATAAATGATTCTGGTTTCTCTTCTTCAAATGTAGTTTAACTCATCCAGGCTGTCAAGTTGAAATATCCTGTGAAATTTCCCATGTAGGGCAGTTAGATGGATCCTTTGAACACAAATGAAGATTCATTGATCCCAGACATTATTTTGTGTTGGTGCCTGAAAACTAATCATACCAGGGTGTGTTGACAGGTCTCTCAGCAAGTATTGCAGCAACATTTACACAATGGTGTAATTTTCTCACTGTTATTACCCTGCCAAGGAAGGCAGCGGAGTTATGTGACGATCGGTATACATTTGTCCTTCCATCTGTTAGTCTGTCTTACTCAAAATTTGGATGAAATTTTCAAGGAAGGTCAGAAGTGACAAAGGGGCCACCTCATTAGATTTTGGCTGAGATGCAGCTTATAGTCTGGTTCCACGGATTTGTTAAAGATTTCTGTATCATTGTGAGATAGCGGCACTGTAACTACGACAGCAAGTGAACACTATGTCAGCTGCCTGCTGACGATCACGATTGCAGTCCGAATTCAAATCGACCGCCGTGGATTTATCAGGACTTCTCTGTCGGAGATTATACAGCAGCTGAGCAGCCTTAGCAGTACTCCGCTAAGGCTATGTAGCAGAATTACTATTGCAACAACACATTAGGGTAAAACTAACCTGTCTCACGACAGTCTAAGCCCAGCTCACGTTCCCTGTTAGTGGGTGAACAATCCAACGCTTGGTGAATTCTGCTTCACAATGATAGGAAGAGCCGACATCGAGGGATCAAAAAGCGACGTCGCTATGAACGCTTGGCCGCCACAAGTCAGTTATCCCTGTGGTAACTTTTCTGATGCCTCCTGGTTAAAACCCAAAAAGTCCGAAGGATCGTGAGGCCCACAAACAATCACTCACATTCACACCTATGGACAATTCAGAATCAAAAATTAACCTGAGCATGGTTTTGGACTGTGGGAGAAAACCCGGAGAAAACCCTCGCATGCACAGGGACAACATGCAGACTCCATGCAGAAAGATTCTAAGCCCAGGCTGGGATGCAAACCGGGGATCTTCTAGCTGCAAGGCAACAGTGCTAACCACCAAACCACTGTACGGCCCTATTTTGCCTAAAATGTTTGATAAAATTTCATTGATTTGTGCTCAAACTAAGATAAAATTCATTTGATTGATGTAATTTTATATTACATGGGATGTATTTTAACCTGGAAGGGCATATTCTGGGCTAGGCTGTTTCAGCCCCCGGGGTATAAATTGGGCTAACCTAAAGTATACTTTGGCCTGGGGTTTAATCTGGCCTGTTACACACACATCAAGTCAATCTTAGTTTAAGCACAAATCAAAGACAATACAAAGAGATACTGAAATCTGTTATACAGAAACAATTGAAAGCAACACCAGCCAATGTGGATCCATTCATCCATCCATTATCTATACACCACTTTATCCTCATTAGGCTCACAGGAGGGCTGGAGCCTGTCCCAGCTGACTTGGGGCAAAGGCAGGAGATACCCTGGACAGGTCGCCAGTCTGTCGCAGGGCTACATATACAGAAAAACAAGCACACTTGCATTCACACCAATGGGCAATTTAGAATAATCAATTAACCCCAGCATATTTTTGGACTGTGGGAGGAAGCCGGAGTACCCGGAGAAAACCCACGCATGCACAGGGAGAACATCCAAACTCCATGCAGAAAGAAGCGAACCAGGGATCTTCTAGCTGCAAGGCAAAAGTGCTAACCACGTCACTGTGCAGCCCATCCAATGTGGCTGTTCTTTCATAATGTTTTTCTTCAATTTTCCTTGGTTTTTAATTCAGTTTTTCCTTTGGTTTTGAACATTTTTCATTGTAATTAGCTTAAGACCCATCCATCCATCATCTATGCACCGCTTAATCCTCACTAGGGTCGCGGGGGGGCTGGAGCCTATCCCAGCTGACTCGGGCGAAGGCAGGGGACACCCTAGACAGGACGCCAGTCTGTCGCAGGGCTACACACAAAGACAAACAAGCACTCACACACTCACACCTACGGGCAATTTAGAATAGTCAATTAACCTCAGCATATTTTTGGACTGTGGGAGGAAGCCGGAGTACCCGGAGGAAACCCACGCATGCACAGGGGGAACATGCAAACTCCATGCAGAAAGATCCCAGGTCCGAGCTGGGACGTGAACCAGGGACCTTCTCGCTGCAAGGCGAAAGTGCTAACCACTACGCCACTGTGCAGCCCTAGCTTAAGACCATTCTAGTTATATTCTTTCATATTGATTTGCTTGCTAAGCATATCTTTATGTAAAAAATGAAAAAAAAAAACATAACAATTAACAGTTTTACATGCTTAATCTTTATATGTCAACAGGTATAAACTGGAAGGGTATAAAGTAGCCTAGGACAAAGTATACTCTGGTGGGCGAGAGGGTGTAGATCCCCTCGTCCCAGTTCATGGAATTGTTGGCCCACTTTATGATCTCAATGACGTCTTTTATCAACTGTTTATAATTGTTGGTCTCTGATGTTATGATTCTTCCTTTGTCACAGTCCATTATGTGGTTATTACTCCACCAAGGAATGGTAAAATTATGTGACCATCAGTGTATGTTTGTCCGTGAATCTGTCCATGTGCAAGATTATGCAAAAACTGACCAACAGATTTGGATGAAATTTTCAGGGAAGGTCAGAAATGACACAAGGACCACCTCATTAAATTTTCACGGTGATGCGGGTTAGAGTCTGGATCCACGGCTTTGTTAAGGATTTCCCATTGCGAGATATAGCTCCCGGCACGGAGTTGCTGTAACCATGACGTGAACACTGTGTCAGTTACCTGCTGACGATCACATGATTGCGATCCTACTACAAAATGACTGTGATTTATCAGTTGGAAATCATACAAGGAACAATTGATTAAACTGTGGGGTGTTTTTGAGTCCCATCAATTCCTGCTACCCGCTACATATTTAAGTCATGCAATGTAGCAAACCCCAGCCAGAAAATGGTGAAGCTCCTGATGTTTCACAAAGCCTTTATTTACATTCAGCCGTCTGCCTTATTTTGAACACAAATTAACCTTTCTGTCCTGCACTCCTTTCTTCAGGAAACACTGTAATAGCTTGTCGTAATTGCAGCGAGGTGCTTATAAGTTAATACACATCCTTTGCTAGACGGCAACAGCGTGTAACTGTTTACTTTCATCTGTACGTGAATTTTTGGACTTTTCGGCAGTGTCTTCATCATGTCAAGAAACGGCTTCTTAGATAAACACTTCCTGTGCCATTGAAATGGTGACAAAATGTAACATTAAAACACCTTCAAAATAAAAGCATGGAGGGAACGGTTATTTTAACACTAGCAAAACAAAGGCTTGCCAAAAGTGATGAACTGATCAACAGACCTTTATAAGAATAATTTACACGCAATTCGGTATCCACACATAACATGTACATGCATAATACATGCCTGTGTTCAGCACAGGGTCATTTTTATTAAAGATGTCATCCGTCGGAAATGATATGTCAACTGACAGCCTTGGTGGTGTACTGCACTCTCTGAGTGCTTTTCTAGTTTCTCTTGGCTGATTTTAAGTTTTCTTGTGAGGCTTGGTCTTCTAGCATTCTTGTCCGGCTGTTTCATTTTCACATTCTGTCTGATGTAAATTTTTTCTTGTGTAGAATGCTTTTCTTGTTTCTCCTATATATGTTTTCCTGTTAAATCTAGAATAGAATTCAAAATCCTTCTTTTGACATATAAAGCTCTTAACAAACAATCCCCATCATATCTTAAAGACCTGATAGTACCATATTATCCTAGCAGAACTCTTCGCTCTCAGACTGCAGGCTTACTTGTTGTTCCGAGAATCTCTAAAAGTAGAATGGGAGGCAGAGTCTTCAGTTATCAGGCGCCTCTCCTGTGGAACCAGCTTCCAGTTTGGGTTCGGGAGGCGGACACCCTCTCTATTTTTAAGACCAGGTTTAAAACATTCCTTTTTGACAAAGTTTACAGTTAGGGCTGACTGGGGGACCCTGAGGGGGTCAACTGGAGTCTTCATTTGCACAACTGACTTCCCCTTTGTCCCTTAGTTCTGCACCTAGTTATGCTGCTATAGGCCTATGCTGCTGGGGGACCTCTCTTGATGCACTGAGCCGTTCTCTATCTACTTTTACATTTAATATATATACCGATACTGCATTACACTCACTCTGTTTCTCCCTGTGTCCTCTCTCCGAGTGTCCCTGGTCCCAGAGCTGGATGCTTCAGATGTGTGGTTGTTCTCCCACCAACTGGCCTAATCTCCATCTGTGGGATGCTGCTGCTGCTGACGGAGAAACGAAGCAGGAGCAGGTGCTCCTGCTTCGTTTCTCCGTCAGCAGCAGGTTTCCGCCGTCACCTCCAGTCCCTGTGCCATTCAGCGGTTTGGACTCACTCACCTGTGCTGTTTCCTCTCTCCTGGCATCCATCCACACTCATCTGTCGCTGCATCTCGGCATTCACCATCTGGGCTCCAATCCGTCAGCCAAGAACCATCTTCCACCACTGGTGTGAACCTAGCCCGAGCATTACGTGAGTTTATTCTAGTCTCACGGTTAATTTTCTCTCGTTCGAGTTCCTAGTTTGTATCAAATAGTTTCGTTAATTCTCTGTAAATACACTCAGTTTTTGAGAAGTTGCTTCGCTTCGAATTCTTTGTCTCTAGTTATCACATAGTTTGATATTGTAGTCTTTCTTGCCTGGGTGTTACCCAACGTAAGTTAGTTTTTTCAGTTGTGCAATTAGACCTCCCCGCCTATAGTAGTTGCTATTTTTGTTTGAGTACTTCCTGTTGTAGTCATTTTTCGTTTTGTAGTTCTTTCATGGAGAGTCTTTAAATAAAACCTTTTTTTGTATTCAGATTCTGTCTGTTCATTTCCTGCGCTTGAGCCACTCCGAATTTGTAACAATTTCAGACCACATATTTTTCCTGATCACCCAATAAAGCCCACGCATCATTTTATCTCATTATCCAGAGCTTATTTTGCACTTTGGGTCACTCATTCGTCTGTGGATACTACGATTTTGAGAGCATGCATGTATATTTTAAACAGTGTGCAAGAAAACTGCATAACTTTAAAACCTTTCTGTGGTGTATTTACGCCAGCATTGATTGAACCAAAGTGCTTGCCGTACTTTAGAAATTACGTAAGGACGTAACGGGCACAACATCCTGTTCTGTAATGTCCCCTCGTGTTATGTTGCTTACTCCCAGACATAAAGTTTGCTAAACGCGTGCCTCGCCTCTTTATTCAGCACACCACACCACACTTTCCTCAACTCTCACAGAGGCATGAACTTCTTCAGGCTTTTCTGAGTGCTGGCAACTTCCTCCCACCAGCTGTTGTAGTAGAGAAGGGGTACAGATCCAAAGTTGTTTAAAACAATCCAACTGGACTTTAAGAAATTTCCTTGAAGACGTTTCACCTCTTCTGTTCTGGTGGTGGTTGATGTTGCCTCAGCTTATAACCTCTGTGAGGTGTGGTCAGTGCTATTCACATTCCGATGACCATTGCCAAGGCCCATCTGGCTCCTCAATGATGGTCGTTGGGAGCCAGGGAGTGACAAAGGGGGTCGTTGAAATGCAAGTTTCACCGAGCCCTCCTATGCTAATGGTGTCCATTAGCATGAGCCACTTCACATGAGTCATTCTGCTGAGTAGTTATTTTGGGAGTTTTGAAAGGACCTGATTGTAAATCGGTGAAAAATGATGTCGCAGACCACCCCCCCTGTTCAGAGATGGCTTCTCCACTTTGACATGTGTAGCAGGATGAATGCTGCACTCTCCTTGGGTTGGCTGTGTTATGCTCCTGTGACATAATGACCGTGCCTTGCTTTGACCAATCATGACACGAGGATGCACTATAAAGCTGGGCTAGGGTTACTCACCGTTCGCTTGCTACAACGTCAGGGGCACGCCCCGCTTCCCGTTTGCCTCACTTCCTGTTTACCATTGCTAACAGGTATGGTAGCAGTTGCTGCATTGTTTGCCCTTTCTTTAAGGCTGTGTTCATGTCTAGTGGTTATAGAGGCTGTTTATTTTTATAGGGTCACTGTTGGGTGTCCAGCCAGAGAGCTGAGCTGCTCGCTGGCTGCTGTATGTCCAGTTCGAGCCGTGAGCCGCTCGCGAGCTGTTACTGGTAGGTTTCCTTTGCTTGCGATCCCATAATGTGTTTATGTTGCATGTGTGTAACAGCTTGTCATTTTAGGCTGTTACCGTGGCTGCCGGTTGCTCCCCGTTCCCTTGTGGTGGACAAAATTTACTGATTGGCGGGCCGCCGCTTGTCTGGAGCTGTGCTGGCTACACAGGGTCCCAAACGTAGGAGACGCTGCTGTTTTGCCTCCGTGGGTTTGTCTCGCAGACGCGGGTCTGTGTTGCCGACGCTTGCTGGTCGGCTTCGTCTTCTTTCAGTCTGTTATCTGCTTTTGTGTTGGCGCTGTGGGTGTTGGGCTGCTTCCAGCTTGTCTCTGGGGCTGCTGACCAACCGTTGTACATACTGCTTCTTCTAACGTCCAGAGTGCATGTGTGAAAATAGGGTTTAATTTTCTTTCTTTTCCCCTTGTTTTTTTTGAGTATTTACTGCAGTCACGTGGCTATTTGTGTTTGTTAGGCATTTTCTTTGTCTGATTTTAGGATTTGTGTCACGTGACTGCACTTGATTAGTTTTGTATTCAGTGGATTTTGTTTAAATATAAGTTAATGTTCATTCATTCAGTTAATTGAATCTTTCAGTTTTGCTAAATTTGTTTTTTTATTATGTTAAGTAGTTTTCTTAAGTGCTGGTAATTGTTATTTTGTCAACTGATTTATGGAACCCTGTTAATAACTGTTCCCTTCCCTTTGTGGTTTGCAGAAGCTGTGGGCCTCCGGTGGTGGGGACTGGTGTCTTCGGGTGGTGGGAACCCCTTCCTGTGTGGCGTGCTGCTCATCCCCTGGTTGTTTGTTTTATTTCTTCACTCAGGTGTGTGTGTGTGTGTGTGTGTGTGTGTGTGTGTGTGTGTGTGTGTGTGTGTGTGTGTGTGTGTGTGTGTGTGTGTGTGTGTGTGTGTGTGTGTGTGTGTGTGTGTGTGTGTGTGTGTGTGTGTGTGTGTGTGTGTGTGTTCACGTGTGAGTGGGGTGATTTCTCCTGGGCTCCCTTGTGATGCCCGTTGGCCCAAACCTCCACCAGAGAGCCCCCAGCTCTGATTAGTCCCCAAACCCGTCATTTAACAATCTCATGTGAATGGTTGTTTTTTTCTTTTTTTAAATTTTTTTTAAATTTTTAATTTTATTGGTTTTAAACTGAGTATTTTTGGTATTAAATAAAATTTGTATCTTTTTGCCTGAAATGGAATCATGTCTCCTGCCTCATCAGTGGAACGAACCTGAGTCGCCTTCTCGTCAGTGGTGGTTCCCTGGGTGAAAGTCCCAGGGTGGCGTTGTCTGGCCGGTGTCTACATTCAGTAATTGTAGCACGTTAGTTTATCCCCGACCCCTCCGCTCGCCACACATGGATGACTTCTTTCACACCTCTCTCCAACCATCTGTCCTCCCTGTCCAAAATCTGAACATTGGTGTCCTGAAATGAGTGTCCCTCTTTCTTGAGGTGAAGGAAGACAGCCAAATCCCGTCCTGAGGAATTTGCTCTTCTGTGTTGAGCCATTCGCTTGTTAAGTGGCTGTTTGGTTTCCCCTATGTAGAGATCTGAGCATTCCTCGCTGCATTTAACTGCATACACCAGTTTGCTCTTCTGACTGTGTGGTGTGGGGTCTTTTGGGTGTACCAGTCTTTGTCTGAGGGTGTTATTTGGCTTTAAAAAGACAGGGATCTGGTGTTTGTTGAAAATCCGCCGGTGCCCCTTTCAGGTGTTTGTGTTCAATACTTACATTTCATTGTAATCCATAGATTCTTTCTTAGCTACTTTAGGTGATGGACTCCTGCCGCCAGATGTTGTATCTTGCATAAAAAAATCAACACTTGTGATGTGGGTTAACAGTTATGCATCAGGGGTCATATCACCAAAATCTTCTACTTTAAACACTCATCGGACAGTAGGACTAGTTCCAGCTCAATCAGAGACTAATTTCAAACATGCATCCCATTGGCTCCTTGCAGGTCAGCCCATGGTAATTTGCTGTGGTTTGGAATTGTCAGAGCAGAAATAAATGAGAAAATGTACAGAGCATAACAATTCCGTAAATAAAGTATACAAGAGTGCAAACTGTATATGCTGTGGTTGCCATGAACCTACATGCATTCAGCTGGTGATGCAGAAAATGCGTAAATATGTTTTTGTGCTTGGCCTTTATTTTCTGCCAAGTCCATTTTATACGGATGGTGTTGCAGGTTATAGAACACGTTAGACAATCTATAGGTCTACTAGTTTTAACACAGACAATGTTCAATCGATAACAATATTTTCACATTTATGTGGATAAAAACTAAAGCGATTTCTAATTACCTCCTATTATGGGACAGTGTCAAACTTGAATGTACTTCCCTAGTACCGTGTTTAATGTATGAGTCTGAGAGCTCTAATGTGCAGTTGCCACGTCAAAAAGATCAGGAAAATGGACATCAATGTTGGAGCCAAGAAGTTTTAATATAGGCCTCATGAATGCAAATTTCCACCTATCCTGCTCAATCCTCCGTAGGGTTGCAGAGGGGCTGGAGTCTATCTCAGCTGACTGGCAGGGGACACCCTGGACAGGTCAACAGTCTATTGCAGGGGCCCATAGTGAGACAGACAACCAAACAGACTCACATTCACATCTATGGACAATTTAGAATCAGCACTCAGTATGTTTTTGGACTGTGGTGAGAACCCACACAAGCACAGGGAGAACATGTAAACTCCACACAGAAAGATCCCGGGAAGGCCAGAAAGTGAAACAGGGATCTTTTAGCTGTGAGGCAACAGTGCTAACCGAAGACAAACTTGAGAGGCCTTATTGAGGCCTTATGACATCATATGATGATATGCTATGATGAAAATAAATGAATAAAATTCTGAGTTGTTGTAACTATTATGTCTATAAATCATCAGTATATGAGAAACCATAAAGAAAATTATCCTTGGGAAATCATTGTTACAACTACTGGTTATGGGCTGTGTTGACAGAAATTATGTGGATGTAATATACTTCTGACAAGCTGGTTTTGTCCTCTGCAAAATAAATATATTAAAACAAATTTAATGAAAAAGATGCTGTTGTTTATTGGTCTATATAAGGATAAGGATAAACTTTATTGATCCCACAGTGGGGAAAGTTCACAGTTACAGCAGCTCCAAAGGAAAAGTATAAAGGCAGTGTAGGAATAGATAAGAAAAAGAAAAACAGTGCAAGAATTGCAGAAAAAATTATATACAGATGATTGTTTTTTTTCTTATAAATATGTAGAAGATTATATACAAGACGATGAGATATCAGTTATTGTACTGATGAGGTATCAGTTATTGCACATAAGTAGGAGGATGCGTGTCTAAAATGGGGGAAGAGAAAAAGTCCAGCAGTAAACAGTGCACGGTGGCGTTTATAGTGCGGCATTGTACAATCTAACAGATGCTGGAATAAACAACCTGCGGAAGTGTTCCTTCTTACACCTAGGGTGTACCAGTCTGTTGCTGAAGGCGCTTCTTAAGGAGTTCACAGTCTGATGCAGAGGGTGGGAGGAGTTTCTGATGATAGAAGACAGTTTGGCCATATGACAGGATATGTAGCAGACCAGAAGAAAACTTTTTACAAAGGCTGTATGAGTGATAATCATATTTATTTTGATCAATATTGACATCATGGATATTTATCACGAACATTCAATGATTTTCAGGACAAAATATTTTTATTGCACTTTCACATATAAAGGGACACACATCCATCATGTGCTACATTACTGCTGATATGAAAATCCTTCAGCAATCCAGTACATCTCCTAGATGCAAAATATATAGATATTTATCCAAAACACCTCGCATGTTCCAACATGTGGTTATAAATATGACTATTGATGTTCCCAACATGTCTGAGGCTACAGTAGAAAAAGACAGAGAAGTCTCAAATTTCTGTTTCTGCAGCTCTGAAACTCTGACAGGTGGGTGACCAAAAAGTACCTTGAAAAGAGCTAAAGGAATTCTAATGTCAGATTTGCCCAAGTTGAAATCAAGTCATTTTCGCTACATGGGTTGTTACCTATAAGCAGAGTTTTTTATAGCTACATCCACATTAACAAATTTTCATTTTAAAACATAGTTTTCATTTAAAAAAGACAAAGTGAAAAAAGGTCTCTGTACAGATCAGAATTTTAACTCTGTCTCCATACATATTGACACACCTGAAAAGGCTTATGAAATGACCATTCACATGTTCAGTAGTTTTACTGAACTGCACAACAGCTGTTAGCACGAACAACAAGGTAAGCAACCTGTAGCCTAAATTATTATCAGTCCTTTACCTACACTTAACTATTGGCTGTCAAGGTTTTCATTTTATTCCAGAAAGTGTTCATGTGGTAGAACTGTGATCAATCAAGGAACAACCATAATTAGATGATGGTAAGACTCAGTCTGTCATGGGTCTAGCCTGCCCCGCCCTCTTCTGGCCATCTGCTCCCCTGCCGGTGTGTCGGCGGTCTGTGAAGGCTCTCTGCAGCTGCTGATTAGTGGATTTGGTGCAGCTGCGAGAGCCTCACACCTGCAGCTCATACCATCTGCTATAAAGACCGGCTTCACATGGCAGGGGGCGTGGGACCATTCTGCCTCAGTACTTCCAGCCGAACGGGATGACACGGAGCAGCCTGTTTTCCCCGAGCCGTCCGCCATATAGCGGACATGGATCCCTGCCGCTCTCTGGAGAGGGTGTGGACCTTCCCCCCCAAGACTGCCCCAATCGGCCTCGCCACCAGACTGCCGCGCCCCTGGAGCCTGACTGCCCCCCTTCCCCCCAACATTGTGAGTTCTGGCCATAGTTGGCATTGTTGTTACTTTGAGTTACCTTTTGTGAATAAAGACCTGTTTTAGTGGTCACCCTGGCTGACGACTGCTCTGTGTCGCACTCATCTTGGGTTCAAATCCCCCGCAAACCGTAACACAGTCAGAAAGATGGGTATCAAGACAACGTAGCAAAAGTTTTGCGTTTTAAAATTAAAATGTATTTGTGCGGATGAAGCCTAGGAGCTGAGTTTTCTATGTGCAGAACATTTTTAACATCAAAATTGCTGTCGATCATGTTCTTTTAACTCTGGGAATTCAAAATCATAGTTTTTGCCATGACCATTGTTTTATTCATATCTTCACTAAGTACAGACTGACAGGTCCTTTACTTTCAAATCAACATGGACAAGTAGGTCAATTAATAAATAATGTAAAGCTTGAACATTTAAAGTTCCATGACAACTAAGAAAAATTTCTTGACTGAAGACAGTTTGACAACTTTGAAAGTCAGGTCAAGTTCCTGACTTTCGGAGGAAGCTTGGAGCACATTGGAGGAAAACCTACAAGGTAACAGAACACGGAAACTCCACACACAGAGTCCACAGGACATTTGAACTGAGGACCATCTAGTGAGTCAACAGTGCTAACCACCGAACTATGCTGCCCACTTCATAATGAAGCTCACAACAATTTCTTTTACTATTGCATGAAGATTCATAGTGCATTATGTAGTGAAATTTCTGAGTAACAATCAAATTAATAAATACATTTCAAAAAATTAAATCACTTACAAATAAAGACAGTTTACTGGAGTAAGTAAAATTGATTTAACAACATTTATAGAAGCTTTCAATTAAAATTCAGAATTTCAAACTGAAAACTGTATTGTGCTCCTGAGGAAAATATGTGACTCTCGCTGTTAAATGCAGCTAAGTTGGTTGGTGAAGTCAGTACCAGTTTGAGTGCTGGTGCTGAACTAAAACAAATGTTTTTGGACTCAAAACTAAATCAAATTAAATCAAAGCCTTTAGTGTAATAATAATAATAATAATAATAATAATAATAATAATAATAATATGACAGTGCATATGCTGAAAATTGGGAGAAGGGTGAAAAGCGCTGTAGACCGAAGGTGAACTGCAGCACAGAGACAATTCTCTGTATGTTCATCACTCTGAGTGTAGTGCATTATTAACCATCATCAGTTTATGCTGTGTTTTTTTCTTATTATTACCAGATAACAAAATAATCAGTGAGCCCATATTTAGAAAATCTACTTTGTTTTTACAATCTTTCACTGTTTTTCCACTGATTTATAATTCTCAAGTATAGTCTAACCCAGCCATGATGTCAACCTGAAGTGATCCAAAAATGAAAGAAAAAGATATTTTTCCTGCATGTAAACAGCTAGAAAACTGGGAAAAAATAACACCAACACATATATGAATCCAGAATAGGCTGTGATTAGAGAAGTCACATTTCATTTGGAAGGACCTGGGTTTTAATGACTGGTTCTCTGTTCAGGTAAGTGGCCCAGTAGACCAAATTAAAGCTCCCAAACAGCACAGGGAACATGATACGGGAGATGCGGTCAATCTTGCTGACGCTGTTAAAAGTTTTCTTGTACTGCTCTGGCTTTGTCTCTGCTGTGGTCTTGTTGGGATCACTTAGAACACATTTGGAGATAGTGGGTAATATAGAGTCTTTCGTGATGTTGGGAGCATAGTTAGCCACAGCTACAGCATAAGCATTGTTCTTCTTCATGACAGCTGCGTCCTTTTTCTGAAAGGAAAATGCCTGAGGGTTAGAGACCTTTAGAAGTAAATACAGATGTATGCAAAACTTTGGGCACAAGTGGAGAAATTAAATGTTTCATTGCTGAAATATGTAAATACCACTTCTGTAATAGATATTAAAATCAGCATTTTCACAAAGCACTTACCATTGTCATAAACTTTAAAAAGTGAAGCAATAGTTGTGACCTATGCACATGTTTGAGGACTCTAATGACTCACTACTTAATGACAAAAGTTTCAAGGGGTTTCATAAACTGAAGGAGGACCCTTAAGTTCTTCAGTAGAGTGTATAAAGTTTTTACCCTGTTTACGCACAGTGCAATTTTCCAGATTCAAATAGCTCTGTTTTATTGATTTAATTAGTACATTTGAAAATAGGCTACATTATTCTGAATTCATCATGTGAGCATTTGCAGGCTACAGGTAGTTTCAACCCAATTTTGTTTCTGCTATCCTTGATAGGGAATGGCCATCATTTGGTCGTGCTGGTCGTGACACAGAAATGTTGAAAACAGAAAATCCTATGCATTTCACTAAATTGTCTAGTTTACCTGGGGCTGAATTTGCATTCTTGTCTGATCTTGTTTTACATTGGTTGTCCATCCATTTCCCTGTCCTCTATTTAGCCTAGCATAACCTGCTGTTGATAGAGCAAATTGGCACACATCTCCTGACCACACTGTAGCAGTTTTACCTTGTCATTGACGACACTCTTTCCATCCCAGGCCCAGCCTCGTTTGGTAAAGTAGTTGACAGTAGCAAACTCAATGAGCGCAGAGAAGACAAAGGCATAGCAAACAGCAATGAACCAGTCCATTGCAGTAGCATAGGCCACCTTGGGCAGTGAATTACGGGCACTAATACTCAAAGTTGTCATTGTAAGGACTGTTGTTACACCTGAAAAGACAGGCAGAAAATTTAAAAATGAATGCCGAAAGGCCTTATAATAGTCATTGCTTTCAATAAAACATTTGAATTCCGGATACTCACTCTCCTTTTCTGACCACTATGAGAAAGTTTAGTTTTTCTGTTTCTGTATTTTTTTGTTTTGTTTTGTTGTGAAATATGCCATGAAGTTGCATTATGTGTTTTTGGAACTTAATTAACATTACTTTTTTACAAGGGGTAAGTCAGAGTGGGTGCTTCAAACCTATCTCACTTGGCTCTAAAATTACCTTAAACCTTATATAAAATCATGGTCCCTTTCAGCTTCATTTCATTCTTAAACCACTACATTTATTTCCTAAACTCAAAGTAATAGCAAATGAAACCCAATTACGGAAACTTCAATCATTTCCAAAGCACATGTGACCTAAAACTTAAACCTATACTAGGATAATTTCTGAGCAAATGTAGATACAAGCTGCAGCTGTTTTGCTTATGTGCTGCACATGCTACACCATCTATGCAGTTAGTGGAAGAGGATAATTCGCTTTCCTTTTGATGTTCTCATATGTGCCCAGGTAATCTATAAATTCACACCTCATCAACCGCTGTATTTATTTTAGAATCAATATAATTTGTGCATTTTTTTGTAATAATAATTTTCATTGGAACAAATGTAATTAGTATAACTCCTCTGGCTTTGATCTCATTATTATAAACATATTTCAAATTAAATCCACACGTGTCTGTGAAAAAGTCTATCAACAAGGTCTTATTACATTGTGCAGGTCCTTTTGAAAAACAAAAAAGATATGTGATATTTGTTGAAATATGCATATGACTCCTAGTATTGAAAATCAACAAGCTAAACACAACATATGTTGCTTGTGTTTGGTTTGATGGTTGTCTGATCACTAGTTTGGACTAGGGTTGGTACATTTTTGCTGTGAAATTAGGGGTATTCACGACTTTATTTAGGCTTCTGTCAAAGAGCTATCTAAATTACATAAATGTAGTAATGAATTGGTTTGTATCCAAGAGGTCATACTCTGACCAATGAAACAATCTGCAATACAAATTTTAAAATGTCTACAGTGAGTTGGCTTCAGCCATGAATTTTTCTAAAGTGTTACGAAGCCCATCCATCCATCCATTATCTATACACCGCTTAATCCTCACTAGGGTCGCGGGGGGGGGGGGGGGGGGGCTGGAGCCTATCCCAGCTGACTCGGGCGAAGGCAGGGGACACCCTAGACAGGTCGCCAGTCTGTCGCAGGGCTACACACAAAGACACACAACCACTTTCACATTCACACCTACGAGCAATTTAGAATAGTCAATTAACCTCAGCATATTTTTGGACTGTGGGAGGAAGCCGGAGTACCCGGAGAAAACCCACGCATGCACAGGGAGAACATGCAAACTCCATGCAGAAAGGTCCCGGGAAAGCCGGGACGCGAACCAGGGACCTTCTCGCTGCAAGGCGAAAGCGCTAACCACTACACCACTGTACAGCCCTGTTATGAAGCCATTTAGGTCAATTTCTTTGCTGAGGGACACTTAAGGAATTACATTATGACATAGAGGAAGTCTTTTATTCATTTCTCTTGGTAGCTGAGCCAGAGATTAACATTAAAATTACCTCAGCATGGGACAATCTAGGGAAAGACAGGATAAAATAAACAATAATACAAGTACATAAACCACCAAAAGTAACTACAAGGTGTAATCAATAATTATAGATACATAGCAAAAACTGTATTCCATTTAAATTTAACTTCTATTGGGTCTGAAGTAGGGCTGTACAGTGGCGTAGTGGTTAGCGCTTTTGCCTTGCAGCGAGAAGGTCCCTGGTTCACGTCCCAGCTCGGACCTGGGATCTTTCTGCATGGAGTTTGCACGTTCTCCCTGTGCATGCGTGGGTTTTCTCCGGGTACTCCGGCTTCCTCCCACAGTCCAAAAACATGCTGAGGTTAATTGATTATTCTAAATTGCCCGTAGGTGTGATTGTGAGAGTGATTGTGTGTCTTTCTATGTAGCCCTGCGACAGACTGGCGACCTGTCTAGGGTGTCCCCTGCCTTCACCCGAGTCAGCTGGGATAGGCTCCAGCCCTGCCGTGACCCTAGTGAGGATTAAGCGGTGTATAGATAATGGATGGATGGATGGGTCTGAAGTAGTCTTCTAGTGCAGCATTACACCACTCCCAGAGCTCCAGCCAGGCGTCCTCGAAGTCCCATTGTTTAAGCACACGATAATGTGCAATATGCACTGGATCTTCACCACTGTTTCAAAGAGGCAGTCCATTGGCACACACATGGGTCATTTCAGGTGGTTTGCATTGAATGTTCTCCATGAAAACTGTACAAGATAAAACTGTTGTTTATTGAGACTCTGCCTGTTGCACTCAGACTGGTGTTTCAGAACAACCACTATTCTAAGAATGTGGCCCATACAAGTTGATCATGCAGACTGAATAATACCACAGTTTCGTGATAATCACATTACTGTTACTGACAAACTGTCAACTTAGTTTATTTCACATTTTTTCTTTTGTATTTTCAGGTAATCCTATCAAAAGTCTGCTCCACATGCTTTAATTTCTTACCTGGTTACACAGATCACAATAATTTTTGCAATAAAGCATAAATATGCTACAACGTTAGTAATAATAATGAAATAATTCTTTGAGTCACGATTTTGCTGGTCAATAACAAACTGGTGACATGGTTGTGAAAGTTTTTAAATTACTTCGATATTGTTGTTTACCAGAAATAATGTGTAGACTCTGCTTCTTTTGAACACATCTCTTTTTTTACTGTTTTACTATTGGACCATTATAAAACAAATTGGGAAAGCTTGTGCAGCAATGCTTATTTAAAAATGAAACCTTGATGCCTATATCCAAAGTTGTTTAAATCAATCCAACTGGACTTTAAGAAGGTTCCTTGAAGACGTTTCACCTCTCATCCAAGAGGCTTCTTCTGTTCTGGTGGTGGTTGATGTTGCCTCAGCTTACAACCTCTGTGACGTGTGGTCAGTGTTATTCACATTCTGACGACCATTGCCAAGGCCCGTCCGGCTCCTCAACGATGGTCGTTGGAAGCCAGGGAGTGACAAAGGGGGTCGTTGAAATGCGAGTTTCACCGAACCCTCGTATGCTAATGATGGCCGTTAGCATGAGCCACCTCACCTGAGTCATTCTGCTGAGTAGTTATTTTGGGGATTTTTGAAAGGGCCTGATTGTAAATTGGCGAAAGATGATGTCGCAGACCACCCTCCCTGTTCAGAGATAGCTTCTCCACTTTGACATGGATTATTATCTATCTATTTATCACGAGAATAAAGTTTCTTGATTCTTGATAACTAGCACTGCTTTTAAAACAGATCAATAAATGGGTTATATTTACTAATGCAACTGTTTTTGAAGTTATAGTATTTTTCAATTACATTTTTATAGAGCTGAAATTAATACTTTCTGTGACAATTGTTGCAATTTTGTTTTATTTTGTTGGTTTAAACTAACCCAGAAATCTAACATAGGATTGAAAATTCTGTCAGGAATTATTAATATGCCACCTTGTTATTGTGGTCTGGGTTATTTTTTTTGTTTGTTTATTTGTTTGTTTGTTTTGGTCATTTATTCAGGCTTGTTTGGGCCTGTAATTTTAAAAAAATTTTTAAAAAAAAATTATCAGGTGTACGTTGAACTTCCTCTGTAGTACAAGCACCTCAAGTCTTTATAATTATACTATTTAGCCACAAAATTATGGCCACCTGTATATTGTATATTGTGTCAGCCTTCATGATGTGGAAACAGTATGGCCCATCATAGACATGTGTCCTTGAGGACACTCACGTGGTGTCTGGCACCTGAACATTGGCAGTAGATAATCTGGGTCCTGTGAGTTCCAGGATAAGGCATATTTGGACCAGACTTATTCTTGTGCATCTTGTGGATGCTTGGTAGAGGGGTTTGGAAATATAATCAGTGGCTTGGAATCTTTGCCATGTTCATCAAACTGTTCCTGGCAGTTTATGCAGTGTAGCATAACAGATTGACCTCCTGGGGAAGAACAATGCCATCAGGGAGTGCTGTTGCCATAGGTAAGTGGGCTTGGTCTCCAGCAATGTATAGGTGGGTGGTGGGTGTCAAAATAACATCCACATGTAAGCTGGAAAGCAAAGCATCCTGTATACTTCAGCTGTCAGTGGTTTTAATATTGTGATTGGTGTATGTGAAATGCCATTAGCTGATAATTTACACAACAATTTTAATTTTTATACTGTAAGGGGCCACTGGGGAAAATTGTCAACCATAGCCACTGAAAACAAACATATGTCCCTGCTGGTTTTGTGCAGGAACAATATCACAGTAAAGGTTTTAAACTAGACAGCTCTGCTGTCGGTCTTGACAAAATGTGAGATAGGCAACCATACTTTGTGCAAATCTCAAATTGAAACGGAACAGTCATCTTTAACGGTTAAGTGAAACTGAATATGTTCTCATTTGTTCTGATGAACATTCCTTTGTTATTTTAAACTTGGCACTGTAGAGAGCAACATTTGAGTGCCTTAACTGTTACAGGTAGGAGTGTGGCCACTTCTATATTTGTTTTCAGTCTTAAAAAACAACCCAAAATGTTAATTTATGCAGTTTTTGTTTGTTACTTTGTTTCCTCTGCTATACTGCAGATGCACTGAACAGTAACTTCAGAACAAACAGTGTTAAATCAGTGAAACAGTGAAAAACCACTGTAAACACTGATTTTTTTGAAGACTTTTTTTTTTGCAATTTTGGAATTTTGACTCAATTACATAATGACAATTGTGAGACATAAGAAAGACAGTGAAAAACAGCAGGGGAATGACATACAATAAGGACCCATGCTGATTCTATTTGAACTGTGGTGTTAAAATCATTTCATTATTGGGCTGAACCTGGAACACTGGATTTTGTGGATGTTCCATTTTTATACCATTTGTGTATTGTTTCTCTACTCCCAGGCCACAGTCATTGTTCCACACTAAAACTTCCCAATTAAAATATAACGGCAGTATTTTCTGTAATTCTGAGGTTTTTGACAAACCCGGGCAAAGTATTGCAACATTTTGTTCAGCACAGAAACCTGCAGGAAGATATCCTTCCTAAATTAATACAACAGCACATCTGAACTCTGTCTGTCCTGCAGTACAAAGATATTTGTTAGCCAAACATCTTGGCAAGTGAAAATTCTTGTGACGCAAATCATAGATATGTCAGTGTCTGTTTATAGCACACCCGATCAAAAACTAATGTAGTCTCGTTGAGCTGTCCTGGAATCCATCCTACCTGCATGATGGTTACAAGGTAGGTGTGTGTGCATTTGAATAAAGCTAGTCCACAATGCATGAGACCAACTAACTACATACAAGCACAAATACTAGGTAGATTGTTTTTAGCAATCACACTATCATTGGTGGGATTGTTGCAGAAGTGCAATTCCAGCCATGTCGTGGGTTCAATTCTATACTAGTGTGATTTCTTTCATACAATAGTGTAATTGCTGAAAACAATTGTCATCTTTGCTTGAAATAGAAGTCAGAATATATGTATTTTGTCTTTTACATTATATATTTTGTAAAAATTGTAATATTAGTCAAAGAGGGGATCCTGCAAGTACTGAGGATGTATGTAAAATGCAGTTCAGCCAAAAAATGTGAAATATGAAAATGAAAAGACTCACCAAAGACCGTTCTAGCTGGCACAGACTCTCGATTGAGCCAGAAAGAGACCTGGGACAAGATTACTGTCATGATGCAGGGCAGATATGTCTGGATTACAAAGTAACCAATCTTTCTCTTCAAATGGAAGTGAGCTGTCATGACGGTGTATTCGCCTGATAACAACAGAGAAAATGTTAATGGAGAAAGGAAGAGAAGTCTTGCAGAGTAAGAATGGTCACAAATAGAAGATGTAGGTAATTACAGAACTGTATTATCAGTGTCATTGGAAGTTACATGAATTTCATGCATGAATATTGCTATATGTGTATATATATATATATATATATATATATATATATATATATATATATATATATATATATATTAGGGCTGGGACATTAACGCGTTAATTTCGATTAATTAATTACAGCGCAAATAATGTGTTAAAAATAATAATGCAATTAATTGCACCCTCCTCAGTTCCCTCATTTCTGGCACGCCGGTAACTCTGATGAACACTCCAGCCCAGTAGGTGGCGGTAATGAACCTAAAGTCTGTTTGTAACCATGAAGAAGAAGCACAGGAAGCACTGAGTGAGGTCAGACACTGGTGAACAGTGAAGGAAGATGAGATTGAGCCTGTTAGACAGAAAATTTCCTTTTAAAAATCTTCCCCATGGCAGCTTGGATAAAAGCCTGGTTGTGTGCAAATTGTACAACAAAGAGTTTTCTGATCACTGCAGCACTTCAAGCCGACGGCTTCACCTCAATGTAAAACATGTTGCTGTTAGCACCAGAGCTAACATTAGCTACGAGTCATGCTAACGGCTAACGGTGTAGCCATCCCATAATAGACCACTTTTCTAGACAATGCTTGAGTTTACAGAAAGTCTTAAAATGTTGAATAAAATCGCTATAATTGCACTTAGATTTGCAGTAAACTGTGAATGTAGCAGACAGATGAAAAATGCAGATAAATAGAAATGAAACATTTTTGTGGTTTAAGTTTTTACTCCGTCGCGGCTCTGCCTCCTTGGAGGAGGAATAACCTAAACAACAAAAATATCTCTTTTAATAACTTCATTATAAACTTTTTGTTTATAAAAAATGACATAAATAAAAATTGATATTCCTATAAAAAGAACCATCAAAATTACACTATTTATCAGACCAAGAAAAGATGAAAACAGAATGAATCTCTGGATTTTCAACTTTCTGAAGCTCCTTGAACTACTTATGCTGATTTTATGTGCCATACATTGGAAAAAAACAACTCAATTCAGGCTTTAAGTCATCAAAATCACTTTTTTCTACATGTCCCATTTTCCTTTTTTTAAAAATGAATTTTAAATTATAAACCGGTATATGTCTATTCATTGATTCAACTGTCAACCACAATTTTATTTGAATTGAAAAACTTCACTTCTTGTGTCAAATATTGCTATTTGACAAAACTGCAATTAATTGTGATTAATTACAAAGCCTGTAATTAATTAGATTAAATTTTTTAATCTCATTCCACCACTAATATATATATATATATATATATATATATATATATATATATATATATATATATATATATATATATATATATATACACATGCACTGCAAAGCACTGCTCATCGGGATCCCTAGGAAGAGCCTGCAAAAGCTCAAGTATAAAATGTTTTCAGATTTCGACAAAACACTTTTACAAAGCCAAATGTAACCGGAAAGGGAATGTCCCAACTCCGGGGTTGAAGCGGAAGTGACGACGAGGAGTGGCTAATGCAACGGACAGCGAGCGGGTGATGTTTTGCCCGTTTTGTGGGGAACATATGAACCGATTGACGCGGTTTTGTTTTTCATGTGGTCGGTCTTTAGAGTGTTTAAATGGCGCAGATCAGACCGACAGAGTGCATTAGCCGCTCCTCGTCGTCACTTCCGGTTCAATCCCGGAGTTGGGACATTCCCTTTCCGGTTACATTTGGATTTGTAAAAGTGTTTTCGGACTTGTAAAAGTGTTTTTGGACATGTAAAAGTGTTTTGTCGCTTGTAAATTTGTCTCGGAGGTTGTAAAGGTGTTTTGCATAATGTAAATTTGGATTTGTAAAAGTGTTTTTGGACTTGTAAAAGTGTTTTGTCGCTTGTAAATTTGTCTTGGAGGTTGTAAAAGTGTTTTGCATGATGTAAATTTGGTTTGCACATCTCGGCCACCGTAGTTATGTCCCTATGTCTGCGCTTGGTCTCTGAACAAACCATGAAAACGCTCCCTTATTTGTTAGTTTTGATTTTACTTCCTTCCTCTTCCTTTACCTCCTCTTGTCAGTGTTTCCCTCCTTTTTGATTGCCCTCTTTTTTTCATTTATTTCATTCATTCACCAAAAACAAATACAACATAAATACATATACAAAAAAAAATTTGAATGAAAGGGTGGTAGAAGTAAAAAACTTATAAAATCTGCCCCCTATCAACATAAAATCATTGACAAGTCATTGTCAAATTATGCTGATGAACACAGCCATCTTTCAATAAATTCAGCAAAACCATAAAGCAAGTTTGCTGCTACACAGCAGTGTCATATTTTTTTCAGTAATGAAGCTTTTAGACTTATCTTAGAAATAAAAATGGACTTGGAAGTTTTAATTTTCTCATTAGGTTTAGCTGTGTTTCATGAGTCATCTGTGTCTAAGCTCCCCGATTATATCTTTGTGTCTATATATTCCTGTATCTTTCCCTATCTTTTGTCAGTTTGTTCTGTCTGCAACTGTTTTTGCCTCCCAGGATACCTGCCTGTTTTCCTTGTTCAAGCTGAACTGCCTGGTTTTCTTCATCCGATTCAGATTTTTGGTTAAGCTTTTAATTTTTTTTAATCCTATTTTATTACCCACTTCGCCTGACTGTTTGTCTGCCTCTTGTTTGCTGCCTGACTTTTTCCTCATGCCCTTCATGCTTATATTGTGTGACAAAGTAGGTGAGAACTCACCACCTGCCCCCTGACATGTTAATTTCTTATCAATGCATTTTGCTATAATTTAGCCAGTGCTAGTGTAACTTTGTGGCACATAATATGACAGCTTTATTTGTGTTAGCATCATATTAGTTTGCAACAAAGCACATGGGTGTTAAAGTGAACACACAGCTATTAATTAGTATAAGTTATTCTTTATATATTATATTCTTTATATTATATTCTTAAGTTACAAGTCGAATGTGTTATTTTTGTTGTTGTTGTTTCTTTGGTCATACTTGTCTTTCTTTGTTCCTTAAAGATGACTTACCGTACAGGACTAGTGTTAGGGAGAAGGCAGCCCAGAATTTTCTGTTCAGACAGCAGCAAGATCCATATGTGCATCTCCAAAGAGAGAGAGTTGTACACATTTGTGCACATAACAACAGTGTCGGTAACTAACCCTTGAAATAGATAAATATGCTCACCGGTGCTGGATTTTATGGTCTCTTTCCCCACTGTTTGGCCCAGCAAGTCATACTGGTTAAGTCTTGATCCATCAGCTGCCACATCCACTGACTGGGAAGCATTTCTAGTCCAGATGTAAGTAACCTCTGTCTTAGTATAGGCATCTGATTGCAGAGAGAGCAAGGGAAATCTGATTAAGAAAGCAATGCTACAAATGTCTACAACATATTCAACACAGGGTGCCCTTATTTTTCTGCCACCACAAAGGACAGCCCTCAGCAACTGTAATGTTTATGCAATTATCTATGTCTGCAAATTGGTTATTTGCATGTCTCTGCACTTTCATGTGGGAACAAGCTAAGCTAATGCTGTGTTAATGCAGAATAACTTACACAGTTGCAGCTGATGCAATTAAGGTACAGTAAATTCTAAACTGAGTAGAGCTGCATCAACATTCTGCATGCTAGAAAAGACATGATCTTTTATTCTTAGACATTATCATTATTTATCTTTAAATCAATATTGATCCTGTTGCATGCTAAGGAGCAGAACAACAATTTATTGCCAGGCACATTTCAAAGCAAACATAAAAAGAATCCAGAGATCATTTCTCATAGTGGTAAATTTGGTGGGAGACCATCTGAGAAGACAGCAAACCCAAAACATTCACTTAAATGGAATACGTAAGTTGAATGTTTACCTCAAAATGTCCACTCATGGCCCTTTTGGAAAGAACAGGAGGTAGTCCTGAAGATAAACACACCTCTGGAGAAGAGGAGATTGCATTCTTTACTGTGACCTCCTGACCTATATTTCTCCCCGTCTCCCCAGAGCTTTACAAACTGGAATGAATTGAGCAGTTTTAAATCTCAAAATGAAGGAAATTCAACATCACTGGAGTGATGATTTGAACACCTGGACTCAATATAGGATACCAGGTCATCAGGACCAGTATTGAAGGGCATCTCATATCTGAATAGTGTTTTTACTTTAGCACACTTTTTCAATGCAACTACGCGAAGGTGCTGTCCTGCCTGCATTCATTAACCAACTCATTGACCCATTCTGCTGCAAACCTCTCCTCCCCCCTCCTGATGTTGCACGCTGGTCTTGCAACTAGTACAAAGACTATGCAAACATTACTTTCTTTCTGCTAAATGAATTTAGAAAATACAATTGGCTTCCCAATTTAGTAACTAAATTTGTTATCCCTCTACCAATTGCTTCCAGTGATGATCATTGTTAACTAGTTTATCTGTGCTCATCCATTCACTGTCTACCTGTTAAGTCATTGTTGTTTATTGTTTTAAGTTGTTTTAAGTGTAGTTATGCAACATTTCTACAATCCAATCTGCCAATCTGAAACCGGACACAACCTGTGATCAAATACAAACACACAGCAGCATCTTGGTGCAGGATATTGTATGGGTACAAAAGTGTGCCTACAGTATCAGTACAATAACTGAAGTACAATGTCGACACATCGTATACATCTGCTTCAATTCCATTCTACAACAATATATGGAGTGATATGGACAATAATATCATAGAGGTTGTCCTGCCTTTGTGTTTCGGAGGTACTTCTTTGAAACCACAACCTCACTCCTTTGTTTCAACACATTGTTAAATTTGAGGGGTGACTTTAATGCATCTTGTTCAAAATAAAATCAAGTTCTTTAAAATCAGGTGTAAAAGCAAAAATTGTGGCACTATAGAAGCATGGACTAGGAAGGAGCTTTAATAATATTATTTTAGGAGTTTAAAACCAAAATAAAGCGATGTCTAAATAAACCAAGTTAAATTAGCAAAAAACTTCAAATAAGCCCAGATAAAACAATACTAAAATATCAATACAATCAATCAAGCACGAAGTCCTGAAAGCAATCCCAATAAAGTCTCTTAATGTGAATACATGGATTAAAGAAGGGCAACTGGCCACCCAACCGAGTTGTAGATAGAAGTGGATTGCACTTCCTCTTTAGGTGAGGTGGGATGCAACACACTCTCTTAAGATTTGTCTAAGATACCATCAGTCCTCCATTGCTTATCACAGCAGGACACAATTTCTATGCTGCGCTGGGTAGTCTGGGTCTCTCTTTGATAACCTGAGTTGCCATCTTCCAGGTCTCTCCATTCAGTCCACAGCTGCTTCTTTACCTCTAGCACTCACTCATGGTGTCATCTGCCAGGCATCGGCCACTGACATAATTATTCAAACATGACCATCTTTTTCCACCTGCAGCCACTTTTTCCTTCTTCTCCTTGCTCTCCAAATCTCCTCATACATGTATCCTGTCCATTCATGATCTTCTAATAGCTTTAGACAGTGGACTTGTATCAATACTTGTTTTACTGTATCTCAGTGCTTCATTTGATACAGTTTATCACAACATCTTATTAGAGAAACTGGAACATGTCTTTAGGATTGGAACCACACTAAAGCAGTTCAGTAATATTTTTCAGACAAATTCCAGATTGTTCAAATTAGTGATGATTCTTCCACCCACACCAGAGTTAGTTATGAAGTTCCACAAGGTTCTGTTTTAGGACCCACACTATTTGCTTTGTACAAACTCCCCTTAGACAGTAATGTTATGAATCACTGCATATACACTGTCTGACCAAAAAAGAAAAGTCGCCACCTAAGCAAATAGGTAAGAACCTTCCATTGGATAATTACTGCAGTGGTGAATATGTTTCAGCTGGCAACAACTTATTTAACACTAACTGATGCAGTGATTACCTTCTGATTTCTTAAACAACCATGTTGGAAGACATATCCTGTGGTCATGGAAAGAATGTTAATTTCAGAAGGGTCAAATTATTGGCCTGCATCAAGCAAAGAAAACAATTAAGCAGATTTCTGAAACTACTAAAATCAAGTTAAGAACCATCCAGTGCATTATTAAAACCTGGAACGATAGTGGTGAATCATCAGCTTCAAGAAACAAATGTGGTCGGTCATGTGGTCTGGTCCAGATTTACACTGTTCCAAAAATAATGGTCACATCAGGTTAAGAAGAGAGGTGGATGAAGTGATGCTCTCATCATGGCTAGTGTCTACAAGCCTGTGGACGTTAGGGTTATGATCTGGGTTTGGTCAGTGTAGCAACATTATGTGCCCAAAGAATGAGGTCAACTGACTACCTGAATATCCTGAATGAACAGGTCTTTCCATCAATAGAGTTTTTCTTCCCGAGATGACAGCATCAGGATTCATGGGGCTCACATTGTGAATGAGTGGTTCAAGGACCATGAGACATTATTTTCACACATGGATTGGCATCCACAGAGTCCAGACCTCAGCCCCATTGAGAATCTTTGGGATGTGCTGGAGAAGACTTTGCGCAGCGGTCTGACTCTCCCATCATGAATAGAAGATCTTGGTGAAAAATCAGTGCATCTCTGGACAGAAATAAATGTTGTGACATTGCAGAAGCTTATCAAAACGATGTCACAGCAAATGAGCACCATACTCAAAGCTACAGGCAGTCCAACGAAATATTAGAGTGGACGTTTTTTGTTTTTTTTTTGGCCAGGCATTGTATTTCCACTGTTATGCAGATGACACCCAGTTATATTTATCTATGACGCCAAATGAAAACATTCAGTTGGTCAAACTTCAAACATGTTTTAAGGACATAAAAACCTGGATGACTTGTAATATTCTGAAAGTATGGTATTTGGCCAGATATACAGTGTTTAACAAATTTAGACCACCACTCAATCTATGGTGTGTGCTACCACAGCCCTGAATTAACAGTATTGCTGATTACCAAATAATTTTTTCATGTTTGTGTAATGGTTAATTCACCAGTATGCGTAAGCTCTTTAATAAAAATGATATCTTTAATGCTAAAATTGTATTATTGTTGTTACCATGAATTTTCAAATTTACTGTTTTACAAAAAAGCAGCAAAAATAGTAAAGCACATTATTATTTTTTCACTGAGATGTCAGATTAAAGTTATTTGATTGCATTCCTCAACAGAAAAAAATGTTTTCGTGGTTGTATGTTATTCGAGTAATTTCTGACTTCTCAGAGAATTCCAGTGTGCTGGCTCAAATCTGGGTATAAAAACGTGAATTCAGTTTGAAATTCCTCACTCTTGTTCAAAATGATGAAGCATAGCAAACTCACCGAGAAAGACAGTACGAATTAAAGCACTTCTGATGCTGGATCATCTTTGAGACAAATAAGGAAAGACACAAAGTGTTCTCACAGTGTGGTCAAGTATGCCTCAGACACGTTTACAGAGAATGGTACGTAAGAAAATGCACCAAGGAAGAGGCTGAAAACAAAAGCTAACTGAAGCAAATGTCAGGCACCTCAAGACTTGAAGTACTAGAGACAGAAAGAAGACCAATACTGTTCTTCAGGCAGAGATTAATGCTTCTAGATGAGAATTTGAGAAAGTCTCCAGAATGACCATATGCAGACGACTGAAGGAATGAGGCTGAAAGGGAAGAATAGCTGCTAAAAAGTCATTCTTGAGGCCTGCAAACATCCAAAAACGCCTAAAAGTTTGCTAGGGAGCACAAACACTGGACTGTAGGTGACTGGAAGAAGGTACTCTGGATGGACGAATCCAAGTTTAACACCACTGTGTTTATGTCCACAGAAAAGCTGGACAACGTTTGGATACAAGATGCACTGCATTCACAGTGAAACAAAGTGGAGATTCCATTATGGTATGGAGTTCCATTTTTGAAAATAAAATTCCATGGATAAATTACTTAAAATCGATGGTATAATGATGTTCTACCACAACATCTTGGTGCATCACGGAATCCCTTCTAGATTGAACCTGATTGATCATGAATTCATATACCAAGAAGACAATGACCCCAAGCATATTTCAAAGCTGTGCAGATATGACTTGACTGGAACTGATGGACTGGCAAAGTCAAAGTCCAGACTTTATTCCTGTTGAACAGATCTGGGCTTTATTGAATTCAAAAATAGATGGCACAAAAGTTTCATCCAATGCAAGTCTCTGGGATGAGCTAGAAACTATTTGAAACGCAATAACAAAAGATACTGTGGAAATAGATATGTCTTTTAACTCACATATGAAACAAGTCTGTTTCATGTCTTCTTTCATGTGTGTGATATTGTCAAATCAGGAACATCATGTCTCAGAGTGATGTTGAAAAGCTAATCCATGCATTTGTAACCTCTAAACTGCACTATTGTAACTCCTTATTATCAGTATGCCCCAATAATAATAATAATAATAATAATAATAATAATAATAATAATAATAATAATAATAATAATAATAATAATAATAAAGTTAATTATGAATTATTAATAATATAATAAATAAAGATCTTGTATGTAATAATAAACCCTCTAGCTCTTTCAAAATGCTGCAGTCAGAGTTCTGACAAGAACAAGTTAAAGTTATAGTTAAGCTACAGTTAGTGCTACTCACAAACATCTTAGCCATCACTTGGTTATTCTGCTATAGGTTTAGATTGCTGTGGGACTTCCATGATGCACTGAGCACCTCTCCCCTACTCTCCACTTTCTCTCTCTCTCCCATACACTAATAGACCACCATTGCTTGTTAACAACTTTGTGTCTTGTTCTGTTCTCTCTGCACATGTCTCTAGATCTGGACTCTACATGTCTCTGATCTGATCTGTAGTCACTGGCCTCAACGATCTCCATGTTCATCACCTTACAATGTGAAATGCTATAGGATGATATATATTGTGAATAGGCACTGTATACATAAAACCGAATAGAACTGAATTGAATTCAGCTGTCCTTTGTTCTTAAAAACCAAATGCTGACAGTTACAGTAATTAGTCGCCCAGCAGCAGCGAATCAAAACAGCAAAAAATGCAAAATATACACTCACAGCAATTAAACAAGATATAGACCATGCAATAAACAAAGCACACAATACATAAAACCAAACCAAGATATCAAACACTAAGGCCACTGTATACATTAGTCTAAAATAATAAAAACACTGCCCACAGGGCTAAACATTGAAACCTAATAATACAAACCATTCTTCACCTTTGTGACAACTTGCTGCTTTTAAAGGGGATGAGGGGGAAAAAACTGTGACTGTTGTTTGTGCTTATGCAGCAAACAGCAGCTCAGAGTACTCTGCTTTCTTGGAGTCTCTGGATTGGTGTACTACAAGGGGTGTCATCTGGGGACTCCGTAGTTCTCCTGGATGACTTCAACACTCACGAGGGCAATGATTTAGAAACCTGGAGGGAGGAACAACATGCCTGATCTGAACCCAAATGGTGTCTTGTTATTGGACTTCTATGCTAGTCATGGATTGGCCAAAACAGACACGATTTACGAGCATAAGGTCTCTCATAAGTGTACTTGGTACCAGAGCACCTTAGGCCAAACTTTGTAGTTGTATCATCAGACCTGCAGTATGTCTTGGACAATAGGGGGAAGAGAGGAGCAGAGCTGTCAATTAATCGCTGTCTGGCCAGACAGATAAATGAGAACGGCGAGAGATTTGCAGACTTCGGTGCAATGAACAATCTGGTCATTGGTGGCAGTACTTTCCCCCACAGAAGAGTACATAAGACCACCTGGGTATCACCAGACTTAGTGACTGAGAACCAGATCGACCACATCTGCATGGCCAAGAAATTCAGGAGGTCCCTACAGGATGTAAGGGTAAGAAGAGGAGCAGATGTCGCATCTGACCACTACCTGCTGGTACCCAGGCTGAAGCTGAAGAAGAACTGGATGGGGGCAACAACGAAGAGGCTGAAGTACAATGTCAGCATGCCAAAAGATACCAAGACCAGAGAAGAGTTCAGACTGTCTCTCACCAACAAGTACCAAGTGCTACAAGAAATGCTTGAAGAAGGCCCCAAGAGACACCAACAGAAGGACTGGATATCGGCAGACACTCTACACAAGATCCAGGAGAGAAAGCAGAAGAAGGCACCAGTAAACAACAGCCGAACAAGAGCAGCAAAGGCCAAGGCACAAGAAGACTTCACAGAAGCCAACAGAGAAGTGAAGAGGAGCACAAGAGCAGACAAGCGCAAGTACATTGACAGCCTGGCAGAGGAGGCCGAGGAAGCAGCAGCCAGTAACAACATGAAACAGCTATACGACACCACCAAGAAACTGTCAGGGAAGTACAGCAGGCCCAAGCGACCAGTCAAGGACAAGAAAGGAAACACTGTCCTAGGAACAGAGTGACAACTGCATAGATGGGCAGAGCACTTTGAAGAGCTCCTGAACAGACCTGTCCCTCCGAATCCCCCGGACATCGACCCTGCTGACATTGACCTGGACATAAACTCTGAGAAGCCGACTAGGGAGGAGATTAGGAAAGCCATTAAGCTACTGACGAACAGCAAGGCAGCAGGACCAGACAACATCCCTGCAGAAGCACTCAAGGCAGACCTGGAGACCACCGTAGAGATGCTGTACCCTCTCTTCGAGAAGATATGGGAAGAAAAAGAAGTACCAGTAGACTGGAAGGAGGGATACCTCATCAAGCTACCCAAGAAAGGAGACCTCAGTAACTGTGCCAACTACAGAAGAATAACGCTTCTGTCAGTGCCAGGGAAGGTCTTCAACAGGATCCTACTTGAGAGAATGAAAGGTGCCATCGACCCCCTCCCCCGAGACCAGCAGGCCGGCTTCCGCCAGAATAGATCATGCATTCACCAGATCGCTACCTTGCGCATCATCGTCGAGCAGTCTTTACAGTGGAACTCCTCGCTGTACATCAACTTCGCTGAATACAAGAAGACTTTCGACAGCGTGGACCGCGAAACCCTCTGTAAGCTGCTTCACCACTACGGAGTGCCAACCAAACTGGTCAACTTGATCAAGAGCTCCTATGAAGGAATGACCTGTCGAGTAGTCCATGAAGGACAGTGATGAAGAAAATAGCACACCTTTTACTAGTGTCACCCCCTGCAATTCCATTTCCCACGGTTATCCACAATTCTGTTATCTTTGTTTGTTACTGTCTGTCAGACACCCCCCCCCTTAACTTTTCCTGTCACGTTTCCATTTGCATCTGTACGCCAGATCCTTGATTGAATTGCTCTTTGTTCTTTTTGTCTTACCGTCTGTTAACCAACTATACGCAAATTAACCACTGTTCACCCTTGTGTTTACATACGGCCCCCTCCCTACCCTCTGATCCACCTTCTGACATCCCTATAAAAAGGGTACTCGCAGAATGCTCTGGGTTGGCTTCCCTTCACAGACTCATGCTCTTTGTTGGTAAGCCCACCGTATACTGGAATACCAATAAACACCCCACTACAGCAAACTTTGAAACACTAAGAGTGAAATTTCTTCAACAACAGCTAACAGACAGCTTCAGGGCGAAGACCGGAGTCAGAAAAGGCTGCCTCCTGTCACCTTTCCTCTCAGCATACTTGCAGATGAGGAACATCTGGAGCTCCAAGGTAGTGTCAACATGCACAAAGATCCGGCTGTTCAACTCTGTCAAGTCAGTCCTACTGTATGGAGCAGAGACATGGAGGACAACGAAGACCACCAGGGAGAAATGATGATGGATATGACGTGTCTGTTTGCTTCAAGTTCCAAACTTCAACTGACTTTCCATAAAAATGTCTGTCTGGATGGGGATGAAGCCAGGAAACTCCTGCAATTACATGTCTAAATGTAGGACTCTTTGACATGACGATAATAACTATGAACTGCTTTCTAATGGCTGGTCATGGTTCTATCAAAGGGTCAACGATGGATTCCTTAAAACACACCACCTAGCATATACATATGCTGACCTTTCTGCTCTAGGTCCATCATTCAAATATGTTACAAGTTTGCATGACATGGCAAAATCATCAACTGTAGTTACACAATTTTCAGGGAACAACTGATGATACATTGTCAACATTGCATGCACACTACCAGTCAAAAGTTTGCACACACCTTCTCATTAAATGGTTTTTATTTGTACATTGTAGATTAATACTGAATATTAACACTTTTTTGTTTACAACATATGTAATCTTTGTAGTTTTGGTGTCTTTTGATGTCTTTAGTATGAATCTACAATGTAGAAAATAATCAAATAAAAATCATTGAATGAGATGGTGTGTCTAAATTTTTGACTGGTGGTGTACATCAAGCTCATCCAAGATAATATGCTGAAATGGAGACAGCGGCACCACTGTAAAGGGCGAGGCATTGTCTTCTTTTGCTTGGACAAGTTCATCGTGTAGGCAAAGAGAAAATCTGTTGACCTGGAGAAGGCATGTCACTTTCAGAAATGACTGACGTCATCACATTAGAAGGTTTGTCCAACATGCGGAGTCTCGCGAGAACCACATGATACCCCAATGGACAAAGAAGTTGTCTTTATTATGTGAGTTTCTACAATGGCTGTCCGGTATCTCCGGTTTGACTCACCACAAACTCCTCGGCTGGGACAGCCTGGACATGACTGACTTGCTCCAGTCAGTCTCGTGACAGACACTGAGAAGAAACTGTTGAGTTTGATCAGTGGGCTGTCTGGCCAGATAGCACAGCTGGAGCAGAACTTGGACCAGTGTCGGAGGTGAGGGAGCTGAGGTTGCAGGACAGGGCAGCTGCCATGAAAGCCAAATTAAACAGCTTCTCCAGTGGGGATGGAATTCAGCGGAAAAGACGAGTGCACAGTCACAAATTGCAGTAAGAATATATTTCATTTGTAGGATATTTTTAGTGAGTTTTAGCACAATGCTCTGAATCACCAACTACAAACCCGGCATCAGAGCTGCTGAGGGCGACGCTGAGATGGCAGAAGAACTCAACCTCTTCTTTGCCCACTTCGAGACTGAACCACCAGGAGCAGCCACATTGCCACCAGTGGCAGGGAGGAGCCCCGCCCTCACAGTGGGGGTGCACGAGGTGAGGCGCACACTGAGGGGGGTCAACCCACGGAAAGCAACGGGCCCCGACGGTGTCTCAGGGCGGGTTTTGAAAGACTGTGCAGACTAGCTTGCTGGAATCTTCACCAGGATTTTCAACCTGTCACTGACACAGTCTGCAGTCCCATCCTGCCTGAAGACCTCCACTGTCATCCCCATACCCAAGAATCCAACTCCAACCAGCCTTAATGACTACTGGCCTGTGGCGCTCACACCAGTGGTGATGAAGTGCTTTGAAAAACTGGTTAGGAGTCACATCACGACCTTCATAACCCCCAGCTCCGACCCATACCTGTTTGCCTACAAGGCAAACAGATCAACAGAGGACGCCGTGAATGCAGCACTACACACAGCGCTGTCCCACCTGGAGAAACAAGGTAACTACGCCCACCTTCTCTTTGTGGATTATAGTTCAGCGTTCAATACAATCCTCCCACACGGTCTCGTGAGGAAACTGCTGGACCTCGGTCTAACTCACTCCACATGCCTCTGGATAAAGGACTTTTTGACAGAGTGCCCACAGAGGGTCGGGATTGGCCCCCACACCTCCACACCCCTCACACTCAGCACAGGTTCCCCTCAAGGCTATGTGCTGAGCCCCCTGCTCTTCACCCTCTACACTTCAGACTGCACCCCCATCCACACCAGTAACACCTTCATCAAGTATACGGACGATACCACAGTGATCAGCTGCATCATAGGAGGTGATGAGTCCGCTTACCGGGATGAGGTGCAACAGCTGACTGTGTGGTGTAGGGACAATAACCTGCTCCTGAACACATCCAAAACAAAGGAGCTCATCATAGACTTCAGTAATAACAAAACGGACTTTCAGCCCATTCTCATTGGTGGTACCTGTGTAGAAAGGGTCAGTGACTTCCGCTTTCTGGGAGTCCACATCGAGGAGAAGCTGACCTGGAATAAGAACACTGCACAGCTGATAAAGAAAGCACAAGAAAGACTCCACTTCCTGAGAATCCTCAGGAAGAACAACATCAGCCAGAGACTGCTTGTGTCCTTTTACCGCTCCACCATGGAGAGCATCCTCACATACTGCCTCTGTACGTGGTTTGCCAGCTGCACAGTGGCAAACAGGAAAGAACTCCAGAGGGTCACCAAAGTGGCTGAGAAGGTCATTGGGTGCCCTCTGCCCACACTGGAGGACCTTCATGGCTCCTACTGCCTCAGGAGAGCCAACACCATCCTGAAGGACTCCTACCACCCGGGCCACTTCCTGTTTGAGCTACTGCCATCGGGCAGACGGTACAGGGCCATCAAAACCTGGACAAATAGACGTAAAAACAGTTTTTTTCCAACGGCTGTAAGAGCCCGAAACAACACTGGTCCGTAATACGTGCAATATATGCAACTGTCACTACCTCATGCAATATTCAATATTCATCCTGTATATACGAACTACAGTTTTTCTCTGGTCTTATGTAAATACTTCAACCCGTGTTTTAACGGTGCCTTTTTAATTTTAAATCCATCTTGTCATTTTGTGTTTTTGTTTTTATTATTACAAAGCTTTTATATATATTTTGTATTTTGCACTGTATGGCCTGCACCTTACCTTTTGTTGCACTTGTTGCAATGACAATAAAGAGAATCTGAATCTGAATCTGAATCAGTAATGTTAAGCAGTGATATCATGTAGTCCTCCATTTTTGTTCACAAACGTGACTTTTTTGCCTTTTTGTACTTTTAGGAAACAGTTTGTAGACTTCATAACTCTGAAGGAAACATCGTGAAGTGGAACAAAGGTGAGACTGTTTCTTCAAATTGTGTCTGCTACTTAAAAACTGTTTTAGATGACTTTCAGAAATACTCTACAGTTGTTCTACTGTAAGTAGTAAATTAATGTTCTGATTTATTTTCAGGGCTGCACAGTGGTGTAGTGGTTAGCATTTTCGCCTTGCAGTGAGAAGATCCCTGGTTCGCGTCCCGGCTTTTCCGGGATCTTTCTGCATGGAGTTTGCATGTTCTCCCTGTGCATGCGTGGGTTTTCTCCGGGTACTCCGGCTTCCTCCCACAGTCCAAAAATATGCTGAGGTTAATTGATCTTTCTAAATTGCCCATAGGTGTGAATGTGAGAGTGATTGTTTGTCTCTGTATGTGGCCCTGCAACAGACTGGCGACCTGTCTAGGGTGTCCCCTGCCTTTGCCCGAGTCAGCTGGGATAGGCTCCAGCCCCCCCGCGACCCTAGTGAGGATTAAGCGGTGTATAGATAATGGATGGATGGATGGATGGGTGGATTTATTTTCACAGACTGAGCTCACCTCACAATGAGGCAGTCACTGCATATTTAGTAAAAAGTCTGGCTGGAAGTCCAGATTTGGAATATGTGGAGACTGACGTCCTATGTAAGTATCCTGTTTAAAATTGTTCTAAAATTTTCTGACTTCATCAACAGCAACAAAAACTAACAATAGCTGAAAATAGCAGGAAATAATAATAATAATAATAATAATAATAATAATAATAATAATAATAATAATAATAATAATAATAATAATAATAATAATAAAAACGATAATAGCGTCCTCATGTACCTGTTTTTCGGCCACCTGTAAAACATAATTTGAGGAACTTCCCTACAGTCAACTCGGCATGGTAGATCAGCCATGAAGTCTTCTGGCTGAAGTCACCAGAAAAGAAAGTGAGTCAGAGATACTCGTTTGATTTATTTCATTGTGTGTTTTACATAAGATGTGGCCAGAATACTATTGCTGGTCACTATGACATTATTTTTCTGTTACATTAGTAAATGTATTAATATTGATTTTCTGTACTGAATGTGTTCACAGCTGCTGGATGCAAGGAAGACAGTACTTGCTCCAGATGGAATGGAGTTATGGAGGGGGATCAGCACTGACATGACACCAGATGAGGAAGACAGCAGCATTGACGAGGTGTGTGGGTGGATAGTGCAACTTCCATCCTTCTGCAGCCAGGAGCTAGCCAATCTGTGTGCTGCCCTACAGGTAAGGTTTGGGGCTGATGTGAAGTACACAGCTTTACATCACAGACGTTTTCAAAGCGGACAACCATCAGATGGAATAAAGCCAAATACATATGACCCAGCAGCAGCAAAGACACATTTTAAGGCTGAGCTGATGCCTAAACTACTGGCTAGCTCGGAGTGATGAACCAACCTGTAGCACTATAGCTCCAGCGGAATGGAGTTGAGGTCCTCTGGGGTAAAGTTCTGACATTAATTTAGGATTTTGAGCATCTCAACCCATTCATAATGTAAACACTTACTCATAGCTTGTGCAAATAAAAAACATAGAAAAAAAACACAAAAGCTGCTAAATAATTGGGAGTGCTAAGTTGCTGTGTCTTGAAGCGCCATCATGGCAATAACCTACTTAAACATACTACGTAGTAGTGCTTAGTAAAAACATATAGTCAATTATGAAAAGTAAAAAGCTAAAAGATATGAAACATAATTCTTGTTTTGTCTTGTATTACTGTAAAACTAGAGCACTTATCAGGGAATACCTAAATGACGATGAAAATTTGTATATCACCCTTGAGCACTGTCAGCCGAGATTATAAAACAAACAGGTACAGTGCTACAGTGTGGAGTGTTTGCAACAAATCTGCATGCCATATCTGGATCTGGATATCTAGGATGTGACGATAAATCCGCAGCAACTGTGTGTGCTATCATGCCAATGTTAAACAAAATCTCCAGTCAGTCTGGAGGAATGTTTTCAGCACATTGTTGAATCTATGCCACAAAGAATTAAGATAATTCTAAAGAGGATCAAAGATGGCGTCGTAGTGGGAGCACTGTGCTTCAACTGAGCTCCGGTGTTATTGGTCAACTAATCCGACTAGCTTGGCGGACGAGTCATATTCTAAGTGGGGTTGACTTTATGACTTTAATGACCCTTGACAATTACTTCTCGAAACTACCAGATGACATGACTAGAACTGGGAAAAGATCTACCAGGACAGCTAACACAAAGGAACAGACCGAGCAGGCTAGCTCGGTGGAGACGGCTCCACGTGACGAGGCTGGTGCCAGCGGGAATGACAGCATTGACACGAATACTCTCCAAGCAATGGACAGAATAACCGAAAACATCACGAAGGTTATTGATGCTAAAGTTGACACTGTACTTGCAGCTATAAGCGACCAAACAACCCAAATACTAGCGCTGGGAGTGCGGCTCGGCAAGGCGGAGGACCGCATTGCTAGCCTGGAGACCACAACAGAGTCCCTGCAGGCTAAAGTGATACACCTGGAAAAGCAAGTGAGTGTTATGTCCGAACACATTGATAATCTGGATATCGTGAGCACAGGTGCAATATACGTTTGGTTGGCTTGCCCGAAGGTACAGAAGGAACAGATCCTGTTAATTTTATGGAGACGTGGCTACCTAGCCATCTTAAGATCACATCGCTCCCAGGCACCGAAGCCCAGCCAAAACCAGCGGCACCGGCCGATCATTATGAAGTCCCACAACTTCACCGACAAGCAGCACATTATTGATGCAGCTCGCCGTCTGGGTACAGAGCCAGACCAACCTGCCCACACCGGACCGAGGATGTCTTTCTCGGCTCAGTGGTCAAGAAACGCAAAGCCTTTGATGATGTGAAAGAACGGTTGAAAAAGATGAACACTGATGTACCCGGCAACACTGAAAATGACTGTGAATGGCACCAAGAAAAGATTCGACACACCGGAGGGAGCTGCGGCATTTGTGGACTCACTCTGTTAATGTATCAGGGCCAGAACGAATCCAACATTGTAAGGCTTTTCTTTTCTTTCTTGGTACTTTCTTTGATTTTTGGACTGGGACTATGCTAACATGTTTTATGAGTACCCATATGATGTTATCAGTTCTAACTTCACATTGCGTGCATTTATGTTTTCTTTATTGCTATTAACTATATTTCGCCAAGCATAATGTTGTATTGCCGGATGCGAGACGGAGTCTGTGTTAATTCTATGTTCAGGCATGAGCTTAGTGCTTGGAGGATCCACAGGCTGTCAGCTGTGGATAGGAGGAGAGTTGAGGCTCTCTGCATGTTTAGCAGGGCCATTTCCCCCTGTAGTTTTAGTTCTAGTTTTCTTTTTATATGTTGTTCTGGTTCTTATGTGTTCAAACAGCTCAGTTGACATGTCTTTTTGTATTTTGAGGGAGTGTCTCAGGATAAATACAGACCTGTGTCTCCATCATATTATTAGTCTACAATAATGGCGACTAAGCTTCGGCTTTGTACATGGAATATATGAGGGGTTCATAATCCTATAAAACGTAGGAAAGTACTTGCCGTCTTGAAAAAAGAAAATATAGATATTGCACTAGTGCACCTTAATGATGCAGAATATTTGAAGCTTCAACAGGGAGTTTTTGGGCAGGTGTTTTTCTCATCATTCACGACCAGAAGTAGGGGCGTCGCAATATTAATAAAACAGACTCTGACCTTAAAGGTGGTGGATTGTATTAAGGATAAAAATGGTCGCTATGTTATAATTAAAGGGAACTTACAAGGACAAGATATTGTTATAATGAAGGTCTACTACCCACCAGCCCACCCATTAGATTTCCTTACTAAAGTGTTCCTGGACCTCACAGTAATGGCTGTTAAGACAGTAATTGTGGGTGGTGATTTTAATTGTATGTTGAAACCGCTTGTTGATAGATTCCCTTATAGCACACAGGCTCCTTCTCCCCAAGCAAATGCCCTCCATGCAATCTGTGAAGATTTTGGATTTGATGATGTGTGGAGGCGCCTCCATCCCTTTAACAAAGAGTACACTTTTTTCCTGCTCCCCATGGGTGTCAAACCAGAAATGATTATTTTTTCTTGCCCAAAACTGATTTACACTCAGTTCTGTCCTGTAGTATAGGCAGCATAATCATTTCTGACCACACCAATGTGGTTATGGACATAAAACTTAAAGATCCAGTAAGACAAGTACAACAGTGGAGACTCAATAACTGTATTCTTAAAGACAATACTTTTATATCTTATTTTTCCACTGAATTTCAATCATTTTTACCCACTAATTTGCAATCAACAAATAATCCTTCACTTCTATGGGAAACTTGCAAAGCTTATGCAAAAGGTCTGATCATATCTTATACTACCACTAAGAGACGTCTGAAAATGGAGAAACAGAAACCTTTAGAGAGTAAGCTATTGGATAAAGAAAAAGCTTGTATCAGTTCCCCGTCACCTATCTTATGGAAAGAAATATCTGCCCTCAGGTCCACTATAAATTGTCTCCTTATGAAGATGCAGAGAGTCCCAGGCTATAGCAGCTATAGCTGATTCTAAAGGTAACAGGATATATGATATTGCATTGATAAATGACTGCTTTAAGGAATTTTATGCAAATCTGTACTTATCTGATCAGACAAATGATGCACCCCAAATAATGGAAGATTTCTTTTCCCAAATTAATCTCCCAACATTGTCAGAAGAACAGAAGAGCCTTCTCAATGGCCCAATTACAAGAGAAGAAATAATCAATGCCATTAAAAGTTTACAGAATGGGAAATCACCAGGACCAGGCAGATTCTGCAGTGAACTTTTACAAAGAATTTCAGGATCTGCTTATAGAACCATTACTTAAAATATCTAATCATGCATTTTTTTTTATCATGGATCTGCCACAGACCCTTAGGGAGGCTAACATAACGCTCATATTGAAAAAAGGGAAGTGTCTCGAATCTGTTTCCTCCTATAGACCAAAAGCTCTATTTTTTTTATTTTTTTATTTTTGTCTGCATTTGTTCTCATTGTTTAACTCCACAAAAGAGGTGTCAACATTGTATGAGATTGATGCATATTTTAGTCTTGCAGCCAAATATTTTAATATTTAGTGCATGTGTGTGACCATCACCGGCCCTCCCTGAAAGCTAAGCAGATATTCTTTATTAGAATTCCCTATTATGAGCCAGGGAGGGCAGTGCTACACCTCAGTGGTATGTGGGGGAAACAAAGACTGGACAGGACGAACAGGACGAACAGGATGAACAGGGATAGAAAATAACAGGCGGTGCTATTGCAATTAAAAATTGTAAGGTGGTGTTATTCCCAACTACTAATTGCCCATCAATAAAACTGAAAGAAAAAAAATAAATTAAAAAAAAGAAAACCAACACAAAAGAAAAGGAGATTCAATAAATAAATAAATAAACAAACAGTACTGAGCACCATAATTGTGGATGTCTTGACAGTATAGAATAGGATGGAATAGAATAGGCCAGAAGAGGATACCAGTGAAGGAGAGAATGAGTTTAGGGTAGAGACTCTGGAGAGATTCTCAGCACATTCTGGCAGGTCCCATCATTCGCTGACAATGGGATTCGGCAGTGGCTGGCGAGACCTGGTCAAACATGCAAGTGTGAAGGACCCCGAAGCCCAGAACAGCAATCACGGCAAGGCAGGGCCAAGTCAACAGGGCGCCCCTCTCCCTGGGCTGTAGGAGCTACAGGGCGGCGCACCCAGAGAGCCACCGGGGCCACCGTGAACGACGCGGACCTGGAGAACAAGAAGGAGCAGCTACCGACACCCCCAGCGCGCCAAGACCGACCCAGGCGGCCCAGGGCACGAGGACCCACCCGCCACTCAAACCCCAACCCCGCCCACCCCAGCCCCCACCAAACCCCCCCACCCCACCATCCTCCACGCCCACCCCGGAGCCGGCACGTCCAGGATGCAGGGCGCCCACCCCGCAGTATCACCGAGACCCCACCCACCCCACCGCACCCCAGGACCGCACCGGGCCCGGACAGAAGCCCCCAGCCAGCAGAAACTGATCTCCAGTGGCGGAACACAGGCAAGTACCAAGGCCTGTGCCCAGATGAGCCAGAGCCACCCCCCCAGAGAGACCACCAAGCCCCCATGCCAGACCCCCAGGCAGCGGAGGGCCCCAGGCCCCCCCAGGGGAGGGAGAGGGGCGAGGACTAGCGGCCAGGCAGGAGAGGAGGGAGGAGGAGGGAAGCAGAGCAGGAAGGGACAGGGGAGCAACGGGAGGGCCGACCCACCCCAAACCCCAGGGCCAGCCAGGGCGCCCCAGAAGAGACCAGCCGCCGCCACCCCCAAGGCCCCGGGAGAGCGCACAGACCCAGCAGACCCAGGGCTCAAAGGGAGAGACACCGGGGACACCCACCCCCAGGCAGAGGGGCCCGAGCCATGCTGGCCCCGCAGAGTCAGAGAGTGACCCCAAGAGCAATAGGGAAAGGACACCACCAGTGCATGCACACAGCCTTGAAGTCCATGGTAATATTTATTGATTTAATAAATGGAGACCATTTTTCTTTGAAGGAGTCCAATTGGTTTTTTTCTGATAGCAGATATTCTCTCAAGTGAAATGTGTTCTGTGAGGAGGTTCAGCCAATGGATGATGTTGAGGGCTTTCTTATCTTTCCAGTTAACTAAAATAGTTTTTTTGGCAATGGCGATAGCTGCAAGTGTGGGTTGGATATGAATGTCTGGTAGGGCTGTTTGCGTTAGATCGCCAATTAGGCAAACGTCTGGGGAATGCGGAATCCCGCAGTCCAAAATATTGGAGAGTTTCTATGTGATCATTACCCAGAATTGATAGACGGGTGTACAAAGCCACAGAGTGTGAAAGTAAGTGTCAGTCATGTTTGGATGCATTGCGTACATGTGTCTGAGCGCAAGAAGCCCATTTTATACAGTTTATATTGCGCTATATGCGTTCTGTGAAGCACTTTAAATTGAATTAATTGTAAGTTGGTGTTTTTAGTCATTTTAAATGTGTTTTCACAGATCTGGGTCCAAAAATCAGAGTCAAAAGATTTGGATACGTCTTTTTCCCATTTTTGGGTTGGTAGGTGTATAGAGTGTGTCTTTGAAAATGAACTATAAATTTTTGAGAGATTCTTCTTATTTCTTGGAGACAGTTTCACAATGTATTTGACAAATTCAGGGGGCTGTAAATCCGTTGGCTGTAAAGTAGTCTGAAGCAACGGAATTCTACTTGTAATCGTCTTCTTTACCTGTAGGTACTGGAGAAAATTTCCATTTCTTACTTCAAATGTTTGGAATAAGTTTATATATGTCCTAAATGTGTTATCATCAAGGAGGTGATGGAGGTGGGTGACTCCTCTCACTGCCCATGTGCTGAAATAAAGAGCTCTTTTGTTGTTTGCAAAATCAGGGTTGTGCCAGATTGGGGAGAGTATACTGGGTTTTAATTGGGAGCCTGTGATTTCCAGTGCTTTCCACCAAGCAGACAAGGTGGAAGCGATCATAGGGTTCTTGAAGCAGGAGTGATGTTTAAGGGCAGAAGTGATAAAGGGAAGATCAGAGATTTTGATCTGGTTACAATCTAACTGTTCTAGTTCCAGCCAGGAGTTATATTCTTCCTGTGGATGTATCCATTTGGTGAGATATTGTATTTGGTTGGCTAAATAATAATACATGAAGTTGGGAGCCTCCAGTCCCCCTTCGGATTTGTTCTTCTGGAGGGTAGTCAAACTGATTTTAGCCTTTTTGTTCTTTGAGTAGAATTTACCAATAGCAGAGTCTAACGATTGGAACCACTTTCATGTGGGTTTAAATGGAATCATGGAGAAGAGATAGTTGATTTTAGGTAATATTTTCATTTTGACTGTAGCTATTCATCCCAAAAGGGAGATGGGGAGGTTGTTCCAACGCCTCAGATCATCACAGACTTTGTCCAAAAGTGGAGTGAAGTTCAGGTGAACTAGTTCTGAGAGTTTGGAGGAAATATTTATGCCCAGATATCTGATGTTGCCAGTAGGAAATGAATAATGCGAGTTTTGGACTGCAGGATTCCACGAGTTTTCTGTTAAAGGTAATATAATTGATTTTGACCAGTTGATGGAGTAGTCTGAAAGACGCGAGAAGGTTGTGATGAGGTTAAATACTTCCTTTACTGAAGTTTGGGGTTCTTGTAGATAAAGTAAAATGTCATCTGCGTATAGGTTAATTTTATGTTCAGACTCCAGAGCGCAGATACCTTTGATATCGGTGTTCTGACGTACAGCTGTTGCTAATGGTTCGATAATGATCGCAAACAATAAGGGAGAGAGTGGGCATCCCTGTCTCGTTCCCCTTTGCAGACTGAAGCTTTGTCAAGTGATCCATTAGTGGTGACTGTAGCCTTGGGTGAGCTGTACAGAGTTGATACCCACTGGATAAACGATTCTCCGAAGCCAAATTTGTGGAGCACAGCGAAGAGAAAGGACCAATATCCTCTAAGGTTATAGGCCAAGGATTAGGCTGAAGGTGATATGCAAGCATTGTACCATATGGGTGCTGAGAATCTAATAGGACTTACAGCTGCCAAACTTGAGAGGACATGAATGGGAGTCCATGGGAAAATCCTCCAGGTGCATGGGACACTCAGCTTGAACTGTTAACCTGGGAATGAAAAACAAATACACAAACAGGACTGTTTTCTCAACATCACAATTTGATTATTATACTATCTGAACATAACAAACGAAACTCATATTTTATTTCAAAGCAGATTATTAATTTGGTTTTTCCTCAAAAATCCTTTGCTGCTTCGATGGCCCACCTCCTTGACCTCAGAACCTCAGTCCAGGCTTGGTTCGGGTTGGCTCGCTAGCTAATCTCCATTATTTTTATGTGCAGTTAGAAAATGTCTGAGAAACGCAGAACTGCTGAAGATGCTTCAGTACCTAAAAAAAAAATCCAACTGTACCTCGAGAGTTCCCTTCAATATGGTTTTATGGAAGGACAAGACAGAATTCGACCAGAATGTGTCATTTGCGGTGAAATGCGAGCAAATGATAGCATGAAGCCAAGCAAATTACGGCGACATCAGGAAGCAAAACACCCGGAGACTACAGATGAGGGTGAGGACTTTTTGCTGAGGAAGAAGCAGTTGGCGCTGTCAAAAAGACCCAGAGACATTAGAAAAGCATTTGAAAAAGCAGGCAGCGATTTACTCAGAGCCACAGAGGCGTCATTTGAATGTTCTCTTTTAATTGCTAAGGCTAAAAAAACGCACAGTATTGGAGAGCAGCTCATCAAACCTGCCTGCCTAAAAATAGTAGAGAGGCTGTGTGGCCCACAGGTTGCGGATAAAGTGAAAACTATCCCTCTCTCTGACAACACTGTTAAGGACAGAATTGACAAAATGGCTGGAGATTGTGAAAATCAGCTGCACGAAAAGTTTCAGAATATTCCCTTTGCCATTCAGTTGGATGAAACGACAACAGTGTCAGACGAATGTGTGCTCATACTTCATGTGCAGTATATTGACGGTGAGGATTTGAAACAAGACATTCTTACGTCTACCAATCTAGCTACAACAACGACAGGCCAAGATATTTTTGCGGCTGTGGACTCTTATTTGTCATCAGTTTGCCGTATGAGAATCTTGTGGCATGCTGCACTGACGGTGCTGCAGCAATGATGGGCAAAAACAAGGGATTTAATCGTCGGCTGAAGAAGAAAGCGCCGGAGTGTGAAAATTGCGCACAAGAGACTGTTTGCCCAGCTGTGTGAGGATGAAGTGCACCAAATGCTGCTGTTACATACAGAGGTGCGCTGGTTGTCGCATGGACAGGTGCTTGTACGTTTCATGGAACTGCAAGAAAAAATAAAGGCGTTCTTGCAAGTTCACAATCGACCACTGTACGAACAGCTGTCAGACGCTTTTTGGATGAAAACTGCATACCTAGCGGACACATTCACGCTCTACAATGAGACAAACAAGCGAATGCAGGGGCCTGAATCAAACATCATCCAGTGCAAAGACGCTCTCGATGGTTTTATGTGCAAACTGGACTACAGAGTTGGAAAAATGTCAAAAGGGGAGCTACAGCAATTCCCGCTGCTCGCGAAACACTCCGGCGGCACGGTGAGTCCATCTTTACGCACGGAGTTCGTGCGGCACATGAACATGCTTCGGGAGGAAATGAAGTCCCGTTTTGCCGATGTTGAGGAGTACTTATCAAAGGAATCGTGGGTGATGAATCCCTACATTTCCAGTCTCAAGGAAGTGGAACACCTTGGCTGTGAAGATGAGCTTGCCGACCTTCAAGCGGATTCAGTGTCAAAGAAATATTTCCAAGAGAACGGACACAAAAAATTTTGGATTGTGAGAGGACAGACTGTTGCACCCAGACTGGCAAAACGTGCAACTACAAAGGTAAGGGTAATTGGGGGGGTGCCGAGGCTGGGCTGCAGCTTACAGGGGGGGCTCCAAGTCAGATAGGTTGGGAACCACTGCCCTAGGGTATACTTCAGCTGGGGGGTTAATCTGGCCTGTTACTCCGGGATCTTTCTGCATGGAGTTTGTATGTTATCCCTGTTCATGAGCTCCCTGTGCTCATGCTCAGGTTAATTGGGAACTCTAAATTGTGCGCAGGTGTGAATGCGAGTATGATTGTTTGTCCGTATAGGTAGCCCTGCAATAGACTAGCAACTTGTCCAGGGTGTCCCCTGCCTTCGCCCTAAGTCAGGGCCTCTAATCAGCCACACACACAGCACCAGCCTCCCAGAGCGGGAGGGAGAGAATGGAGAAGGGAGAGACCAAGAGGGAGAGAGAGGATTGCCAGCTAAGCAGAGGTGGGGAGCCTGCACATAATTTAGCTCCACTAACTTGTCTCCAATGGAGTATTATTTAAACAAAATAAACCTAATCGACCAAATTTTTGTTTTTAATCTATTTCCTGTAAGCGGAAGGCGGAGCACAGTCCTGTTACCTGAAGGGGAATAATGGGAGTTGATACCCCAATGGAAAATAGACATTCCAGATGCATTTGACAGTGTATTGTGTGCATACTCCAGTTAGAGGGGTTGGGTGCTGCAGGATGTTGAATTGTCAGATGGGATGTGAGCTGGGCTGATTGGAGGGTTTATTTGGGTATGCAGATGGAGCAGACTGCAATGAACTCGCGATTGTCCCTGTCCTTACATGGCCACAAAACCACTGGCAGAGGACAACCAATATCCGTTTGATTCCTTGGTGGCAGATTAAGCAGCTGGAATGGGCCATAGCACCTGAGAATGGACAGAGTCAGGGATAGACAGTAAGGAAGGCCGTAACCTGGATCCGGCTGCTGACATTGGTGCTTGCCTGACCCTCAATTCAATCTCCCAAGTGGGAGAAGCAACAAAATGGATAGATGGTAGAATTGGTTCTGGTTTGGCCGAGACCTCTTCAGAAGTGAACTGCCTTGAGAGAGCATCTGGTTAAACATTTCTGGAACCTTGACAATAGGACAGAGAAAAGTTAAAGTGGCCAGAAAACAGAGCCCGTCTGGCTTTTTGTGAGTTTAACTATTTGACTCAATCTACAAGAGATTCTTGTGATCAGTCCGCACTATGAAAGGCTGCTCAGCTCCCTCCAGCCAGTGGCACCATTCCTCGAGGACTAACTTAACTGTGAGCAGTTCATGGTTGCCAATATCATAATTATTCTCAGCAGGGGCCAGTTTAGAAAGCAGAGGGATGTACTTTTTTGACCATGGGGGAGCACTGGGAGAACAACGCCCCGACTCTTGTGTCCAATGCATCTACTTTGACAATGAACCAAAGACTGGGATGAGAAGGCTAGTGGTGTGACTAGCAGCAGTCCAGGTTACTATTTTGCCCATAGACCAGCCTATGTAGGGGTTGGCTTTCTAAGCCAGAGATATCCTAAAACCATTGGAGTGTGGAGTGAGTCTATGAGGTGGATGCTGTCTTTCTGTTTACCTGGGCTAGATGTCAGCTATTCAGGGCTCAGGCTTCTAAAGGGGATGGATTGGAACTTCCCAGTAGGGATTTCCAACTGGGCCACAAGGCTATGGTCAATTAAGTTTTCCTTGGCCCCAGAGATTGTGAGGGTGGAGAATGTGAATGTTTGATTCATCCAACAGAGGGAAGCAGAGATCTGCAAGTGGAAGGGGTGACAGCAGCATGGCTCAGCAGTACACCCCCAATTACTGATGAGTCTGGTCTTTTTCTGGGTGGACAGGACAGCTGGCCACGTAGTGTCCCAATTTCTCACAGTAGATACAGGCATTGGTACACACATAATATGTGTGTACCAATAATAACTTGTCTCCAAGTTAATGGAGCTTTATTTGAACAAAACAAATCTAATCAAATAATTTTTTTTATTTTTTTTTTTAAGTATGTTTTCTGTGCCATTTAGTCAGTAGGCTAGTTTTCTGTAATCCAGGGTGCAGCAGGCTTGGGGAATCAGTGTCAGAGGGGAGACAATGGAACAGGCTGAGGGTGGCCACTGACGGCAGCGAGGCAAAGTCCAGTTGTGGGAGCAGGGGTCCAGGGGGAAGAGCCTGTGGTGGCTCGACAGTAGAGCAGGCAGAATCCACAAGCATGGTCTGGAGTTCCGGACGGAGCTGGCAACAGCGGCTCGGCAGGCAGGCAGTGGACAGAGCGGACTGGCAGGAGGTACACTGGTAGCTGACGCTACGATCTGGCAATGAGTGAAGTCCATTGCCGGGCTTTATTGCTGCTGGTGATCGGATGCATGCAGCTGCTTCCCATCAGCACTGATCAGCAGCCAGTAGCCCAGCAAGAGGGGGGAGGTGCCGACAAGCAGCAGAGCAGAGGAGAGAGAAGCGGGGGGGGGACAGGCAGATCACAAGACAGATGCAGAGGCAGGGAGAAATAGAGGATAATAGGTAGAAAGAAAGGAAAAGAGGGAGAATGAGGGAGAGGGAGGGGAGTTGGGATGGGGATCATGACAGAAAAGGGATAAAATTAGTACCTCATAGTGTAGAGCAAGGTTCCATCCTCCATGATTCTAAGTAGTTTATTGGGCATGGTCATGTTGTGGGCCACAGATTTCTTGCCATTATGAAAGAACGTGTCGGGGGTCCAGATCTTACTAGCCATTAGGTTGTTGAGAGGCAAAATGTTCATTGGTCCATGGAACTTCAATCGCTCATCCTTCCAACTCTGGCGGAAGAAAACGTCTACAGTGTACTCCTGAGAGGAAGACAGAGCAGGTAAAGCAGTGTTAAGAGGCCGAGCTGAGTGAGTGAGAGAAACACAAGTAGTAACTAATCAGTTTGATAATGTTTTGTTTTTTCCCTCTACAGGATGGCAATAAATCATGCCAGTGAGCCAGCAAGTAAAATGCCATGACTATGGGAACCTGTACACTGAAATAGGACAAACATGCTCCTATCCCAATAGATGTTTTGCTGTACACAAAGTGCTTGTCTCAACCATAGATGTTGCTGGGTGACAAGAGTGGGGTGTTTTGGAGTTTAGGTTAAATTAATTCAGCAAATCCTGAATCTTAACCTTGTTCATCACATGTAACATTTATATTTTAAATCCAAATTGGAGCTGCACAGAACCCAACATATTTTAAGTAGTGGAGGGAGGCACTGTTCGGGGCAGAAAGGTCCATATTTAGGAACCAACTACAAGTCTGTACACGTCTAATTAAATAGTAAGATTATATTCTTCTGTTTCTAAAATTTTCCATATGTATGTCATTATATTTGATGACATATTTGATCCTTCTTGTCATGGATGTGCAAATCTGTACAGAAATATTTTGCCATTCTTCATTTTAGCTTTGCTGGAGAGTTTTTGCTGCTACTGCCGACTCCCAAATATTCTAAAGCAGTCAGATTAGATTAAAGTAACTGAAAATTCTTAGCCATTCATAGTCATTTTCACTTTTTTCCTTTTTAAAAACTTGCATGATTGTTGGAGTGTGTACAATCATAGTTATGCTAGAAAACCCCTCTCCTGTCAAGAGACTCTGAGTCATGTTTTCATTGTATTTAAATAAACTTGCATTCAGAAGGCCAGCCATAAATGTCATTGACTTACATGTTTTAGAATAATGCACACTCATGACACAATCCCACCTCGATGTTTCACATCTTGCTGTATGCATTCACTGTAATAGTACTGGTCAGGTCTATTTTATATGTCCTGGACCCCATTTAATCCAAGATAATGGCTGTTTATTTTAATTGTTCTGACTTTATGAAACCAACAGTCAACAAGTACATCAATTTGATGTGAATCCAGGCTGAATTTTTTAAGCTCTTTTATTCAATTGTGTGCACATCTTGTGGCTTAAAAAAGTTAGCTTGGTTACAGGCTCATTTAAGGGCCAACCAAAAAATCAAAAATGCATGAATAAAAAGTAGAATAAAATATTCTCTTTAAGGGTAACTGATATTCAGTCTCATAATTTGTCAAGTCTAAAAATACACAGCTGAACCTATGAGTTGAGCAAGTTTTCACCAGGGTAATGAAGGATGGCTGCTAACAATGAGTATAGACCAGTCATTTGGATCTACAAAAAGCTAATGGGTAAGCAACACTTATCTTTGTTTAAAAAGCAAACAGAATGTAATAATTTGATAATGATATAGAAATCCATCCATCATCTATATACCACTTAATCCTCATTAAGCAGGGGGGGCTGGAGCCTATCCCAGCTGACTTGCAGTGAAGCCAGGGAACACCCTGGACAGTTCGCCAATCTATTGCAGGGCTACATAAACAGACAATCACACTCACATTCACACCTACGGTGTAAGTGAGTGAGTGAGTGAGTGAGTGAGTGAGTGAGTGACATACAAAGTGAAATGCCATTATTTGCTGCAAGTTTGATGGAGATGTAGGATGTATTAAATATGAGACCATCTCATTTTTCTGTCTTTTGAAGGTGCGGTCGAAACCAGAACTACTTCGTTCCTTCTGCATTTTACCTCTGTGGCACTTGAATATTTGAGAAAAGTCAGTTGGGGGTGGGGAATTGGTTGGGACTGTGATGAAAAAAAATTCCGAAGTTTTTAAGGTAAGAAGTGTGTTTTGTGTGTTGGTGCATACGTGTATATGTGTGCAGAAGCATTGAAGCAATTCAATAAGAGTGTCAGCACAGTGGATTTTGATATCTAACTGTGACCATTTAACATGGCTAAAAACTTTTGTGTTTACTATTGACTTTAGTAAAAAGAAAAGGTTTTAATGATTTCAGGTTTATATTAAAGCAATATTATGCAACTATTTTTCTTAAAAATCTGCATCAAAATTATTTCGATGGTGAGAGAAAATGATATGGTGGTGAAGAGAGAATGTGCCTTTTGTACCCTCTCCACACCCCAAGTGCCTGTTCTTGCATTACGAATGGTATGGTATGTTCGCAAAAAGGGCATAATGCTTTATGGCACTAAGTTACACATCACCAACTATGGTTGGTACAGGTAGCTGTAAGAAGTAGTTATCTCATTATTCTCAGTACAGACATCATGACGGAGGTGAAGAAACAGAGGAAATAAATCTTAGATTGGCTTTTTGTTTTTAGCTACTTCTACATATTTTTATGGACTGTATTCAAGTGGCAGCTGGGGATAAAATAAATGAAGTTTTTCTTAACTGCTGTTTGTGGCGTTGATTCATTATTCATTTGGTAGGAGGGTGAATGGTACAAAGTAACCTAATGTGTAAACTACAGACTGTTATTCAGCTAAAGTACACATGACATTTACTCGCCCGTTGCTCTGAACAGTAAACTGCTGTTGAAGGACAATAGTTAAAAAGTTATCGGAGTGAAACACTTCTTCATAAAAGATCGTCTTGATTATTTTTTTAGAACGAGTGTTCATCTTGTAAATAGACAATCTTTGACGTTTTGATGTAACACAGACTAAGGCATGGCAGAAACAGTTGCAAAGACTACATGTATACACCGCAGTGGCTAAACGTTTGAGCCTAAAGAAATTTTCGTCTTTGTAAGTATCAAGTTTACAAGTACTCGTATAGAGGCCCCAAAGTTATGAATTGTTACTTCAGGAAGTTTTGTAAATTCTGTCGTGTTTTGTCAGCTACCGATGTTAGCAACATGTATCTGTTGTGTAGCTGTTGTATTAGCATACCACGTACAGAGATATTGATTGCATATGTATTTGTATGTTACAGTTACCACAAGTTCAAAAGATGCCTTCATAAACCCAAGAAAAGAAAGCCTTGTGTGTGGCGTATCTTTTGACGGTTCGCTGGCTGTCTAGCAGTACAGTTAACTGTTGTGAGGACAGCACAATTTGTCCCTTTGGCCTTCACTGGAACCACGTCTCCTGCCTCATCAGTAGAATGAACCCGAGTTGCCTTCTCGTTATTAATGGTTACAATTCCCTGGGTGGAAGTCCCAGGGTGGCCTTGTCAGGCCGGTGTCTACATCCAGTAGTTGTACGTAGTTGTACATAGTTGTAGCACCCTAGTTTATCTCACCCCCTCCACATGCCACAATCATGAGTTTAAAAAAAAAAATCTTTGTAATATATAAGTGCCAAGAATTACAGCAAGACATGTTTGTTTTACTGTGGTGTCTGCCAGTTCTATGCAACTCATATGCAAGCTGGTTGCACAACTCAAATCAACATATTACTTGTAAATTCTGTCACAGGTACTACAATCATGTTTTGCAACAGTATGTTGAATAATGTTCAACATTACTGAATAAATCTTGACACAATATTCCCTCAATGTCATGTTTCTAATATTCTACTTACTGTTGCTGAGGAACAAATGCTGACTACGCTGACATATTTCATCTTGTTTGGAAAGCCATCATACACAAATTAGGCTATGAGTGAGTTCACAATTTTGACTTCAATTATATTACAAGGCCTTTATTTAATTATTCAAAAACAAATTCATTCATTCATTTTGATCGCAGTAAACTGGGTTTGGCAAGATTATGTAAATCTGCAATAAGTTTCCACTAAAGTTTAAAATAATGTTCGCCCAATAAGGTTTTTTTTACATGTCACACTGTCTCCATCATTAACAAGAGATCAAGAAATTACCTGCACTGACAAACTTCATAACCACAGAACCAGGATTAATTCAGTGGGAAACTGAGAAGATACCAGGATGACTACTGCCAGACCATGTTGACTTAATAGCATGTAGCTGATTATAATTACTATAACAGGCCAATGATTCATCACATTCTCATTGAACTTGCAACCACAGTTCCCTATATTAATAATTTTCATTTAAATCATAAATTTAAATGTGTTATTTGATCCTACTGATTAAGTCCTCAAAAACATTTTAGTTATTTTTTTAGCTTTCAGTGCTTCAGAGCCACCTACATATTCCAGATTGTCACTTTTGTAGCTTCCTTGTTCATACCTGAAGCTAAAATCTAAAAAAAAAAAACATTTTCAGAACTGATTGTTAGAATGACTGCTTGAGGTGAGCATTCAAGACTTTCCAAAAAAAAGCAATTTTCATTTCACACTTCGTCTATGTCGTCTTGGTTTCTGAAAAGATGATCTCCTATAGTCTGAGGTTTGAGACTTGCCATATCTGTGTCAGATACTGGTCCAAAACTGGTGACATAGATGTCCGTCTTCACTTCTGTTACTCGATCTGTAAAGACAAAGAATGATATTTATTATAAATAAACCTGTGCGTAACAAAAGCAAAACTTGATGTTATAATGTCCTATGGGCAGTTATCTCCTAAATTAATTTAATTGATCGTCAGCGAATCACAGAACCAGCTCTCCATCTAACGGGTCTAGGTTCATGCAGCCCAGAGGGATCTTACCCGGGTGGGATTCTGAGGAACGATTAAGCGGGTCGGCGAGGAAATTCGCCTAGCTGCTGACTGCCTTCATCCAGATACCTATTCCGCTTCCTCTGATAATTAATCTAATTGAGTAGCCACTTTTGAATGGTTAAATTAATCTACCAGTCACGTCTGTTAACGGCAGCTTTCCTCTAAGCGGACTTTGCACTTGGTAAGGTTTAAAGTTTAGAGGTTTGGACATGAATAACCCCAGGGATAAGTTGAAAAAAGGCCACCCAGTGCCCCAAAGACTTATGTAACCTTTCAGAACCTTTTTAGCTGTAATGCACACATTAACCTGACTTTTAACCACCAGAGAATATATATATATGATTAATTATTGTGATAGGGATAAATTGAATTTCCAATCTGTTAACTTTAATTGCAGGATAAATGTTTATTATAATATTTCAGCATGGGCACAACATAAGCTCAGAAATTACAAAACTCAATGAGTCTGATTGAAAACATAAACATTAATATTCTTCCAATTGATTAACGTGACTCATGAATGGAACTATGCTTCTATATAAGAAAAGTAATAATCACCCAGAATAAGTAATATGGAGGGGGAGAGCAGTCGGCTTGGTAAAAACCGGCTGCTCACCTGAAGACGAGCTTCCAAGGCTCATCGGCTCAGGAGGAAGCGGAGGGGGTTCAGTCCAGATTTTGATCTGCCTGAATCCTTTTTTTTGTCGTTTGGGCCAGTAAAAACTTTGTTATAATCTACTCTGGTGTTGTTCCTCACGGAGACAATAGAGTTCAGTAATATTCTCTCACTCAGTGTTATTTTTAGATCACAGTCCTCTGTAATCCTCAAACAGTGCAGAAAGAGCAGTCCTTCAGTCCATTTTCCAGTGGAACAAGTATTTCCTTGAAGATCATGTTGAATCACTCCTCCAGAATTGCGTGGCAAAATCCTCTCAGATCAGACCTGCTGCCACCCGGAGCCAGTCAGATGACTTGCTCCAAGTGGCTACCTCGCAACAACTCTCAACTTGCTTCTTTATCAGGTGTATTTTATATCATACGCTGAACTCCCTTCAGGTTTTGCATATGCAATGACAGCATACTTAATTAACATGAGCAATGACCTCATGCTCTCCCCCCTCCCACCTCGCGCCCTCTTCCACTTCATCGATCATAAGACCTCTCTGTGTTGTTGAAGAACTAAAACTATCTGTTTTGGACTATCTGCCAGTCCACCCAATGTCTCCTGTCTGCAGCTCAGAGAAGGCCCCTGATTGGGAAATGGAGAAGTTGATGTCAGCATCTAACTATCACTGACATCCCATTGTGCATCCTTTTGCACAATGTGCACAGACTTACAAAAATTCCCAAAGCCTATTTTGAATTTAATAACCTTTGCAGTGAACATTTAACCCTAGTTCACTTTAGCTCTTGACTTCTTATACCCCAGTTTCTTATGGAAATTAAAGTTCTTGAAACATCTCAGTTTCACGGTAATCAAATCTCTTAAAAGCATTTCCATTTCATAAAGTATCAGTTTTACCTAGTAACCAAAAACATCACTTTTCACAGTGAATTGCTCTTCTGACTTGGTTACTCTTAAACAAAGATTATAAAAATAGGTATTCAAAAACAATTAAAAAAACATCACTTTTTACAGTGAGTTACTCTTTTGATTTCCGATAGTTTCAAACAAAGATTATAAAAATAGGCATTCAAGTTAGCTTATTTAGCTGTTATTCTGCCAGAGCCCCAACCTTGTGGCTGATTCTGGGATCTCACATCTCCATGCATCTTGACAATGTCTAAGTCACAGGGGAGATTAAACAAGCGACTGACTGACCAAGAAAGAGTGTGCTGTAACTGCAACTATTCTCCTCTGTATTATTTTACATCTAGAGAAAAGAGAGAAGATTTGCAGAAGACAAATTAATAAAATAATGGACAAATTTTAGGTAGCAGAATTAGAGATGTCCTTAGTTTTGGTGTTTGTTGCAGGTCAAGTGCCAAAAATGCTTGATGCTTCATTTATCTTTAATAACTTCAGTTCATTTATTGCCCTCTTGAAGACTGGTGACCAATGCCTATCTACAATACAATACAATAACTTTGTTAATCCCCTAAGAGAAATTCAGTTGTCTGGGGTCTCATCTGTTTACTTTAGAATTAAATAGTCTAATTGCTGATGGTAAGAAAGATTTTCTGAATCTTCAGCGCAGGGATAGGAGACGTCCACCACCAAAGTTTTGTTGCTCATTGAGGCAGATATGAAGTGGATGATCCATGTTTGTGAGAATAGCCTCCATCTTGCTCAGTGCACGTCTCTCCACCTCATCCTCCAATGAGTTCAATCTGATTCCAACCACAGAGCCAGCTTTTAAAATCACTTTGTTCAGACGCCTTGCATCCTTGTTTCTATACTGCCTCCCCAGCAGACTGCAGCATCTTACTGCAGATGTCTAATGACTGAAGTCTTCTGAGGTAAAAAAGTTGGCTCTGGCCCTTTTTGCATATTAAGTCTATGTTTTTAGACCATTCCAACTTATTATCAAGGTGGACACCTAAATATTTATACGATGTCACCACCTCGATGTCCACGTCAAAAATGTTCACTGCCTGAAAAGGGGGCTTGGATCTGCAGAAATCGATGATCATTTCCTTTGTCTTTGAGGCATTGAGTAGCAGGCAGTTTTTGTGACTCCAGTCACTGGAGGCACTTATCAGATCCCTGTATTCAGCTTCATATCCATTGCTGATACATGCCATGATAGCAGTGTCATCAGAGTATTTTTGAATGTGGCAGGACTCAGTGCTGTATTTGAAGTCTTATGTATACAGTGTGAACAGGAATGGAGTCAGGACTGTTCCTTGTGGAGTCCCAGTACTGCTCATTAATGTGCCAGAAACACAGTTCCCCAGCCTGACAAACTGTGACCTTCCTGTCAGGTAATCTATGATCCAAGAAACACAGAAAGGATCCACTCCCATCTCTGTGAGCTTGTCTTTGAGTATGGTGGGTTGGATGGAGTTGAATGCATTCAAAATCAAAGAACATGATTCTCACATAAACTCCAGGTTCCTCCAGATGAGACAGGGCACGGTGAAGCATGAAGACGATGGCATCATCCACTCCACTGTGTTCTTTGTATGCAAACTGCAGGGAATCGAGTTTGTCTTTGACCTCAAGCCTCAGTAGGCGTACAATCAACCGGTCCAGAGATTTCATGATGTGTGAGGTAAGGGCAATAGGTCTGTAGTCATTTAGTTCAGCCGGACATTTGATTTTTGGTACTGGTACAATACAGGATGTTTTCCATAGAGCAGGCACCCGCCCCAGCTGTAGACTCAGGCTGAAGATCCTGTGGAGAGGTTGACCAGTTGTGCAGCACAGTCTGTAAGCAGCCTTGGACACACACCATCTGGGCCAGCTGCCTTCCCAGAGCAAAGTCTCTGAAGCTCCAACATCACCCCTGTCTCTGAGACAGAGAAGGGTACAGGTGCTAGAAGGGAAGTGGCTGCAGCTGTGGAGACGTGTAGGAGACGGAGGAGGAGAAGAAGAAGCTATAGTGGGATTTCCATATGTTGAGGAGAAGAAGGAGGAGCAGCAGTGGAAGTAGGTGTGTCCACAGTGTCAAATTTGTTGAAGAACAGGTTGAGTTCATCAGCTCTTTCCACATCACCCACTATTTGCTCCCTTTTCTTTTTATTGTTATGTCCAGAGATGGTACTGATTCCTCTCCACACATCACGGATGTTGCTGTGTTGAAAATTCCTCTCTTTTTTTTGTATTCCAGCTTTGCCATCTTCAGTCTCCTCTTCAACTCATGTTGTACTTCTTTGAGCCGTTCTTTGTCACTGTCTCTAAAAGCTTTTTTTTCTGGTTGAGGATTGTCTTTATGTCGCTTGTGATCCAGGGTTTGTTATTGGGGAAACAGCGAACAGTCTTTGCAGGTATGACTGTATCTCTGCAGAAGTTGATGTACTTAGTAAAACAATCAACCTGTCTGTCAATGTTCATACTGTCCTCATCTGTTTCCAGCAGCACATTCCAGTCTGTTGATTCAAAGCAGTCCTTTAGAGCTTCACTAGCTTGAGGAGTCCATCTTCTGATTTTTGACTTTAGTTGCAGGCTGTCTCAGCACACAAGGTTTGTAACAGGTCTGCAGATAAACCAAGTTATGTTCTGACCTGCCCAATGGTGGTAAAGCAGTAGCTCTGTAAGCTTCTTTTACATTGGCATACAGCAGGTCTAGGATTTTATTTTCTCTGGTGGGGCAGTTAACAAACTGTGTAAATCCAGTCAGGTGAGAGGAGAGGTTGACATGATTGAAATCTCCTGATATTATTACAAGTGCCTCAGGATATTGAGTCTGTATCCTAGCAACAGTATCATGCAAAACATCACACAGAACCCAGAACCTATCTATCTACCTTTATATTTAATATGTAACCCCTGGGTTATTATTTTTATTTCATTTCTTCCTGTAAATGTTCATTTGGCCAAGTATTATCTTTGTTTATTTCCTCATGCAAACGTTTGATTGACTTGGTGTAATTACTGTACTTTGTGTATTCCTGTGACGACATTAAGATCCAGTCGTATATATTGCCTCGAATGTAGGTATTGGTGAATAATAGTTTCCGGTTCACCTTGAACGCACCACGAGAAATAGGGACATCCTAACTTTTTTAGGACTTTAACTCGATTGGTTTAGCCACGGGAAGTGGTGCAGAGGCTCCGGAGGTGAAGAGGAGAAGAACGGGTTTTCGGCCTGGCGGAACGGGAGAGGAGAGACGACGAGGATTCAGGGGAGACCTGCGCTTTGCGAGCCGAGCAGCACGCGTCGGTGAGCCAAGGTAGCACCCGAGGCGGGTTCCGGTGTGCGGCAGAGAGACCCTACCCTTGTCCGTTGCGAGAAGAAAGGCCTGGGGAGGAAACGGCCCGTGCCTGCCCGCCGTTTCAAAAGACAAACTGCGAGCGAGAGCCGGTGTCGGTCGGCCTCGGTCCGGGCGGCGTTTCCGGACGGAGCGGAGGAGACCGTCTACTCATCAGGTTGGACCCATCTCGCTGTGAATTCATGTCTGCAAAGGAGTGAGTACTCCTGCTCGAAGAACCGCCATATTAACTTCTACAGTCCGAGAGTATTTCTGCTCGAAGGACCGCCATATTAACTCCTACTGTGAGTGAGTACTCTCGTTCGAGTAGCCGCCATCTTACCTTATACTGCGCGGAAGTCCGCCATTGCTCTCTCCTCACCTACCGGTCTACCTGGGTGACTGTTATATTAGCCGGCTTTTTCTTTTCTTGGTTAGGTTAGCAGTATTAATTGAACGTGGGCCCACGTCACATATTAACTGTATGTTGATGTTGTGTTTAATAAACCGCAACTTGTTAAAGTTCGATTATGAGTGTACATGTGATTTCCTCTGAAAAGTCCCACAGTCACTGTTATCTTTGAGGGTCGCAAGACTTCCAGAGAAAGCATAGTAGTTAGTAACGAACCTAAAGCACTGTTAGTAAGTCTTCAGGAGCAAAACAGGGCTACACAAATGGAGGCACTGCTGGGATGACTGTGTGACAATTCATTGGAAATTAACATGGCTTTTTCTTTAACTCCTCAGTTATTGCCAGAGTTTGAGTCATGGTGTAGTGAAACAGGAGTAAATCCTATCAATGCTTGTGTGTTACTGGGTGTACCTGCAGATATCAGCACAGCTGATGTTGAAGAGACTGTTGAAACTGTGAAAACTTTGGGCCGCGTGCACCTCAGAGCCAAAAAGTTTATTGCCCATTTAAAGGAGGAAGTATTGTTATGTGAGTGTCGAAATGTTATTGATCCAACTAGGATCCCCTCTGAAATTTTTCCCCTTAATGGTGGAACACCCTGGAGGTTGTCAGTTGTCACTCGTGTGCCCAGCTCCATTAATGAGTTTTCGGGTTCATCTGATGAGTTTTCACAGAAGCTGCTCCAACTTTTAGCGAGTGAAGAGAAATCCTTAAGTGACCTCCACCCCCTATTGGCTAAGGACGCTACGGCATCAAAAGAGGACTCCCCTGTTACCATTATACGCGCAGTAGGGGAACTGTTAGAAAAAACAGCTCGATCCAATACCCAAGAAAACAATGCCTTCCGCAGATTGCGGATCTTCTCAGGAATACTGCCAACTCCTGCTGGAGAAGAGACGTTGGAAAATTGGTTGGAGCAAGCACAGCTCATGATTGATGAGTGTGATTGTTCTAGACGAGAAAAACGGAAAAGGATAGTAGAAAGTCTAAAAGGGCCGGCTTTGGAAATTTCGCAGGCTGTACGAAGCAATGCTCCGGATGCGAATCCTGAAGATTATCTAGCGGCTCTGGAAAATGTATTTGGAACGTCCGACTCAGGGGAGGACCTGTATTTTGCCTTTAGATCCCTGCAGCAAAAGCCAGGGGAGCGCCTTTCCGATTTTCTGAGGAGGTTAGAGAAGGCCCTAGCAAAAGCAGTCCAGAAAGGTGGACTTTCCCCCAGTAGGAGGGATAGGGCCAGAGTGGAACAATTGTTACGGGGTGCAGTTGATTCTGACTTATTGCTGTTGCAGCTACGTTTAAAAGAGAGGTTGAGTAACCCTCCCTCTTTCATGACCCTCTTAAGCGAGGTTAGAACTGAAGAACACCAGAAGTTGGCCAGGCGGAGCCTGACTACAGGCGTACGGCAGGTGTGCGCTACTGAAGAGCCTGTTGCCAAATCCTCTGAGATTAGCAGCCTCAAAAACCAGGTTAAAGAATTACAGGCTAAAGTACACCAATTAACTATTAAAGGGCAATTAGCTCAGCGACAGGGCCCAGATATTTCACCAACCCCGGTCCCCAAGGTGAATTCAGAGGTATGGGCCTTAAAAGAGGAGGTAATTAGCCTACAAAACCAGTTGAGACAAAGACCCACCCCCCACAATTTTTCTGGGGTGCCGGAAGCACATCCAAAAAGCTTCCAGCCAAAATACACCCCCGGCAGAGACAGAGCAAAGCAGTCCAAAGATGGGCTGGGTATTTTCTGCTATCGGTGTGGGGAGGATGGGCATAGGGCTAGTAAGTGTACCGGCACTGAGAATTCATCCAAAGTTATCAGTAAGCTCATTAAGATGATGCAACATCTCCAGAAAAACCAAAAAGGAACTTCTGGTAACACTACCAGTCAGGAGGACCAAGGTGGGCGGGTCACTCGAAGCACCACAGGGCCACGTGAGTCTGCCCATGTTCCACAGGGTTTGATAGGAAAACCCACAGTTGGCAAAGTAATCACAGAGGGCCAACCATGTGATGCCCTGATGGACAGCGGGTCTACTGTCTCTATTATTTTTGAAGGCTGGTACACACAACATCTTTCCCACCTTCCACTCCAGCCTATTTCTAGTTTAGACCTTTGGGGTCTAGGTCAGACTAGCTACCCTTATAAGGGTTTCATTGCAGTTGAGGTTCAGTTCCTGGAAGATATTGGGCATGGTGAGCCTAAGGTTATCCTAGCCCTCGTTTGTCCCGAGGCTAATGGTCCAGACCAACTGCCTGTAATCATCGGCACCAATGCTCGAGGTTTCAGTCATGAGCCTTACCTCCAGGAGGGGGAGGGGCAGCACAGTGTAGCTCAAAGCATGCGCATATGCCCCCAAACAGCACTTGACCCAGTCGCTGTGGTGCAGTGGTCGGGTCCCGGGCCTTTAACCCTGCCTCCGGGCTCTGAACGCTCCGCTAGCTGTCAGGTGTCATGCCGAGAGACATTAAGTGGCAGCATCCTCATGATGGAAACGCCCTCTAGGGGGGCGCTCCCTGCTGGAGTGCTGATGCCCCCTTGTGTTTTAATGGCTTCAGAGATGAAGGGTAGCAGACTGCCAGTGGTGCTGAAAAATGAGTCAGTCAAACCCAGACTGATTCCCAAGGGGACGGTTATAGCCCATATCCACAAGGCTGATATAGTCACTCAGCCACGGCTGGCTGAGATACCTACTAAGCAGCTTGATCCTGCTATTTTCAATCTAGATGACTCCCCCATTTCCAGCAGCTGGAAAGAGAGACTGTCTCGAAAGTTAGCGGCTCGGCCTGGAGTTTTCTCCTTGTCTGAGTGGGAGGTTGGGCTGGCAAAAGGGGTAGAGCATCACATCAGATTGAGAGATCCAAGCCCCTTCCGGGAGAGGGTAAGGCGTCTGGCACCGGCTGATATTGATGATGTCCGCCGCCACTTACAAGAGCTGTTGGCGGCTGGCGTGATAAAGGAATCCCGCAGTCCTTACGCCTCCCCGATAGTGATAGCTAGAAAAAAAAATGGAAAGATAAGGATGTGCATAGATTACCGCACCCTTAATGCAAGAACCGTACCTGATCAGTACACGCTTCCACGAATTGACGAAGCCCTGAACGGTTTAGCAGGAAGTTGCTGGTTTTCCGTGTTGGACCTGCGGAGTGGCTATTACCAGATAGCCATGGCAGAGGAAGACAAGGAGAAAACGGCCTTCATCTGTCCTTTAGGCTTTTATCAGTTCGAGCGTATGCCACAGGGCATTACTGGAGCCCCAGCCACCTTCCAGCGACTTATGGAAAGGGCTGTGGGAGATATGAACCTATTACAGTGTCTAGTCTACCTAGATGACCTGATTGTGTTTGGTCACTCCCTGGAAGAACATGAGGAGCGTCTGTTCAAAGTCCTCGACCGCCTGGAGGAGTGTGGTTTAAAGCTGTCAGTTGACAAGTGCCAATTTTGTCTGCCACAAGTTAAATATGTGGGACACATAGTGTCAGCAGCTGGCATTGCTACTGACCCAGATAAGATCAAAGCGGTGGCCAAGTGGGAGCCGCCTAATGATTTGAAGTCCTTGCAATCGTTTCTAGGGTTTTGTGGCTATTACCGGAGGTTCATAGCGAACTATTCGGCCATAGTCCGCCCTCTGACTGATTTGACCAAGGGGTACCCCCCTGTCCAGAAGGGAAGAAAGTTCAACAAAAAGAAGGGAGAAGCCTATCACCAGCCCTCCTCTCCTTTCAGGGAGCGCTGGACACCAGTCTGTACTGAGGCTTTTCACATCATCATTCATTGTCTCACCCATGCTCCTGTCCTGGCTTTCGCAGATCCTACCAAGCCCTACATACTGCATGTGGATGCTAGCATGGACGGGCTGGGTGCGGTTCTCAATCAGCAGTACCCCGAAGGTTTGCGCCCGGTGGCTTTTGCTAGTCGGAAGTTGTGTCCATCAGAGAAAAACTATCCCATACATCAGTTGGAGTTTTTGGCCCTAAAGTGGGCCGTAGTGGACAAGTTCCACGATTATTTGTATGGGACTAGATTCACCGTGAGGACGGATAATAATCCGCTCACCTATATCCTGACCACGGCAAAGCTGAACGCGACAGGCCACCGGTGGTTAGCGGCCCCTAACCACTTACGATTTTGACATCCAGTACAAACCGGGTAGGGAAAATGTGGACGCTGATTGGTTGTCCAGAAATGCCTGGGAAGTTGGTGATGAGTGGGAAAACATCCCGCATGCAGGGGTGAAAGCTCTGTGCCGACAATGTCGGGCCTCTGTAACACCACGAGTTCCCATGTGTTTCATTGACCAGTTGGGGGCTTCCCCTCAGGCCATTCCTAATGCTTACTCCTGCCTGGCACATCTGAAGGCCAGTAATCTGGGTCAGTTGAGCCAGGAGGAGATAAACCAAGCCCAAGATCTTGACCCAAGTATTTGTGAAGCAAAGCAAGCCGTAAAGACAGGAGTCTGGCCAGCACTCAGTAGGTGTAGTGCTCCGGACCTTGCTTTGCTGTATAGAGAGAGACCTAAACTGTTGTTAAAAGGCGGCCTATTGTACAGAAAGGTGACACGGCCAGAAGGGGAATGAGTGTTGCAGTTAGTTCTCCCCGTTGACCTGCGCCTGAGAGTTTTGAAGTCACTGCACGATGACTCTGGCCATTTGGGCATGGAGCGCATCATTGAACTAGTGAAGAAGCGGTTTTATTGGCCGAGAATGGTGGTCGACATTTCGGAGTACATTCGAAACTGTGGCAAGTGCATTGCTCGTAAAGCTAACGCTCACAGGGCGGCACCTCTGCAGCAGATCACCAGCAGTGGTCCTATGGACTTGGTGTGCATTGATTTCCTATCTATCGAACCTGATTCAAGAGGAGTGGCCAACATTCTAGTGGTAACAGACCACTTCACGCAATATGCACAGGCCTATCACACCAAGGACCAGAGAGCCCCGCTCAGCGGGAAAATATTGCCCAAGCCATTGATCTGTTGGCAGAATCCTTCAGTATGGAGATCCCTCCTTGTGATGATGTTTTAGAGTCATTCTCTGATAAGCCATGCTGTAGAGGTACCAGAACCCGCCCAGGTCATAGAGGTCGGGGATGTAGAGGTGGGAGTACAGCAAGAGGAAGGAGCTGATGATGAGCCACTACTGCCGGACGACCCTGTGGCGCACATGGGTCTGGAGGAGGGAGGGCTCCCCCCCTCTCGTGTGTCTGAAGGGAGTAGTGAGCAAATTGATAGTAGCCTTCCTCGTAGGGAGGTTAAACCAGTGATCCGTTGGAGCTATGATAAGCCTGGACTACCCACTGATAGAACCATTGTAGTGGTACATCGTGGCCTTAGAATCGCCATTAGTAGAGGATAACTTCTTTCCAACTCACAGGTAGATTTTAGCATAGCAGTGAGTAACAATTATTAACTGGTAATTCACCTGTTACGTGTGCAATGCAGGGTTAGTCTGATGAGGACATCTAGACCTTTAGGAGAGGGAGAATGTAACCCCTGGGTTATTATTTTTATTTCATTTCTTCCTGTAAATGTTCATTTGGCCAAGTATTATCTTTGTTTATTTCCTCATGCAAACGTTTGATTGACTTGGTGTAATTACTGTACTTTGTGTATTCCTGTGACGACATTAAGATCCAGTCGTATATATTGCCTCGAATGTAGGTATTGGTGAATAATAGTTTCCGGTTCACCTTGAACGCACCACGAGAAATAGGGACATCCTAACTTTTTTAGGACTTTAACTCGATTGGTTTAGCCACGGGAAGTGGTGCAGAGGCTCCGGAGGTGAAGAGGAGAAGAACGGGTTTTCGGCCTGGCGGAACGGGAGAGGAGAGACGACGAGGATTCAGGGGAGACCTGCGCTTTGCGAGCCGAGCAGCACGCGTCGGTGAGCCAAGGCAGCACCCGAGGCGGGTTCCGGTGTGCGGCAGAGAGACCCTACCCTTGTCCGTTGCGAGAAGAAAGGCCTGGGGAGGAAACGGCCCGCGCCTGCCCGCCGTTTCAAAAGACAAACTGCGAGCGAGAGCCGGTGTCGGTCGGCCTCGGTCCGGGCGGCGTTTCCGGACGGAGCGGAGGAGACCGTCTACTCATCAGGTTGGACCCATCTCGCTGTGAATTCATGTCTGCAGAGGAGTGAGTACTCCTGCTCGAAGAACCGCCATATTAACTTCTACAGTCCGAGAGTATTTCTGCTCGAAGGACCGCCATATTAACTCCTACTGTGAGTGAGTACTCTCGTTCGAGTAGCCGCCATCTTACCTTATACTGCGCGGAAGTCCGCCATTGCTCTCTCCTCACCTACCGGTCTACCCGGGTGACTGTTATATTAGCCGGCTTTTTCTTTTCTTGGTTAGGTTAGCAGTATTAATTGAACGTGGGCCCACGTCACATATTAACTGTATGTTGATGTTGTGTTTAATAAACCGCAACTTGTTGTTAAAGTTTGATTATGAGTGTACATGTGATTTCCTCTGAAAAGTCCCACAGTCACTGTTATCTTTGGGGGTCGCAAGACTTCCAGAGAAAGCATAGTAGTTAGTAACGAACCTAAAGCACTGTTAGTAAGTCTTCAGGAGCAAAACAGGGCTACAAATATATTTATACCGATATTGCATTACACTCACTCTGTTTCTCCCTGTGTCCTCTCTCTGAGTGTCCCTGGCCCCAGAGTTGGAGCTTCAGATCTGTGGTTGTTCTCCCACCAACTGGCCTAATCTCCATCATGTCCACTGTGGGATGCTGCTGCTGACCTTCCTCCAGCCCACTGCTTCCTGCTGCCCATTTCCACCAATCTACTCTGCATTGCCCTTACTGAATCTGAATCTATACTTGATATGCTCATCTCCATATTTTTTAATTTTACCACCAGCTATATATGTGGTATACTCGAGCCGAACACCATAGCAGTAAACTGTAATCAGTTTCCATGTCAGTTGTATTTTGCATGTATCATCTGCCTTATCATGCATGCAAAACATCACACGGAACCAGTCAGTCGCCTTGGGTGGGATGTATACAAGTATTGTTATGATATGACTGAACTCCCTTGGAACATAATATGGCCGAAGGACAACTGCCAGCAGTTCAATATCTGGACAACACAATTTCTCCTTAACAGTTATATGTGAGGAGTTACACCATCTCTGGTTAACAAATAAAGCCAGACCCCCTCCTTTCTTCTTGCCACTAGCTTTAGCATCTCCGTCTGACCTCATGAGAGTGAAGCCAGGTAGATCCACAGTTGAGCCTGAGTTGTTTTGATTCAACCAGGTTTCAGTAAAACACAGAAAACTGCATTCACAATATGTTTTGTCAGTCTTCACCAGTGTCTCCAGCTCATCACTTTTGTTTGGCAGAGAGTTGACGTTTCCCATGAAGATGTTTGATGGAAGAAAGGGCTTATATCTCCAAGGTTTTTCTGATATATATCCAAAGTTTATTTGACAAATCCTCTGGCAAGGTTTATATCGGAGCCTAAGGAATATAGAATAGGAATACCTCAAGGTTCCATTCTGGGTCCTATTCTATTTAGTCTTTACATCAATGACCTCCCGTCCATCTGCACTGAGGCTGAGTGTCAACTGTATGCTGATGACACTGTCATCTATGTCTCAGCAAAGACTCCAGAGAAAGCTGCAGAGTTACTAAACAAACAATTGGTCAGGGTCTCGCAATGGCTGGAGGACAATTGTCTTTTTTTAAATTGCTCCAAAACGGTCTCTGTGTGTTTTACCTTGATGCCAAGGTCTTTAGACAACTTCCAGATACAGATAAATGAAAATATAATTCAAAGAGTAGATCAGGTCAAATATCTGGGAGTTGTCTTAGACTCTCATCTGAAATTTGAAGCCCATATAAAGAAAATATCAAAAACAATTAGGACTAATTTAAGGTGTTTTCGCCTAATAAGATCTTACCTGACAACCAATGCAGCCAAGTTGTATTTTCATTCGATGATCATGTCCCATTTTTCATATTGTGTCACTGTTTGGGGCCAGGCAAACCAGTCAGCTCTTTCAGGTGTAATCTCCCTTTACAAACAAGCTTTAAAAGTGCTTGACCGAAAGCCCATGAGGTGGCACCATTGTAAAATTTTAGAAAAACACAATCTTTTAAGTTTTAAAAATCTCAAACTATTCTTTTTTAAAATTAGTTTTTAAATGTGTTACTGGTCTTGCTCCAGATTCTGTTAGCGGTATGATTCAAAGAAGTGAAACTCGTGGTATGACTACAAGAGGAGTAGCAAACGGAGACTGTAGAACAGCCCGGTGTAAAATCGCTTTTGGACGAAGTGCATTCTCAGTGAAAGAGCGACAGATCTGGAACACCTTACCTGCTGAACTAAAACACCTGACAGATCTGAATGAGTTTAACGGTAAAATCAAATGATGGCTCAAATCAAACCAAAACTGTGAGCACTGATAGACATTTTATTATATGCAAATGTGTTTAATGTATATATTCATGTAACATTGATTGTTGTATTTATTGTTGTTTTTGTGTGTTTCAGGGACCTGGTCTGCGAATTAGCTGTTAGCTATTGACCTATGAACATGGCATCAGTTATTGTAACAATGCTTCTTGTTCTGTCCCTATTAAATAAACGTATATAAATAAATATCTGATAAAAATCTCTTGTCTCCATATTTTCTCAGATTTATCAAAGGCTTCAAATAATGTTACTAAAGTAACATTAGTGTAGTGGACTGAGGAGCAGAACATTCCACAGAAACACACAGAGAATCCAAGGACCCTTTCTCAAAGCTGTAAATTTGGGAAGAAACCATTTCAGAAGACAGCAAACCCAAAACTCACATCCTAATGGAACATCTGCTGATCGGTGTTAACTAAAAAAGGACCACTCACAACTCTCTTGGAGACAACAGGATGTTTCCTGCCTCCACCAGAATCTGATAAGGGTCATAAAGTGTCAACTGTGAGGAAAACTACACCTCTGGAGAAGAGGATTCGCATTCTCAATGTGAGCTTCTGGTCTCCCTACCAAGCACACAGAATTTCCATTGCAGGAATGAATTGAACAGTTTAAATCAGAACATTAAGGAAATTAAATAAATTTACTTTCATGTAGCTTAAAGTCTACAGTTTCTTTTTATGTTTACAAATTTTATCTTTTTTATCTCAGGAACCATATGAGATAAACATATTATGTTTGGTGTCATTCTAATCACCTATTCAGTATTATTTTAGATCTATGATCATCAGAAATATTTAACAATTGGATTTGTACAGGGCTGCACAGTGGAGTAGTGGTTAGCACTTTCGCCTTGCAGCGAGAAGATCCCTGGTTCACGTCCCGGCTTTCCTGGGATCTTTCTGCATGGAGTTTGCATGTTCTCCCTGTGCATGCGTGGGTTTTCTCCGGGTACTCCGGCTTCCTCCCACAGTCCAAAAATATGCTGAGGTTAATTGATTATTCTAAATTGCCCGTAGGTGTGAATGTGAGAGTGATTGTTTGCCTATATATGTAGCCCTGCGACAGACTGGCGACCTGTCTAGGGTGTCCCCTGCCTTCGCCCGAGTCAGCTGGGATAGGCTCCAGCCCCCCCCGCAACCCTAATGAGGATCAAGCGGTGTATAGATAATGGATGGATGGATGGATTTGTACATTTAAGGAATGAACTAAAAGTAAGTTTTAGGGTAAGATGCCACCTAGTGTTAGTGTACATACTGAGAGCAAAAGACCTGGAACAAAATATGCAGTGTCAGGGTAGACGGACTTTGTCAGAGTTATCACAACAACAGTGAGAGTAACATTTTAACCCTTTGATGCATAGACCACATGAGGAGATACCCATTTTCCATTGGATTTGGGTCACTTTTGACCCAGGTTATGCATCAAAGGGTTAAAATGAGCTCTGCCCACTTCCTTCTACGATGGACTTGAAGTCTCTCTGCAGTCTCGTCTTCTCGAAAAGCTATGATTAGTTCCTCCTAATCTCATATTAGACATTTTTTTGGCATTCTTGCAAAAACACCATTTTGAAATAATTTTATGTGGTGTTCCCTGTGCATTTCAGCCATCTATATTTCTTGAAATACTGAATTAGAATGAATTGGATAACGTGACCGAGTAGATACTAGCCTAAATGCACCAGCAACATGAAAACTAATTAAGGCTCCATAGCTCATTTAAAACTAGACAATGTTGGCAAGAGGGGATGGTCAAGTTGTTAATGTGACAGGGTTATTCTGTTGTATGTTTTCTATCGTCTAGAAATTCAGGTGAAGTAGCAGGAGTATGTGGGGCTCAGCTAGCTATATGTGGCTAGCCATCCATATGCTGCCACCAAGTCCTGCAGTTATTACATAAACACTAGAAGATGTGAGGGCAATGTGGCATTAACACAGTAGTTTTGTATGATGTAGCTTTGCTTTCTAATTGGTTTATTGTCGGCTAACTTAAATGAGGGACTTCCAGAGTAGCATTAGGTCCAGTTTAATTGCTTTAGAAGCCCTGTCGAATGTTTGTTAGTTTGTATGAGCAACCATCAATGTTTTGACCAGTTTCAGATAAAGTCATTTAATACAGCTAGTGTTATTAATGACCTCAGTCTGTCTGTGGTTGCCTTGCAACCTGATAACAGTAAACCCCAGGAAAGGGGCAGTGGGTCAGAGATTGCAGTGCTTATTTGTTCCATAGTTATTGTCTTTTGATGTAATTTATCATGACTTCAGGGATGACGATGACATATTTATTCCATCACATTTACTCTCATAACTATTAAATCTAATAAGTCCAAACTTTTAAAAATTTGTTCATAGGCTCAAAAGCTAGCCAGCCATTTCCATATATTGCTTGAGACTTTCATGGAAGTAATTCATTAAATATTAAATAATTAATTATTTTTGCATACTTTTATTTTTTTATATATATATACATACACAGCAAATTCAAAAGTGTTAAAATTCCAGTGTTAGTGTTGTTAGTTAAAAATACAGTGTCAGTTCAACACTTGTTTAGTTTAATTCAACTACCTGAGAGTTAGTCCCTCAAAAGAGTTGGTGATAATACACAGAGTTACATTTAAACAACTCTGTAAAGTGCTGATTTTAAAATCAACACTTAACCCTTTAGGCGTCACAGTTTTTTTCAATAAAATATTTAGTTTTGATATCACTTTTTCAAAAGGTTGTAACTTGAAAATGATTAGAGATAAAGGCATACTGTAAATGAGTAAAATCATCAGTATGATCCAAAGTTTGTGATGGGAGTAAGTTCACTCATCTAGTTTGCATATCATGACGTCACCAGGCGGCGGACATATGGATTACATAACTTTCACAGATGTTTATCGATCAAGATGGCATTGCTTGGCTCAGAATTTGTCAGATTCCTTTCTCCACGATACCCAACAGGCTCATCTAAATGTCTGATCCACTTGTGACACTGTTCCTCATCTCTCAAGCAAACCCAGCCATCATGATCGTCATTTACGGCGGGGCCGTGAACGCCACTGCGGCCTCCGCCACTATTATCAGTGCATTTTCTCCCGCGTCTGCCGCTATTTCCGCGGTTTTTTGTATCCCCGCTACCCACCTCACTATTAACGGTGTTTTGACCACCCCTGCTACACCCACCACGCCACCCTGGACACGTTGAAGCAAAGTATCGGCTCCAGTATGTGCTGCTTGTGGACTGTCATGGCGTACGGACTCGCTGCCGTTACGCACAGACGCAGCATCACTTTCTGTCTCACTGGACGACTGAACGTCTTCATCAGAGGGTGAATATTCCTCTTCAGAATCTGAGTCAGCCATTACATGACAAAGTACTTTGTCAACAGTGAACAAACCTCTCAGAATGGTGAGTTTTCTCGTGCTGTCGTGCGCTCTGCTGCGACCCTCGTCTCCTCGACCGGGAGGCGGTTTTCAAACTCTATAAACTCAAAACTTTGAAAGAAAACACGCCCGCAAATGATGCTCAGATTGAAGTCCCAGATGTCCGCCATCTCCTGGTGTAAAGTAGTAACCATATGAGGCACCATATTTGCAGCTATAGCTTGTTATGTTCAGCAATGTTGCTTGTCGCAATATTGCGACTTTGGCGCTTAGAGGGTTAATAGAGTAACTCCCAGCATTCCAACGTATCTGTGACGTGTTTGCCTAAAGAGCGGGACGGATAGAGCGGCTGCAGCGGAGCACAACTGTCTTTTCCCTTGTACAAATGAGGATCTTTGTGCGCTTAAATGAATGTCGGCACGTTTAATTATTAACACTTCTATGCAATAGTATTTTATTTGTGACAACAATAGGTGTCGCTGAAACCTGTCTGCAGCTAACATCGCGGCAAGGTAAGTTAGCATGATTGTTGTATGCTATTTGTCGCTTTTGCACACATGTCGTTAAATATACAAACATATGTGTAACCTACATGAATACACATTTGTTTAACATGCTACATTTGCACAGCTGCACATTTTGTAAGGGGTCAGAGTTTGCTAAAGTGATGTAACACGTGCATGGCGGGTTAACCAAATATTTCCCAGAAAAAAATCTGAAGGCCACTTGTCATTTTGACAATCAAATCCATGTCAAGTTGGTGAGGAGTGCAATTAGCTTTGATCTAGTCTTGTCGAATGGTTGTTGGCATTACATGGACTGGGGGTAGGGGTTCGGTTGAGCTGCTGCTGCTTGCCCGAGACAGCTGCTGCAGACTTCCTGCTGTATTCTTCCACCGGAGGAACACCTCCACACACCGGGCCACCACACCAGCCACGCCAAGCCTTGCTTCGTTTAAAACATTTAAAGATTAAAAAACGCTAACTTTTCAAGCTAACGTTACCGGAGCCACACATGCTGGTGAGTACCACTTTACGTAGCTGTGTATCTTAACGTCGCTGCCACGTTTATGTCTCAGGGCGACGTTATTTTGCTAAGCTAACGGAGCATAGTTGATAGTGTACCGCTGTTTACGGGTAAGTGTGGGTGTTTTTAGCAGAATAACTAGCGAGCTGTCATTCTAGCAAGCAGGCCAAGCTTCAGTAGCACGTCACTGTGCTGGTGGCTCCCATCGTCCAGGTAGCAAGTAATGCTAAAACTTAAAACGAATACTCAGAGTCTAGTAAAGCTAGGCAAAATGTTCCTGCCTCTACACATCCATGGCGATCATAGTGTAAATGATGGCACAGTGTGGCTGTCTTTTGTCCTTTTTTCTTCATAGTGCATCATGTTGGTTAAGGTGCAATTTGGTGAAACACAGAAGTATGCCAGAGTGGCTGAGACTGAAGATGGCTATGATGATTTCAACACATTTCTTCAAAAAGGTTGGCATCACTTTTCATACAGCCCACAACGTTTGTGGCTACATGTTATAACACCTATTGAATTTATGTGGTATTTGAATATTTTGTTTATGATAGCCATGTCCTGCCAAAAACAAGCGTAGAAAATGCCAGGTAATGTTCTTATTGCATTTTTTCTATTGCTCTAAATCTAATATTTTTATCAGTTATTCAAAAGCTAGATCTTCCACTTGAGACTGAGCTGCACTTGACAGATGAATCAGGGACAGAAGTTGATGCAGATGTGTTTGAGGAGCTCTTGCAGGCAGGGAACCTCACTGTTAGGGTGGCATTGGAAAAGTCAACAGGTGAGACTCAACCTTGTTAGGGAAGGAGTATAATGAATATTGTGGAGAACACATGATTTTTTTTCATTTTGTGTTTACATTTGGTAAAAAATTGTTTACAGTTGTACTTCAGCATGATCTTTCATATACTTCACTGGAGTCACCCATGTCAGACAACTCATCTGGGTCAGTGTCAGGAGTGTCCATCCTCTGATTCATCAGATGCAACAGTGATTGTTCATACAAACGGAGGGAGGAGAACCCATGCTGAACGGGAATCAGCAAAAGAGGTGTGTTGCTTTTGTAACAAATTCTATTAGTTATCAGATATCAGACACAAAGATGTTGTGTAGTTAAACTGATGGTGATGGATAATTCTAACTATTATTCTTTATATTTTAGATGGTGAGAAATGCTCTGAAGGCTAAAGCAGGTGGACAGTTTATTTTGGATGAATATGACAAAATGAAAACACTGACGGATAGCACAAGGAGAAAGTTGGTAAACCTTCTTGTGGCCAACATGGTTGAAATTCATGGGTAAGTTTCATATTCATAATGTTCTTTACTTAATATAGAAATTATTTTTAAAACAAGCATACTCATTGTAAGGGATTGCATATCAGTAAAGCAATGTTTTAAGGCTAAAACATTATACAAAAACTAAATTTGAGGGACTGCTACTAACTGAAGCAAGAAAAAGCAAAATTTGTATCTTTTAAACACTGAATTGGTGTAGTAATGCCATGTTTATCTTTCAGGAGGAGCCCACCCATCTCTGTTCGAAGTACATGTGCTCTAGGCATCATCTCTCTATTTCCCAGCCTCAGAGATCCATATTCAGACAAGGGATATGTAAGTTTATAAATTAAAAACTTGTATGTCAATTTATGGACCAGTAATATGTTTGGAATTTATGTAACAATCTATTGTTTTAATGTTACAGGAACACTTCTATGACCCAGAGAGTGGATCTGGCTACTTGGCCTGGAGGATAAAGACTATTCAGCGCAACATTGCAGCTCAGCCCCAGAGATGCTCCACAAGCACAACCTATCAAGATAGTCCAAAGAGAAAGAGGGATGTTCTCTGCACTGATAAGCAGCTGCTTGGTGAGCACTGTCATGAAGCAATATCCTTTTTGAAACATTCAACTGATGAATCAGCCATCAAAGAGCGAATGAGGGCCACATTTCAGTACCGCCAAACACTGGTTCAAGATCAGCAGTGCTCTTCGACAGTCTTTGACATCTTCCCACGATTCCTCGACATCACTGGCTTGGTAAGAAAGACAACTTCTTTTGTAAGTGAATTGTTACTCAAAGTATATGCTTAAGGTGCATGAGTATACAGTGTGTGTTATCCTGTAGATCAGTGTTTCTCAACTGGTGGGTCGCGACCCGAAAGTGGGTCGCAGACCTGTTTTCAGTGGGTCGCGGGCCTTTGGGGAAAAAATGCGAAGAAAAAATTAATTGAGTGTCATTCATACTCCTGAACAGTGGATGGCGATAATGCTCTGTGATGCAAGTTGACACCCGCCATTTCACACCATAGAAAAAGACCTGCGAAGTATGTTTACATACATTGAGCATGGCGAAACGCAGATACAACGAAGAATATATGAGATATGGTTTTTCTTTTCTTGAAGACAAAGGAGGACAAAAACCTCAGTGTGTTTTGTGCAGCGAGGTGCTAGCACATGAAAGCATGAAGCCTTCAAAACTGAAGCGGCATTTTGAAACAAAACACCACTCTCTCAAAGATAAACCTGTTGAGTACTTCAGAAGACGACTTCAAGACCTGAGGACATCACAAAAATGTCTTACTTCTTCGTGCTCGAAGCAAGAACCGGCACTGCGTGCATCTTACCAGGTGGCACATCGTATTGCAAAGTTAAAAAAAGCCCCACACCATTGCAGAGGACCTCATCCTACCTGCAGCTATGGACATGGTCAGGGAGGTTTTGGATCAATCCGCAGCTGATAAACTCCAAACTATACCTCTGTCAAATGACACAATAAGTAGGCGAATTGAAGACATGTCGGAGGACATCAAACTACAGACCACAGCTCGCATTAAGGCAAGTGGTCATTTTGCTTTACAAATGGATGAATCTACTGACATCACAAACAAAGCAGTTTTACTTGTTTACGTGAGACATGTGTGGGACGGGGACTTACATGAACAATTTCTCTGCGTAAGAGAGCTCCTTACTACTACGACTGCAGAAGACATTTTCGGCTCCGTGGACTTGTATTTGAGTTCAGTGGGCCTAAGCTGGGACATGTGCGTCGGTATCACAACTGATGGCGCAGCCTCCATGACAGGAAAAAACTCGGGGGTCGTGAGGAGAATACTTGAAAAAGCTCCGAGTGCAACATGGAACCATTGTTTTTTGCATCGGGAGGCGCTAGCAGCAAAGGATATGGTACCCGTGCTTCACGGAACATTAAATGATGTCGTCAAAGTGGTAAATTACATTAAACGGAGTGCAAAGAACACATGATGTTTTCAAAAACTGTGCCAAGATCTTGGTAGTGAGCATGTACAAGTGTTGTATCATGCCGAGGTGCGCTGGCTTTCGAGGGGAAAGGTATTGTCCCGTTTTTACGAACTACGAGCTGAAATCGCAGCCTTTCTTGCTCAGAACAATTCACCTCTTGCAGACCTGTTCAGTGACAGCGTGTGGGTCGCACACGTTGCTTATCTCGCTGATGTGTTTGAACAGTTAAATGCGTTAAATGTGTCTGTGCAGGGGAGAGGGCACAACATTTTTGAACAATATGACAAATTCGAAGCTTTCAAAAAAAAGATCTCGTTATGGGCAAGTCATGTTTCAAAAAACCAGCTCGACATGTTCCCCAATGCCTGTCATGAGGGACAGCAACTGGACACGGGAGGAAAAAATGTAATGAGCAAAACAATCACGACACATCTGAATAAACTTCTGGAGCGGTTTAATCACTACTTTCCCGAGAAACGGAGGGATGACTGGATACGTGACCCCTTCGGAACTGACTTGGAAAGCGTCACGTTGCCAAGCAACGAAGAGAGTCAGCTGGTGGAGCTGTCATGTGACCGCACACTGAAAAAGAAATTCATGGAGGTAAGCCTCTCCCATTTCTGGTGCAGCATTGTGATGAGCGAGTATCCTTCCCTGGCCACTCGAGCAGTTAAGATCCTCTTGCCATTCAGCACTACCTATCTCTGTGAGTGTGGCTTCTCAGCTCTGGTTCAGCTGAAGACAAAGCACAGAAACAGACTGGACATTGAGCATGACCTCAGAGTTGCTTTGTCGACTATAACTCCTGACTTTGAGACTCTTGTCAAGAGCAAAAAACATCCCCAATTCTCCCATTAATTCCTCCAAACTCAGGTCTGTGGCATCAGTGTTACACCTAAGGTGGAAATAAGTGCTGCTTAATTTTCTTCAAAGCACAATGTTTTTCAGTATTTATCTATTGATAAGCTAATCAGAAGAAAAATTCATTTTGTGTACTTGAATCATTTTTGAATTGCACTTTTTATTAATTTATTTTGAGTTTGTGGATAAAAATTGCTATTGAGGAAATGGATTTTTTTCCCATAGTACAGTGTTGATTGTGTAGGTTCAGAGAGTGAGGATCCTCTGTTAAAACTACATAATTTGAGTTGTTTTAATATATATATATATATATATATATATATATATATATATATATATATATATATATATATATATATATATATATATGTATGTATATATATATATATATATATATATATATATATATATATATATATATATATATATATATATATATATATATATAAAAAATTTCTCAGTAGTTGCACTTTTCTTTCATGTATTTTGCATGAATACCCCAACTGAGTCTGTTAAAAATGATTGTTACTGAAATGGTCTGATTGGTTATTCAGGTAAAACTATATATTTTGAGTTCTTTTTGAAACTGCTGCTCGGTGGTTGCACTTTCTTTATTTCACATTTGTGCATAAAAGCACTGTTTAGTCTTAAAAATGGCTGTTACTGAAATGTTCTGATTTTTATGTCACTTGATAATTAATGCTTGAATAAGTGACTGGATAGTTTTAATAGGAAATTGTTTTATATTCTGTAAGTGGATACTCAGCGAAAGCTAAATATTTGAGTTCTTCTTGAAACTGCTGCTTTTTTATTTCATGTTTGTGCATGTGAAGTCTGTGGAAAAAAGCTGATGTTACTGAAGTGAAGCATTTTGGATTTAATTAAAATGCAGCTAATTGAGCATTAAAGGGAATATTTCCCTCTCTATTGTCACCACTTGAAGCCATTTTGGTTTTGCTGGTCATTTTGGTTCATCAATAAACATGTTTTATTTTGTGTTGGAATTCTGTAACATTCTATTCTACTATCTCTGAGTCAAACTGCACGATTATCTCATCCAATAAATTTGAGAAGTTGAAAATTTTCCTTGATTTGGGTCGCGGCTTTTCATGACTGGTTTTGATGGGTCCTCGAGCCAGACCAGTTGAGAACCACTGCTGTAGATTGAAAAAGACTTCACCATGATGTTTGGAGAGGAAGTGTCGGGCAGATTTTTGGCAAAATGGCCTACCTTTTTCAAGCCTAGAATCCTGTCAGACTGCAAAAAACTGACTTCTAATGAGCACAATGAAGAACTCATGTCAATGCAGCAGACTCTGGTGGGTCTGGTTAGCTTGGCTCATTCTTCTCTTTGAAATGTCTCAATTATTTATGATGTGAATGAGTCTAATATTTCTCCTATTTTTCCCCTAGGCTGGGACAGTGATCTGTCCAGCATTCTTCTGTTGGTTCACCTGCTTCCTCCCACCCCCAAAGGCCACAAGAAGAGTGCTAAAATCAGCCCATGCCAGGCTGTTGACCATGTTGTGAGATATTTGCAGGTATGCAAATAGTAGTGTTGCAATTATTCTGATGATCCTACTTCTTGGGTTGAAGCACTTTTTATATTTGCTTAGGTAGACATTTGAACTTAACAATATTTTCTCATAATTCTTTATGTTTTGTTCAAGATGGGAGCCGGTGTTGAAACCTTCCTTGCTGGTGTGGAGCCGGGCCAGCCCTTCCTCCTTGGTGTTGGTGAAAAGAAGAGCAGCATCCAAAGATACTATGTCATCATTGATCACAAGGCCATCCCTTGCAAGGCACAGACATCCCTTGCAGCTTTCGATGAGCTCTTCAAAGCACACTTCATCTTCAGTGTCAGGTACCATGAATCCCTCTACAACTTCTATACGTTCATCCAAACCACAGTTTTTAACATTGACATCGGAAAGGCCAAGGAAACTCCCAGAGTCAAGGAACTAAGAGCAAGATTTTTTTCATGATGCTTGAGGGGATAAATATCCATGGATGCAAATATTTTTCTTTGTGATGTCTGTAAGGCATGCCACAAAAGTTCTGCACTGCTTTGTCAGCATTTAAGACTTCACCATGGTCTATATCCTGGAAAGACATTACACTTAAAATGTGGACAGCCGGGATGTTCTTCTTCGTTTTGCACTTATTTAGGTTTCAAGAAGCATCTTGTTCATTTCCACAGAGATGTTGCTGTGACTAATACTGCTGACAATGTGGACACTCAGAATGAAGTTGATGAGCCCTCAACTTCACAGACAGTCAATAAAGCCTCTCCAACAACTACCCAGCTCTCTGTTGACAATGATCATGTGTTAAACATGTGTGCTTCTGTTGTAGCACAGTTGCAAGCATCTGGTGTTGCTGAGAGCACAGTCCAAGCAATGGTGGGATCCATGGAGGACCTTGTAAATGACATTAATAGACAAGCAAGAGAGGCAGTTCTCAGCTGTTCTTCAGAAATTCAAGGTACGGATTTGGAAACCAAGGTGGAAAAGTGCTTTGATCAACTAGGAAATCCTTTCTCATCCTTGAACACAAGAGTAAAACGTCAGAAGTTCTTTGAGGACAAATGGGAAATTGTTGAGCCTGTCGAATTTGTTCTTGGGGTGCGATTTGATGTTCGCAGAGATCAAACAACTGGCGTTTACTGTCAGGTCCCTGTAACAGATAAATTTGTGTACACACCCATCCTGGGAACTCTTAAGTCAATGTTTAAGAACACTGAATTATGTGAAAGTTTCTTCCAACCCAAACATCACGAAGAAGGCATTTATAAAGACATATGTGATGGTTCATACTTCAAGAGTAACATTTTGTTTTCTCAGAAAAAGCATGCTCTACAGATTCAACTTTATTTTGACGAGTTTGAGACAGCAAATCCCTTAGGTTCAAAGAAAGGTATTCACAAACTCGGTTGTATTTACTTTATATTGAGGAACCTGCCCCCAAAATATAATTCTGTGTTGATGAATATACATGTTGTGGCACTCTTTCACTCACAAGATCTGAAGACTTATGGGTTTGATGAGATCCTAAAGCCTCTCTTGTTGATGATCTTAAAATACTTGAAACACAAGGAATTGAGGTGCCTTTCTCAGACTCACCATTGCTTGGTTCTGTTATACAAGTAACGGGTGACAACCTAGGTTTACATGGATTGTTCGGTTTTGTTGAGTCCTTCAGTGCTACATATTTCTGTAGATTTTGTTTGACAAGTAAGGATGAGTCACAGTCTGTCTTTACTGAAGATGACCCTGGCATGATTTTTCATACAAAGGAAATCCATGCAGAACACTGTGCAGCTCTACATGAAAATCCTATGTTGAGTTCCACATTTGGTGTCAAAAAGACATGCTTGCTCAATACATTGCATTTTTTCCACACCTCTGACAACTATGCAGTTGACATAATGCACGATTTACTTGAAGGTGTAGTACAGTACGAACTCAAACTTGTCTTTCAGTACCTTGTAAACCAGAAGTATCTGTCTTTGGAATCATTGTCACAGAGGATCCAAACTTTCAACTATGGTTATATTGAGAGAAAAAATAGACCAAGTGGGTTGAAAATGGATGAGGCTAGCAAGGATCTTGGATTAAATGCAATTCAGTCATGGTGTCTTGTAAGAAATACTCCTCTTATTTTTGGTGATGTATTGGAAAGAAATAACTGTTACTGGAATCTGCTCCTCCTCTTGATTCAGATTGTGAATATAGTTTTTTCACCCATTGTAACTAACGGTATGACATACTATTTGAAGCACTTGATAAAGGACCACCATAAGCTATTTAAATGTTTGTTTTCACAAAAAGATTGATTCCAAAGCATCATTTCATGCTACATTATCCACGTATTCAAAAAATAGGTCCACTCCTTCATGTATGGTGCATGAGGTTTGAGGCCAAACACAACTTTTTTAAAAGATCAGTGAAAAATTTCAAAAATATCACAAAATCATTGGTGAAACAACACCAGAAACAGTTAGCTTACCACTGGGAGAATTTTAATTTTCAGAGATTTGAGTTTGGTCCAGTGAAAAACGAAACCATTGATCGTCTCGAGGGAGGTGAGGTTTTAAGTTCTGTTTTTGATGTTAATTTATATTGTGAAGTGTCAACCACGAATTGGGTGCAGAACTATGGAACAGAATATCAGATTGGTATGTTTATTTGTACTGGAACAAAAATGGAAATACCTATTTTCAGAAAGATCACCAACATCATTGTGCATGATGGGCAAGCTTTCCTTTTGACTTGCAGAGTGGACAAAGCAGTGCTGTTTTTATGTGGTGTGCTTGTTTGAAATACAGGCTGATTCAAACTGCAACTTGTGTTGTTTTCTTTGTAAAGTCAAGTGACATGCATTGTTTTGGGAGTAAAATTGGGGGTTATTATTTGATTCCCAGTAGTACTTTTAAACTAAATAATAAAAGATTTTTATTTAGATTAGAATTTTATAACACTTTCCATAGAGTTAATATAGTTTAAACCTTATTCAGTGTTAAAAACTACACTAATAGTGTTGACTTTTAACACTACACACTAGTGTAGTGTAAATTCAACACTGATGTGTGTTAAATTTCAACTACTGAGAGTGTTGTTCCAACTCTGTCACAGTGTAAACTGTTGAACACTTTCAAAAGTGTTGTTTTAACTCGATCTAGAGTGGACCAATATAAACACTTTGAAGTGTTGAGATTAACTCTGTAGGGGTTGAATTAACACTTCCAAATTTGCCATGTACGTACTCCTCAGATTGTCTGTTGCTGTCAAAATGAATTGCTAATGTACAAAACTTATATATCAAATGATGATTATTTATATTGCTACAAAATGACTACAAAAAATTTTTATTTTAAAGTACAAAAACAAATACCAATCTCAATTTGACAAAAACAGACTCTGAATCTATACCATTTATAAACTTTCAACTATTTACAGTGAAACAATATAGAGAAGCTTAGAGAATAACTCATCAATCATAGCCCTTTACCCAAACTGTCTCATAGACTCTTGATTGCAGGTCTAGGCGGTTGTGGTTTTGTAAATTTCTACTGGTAGTACTTTGTCACAGGCAAAACACATCACTTGCAGAACATTTTCTTATCGATAGACACTACAATTTACCAATGTGCCATAAACAGCCCTCATTGCAAACTGCTGCTGGGTAGCTGCGGTGTTCAGACAGGTGTGTGATCAAAAGTGACGTTGAAAAGAGTTAAACTATAGTCTTCGCATGTCATATTTGTTCAGTATATAACCAAGGGATTTTTTCTACATGTGATCTCTTCTGTGAACGGAAAAAACAGCACATGTAGGTGCGCTTCACATTTCAGAAGACCGCATTTATAAGTGTAAATACCACAGCACACGAAAGTTGTAAAAGTGCTACTTTCCAACACTGTGGTTAACACAGTTGTTGCCTGTACCAGTTAGAGCAACACCAATACATCTTCATGACCATCATGACCTGGCACAATGCGACCAGTTGAAAATGTAACTCTCAGTCTCAAAAAAGGTTGCAAATGCATTTTAGTCCCAGTCTGAAGCCCTGGTGTAGACACTGCAGCAGCAGCAACAGTTGCAGTAGATAAAATGACACTTTCATTAGTAACAGGTTCCCTTGCTTGTATTTTTTCCTCCAGCTGCTCTGATGGATGTACAGTTGTAATGTTCCTGTGCAGGTTACTTGTAGAGCCTGCTAGATATGAGACATTAACCCTGCATACTTTGTATTTTCAAAAAGGAAGCCAGTTGAGGTGGTTGGGACATCCAATTTGGATGCCTCCGGGGAGACTTCCTTTGAAGGTTTTCCAAACACGTCCGCCTGGGAGGAGACCCTGGGGCAGACCCAGAACTTGCTGGAAGGATTATATATCTTGTCTGGCCTGGGAATGCCATGGGATCCCCCAGGAAGAGCTGGAAAGCATCGCTGGAGGGAGGGATGTCTAGAATGACCTGCTTCGCCTGCTGCCTCCACGGCCCTGCCCCGGATAAGCGGAAGACAATGGATGGATGGCTGGAAGCCTTGATCAGTATTTGTGTTGAAGTACTCTTAATAAAGTTTCACATAGACCACATTTTAAACTGTTAAGTAAAATATTTCTTCTGGATGGTAATCTAAGCAGCAGGATGGGACAGAGAAAAATAATCAAGGAATTGAGCTGTTTGTGTGAAATTTAATATCCTGAATAATATTTGTTATCTTTCATTTGGATAAGTTAAAAAATGGCACCCTAGTGCGATGGTTCTGCAAAACTCCACTCAGGACAAGTCAGGAAGGGAAGTAGAGGCAGATTCCCCGGGTTTGGCGGTGGGACCTTGCTGGTATAACGTTCTTCCACACTTTCTTGAACCAATTGTCATAATTGACGGAACCATGAAATCTGCTCTCTAACAGAAATCTTTCTGGAGAATATCTGTCTATCAGTTCATGACCTAAACCTCAAGTGCAAATAAGTTATGCAGTGTGACTGTGAGCCAAAGCACAGAACCAAAAAAACAAAACTTAGAGTTTGGACTATCCGAGTCAAAGTCTGCATTTGAATCCAGTTGAGATGCTGTGGCAAGACCTTAAATCGGCAGTTCATGCTCAAAAAACATCTAAGGTGGCTGCATCAAAATTATTCTGCTGAGAAGCGGCTAAAATTTCATCATTTTGACGTGACTGATCACAAGCTATTGCCGAGGGTGATCCAAACAGTTATTAGGTTTAGGGGGCGATTACTTTTTCATAGGGTTCATATGGATTTTAAATAAATCATTATTTAAAAACTGACATTTGTTTTGTGGGTTGTCACTGTCAAATATTAAATAAATATAAATATTAGTTTGATGATCTGAAATATGAGAGAAATATGCAAAAAAAAGAAGACACCAGGAAGGGGACACATATTTTTTAACAGCAAAGTATATTATTTATTTTTGTCAAGACTTAAATGTAATTTTAGGAAGTAAGACATTGTGTATTTGGAGTTTCATTCAATCTTGGGGAATAAAGTTCAGGATATCTCAGTCTTTGCCACTTCAGTTTTGACCATTCTTTATTGACTCACAATAGGAAATTACTGGAGAACCCCTTTACAGTGGCCCATGGATTACAAATAATTGTACAGTGTTACTTCTCTTACCTCCCAGGCCTGGCCTCAGTCGGTTGTCATATCCATCCAGAAGGCTGTCCAGGATCTTGGTGAAGGTTGTAATGTCTTTGGAGTTGCATGTGAAATTAGAGTCTGCTCTTGACCTAATAAAAAACAAATGTGTGATTAGAAAGAAAAATGAGGACTCTAATCTCATACAATAATGGCACATTCTGGCAATATACCATTTCAACTCCGATATTTCATGCTAAATATAAATTATTGTTACACTGAATTTCTTGTAAATCAAAAATTGATGGACATACATTCATACTCTACACAAAATTGTATGAACTGAAAAAGAAACCCTACTGAATTGTTTCTTGGTAAACAACGTAAGCTAAAACTTAGTTAATCCAGGAGGAAATTCCTGTGCTGGATATTCCTAAAAAAAAAAAAAAATTTAAACAAAACAAATGACATACCATTAGAAATGCAGTGCCTAAAAAGTAAAAGACAATAAGATATAAGCATAATACATTACTGAAATTACTACCAAAAAAAGAGCTAAAATAAGGTTATGATGAAATACTATGTTGCACCAAAAATAATGAAATGAAAATTAAATATTGCATATATTGATGATGCTGTACATGAAAATTAATAGTGCACATCATCAAAAAGTTGCAAATGAAAATTAATTGTTGCACATGACAATGACATATTACACCTGAGAAATGAAAATATGAATTAATGCACATGACATAATGCACATGAAATGAAATGCTACACATAATGCAGAACTATTATTGCACAAACTATTGAGAAGTAATATTACAATCATACTGAAAATATTGTTTAAATCTAAGTGTCCACTGTTTTAGTTATCCTTTCTTGCAGAAGGGGTAAGAGTTAGTTTGATGGCCACTGGCAGGAAAGATCTCCTGTTGTGTTCTGTGCTGCACCACAGTGATCTCAATGTATTGCTGAAACTGTTCTGATGTTACAACAGAGTGCTGTGCGGGGAATGAGAGACATTGTCCAAAATACTGAGCAGGGTCCTCAACATCCTCCTCTCTGACACCTGCAATGAAGACTCCAGCTCCACTCTCTGGACAGGACCAGCTTTCTGAGTCTACTAGCACCCCTGCCTTCACTCTGCTGCCCCAGCAGACAACACAGTAGAAGATGACGCTTACCGCCACTGACTGATAAAACATCTGCAGCATGGTTAGGCCGATGTTGAAAGACTTCAGTCTCCTAAGCAAAAAACAGGCAGCTCTGAATATTACCATACAGTGCCTCTGTGTTTTTAGTCCAGTCCAGCTTATTGTCTATGTGGACACTGAGGTATTTGTAAAGCTCGCCTGCGTCCAACTCTATTCCTTTGGAAATGACTGGGTTGTGATTGGTTCTGTCCCTCCTTCAACACTATATTTCCCATTATCTGTTATTTAGATATTCCAACAACAAAATGCAAGTGTGATCAGATGACATATTGATTTTGTGGAGACTAGACAGTAAGAACAAGTTGCAAAGCCATATTTGACATTAATATGTCCACTTGGTTCTGGAAAAATGATACTTGTTTGGGGACCTGAGGTGAGCAGCATCTAACACTGCTATGATTAGTCACCACAACTGATTGTCAACGCTAAATGTTCTGTTGACATTAATATTTTAAACCACTGCATGGCTTTCAAATTTTTTGCTCTAAAATGCGTCAGTTCATTGCAACAAATATTTTTCATTCATGAACACTACTTTATTGCTGTATCATGTTGTCTGCCATTTTTGGCTTTAGTCAAGTACACTCAGCACAGGGTTTGAGTTAAGTTCAGGGTTAGGATCTCATACTTTTAGAATGCCAGGTGAAGCAGAGTCAGACACACACATATTAGTAAAAGCCTACAAAGTCTAAAGGCTCCTAAAGTACTTCAAATGAACAAAAATGTGGTTTGTAGACTGTACAAAGTTTTCCTAGCATACCTGAAGAGAAATCACACAGGCACTTCTCTGGAAGATACACATTTTAAGTATCTTTTGTCCTTGTAGCTGCTAAATATACTAATACAGCTAAAATGCAAAATTAAAATTAACTCCAATTGTTAGTTGATATTAATATTGATCGAAAAGAGGTCTTGACCTTCAGCCCCAGCCAGATCCAAATTATATTCACTTTAGTCAGGCCAAGAAGGCTGTTATGAAAAGATTCATTTGTTTGCCTTACAGGAAATAAAGCATCAGTTCTGGTACTTGATTCACACTAAGGGCTTAAAGACTTACAGTAAGCATATGTCAGGCTTTATAAATTTTAGCCATTTTGATCTGTCTTTTATTGTTGTTGTTTAAACAAACAAGATACAATTTTGAACAGGGAATGACTTCAAAATCATGTTTTGCAAAGCTTGTAAATAGATAAATAAAGCCTCGATGACCGAAATGCCAATTATTTTGCCTGTCAGAATTGGTACAGACAGTCTCCAATGTTCTAGTGTTTGAAAATGCAGTGTGACAGATTGTGCACTCAGGGAAATTTTACCTGCTGACAAGGCAGCTTGAGTATTTTAACCGTTTTTTTATTTGAAGTGAAAAATAACCACACTGTGTACTTGGAAACAAATTCAATTTAACTGTTATTTAAACTTGTATAAGAAGGAAAGCACAGTGATACAGTCAGGCAGAGAGTTGTCAGAGAGGAGACCATCTGACAAATCTCAATGGGAATTACTTTGTCTTTTTTCATAAAAATAAATAAATGGCCACGGCATTGAAGTACCACATCATATAATGCCATGATCACACTATTTACCAAATTATGTTGGTTTGGCCATGTGGAACACGGGGTGCTATAAAAATTATATTTGATACATTACCAACAGTGTAATTGCTAAGGGTCGTAACAACACTGAGAGCCAGTTCCTAAAGTTGAGTTTATCTGTTGTACACAGCCTACACTGATGTATGGGCTATTATCAAAAAGCCGAATTTCCCAGAACGTCAAAACAACTCTTAAGAGACTGCATTCACTCTCATTAATGGTGTGATATCTTTCTGATAAGCAATTAATGGTTCAGTGTTTAAATGTTTCAAAGAGATCTGGCGTTACGCTTCATAAATGGGAGAAGCAGTCCAGAGAGGACGTGTCCTAAATCTCTTTTTATCGCAGTTAATTAATGTCTGTTGTAGCCCACTTAAATAACAGCTACACACAGTAGTCTACATAACAAACCAACTCGTTTACCACATAGAAAGCCGGTTCTCCACATAGAAAGCCAGAGAGCCATGTATGCGTTTGTACCCACCGTCCGACCACGAGAATAGTATTATTCTGGTCTTCTTCGCATGAATTTTTAAAAGAAACAGATAAATAAAGCACTTACCATGCCTGCCACAGTACGATCAAGAATATCATTACAGGCAGAGAATGTGAGCTCCGCTGTCCTCTCATTGTTGAAGCCTGTGAACCACACGGCAAACGCTACCGCAGCCCGTAATCAGTTCGATAAAGTTGGAAAGCTATTCATATATTCCGACTTCCGGCATCAATAACTCATTAGATATACGTTGTCAAAACATATACGGTGCCTCTTTCCTATCGTTGTAAGGTAGACAGTGTGATAAAAGCCCAGTTGTATCAAAAGTAGCTGTTATTCAAGCCGCAGAAATAACGTGGGTGTCAACGCGCAGCCGGTGTTGTGCGACGAGTGCACAGGGACCATCTGCAAATTGCAAAACCGCTGCAACAGTGAAGAGAGACACTACAAAAAAAATAGCAGGGACATCATATTTTGCAAAAGTATGCATTTCAGCTCACGAGCAGCATTTTAAGTGTATAAAAATCATGAAGGCTGCATTACGTGAACTTCAGTGTTTACAAAGAAGTTTCATCTTCAGAATGACTTCACATGTGCTTAATAAACAGACTGAAGTACTGACAAATGTGCTACTGTTAAAGTACAAGACGTGTCATATGAAACAAGTGTTAAAGAGTGTATGGTATTTGTGATGTTATAAAGTGTTGTAACACAAGAACTCAATTACCCAGCATGCCACATACAGGAAGTGTGCATAGCAACCCCGGGCACTGTATTGTGGATGTTGAAGCTACCCGCATTAAAAGCCAAGACCAGCCAACACGCCTCGTCTGATTATTATAAAAAATAACGAGACAACACATGGTGTCAGAAGTGGTCGTGAGCAGTTACAAAAAGAAGATGAGCCACGAGAGAGCCACGAGAGATAAAATCAAAGAAAGGCAAAAGTCAAGTCTACAAATGCGTGAGTGAAACGTGCTAAAATAGCAACATGCTAACTGACTTTGCTGCGGCGTGGGATGGCTACGAGCGGCAGTGGAAGTGAAACGGGGGATGAAAGACAGATCAAACAATTAGAAGACGATCTCGTGCCTGAAATATAGGACAACCAGCAACAACATAGGGCTGTGGAAATTCCGATACCCCGAGGTGCAGTCATGGACAAGCTAAGCCCACCTACTTCTATGCAACTGACCGGTAACCTTGCTGATAACTGGAAACGTTTCAAACAGAGATTCAATATTTATCTTGCTGCAAGCGGAGCAGGAGGTAATGATGAAAAACTGAAAGCTCACATCTTTTTGCATGTTATTGGAGAAGATGCTTTGGACATTTATAACAGCTTTCAGATGGATGAAGCTAATCTGACTTTAGCACAGTTAATGACAAAGTTTGAGGAATACTTTGTGCCAAGTCAGAATGTGACCTTTGAAAGGTACAAGTTCTTCACCCATGACCAAAAGCAAGGAGAACCTTTTGATCAATACCTGGCAGAGCTTCATACACTAAGTAAAACATGTGAATTTGACACACTGAGAGACTCCCTTGTCAGAGACAGAATTGTTTGTGGCACAGAGAGACTGGACTTACATTAGATAAGTGTGTCAGCATGTGCAGAGCAGCAGAAACCACTCGAGCGCAAGCAAAAGAGCTCCGGAGAGGTGAAACAACAGTTCACTCAATACAGAAAGAAGGGAGGACAAAGAAAACATTTACCAAACAAAAACATAAATCTAAAGTGTTCAAATGTGGTAAATGTGGAGGCAGCCACAAACCAAAAACGTGTCCTGCCTTTGGAAAATCCTGCAACAACTGTGGAAAGGGCAATCATTATGCCAAATGCTGTAAAGCACCGTCAAAACAAAGTTCATACAATAGATGAGCAAGAATAGGATGACGACGAGTTTATTGTGGACATGGTGCAGGCTTGTACAACTGAAAAAGAGGAATGGATTGTTCCAATTGAAGTGAATGAGACAATAATTCCATTCAAGTTGGACACAGGTGCCCATGTAAATCTGCTATCGTGGGAAGACTACAAAACACTGACTGTGAAAAGCAAAATCAATCCTGTAAAAACAAAAGTGACTGGATACACTGGAGAACGTGTTCCTGTTAAAGGTGAATGTATAGCAACCTTCAGACACAAAGGCCGACAGATAAGAGCACAACTACTGATTGTGGATATGTGTGTACAACCAATCCTAGGACTCAGTGCATGTGCAAAGCTCAATCTAGTCAAAAGAGTGTTTGTAGTGACATCACCAAATGTTGCAAATGATCAAGACTCACTCATGGACGAGTATAAAGACTGTTTCGTAGGACTAAGATGTCTCCCGGGATACACAAAATACATGTGGATAAAAGTGTCCCTCCTGTTGTGCATCCTTGCAGAAAGATTCCATTTGCGTTGCGTGAAAAACTGAAAGAGGAACTAGCGCGCATGGAAAAATTAGAGGTTATCAAGAAAATCGATGAGCCAACCGAATGGGTCAGCTCACTAGTTGTTCTGCAAAAGAAAACAGGTGCTCTGAGAACATGTTTAGATCCTAGAGACTTGAACAAAGCAATCCAGAGAGAACATTTCAAGTTACCAACCAGAGAGGAAATAATGGCACAGTTTACTGGAGCTAAATGGTTTAGTAAGCTTGACGCTTCATCAGGTTTCTGGCAGCTGAGGCTTGATGAGGAGAGCTCAAAGCTGTGTACGTTTAACACACCTGAAGGAAGGTACAGGTTTCTTCGTCTGCCATACGGGATCTTGTCAGCACCTGAAGTCTACCACAAGACTATTCACATGATTTTTGAGCACATACCGGGAGTAGAGACAATGATGGATGACATTATAGTCTGGGGGACTACTCGAGAAGAACATGATGTTAGACTGAGACAAGTACTCGACAAGACTAGAGAAGTGAATCTGAAACTTAACAAAGATAAATGTGAGTTCGGAGTGAAAACACTTACTTTTGTGGGAGATGTTGTCAGTGAAGAAGGGTCACCCCAGACCCGAAAAAAACATCAGCGATCAACAACATGGAAAGGCCAAGCAATAAAGATGAGGTCAGACGCTTCTTAGGGATGGTCACCTACCTTGCTAAGTTTGTCCCACAGCTGTCAACAATCTCAGCACCTCTCAGGAGTCTTCTCGAACAAAAGAATGAATGGATCTGGTCCCATGAGCAAGAACAATGTTTTCTGAAATTGAAAGAGATCCTCACACAAGAACCGGTATTAAAGTTCTACAACCCAGAAAAAAGCACCAGGATTTCAGCAGATGCATCACAGTATGGCCTGGGAGCTGTGCTGCTGCAGCGATATGATGAGCAGTGGCTACCAGTGGCTTATGCATCCAGAGCGTTGACTAGCGCCGAATTCAGGTATGCTCAAATCGAGAAGGAACTGTTAGCCAGCTTGTATGCATGTGAACGTTTCCATCAATATGTCTATGGTCAAACTTTTGAGGTGGAAACTGACCACAAACCTTTGGTGTCCATCATGTCCAAACCTCTGAATGACTGTCCAGTTCGTATACAGCGCATGTTAATCAGACTGCAAAAATATGATGTGCACATGATATATACTCAAGGGAAGTACATGTACACAGCTGACACCTTGTCTAGAGCAGTGGATAAGGGAGAACATGAGGACAGCGAGAAAAGTGCAGAAATACAGGCATATGTGGACATGATAGTGACATCTTTGCCAGTTACTGCTGACAGAACAGAACAAATACGGAGAGAGACAAATGCAGATGAGACAATGAAAGAACTCAAAAGCACAATACAAAAAGGATGGCCCGAAAACAAAAAGGACTGCCCAGTGAAAATACAAGACTACTGGAACTGCAGAGCAGAGCTCACTGTTGTGGATGACATAGTGTTAAAGGGAAGCAAATTTGTGATTCCATCTTCACTATGTAAACAAATGCTTCGAAGGATACACGAAGGTCACCTTGGTGAAGTCAAGTGTAAACGCAGAGCGAGAGAGGTGATGTACTGGCCTAGAATCAATCAACATATCAGCCAGACAACAGCTTCATGTGAACTATGTCGTACCTACAGACCCAAACAACAAGCTGAGCCGCTGATGACTCATCCGGTGCCCCACAGACCTTACTACAAGGTTGGTACTGATCTATTTTATTTTGATGGAAAGAGTTATATAGTGGTCACTGACTACTTTTCAAACTATCCTGAAGTTGGTTCACTGCAGACTACATCAAGTAAAGCAGTCATAAGCTATCTCAAGACTGTCTTTGCTAGACATGGTGTCCCGTGTGAACTGTTTTCAGATAATGGACCTCAGTTTTCAAGTTCTGAGTTCGCTGCCTTTGCCAAAGAATGGGGATTTAAACACCTAACATCCAGCCCACTTTATCCAAAGTCCAATGGCTTGGCAGAAAGCTCTGTGAAAACAGTAAAAAAAACCTAATGAAAAAAGCAAAGGACAGAGACGACTTTCAGAAAAGTTTACTGATCTACCGAAGTGCACCTCTGGAGAATGGACTCTCACCAGCACAAATGCTAATGGGTAGGCGCATTCGCTCCAACCTACCTGTTAATGAGGAACTGCTGACGCCTAAAAGCGCACACAAAGTCAGAAAAACAAAGGAGGAACCAAAAGTAAAACAAAAGACACTGTATGATCGTACAGCAAAACCCCTCCCTTCACTAAAATCTGGAGATGTTGTGCGTCTGAGAGACATTTCTACAGGCACTTGGAGACAACAAGGTCGAGTTGAGGAAGAAGTTGCTCCACGCTCCTACAGGATCCACACAGACAACGGATTGGTACTGAGAAGGAACCGCACTGATCTTCAACTACAGCCAACTGAAAAGGACACTACAGCTCAGGAGATGATTCATCAGGATACAGCCGAGTCTACACAACTACCAAATGTCAAACCTGATAACACTGACTCTGGTCTGACTGCAGCATGTGCATCACCAAGAGCTGCTGGACTAAAGTCACCACATGTTGAGAAACTGTCTAGACCAAAGAGACATGTTCAGCCTCCAAAGAGGTTGATTGAAAGTTGCTAAGAATGTCTTAATGTTAAGTTCAAAAAAAAAGGAAGGAAAGAAACAAAATGTTCATATGAATGGTTTGCACTTTATTAGTTTACCACAGAAGAAGGTAAAAGTTAAAAAAATGAAAAAAAAAGTAAAGTTTGGTTACAGATTGAAAAGTTTTTTTTTTTTTAATAATTCAAAGCAATGTTTGAAAAAAAATGGCACTTTGGCAGAGCTTTATTTTTATGGGTCAAAACAAAAAAATATATATATATATTTTCTTTATGGGGGAAAGATGTGATGTTATTAAGTGTTGTAACACAAGAACTCAATTACCCAGCATGCCACATACAGGAAGTGTGCATAGCAACCCCGGGCACTGTATTGTGGATGTTGAAGCTACCCGCATTAAAAGCCAAGACCAGCCAACACGCCTTGTCTGATTATTATAAAAAATAACGAGACAACACAGTATTGTGGTAATGTTTGTGTTTTTATTACACCGGAAGTGTTAGGGGGAAATTTGCTCATTGCTCAGGCAACCATCTTAGCGTCGAAGCGTAGCCTCGCCATAGACCCGGATGTGTGCATTTTTACATTGCGAGGACAGAAACTTGATATAAATCAGACTCAAAACAGGTCCTGTTATCCATAAACAGTGGTGGAGGAAGTACTCTTGCTCAGTACTTAAGTAAAAGTACAGATAACCAGCAAAATATATACGTATGTAGAATCAGAAGTACTAAATTAACAATCCTACGGAAGTAAAAGTAAATAAGTACTTACTTTTAAATGTACTTTAAGTATCAAAAGTAAAAACACTCACACAATGGGTTGTCTCTTAATGTCCAGGCCTATATTTCAATTAAAAAAAACATAGTATGGGGATTTGTTACCCTGTCAGGTAATATATAACCAACAGAATTATAAAATAGATTAGTATTAGAATACTGAAGATTCCGTGAGTATAGTCGCTCTTCCGTGTAAGTATATTCAGTCTCCAGTAGTTGTGGTGTTTTGTCGCTTCGTCATCAGGGACCTCATTTATAAAACATTGCGTAGGATCCACACTAAAAGTTTGACTATGCCGAAAATCTGAAATAGGCGTACGCCAAAAAATATTCTGATTGATAAAACTGTGCGTACGCACAACTGCACGCAATTTCCCATTTATAAATCACACTCCAGCTGGAAGATTGCGCAGGTGGCTCCACCTCACATCCTGCCCACGACACACCTACATTTTACCATGAATGATCAATGCAAAGTAACTCATGAATGTATTTCCATATAAACAAGCTGCTGATCGACGGCATTTTACGCTCAGTCATGGCAGAAAAAAGAAAACAAAGTTTTTTGGAGACCGAGATAGAGGTGCTTGTGGATGAGGTGGAGGCCAGGAAGAGTATTTTGTTTGGTGGTCATAGTAGTGGCATCACTAACAAAAGAAAAGGCATTGAGTGGCAGCACATTGTCACGTCAACAGTGTGAGTGCCAGAGAGAACTGTGGCAGAGGTGAAAAAGAAGTGGTCTGATTTGAAGGTGGAGGCCAAGAAGAGAGTGGCATGCGATCGCCAAAGCATGTCTGCTACAGGTGGGGGTAGGGGCAAACCTGAGCCCACACCGCTGGACGGCAGGATAGCATCCATCCTCGGGACGGCCAGCGTGTGTGGAATCGTGTCAGAGAAGGAAGGAGACACCGATTTGGCAGAGGAGACCGATAAAATACAGTTTTATCTGTTTATTAAATGTATTAAATATTTAAATGGACTTGTAAAAAGGCAGTGGACCTATGCTTTTTGTCCTCCGTCACTCTAGAGTTGGAAACGCTGGCTGACGAGGAGGTTCCGACCACAGCGTGTCCTGTCACCGTGGATGAAGCCTGGCTGTCCCCAGTACATCCCGAGACCATGGCACACCCAGAAGTGGTCGGGTCCTGACAGACAGAGTCCTACAATCACAAAGGGACACCATCAGTGCCATAAATGAAGTGCGGGATGAGCTCCAGCAAATATGCACAGTAATGAACAACATGTGTGAGGTCCTGTCTGACATTGCCGCGTCTATTAAAGATCTTGTTAAAAAAAAGAAAAAAGAAACGTACTTTCGGTCTTATTGTAAACGCTGCATAACACCCCGGCTCTACAAGTGTAATATGTGATGACAATAAAGGTTTGGGATCAATCTGGCTTCAATTCACCACCTCACCGTCTGGACCTGCCGTTCCCTCTGTCTCCAAAATGTCCGTAAGCAAGCATCAAAGTTGGTGCACCGGTGCGCATATTCTCACGCCACGTTTATTTTTATAAATCACAACCTTTGCGTTGGAAGTGGCCCTGTTTTGGGCGTACGCAAGCTTTATAAATGAGGCCCCAGGTTAGTATCTGCTTCTTAGTTAATTCTCAATTCCGTATTTCCTAGTATCTTTCCTGCCTAGGCATTACCTTTCATGGGATAGTTTAATCTTGTTCATTTGTCCTCATTCCGCCAGCCCACTAGGGGTTTTCCTGAGTAAGTCTGTCTGTAGGATTCGGTGACTGTATGTCACTTCCAGTTGTAGTTTTCCGGTTTAGTTTAGTAGTTCTATTCTGTGAATCTCTGTAAAATAAAATCTTTGTTTTACATTTACTTGTCCTCCATCTCATTTCCTGTGCCTGGTCCTTGAAGTAAACTGTAATACTGCATTACAGAAAAAAAATACATCCAGAGTTCACATGGCAAAAAATAGGGTGGTAATTGACTAGGCAATTAATCAATGACAATATTAGTAGTGGCAATTTGTTTGACTAATTAGTTCACGACATTTTTAAGAACATTGCTTAAAAATTGTTCCTCACTGGCAATTACACCCTAAATGTAAGAAGGAGTGTTTCCACAGGTCCTTTATTCCAACATTAGACTTTAAAATGTTGCTTTATATACTGGTCTACCTCTGTCCCTGCTGCATTTTTTCCCTTACATATGCATACCATTTATGTGCAATAACTGTTCCAATCTCATCTTCATGTAAATGGTCTTCTTAAAAAAAAAATCTTCTGTGTATATATTCTGTGTTTTTGCACTGTTTCTAATTTATTCTTGTACAGCCTTTATACTGTTTTTCTCCTTAGAAGCTGCTGTAATGGTGAACTTTCCCTACTGTGGGATCAGAAGTTTATCTTATTAACTAAAGATCTCAGTGCAGTAAGAATACAGAGAATTTGAGGACAGAATGTAGAGCTTTGGAAGAGACGGATCACGTCACATTTTTCAGTTATTTGTCTGATCAAATAGGCTAATTTATCGACAGATTATTCAACTATTCTAATCAACAGAATACTCAACTTTGAAAAACAAAAAATAGTTGCAGCCCTTTTTTAAGCCTTTATTTTCTTTAACTTCTGACATGTCGCAAACATGACAATTCAACAAGTCTTAATGCTGGCAAGGCTCATCTGTAAACATTTTTTCTCTTTGTACAAACGGTTTTAACATGGCAGTTTCATGGTCATTTGCATTAGCAGAACTTCTTGTTCAATTTCAACAAGAGTTGGTTTTCAAAGTTTTTTGAGCCTAGTCTGCTTTTTGGTCAAAAAAAAATCTGCCCACCTGAGCTAGGTCTTTCATGCTGCCTGCCTTCACAGCAGAGTGTTGATTTTGAGGGACAAGTTGAGAAGATTGGGCACTGATTTGAGGACATTCATGGAGGTTGTTGAACTGACCAGATAGAGATGTCCAGCTGTCTTTTTGTCTTTTTTACATAGTCGTTGCTGTCAGGTCATTGTAACGCTGGAGATGTGATCTGTGCCTTTTCTGAAAATAAATCAACAATAAAGATATATTATGAATTAATTAATTAATGTTATTTCTAGGGCTGGGCGACATTACCTAAAATTTACATCATTGTATAATTTTTTTGTGGTAATGGTATTATATCATGGTACTGCAGGAATGCTCCACTGAAAATATGAGTCTACCGCTTTTCACTCTATCAACAATATAGTAGAACATATCCCAACAAAGAGAATTTTTTATTTTTTTTTTTTTTTAAACAGATACAGGTTTCCCACAGATTCATTACAAACGCTCTCCGCCACAGAATAATTTTTACTTTTTGGAACTGTGCATCTCATTCTCACTCATAAGTGCACGGTCAGTGAACAGCTGGTGTACCATACAGTCTCCGATACAGACAGCAGATTGCGCTTTGGCTTTTAGTCTGACTGGAAAACCAACAATGGAGCAGAGGGTGCTAAAAGTTGTGGGCTCAGATTGATCACAATCTGCGAAAGCGCTCAGAAGAAAATGCATAGCATTAATGCACAACATTAATTGACCTTGACGAAATGTGAACGTTGTAATCGCGACCACTAAATGGCTAATGTAAAACAGACGAGCTTATGCTTGTGGTAAAATCCGTTCACTGTTTGTGTTTACCACCAACAGGTTTGTTGTCCCAAGTGTATGACAATATTATGAAGGATCCATATAGAGACAGGGCTGCTGTTAAATGGTCAGAATAAGAAAAACAAGACAAGACTAATTTTACCCGCACTATCTAGGCAATGTGCAGGTACAAACTTGTCCACGAATACTACTTTCACAACCAAGAAAAGCTAGACCCTATATTACATTGTATATGATGTCGAGCTAGCATGTGTGACAAGCTAACTAGATGGTAACCTTGCGTTCCCATGGAAGTTGAAACTAAATACTGAAAACACTGTTGTACTCTTTTCTGGCAATTGCTGTATTGTGACACCTACAACTGTCACAACTCTGTGATTATTTTATGCAATATTGTAATAGAGGCCTTTGCTACAGTTTTACCAGTCACTAGGGTGCAGTTTCCTAATTTCCCCACACGGGGAAGATACTACTGAGGCGAGCAAGGTGGTGTTAACCCTTTGATGTGCAGTGTGGGTCAGGAGATACCCATTTTCCATTGGACCCATGTTGTGCATCAAAGGCTTAAGGCAGCACGTAGCTCCCGCCGCTCAGACAGAGAACGGCCTGCTGAGTAATGACAACCGACGTCTCCTGGCTCCCTTTTCTCTTGCATAAAACAGGACACATCTTCTGACGACAGGTAACTTGGCTGAGGCCTGTAGTAGAGTATACTAATATATACTTTGCTAGATTAGAGCATTTTTATAACATGATGTCACTAAACAAAACTAATATAACTTTGGCTAATAAGTATAAGCCCGAGAAAATAGCTTAGCATAGTAAGAGCTCTGCCTACCTCAATGTGTTTCTTTAGATTTGAAGGTGAATTATTGAAAGCCAGTAGTTCTTTTCTTTGAGGCAGACAGTTGAGACACTAGAATTTCCATGATTCATTCCTGGAGCCTATATAGCCGCATTTCCATAAGCACCTACTCGGCGCGACATGACTTGACTCATCTTGGTTTGTGAGCTTCAAGGACCACAACGGCCGGCGTGGGTCAACTAGGAGGTGGTGGAAGAGGTTTAACCAAATGGCACAGCACCAGTGAGCAATGGGAGGGAGAGTGGCCTCAATTCCGCCACTGCATTATTGGAGACGTTCGAGAACGGTGACTGTTTTGTGACTTCAAGAAACTTTTACATCATTTATCCCATTGGCGGCAAGCTCCCTTTAAGCAAACAAGTATATTTAGAAAGTAACATCGCTGTCTCCTGTAGCAGACAATAAGCTAGCTAGTTACCCGTCAGCGCTAACTCCGTGCTCTGCTTGTATTTTGTGCTGCTGTTTCTTACATTTAGCTCTCAGAAGCAAATACTTCAGTCAGCATGTCAACATCATCTGACAAACTAAGCTAGTGGTTTTACAGAACCACACAACAGGACAGTAACAGACTACAGCGCGTAGTATGGACTGCAGAAAACATCATCAGAGATCCCACTCACCCTGAACAGAAACTGTTTTTCCCCCCTCCCCTCTGGCAGGCGCTACAGAGCCCTGTAAACAAAAATCACCAGACACAAAAACAGTTTCTTCCCCACTGCCATCGCCCTAATAAACAGCTGAGCCATTCCTACACACCTGTACAATAGTCAGTATTCCAATGGACATGTACAGTACTTTTTTTTCACCATGAAGAGCATTCTCTGCTTTTTGCACTACTGTGTTTATAGCAATTATCATTTTGCTAATCTGTTCGTGTATTCCTTTCTACTTGTAATTTCTGTATATATTGTGTTCTATTTGATTTTACTACTGTTTTTTTTCCTCGCTGTTCCTCTTTCTATAGTTTCTTTATTTCTTATGATTCTCCTCCATATTCCTTGCATGACACCAACAGCCGAAACCAAATTCCTTGTATGTTGTGTACGTACTTGGCCATTAAAGCTGATTCTGATCACTTTTCTGTCTTTGGTCTAGGCAAGAGGAAAAGGGGCCACAAAAAATTAGACCTTCCATGCATACTTGCGGAGATGCAGGCTGAGGAGGAGCGGAACCATGCCCAGCGTGATGAGTGCATCCAGCTGCCCCTCAGTGAGGCAAGAGAGAATGAAGCAGCCTTGCAGTGGGAAGAGATGGCCCAGAATGCTGCCTTCAAATTAGTCATTCCTGGGTGTGCTGGGGCAGCTGGTGCAGGCAATGGGCAGCCGGCGAGTGTGAGCGAGCCCACCTCCCAGAGACCTGAGATTTAGTTGTATATAGTTTTACTTTTAGTCCTCCATTGTAGGAGAGGCCCACCACAGTTTGTACTTTGCATATTGTAAATAATTTTGATTTTGCTGCTGACTAATAAACAATTTTATGACTTATGTGATTGCATCAAAACTTTTCATTTTGTCTGTTAAGACACTGGTAGGAAAAGAGTCAACAGTCTGAACCAAACAATTTTGCATTCCCTAATAAAGTATTTGTGTTTAATGGGATTTAACATGTTTTCACACAAACTACTTTATGGTTCATAATTCTGTTGACCGAATTACACCAAAGCAATACTGATTTATCAAACTGAAATATTCTTAAAACAGCTATTTTAATGTATTGGTGTTTAATTTGTCATTTAATCTTGCTAACCTTCACAAACAAACAATAGCATAGACACATCTGCGAAAGGTACAAAAGTTTATTGTCAGAATTGCATTCAAGAAAACAATATAGCGGTCCAAGGACCGAAAAACTGAAAAAGTGCACAAAGTCATAATCAAAGTAAATAAAGCAATGGAAGAAAAACAGCGGTCAACAAAAAATACGGCAACACAGCTCACCCCCTCTCAAACAATGAAAAATGTCAAGACAGGTGAACAGGTGAATATAATTGCTTGATTATCCCCGCCCATATACAGGTGACCCGCTGTCAATCTATTCAACATAATCATAAAATAATATTGTAACCAAACAACAATTAATATGCCCTTTAACCTTATAATGAAACAACAATTCATTTACGGCTCCTACAGTGTCATTTAATGACAGATAATTACTGTTGTTCAAGTGCCCAGAATGAGTAAAAGCCTTCAGTGTTATACAAGGATAAAACTGACAAATCATCAATCTCAAATTCACATTTTACTTATGCACCTTAGCACGAATTTGCCAACATGATCTTTGTCTGCAAGAGCAGACAAAGATCATCTAACAGCACAACATGGAAGGAAAGCCAGGAGATTAGGTTTTGCACATTTTTTTAAATTCATAATCACAATGCTACACTCAAAATCATTAATTGACAATAATCAGTCTCTAACCTAACCCTTTTAATCCACCCACCGAGTAACTATTTCTGAACATGTACTCCAATCCACAGTCACTCTAACTAGGCATCCTCTTAGCACGTCCCGGTACAGTTACTTCTCATCTCCATGCCATCTCTGACTTCAGCTTTCTTTAACGGACACTCATAGCTCAACAGGATAAACATCTGCCTTTGAACTAATAGGTCGTGGGTTCACATCCTGCTCTCTCCATTGTTTCTTCTGTTACATGGTCCAACCAAAACCTCTAATACTCTGTGACACAACAGAACAAATAGGAGCGCCCATGGCGCTACCTCGGGCTGTCGGGCTGCTTTACGTTTGTCAAATCACAGCACCAGATTTCTCAGCCAAGCGCATCCTCCCCTGCCCAGAATTCCCTAGAATCACCCGACCAATCAGTGTCCAGTGTGTCCAGAATTCACCCTCTGACAAATTAATGTACAGCCTGTCCAGAATTCCCCCATCGACCAATCAATGTCCAGCATGTCCAGAATTCACCCAATGAGAGGGCAAAGGTCAGTCTCAGCGACCAATGACAGCTCGAGCCTACCAATCCTTTGACCCCGGCCAACGGCTGTGCCACCCCCTCTCCTCTGATCCCCTCATTCAAACTTGTTTGTGGATGAATACAGACACCTGCTTGGAAACTTTTGCATTTGAAGGTAAGACGACATTATCTTTAGTTAGTTTTTATAATGCTACACAAATGACAGCGTATTAATTAGGAAGCCTTCTTTGACTTTGGCATCGATAGATATTTATGATGTTATAGGTGTTTATAATAGAAAAAAATATTTGGAGAAAACATTTTTAATGAAATACCTTCACATTATTGTTTTTTTCAGTTTACAAAGCCAAGGTTTGGAGGGTCTCATGGTGCTGCCTTAACGCCCAACTTAAGTTTGGCTGGGAAGCATGTTAGCAAGGTATTGTCTGTGCTCCAGCTGTATAGTTTTGCCTGAGTAATTACAGTAGGGACGTTGAAATGTGTAGTTCTCAGTGACTGTAATGTCTAATAATCAACTGCCATCTACAGTGCATCCAGAAAGTATTCACAACGCTTCACTTTTCCACATTTTTTTTTATGTTACATCCTTATTCCAAAATGGATTAAATCCATTGTTTCCACAAAATTCTACACACACAACCCCATAATGACAATGTAAAAAAAGTTTTTTGAAATTGTTGCAAATTTATTAAAAATAAAAAACCTGCGAAATCACATGTACATAAGTATTCACAGCCTTTGCCATGAAGCTCAAAATTGAGCTCAGGTGCATTCTGTTTCCACTGATCATCCTTGAGATGTTTCAGCAGCTTAATTGGAGTCCACCTGCGGTAAATTCAGTTGATTGGACATGATTTGGAAAGGCACACACCTGTCTATATAAGGTCCCACAGTTGACAGTGTATGCCAGAACACAAACCAAGCATGAAGACAAAGGCAATGTCTGTAGACCTCCGAGACAGGATTGTCTCGAGGATTGTCTTGAGGCACATGGCTGGGGAAGGTTACAGAAAAATTTCTGCTACTTTGAAGGTTCCAATGAGCACAGTGGCCTCCATCATCTGTAAGTGGAAGAAGTTTGGAACCACCAGGACTCTTCCAAGAGCTGGCCAGCCATCTAAGCTGAGTGATCGGGGGAGAAGGGCCTTAGTCAGGGAGGTGACTAATAACCTGATGGTCACTGTCAGAGCTCCAGCATTCCTCTGTGGAGAGAGAGGAACCTTCCCGAAGGACAACTATCTCTGCGGCAATCCACCAATCAGGCCTGTATGGTAGAGTGGCCAGACGGAAGCCAGTCCTTAGTAAAAGGCACACGGCAGCCCACCTGGAGTTTGCCAAAAGGCACCTGAAGGACTCTCAGACCATGAGAAACAAAATTCTCTGGTCTGATGAGACAAAAATTTAACTCTTTGGAGTGAATGTCAGGCGTTACGTTTGGAGAAAACCAGGCACTACTCATCACCAGACCAATACCATCCCTACAGTGAAGCATGGTGGTGGCAGCATCATGCTGTGGGGATGTTTTTCAGGGGCAGGAACTGGAAGACTAGTCAGGATAGAGGGAAAGATGAATGCAGCAATGTACAGAGACATCCTGGATGAAAACCTGCTCCAGAGTGCTCTTGACCTCAGACTGGGGCAACGGTTCATCTTTCAGCAGGACAATGACCCTAAGCACACAGCCAAGATATCAAAGGAGTGGCTTCAGAACAACTGGGTGAATGTCCTTAAGTGGGCCCAGCCAAAGCCCAGACCTGAATCCAATTGAACATCTCTGGAGAGATCTGAAAATGGCTGTGCACCGACAATTCCCATCCAACCTGATGGAGTTTGAGAGGTACTGCAAAGAGGAATGGGCGAAACTGGCCAAATATTCAAAATGACTTGAGGCTGTAATTGCTGCCAAAGGTGCATCAACAAAGTATTAAGCAAAGGTTGTGAACACTTATGTACATGTGATTTCTCAGGTTTTTTATTTTTAATAAATTTGCAACAATTTAAAAAAAAATGTTTTCACATTGTCATTATGGAGTGTTGTGTGTAGAATTTTGAGGGGAAAAAATGGATTTAATCCATTTTGGAATAAGGCTGTAACATAAATGTGGAAAAGTGAAGCACTGTGAATACTTTCTGGATGCACTGTAGCTTTTCTAGCATTCTTACAGCGAGTGTTAATTTCATGCAAGGCTTGCGGGTTATCTGACAGAATACGTAAACTACATACACAGGCTAAATTTGAATGCATGTCATTAGATATTGGAACTAGTAAAATGTGGGTGGGGATAAACAGAAAAGTAAATCGACATTTAACAAAATCCTGTTAGAATTATTTTTTATTTCCTTGATTAAAAATGTGGTCAAAGTATCGTGTTGTCACAGAGGGTTTAAAAAGACAACTGCACTTAAAAAACAAAAATTCTACAATTGGGTTGTGTAATGTGAGAACAAATTCAAGGGACTTGGGTCTGTTGTAATCTTCTTGTAATCTCCTTCATCCAAAATATTTTAAACATACATATACAGCAGTACCATTAATCTAAATCATTACAAGAATACAAAATTTGACTAAACATCCTTGTACATTTCATACAGAAGTACATTTTCTGACAATCTACACATTTTTTGACAGTCAAATTAGAGTATAGAACTTTTAAAGGAGTATATTCACAAAGTGGTCTAAAAACATTTTCCAGCACTGTTCAAATTGCTCCTCATGGTTGTGCTAACTTTTCATGGTAGCTTGCAATGTGTGAATGTGTTAACCATGAAACGCTGCCATGTAAAGACAGCTACTTTACGTTTTCCTCTGACAGCTCTGAAATGCTGTCATCCTGTTCAATTTCCTCTTCACAATGGTCTTTGTCTTCCTCCAACACAAGGAAAAATGAGACACCGACAATCCTTTCTGCTGCTTTCACGATGCGCTGGAGGGTCCTGCAGCAGGAGGAGGTGCAGGAGTCCAGAAGGTGGACATGATGGGGGCTGAGGCACTGGCTCTTCTCAGTTTACGCAGGAAGTAGAGACGTTGTTGTGCCTTCCTGACCAGTGATGTGTTTCTGGTCCAGGAGAGATTTTCTGAGATGTACACACCTCAGCACTTGGTGCTGCTCACCCTCTCCACAGCCGCACCGTTGATGTTGAGAGGAGCATGCTGGGTGTGTCCTCTCCTGAAGTCAACAACGATCTCCTTTGTCTTCTCCATGTTCAGAGAGAGGTTGTTGGTGCTGCACCACCTGGCCAGGTTGCTCACCTCACTCCTGTATTGTGTCTCATCGCTGTTACTGATGAGACCCACCACAGTTGTGTCATCCGCAAACTTTATAAAAAGATTGGAGCTGTGAGTCGGAGTGCAGTCATGGGTCAGCAGGGTGAAGAGTAGGGGGCTCAGCACACATCCTTGGGGGGCCCCCAGTGTTCAGGATGATGGTGCTCGATGTCTTGCTGCCGACCTGCACTGCCTGTGGTCTCCCTGTCAGGAAGTCCAGTAGCCAGTTGCACAGTGAGATGTTGAGCCCAAGCTGGTCTAGTTTGTGGATGAGCTGCTGGGGGATGATGGTGTTAAATGCTGAACTAAAGTCTATGAACAGCATTCTAACATAAGAGTCCTTGTTTTCCAGGTGTGTGAGGGCTGAGTGGAGTGCAGTGGAGATTGCATCATTGGTTGAGCGGTTGGTCCGATATGCAAACTGGTAGGGGTCCAGGGTGGGTGGGAAGAGGGATTTGATGTGGTGCATGACTAACCGTTCAAAGCACTTCATCAGGATGGGGGTTAGTGCAACTGGGCGGTAGTCGTTGAAGGAGGAGGGGGATGACTTCTTCGGTACCAGGATGATGGTGGCTGTTTTGAGGCATGTGGGGACAACAGCCTGCCTCAGAGAGATGTTAAAAACGTCTGTGAAGACATCCGTGAGTTCCCCAGCACAGTCTCTCAATACACGACAAGGAATGTTGTCAGGACCCGGAGCTTTGCGTGCGTTGATCCTGCTGAGGGCTCTCCGCACACTCTCCGGGGACAGTGACAGCACCTGGTCAGTGGGAGGAGGTGTGGTCTTCTGTGCAGGGGTGCTGTTGTTTGCTTCAAAACGGCCGAAGAAGTCATTCATCTCATTCAGCAAAGAGATGGTGCAGTCAGGGGTCTGCTGTGGAGGCTTGTAGTCCGTTATGGACTGTATCCCCCGCCACAGGCTCTGAGTGTCTTTGCTGTCGCTAAAGTGATGAGCGACACTCCTGGAGTACTGCCTCTTGGCCTCTCTGATGCCGCGAGACAGGTTGGCCCTAGCTATCCTCAGGCCCACCTCGTCTCCAGCTCTGAAGGCATTGTTTCGTACCTTCAGGAGCCTGTAAACCTCCCCTGTCAGCCACGGCTTCTGATTAGCCCGAACAGTGACGGTCTTGGTAGCTGTCACATCATCAGTGCACTTGGTGATGTAGGCAGTGACCGTCTCTGTGTACTCCTGGAGGTCTGTAGTGTTATTGTAAGTGGCAGCTTGTTTAAATACATCCCAGTCTGTGGTGATGAAACAGTCCTAAAGTGCCTCTGAAGACCCTTCTGGCCACACACATACCTGTTTCTGAACTGGTTTTATGGTTTTAACCAGTGGTCTGTATGCTGGAATTAGCATAACAGTAATGTGGTCTGAGGCACCAAAATGTGGCAGGGGAAAGGCCTTGTAGGCTCTTCTCTGGGTAGTATAAACAAGATCCAGTATGTTGTCTCCCTGGGTAGGAAAGTCTATGTGCTGGTGCATATTGGGAAACACAGTCTTTGGATCCGCATGGTTAAAGTCCCCAGCCAGGATCAGAAAGGCATCCGGATGGGCCATCTGCTGCTCACTGATGTGGTGGTACAGTTCATTCAGTGCTTCCCCCCTGCTGTTGCTGTTGGGAGTAGGGGAGACGTACACAGCAACAAGCAGTATGGCTGTGAGTTCCCTGGGTTGATAAAAAGGATGGCAATTCATGATCATAAACTCCACAAGGCTCGAGCAGTGACTGTACACTACAACAGCATCATGGCACCAGGCGTTGTTAATGTAAACACAGAGCCCGCCACCGCGGGTCTTACCTCCCTCGACGAGAGCTCTGTCTGCTGTGTAGCATGTTAGCCGGTCGAGCTGAATGGCAAAAAATAAAAATAAAAAAAAAATAAAACACACACAAACTTAAATAGGACAGAAATGAATGGAATTTGTCAAAATCTCATAATGGCTGGGAGATTTTGACAATGATTTTTGGAAAAACACTTAGTTTACCATCTCCTTGCATATCCCAAGGCAGAAGTGCATCATCACAGAGAAATGCATGCTGCTTCTGTATCAACAGTTTGATCTCTGTTTGAAACCTTCAGATCTGCAGTCCTTCTCTGAAGACCAGTAGCCCATGATGCCCCTCTTCAGCAAAAGTATTTTACACAAAAAACAAAAGAGGTGTTAAAATATTGCTCTTACAGTAATGTCTAGTTTGTCATTAATACTACTACTTTTCATTCTGCAACCTGCGCCTCTGAAAGTGGATGCAAAGTCTGGTGTCTCTTAACTGTTTTAAATTCTTGCTGTATTTTTTAAATATTTTTGTTATGTTTTGTCGGCTGCTGATGGAGGTTTCTGCTGGGAGAAGAGTTTATTCAAGAGGGGAGCTTTTTTCATTGAGACAGAACAAATCTGGACAGCAACATCTAATTCCAGTGGACATCTTGAGGTGTTTTTGTTGTTGCCGTGCTGGTGCAAAGGTGAAGGCTAGGAAATGGAGATATAAGCCCTTTCTTCCAGCAGTCATCATGGGAAACATCAACTCTCTGCCAAACAAAAGTGACGAGCTGGAGACACTCGTGAAGACTGACAAAACATATTGTGAATGCAGTTTCCTGTATTTTACTGAAACCTGGTTGAATCAAAACAACTCAGACTCAACTGTGAATCTACCTGGCTTCACCCTCATAAGGTCAGACAGAGATGCTAAAGCTAGTGGCAAGAAGAAAGGAGGGGGTCTGGCTTTATTTGTTAACCAGAGATGGTGTAACTCCTCACATATAACTGTTAAGGAGAAATTGTGTTGTCCAGATATTGAACTGCTGGCAGTTGTCCTTCGGCCAGATTATGTTCCAAGGGAATTCAGTCATATCATAGCAATACTTGTATACATCCCACCCAAGGCGACTGACTTTGGTTCCGTGTGATGTGGATTTACACAGTTTGTTAACTGACCTACCAGAGAAAATAAAATCCTAGATCTGTTGTATGCCAATGTAAAAGAAGTTTACAGAGCTACTGCTTTACCACCACTGGGCAGGTCAGAACATAACTTGGTTTATCTGCAGACCTGTTACAAACCTTGTGTGCTGAGACAGCCTGTAACTAAAGTCAAAATCAGAAGATGGACTGCTCAAACTAGTGAAGCTCTAAAGGACTGCTTTGAATCAACAGACTGGAATGTGCTGCTGGAAACAGATGAGGACAGTATGAGCATTGACAGACAGGTTAATTGTTTTACTGAGTACATCAACTTCTGTAGCGATACAGTCATACTTGCAAAGACTGTTTGCCGTTTCCCCAATAACAAACCCTGGATCACAAGCGACATAAAGGTAATCCTCAACCAGAAAAAACAAGCTTTTAGAGACGGTGACAAGGAACGGCTCAAAGAAGTACAACATGAGTTGAAGAGGAGACTGAAGATGGCAAAACTAGAATACAAAAAGAAGATAGAGAGGAATTTTCAACACAGCAACATTCGTGATGTGTGGAGAGGAATCAGTACCATCTCTGGACATAACAGTAAAAAGAAAAGGGAGCTAATAGTGGGTGATGTGGAAAGAGCTGATGAACTCAACCTGTTCTTGAACACATTTGACACTGTGGACACACCTACTTCCACTGCTGCTCCTCCTTCTTCTCCTCAACATATGGAAATCCCCACTATAGCTCCTTCTTCTCCTCCTCCGTCTCCTACACATGTCTCCACAACTGCAGCCACTTCCCTTTTAGCACCTGTACCCTTCTCTGTCACAGAGACAGGGGTGATGTTGGAGCTTGGGAGACTTTGCTTTGGGAAAGCAGCTGGCCCAGATGGTGTGTGTCCAAGGCTGCTTAAAGACTGTGGTGCACAACTGTGTCAACCTCTCCACAGGATCTTCAACCTGAGTCTACAGCTGGGGCGGGTGCCTGCTCTATGGAAAACATCCTGTATTGTACCAGTACCAAAAATCAAATGTCCAGCTGAACTAAATGACTACAGACCTATTGCCCTTACCTCACACATCATGAAAACTCTGGATCGGCTGATTCTGCGCCTGGAGGGGTCTGGAGGGGCCTGAAAACCATCTCTGGCCACAAGGATCCCAAGACTGAACTGAGATGGAGAGTTGTTGAATGACCTGAACACCTTCTTTAACAGGTTTGAACAGGCAGCCACCCCTCACCCAGGCCAGTCCACCCTGCAGCAGCCACCACTGCATCTGTCTGCACCCCTTGCTGACTGCACCACCCCTGCTGCATTCCCTCTCCTTACGGTTCCACCACAGTTCTCCTACTTGTCCCTATCGACATCCCAGGTGAGGAGAGAACTAAGCAGGCTGAAGATCAGGTAGGCTACGGGTCCGGATGGCATCAGCTCCAGGCTCCTCAAATCCTGCGCATATCAGCTGAGCAGGATTGTGGAGCACGTCTTCAATTTGAGCCTGAAGCTGGGGAGAGTACCACAGCTGTGGAAGATGTCCTGCGTGGTACTGGTGCCGAAGATATCGCACCTCAAGGACCTCAACCACTACAGGCCGGTGGCACTAACATCCCACCCGATGAAGACCCTGGAGAGGTTGGTCCTCTGTCATCTGCGACCCCTGGTGAGCTCATCATTGGACCCGCTGCGGTTTGCCTACCAGCCCCAGCAGTTTGCCTACCAACCTGGCATCCGGGTTGATGATGCAGTGATCTACCTCCTGCACAGATGTCTCTCTCACTTGGAGAAGACGAAGAGCACTGTGAGAATCATGTTTTATGATTTCTCCAGTGCCTTCAACACCATCAAGCCTGCGCTTCTGGGGGACAAGCTGGAGCAGGCAGGAGTGGACTCCCACTCACAATGTGGCTGCTGCATTACCTTACCAACCGGACAGTTTGTGAGGGCAGGGGACTGTGTGTCCAACACTGTGGTCTGCAGTACGGGGGCCCCGCAGGGGACTGTCCTTGCCCCCTTTCCTTTCACCCTCTACACTGCAGACTTCTCCCATCACACCACAAACTGCCATCTTCAGAAATTCTCTGACGACTCCGCCATCGTCGGCCTCATCACGGACGGAGATGAGGAGGAGTACAGAGAATTTAACCGGGACTTTGTGGGCTGGTTCCTGCTGAACTGCCTCCAGATCAGCGCGGTGAAAACAAAGGAACTGGTGGTGGACTTTAGCAGGAACAGACACACTTCTCTTTCACCAGTGAACATCCAGGGAACGGACATTGAGATTGTGGGCTCTTACAGGTACCTGGGTGTTCACTTAAATAAGAAACTGGACTGGACTACAAACACCAACGCACTTTATAAGAAAGGTCAGAGCAGAGTCCACCTGCTCAGAAAACTGAGGTCCTTCGGGGTGCAGGGAGCACTTCTGAGGACCTTTTATGATCCATCAGCTATCATGTATGGAGTGGTCTGCTGGAGCAGCAGCATCGCAACTGTAGACCGGAAGAGACTAAACAAACTGGTAAAGAAAGCCAGCTCTGTCCTGGGCTGCCCTCTTGATCCTGTGGAGGTGGTGGGAGACAGGAGGATGTTGACAAAGCTGTTGTCTATCATGGAGGACACCTCCCACCCCCTGCAGGAAACAGTATCATCACTGGGCAGCTCCTTCAGTGACAGACTGCATTACCCGCGATGTCTAAAGGAGAGATGCCGCAGGTCCTTCCTTCCTGCTGCAGTCAGACTTTACAATCAAGCCTGCTCCCAGTAGTTCAGTTCACCCACCTACAAACTGTGCAATAAAAATGTACATAATGATGCTGTGCAATTTCATAAGAATGTTGCTGTAAATATTGTATTTTTATTTTTTCTTCTAGAAGGAGAAAATATTCATATCTATACACTGTGTGCATTATGTGCTATCTATCTATCTATCTATCTATCTATCTATCTATCTATCTATCTATCTATCTATCTATCTATCTATCTATCTATCTATCTATCTATCTATCTATCTATCTATCAAGGCTTGAGGTCAAAGACAAACTCGATTCCCTGCAGTTTGCATACAAAGAACACATTGGAGTGGATGATGCCATCCTCTTCATGCTTCACCGTGCCCTGTCTCATCTGGAGGAACCTGGAGTTTATGTGAGAATCATGTTCTTTGATTTTTCAAACGCATTCAACTCCATCCAACCCACCATACTCAAAGACAAGCTCACAGAGATGGGAGTGGATCCTTCCTGTGTTTCTTGGATCATAGATTACCTGACAGAAAGACCACAGTTTGTCAGGCTGGGGAACTGTGTTTCCGGGACATTAATGAGCACTACTGGGGCTCCACAAGGAACAGTCCTGACTCCATTCCTGTTCACACTGTATGCATCAGACTTCAAATACAGCACTGAGTCTTGCAGAAATACTCTGATGACACTGCTATCGTGGCATGTATCAGAAATGGACATGAAGCTGAATACAGGGATCTGATAAGTGCCTTCAGTGACTGGAGTCACAAAAACTGCCTGCTACTCAACACCTCAAAGACAAAGGAAATGATCAGTTTCCACAGATCCAAACCCCCTTTTCAGCCAGTGAACACTTGTGGTGTGGACATCGAGGTGGTGACATCGTATAAATATTTAGGTGTCCACCTTGATAATAAGTTGGACTGGTCTAAAAATGCACTGTAAAAATGAAAAAGTTCGCAAAACTCAAAATTTCAAGGCAATTTACTGCACTAGATTTTTGAGTTTTATCATTTGTTTGTAGAACTGAAGTTTCGCAGTAATAAAAACTTAAAATTGTGAGTTTTACAAACTAAAAATTCAATTAATAAAAGTTGTGCCAACTAATTATGTTTTTTTTTGGTAATTTATCTTTCATATCTATAAAATTTTCAAATTTTGAGAACAACAATTTCATAAAAATAAATCCTGTCAACTATTTATCTATTCTAAAGAAAGCACTTAGGGCAATTAACATGTTTATTTTAAACATATGCAGAAATGCAAAATAGAATGCAAAGAAAACAATGCTGCCTGCAGTGTGTATTAGTGTACCTTAGCAAGGTATTTAAAATACACACATCTGTAGTTCTTTGAGGTTAAGGTTCTTCGAAAATACAGTAGGCTCTTCATTTTCAATGGAAAAACAGGCCCATCTCTCAAATGGCTGCAACAACCATAAAAACATAAATGTGGGTCCTGAGTCCTTAAAGCAATATATTAAGTCACGCAGCATTAAAAAAAAAAGCAAGAACAAAAACACTCAACTTCTAACTTAGAGCAACAGCTTCTTAGAGCAACAGCTTCTTAAAGCAATAGCTCAGTTTTCAAACTCCGGACATGCTATGAGCAACTAGTAGAAAGCTCCATGAAAATGTGCTGAATAGCCTCAAAAGTGTATTTGAGTTCTTTTGGGAATTCCATGTTCAAGGCATAGAGCAGACCAAAGAGGTAGGCAAATGCAGTGGGGATATCTCGAAGATCTGCAAGAACAATGGTCTCTTCCAACACAATGGCAGTACTGTTGACTGTGGCCAGTGAGGTAGGTGAACCATCATCTACAAGAACAGTGAGGATACCCATCTGGACACCTCTGGTCTGCATATCCTCTGGATTGGTGTCCTGAAACCAGAAAGTTGTGCCACATTCAGATTGAATACTCATGTAATGAAACCACATTGATAAGGATAACACAACACAGTTGAACACTTCTTTATTGACTACTGATAATAGTTTAGCAACATCATGTGGAGCTGAGCCAGTAAACAATATTGAACTCACATTATATAATTAACGTTAGCTATTGGACATTTTACTCAATATTACAGTTTTTCTCAGTCGCTTTGGTGAATTTCTCTGATCAGAATTAAAATTCTCGTAACTGTTAGTTCAGCTCACAACATTTAGTCATTTGTGCACATCAGAGTAGCAGTTTCTCCTTCCTTCCAAACTGCAAATGCTTTTGGAGATGCATCAGTTGCTTTCATACAGTTTTCGGCTGTTTTGTAATATTATCATTTGCTTATGTCATGTCAGTCAAAATGAACTATACTTATGAATGCTGAATAGTCATTCCCTATGAAACTAATAGTCCTCATTTCATTGCTGGAGTCATTACATACAAAAATCTTGAACTAGTTGTCAATAACTGTCAACCAAATTTTATACATTTCTTTATCATTTTTTTCCTGAAAACATGATAAAGAAATATATTGTATCGCTGAATTGCAAGGGATGATGTTCTCTGTGATGTAGATGAAAATATGTGGCCAGACACACAGGAACGTCTGGATGTGCATAAATGATTTACAGTACTGTGTATGTTGTATGTTCAGTTCCAATATGTACTGCAATATAGTTTACAGTTGTGCACAGCTTTACACAAAGGGTGTTTCTTATGTTTGTTGTAAATATTTTTTGTTTGCACAATGCTGTGAACAAATTACAATTACAAAGAGCATATGCAGTGTGAAACATCTGTATTCAGTGTCTTGTACTCAGTTACCTCACTAAATACAGTAATGTGTAATTTTACTGTAGTTTTCAAATGGCTGTGCAAATAGTGTATAGTGCTGTCTTGAGCATTTTCAGGTAGTGTCAACAAGATCGGACTTTTTTGCATTTGACAACACTTAGAGGTAAACTGTCATAATGAAAACATGACAAAGCCATTTGACTGTCTTGTTCATAAACAATGGTGTCAGGACTTTTCATTGTGATGACATTGACACTTTCATTGACATGAATACTTGCTTTTGAGGAATGAACTACCCATTTAGAGCAAGTGACACACTTTTGCAGGTTGTCAACTAGGTTTTGCTGTTTGTACTAATTGTTTTGAGAAATGCACTAACTGTTGTGCAAATGTTAATAGTGATGTGAGAAATGCACCAAGGCGACTGAGAAAAACTAACAGATCTAACAGCCAATCACACAGGGGCAATAGACATGACAACAGCCAGTCAGTCCATAGTTCTGGCTTGCCCGTACACACCCATCTTCTGCTGTAAAGTGTTACAGGTGAATAAAGCTCTGAAAGAGAGGTACAGCTAGAGGAAATAAAAAGCAGACTATTTTTGTAATAGTGTATAAGATTTTCTATTTGTTTGCTGTTCATTATAAATTTGTAGATATTGTCAAAGTTTCCCCAATTCAAATAAATAATTACAGTTTTTGTCAAAGTGTATCCTAAATGTTGTGATGGTTTATTCAGGCTGAAGTCACTATCAGTAAACTAAACTGGAAGCATTGTCAAATTATGTATTATATATGGTCATAACAATTGATATTGATCAAGATGAGGAAAAAAAATAAAATTTTTCCATAGTGACTGGTTCTCATCATGTGATTCTGGTTTCACTTTAACGCACTGTCCTTGCACCAGACAACAGGCATAGAAGACAATAAACAGGACAGATATTACAGGTAACATGCACCCTGTAACCCAGGTAAAAGCCCCATACTGTACTCACCAGGCATGTCAGGAATAGTTTGTCTGAATAGTCCCGAACAAATATGGGCAGACCTTCAAGACACGCTGTTCTTCGATGCAGTGCAATGTCAGATGTCTGGATCACAGAATAAAGTAAAGCAGTAGATTTTTGGTTAGAGCAGTGATGAGAATATGTATGTATGTATGTATATATGTATGTATGTATGTATGTATGTATGTATGTATGTATCTATGTATGTATGTATGTATGTATGTATGTATGTATGTATGTATGTATGTATGTATGTATGTGTATGTATGTATGTATGTATGTATGTATGTATGTATGTATGTATGTATGTATGTATGTATGAAATTGCGAAGTTCATACCTTTTCATCAAGCCGATCCAACAGATTTCCCATGTCTTGACCAAAGGCTCCCCTCCTGGCATGGTACAGCTTCAGCAGGAGAGAAGAGAATTGGTCTAACGCTGCCCTAAAGGTCCCCAACAGGTCCTTGGTGGTGACGTGGTAGAACTCCTGACAAATCTTTACAAACAGAAATGGCACAACATTTTGACATTCAGTTATTTTGTGAAACCCTGCCCTACAAAATATTATTCTGATAATTGTTAAATCATTTTAAATGAAATCAAACACTTTTGTCAATAAACAATTACTTCATACCACTTTGAATATGCCAATGTAACTTTTTAGAACAACATTCAGAATCAAACAGACTATGTATTAAATATCCCTCTTGCCTGTTCTTAAAGAAATAGTGCAGGCCATTTTCCTGGATTTCTGTGACCACAAGTTGCAACTCCACAATCTCCTTTCTCCTATGGGAGAACGTGAGGTCCATCTTTTGTCTAATGAGGTCCATGTCTTTGTCCATTCTTCTCACTGCATCTACCAGGACACATCTTTGGTCTTCCAATGCATCATCATCATAGTTTTCTGGGTGGTCACGAACGTGATTGGCTTCGCCTCGCTTTGGTTTCTTCAAAGAAAACCTACTCTCATCAGAGTCTTCATCCCTCCCTCTTTTCCTGTTTACACTGACCTCATTACACCCAGCCTGGCGCAACTTTGATCAATAGTTTCCAAGCTTGTATTTTAAACTTGTTGTCCATCCATCATAACTTGTGCCACCACCAGGCTCCCTAAGACATGGGTGCTTGCTGACAAGTTCAGCAGCTACTGATTCAATTTGCTGTTTTTCAGGGTAGGCTTTCAGAGTTAACATTTCTTGTACCAGCTTGTCCAATATTTCCATTTTTACATCTCGTTACATTCAGACATTTCCCAGTTTTTCCATATACCTCATTGCCCTGACGGAGTTTTAGCTTTACATCATAAGAGAAAGAGGGGATCAGAAAAGGACAAGGCCACTGTGATATGCATTTCATATAGGTCTGAATACTCCAAGATGACCTGCTGGAAGAGCCTGGAGAACTGAGGCTGGCTGTATCCATGGATGAGATGAAGGATGAACAGGATGGCGTTTGGGATTCCTCATTATTCCAAAGAATGTGTAGGACAGCCCTTTCAGCTGGCAACTCTGCAATGGCAACCAAGTTAAAGTGCATTACCAAAATCCGGGTCTTCATATTGTAAAGCAAATTCCCCATTTAGCTGAAGTTTTTCTCGTAGTTCATTCTGGAGTGCCACTACATGTTCTGGGATCTTAGTAAAATGAACCTTCCGGATGAGCTTTGGGTTCACGTTTACTCGCAATCGCAAAGCCTGTGAAATAAAAGACAAAAAAATATATAATTATTATTATAATTAATTAGAGAAAATAAACATTTTGGTTTAAGAATACAATAGACCAGTCCTGGTCCTTGGGGCACACTGTCCTACATGTTTTAGATGTTTCCCTCTTCCAACACACCTGATAGAAATGATCAGCTCGTCATCAAACTCTGCAGAAGCCTGATTATGACACTCATTTGAATCAGGTGTGTTGGAAGAGGGAAACATTTAGAACATACAGGAAACACTGCAATAATCAATTTACAATGCACATCCATAGTACATACCATTACACTGAATGCAGCAGACACGTCCTTGGGGTCACCATCCACTTCCCAGCTACTGGGTACAAAGCTAATGGATGGTAATTGTTTAAAGCCTCTGGATCAAGGATTTCTATGTCTGCATAGCCACCGTCAATGATTTGGTAAGACCTGTAATGTTCCATGAACCAAGAAGAACACTTTCTCACAGTCAACCACAATGTTCGGTAATCTTGTAAGAATCTGGGAGTCCACTGCATTGCCCAGCTGAAACTACCATGCCCTTTACATATCGGGTCCCATACAAATTGACATCTCTGGCAAAGGTCACAGTATCTTGATGTGGGTAGGTCTTTTCGATCACAGTCCTGAGTTTTTCTTGTAATGAGGATTTTTTAACTATGTCAGCATTGCCAATGTACAGTTTCGGTTTGAACAAACCTTGGCTATCAAGGTAGTAAGCCAACATTTGTTGATGTTTAGAAGAAAGTGTAAGAAGAACATTCATGAAATTCATAACATCATGCACAACTTTTTTAAAAAGCTATGCTTGGCCTCAAATCGAATAGTCCACAAGTCCACTAGAGGTCCAAAGCAGCGTGTGAGATGCACATAATGTTCAATAAAGTGATGCTTTGGCAGCAACTTAAAGTCAGAGAATGTATCAATAAGCAGTTTCTGATGGTCAGATATTTTAGTCTCCAAGTAACACAGTATTTCCTCTGACAGTGTAGTAGAAAGAGCAATTTCAACGATCTCTTTAAGGTCCATCAAAATTTCCCATGATGGTTCTTGCTCTGGAATACTGCTCCCAATCATAAGAGGTAGTAAACGCAAAAATGCAAAATTTCCATGTCCATTGCCACTGATTTTACCCTTAGCAAAGCTTGCTTTTGTAATTCATCGTGGCTTGTTAACCCTGTCCGAAAATTTGTATGGGAACAATTTTATGCGGCTATTCAGGCCATCAAATGTAATGAAGCCTTTTCTCAAATTCTTTCAAACACAAACATAGTTCTACTGGGACAACACCTTCAAAGAAATCATGTAAAATGTCTGGAGGAACTCCAGTAACTGGATGAAAGGTTAAATGCCTACTCAGTACACAGGATTTTTTAACACCACTTACACTTTATCACTAGACTCAAGTTCCTCCACAAGTGTATTGTGCTGTTGGACAGTTCTTAATGGAAAATCTCTTGCCTCAACAGTTGCAATTTTATCTCGATTAAGACAACAAAATCTGCAAAAAGTTTCAACATTGAAAGATTCCTGAAAGCCTCCTAGACTGTGGGCCCCAAGGTTATCTGCGCAGACACACAAAACTGTTCCCTTTACAAATTTATCTAGAACGTCAACAAACACTCCATCACTTTCCAGAGACTTCATATCGTTCATCAGTGGAGTAAGAAAAGAGTCATAACCAAATTGTTTGACATCAACACTCTTTCCAAGAACAGCGATCTGAATTAAGGGTAGAGTAGAGCGGAAATTTGCTGGTAAATTGAGCACAACCCAATAGACTGCAGTAATCTTATGAATTCTTCTGGAGGTCCCCAAAGGATTGCACACTTCAAAATCATCAATGTAGAGTCCTAAAGAAATAGTTGCATCTTGCACCCCCAGGAGTTAATTTTCTTTGAAGTACAGGCCATCTTGAAAGGACTTGTATTGACCAGGTTGAACTTCCTGATTAAACACCAACTTCTCAAAAAAAAAAAAACAGGCAGTCTTAATAAATTTCTGAGAACCTGAATGATTGAAACATAGACAAAAGTGTTTTTATGGGTCCTTCTGTAAGTATATTCAGTTGGCTCAATTACAGGAAAGTGCTCCTTAAAATAGAGATTCCTCCTGTGATCAGTGGAAAGCTCACCTTTAGCTTCAGTAGTTAAAACTAGCGGATTGGTTTTGAATACTGCGTCATTAATTTTTTGAACAACACAATCATCTATTTCGACATTATGCTTAGCAAGCACCTCTTTGATTATTTGGAGTGAATGACTTTTAGAAAAATGCAAAATGTCATTGAATTCTTCGACAATTTTCTGTAAAGTACTTTTAGAAACATGCAATACTGACTGCATACACAGAAAAACAGATGTAATTTTATGTTCTAGAGTCTTACATTCTACATGCTCTTCATTAATAGGTGAATTGGAATCTTGATTTGACCTACTCTGTAATGTCACTACCTAACCAAATGTGTCTACTGGCTGGTCAATGGCAAGAGTCTCAATGGCACAGTTTTCATTTTTAGAAAGCACTCTTAAACTAGGCCTAATCTCCTTTGCATTCTTGTGCTTTGTACTTCTGTGTGAACTGAAAGTTTTAGGATTGTTCGTTTTAAACACACACAGCAGGAAAGGGCAATGCACAGTCTGCCGATTTTTTAAATGATGTCCAAGATGAGTGAAAAATGCACGCTGAGTACAACTTTCTCTAAATTCGCAAAACTCACAAAAAAAAGGTTGATGTTTCCTGCACTCTTGCAGTCTTGCAATGTGGCCTGGTAAAGGTGTGATTTTAATGCACCATGTGTTTTGAAGGTACACACACACTCGCTTTACACACAGGGCCAATTTGCTCTTCCTCCGTGTCGTAGTCGATGGTGCCACAACAGACCTTCTTGACTTGAGCTGATGAAATCACGGAATCTGCATTTCATAAACCTATGAAGTGGGTGTGCATATCCAGTCTCTTGCCTCTCTTAAAGATTAAAGCAGATCATGTAACAGGCAAAGAATATGATAATGTTCTGCTCATACTGAATCTGTTTGTGAGGTGTTGATTTATTTTAATGGTCCTTATAAGCCCCTTTTCGACCAAAGAGCACCAGGTGCTAGGTTGGTTCAAAGTTGAGAGCCAGTGCTTTTTTGGTTCAAATCTCGTGCCGCCCCAGATCGGGTTTGTGTTTCCATTCAGAAGGAGCAAAGTTTGAGCTGCGTCGTTGCGCCACCACAAAACGTGTGTACGTCACTGCGTACGTAGCCTTTCAACAGCGTTCGCACCGCACGGAAACCCACACAACAACAACGGAGGACTTCATTGGAGTGGTGTTCATGGCTTTGCTAGTGTACCTTGCCATCGTCGAACAGCAAAACCTTCTGTTAGGGGTTACCCATCGGCGTCGCCGTTCCAATGCCCGGCGATCACGTTTGAGAAGCAAGGTAATTATCAAAGACGTTTGGATACTTAACAGTAAACGTGTTAGCGTTAGCTTAGCTACTTAGCTTCGACTACGTTTGCATTGATTACTTAGCGGTTAAACAAGCGCAATAAGTTGATGATCATATCTATGTTTATCTTTTTAGATGTTGTGCACGATCGGTGGTAGAAATGGCTTTTGGGAGATTGAAAGGACGATGGAGGTGCCTCCTGAAAAGAAATGACTGCAAGCTGGAACTGAGCAAAAGAATGGTACTGACCTGCTGTGTACTTCACAATATTTGTGAGGAACATGGAGATAACATTGTTGAGGAGCTCCCACACAGACATGTTCACGTTCAGCCTTCTGTCCAAGCATTGCCTGACCACGGTAATCAAGAAGGGACTGACATTAGGGCAGCATTAATGGAGTATTTCAACCCTGTTGAATAGTGATGTTTTTCATGTGACTGAATGCATGTTTTGTATTGATAGGTTGTTGTGAAATACCCACCACTGTTGTTACCGTTGTTGGAATAAAGCTTGAGATGAAGAAATCACTATTGCATGCTTCTACTTAAAAGCCCAAATGCCATGCCATCTCACAGGGTTTCAGCAGACCTTTAAAAAGCAATATTAGTCATGTGCAGATGTACATATCTGACTAATCGCAGTCTACAATTATATATTATCAGATATTGATTTTTGAAAATGGCAGATTTGCTAGTGCCAATGACAATCAAATGTAAGGATCTGAAATGCCATTCAAGGCCTTAATTTTTACAAAGTCAACTTAATGACTATTAGTGCTTGTTAACATAAACTGGACTCTTACCATCTTAAGCCTTGGTAAATTCTGCTGGCATGTTCTGCACTTTTACAGTTACATTTATTCCAGAAGCCACTTTATGGTGATGGCACTTACAGTGTAGTAACACTGTTTTTATTCACTTTTCATTCTTCATTATTGTATATATTAGTATAATTATTGTCTTTACTGTACATATGGTCAGTGCTGTGCAGAAAGATTTTTTGCAGCTATAACACTGGAAATTTCCAGACCTGGAGAATAATAAAGGACTATCTTATCTTATTGCCCTGCTGAAACCCTGCTACAGTAGCGCGGTTCATCTTACAAGTTTGTTGTGACAGTATAAAACATATGACACAAAACAAGCATCTCTTATCAAAGTCTTTATTCACACACTTAAAAATAACAATTTCAAAAACACCACACAAAAACAAATCCAAAAGTATTTACAAAAAAAAAATGTCCATGTGCTCATTTGTTTGCCATGCGCTCCACTGCTGCCACCATCCTCTCCATCAGCCCCTTCGCGTCTCTCATATTATCTAGCACAGCAGTGCTCACGGCATTGTCCCAATCCGCCTGCTCAAAGTATTTTTGATTGGCGCGGTCCATATATTCAATGAGTTCTGCATAGGGACTCCGCTTCCTTTTTCCTGCGTGAAAGCACACAAAAAAGTATTCCTTGTTAGTAATTATGTTCTATATTCACAAATGTAGTAAAAAAAAAATCATTAGGGAATTTAGGATGGGTCGAAAAACTACATATTGATCATGAGTTGGTGTTTGCATAGTCTGAACAAATCTTACCGGTTCTGGACTGGGTGGACGCCGAGGAGCTGAGGGATGGGACTGATGAGCTGCAGGATGGTACTGGTGAGCTGCACCTTGTCATCTGGCCCTCCTCATCCAAGAGCGACAATTCTATTAGAAGTGAACAAGAAACATTGTTGGTAGCATCTGTATTACAAATCATTTTATCCAGTAACAGATTAATTAATCCTTCATCCATACAATGTCTGACAGTGTTACCAGAGATACCTGTAACACTTTATACCTGTAATTATTTCCAACAGTGCTAAAGGCCTAGTTTTATTTGAGGCACAACTAAAAACCCACAAAAGACGTGTATAAGACATGAATACATTACAAGTTCACATCTGCAAAGCTGAAAAACCACACAACAATCAGCATTTTATCCTGAAATTATTAAAATGGCAGCGCAGCGTGTTCTTCACTTAACTGTGTTAATTTGGTCATTTGAATCAGTTTTTTAGACTTGTATTAATGATAGAAAACATAATCAACACATAAATTGGAATTGTAAAGAATGACTACAATATAGCACAGTAATATAAGTAAATGGGACATTATGTAACAACGTGGGAGGTTTTGAATACAGGTCGTGTAATGAAATACTGCTGCTGCTTTTCTCAGGTTCCACTTGGGCCTTGTTTCATTGTTTGTTAGCTTTCACGCAGCTAACTGGCTAGCAAACAATAGCCAACCTCCGATCACTGAGCCTGTGTCCACACTACTTTCTCCGGCGTAACGTTCATAATATTCACGTGGGACTATTGTAGCTAGCATATTCTTGGCGAGTTTACAGCCGATGTTTGAGAAATAAGACTTACCAGTTTCAGGAGCGGGTGTCGGCAAGTCCTGCGGCCAGTCCAGCGCGGCTGTGGCTGAGTTGAGGGCCCCTGTGGCTTGGTTAGCGGGCCGGTCTCCAAGCACAGAGTCCAGTAACTCAAAATGCGGACATCTCTTTTGCCTTCCGCTGCCGCTTCGTCCCAGCTCCCTCCTCTGGGCTCTGTACTCTTTTTTTTTTTTTTTTTTAACTTTTTTGGTTTGTTTAGCAGCTGGTCAAGGCTTCGCTGGTAGCCCTGTGCCTCCATCTCCCGCTGGATTCCCTGGAAGATGGGCTTCATCCTTGTGGCTCCATCCAGCTTTCCCTGAACCTCAGCTGATGACCACAGTGCCAGGAAGCACTGGGTCTCCTCCTCCGTCCACTGCTTGCTCTTGTTTTCCATTTTCCGTTTCCAAAACGTTGTCTTCTCAGGATGAGAGCTGCTTCACCGCTGTTGTTTTTTTTAAAAATGGCGGTTCTGTGTTTCCGCTGTTGATCGTCGGTCACCGTAACCCCGCCCCTGCCCGTGACGTGCTCGGCTCTCAACTCTGGCCACCTCTGGCCCAGCAACGACTTGGTGCCCGAAACGGCCCCAGTTTTTGGAGTCCGGAGCTCCGGTGGTCGAAAAACAAAAAACCGGCGCCAAGTCGGGCGCCGGCTCCAACTCCGAACGGGCTCCACCCCGGTCGAAAAGGGGGTATAGAGGCTGCAATTCATGGCAGTCTCTTTGCATGTCCTTGAACTGTACTGCCCTATACTGCTAGCGTATTAGCGTGGCTAACGCTGTGCTAGCGTGGCTAACGGGCATGCATTACAGGTTACTGACTCTCACAAATACAAACTACATACAGTGCAAAAAGGATTAATACAGTCACTGAAGCGCAGTCGTTCACACTGGCAGCCGTGATTGTCTGAGTCCCCCGGATGTGAACAGTGAATTTTTTGACAGCGAATTTTGAACACTGTATTTTTTGATGGTGAATTTTGAACATTGAATTTTTGGATGGTGAATTTTGAAGAAATCAAATTTTTTTGACAGCGAATTTTGAAGACATCGAATTTTTTTGATCGCGAATTTTCAAGACATTGAACTTTTAACTGGTTTTTAGAATTTTGATGAGCTAAATTCAGGCATAAAAAATTCACATACGTAATTTTGATGCATAAAATTCAAAGTAAGAAATTCAGCTGCTTTTAAAATTCAGAATCTGATGAGTCTGATTTGCTTCCATACATATGTAGCGGAGTTAATGATTCCACTTGCCATCTCATATTACATATTTGCAGGGGTGAAAGTAGATTTTTTTTTTTGCTGGTACTGTAGATAAATTGAAAAATCATGATATATTTATATATATATATATATATATATATATATATATATATATATATATATATATATATATATATATATATATTATTATAATTTCAATTCATCAAATACATTTATTGATTTAAAAAGTCTAGTCAGTTACTTCTCTGGGATTTTTTTTGGCTGCACATATTCATTTTCAGTAGAAATCTTCCGCTTAAATATTTGATCAATTTTTCTCTGCATCTTTATTTCTTTTTGTCTTTCTTTCTATCTTTCTTTCTTTCTCTCTAGTTTTGATCCTCGCAAAGTATCAAAAATTCGTCTTTTAAATTACCCTATCAAAACAGACACATTTATTTGTCATTTCATTTATTATTTGCATTGGCCCGCTTTCAAATTTATTGGGTGAATGATTGGTTTTGACAGAAGCAAGTGTCCCCGAACTCCAAATCAAACGCACCCCTTTGCAGACCGCGCATGCTCAATTCGCTCTCGGCTACTCGGCTTAGAGTAAAGGAAAAGTTTCGCCGGGTTTGGCGTTTCGCCTCTCGCTCTCGTGTGTGAGCGAGACAGACGCCCATGGAGAATGAACGCTTTGTCATGGCTTATTATCCTACGGTTGCAAGCAAAAATAATCTCGTGTTTGAAATTTACGTAGGAAATAAAGTGCTTAATGTTTTAGGCTTCATGCTTTAGCATCACTTTTTTGTGTTCACGAGTACGATTCGCACGGGTCGCGGGATCCGCGGCCGGTTCACTGTTTGAGCTGGCAGCTCATCTCCCGTAATCTCCGTACCACGCCGTTCCGGGACCTAAACTCTTACCGGAACGCCGTTCCGGACCGTACCGGCTTACTTTCACCCCTGCATATTTGGTTCCCACGGTGACCGCGGGCTATGGCATGGACACACGTCCGGGCTCCTGCAGACTTGGGTTGTGTGCCCCAACATTGGTCTCAGTCTGCTGTGTCCGGTTGCCGTGGTAAAATGACCAGTATAAGCTCCGCTTGAAAAATGCGAATTAAATTTAACCTCCGTGCCGAATAAATTCTTTTGTGTTTTTAGCATGATCGGGAGGTTACCACGTGTGCGACTGTGAGAGTAATATCAGTGTGTTTTACCAGGTACATGATTCATTCATTCATGTGTAGCAGGATGAATGCTGCACTCTCCTTGGGTTGGCTGTGTTATGCTCCTGTGACATATGACCGTGCCTTGCTTTGACCAATCATGACACGAGGATGCACTATAAAGCTAGGCTAGGGTTACTCACCGTTCGCTTGCTGCAACATCAGGGACACGCCCCGCTTCCCGTTTGCCTCACTTCCTGTTTACCATTGCTAACAGGTATGGTAGCAGTTGCTGCATTGTTTGCCCTTTCTTTAAGGCTGTGTTCATGTCTAGTGGTTATAGAGGCTGTTTATTTTTATAGGGCCACTGTTGGGTGTCCATAGCCAGAGAGTGGAGCCGCTCGCTGGCTGCTGTATGTCCAGTTCGAGCCGTGAGCCGCTCGCGAGCTGTTACTGGTAGGTTTCTTTTGCTTGCGATCCCATATTGGTTTATGTTGCATGTGTGTAACAGCTTGTCATTTTAGGCTGTTACCGTGGCTGCCGGTTGCTCCCCGTTCCCTTGTGGTGGACAAAATTTACTGATTAGCGGGCCGCCGCTTGTCTGGAGCTGTGCTGGCTACACAGGGTCCCAAACGTAGGAGAAGCTGCTGTTTTGCCTCCGTGGGTTTGTCTCGCAGACGCGGGTCTGTGTTGCCGACGCTTGCCGGTCGGCTTCGTTTTTTTTCAGTCTGTTATCTGCTTTTGTGTTGGCGCTGTGGGTGTTGGGCTGTTTTCAGCTTGTCTCTGGGGCTGCTGACCAACCGTTGTACATACTGCTTCTTCTAACGTCCAGAGTGCATGTGTGAAAATAGGGTTTAATTTTCTTTCTTTTCCCCTTGTTTTTTTGAGTATTTACTGCAGTCACGTGGCTATTTGTGTTTGTTAGGCATTTTCTTTGTCTGATTTTAGGATTTGTGTCACGTGACTGCACTTGATTAGTCGTTTTGTCTTCAGTGGATTTTGTTCAAGTATAAGTTAATGTTCATTCATTCAGTTAATTGAATCCTTCAGTTCTGCTAAATTTGTTTTTTATTATGTTAAGTAGTTTTCTTACGTGCTGGTAACTGTTATTTTGTCAATTGATTGATGGAACCCTGTTAATAACTGTTCCCTTCCCTTTGTCGTTTGCAGAAGCTGTGGGCCTCCGGTGGTGGGGACTGGTGTCTTCGGGTGGTGGGAACCCCTTCCTGTGTGGCGTGCTGCTCATCCCCTGGTTGTTTGTTTTATTTCTTCACTCAGGTGTGTGTGTGTGTGTGTGTGTGTGTGTGTGTGTGTGTGTGTGTGTGTGTGTGTGTGTGTGTGTGTGTGTGTGTGTGTGTGTGTGTGTGTTCACGTGTGAGTGGGGTGATTTCTCCTGGGCTCCTTGTGATGCCCGTTGGCCCAAACCTCCACCAGAGAGCCCCCAGCTGTGATTAGTCCCCAAACCCGTCATTTATCAATCTCGTGTGAATGGTTGTTTTTTTTTTGTTTTTTTAAATTTTTTTTTCTTTTATTGGTTTTAAACTGAGTATTTTTGGTATTAAATAAAATTTGTAATTTTTTGCCTGCACTGGAATCATGTCTCCTGCCTCATCAGTGAAACGAACCTGAGTCGCCTTCTTGTTAGTGGTGGTTATAATTCCCTGGGTGAAAGTCCCAGGGTGGCGCTGTCTGGCCGGTGTCTACATTCAGTAATTGTAGCACGTTAGTTTATCCCCGACCCCTCCGCTCGCCACACATGCATTCATTTTTTTCCCATATTAATATGCGCGCTCAGTCTGCTGTGTAAGGTTGCCGTGCATGATCGGGAGGTTACCACGTGTGCGACTGTGAGAGTAATGTCAGTGTGTTTTATAAGCGGCGGATTTAATGCCAAAAGGGAAGATGCTTTGTGCCTTGATTATCTACACTACGCAAGAGAGAGTACACAACCGCTATTGAATTTGAATGTAAACATGAAGTTCACGTTGATGATTTTTAGACGCTTAAAATGCTGCTCCTGAGCTGCACACTTTGGTAAAATATGTTGTCCACGCAATTCCTTCAAACCAAATCAACTGAAACATATTTTGCCTTCATATTCATCACATCTGAAATTATTCTGAAAAAGAAATTTGTTTGGAAACATGAAGTTCACGTTACTGCTGTCACGGTCGCTGCAGGTGACCGGCATGAACGAGATGAGCTGCAGCAGCACACCTGCAGCTCATCCCATTCTGACGCTCTATAAAGATCGACGCTGCATGGAAGCCTCATCCTCTCTTTCCTCCTTTCTCCCTTGGGTCCTGATTTGTTCCTGTTTTGACCTGTCTCTTTGGCTCCCTCTGTCTGTTAGCTCTCTCTCATGTCTCTTTCTCTCCCTGTCACTCGCCCTCCTGCTCTCCCTGTTTCGCCTGCCTGCACTCTGCTACCTGCTGTTTACTGCAATGAGTGTCAGCTGCAGTAATCAGCTCACCCCGGACACCTGTTCACAATTACCTCTTGCAGTTATAAATCTCAGCTCATTCAGTTACACCTTGCTGGATCATAAAGACTCACTCCCCGTCATGGACTCACTGCTCTCTTTTGGACTCCGCTCTCCCACTCCTTGACTCAGTTTTTCCCCCTGGATTTTCCCCACCTGGACACTGTTCTTCTCAGAATTTCCACCTGCCCTGTTTCTAGTCTACAGCCTGCTGTAGTCCCACCTGGACTCTTGTCACCCCCATTCCTGGATAACTGCCGGTCCCCTCTGTCTTCAGCTCGGTGTCTGCCTGTCTTGTTTCCCCGCCAACTTCCAGATTCCCCGTGTCTGCCGACCTTGCCCCATTAGACCTGTCCCACACTAGTTTTGTAAAGTACTTCGTTTGTTTCATAGTTTAGTTTATCCTGGTTTGTGTTTTGTAGTTTAGCAGTGGGTTTTTGTAGGTTTTGTAATGTAAGTTTATTCTCGAATTAGATTTTCTTTTAGTTTATCTTCTAGATGTTTTCTCTTTTCTGTATTGTTTAGTTTCTTGTTTGGGCTAAATAAAAACCTGTTCCTGTTGCCACCAGTCCTGCCCTATCTGTGCCTGCGCCTGGGTTCTCTAACCACCCCCGTAACCATTTGTCTTCATATTTAGCACATTTCAAGTCATTCTGAAGAAGAAATGTGTGTGTCAACTTGAAGTTCACGTTACTGCAGCCTTCATGAGTTTTATGCTGTGTTCCTGAGCTCCGATGCACATTTTGGCAAGATATGTTGTCCCCGCAATTCCTTCAAAGCAAATCAACTGAAACATCATTTGCCGTCATAATTTATGACATTTCAAATTTATTTTGAAGAAGAAATTTGTTTGAAAAGATTAAGTTTCCGTTACTGCAGCCTTCATGAGTTTTATGCGTTTAAAATGCTGTGTTCCTGAGCTCCTATGCACACTTTGGCAAAATATGTTGTTCCCGCAATTCCTTCAAAGCAAATCAGCTGAAACATCATTTGCCTTCATATATTTATCACATTTCAAAGTCATTATAAGAGGAAATGTGTTTGAAAACATGAAGTTGACGTTACTGCAGCCTTCATGAGTTTTATGCGCTTAAAATGCTGTGTTCCTGAGCTGAAATGCAACACTTTGATAAAATACGTTGTCATTGCAATACCTTCAAAGCAAATCAACTGAAACATCATTTGCCGTCATATATTTATCACATTTCAAAGTCATTATGAGAGGAAATGTGTTTGAAAACATGAAGTTGACGTTACTGCAGCCTTCATGAGTTTTATGCGCTTAAAATGCTGTGTTCCTGACCTGAAATGCACACTGTCGCAAAATATGTTGTCCACACAATTCTTTCAAAGCAAATCAACTGAAACATCATTTGCCATCATATATTTATCACATTTTAAACTCATTTTGAAGACGAAATTTGTTTGAAAAGATGAAGTTTACGTTACTGCAACCTTCATGAGTTTTATGCGCTTTAAATGTTGTGTTCCTGAGCTGAAATGCAACACTTTGATAAAATACGTTGTCATTGCAATACCTTCAAAGCAAATCAACTGAAACATCATTTGCCTTCATATATTTATCACATTTCAAAGTCATTTTAAAAGAAATTTGTTTGAAAACATGAAGTTTACGTGACTGCAGCCTTCATGAGTTTTATGCCCTTAAAATGCTGTGTTCCTGACCTGAAATGCACACTTTGGCAAAATATGTTGTTCCCGCAATTCCTTCAAAGCAAATCAACTGAAACATCATTTGCCTTCATATATTTATCACATTTCAAACTCATTTTGAAGACGAAATTTGTTTGAAAAGATGAAGTTTACGTTACTGTAGCCTTCATGAGTTTTATGGGTTTAAAATGCTGTGTTCCTGAGCTGAAATGCAACACTTTGATAAAATACGTTGTCATTGCAATACCGTCAAAGCAAATCAACTGAAACATCATTTGCCATCATATATTTATCACATTTCAAAGTCATTATAAAAGGAAATGTGTTTGAAAACATGAAGTTGACGTTACTGCAGCCTTCATGAGTTTTATGCCCTTAAAATGCTGTGTTCCTGACCTGAAATGCACACTTTGGCAAAATATGTTGTTCCCGCAATTCCTTCAAAGCAAATCAACTGAAACATCATTTGCCTTCATATATTTATCACATTTCAAACTCATTTTGAAGACGAAATTTGTTTGAAAAGATGAAGTTTACGTTACTGCAGCCTTCATGAGTTTTATGGGTTTAAAATGCTGTGTTCCTGAGCTGAAATGCAACACTTTGATAAAATACGTTGTCATTGCAATACCTTCAAAGCAAATCAACTGAAACATCATTTGCCATCATATATTTATCACATTTCAAAGTCATTTTAAATGTGTTTGAAAACATGAAGTTGACGTTACTGCAGCCTTCATGAGTTTTATGCCCTTAAAATGCTGTGTTCCTGACCTGAAATGCACACTTTGGCAAAATATGTTGTTCCCGCAATTCCTTCAAAGCAAATCAACTGAAACATCATTTGCCTTCATATATTTATCACATTTCAAACTCATTTTGAAGACGAAATTTGTTTGAAAAGATGAAGTTTACGTTACTGCAGCCTTCATGAGTTTTATGCGCTTTAAAATGCTGTGTTCCTGAGCTGACATGCAACACTTTGATAAAATAGGTTGTTCCCGCAATTCCTTCAAAGCAAATCAACTGAAACATCATTTACCGTCATATATTTATCACATTTCAAAGTCATTTTAAAAGATATTTGTTTGAAAACATGAAGTTTACGTGACTGCAGCCTTCATGAGTTTTATGTCCTTAAAATGCTGTGTTCCTGAGCTGACATGCAACACTTTGATAAAATAGGTTGTCATTGCAATACCTTCAAAGCAAATCAACTGAAACATCATTTACCGTCATATATTTATCACATTTCAAAGTCATTTTAAAAGATATTTGTTTGAAAACATGAAGTTTACGTGACTGCAGCCTTCATGAGTTTTATGTCCTTAAAATGCTGTGTTCCTGACCTGAAATGCACACTTTGGCAAAATATGTTGTTCCCGCAATTCCTTCAAAGCAAATCAACTGAAACATCATTTGCCATCATATATGTATCACATTTCAAAGTCATTATGAGAGGAAATTTGTTTGAAAAGATGAAGTTGACGTTACTGCAGCCTTCATGAGTTTTATGCGCTTAAAATGCTGTGTTCCTGACCTGAAATGCACACTTTGGCAAAATATGTTGTTCCCGCAATTCCTTCAAAGCAAATCAACTGAAATATCATTTGCCTTCATATATTTATCACATTTCAAACTCATTTTGAAGACGAAATTTGTTTGAAAAGATGAAGTTTACGTGACTGCAGCCTTCATGAGTTTTATGGGTTTAAAATGCTGTGTTCCTGAGCTGACATGCAACACTTTGATAAAATAGGTTGTCATTGCAATACCTTCAAAGCAAATCAACTGAAACATCATTTGCCATCATATATTCATCACATTTCAAAGTCATTTTAAATGTGTTTGAAAACATGAAGTTTACGTTACTGCAGCCTTCATGAGTTTCATGCCCTTAAAATGCTGTGTTCCTGACCTGAAATGCACACTTTGGCAAAATATGTTGTTCCCGCAATTCCTTCAAAGCAAATCAACTGAAACATCATTTGCCTTCATATATTTATCACATTTCAAACTCATTTTGAAGACGAAATTTGTTTGAAAAGATGAAGTTTACGTTACTGCAGCCTTCATGAGTTTTATGGGTTTAAAATGCTGTGTTCCTGAGCTGACATGCAACACTTTGATAAAATAGGTTGTCATTGCAATACCTTCAAAGCAAAGCAACTGAAACATCATTTACCGTCATATATTTATCACATTTCAAAGTCATTTTAAAAGATATTTGTTTGAAAACATGAAGTTTACGTGACTGCAGCCTTCATGAGTTTTATGCCCTTAAAATGCTGTGTTCCTGAGCTGAAATGCACACTTTCGCAAAATATGTTGTTCCCGCAATTCCTTCAAAGCAAATCAACTGAAACATCATTTGCCATCATATATTTATCACATTTCAAAGTCATTTTAAAGGAAATGTGTTTGAAAACATGAAGTTGACGTTACTGCAGCCTTCATGAGTTTTATGCCCTTAAAATGCTGTGTTCCTGACCTGAAATGCACACTTTGGCAAAATATGTTGTTCCCGCAATTCCTTCAAAGCAAATCAACTGAAACATCATTTGCCTTCATATATTTATCACATTTCAAACTCATTTTGAAGACGAAATTTGTTTGAAAAGATGAAGTTTACGTTACTGTAGCCTTCATGAGTTTTATGGGTTTAAAATGCTGTGTTCCTGAGCTGAAATGCAACACTTTGATAAAATACGTTGTCATTGCAATACCTTCAAAGCAAATCAACTGAAACATCATTTGCCATCATATATTCATCACATTTCAAAGTCATTTTAAATGTGTTTGAAAACATGAAGTTGACGTTACTGCAGCCTTCATGAGTTTTATGCCCTTAAAATGCTGTGTTCCTGACCTGAAATGCACACTTTGGCAAAATATGTTGTTCCCGCAATTCCTTCAAAGCAAATCAACTGAAACATCATTTGCCTTCATATATTTATCACATTTCAAACTCATTTTGAAGACGAAATTTGTTTGAAAAGGTGAAGTTTACGTTACTGTAGCCTTCATGAGTTTTATGGGTTTAAAATGCTGTGTTCCTGAGCTGAAATGCAACACTTTGATAAAATACGTTGTTCCCGCAATTCCTTCAAAGCAAATCAACTGAAACATCATTTGCCATCATATATTTATCACATTTCAAAGTCATTTTAAATGTGTTTGAAAACATGAAGTTGACGTTACTGCAGCCTTCATGAGTTTCATGCCCTTAAAATGCTGTGTTCCTGACCTGAAATGCACACTTTGGCAAAATATGTTGTTCCCGCAATTCCTTCAAAGCAAATCAACTGAAACATCATTTGCCATCATATATTTATCACATTTCAAAGTCATTATAAGAGGAAATGTGTTTGAAAACATGAAGTTGACGTTACTGCAGCCTTCATGAGTTTTATGCCCTTAAAATGCTGTGTTCCTGACCTGAAATGCACACTTTGGCAAAATATGTTGTTCCCGCAATTCCTTCAAAGCAAATCAACTGAAACATCATTTGCCTTCATATATTTATCACATTTCAAAGTCATTTTGAAGACGAAATTTGTTTGAAAACATGAAGTTTACGTTACTGCAGCCTTCATGAGTTTTATGCGCTTTAAAATGCTGTGTTCCTGAGCTGAAATGCAACACTTTGCAAAATACGTTGTTCCCGCAATTCCTTCAAAGCAAATCAACTGAAACATCATTTGCCATCATATATTCATCACATTTCAAAGTCATTTTAAATGTGTTTGAAAACATGAAGTTGACGTTACTGCAGCCTTCATGAGTTTTATGCCCTTAAAATGCTGTGTTCCTGACCTGAAATGCACACTTTGGCAAAATATGTTGTTCCCGCAATTCCTTCAAAGCAAATCAACTGAAACATCATTTGCCATCATATATTTATCACATTTCAAAGTCATTATAAGAGGAAATGTGTTTGAAAACATGAAGTTGACGTTACTGCAACCTTCATGAGTTTTATGCCCTTAAAATGCTGTGTTCCTGACCTGAAATGCACACTTTGGCAAAATATGTTGTTCCCGCAATTCCTTCAAAGCAAATCAACTGAAACATCATTTGCCTTCATATATTTATCACATTTCAAACTCATTTTGAAGACGAAATTTGTTTGAAAAGGTGAAGTTTACGTTACTGTAGCCTTCATGAGTTTTATGGGTTTAAAATGCTCTGTTCCTGAGCTGAAATGCACACTTTCGCAAAATATGTTGTTCCCGCAATTCCTTCAAAGCAAATCAACTGAAACATCATTTGCCATCATATATTTATCACATTTCAAAGTCATTATAAGAGGAAATGTGTTTGAAAACATGAAGTTGACGTTACTGCAGCCTTCATGAGTTTTATGCGCTTAAAATGCTGTGTTCCTGACCTGAAATGCACACTTTGGCAAAATATGTTGTTCCCGCAATTCCTTCAAAGCAAATCAACTGAAACATCATTTGCCATCATATATTTATCACATTTCAAAGTCATTTTAAATTTGTTTGAAAACATGAAGTTTACGTGACTGCAGCCTTCATGAGTTTTATGCCCTTAAAATGCTGTGTTCCTGACCTGAAATGCACACTTTGGCAAAATATGTTGTTCCCGCAATTCCTTCAAAGCAAATCAACTGAAACATCATTTGCCTTCATATATTTATCACATTTCAAACTCATTTTAAGACGAAATTTGTTTGAAAACATGAAGTTTACGTTACTGCAGCCTTCATGAGTTTTATGCGCTTAAAATGCTGTGTTCCTGAGCTGAAATGCACACTTTCGCAAAATATGTTGTTCCCGCAATTCCTTCAAAGCAAATCAACTGAAACATCATTTGCCATCATATATTTATCACATTTCAAAGTCATTTTAAATGTGTTTGAAAACATGAAGTTGACGTTACTGCAGCCTTCATGAGTTTCATGCCCTTAAAATGCTCTGTTCCTGACCTGAAATGCACACTTTGGCAAAATATGTTGTTCCCGCAATTCCTTCAAAGCAAATCAACTGAAACATCATTTGCCATCATATATTTATCACATTTCAAAGTCATTTTAAGAGGAAATGTGTTTGAAAACATGAAGTTGACGTTACTGCAGCCTACATGAGTTTTATGCCCTTAAAATGCTGTGTTCCTGACCTGAAATGCACACTTTGGCAAAATATGTTGTTCCCGCAATTCCTTCAAAGCAAATCAACTGAAACATCATTTGCCTTGATATATTTATCACATTTTAAACTCATTTTGAAGACGAAATTTGTTTGAAAACATGAAGTTTACGTTACTGCAACCTTCATGAGTTTTATGCGCTTTAAATGTTGTGTTCCTGAGCTGAAATGCACACTTTCGCAAAATATGTTGTTCCCGCAATTCCTTCAAAGCAAATCAACTGAAACATCATTTGCCATCATATATTTATCACATTTCAAAGTCATTTTAAAGAAATGTGTTTGAAAACATGAAGTTGACGTTACTGCAGCCTTCATGAGTTTTATGCGCTTAAAATGCTGTGTTCCTGACCTGAAATGCACACTTTGGCAAAATATGTTGTTCCCGCAATTCCTTCAAAGCAAATCAACTGAAACATCATTTGCCATCATATATTTATCACATTTCAAAGTCATTATAAGAGGAAATGTGTTTGAAAACATGAAGTTGACGTTACTGCAGCCTTCATGAGTTTTATGCCCTTAAAATGCTGTGTTCCTGACCTGAAATGCACACTTTGGCAAAATATGTTGTTCCCGCAATTCCTTCAAAGCAAATCAACTGAAACATCATTTGCCATCATATATTTATCACATTTCAAAGTCATTTTAAAAGATATTTGTTTGAAAACATGAAGTTTACGTGACTGCAGCCTTCATGAGTTTTATGCGCTTAAAATGCTGTGTTCCTGACCTGAAATGCACACTTTGGCAAAATATGTTGTTCCCGCAATTCCTTCAAAGCAAATCAACTGAAACATCATTTGCCATCATATATTTATCACATTTCAAAGTCATTTTAAATTTGTTTGAAAACATGAAGTTTACGTGACTGCAGCCTTCATGAGTTTTATGCGCTTAAAATGCTGTGTTCCTGACCTGAAATGCACACTTTGGCAAAATATGTTGTTCCCGCAATTCCTTCAAAGCAAATCAACTGAAACATCATTTGCCATCATATATTTATCACATTTCAAAGTCATTATAAGGAAATTTGTTTGAAAACATGAAGTTTACGTTACTGCAGCCTTCATGAGTTTTATGCCCTTAAAATGCTGTGTTCCTGACCTGAAATGCACACTTTGGCAAAATATGTTGTTCCCGCAATTCCTTCAAAGCAAATCAACTGAAACATCATTTGCCTTCATATATTTATCACATTTCAAACTCATTTTGAAGACGAAATTTGTTTGAAAACATGAAGTTTACGTTACTGCAGCCTTCATGAGTTTTATGCGCTTTAAATGTTGTGTTCCTGAGCTGAAATGCAACACTTTGATAAAATACGTTGTTCCCGCAATTCCTTCAAAGCAAATCAACTGAAACATCATTTGCCATCATATATTTATCACATTTCAAAGTCATTTTAAATGTGTTTGAAAACATGAAGTTGACGTTACTGCAGCCTTCATGAGTTTCATGCCCTTAAAATGCTCTGTTCCTGACCTGAAATGCACACTTTGGCAAAATATGTTGTTCCCGCAATTCCTTCAAAGCAAATCAACTGAAACATCATTTGCCATCATATATTTATCACATTTCAAAGTCATTATAAGAGGAAATGTGTTTGAAAACATGAAGTTGACGTTACTGCAGCCTTCATGAGTTTTATGCCCTTAAAATGCTGTGTTCCTGACCTGAAATGCACACTTTGGCAAAATATGTTGTTCCCGCAATTCCTTCAAAGCAAATCAACTGAAACATCATTTGCCTTCATATATTTATCACATTTCAAACTCATTTTGAAGACGAAATTTGTTTGAAAAGATGAAGTTTACGTTACTGTAGCCTTCATGAGTTTTATGGGTTTAAAATGCTGTGTTCCTGAGCTGAAATGCAACACTTTGGCAAAATATGTTGTTCCCGCAATTCCTTCAAAGCAAATCAACTGAAACATCATTTGCCATCATATATTTATCACATTTCAAAGTCATTTTAAATGTGTTTGAAAACATGAAGTTGACGTTACTGCAGCCTTCATGAGTTTTATGCCCTTAAAATGCTGTGTTCCTGACCTGAAATGCACACTTTGGCAAAATATGTTGTTCCCGCAATTCCTTCAAAGCAAATCAACTGAAACATCATTTGCCGTCATATATTTATCACATTTCAAAGTCATTATAAAAGGAAATGTGTTTGAAAACATGAAGTTGACGTTACTGCAGCCTTCATGAGTTTTATGCGCTTAAAATGCTGTGTTCCTGACCTGAAATGCACACTGTCGCAAAATATGTTGTCCACACAATTCTTTCAAAGCAAATCAACTGAAACATCATTTGCCATCATATATTTATCACATTTCAAAGTCATTTTAAATTTGTTTGAAAACATGAAGTTTACGTGACTGCAGCCTTCATGAGTTTTATGCCCTTAAAATGCTGTGTTCCTGACCTGAAATGCACACTTTGGCAAAATGTGTTGTTCCCGCAATTCCTTCAAAGCAAATCAACTGAAACATCATTTGCCTTCATATATTTATCACATTTCAAACTCATTTTGAAGACGAAATTTGTTTGAAAAGATGAAGTTTACGTTACTGTAGCCTTCATGAGTTTTATGCGCTTAAAATGCTGTGTTCCTGACCTGAAATGCACACTTTGGCAAAATATGTTGTTCCCGCAATTCCTTCAAAGCAAATCAACTGAAACATCATTTGCCATCATATATTTATCACATTTCAAAGTCATTTTAAATTTGTTTGAAAACATGAAGTTTACGTGACTGCAGCCTTCATGAGTTTTATGCCCTTAAAATGCTGTGTTCCTGACCTGAAATGCACACTTTGGCAAAATATGTTGTTCCCGCAATTCCTTCAAAGCAAATCAACTGAAACATCATTTGCCTTCATATATTTATCACATTTCAAACTCATTTTGAAGACGAAATTTGTTTGAAAAGGTGAAGTTTACGTTACTGTAGCCTTCATGAGTTTTATGGGTTTAAAATGCTGTGTTCCTGAGCTGAAATGCAACACTTTGATAAAATACGTTGTTCCCGCAATTCCTTCAAAGCAAATCAACTGAAACATCATTTGCCATCATATATTTATCACATTTCAAAGTCATTTTAAATGTGTTTGAAAACATGAAGTTGACGTTACTGCAGCCTTCATGAGTTTTATGCCCTTAAAATGCTGTGTTCCTGACCTGAAATGCACACTTTGGCAAAATATGTTGTTCCCGCAATTCCTTCAAAGCAAATCAACTGAAACATCATTTGCCTTCATATATTTATCACATTTCAAACTCATTTTGAAGACGAAATTTGTTTGAAAAGATGAAGTTTACGTTACTGCAACCTTCATGAGTTTTATGCGCTTTAAATGTTGTGTTCCTGAGCTGAAATGCACACTTTCGCAAAATATGTTGTTCCCGCAATTCCTTCAAAGCAAATCAACTGAAACATCATTTGCCATCATATATTTATCACATTTCAAAGTCATTATAAAAGGAAATGTGTTTGAAAACATGAAGTTGACGTTACTGCAGCCTTCATGAGTTTTATGCGCTTAAAATGCTGTGTTCCTGACCTGAAATGCACACTTTGGCAAAATATGTTGTTCCCGCAATTCCTTCAAAGCAAATCAACTGAAACATCATTTGCCATCATATATTTATCACATTTCAAAGTCATTATAAGAGGAAATGTGTTTGAAAACATGAAGTTGACGTTACTGCAGCCTTCATGAGTTTTATGCCCTTAAAATGCTGTGTTCCTGACCTGAAATGCACACTTTGGCAAAATATGTTGTTCCCGCAATTCCTTCAAAGCAAATCAACTGAAACATCATTTGCCATCATATATTTATCACATTTTAAACTCATTTTGAAGACGAAATTTGTTTGAAAACATGAAGTTTACGTTACTGCAGCCTTCATGAGTTTTATGCGCTTTAAATGTTGTGTTCCTGAGCTGAAATGCAACACTTTGATAAAATACGTTGTTCCCGCAATTCCTTCAAAGCAAATCAACTGAAACATCATTTGCCATCATATATTTATCACATTTCAAAGTCATTTTAAATGTGTTTGAAAACATGAAGTTGACGTTACTGCAGCCTTCATGAGTTTTATGCCCTTAAAATGCTGTGTTCCTGACCTGAAATGCACACTTTGGCAAAATATGTTGTTCCCGCAATTCCTTCAAAGCAAATCAACTGAAACATCATTTGCCATCATATATTTATCACATTTCAAAGTCATTTAAGAGAAATGTGTTTGAAAACATGAAGTTGACGTTACTGCAGCCTTCATGAGTTTTATGCGCTTAAAATGCTGTGTTCCTGACCTGAAATGCACACTTTGGCAAAATATGTTGTTCCCGCAATTCCTTCAAAGCAAATCAACTGAAACATCATTTGCCTTCATATATTTATCACATTTCAAAGTCATTTTGAAGACGAAATTTGTTTGAAAACATGAAGTTTACGTTACTGCAGCCTTCATGAGTTTTATGCGCTTAAAATGCTGTGTTCCTGAGCTGAAATGCACACTTTGCAAAATATGTTGTTCCCGCAATTCCTTCAAAGCAAATCAACTGAAACATCATTTGCCATCATATATTTATCACATTTCAAAGTCATTTTAAATGTGTTTGAAAACATGAAGTTGACGTTACTGCAGCCTTCATGAGTTTTATGCCCTTAAAATGCTGTGTTCCTGACCTGAAATGCACACTTTGGCAAAATATGTTGTTCCCGCAATTCCTTCAAAGCAAATCAACTGAAACATCATTTGCCATCATATATTTATCACATTTCAAAGTCATTATAAGAGGAAATGTGTTTGAAAACATGAAGTTGACGTTACTGCAGCCTTCATGAGTTTTATGCCCTTAAAATGCTGTGTTCCTGACCTGAAATGCACACTTTGGCAAAATATGTTGTTCCCGCAATTCCTTCAAAGCAAATCAACTGAAACATCATTTGCCTTCATATATTTATCACATTTTAAACTCATTTTGAAGACGAAATTTGTTTGAAAAGATGAAGTTTACGTTACTGCAACCTTCATGAGTTTTATGCGCTTTAAATGTTGTGTTCCTGAGCTGAAATGCACACTTTCGCAAAATATGTTGTTCCCGCAATTCCTTCAAAGCAAATCAACTGAAACATCATTTGCCGTCATATATTTATCACATTTCAAAGTCATTATAAAAGGAAATGTGTTTGAAAACATGAAGTTGACGTTACTGCAGCCTTCATGAGTTTTATGCGCTTAAAATGCTGTGTTCCTGACCTGAAATGCACACTTTCGCAAAATATGTTGTTCCCGCAATTCCTTCAAAGCAAATCAACTGAAACATCATTTGCCGTCATATATTTATCACATTTCAAAGTCATTATAAAAGGAAATGTGTTTGAAAACATGAAGTTTACGTTACTGCAGCCTTCATGAGTTTTATGCGCTTAAAATGCTGTGTTCCTGACCTGAAATGCACACTTTCGCAAAATATGTTGTTCCCGCAATTCCTTCAAAGCAAATCAACTGAAACATCATTTGCCATCATATATTTATCACATTTCAAAGTCATTTTAAAGAAATGTGTTTGAAAACATGAAGTTGACGTTACTGCAGCCTTCATGAGTTTTATGCGCTTAAAATGCTGTGTTCCTGACCTGAAATGCACACTTTCGCAAAATATGTTGTTCCGCAATTCCTTCAAAGCAATCAACTGAAACTCATTTGCCTCATATTTATCACATTTCAAATCATTTGAACATTGTTTGAAAATGAAGTTACGTTACTGACCTTCATGAGTTTATGCTTAAATGCTGTGTTCTGACTGAAATGCACACTTGATATGTTGCAATCTTCAAGCAATCACTATTATCACATTTCAAAGTCATTATAAAGGAAATGTGTTTGAAAACATGAAGTTGACGTTACTGCAGCCTTCATGAGTTTTATGCGCTTAAAATGCTGTGTTCCTGACCTGAAATGCACACTTTGGCAAAATATGTTGTTCCCGCAATTCCTTCAAAGCAAATCAACTGAAACATCATTTGCCTTCATATATTTATCACATTTCAAACTCATTTTGAAGACGAAATTTGTTTGAAAAGATGAAGTTTACGTTACTGCAGCCTTCATGAGTTTTATGCGCTTAAAATGCTGTGTTCCTGAGCTGAAATGCACACTTTGCAAAATATGTTGTTCCCGCAATTCCTTCAAAGCAAATCAACTGAAACATCATTTGCCATCATATATTTATCACATTTCAAAGTCATTTTAAGAAATTTGTTTGAAAACATGAAGTTGACGTTACTGCAGCCTTCATGAGTTTTATGCCCTTAAAATGCTGTGTTCCTGACCTGAAATGCACACTTTGGCAAAATATGTTGTTCCCGCAATTCCTTCAAAGCAAATCAACTGAAACATCATTTGCCGTCATATATTTATCACATTTCAAAGTCATTATAAAAGGAAATGTGTTTGAAAACATGAAGTTTACGTTACTGCAGCCTTCATGAGTTTTATGCGCTTAAAATGCTGTGTTCCTGAGCTGAAATGCAACACTTTGATAAAATACGTTGTCATTGCAATACCTTCAAAGCAAATCAACTGAAACATCATTTGCCTTCATATATTTATCACATTTTAAACTCATTTTGAAGACGAAATTTGTTTGAAAAGATGAAGTTTACGTTACTGCAGCCTTCATGAGATTTATGCCCTTAAAATGTTGTGTTCCTGACCTGAAATGCACACTTTCGCAAAATATGTTGTCCACACAATTCTTTCAAAGCAAATCAACTGAAACATCATTTGCCATCATATATTTATCACATTTCAAAGTCATTATAAGAGGAAATGTGTTTGAAAACATGAAGTTGACGTTACTGCAGCCTTCATGAGTTTTATGCCCTTAAAATGCTGTGTTCCTGAGCTGAAATGCACACTTTGGCAAAATATGTTGTTCCCGCAATTCCTTCAAAGCAAATCAACTGAAACATCATTTGCCTTCATATACTTATGATATTTCAAAGTCATTTTGAAGTAGAAATTTGTATGAAAAGGCGAAGTTTACGTTACTGCAGCCTTCATGAGTTTTATGCGCTTAAAATGCTGTGTTCCTGACCTGAAATGCACACTGTCGCAAAATATGTTGTCCACACAATTCTTTCAAAGCAAATCAACTGAAACATCATTTGCCATCATATATTTATCACATTTCAAAGTCATTATAAAAGGAAATGTGTTTGAAAACATGAAGTTGACGTTACTGCAGCCTTCATGAGTTTTATGCGCTTAAAATGCTGTGTTCCTGACCTGAAATGCAAACTTTCGCAAAATATGTTGTTCCCGCAATTACTTCAAAGCAAATCAACTGAAACATCATTTGCCTTCATATATTTATCACATTTCAAACTCATTTTGAAGACGAAATTTGTTTGAAAAGATGAAGTTTACGTTACTGTAGCCTTCATGAGTTTTATGGGTTTAAAATGCTGTGTTCCTGAGCTGAAATGCAACACTTTGATAAAATACGTTGTCATTGCAATACCGTCAAAGCAAATCAACTGAAACATCATTTGCCGTCATATGTTTATCACATTTCAAAGTCTGTGTGAAGAAGAAATTTGTTTGAAAACATGAAGTTTACGTTACTGCAACCTTCATGAGTTTTATGCGCTTAAAATTTTGTGTTCCTGAGCTGAAATGCAACACTTTGATAAAATACGTTGTCATTGCAATACCTTCAAAGCAAATCAACTGAAACATCATTTGCCTTCATATATTTATCACATTTTAAACTCATTTTGAAGACGAAATTTGTTTGAAAAGATGAAGTTTACGTTACTGCAGCCTTCATGAGATTTATGCCCTTAAAATGTTGTGTTCCTGACCTGAAATGCACACTTTCGCAAAATAATGTTGTTCCAGCAATACCTTCAAAGTAAATCAACTGAAACATCATTTGCCTTCATATATTTATGACATTTCAAAGTCATTTTGAAGTAGAAATTTGTATGAAAAGATGAAGTTTACGTTACTGCAGCCTTCATGAGTTTTATGCCTTAAAATGCTGTGTTCCTGAGCTGAAATGCAACACTGTTCGGCATAAATAGTATGTTGTTCCCGCAATTCCTTCAAAGCAAATCAACTGAAACATCATTTGCCTTCATATATTTATCACATTTCAAAGTCATTTTGAAGAGAAATTTGTTTGAAAACATGAAGTTGACGTTACTGCAGCCTTCATGAGTTTTATGCGCTTAAAATGCTGTGTTCCTGACCTGAAATGCACACTTTCGCAAAATATGTTGTCCACACAATTCTTTCAAAGCAAATCAACTGAAACATCATTTGCCATCATATATTTATCACATTTCAAAGTCATTATAAAAGGAAATGTGTTTGAAAACATGAAGTTGACGTTACTGCAGCCTTCATGAGTTTTATGCGCTTAAAATGCTGTGTTCCTGACCTGAAATGCAAACTTTCGCAAAATATGTTGTTCCCGCAATTACTTCAAAGCAAATCAACTGAAACATCATTTGCCTTCATATATTTATCACATTTCAAATTCATTTTGAAGACGAAATTTGTTTGAAAAGATGAAGTTTACGTTACTGTAGCCTTCATGAGTTTTATGGGTTTAAAATGCTGTGTTCCTGACCTGAAATGCACACTGTCGCAAAATATGTTGTCCACACAATTCTTTCAAAGCAAATCAACTGAAACATCATTTGCCATCATATATTTATCACATTTCAAAGTCATTATAAAAGGAAATGTGTTTGAAAACATGAAGTTGACGTTACTGCAGCCTTCATGAGTTTTATGCGCTTAAAATGCTGTGTTCCTGACCTGAAATGCAAACTTTCGCAAAATATGTTGTTCCCGCAATTACTTCAAAGCAAATCAACTGAAACATCATTTGCCTTCATATATTTATCACATTTCAAACTCATTTTGAAGACGAAATTTGTTTGAAAAGATGAAGTTTACGTTACTGTAGCCTTCATGAGTTTTATGGGTTTAAAATGCTGTGTTCCTGAGCTGAAATGCAACACTTTGATAAAATACGTTGTCATTGCAATACCGTCAAAGCAAATCAACTGAAACATCATTTGCCGTCATATGTTTATCACATTTCAAAGTCTGTGTGAAGAAGAAATTTGTTTGAAAATATGAAGTTTACGTTACTGCAACCTTCATGAGTTTTATGCGCTTAAAATTTTGTGTTCCTGAGCTGAAATGCAACACTTTGATAAAATACGTTGTCATTGCAATACCTTCAAAGCAAATCAACTGAAACATCATTTGCCTTCATATATTTATCACATTTTAAACTCATTTTGAAGACGAAATTTGTTTGAAAAGATGAAGTTTACGTTACTGCAGCCTTCATGAGTTTTATGCCCTTAAAATGCTGTGGTTCCTGAGCTCCTATGCACACTGTGGCAGAATAATGTTGTTCCAGCAATACCTTCAAAGTAAATCAACTGAAACATCATTTGCCTTCATATACTTATGATATTTCAAAGTCATTTTGAAGTAGAAATTTGTATGAAAAGATGAAGTTTACGTTACTGCAGCCTTCATGAGTTTTATGCCCTTAAAATGCTGTGTTCCTGAGCTCCTATGCACACTTTGGCAAAATATGTTGTTCCCGCAATTCCTTCAACGCAAATCAGCTGAAACATCATTTGCCGTCATATATTTATCACATTTCAAAGTCTGTGTGAAGAAGAAATTTGTTTGAAAAGATGAAGTTTACGTTACTGCAGCCTTCATGAGATTTATGCCCTTAAAATGTTGTGTTCCTGACCTGAAATGCACACTTTCGCAAAATATGTTGTTCCCGCAATTCCTTCAAAGCAAATCAACTGAAACATCATTTGCCGTCATATATTTATCACATTTCAAAGTCATTATAAAAGGAAATGTGTTTGAAAACATGAAGTTGACGTTACTGCAGCCTTCATGAGTTTTATGCGCTTAAAATGCTGTGTTCCTGACCTGAAATGCACACTGTGGCAAAATATGTTGTTCCCGCAATTCCTTCAAAGCAAATCAACTGAAACATCATTTGCCGTCATATATTTATCACATTTCAAAGTCATTATAAAAGGAAATGTGTTTGAAAACATGAAGTTGACGTTACTGCAGCCTTCATGAGTTTTATGCGCTTAAAATGCTGTGTTCCTGACCTGAAATGCACACTGTCGCAAAATATGTTGTCCACACAATTCTTTCAAAGCAAATCAACTGAAACATCATTTGCCATCATATATTTATCACATTTCAAAGTCATTATAAAAGGAAATGTGTTTGAAAACATGAAGTTGACGTTACTGCAGCCTTCATGAGTTTTATGCGCTTAAAATGCTGTGTTCCTGACCTGAAATGCAAACTTTCGCAAAATATGTTGTTCCCGCAATTACTTCAAAGCAAATCAACTGAAACATCATTTGCCTTCATATATTTATCACATTTCAAACTCATTTTGAAGACGAAATTTGTTTGAAAAGATGAAGTTTACGTTACTGTAGCCTTCATGAGTTTTATGGGTTTAAAATGCTGTGTTCCTGAGCTGAAATGCAACACTTTGATAAAATACGTTGTCATTGCAATACCGTCAAAGCAAATCAACTGAAACATCATTTGCCGTCATATGTTTATCACATTTCAAAGTCTGTGTGAAGAAGAAATTTGTTTGAAAACATGAAGTTTACGTTACTGCAACCTTCATGAGTTTTATGCGCTTAAAATTTTGTGTTCCTGAGCTGAAATGCAACACTTTGATAAAATACGTTGTCATTGCAATACCTTCAAAGCAAATCAACTGAAACATCATTTGCCTTCATATATTTATCACATTTTAAACTCATTTTGAAGACGAAATTTGTTTGAAAAGATGAAGTTTACGTTACTGCAGCCTTCATGAGTTTTATGCTCTTAAAATGCTGTGTTCCTGAGCTGAAATGCAACACTTTGATAAAATACGTCGTTCCTGAGCTCCTATGCACACTGTGGCAGAATAATGTTGTTCCAGCAATACCTTCAAAGTAAATCAACTGAAACATCATTTGCCTTCATATACTTATGATATTTCAAAGTCATTTTGAAGTAGAAATTTGCATGAAAAGATGAAGTTTACGTTACTGCAGCCTTCATGAGATTTATGCCCTTAAAATGTTGTGTTCCTGACCTGAAATGCACACTTTCGCAAAATATGTTGTCCACACAATTCTTTCAAAGCAAATCAACTGAAACATCATTTGCCATCATATATTTATCACATTTCAAAGTCATTATAAGAGGAAATGTGTTTGAAAACATGAAGTTGACGTTACTGCAGCCTTCATGAGTTTTATGCCCTTAAAATGCTGTGGTTCCTGAGCTCCTATGCACACTGTGGCAGAATAATGTTGTTCCAGCAATACCTTCAAAGTAAATCAACTGAAACATCATTTGCCTTCATATACTTATGATATTTCAAAGTCATTTTGAAGTAGAAATTTGTATGAAAAGGCGAAGTTTACGTTACTGCAGCCTTCATGAGTTTTATGCCCTTAAAATGCTGTGTTCCTGAGCTCCTATGCACACTTTGGCAAAATATGTTGTTCCCGCAATTCCTTCAACGCAAATCAGCTGAAACATCATTTGCCGTCATATATTTATCACATTTCAAAGTCTGTGTGAAGAAGAAATTTGTTTGAAAAGATGAAGTTTACGTTACTGCAGCCTTCATGAGATTTATGCCCTTAAAATGTTGTGTTCCTGACCTGAAATGCACACTTTCGCAAAATATGTTGTCCACACAATTCTTTCAAAGCAAATCAACTGAAGCATCATTTGCCTTCATATATTTATCACATTCCAAAGTCATTTTGAAGAAGAAAATTGTTTGAAAACATGAAGTTCACGTTACTGCAGCTTTCATGAGTTTTATGCGTTTAAAATGCTGTGTTCCTGAGCTGAAATGCACACTTTGGCAAAACATGTTGCCCCCACAATTCCTTCAAACCAAATCATATATTTATCACATTTCAATCATTTTGAAGAAGAAATTTGTTTGAAAACAAAGCGAATGAAGCAACAGACCTTGATGAATGTTATGACAGTCTAGTTCAAACAATATATATTCTACATATGTTCCATTGTGTTGTATTATGTTAGATGTTTATAAAAATTACAGGGATGTACGACATTTTTGTTGCTGACCAGTGTACAGGGAGAATCTTAGTTTTTCCCCCACCCTTAAGAGACCATGGCTGATATCCATAACCTTAAAGTTCTTTCATTTAACCGGTCCGGTCTTCTCGGAGTCGGGTTGTTTGGGAATGCAGCCCAAAGCGGGTGGTAAACTCCATCTAAGGCTAAATACCGGCGCGTAAATCAGATAGAAGCTTTCTGGCTTGTACAGGTCTTAATGTTGTCATCAAATCAGCCTCCGTTATGAAGCGTAGATCATCATATGTCTCCACTCCAATGGACTGCAAGTGCTCTACCAGGATGTTTTTGTTTACTGCTTGAAGTTCTGGTAGGACTTCCACGATGGACATCTGGGAAGGTTCACTGAGTCACTCATATTTTCACTGAAAAGAAATGCCACCTTCAAACAAAATGGAAAAAATATACAGTACATACACTTAACTGTCAAAATATTTACAGTGAGAAGTGAGTGAGCTTTAACTGGACTTTATTTTTCCACTATACTGTGTTTTAGTGGAATGATTTGGTATCCATCAAGAATGTATGACACCAAAGGCTAGAAATCAGGCAGGTCATTAATGCTGATACACTGTAACCTAAGACTGTCCTTTGTCACAGAATATAGATGGTATTCTGAGAGGAAGACGCCTTTGTGGATATCCATCAAAACACACACAGATGTGCTATTTTGAATCAAGATAAGTAGAAGTTCACTAAACTCCATATACTCATAATTTCTGTACACAAGAAACTGTCCTTTTTTATACGCAGTGCCCTTGTACCGAATGTCTGTGGTAACTGTGGTATTGCTTTGTGAAAAGGCTAACTCCCTGACTTGCATGTTTAAACGCGTCACTGTAGAGGTTAGGATAAAATGTACAGCTGTCCTTCACTTGCAGCAGTTTACTGCATTCCTGCCCAGCTAAAAGATATGCCTGATACATCTGATGATGCTGTGACAAAGTTTGGCAAATGTTTCTGAAGTATTTCACGTGTCTGGCACATCTTTTAAAATAACTGTGTTTACTTTCAAACCTAAGTGTCCATAACCTCATCAATGGACCAAATTTCAGCAACAGTGCTGAATAATGCCGCAAATAGTGGTGCTTGGGTTTTAGTTGAATTTCAGGAAACAACTTTTTCATCTCCAAATATTCTTGGAACAAAATGTCAAGATATGCTACTGGGACAAGGAAATAAGATCCACAATGTCTTTTAGTTTGAGAGCTAATTGCCATACTTCATCCTCGTGGCTTTGCACTTTGTCACCAATCAAAATTGGTAGTAATCTCAAAAGGTTCCAGTTTTGAATGGCTTGCCCTGATAACTTGGCTCCATATCAGGTTTGACAGCACATGACTTTGCGAGGCTTCAGATCCCATATACTTAAACTGTTTGATGTGCCTGTTCAAGAGTGAGTATGTGAACCATTTTTTCTTTTTTATAATGTTCTTCAGGTACAGTGCTTAGATCACAGGACACGACTCCTTCAAAGAGGTCATGACCTAAACAAGGTGGGAGACCAGACTGGGACACGTGAAAAGAGTCAAGGGTATTAAAGAGAGAGTTTACCTTTATACCTCTGATGTCTTGGAAGTTTTCAGCCTGGAGATCGGCAACAGCCACTTCATGTGTCTCTGGGGTACGTGGAAGACCACAGGCATTCGGATCAGCCTCAAACTCACAGTAAATCTGCCTCTGACTTCCTAGACCTCCTACAATCACTCAACCTCACCCAGCATGTCAATTTCCCCACCCACAACCATGATCACATCCTCGATCTGGTTTGCTCCTGTGGTCTTACAGTCCTAAATATCTCCAGCTGTCATCTCTCCATCTCTGACCACCTAGCAATGGACATCAGCCTCCCCACCCCCCTGCCTAAGGAAAAACGGACAATCTTTTTTAGAAACACCAAATCACTCTCCCCCTCTCTATTCTCCGCCTCACTGACCACTGCATTGTCCATCTCCCCTCCCCCATCAATCAATAACCCCACTGACCTCATCAGAATCAGAATCAGAATCAGAATCAGAATCAGAATGAGAATGAGAATGAGTTTTATTGCGATTGTTCATGGGGTTCACAAACGAGGAATTTGACTCGGTGCAATGCTGCTATATTAAACATTTAACAAATAAGAGATAAAATAAATACTATAATAAAAGCAAACATCTAACATCAGGTGGTGGGAGCCACCACATAGTGCAAATATTGTAGTATAGTGCAAAAAATAGTGATAATCGGCAGGGGTGAAAGTAAGCCGGTACGGTCCGGAACGGCGTTCCGGTAAGAGTTTAGGTCCCGGAACGGCGTGGTACGGAGATTACGGGAGATGAGCTGCCAGCTCAAACAGTGAACCGGCCGCGGATCCCGCGACCCGTGCGAATCGTACTCGTGAACACAAAAAAGTGATGCTAAAGCATGAAGCCTAAAACATTAAGCACTTTATTTCCTACGTAAATTTCAAACACGAGATTATTTTTGCTTGCAACCGTAGGATAATAAGCCATGACAAAGCGTTCATTCTCCATGGGCGTCTGTCTCGCTCACACACGAGAGCGAGAGGCGAAACGCCAAACCCGGCGAAACTTTTCCTTTACTCTAAGCCGAGTAGCCGAGAGCGAATTGAGCATGCGCGGTCTGCAAAGGGGTGCGTTTGATTTGGAGTTCGGGGACACTTGCTTCTGTCAAAACCAATCATTCACCCAATAAATTTGAAAGCGGGCCAATGCAAATAATAAATGAAATGACAAATAAATGTGTCTGTTTTGATAGGGTAATTTAAAAGACGAATTTTTGATACTTTGCGAGGATCAAAACTAGAGAGAAAGAAAGAAAGATAGAAAGAAAGACAAAAAGAAATAAAGATGCAGAGAAAAATTGATCAAATATTTAAGCGGAAGATTTCTACTGAAAATGAATATGTGCAGCCAAAAAAAATCCCAGAGAAGTAACTGACTAGACTTTTTAAATCAATAAATGTATTTGATGAATTGAAATTATAATAATATATATATATATATATATATATATATATATATATATATATATATATATATATATATATATATATATATATAAATATATCATGATTTTTCAATTTATCTACAGTACCAGCAAAAAAAAAAATCTACTTTCACCCCTGATAATAGGCACATGTGTGTGTGAGGTAGAGTCATCTTGTGTTCATCAGTCTGATGGCAGAGGGGAAGAAGCTGTTCATGTAGCGGGAGGTTCTGGTCCGGATGGACCTAAGTCTCCTGCCTGAGAGGCAAAGCGTCCTTCACTGTAGTGTAACAGTGATCCAGCGTGTTCTCCTCTCTGGTGGGGCATTTAATAAACTGTTTATACTTGGGTAGTTCGTGGCTCAAGTTCGCCTGGTTAAAGTCGCCAAGTACAATAACCAGGGAGTCCGGAAGGGCCCCCTCCACTTGTTGAATCTGATCCGCAAGAGCGCGTTGAGCCTCACGCACGTGTGCCTGTGGCGGGATGTAGTAAACTGCGGACAGAATAAAGGAGGAAAACTCTCGTGGGGAGTAAAAGGGCTTGCAGTGAATAAAGAGATATTCCAGAGCAGGAGAACAGTATTTTGAGATCACAGTCACATCCGTGCACCAGCTGTTGTTGATGTAGAAGCACACTCCTCCACCTTTGCTTTTTCCCGAGAGCGCATCGCAGTCGCCTCGCAGCAGCTGAAATCCCTCGAGTTGGAGCGCGCTGTCCGGTGTGCTCCCGTTTGAACCACGTCTCCGTGAAGCACAAGGACACACGAGGAGGAGAAGTCTTTGTTCTTCATCAGCAAAAGCAGCTCTTGTTGCAGAGTGAGTTGGCGTTGGTCAGGAAGATCCCAGGTAAATCCGTGCGCGAGCCTCTCCACCGAAGTCGTGCTAGCTCTCTTACCTCTCCTTCGTCTTCTCACTCTTTTGACAAAAAAGTGAACCAAATCGGCAGCGGAAGCTAAAAAAACTGGAAGTAGGTCCGTGGGGGTGATAGTCCTGATGTTCAGTAGCTCCTCGCGAGTGTAAGGGCAGACACACAATTTACGCACAAAAACAGACAAAACAAGGCGCAGCGAAGCACCAAGGCGGCCGCTCGGGGCGCCATCTTGGATCACCAACCACTACAATCATACTCTCTCTTCCTGTCTTGATCAGCTTGCTCCCCTCAAATCCAAATTAGTCACGTTCTCCCACTCTGCTCCATGGTACACCTCATGAAAGCCCAAAAACGACAGCTGGAACATCTTGTCAAGAAAACAAACCTGACAGTTCACCACCAAGCCTACTCCGACTTCCTCCAACAATACAAAGACGCCCTGAAATCTGCACGGTCAACTTTCTACTCTGACCTGATCAATACCAGCGCCAACAACCCCAAGTCCCTCTTCTCAACTGTCAATAAATTCCTTGCCCCCCCAGATACCGTCTCAAACTCGTTCACCACTGACAAGTGCAACCTATTCCTCTCTTTTTTCCATAACAAAATCATCTCCATCCACAGCAGCCTTGTCACCTCTCCCACTTCACTTGATCCCCCCTCTCCTCCACCAAACCCTCTGAACTTTCCCCCCCTGGCCCACTTCTCGCCCGTTTCCCCCCCTGGACCTGCCCAAATTCATCACTGGAACTAAAAACTCCACATCCTGCCTGGACCCCATCCCCACTGCCCTCCTCAAAAACTGCCTCCCTGTTATCTCCCCCCTCATCTCTAACATCATCAACACTTCCCTAAGTACTGGCTGTGTCCCCTCACCCCTCAAGCTCGCCTCTGTCTCCCCCATCCTCAAAAAACCTGGTTTGGATCCAACCTCCCCTCACAACTTCCGGCCCATCGCCAACCTCCCCTTCATATCCAAAACATTAGAACGTGTCGTCGCTGCCCAGTTGAAAACTCATCTCACCTCCAACAACCTGTCCTGACCTCTCTGCAGCATTTGACACAATCAATCACTCCATCCTCCTGTCCCGCCTTCAATCCTCCATTAACATCACCGGCACCGCCCTCACCTGGTTCACATCATATCTCACTAATCGACAACAATTCATCAAGGTCAACAACTGCACATCCCCCACCGCCCCCCTGTCCCATGGTGTCCCTCAAGGATCAGTCCTTGGCCCCCTCCTCTTTATCCTGTACCTCCTCCCCCTCGGCAACATCATCCGCCGCCACAACCTACACTTCCATTGCTACGCCGACGATATCCAACTCTACATCTCCACCAACACCACCGCCACCACCACCCTCCCCTCTCTCTCCAGCTGCTTGGCCGACATTAAATCCTGGATGAGGAAAAATTTTCTCCTGTTAAACTGCGACAAGACTGATCTCATCTTTATTGGACCTAAATCACTCACACCATTTCCCCACTCCCGCATTACCATTGATAACACCACCCTATCTCCTTCCGCTCACATCCGCAACCTTGGTGTGATATTTGACAGCAACCTCACTTTTGAACCCCACATTAATCAGATCACCAAAACTGCCTATTTCCATCTCCGCAACATCGCCCGTCTCCGCCCCTTCCTCTCCTTCTCAGCTGCTGAAACCCTCATTCATGCCTTCGTCACTTCCCGCCTTGACTACTGCAATAGCATTCTCTTCGGCTCCACCTCCAAAGTTCTCAATAAACTTCAACACATTCAAAACTCTGCTGCCCGACTCCTCACCCGAACCTGTTCTCATTACCATATCACCCCCGTCCTGCAGAACCTCCATTGGCTCCCCATTTCACACCGCATCCAGTACAAACTGCTTCTCCTCACCTTCAAGTCCATCCATAATCTTGCCCCCTCTTACCTTACCGATCTGCTCCTCCCTTACACCCCCATCCCACGCAAACCTCCTTTCCATCCCGCACAGGACCAGCCGGCGACATTGGGGGGACAGAGCCTTTGCCATTGTCGCCCCCACACTCTGGAACTCACTCCCCCATGCCCTCCGTGACTGCACCAACCTCACCACATTTAAATCCCTTTTAAAGACTCACCTTTTTCGATCCGCTTTCCTTGAGTGATTCTGTATTTTATCTTGAACTTGTTTTACTATTTATTGATTTTAATTAACTGTTTTGTTTTATCTTGTTGTATTTTCTTTGAGTTATTGGAAAAGTGCTTTATAAATAAAATTTATTATTATTATTATTATTATTATTATTATTATTATTATTATTATTATTATTATTATTATAAACTCACTTCTTGTGATTTCACAGTACCTGCAAAAATATCGAGACCAGCTGAAGTTCTCTGTAAACCCACCTATGCAGTAAAGACCCCCTTTTACTGCTTCTCCATCTACACTTATTCCATCTGTTTCCAAGGATTTCAGATCTGCCAACAACTCTGACAAAACTTTGGCTATCCCAAAATGCTGAAAGTCATTCTCTGCACACAAAAAGACTAAAACTATATTATCAGTATTTGAATGCAAATGAATGAGTAAATTTGATAATGAAGGATAGACTGCAACAACTTTGTGTGTCTTTTTAGCAGAACCTAAGGGATTCACAAATTCAAATTAATCTTGGTACAAAATCAGTTTGAGGCTCTCAGGGTTTTCATTAAAGAACTGGTGACATTTGAGATTTTGTCCATCATCTAAATGTGTAAAAACCTCTACATCAGGATCTCCAAACTGTTGTGACTGTGTATTCCTCCATAAATCTGACTGTAAAAAGCTCTTCAGAGTTTCTGCCACTAGTATGTAGTAGGCAAATTTAAGTGTCATGTTTTCATCCATTCCCAATGCCACTTCTTGGGGTTCCGTGCATTTAAACATTTTTGCAAATGTCTGATTTCTGGTGTATGTTGTTCTTAATTGTCCCTTATGACAGGCAGAGAACAAATCTGACTCTTTAATGCAGTCACAGATTTTAGTGACTGCTTCATCTGCTAGGCTCATATCATTTTTTAATAAAGAACTTACTTTAGTTATTGTGTAGGCTTGACCTAACTCGTGGACATTTTGTATTTCCTCAACTACAGGGCTCGAAAGGGTGATGTATGGAGTGGTAAAACTGCAATGCATTGTGGGCTTTGCGGGCCACTGAAAAGTTTGTTTATGCCAGCTGCATGCAAGACGCTGCCCTCGCTTTGTTCTTTTGGTTTTTGTTTGGCAAGTTTTTACAAATTAGAAATATGGTGCATTCGTGCTGTGTCATTAACTGCCACAATCGTTCCCACGATCGCTCCAGTAAAAAAAAACAACAAAAAAAAAAAAACGATGGGGTGAGATTTTTCTCATTTCCAACATGGAAGCAAAGGCAGGGACCTTGGATATGTGAGCTAACAAAGAGACGCTGAATAGACTGGATAGCAGCCGTGAGACGACCAAACATCACTTTCAATGCCATCACCCGACACATGTTGGTGTGTTCACGGCATTTTCAGACTGGTAAATTCTGTTATATTAGTAGTGTGTTGCGGTGTTAGTAGTGTTATGCTGATTCACACGTAGCATTTAGTTGGCTGCTAGCGTTACCCAAGCTAGCTCAGGGCAGTAAAAGCAAACACTCTCTCTCTCTTTCCTCCACTTACTTATCGATTACTTTTGAGTTTATATCATAATTGTCCTCACTAATAGGAGATTGACTTTGAGAGAACATTATAACTGGGGGGTACATGGCAGATTATCAATCTTTATTGGTCATCGCACACTTTCATATACAACGAAATTTCATTTGAGCTGCCCTGCCAATGACAGCTCCGGCTGCTGGGCAGTGCTGCGCGCACCTTTCTTGAGGAAAAAAGAAAAAGGACACGTTGGGATCTGGGTAGGGATAGCAGAGGGTAAATGAAAAAAAAGGGTCGTTGTACCAAATGAAACCTCCCATGTTGGGAAATTCAATTTGAGAAGGAACCTAAAAAAAAAAGAGATAGCTCACCTAAGGGTCCATGTGGAAAGAGTTATAGGTTTAGTATGCAACAAGTACAACATACTTCAGCGCACCATACCGGTGAACCAGCTGGTTCCACTTGAGGGCGAGGAATTTTCCTTCATAGACCAGATTGTGACTGTGTGCTGTGCTTTAACCAATATGTCTCCAAGTATTGTCATGAAACAAGTCCTTGCGAAACCAGATAGCAATGGACAAAGTGAGTGAATTGGAAAAAAAAGATCATACACTTCTTTGTTGTGTATATTCATATCACAGCTGCTTGCTGTTTTATCTTGATTATATGTGATCAATTTCTGTTTTTCTGTAAATAAAATTGATGGCTAACAATCTTCCTCTGCTTAATTTTAATATTTATCCTTAACATTTCATTATGTCAGGACAGGCAAATCTCCTCACCTGTTACTTGCTCATATGGCGACAAAACACCAGGCCTCTACTTTAATAAGTTAATAAGACTATAGTGAAAATAAAAATTGTAGTTCAGTAGCTATTTATGAAACTTCATTTTAATGAGAAGTCCTCTGTGAGACTGTGCCATTTACCCATGCAATAATGTCAGACCACTTCTTGTTTCAAAGTCTTTTCTGTTTATTACAAAAATTCTTGTGCAGTGCAATGACACTGTTAAAGTTCCAGTAACAGTTCAAATAAGGTGCAAAAGCAAAAGTCTTTGTGCAAACAAATATCACTGCAACTTAGATAAAGCACAAGTACTTTGTGCACACACAGATAAATAACACTGCAAATAGGGTAAAGGAAAACACAATGTGCAAATAGATAAATACACTGCAAATGAGGTTATAAAGTAGAAAATTATGTGCAAACATAACGCTGCAAATAAAGGAAAACACAATGTGCAAACATAAATATCACTGCAAGTGAGGTAATAAAGTAAAACTGTGCAAACACAGATAAGTAACAAAACAATAAATTAAATTTATGACAGAAACAAACAAAAAACATACAGTCAGCTCCAGAGACAGGTTGAAACTTTTTTACTGTGCAGAGGATGTTGCCATCCTGATGGTCAGAAGAGTAAAGCCATACCACAAAACACAAGCTTACATCTTATTTTCTCTGCACTTATGACAGAGCCATGGCTCACTTCTGGTGAACAGTGTCACAGTTTTGGACATCACAGGCCACCAACTTTTTACCTTTGACCCTATGCCCACATGTGCACCATCATTGTTTTGTTTTTTTTGTTGGCCTTGGCTGTTCAGACTGCTGTGACTCAGTTAAGGGCTTCAGCTTTGGTTTTAAAGCAGGTGGATCTGGCAGCACAGGTGCTTTTTTAGAGCCCTGGGTGATATGGCAAGCCACAAGCTCTGGGAGTGCAACTTTATAAAAAAAAGTTCTGTCCCCTCTCCAATAGTGATGTCCAGTACTCCACATCTGGCGTGATGCGCACCACCTTGCAGTCCACTGGCGTCCACACAACAAAGTCACAAAACTTTGCATCCGTCACAAAGATCTGAGTCTGCATTTGGCTGTAGTATTTGTGTGTCCGCTTCAAGACAAAATGCCCGTCACTGAAGTGCAGACAAAAGTTTGTGTCCTGACAAGCCTGTAGCACTGTGTTGCTGCGATGCTTTGATGGACATTTCACTTCCAGGCAGCCTTTTCTACAACAGGAACTGTGAGTGAGCCCATCCGGGGATGCCCCAACCTCTGGAAACAAGGGATTTATAACAAAGCCGCATTGTTTCAGTTTGAGGTTGTTATAGTTTGGTGCTGTCATTTTGAAGAACTTTTGCCTTGCTTCTTCCTCATGCGTAATCCCCCACTGCAAATCTTCTGGGAGCCTCTGGAGTTTTGTTTTATGTGGATAGCACACAGCATTCACAGTGGAGAGGGCTGGCTTGGAAACGCTGGGGGACACGACAACATGGATCTTTGAGGCGGTGATTCTTCCAGCTCGCAGTGAATACCAGCTGTGTGCTTTGTGTTGCTGCCTTGTCTTTTTTTCCAGTGCTGTTGCCTGGGTCTCAGATACTGCCACTGAGTCCTTCACAGTACTGGAGAAGGCCAGGGAGCTCACAGCCATCCTTGCCATGGTCCCGAAGGTGCTGTAGTGACTTTGGCACGACAGATGGCTCAACTGGATCAGCGTAGAGCTGATAGTACTGTTCGGATCCAATGTTGTACATTGACCGGCAAGCATGCATAGCCTCGTACAAGATGGTCATGTCTGTGTGTGGGGGGGGGTCTTCTGTCTTAAGACATGTGCTGCCAGCACGAGTCCGCATCCCTGGCGCTCCTCCCTGTCCAGTAATGAGCTTGTCCAAGTCCGCCTTTCTGGTGGCAGCAGTGGAGTAGTCTGTGTACAGGTGCCGGTTCGATCTTCCTCAAGCCTTGAGTCAACATCCAGGATGCTGCCTCATCAGTGCATGTCTTGGAACCCCTCAACCTCACAGCTGCCTCAGTCTTGAAGAGCACTGCAGCAACATGTGAGCAGGATTCAGCAACACTAGCCATGCAGGTGCAATGAGCAGACTCCACCTTGCCATTTGCATGCAGAATAACCCAGGGCTTGAGTGGAGCCTCCCTTAGCCGCTGGGAGTGCAGAACCTGGACATAAATAAATTTGCAATTAGTACAGAATGAAAGAAATAGACAACTACCATATAACATTAATTTGTTCACCAACACAACATAGTCCTGCTATCAATTTTGAGTAATGTAAAATACATAAAAGAATAATGTTAAGTTACTTACAATCTAAGGTTAATGCTCATGCCTAAGAAAAACATTTTGTTTCATTACTTCTCTTTCATCAGTGGTCTCTGCATTTGTAAATTTATTCTGAATTTTGGTTAACAAACAAAACTTACTAAGATAAAATAAATTACACCTTTAGTCCAAGAAATAAGATATTATGGATTGTGAAAATGCCCCAATTCATAGACAACAGAGAAGCTAAATATTTCCCACATAAATGCAGAGTGGATTCCAGGCTTAAAATATATTTTGTTTGAAACAGATTTGTCCAGCAGAAACCAACATATGTTAGCCAAAAGCAAGCAAACAAGCAGCACTACACTGATGTGGGACACAGTGGGTCAAGGTGTGTTGTTTCCATACCTCTGCAATGACGACGGTCTTCTCTTTGATCCGGACAATTCGGAGGTCTTGCACCCACCCAAAGTTGGTTTGTCCGTGAGCCCTGAGTGACTTGGAGTTCCTAAATTCTTCGCCAGTGTAGTAACTTACTCCATTGACGAGATAGAAGACAAGCTCAGCTTCAGACAATGGCGGCAAGTCATTCAGATCGGATGTCCAGTCAATGTGCTCATATGGATCAATTCCACCGATTTGACTTATTTTTTCAAGGTACCGACACTTTGGAACAGGGTCTAGCTTGTCTCGGTACGGTCCGTCGCCTTTCTCTTTGCTTCAGTCCATTTTTCCACGTGTTTATTAAGTCTGTGTCTCTCGCAGCATGGTACGTGAACATACACTGTAAACGGTGTAAACAAAAACTCTGGCCCGCAAAGCCCACAATGCATTGCGAGATCTCACGTGACCTTTCGAGCCCTGTAGTTTGTACGGTAGAGGCAGGAATAAGCAGCTGTCCTTGCAGTTTAAGGTAAAAGAGACACATGTTTCTGAAATAAAACTGACTTTCATTCTCTGGCATGTCAGTGGCTACACTAGCTGTTGGCATAGGTTCATGTGTGTTTTCTGATTCATCCGTACCGGCAGCGAAATTTGGGGGCTGAGGGCAAGATCCCCTGTACATGTCATTAATACCATCAGGGGAGCAGGCTTCCTACACATGTGAGAAGTAAATGATGACTTTTTTGTAAACACATGCTTACAACCACTTACTGGACATGACACGAACCTGCCCTCTGCAATATGATCATTTAAGTGAGACACTAGCTCTTTCACAGTGTGAAAATGGCGGACACATAATGAAATTGCGCATTTTAAATCTGCAATAACAGCTTTTAGGAGCACCTTGCAGTGCAGGTGCATTGTGCACACGATAAAAATGGCCCTTGAAAGCTGAGTAAGTGGTAAATGTTTTACTACAGTTGGCGCGGACACATTTAAATAGACAACGAGGCACATTCCTATGCACTCTGCAATGTAGTACATATCCTCTTAATGTAGCCAATTTCTTTTTACAAAAGACACAGGTGATCATTTTTAGGACTTTAGAAGTATTTGCCTGTGCTTTTCAGCTGAACTAAGTTATCAAGCACTGATCTACTGCTACCTTACACCATGTGCTTTCGCCAAACGTTTTCATTTGGTCTCGAAAAAAAATAGCCTAAATGCGAAGCTTACCGTGCAAACTTTAAATTCTCCGGCTGAACAGCCACAGGCCCTCCAAGAAACTTGTTAAAATCGTAGATTTGTCCTAAAAACTTTTAAAATGATAAAGTGGCCCGAAGATTTCTGCTCTGTGGAATGTGTTGTTCTCCGCTCAGTATGCCACTGCTCTGGCGCACTCGTTAGTTACGTCAGGCGCAGCCGTGAACGAGGAGCTCCTGCTTCTCCCGCTCCTTCCGCCCCTCACGAGCTCAGTGAAGCTGACCCCCCACCCACATAAAAAATCCAAGCAAACAGGCTGAGTGGTTCGTGCTTCATTTGTGCCGATTTGTGCCGTTAAAATTTTCGTTTGTGCTGCTATAGTTTTTGAGATATTGAAGATTATTTTTTAGGTCATTCAGATGTCACCATCCCCCCAGCTTGCTTCAAAATGAACCAGACTGGTATACTTTTTTAGTGCTTCGTTTGTGCTGATTTGTAAAATTTTCGTTTGTGCTGCTACGGTTTCTGAGATATTACGCGTTTTATTTACAGACGATCACGACCTGAATTGATGGCGTCTGTGGTCTGTTTATAACGTGTTAATGTATATAACATTTATAATAACTAATGTAATACCATCTGAGGATGTTCAACATATGTTATTGCTGGAAAATGTCTTTTTGAAATGACTTTGTGCCTTTGTGTGTACATTTGTTCAATAAAATTTGGCAAAAAAATGTAAAATGTATTTTTATGTCAATAAATAATTTACATTTTTAATGAACTGTGCTTTATATTTACTTTGCCAATCACATTTCTGTCATAAGACAATAAATGAAATTGCTTTAAGGTTTATTTAGGAAATAAAGAAAAATCCTTCATAACAGCAATTCAGGATCCCTCAGGAAAATATACGCAGTCACCTCAGGAAATCAACCAGACCTTCTATAATTACTACCAGAGTTTATACTCAGCAACAGTTAACCCAAACATAGAAGATATTCATAATTTTCTCAACAATCTAAACATGCCCGAACTAAAATCAAATTACAGAGACATATTAGATGCTCCATTGACTATGAAAGAATTACAATGTGCATTAGACAGTATGCCAGCAGGCAAGGCACCTGGTCCTGATGGTTTCCCTGCTGAATTTCTTAAACATTTCTGGTCAATGTTAGCACCCCTTTTCTTCAGGACAGTGACAGAGATTAAAAATAATGGTTATATCAGTCCGCACATGAATACAGCTGCAATTAAATTATTATTGAAACCAGACAAAGATCCTACGCTTCCCTCTAGCTATCGACCTCTGTCACTGATCAACACCGACATCAAAATTATCTCAAAAGCTTTCGCCTCTAGGCTGGAGAAAATCATCCCGCCAATAATTCACAGCGATCAAACAGGATTTATAAATGGCCGACACTCCACCAACAATATCAGAAGACTTCTAAATCTAATCTCTTTGACGCAACGCCACAACAAAGAAGCTATTGTTATGTCACTGGCCGCAGAAAAAGCCTTTGACAAAGTTAATTGGTCCTTTCTCTTTGCTGTGCTCCACAAATTTGACTTCGGAGAATTGTTTATCCAGTGGGTATCAGCTCTGTACAACTCACTCCCTTATTGTTTGCGATCTTTATCGAACCATTAGCAACAGCTGTACGTCAGAACACCGATATCAAAGGTATCTGCGCTCTGGAGTCTGAACTGCTATCAGAAAAAAACAATTGGACTCCTTCAAAGAAAAATGGTCTCCATTTATTAAATCAATAAATATTAATCTATAGCCTCCGCTTGTATGTGGGCGTATGCCACTTCCCTCATAAAATTGTAATTATTATTCTGTCTGTGTGTATGGTCTGACTTTTCTCTGCTTTATTTCAGTTTATTAACCCTCTACCTTTTTAAGTAGGATGGCACCATGGACTTGAAGGCTGTGTGCATGCACTGGTGGTGTCCTTTCCTTATTGCTCTTGGGGTCGCTCTCTGGCTCTGCGGGGCCAGCGTGGCTCGGGCCACTCTGCCTGGGGGTGGGTGTCCCCGGTGTGTCTCCCTTTGAGCCCTGGGTCTGCTGGGTCTGTACGCTCTCCCGGGGCCTTCTGGGGCTTCCTGGCTGGCCCTGGGGTTTGGGGTGGGTCGGCCCTCCCGTCGCTACCCTGTCCCTTCCTGCTCTGCTTCCCTCCTCCTCCCTCCTCTCCTGCCTGGCCGCTCGTCCTCGCCCCTCTCCCTCCCCTGGGGGGGCCTGGAGCCCTCCGCTGCCTGGTGGTCTGGCATGGGGGCCTGGTGGTCTCTCTGGGGGGGTGGCTCTGGCTCATCTGGCCACAGGCCTTGGTACTTGCCTGTGTGCCGCCACTGGAGATTAGTTTCTGCTGGCTGGGGGCTTCTGTCCGGGCCCGGTGCTGTCCTGGGGAGTGGTGGGGTGGGTGGGGTCTCGGTGGTGCTGCGAGGTGGGCGCCCTGCATCCTGGATGTGCCAGCTCTGGGGTGGGCGTGGGGGCTCATGGGCCTTGCTTCCTGGTGGTGCGGCCTGGTCCTCCCTCTGGGGCAGGGTGCTGCGTGCGGCTGGCCCGTGGTGGGGCTATGGCATCTGCCGGGGCGCTACTCTAGCGCTGCGACTTCTGGGGGTTTCGGTGCTGGCTGGGCCGGTCGGGTTTGGGTGGGCCCACCTCGTCCTCTTGCCTCCGGGCTCTGGGGGCCCTCTGCATCAGTACCGGTGGTCTTAGTACCTGTCTCCCCTGCTGCTCTGTCCTCATGGGCCGGATCCACAGCAGACTGCCTCTTACTGTGCACTTCACATACTTCATACGTCACTGTATATAGCTACTCTTAGGCACATATAGGGACACGACAGTTAGGGCCCCGAGAGCAGGTGGGGGCAGGAACGATGGGCTCTGTGGTGGGGCGGATGGCAGGGCTTTACGGCCTTGTCTCTTCCCCATCACCCTCTTGTTTGCCTCCCCTGCTCTCTAATTTCTTTTTAATGCACCACACACACTCACAGCTTGGGGGTAGGGCTGGGATGGCTCGGGGAACTTGGGTCAGGGTAGGCTGCAGAGTAGCCATCCTCTTTGGTCCTCTGGCCTGCCCCCTAGATGCCTCGCCCAGCCTCTCCACTTTTAATGCACCACATGACACTCAGGGTTACACTATCACGGTGCAGGGATAATGTCTCCAGTCTGGGATCGGGAGACATATTAATAGGGAGTAATGGGGGGATTTTACTAATATGGTCTCACTGGTGGGACCCGGCCCGCTTATGGCTATGGGGTGGCGGGAGGGGGGACCATCATCTGTGTTGCCGTGGCTGGGGGGTCCCCGGGACCTGGGGGCTGTGGCCTGGGGGGGTTTTGTTGCGTGCCCGACGGGTCCAGGCTGGTACGGTGGCTCTTGGTGGGCTGCGAGGGCTGGATTGGCCGTCCTGGTGGGCGCTGTAGCTGTACTGCAAGCTGGTGGCATGTGGTGGCTCTGTCCTGGTGGGTTGTCAGGGCACATTGCGGGGTGTGGGGGCCCTGGGTGTACTGCACTCACCTGGGGCCTGGGGTGGGGGGTATGCAGGGTGCCTCCCTGTCGGCGTCGCCGGGCCCCACCACACTGTCCCTTTTTACCCTCTGGACTCGCATTGGGTCCCAGCTCCGATTTCCTCTGGCCGGCTCCCGGTGGCAGCCTGCTTTGTGCTGGGCTGGTTGCCATCCCTTCGGTGGGCCGCTCGGCCCCTGTGTCTGGCTTCCTGGCTGTGTGGGGCCGTTGGCCCCCTCGGGGGTGGGGGTGGGCGGGCAGGATGGTGCGGTGGGGGGTTTGGTGGGGGCTGGGGTGGGCGGGGCTGGGGTTTGGGTGGCGGGTGGGTCCTCATGCCCCGGGCCGCCTGGGTCCGTCTTGGCCCGCTGGGGGTGTCGGTAGCTGCTCCCTCTTGTTCTCCGGGTCCGCGTCGTTCACGGTGGCTCTCTGGGGGCGCTGCCCTGTGGCTCCTACGGCCCAGGGGGAGGGGCGCCCTGTTGGCTTGGCCCTGCCTTGCCGTGATTGCTGTTCTGGGCTTCGAGGTCCTTCACACTTGCATGTTTACCAGGTCTCGCCAGCTACTGCCGAGACCCATTGTCAGCGAATGATGGGACCTGCCAGAATGTGCTGAGACTCTCTCCAGAGTCTCTACTCTAAACTCATTCTCTCCTTCACTGGTATCCTCTTCTGGCCTATTCTATTCCATCCTATTCTATACTGTCAAGACATCCACAATTATGGTGCTCAGTACTGTTTGTATATTTATTTATTGAATATCTTTTTCTTTTGTGTTTGTTTTCTTTTTTTAATTTTTTTTTCTGTTTTATTGATGGGCAGTTAGTAGTTGGGAATAACACACCACCTTACAATCTTTAATTGCAATAGCACCGCCTGTTATTTTCTATCCCTGTTCATCCTGTTCGTCCTGTCCAGTCTTTGTTTCCCCTACAAATCACTGAGGTGTAGCACTGCCCTCCCTGGCTCATAATAGGGAATTCTAATAAGAATATCTGCTTAGCTTTCAGGGAGGGCCGGTGATGGTCACACACATGCACTAAATATTAAAGTATTTGGCTGCAAGACTAAAATATGCATCAATCTCATTCAATGTTGACACCTCTTTTGTGGAGTTAAACAATGAGAACAAATGCAGACAAGAAAAAAAAATATAGTGCACCTCACAGTGGTAGCATTCGAGACTGGATAAGTTTTTCTGTCACTACTTGAGTCAAACTCAGCTGCATGTATATAAGACATTGTCCAAGACATCTTACCCAACAGTGTGTTTTGATGCAACTGGCTCAGTAGTAAGAAAACTGGTGAGACTGTAGTGGTGAAATCCCAATAATCAGTGATCAATAATATATAATCCACAATCAGAAAGCAATAATCATATTAATAGTAGTAGGTAGCCTTTGAGCATTAAGCACACGAACACCTGTGTACACAGACGTCTAGGTCACTTTGACCTGGGCCAGCCTGACCTGTGTTGTTTTGCTTATCTAAGGGCTTAGCAGGTGTTGTAATCATTACGGTGCCTGGCACTGCCTACACCAGTATACACATGCTTCTATTTTTGTCATTATGATGGTATGATGAAAAGACTGTGACCGAGAGATGCCCTGATGAAAGTCTGATGTACCCTGATGATGTGCCTCTAGGTCAATGTGACCTGGGTCAGTGTGGCCCAATGTACCCTGATAAAAGATGATGTACTGCAAAAAGGTAAATAAAGTGGCTTGATGAGGATGGGCCAGAAGGAGGGAAGCTACCTCCTCCTGGTGAAACTTCCCACCCCTCATTATTTTTTGGAAGGTACCGAAGAAGCCCAGACACAATTAGAATCAAAACTGGTGATATAATGGTGTCAAACGTAGGAGGCCTGTCATAAAAGAAGGATGGGCCTGGGGCAAAACAGTATAAAAGCCAGTGCATCAGGTGGGGTCTTCAGACATACCCCAGGGTATCTCTCAGTGTGTTTGACCTGTGCCTTAAAGAATAAACACATTATCTTTGAATCTGGGGACTGACTTCTTGACGCTTCACTGCCTGCATTGGTGAGACTTAGACAGCTATTATTTTTGAATCTGCAAACTCTTTAGAAAATCAGAACTTAGAGCCAGAACTGAAGAAGCCCCAAGTTGTGAAGACATTTTCCCACAACAAGACCAAATGGTACATCTGGCCATATCTTCCTGTATCAAGGCGTTCTGACAGCACACAACTGCTCCAGTGTCCCAATGGAGTCACAACAGCATCTGAGAAGGAAAAGCTACAAGCACATGCTGCTATACACAGTAAATTGAGCACTGTTGGGGGGGTCACATGACCATGGCCAAGATGGCAGCTTCGTGAGAGAACTCCGCCAAACCTTGCACAAATTTAACTATAACTCCCTAATTATACTGCTGATTTTTACATTTTAACATCGGCGGTGGGATGTTTAATCCGCAACTAACCAAACAGTGTGACATTTTCACTCGAACGCGCAAGACAACCTCTAAAACAACTTTACCGAACTCGCTAAGTGACCACGAGACTAGCCAAATGGCTAATACAGCTGTCATCCTAAGGCACTTCGGTCAGACTTTGGAAATAAGTTGGATAGCATTGACACTCGTTTGACCGGCATGGCCCAGACATTGACTACATTAGAAGGCACAGTTGCAGACTCGGGATGTCTCCTCCAATGCAACACGCATCGAGGAGGCTGAACACCGCATCCATGAAGCTGAAGAAGCGCTCAAAAAGTCTCAGGCCGCCCTCAACTCTGCCTCCAAGCGCATCGCTTGTCTTGAAAATAAGACGGACGACCTGGAGAACAGGGGCAGAAGAAAGAATCTACGACTATTCAGTATACGAGAGGGAGCCGAGGGGCAAAACTCACTTTTTGACTTTATTAACGACATGTTACCACGATGGCTGGGGCACCCCGACATATCACTCACACTACAGCCGGTGCACCGCACACTGGCATCTGGGAAACCCAACCAAAGCAGAGCGGTTCTCATTCATTTCCTCAAGTTTCAGGAGAAAGAGTTTGTCTATCGGGAATCAAGGCGTCAGGACATCACACACGACGGGGTCAAGATTATATTTGTACAGGATCTCTCTGCAGAGACGGTCTGGATTCGCCGTCAATTCAACTCTGTCACCAAGCTGTTTGTCAACATAAAGGCTTCCCGTGGATTCCAACACAACCCCTGCCGTCTCAGAGTGCTACATAATGGGAAGATCCACCTCTTCTCTACACCACAAGAGGCTGAAAAATTCTACAACAGCATCCAGCCGCCGGAATGAACTCAACAGGTATGTGTGTGCCAGTGATCTGGGTGCTGCAAAGCTGGAGACATCCTCACTGCCGTGACACACTGAACTCTTACAGAGAAATAAATGATTGGTTACAGCTCACCACAATGTTTAATATAATTTAAAAAAAAAAAACAGTTACTAGTGGGTTGTTTTTTTTCAATTTATTTTTTTATTACATGTTCAGTAATGTTCACCTTACAAATGATAGTGAATGTCACAATATAAAATACTATAAACCTGAAGGGAGAAATGCTAACAGTCTTAAGTGCACAGGTTATTTTGGTTTGAATCTAGGTCAAATCACGTTGACTAGTTGTTTCACAAGAGTTGTGGACCAACGTTCCTCAGGGAATCCATCATGGGGAAAGGGAATGCATTTCAGATGGAGAAATGTTGGGGCCAGGTTCTGTCTATGTTCCTATGGGAGAGAAGGGAGGAAGTGGGTTTACACTTGCATGTTTTTCTTTGTTTGCTTGTTTGTTTTTGTTTTGTTTGTATTGTTTTTGCTTTCGCTTCCTTTTTGTTTTTATTTGCAATCTTTGTGGTTCCTCACAATGCCATAACATTGCTCAGCAGTGCCAAGCCAACTCATGGATACAGCAAAACAAACTAATATGGAAGTTATAGTATCAAGCTGGAATGTCAGGGGAATAAGAAAACTAGCACAACTGAAACAAGTAATGAATAGAATAAAGCATATTAAGTCTAAAATAGTCTTTTTACAAGAATCCCACTTAGTAACCTCGGAAATACAGCATTTGACCAGAAGGTGGCCGGGTCAGGTGCATCATGCAAGAGGGGTTATAATTCTCATACATAGATCTATACCATTTCAAGTTACAAAAACTAAGACACAATCCAAGATCCATTTGGGAGGTATATCATAGTATCTGGGGATATTTTATCACAAAAAATGAATCTCATAAGTGTGTATGGCCCAAATGAGGACAATACATCCTTTTTTGAAAGTCTTTTTCTTACTGTAGCCAACTTGGAGGGACTCGACATCATTGGAGGAGACTTTAACTGTGCCCTCGACCCAGAGCTGGACAGATCAACCCAAACAGATACAACTCATATGCGAACCAGGAAAACACTGACCAATTATATGAAAGACTTAAAATTGATTGAAATCTGGAGGACAAAAAACCCTAAAGACAGGGAATATTCTTGCTATTCAAGCTCACCTATGGAGATCGATCTGGGTAGGATTAAGCAATTTTCAAGATGGAGATTGCAAGTTCAATTTTTAAAAGACCCAACTTTTGTTGAATATGTAGAAAAATGTTTTGATAATTATTTTCAACTAAACACAGATGAAACCACAGCTGGCACCAGGTGGGAAGCATTCAAAGCCTACATAAGGGGAGAAATTATTAGCTATACAAGCTCCAAGACCAAACAGCTTAACCAGGAACTGCGAACACTAGAAAATCAAATTTAAAAAGCTGAGACCGAAATATACAGTAATTATGACTCTATAAAATTGCATAATTTGTCAGTCATGAGAGCTAAATACGATAGACTGTCTTCAGATAGAGTAGCTAGAAGCTTGATGTGGGCTAAACAGGCATATTACAACCAAGGAGAAAAGGTAAATTACTAGCTTGGAGAATAAAGAAAATACAAGCAGAAACAATTAATAGTATAAAATCAACGACTGGCAACCTGACTACGGATCCATTGGAGATAAACAATAATTTTCGCAATTTGTATGAGATGCTGTATAAATCAGAATATACAGAAAAAAGAGAAGAACTAACTAAGTTCATTAAACAATTACAGTTTCAGAAAATAACAGAGGAAGAGAAAAATCAACTGGATAGTCCATTAACAACAACAGAACTTTGTGCAGCTATCGGAGACCTCAACAGTGGTAAAGCTCCAGGTACTGGATGTTTTATAGAACCCTATTGGTAAATAGAGTTCTATAAAACATTTCAAAGGCAGCTTGTTAAATCTCTTCTTGATATGTTTTCAGAATCTTTTATTAAAGGGATCCTTCCAGACACACTAAGATTAGCTTTAATAACTGTCATCTTAAAACCAAACAAACCCCCGATTGAATGCTCATCCTACAGGCCAATCAGCTTAATGGGATGCGACACAAAAATACTTTGTAAAGCATTTTCAAGAAGATTAGAGAAATATCTCCCACAATTGATTAATGATGACCAACAAGGCTTCATACAAAAAAGACAGGGATATCATAACATTAGAAGGGTCTTGAACATACTCCATGAGAGGCATGATGCAACGGACACAGCAATGCTATCAATAGATGCTTCCCAAGCATTTGACCGAATAGAATGGGACAATCTTTTTAATATACTTCAGAAATATGGATTGGGTGACACTTTTCTGAAATAGATTTGGGTGTTGTACATAAACCCGAGTCTTGAGATTCTAACTAATAATACAGTCTCGAAGCCCTTTAACTTACAAAGATTCACTCGACAGGGCTGTCCCTTGTCGCCATTTTTATTTGCACTAGTAATCGAACCTCTAGCCATGGCTGTACGGGCACATACAGAAATATCAGGCATTACCATTGGTGGGAGGAAACATAGCATTTCATTATTCGCCGACGATATTATATTTTTCCTGACAAATTTAAAAATCCGTATCCCTAATTTAATTAGATTAATTGAGAATTTTGGAGAATTTTCTGGATACAAAATTAACAACACAAAATCAGTATTAATGTTCCTTAACAAAGAAGAAACACATAACCCCAAAGTAAGCACTCCATTTATGACAACTACAGAAGGATTTAAATACCTTGGTGTTAAAGTCACCCTTGAACTAAAGGACATAATCCCAACAAACTATGACCCCCTGATAGAAAAAAACAACAGAAATACTGGACCGATGGTCGACATTACCAATATCAATGATTGGATGAATAAATTTAATCAAAATGACATTCTTACCACAATACTTATATTACTTTCAAACGCTTCCTTTGCAACTACCAATAACATTCTATGACAAGCTCAACAAATTATTTTGCAGGTTCATTTGGAATGGTAGAAGAGCCAGACTCTGTCTTAAATTATTGTACTTGCCTTATCAGAGGGAAGGGCTGCAACTTCCTAACCTCAGGTGGTACTATATGGCTGCGCAACTAGCCTCAGCATCATACTATTTCTGTACAACAAAACCTCCAGCCTGGGTAAGCATTGAGCAAGAATCCACCTCAGGGTTACCACTTAATTTGTATTTGTACTCTTCAGACATTATGGCATTAAGAAAATGCATGAAAAATCCCTTTCTCAGGAATACTATCTTGGTGTGGCACTCGGCATGCAAACATTTAAACTACATGCCAATAATCTCTCAATTCACTCCTATTTGGGCCAATAAACGATTTACTCCAGGTAATAAAGATGGAGGATTCAGATTATGGAACAAGAAAGGAGTGCAGAAAATAATGTACCTTTATCAAGATGGGGCTCTGCTTTCTTTTGAAGCCTTATGTCAGAGATATCAATTTCCAAAAAAGCACAAAATACTTGCAGTTAAAAAGTTACATGTTATCAAGGAATAAACAAATAATGCGTCCACCACCATTATCAGAACTGGAGGAAATAACAATTTCTGACATAGGAGGGAAGGGTTATATTTCTAAATATTATAATTTATTAGTTGCACATAGTACTGAAACAACTATAGATAAGCTAAATACCTGGAAAATGGAGGAGGAAATAGATGAGGAAGACTCGAATGAAGCTTGTTCAAAGGCACAGAAACAAACGATAAATACAAGGTTTAAACTACTGCAGTATAAATGGTTAATGAGAGTGTACATAACTCCTGTCATGCTCCATCACATGTCAGCAAAAATCCCAGACACTTGTTCTAAATGTTTAAATGAAAAAGGTACTCTATTTCATTGTTTATGGAAATGTAAACTTATTAAAAAATTCTGGAAAGATGTCTTAAAATGTCTATCACAAATGTTTCAAATTAATGTACCCCTAAGTGCTAAACTGTGCATACTTGGAATATACCCAAAGGACTTTCCACATACCTCGAACCAAACACAAATGCTGGACTTTGGACTCCTGCAGGCCAGGAGAGCCATTGCACTCTGTTGGAAAAGGATGGACACTTCTACATTGGGAATGTGAACAAAGGAACTGTTGAGTTGCATCGGACTAGAACAACTGACATATATCACCAAGGGCAAAGGAAAAGACTTCAATAAACTCTGGGAACCATACATGGCCATGTTGACACAGGGGAACATGAGTCCTGCTTAAAATAATGTATTTGTCTATCTGGCACTGTATTTAGTCACACTTACTTTTATTGACTTGTATTTTATATGTTCCATTTTGATATTATGATTCTTATTACTTACCTAATTTATAATTCTTCATTTCTACATTTATTTATTTACTTAACCGTTATTTATTTATTTATTTAATTTGCTTTGCTTTATTATTATTTTCTTTTGTTTTGCTAAGAAATTATTGAATGATATGAGTTATAATGGTACAATGTGTGGGTGTTCTATTGTTAATTTGCAAAATTAGATAATAAAGATATTGCAGAAAAAAAATTGAGCACTGTTCAAAATTGGCCCTGTTTAAGCCATTAATCAAGGTGCTATTGCTGCCAGGTTGCTTGGACCCTGTTAATTGCCACTTGAGGCTATATTGTTATTCATAATTTGGTTTATTATAGTTACATGTGTTCAATATGGCAAATTTTTTGGCTATTTAAAATATTCCATATTTTGGCTTATCAGTATGTTCAATTTTTCACCTAAAATTAATTTTCCAAATCAAAAGGCTTTTCTTCAGTCTTTTTCAGTCTAATGTATATTGGATTTTCAAACACAGTCACCTTCTTCTGTATCCTCTTCGAAGTCACGGTTCCTTTTTTCTCTCAATCAATTAACTATATTAATTATGCGCTGACCTCATGGCCTGCAGGCTGTGGAATATATATATATATATATATATATATATATATATATATATATATATATATATATATATATATATATATATATATATATATATATATATATATACACATATATATATTTTTTTTAAATTAATTCTTTATTTCATTTTACAATTTTTTTCATATGAAAAGCCTTTATAGGTGTGAGATAGGTTCTGTGAACATAGTTAAAATGTATCACCTGATGGTTTGGATTTTTCAAAGCTTTCACAACAGCTGCCCAGATCTTGTCCCAATTTAGATAAACCTCGGCTTCATAATATCCTAAGTCAGAAGCCCATACTTGTGTTATTGGCAATACTTGGTTATTTGAGGAGCATAATAAATTATAAAGATGAACTACCATCTTACTTTTCTTTGACTTATCAGTGAGAATGCGGTGCAAAGGATGCACACTTAAACCTGAGTCCCACGGGACCCCACATACGCTTTCATGGCTGCTCGTAACTGAAGGTATAAGAAGAAAGAAGAAGAAGGTAGATTAAATTTCTGTCTTAGTTCTGTAAAGTTACATAGGCCGTCTGTATTACATATATCTGAGAGTGTGTTCACTCCTTTACCACTCCAGGCTGAATTTATGAAAGGAGCTCCCCCTGACAGTAACAAGTGGTTGTTAAATAAAGGGCTATTAAGGTGCCATTTACATTGGATCTTGGACCTTTCCTCAACTTGTTGCCATATGGATAAAGTGTGACTCATTATAGGGCCTAACTTGAGTTTAATACGTTTCAAAGGAACTGACGAATATACTAAATCTTCTAATCTATAAGGCAGTGTAAGATTTCTTTCGATATCTCGCCAAGATACATCCGGTTTCGAGTCAAACCAGACAGTTACAGGCCTTAAAGCAAAAGCACAAAAGTAAAATTCAAAATTGGGAACTGAAAGGCCACCTCGTTTTATGTCTTCGTAGGGTTGTTAGCTTAACTCTTGCTCGCTCCCCCCCCAGATGAAACTGGATACCAGTGAGTGCAATTTTTTTCGGTAATCTGTCGGAGGTGGTAGAGGCAACACTGATGAGAAAAAATGTAATCGTGGCAAAATATCCATTTTGATAATTGAAATTCATGATTGAAGTGAATTTGGTAAAGAAATCCAATGATTCAAATCTGATTCAATCCTGTCAAAAATGTTTTGAATATTCTTTTTAGCTATAGTCCCCAAGTTAGGGAAGATTTCAACTCCTAAATACCTAAATTGATTGGCTACTGGAATATTCTGTGTTACAACTCTTGAAAACATCATTTCATTTAGTGGAAATAACACAGACTTATTCCAGTTAATTTAATATCCAGACAGAGAACTGAAGTCCTCAAAGGTATCCAGAACATTTGGAAGAGATGTTGGTACTTTGTCCAGATAGAGGAGTATATCATCAGCATACAGTTATATGGAGTGGGAGGTGTTGCAACAGATAATAGGTGCAATCTGAGGGTGCTGCTGTATTGTCTGGGCCAACGGCTCCAATGAAAGAGCAAATAAAAAAGGGCTTAAGGGGCAGCCTTGCCTACATGATCTTGACAGATTTATCTGTGGTGAAAACATGTTATTCACATTAATAATTGCTTTCGGTCTATGATATAATAGTTTTATCCAATCAATAAATTTGGAACTAAAGTTAAACTTATGCAGTACCTCCCATAAGTATTGCCACTCTAGCCTATCAAAGGCTTTCTCCGCATCTAGACTCAGCACCGCACATGGGGAGGGTACTTCTTTAGCATAGTCTATCACATGTAACAGTCTACGCAAGTTATCTGAGGCCAGCCTTGTCTTCATAAAACCGATCTGATCCCTAAGGATTAATTTACACTTGTACGGCTCAAGACGTAAAGCGAGGACCTTTGCAAAAATTATAATTTCTGCATTTAGAATGGATAAAAGTCTATAATTACCACATTTTGTTGTGTCTTTATCTGGCTTTGGTCAAACGACTATTAATGCTGTATTTGCATCATTGAAAAAGGCCCCAGCTTTAACAGAAGCCTGTATCATAGCTAACATAAAGGGGCCTAACTGTTCCCAAAAAGTGGTATAGACCTCAGGGGGACTACCATCCCAACCAGGAGATTTCCCCTTTTTCATTCCCATAACCGCTGTTTTCAATTCAACCAGAGTTATGGATCACCGAGATGATTAGCTTCTGCATTAGACACAGCAGGTATTTTTAGTTCTTTTAAAAAAAGAATTACACCTGTTTTGATTAAAATTTATATTTGATTTATATAGATTAGAATAGAATTTAGTGAACTCATTATTAACCGCTTTAGGTAAAGTGATAATTTTATCTTTGTCTGACTTTATAGTGATAATATTTGAGTATATTTCACATTTTTGCAGATTTAATGATAATAGATGACTTGGTCTTGAGCCGCAAAAGTAGTAATTCCTACGAGTTTTGATTATTTGGGATTCTACTTTCATTTTGAAGAGGTTATTAAGTCCAACTCTAGTTGAATCTATTTCTTTCTTTCTAGCATCATCAGTTAATTCTCTTTGTTGTTCATCTTCTAAGGTTTGTAGTTTTTGTTCCAGTGATACAATTTCCGCCTGTCTTGCTTTTTTTCAAGTTTGAAGCATAAGATATTGTTGTATTCTGAATGAATCCCTTTATTGCTGCCCACATCATTCTTGTGTCAGAAACAGAGTTTAAACTCTGAGTAAGAAATAAGTCCAGTTTTTCATTAAAATATTCACAAAAATCCCTATTATTCAATAAGCTTGTGTTAAATCGCCATCTGCCAGGCTTAGGAGGTACACTTTGAAGTATTTATTGCGTGGTGATGACGCTATGATCCGATATAGCATTGGCACAAATTTCACATTGATCAATTTGTGAAAATAGTGAGGATGTGGCCAGCAAATAATCGATTCTAGAATAAGTTTGGTGCCGGTTTGAGTAAAAGCTATACTTTCTAAGAGATGGGTTCATTATTCTGTATAAATCTATAAGACAAAAGTCATTTATTAGCCCTTGTAAGGCTTTTGTTGAGGGTAAAAGAGATTGAAAAGCATTATCTGATTTACCTAATTCTGGATCTAACACAGCATTCATATCTGCTCCTATAATTATTGAAAAGTCATGCAAGTTGTCCAAAGTGTTGCTTATAGTTTGAAAGAATGATGGATCGTATATATTTGGAGCATACAAACAAACAAAAGCAACCTTTTTCCCACAGATTTTTGTTTTTATGTAAGTGATTCGACCATCATCACTTTCAAAACAAACTATAATTGATAGAGATAGACTTCTTTTTAGGAGTACTAGGACTCCACAACTTTTTGAGTTGTAACAAGCTGCTGCTGCAGTATAGTAATAATGATTGGCCAGTTATGTTTGTCTATGTGTTTAAAATGGGTCTCTTGTATGAGGACAACATCAATACTGTGCATTTTTAACCACTCCAAACACATCGACCGTTTGAGTTGAATATTAAGGCCATTTATGTTCCAACTAGCAATGGACAACTTGGTCATGACGTTTGAGCAAGACAGGGTGAAGTTAGTACCAAGGCATTAATGATAAGCAAGTCGTTATTTAGAGACACCTTTAGCCACATTCCCCCTCCACCCCTTCCCCTCTCCATACAAAACTTACAATAGATTCTACCAAACAAAACAGACATCATTCAAAAACCAAACTCAAAAAAACAAAACAAACAAACTATAAGGACACCTGAAACTGAGAAAAGGTGGCTAGCCCTGGAATTCTGTAGCCAAAACATTGTCCCTTCACACTGAAAAATCTTACATGTACCACCTTATAAAAAAAAACAAACAAACTAGTGCACAAGTTCAGAGGGCTAACAGCCAGCAGTGAGCTCTGTTTTAATCACAACCTGTTCATTTCAGTTAGTACCTGCTGTAGACATGGAGGTATTTATATTAAACAACCTAACTAAATAGCCTGCTCAAGATCAGAAACGGTAGTGCTCACAGTGGAGGACCTTGAGAACTTTATTGACGACTACTTCGTCCGGTGCACCATGGAAGACGCCAACTCCGCCAACCCTAACAAGAGGAAGAAGGCAGACTCCTCGACAGACACACAAGACTTGAAGATCACGGATATCCAGGTAAGTGTTCTTGAGTCAATTAATAAGAAGCTCGATATCCTTTGTTTGCTTCACCAGGAGATAAAGGACCTGAAAGCAAGCCTGGAGTTCACCCACCAGCAGATAGAGGATCTGCAGAGGGACAACACCGAACTCCGGTCCACGCTGACAGCTGTCACTTCAGAGGTGTGTACACTTAAAAAAGAAAACAAAACCCTGAGGGAGACCGTCCTGGACATCCAGTCGAGGAGCATGCGGGACAACCTGATCTTTTCTGGTATCCCTGAGTCCACACCGGATAACCCAGAGACCCTTGTTAAAAACTTTATGGTGTTGGCGCTTAAAATCCCTGCGGAAACGGTTAAAAACATCACTTTCCACCGCGTCCACCAGCTCGGACCCCGAGGAGGAAACCGACACCGTCCTATCATCACAAAGTTCGAGCTCTTCCAGCAGAAAGTGCTCGTAAGAAGCAAAGGACGGGAGCTGAAAGGCACGGCGTTCGGGATGAACGACCAATTTCCCAGGGAAATCAACGAGAGGCGCAAATTATTATACCCCATCATGAAAGAACACAGACAGAACGGACTGCACTGGTTGTGGACAAACTGTACATAGATGGGCAGCTATTTCGGGAACCCTCCATTACCCCCTGGCTCTTCTAAAAAAACAAAACAAACAAAACAAACAAAAAACAAAAAAAACTGGCTTAAACGTTTAACATATCACTTCTCACTCTCCTAATCTACACTCCCCACTGGAGAATCCCCTCCTCCTCTCTACTTTTCTCTCTCTCCCTCTCTATATGTCTCCCTTTAGCCCTCTCCCCCTCTCACACACTCACCCCCCACACTCTCACTCACACCCTATGTAGTCCCCATTGTTTATTGTGCTTGTATGTTTTATAATGTGTTTGTTGATAGTTTTTCAGGCAATGATGTGCTATTATATAATGTATATATAGATCCTGACCTGCTGTATACATCTCTCTCCAACACTCACAGCTCACAGACAGCTCACAAGGACACACACAGACGTTATATTACATTGCTACATACTCAGTGACAGAACATCTTCTCTATGTTCAAGTTTAATATCGTAGCCTGGAATGTACATGGCATACGCTCACAAACAAAAAGAGTTAAAATCATGGACTATGTCCCTAAACTAGAAGCAGATATTTTGCTCCTCCAAGAAACGCATTTACTACAGTCGGAAGAAAAATCTTTGTCAGACTCGAATTATAGTATTATCTTTTCATCTTGTTATAACAGCAGACAAAGAGGGGTCTCCATTCTAGTCCATAAGAGAGTACCATTCACTTTAAACAGTACAGTAACGGACTCAGAGGGCAGATATATTATTATCCAGGCAACAATCTTTAATAAATTATATTCTATTGCAAACCTCTATGCCCCGAATAATGACGATCCAGCCTTCTTTCACACTGTTTTCTCTCACTTAGCAGACTTATCTGCTAACTCAACAACTATTATCGGTGGTGACTTCAACAGTTTTAAACCCTTCAGTAGATCGATCTAATAGTCCAATACATGCAAAACAGTCACAATCAGTTAAAGTCATACATGATTATATGAAAGATTTTGGACTAGATGACGTCTGGAGACTCAAAAACCCTACAAAGAGGGACTACACGCTTTTCTCTCCGGTGCACAAACCATTTTCAAGAATTGACTTTTTCCTCTTAAATAACTCTATCGCACATAAAGTTACCACTAAAATCCACCCAATCGTTATCAGCGACCACGCACCAATATCTCTCAGCCTGCAAACAGATTCCATCCGTAAACCTCCTCAGACTTGGCGCCTCAACATCTCTCTACTCAAAGACCCAGAATTTGATCGAGTAATCAGGAGTGAGTGGGCAGACTTTCTAAAAAACAATGAATCTAATGATTTATCTACATCTTTACTTTGGGAAACTGGAAAGGCCGTAATCAGAGGTAAAATAATGTTGTACTCCTCATACAAGAAAAAAAAAAGATCTACAAACAGAGAAAGAAATTGAAGAAAAAATTAAACAACTTACAGAGAATTATGCAATAAACCCAAGTGATCAATTATGGTCCGACCTACAAAATGCAAAACAAAACCTCGATAATATCCTATCCAAGAAAACAGAGTTTTTATTACAACAACTAAGATATAATGATTTCAAACACAATAATAAATCAGGAAAATTTCTGGCGAACCAACTCCAGCGCAATAAAGAAAAATCCTTCATAACAGCAATTCAGGATCCCTCAGGAAAATATACTCAGTCACCTCAGGAAATTAACCAGACCTTCTATAATTATTACCAGAGTTTATACTCAGCAGCAGTTAACCCAAACATAGAAGATATTCATAATTTTCTCAACAATTTAAACATGCCCAAACTAACGTCAAATTACAGAGACATATTAGATGCTCCATTGACTATGAAAGAATTACAATGTGCATTAGACAGTATGCCAGCAGGCAAGGCACCTGGTCCTGATGGTTTCCCTGCTGAATTTCTTAAACATTTCTGGTCAATGTTAGCACCCCTTTTCTTCAGGACAGTGACAGAGATTAAAAATAATGGTTATATCAGTCCGCACATGAATACAGCTGCAATTAAATTATTATTGAAACCAGACAAAGATCCTACGCTTCCCTCTAGCTATCGACCTCTGTCACTGATCAACACCGACATCAAAATTATCTCAAAAGCTCTCGCCTCTAGACTGGAGAAAATCATCCCGCCAATAATTCACAGCGATCAAACAGGATTTATAAATGGCTGACACTCCACCAACAATATCAGAAGACTTCTAAATCTAATCTCTTTGAAGCAACGCCACAACAAAGAAGCTATTGTTATGTCACTGGACGCAGAAAAAGCCTTTGACAAAGTTAATTGGTCCTTTCTCTTTGCTGTGCTCCACAAATTTGACTTCGGAGAATCGTTTATCCAGTGGGTATCAGCTCTGTACAACTCACTCCCTTATTGTTTGCGATCTTTATCGAACCATTAGCAACAGCTGTACGTCAGAACACCGATATCAAAGGTATCTGCGCTCTGGAGTCTGAACATAAAATTAACCTATACGCAGATGACATTTTACTTTATCTACAAGAACCCAAAACTTCAGTAAAGGAAGTATTTAACCTCATCACAACCTTCTCGCGTCTTTCAGACTACTCCGTCAACTGATCAAAATCAATTATATTATCTTTAACAGAAAACTCGTGGAATCCCGCAGTCGAAAACTCGCATTATTGTTTTCCTACTGGCAACATCAGATATTTCCTCCAAACTCTCAGAATTAGTTCACCTGAACTTCACTCCACTTTTGGACAAAGTCCGTGATGATCTGAGGCGTTGGAACAACCTCCCTATCTCCCTTTTGGGACGAATAGCTACAGTCAAAATGAACTACCTCTTCTCCATGATTCCATTTAAACCCACATCAAAGTGGTTCCAATCGTTAGACTCCGCTATTGGTAAATTCTACTCAAAGAATAAAAAGGCGAAAATCAGTTTGACTACCCTCCAGAAGAATAAATCCAAAGGGGGACTGGAGGCCCCCAACTTCATGAATTATTATTTATCCAACCAAATACAATATCTCACCAAATGGATACATCCACATGAAGAATATAACTCCTGGCTGGAACTAGAACAGTTAGATTGTAACCAGATCAAAATCTCTGACCTTCCCTTTATCACTTCTGCCCTTAAACATCACTCCTGCTTCAAGAACCCTATGATCGCTTCCACCTTGTCTGCTTGGTGGAAAGCACTGGAAATCACAGACTCCCAATTAAAACCCAGTATACTCTCCCCAATCTGGCACAACCCTGATTTTACAAACAACAAAATAGCTCTTTATTTCAGCACATGGGCAGAGAGAGGAGTCACCCACCTCCATCATCTTCTGGATCATAACACATTTAGGACATCCATCCATCCATCATCTATACACCGCTTAATCCTCACTAGGGTCGCGGGGGGGGGCTGGAGCCTATCCCAGCTGACTCGGGCGAAGGCAGGGGACACCCTAGACAGGTCGCCAGTCTGTCGCAGGGCTACATAGAAAGACAAACAATCACTCACACATTCACACCTACGGGCAATTTAGAATGATCAATTAACCTCAGCATGTTTTTGGACTGTGGGAGGAAGCCGGAGTACCCGGAGAAAACCCACGCATGCACAGGGAGAACATGCAAACTCCACGCCGAAAGATCCCAGGTCCGAGCTGGGACGTGAACCAGGGATCTTCTCGCTGCAAGGCGAAAGTGCTAACCACTACGCCACTGTGCAGCCCGACGTCCTCACTCCCCCCCAAAATTAACTACACTGGTTGTTTGTTGTTGTTTTTTTTTTTAATAAACTTTATTTGTCCCCAAGGGGCAATCTACTTTTATAGTGCTTTGTTTGTGCTGATTTATGCCGCTAAAATACTCGTTTGTGCTGCTACGGTTTCTGAGCTATTACAAGTTTTATTTACAGACGATCACATGGCCCGAATTGATGACGTCTGTGGTCTGCGCCATAGACATCAACACCACCGTCTGTGGCAATGGCTTTCTATGGCTTTCACCAGCTGCAGCATTCTGCGCCTTTTACAGAATGTTGTAATAATTAACTGTTATTCAGTCAGTGACAAAGTGAAGTTGTCGGATGTTACCAATACAGGAAGGAACGAAAGGTAAATCTCAATTTTTTTTTCTGTGACTGTGACATTACCAGTTAAGTGATTCATGTATACCTATATTGTTTTTTAGGGAGCCGGGTTTTTGGAGTTTTATTAAATTATATATATTCTGTTGGAGCCATTTTAATCAGCAACCAAAGAGTGGTGCTGTGACCTAGATACCTGTTTATTTGAAGGCCACACTAACTGACACAGGGGTGGTGTATACGAGAGGTATATTGTGGCGTGGACTGTCGGGAAGACATTGCTCTTTGTTGATATTGCTGAACTCCAGACGGTAAATAAATTGGTTTCATATGTCCATTCATAATTATGAGTGTTGTAAAAACCCTAAAGGTTATGGCAGTAAATCTCCTAAACCATCCATCCATTATCTATACACCGCTTAATCCTCACTAGGGTCGCGGGGGCGGGGGGGGGGGTGGAGCCTATCCCAGCTGACTCGGGCGAAGGCAGGGGACACCCTAGACAGGTCGCCAGTCTGTCGCAGGGCTACATACAAAGACACACAATCACACTCACATTCATACCTACGGGCAATTTAGAATGATCAATTAACCTCAGCATGTTTTTGGACTGTGGGAGGAAGCCGGAGGACCCGGAGAAAACCCACGCATGCACAGGGAGAACATGCAAACTCCATGCAGAAAGATCCCGGGAAAGCCGGGACGCGAACCAGGGACCTTCTCGCTGCAAGGCGAAAGTGCTAACCACTACATCACTGTACAGCCCCACATTTAGGACATATATAAACTTATTCCAAACATTTGAAATAGAAAATGGAAATTTTCATCAGTACCTACAGGTAAAGAAGACGATTACAAGTATAATTCCATCCCTTCAGACAACTTTACAGTCAACGGATTTATAGCCACCTGAATTTGTCGAATACATTGTGAAACTGTTTCCAAGAAATAAGAAGAATCTCTCAAAAATTTATAGTTTACTCTCAAAGACACACTCTATACACCTACCAACTCAAAAATGGGAAAAAGACGTATCCAAATCTTTTGACTCTGATTTTTGGACCCAGATCTGTGAAAACACATTTAAAATGACTAAAAACACCAACTTACAATTGATCCAATTTAAGGTGCTTCACAGAACACATATAACGCAATATAAAATGTATAAAATGGGCTTCTCGCGCTCAGACACATGTATGCAATGCACCCAAAACATGACTGACACTTACTTTCGCGCTCTGTGGCTTTGTCCTCGTGCCCCGGGCCGCCTGGGTCGGTCTTGGCACGCTGGGGGTGTCGGTAGCTGCTCCCTCTTGTTCTCTGGGTCCGCGTCGTTCACGGTGGCCCAGGGGGCTCTCTGGGGGCACCGCCCTGTGGCTCCTACGGCCCAGGGGGAGGGGTGCCCTGTTGGCTTGGCCCTGCCTTGCCGTGATTGCTGTTCTGGGCTTTGGAGTTCTTCACACTTGCATGTTTGATCAGGTCTCGCCAGCTACTGCCGAGTCCCATTTCAACGAATGATGGGACCCGCCAGAATGTGCTGAGAATCTCTCCAGAGTCTTTACCCTAAACTCATTCTCTCTTGCACTAGTATCCTCTTCTGGCCTATTCTATTCTATTCTATTCTATTCTATTCTATTCTATTCTATTCTATTCTATTCTATTCTATTCTATTCTATTCTATTCTATTCTATACTATCAAGACATCCACAGTTATGGTGCTCAGTACCGCTTGTTTAATTATTTATTTATTGAATCTCTTTTTCTTTTGTGTTGGTTTGGTTTTCTTTTCTTTTTTCAAATTTTTTTTATTGATGGACAGTTAGTAGTTGGGAATAACACACCACCTTACAATCTTTAATTGCAATAGCACCGCCTGTTAATTTCTATCCCTGTTCGTGCTGTTCATCCTGTTCGTCCTGTCCAGTCTTTGTTTCCCCCACACATCACTGAGGTGTAGCACTGCCCTCCCTGGCTTATAATAGGGAATTCTAATAAAGAATGTCTGCTTAGCTTTCAGGGAGGGCCGGTGATGGTCACACACATGCACTAAATATTAAAATATTTGGCTGCAATACTAAAATATGCATCAATCTCATACAATGTTGACACCTCTTTTGTGGAGTTAAACAATGAGAACAAATGCAGACAAAAAAAGAAATAAAAAAAGTACCTGCTGTTGCTCTTTGCTGATCATTTCCCCCATGCCCGGCATTGCACTCCAAAAATACCTCGGCGTCTTGGTGAGTGTTAAAGGTAAATACTTCAACGCCACACATCAGCTTTAACGTGGCTGGGTAGATGAGAAATGGAGTGTATCCAGGCTTCCTGGCTGCCTCCATGGCTGGGGCAAACGCCCGACGCCGCTTTACGGTGTAGTTGCTGTAGTCCGCCGCGCAGCGAATCTCTCTGCCATTCACCTCAATATGCGTACCCTGGGCTGCCTTCAGGATGCGGTCCCAGTCTGTAAACCGGAGCATTTTGCAGATCATGTGTGGGGGTTCCCAGTCGCTGCACGCTCGGGGCCGATGTGGTGGGCCCGCATCACCTCCATGTTCTCACAAGACTTGCCTGGAAACCACTTCGGAAATGCAGATAGCAGGTAGGCTCTCAAGTCACTTGTTCCTACATTCTCCGGCAAGTTTATGATGCGGATGTTGTCGCTGCAAGATCGATCTTCCAGCTCAGCGATGCTCGTTTCCAGTTTTTCCCAGGAACTCTGGCAGTTGTTTGAAAGTTTGGTTATTTGAGTATTTATCGCTTTCTGGTCCTCCTTTAGCAGTTTAATATCGCTGGTGTTCTTAACGATGTCGGCTCCAAACTGCTTGAGTTTGCAGTGAAGTTTGGCAAACTGTTTTTCAATGAAAGTGCGTTGCCCCTCCAGCGCTGGTGTAAGCATGCTGGCCAATGCAGACTTAGGAGAATCCAGTTTGTCGTCTGAATCTTGGGCAGTTTTGCTTCTTGTTCGGTCTGCCATGTCAATGAACGGTTAAACACAGTTTCCCGTTTTGAAAAATACACTTTCTGCTTTGGGAAGGTGGATTTTCCCCGATTACATGGGAGAATTGTTGGCACGAGCAATTCACACAGCCATCTTGCCAAGCAGGTCATGTGACCACTCTGTGGAATATTAATAACGCGTGGCTACTCTAACATGCTCTTGTACTTTGTCATAGCAATAACCCTAACCCATATGCAAAAGGTTCAGTTGTTGTATAAATTACACTGGATCGAGACACAAGTTGGGAGTTGTTGCGAGGTGGTCACTCGATGCAACCCAGGGTAGAAATGCTCTGAGCAAAGGGGATTTTACCACGTAGCTCGGACGGGGGATTCAACATGATCTGCAAAGGAATAACTGTTCTACTGGAATTATGGACTAAAGGACTGCTCTTTCTGCACTGTTTGAGGATTACGAAAGACTGTCATCTAAAAATAGTGCCAAACTGAAGGAATATTACTGAACTCTACTATTTCCGTGAGGAACAACACCAGAATAGATTAACAAAGTTTTTGCTGGCCCAAACAACAAAAATGGATACAAGCAGATCTAAATCTGGACCGAACCCTCTCCACTTCCCCCTGGAGCCGGTGAGCCTCGGAGGCTCGTCGGTCTTCAGGTGAGCCCGGCGACGGCCAAGCCGACTGCTCTCCAACTCTAAATTACGTAATCTGTGTGATTATTACTTCTGTTATATGAAAGCATAGTTCCACTTATGTGTCATGTTAAGCAATTGGAAGAATATTAATGTTTGATTGAGTGTTGTGATTTAGGAGCTTATGCGACGCCCTTGCTGAAATTATAATAAAACATTTATCCTGCAATTAAAGTTAACAGACTGGAAATTCTATTTATTCCTATCACGATGATGAGTTAATAATTATATATCTTCTCAGGTTATAAAAAGTCAGGTTAATGTGTGCATTACATCTAAACAGGTTCTGAAAGGTTACTAGTCTTTAGGGCCGAGGGTGGCCTTTTTTAAACCTATCCCAGGGGTTATTCATGTCCAAACCTCTAAACTTTAACCTAGCAACTTACCAAGTGCCAGACCCATGAGAGGAAAGCTGCCGTTAGCAGACGTGACTGGCAATTAATTTAACCACTCAAAAGGGGCTACTCAGTTAGATTAGTTATCAGAGGATGCGGGATTGACATCTGGATTAAGGCAGTTAGAAGCTAGGCGAATTTCCTCGCTCTGACCAGCTTAAACGTTCCTCAGGTCCCACCTGGGAGAAATCCCACTGGGCTGCAGGAACCGGACCTGTTAGATAGAGAGCTGGTCCAGTAATTCTCTAAAAATCAATTAATTTAGTTGGTTTAGGAGATGGGCTGCACAGTGGCGTAGTGGTTAGCGCTTTCGCCTTGCAGCGAGAAGGTCCCTGGTTCGCGTCCCGGCTTTCCCGGGATCTTTCTGCATGGAGTTTGCATGTTCTCCCTGTGCATGTGTGGGTTTTCTCCGGGTACTCCGGCTTCCTCCCACAGTCCAAAAATATGCTGAGGTTAATTGGTCATTCTAAATTGCCCGTAGGTGTGAATGTGTGAGTGATTGTTTGTCTTTCTATGTAGCCCTGCGACAGACTGGCGACCTGTCTAGGGTGTCCCCTGCCTTCGCCCGAGTCAGCTGGGATAGGCTCCAGCCCCCCCCCCGCGACCCTAGTGAGGATTAAGCGGTGTATAGATAATGGATGGATGGAGTGAGGATGTCATCGCACAAAAATAAAACTTGTAATATCTTACAAAGTATAGCAGCACAAGCGAAAATTTTAACAGCACAAATCAGCACAAAGGAAGCACTAAACACTCAGCCTGTTTGCCTGGATTTTTTATGTGGGTGGGGGGTCAGCTTCACTGAGTTCCCCTCATGCCATCATCCAATTAGAGACGAGCTGCAGCTGCGCATTTTTAAATTCAAAATTCAAATCAAAATTAGGCAGACTGCACAATGAGAGAGTACAAATACAAGTCTGTGGTTAAAGGAGGCACATTAAAACATTAAAATTTAAAGACTAAAAGAAACATAGGCATATAAGGATTAGGACTGAACAGAAGTGTTACTTTGCATATAGCCTATCAATAATTTCAATTTCTTACAAGCCACACACTCAATAGGCTACAAATAGCCTAAATTATAAAAACAATGTTATAATAATTGTATATTTTTATATTTAAACAGATAGGGAACTTCTCAGGTTCACAATGAATTTTTTTGTGAAACCATTATAAGCCTACCTCAATTTTCACTGTTTTATCAATCATGTGAAAAGTATGCCTACAGCACAAACTTCTAAAGTAACTCACATAGTTTTAGTATTTTTTTATATAAACTGACTAAAACTATAGTTTTTACAATATCTGCATGTCAAATTAACAAAATTATTTTGTTGAGTATTACAGTATCTCTGTTTTTGTTACCAATATTTGTAGTTTTAACAAATAAATTTGATTATAATCACGTATTGTTGTTGTAAATATAACACAAACATTCTGTTTAATAGTTTACAAAAGTTCAATGTGATTTAAACATAAATACATGTTTTTGGGTTTACAATACTTTTCTGTAGGGATTTTGCATATTTTTTATGTAGATGTAACAGTCATTTTTTACATTGTATAATCTGGCACCGAGCAGAGTGCAGAGCCAGGGTCTATGCCAGGGCTATTCAATTAAAAATTGACTCGGGCCAGATTTTCAGACTAAGAACATGAGCTGGGCCGGATGTTTTTAGCAGACAGTGAGCAAAGTTAACCATTTAAACTAAACACAAACAGATAATATAACAAACACACTGGATGTTTACTAACGTATTGCCACATCCAAAAGGACACAAACACAATAGAAGAGCAGTACTTAAACTAAACCTGTGCTGAAATACTGCTTCTTTAAATTTTATATTTCAAACACACAACTTCAACACATTTTGATAGGTAAATACAAGCACATGTTAAGGTGCATATGAACATAAAAACTAAGTGCCGATTAGAAACACCATCTTTTGTTTTGGTCACATCTCAAAGTGCATTAAAAAGTAACTTGCTTAACAGTAACTTTTCAGAACTTGAGACATTTTTCTTCTTTTGAAATAACAAAAAACTGTTCCTGTTCATATTTGGTCTCATCTGAGACAGTCACATCTTCAGTGCATATAATCAAAAAAAAATAAACAGTAGGCACAGTGATAGTTAGTATCCCTTTAAAACGAAATAAAGCTGACATCAAAGTGCACAATAAAGTGCAACTAAGTGAAATAACTGTCAAAACAAAATGTCTTTCTTAAATATTAAACCTATAATAAGTGAACAGAAAATAGTCACATAAATACATAAAACTACCTTTAGTGTCTGCTACAGCACGCTGCTTTGTTGCACTTACCATGTCTCGATGACATCTGTGGCGAGAACATCAACCCTGCGAATGTTTGACGTGTCAGACAGGGGTACCTGTTTGATAGCAGATGTCACACTCATCTTAACTTTATCGTCCGTTAAAACTTCCTCCACGACAGCCAACATGCAGTCCTTCACAGTTTCTGAGTCTGTGAACAGCCTCTTTTTCGTGGCCCTTTCCTGAGCTGTGCAAGTCCGCTTCATTGTAGTACAGCTCCGGTTGTAAGATGCAGTCAAACTTTGAATTAAAGCCGCTCTCTCATGACATCCCTCGGTAAAGTTTGTCCGAAACGCGGCATGTTTTTCCAACGTGGTGTCTCCAGACATTGTAATCTTTCAGCGCTGCAAAGCACTCGTTGCAGAGTAAACGCATTGGTTTGGCGTTCGGACTTGGTGGTAAATAAATAAATACTTGTCAGTCCACGCAGGATTAAACCGACGGTTTTCCTCGCCGATTTGTCGTTTCAGGATAGAAAAACACATGCTGCTATTTTCGCCTGTATAGAACTGCTAATGTTAACTTTTCAAACGCGTCTCCTCAACGCAAGGCATTGTGGGTTAGTTGCTAGGTTACGGTAAGTGTTGCATTCAATGTTTGCAATAATGTTGGAATTTTTGCAAGAACTTGTGAGTGTTACTGAAAGATGTTTTTCTGTTTTTCTCGGCCCAATCACTCGGCAGTTGCTTTAGGGCCACTCGAGGGTTGCTTTCGGGCCGCATGTGGCCCGCGGGCCGCTAATTGAATAGGGCTGGTCTATGCTGATGGGTGGTGATGCGCTGCAGGTGCAGGGTCCAGCAGCTGTCCTCCCTCAGCGCTGATCATCAGCAGCCAGGAGTGCAGCAAGAGGGGGGAACATGCCGACAGCCACAAGAGCAGAGAAGAGAGAAGTGAGGAGAGAGAGAGGAAAGGAAGAGGAGAAACAGAGGGAAGAGGACAGAAAGGGGGGAGTCAAGCCAGGGCCCTGACAGTTTGCCTATTGTTTGCAAGATGGTTATGAGTATAACTCCGACTACAATTTCTATAGTGACATTGATCACAAACATGACTTTTGTGATTCCTGTAAACACCTGTTTATTTTCACTTGCACCATAAATAAAACTGGTGAGTCATAATATGGAGCTTTGTCAAGGGTTGGTGCAAGAAAGGCCACGACACGGCAACTCAAAGCTTTTCTTTTTTCTTTAATCACTTGTTTCTGCTGTTACAAAATCTGATGCATAGTAATTCCCATTAATGATTTGACAGTTTTGATATTTCAGATTGCACTTACTCAAACTTTTTGGGAGCCAGACAACCGGCCTGCTTCCATTTTTAGCTTTGATTCTTTGTATCAAAGTGGTGAACCTCTGTCTCATGGTGGGTCATAAATCTCCTGAAAAATTTGGCTGGATCTCCTGGAAAATTTGGCTCAGTTCCTTTTCTTCTGATCTGGTGTCAGTATTCAGGGCACCAATCTAGCACACAATTCATCCCCAACATGTCTGTCAAAACAACATGAATTTAGGCAACACTGATGTCCAGGTTTCCGCTATGTGTTGGACAGTCACACATCTATCATTTATGACCATGCAGTGAATGACATCTACATGATCGTCTGTGGTGGCTGATTTTGGGCATCCCTGCCATGGGTCATCTTCTGTGTTCTATCTCTTCTCTTCTGCATGAAATCAACATCCCACTTCTTTACAGTTGAATAGCAAGGAGAGTCCTCACCAAGTTTATTATGTTTCCTTGGGGGTCATTTTTTTTATGCAGATATTTGATCACAGCTATGACTTCTCTGTTGTAGTTTCGGTTTCTCTCTCAGCTACTTATTTTCAAAGGGCGTCACCAGCAAAGAAATTGCATAAATCATTTGAGTTTTTTGTGGACAGTGATATAAATGGTAAATGGTATGGACTTATAGAAGCACTTTTCTGCCTTAATAGTACTCAAAGTGCTTTAAAACTGGTTTCTCATTCAGAGCAAATATGGCAGCACTTGATGATGCAGCAGCTTGGGACTCTCAGTTTTTTTTCCTGTTGTGTGTTTTGTCTGTCAGTTCAGCACTTGAGGCTGAAATCCATTTCCGAAGAGCCAAATTTTTTGATATCAGTGGACAGCATCAGTGTTCTCAATACTAGGTTTTGGGACGGCTGTGGCTCAGGTGGTGGAGCGGGTCGTCCAATGATTGAAGGGTCGGCTCTGTCCTAGTCATGTGCTGTTGTGTCCTTGGGCAAGACACTTTACCCACCTTGCCTCCAGTGCTGCTACTCACACTGGTGTATGAATGCGTGTGAATGTTGGTGGTGGTCGGAGGGGCCGTAGGCGCACATTGGCAGCCACGCTTCCGTCAGTCTGCCCCAGGGCAGCTGTGGCTACAAATGTAGTTTACCACCACCGAGTGAGAATGTGTGAGTGAATGAATAATGGATTCATTGTGAAGTGCTTTGAGTGCCTTGAAAAGCGCTATATAAATCTAATCCATTATTATTATTATTGTTTTATTCCACCTGAGATCCAGCAGACCCAGCAACCATCCCACTCCAGTGGTGCCAGAGGCAGAGAAGGGAAGCAAAAGCAGGGAAACTCATTGTATTCCCAGACCAAAACAGGGTCTACCAGGGAAACGGAAGACTGGGGCCAACTATGACAGAATTGTCCTCCCCTGGCTGGCGACAGCCCATTGAAATTGTGAGGGTACCAACACAAGCTTGTGGCCCGTCTGTGTGCCTGCTGGGGTCAAGTTTAGCCAGACCATACTGTTAGGGGGTGGGTCAAGGAACCCAAGTGCAGACACAGAATACTGGCAGACAAGTGGGAAATTGAAAAAAGACTTAAAAACGGGAACTAAAACCCAATACAGAATGTGGGAAACAAAATAGGGAAACTAAAACAAACTCTACAAAAATTCGCAATTCCTGAAGTTGGAGCTCAGCAGGCGGCAGGCAAGAACAATGGCTTGTGTGGCGCGCCTACAACATAATACACACTATATGATCTCAGGATGGTATCTAAAGGAGATCAGGTGCCGGACAATGCCACTCTAGGAATTTAACCCAGAGAATTCTTTCTCTCCAACACTGGAGGGACATAGATTTGTCTTCTCAGGAGGCTTGAGATGTTGTGGCGACAGCCAAAGTGTAATATATAAAATGTATGGAGAAAGTGTATGTGCATTCACCTGACCTCCACGCCCCATCAGTCCATCGGCTTTCCAGCCAGTGATATGGTTACCTTTTCCACGTGCTGGGAGCGCCGCCCTACGACTTCCTCATATCTGCCAGCCTCCAAAGCAGTATGGTGACGAGTCAGCGACAGATGGTTTTTGGTGTTGGCCTCCCCACACAATCTCGACAACTTGTCCGCCATTACCGGTTACCGATTGCCGACGCAAGCCGAACTTTGCCCGAAGGACGCCCAGCTGCAACGCAAGCATCTCCGCCGCACACGTAAGACGGCACGGGCCTGTGAGTTTGGTTTATTTTTTCTTTACCCTTGTTTGTGTTTCATCCTCCGTTCCCAAACCGGACGGCAGTGCTTTTCGTTGGATTATTTGTTTCTTTGGAACTGAATGAACAGCCATGACCTACTTCCTTGTTTGGTTCTTTTTTTGTTGGGTTATTCAGAAAACCTGGAACGGACTATTTGAGTTAGACGGTACGAACTGTGTACAAAGGGGACTAAGGAAAACCCGGACTGGACTATCTAATAAAGAATTTGTGTTGTTAATTGTACCATTGTATTCTCTGCCTTATCTGTTGTGTGGTCAAAATATTTAGTTTAATATTTGCTAACAAGGTTTCATGGTTCAACATAAGACCTTTGTAGGGTGCAACAGTGCATTTTAGTTGAACCGCTACAATGTGGATCCAAAATTAAAATATTTTATTGTAATACAAGTTCTAAAAATATTCTTTTGAAACAGATTGACATCATTCACTAGAGGGAAAACGAAACAAAAGAAATTTTATTTGTTGCTGAGTTTACCGGGAGGACAGGAGCTAGCGAAGGGGAGAGAAATCCATCCATCCATTATCTATACACCGCTTAATCCTCACTAGGGTCGCGGGGGGGGGCTGGAGCCTATCCCAGCTGACTCGGGCGAAGGCAGGGGACACCCTGGACAGGTCGCCAGTCCGTCGCAGGGCCACATATAGGGACACACAAGCACTCTCACATTCACACCTATGGGCAATTTAGAATAATCAATTAACCTTAGCATGTTTTTGGACTGTGGGAGGAAGCCGGAGTACCCGGAGAAAACCCACGCATGCACAGGGAGAACATGCAAACTCCATGCAGAAAGATCCCAGGTCCGAGCCGGGACGTGAACCAGGGACCTTCTCGCTGCAAGGCGAAAGCGCTAACCACTACGCCACTGTACAGCCCGGGGAGAGAAATCCCCCAAAATAATGCAAAACACTCAGGCATGTGTGACACACACTCGTGATAACATAAACCAATTCCCAAGGGAGCACAGCAACAAAAAGGAGGGGTACACCACCCAGACACCAGCACCACTGCCCTTCAGTAGCTGAAAAGGAAAAGAAACAAATTATTGGGAGAACACAAACAATACAACAGATTATACTACCAAAATGAAATATACAAAAAGGGGTGGGTTCAGATTAAACTATATAAATCATACAAAACACTAAATGCCCCAAACAAAACAAACAGAAACAACAAATCAACCAATAAACAAAATAATCCAAAGCAATATAATTTCTACAATCATACAATTAAAATGAAACTCATTAATTATGGGCATGCGGTCCATATGCGCAATACACAGTCAACAATTAAAACTCAGTAGACAGCAGAGCAGAGGTCCAAGCTGCAGAGACAAAGCAGTGGTAGAAGACAAAGCAGCAGCAGTCCCAGTCAACTGATGGTGATGTCCGCAGTGCACACACAACCTGTTAAAAACAACAATAGCATTTAAGCTAAACTGCTTAAAGAAAAAAAGAAAAAAAAAACAGCGCAGTTGCTACATTTACAAATGTACTTACCTGTCAATGACAGCGATACACACACACTTGCAAAAGGAGGGAGGAAGAGGGCCCATGCAGCTCGGCACATTACCTGTGACCACAGGAGCATTAGCCAGGTAGTAGTAGTATACACAGTAACGTCATGCGAGAGGACACCTATCACATACAGCCAGGAATAGGGGATACGCACACACGCAAACTAGCGGGGACACCAATCGCTCTGCGCACAAAGCCGATGCCCTAAGCATACCATCAGAGAAACCATACCAGTGAGACATAGCAGGAGCAGACATACCTGTCGCAGACAGATCTGCACACGGAAGCGACGCAGACGGGAGCAGAGGAAGAAACAGATGACATGTTTGCCTTAAACTGAATACAGCATTCCAGGAAAAAAAAACCTCATACCAACTGTGAAGCTGGAGGTGGAACTGTGATGGTTTGGGGATGCTTTACTGCAGTAGGACCTGGCCAGCTCACCATCATAGAATCTACCATAAATTCTGCCATGTATCAGAGGGTACTTGAGGAAAGTGTGAGACCATCTGTAAAATAATTTAAGCTGAAGTGGAACTGGACCCAACTACATGACAATGACCCAAAACATACCAATAAATCCACCAAGGACAGTCTGGAAACTAAGAACTGGACAGTCATGGAATGGCCAAGTCCAAGTCCAGAACTTAATTCCATTGAGGTGCAGTGGGGTGACTTGAAACGGGCTGTACATGCAAGATACCTCTCAAACATCTCACAGTTGAAAGAATTCTATATTGAGGAGTGGGGCAAACTCTCCTCAGACCGATGTCTGAAGAGAGTTTGTCCTGTTTCTTGTAGATGGCTACAAGATGCATCTCACTGAAGTTATTTCAGTCAGAGGGGGTAATACTAGCTATCAGGAGGTAGGGTGTCCTAACTTTTTCCTAGGTTTTGCTTTCTTATTCCCATGTAAGACTCTTTGGAGGATGACTCCTGTATTCAACTGAAGTGATAAGGGACTCCACAGGCTACACAAATTACTTATACACATCAATTATTCTAATATCTAAATGCTCACAGCTTTGGGGTCTATGAATTGAACCCGACAATCAGATTAAGTATTAAATTCTTACACTGGATTGTTTGCAGTATCAATTTTATATAAGGGGGGAACACGTTTTCCCATCAAACACTATAATTTTTGTAAAAAAAATTTAATGCCCATGCCTTTCCTCTCACCTGTGATGGCTTCTGACGATTTCACAGTGTTATGGGAGCTGGACAACAATAAATAACTTATTACAGCAGTGCTGAAACATGAGACCCTTTAGGAGCTTCAAGCCATACTGATGTAATTGAGGTGGCCAACCTCATTTATCTTGATTATGGTCAATTTGGTCCAATAAGGATAAGATAAGTATACACCGTTTGTCAAAGTCAGTGCTAGGGAGTACATGAAATTACACGGTACCTTTGTCTTCAGATCTTCAAGCATTGTTCACTTTATTTAAAAGAAAAGACAACATTTATTGAAATTGATAACTAAAACTAACATTTGTTCATGGTGCAGTACTTCAGAAATATGTAAATACTATAAACGGATGGCAGTGTCTTGGAAGATACTTCATTACGAAGTCAAGTCTCATGACAATAAAAACTTGACTTAACTATTTCAAAAATACAGTGAGAAAAATGAGAAAGAAAAATACAGAGTTAGCAACACTCATCTCTTTCTTGGTTCCAGATACATAGATTGAGGAAGAATTAGTGTCCCTCAGAGCTTCCCCTGAGCCTGTGAAAAGACATTGACAATTTAAGGATTTGCAAATAGCAGTGTCACATCCTGCACAAGCCAGGGAATGGGTAGAGAGAAATGAGTCAAAAAGTATCTTAACAGCTATTATAACAATATGTCATGCTGGCAGACACCATGTGCAGGAGAAGACAGATTGGTGTATTTAATGCATCACCAGTAAGATGTGTAATTGTGTAAAATCCAGTAGAGACTCCTAAAGAAGTATCCCATTCAGAAACATTTGTCAGTGCCAGTTTAATTAATCATGCCTTGCTTTTTATAATTTGTGGTGTGTATTTTAATTTTGTGTGGTTTTAGTGTTTTTATATATATATATATATATATATATATATATATATATATATATATATATATATATATATATATATATATATATATATATATATATATATATATATATATATATATACACATTCTATCTGCATGAATGAACTTTCCTGGAATGTAATCAAGGCAATGACTGACAGTTGTGGCTGATTGAACCTGACTTCCCAGGGTGCACAGCTGGCAGAGCAGCGCAGAGTATATAGGAGAGGCAGGTACGACAGGATGCTAGGGAAGCACAAGGAATGGGTGAGACTGGACCGAATGGGCAGCACAGATGCCGGGACATGATGGTCGGCAGTCCTCCATGACCGGGAGTAACGGGTCGGCCAAGAAGGATCGATACAATGCCCACAAACAGGTAAGTGAAGGAAAGTTCTCAAGCCTGAGCGCACACTGGTGTGTTGGTGTGGTTTTGCTTGTGTGTGATTCTGTTACTGAGGTTGTGGCACCCTCCTTCCTGTTTAGCTTTGCAGTTGTGAAGAGGATGGGGCGAGCCGCACCGCCGAGTGGACCAGGACAACATGGGAGCAGGACGTGAGGGACTACCGGGACCAGAATCCAGAGACGAGTAGCAGCACGGTGGAGGAGCACCGTATGAAGGCCCAAAAGTGCTGTAGAGGATTGAGCACAACTTTGCCCAAGGACTTTTGAGTGACTTGCTTCTTTTTAGTATTGGGACTTTTTAGAGTATCTTTTAACCCTAGGACTTCTGTTTTATTTATTTATTTATTTTTACCTTAGTTTTAGCAATATAAAATTTTAAAACTAAAGCTGCATTCCATTTGTTGTAACAGTAGGTAAACTTATTGCTGGTATATTTTTAATCTTACCTTGAGTGACACATTCACCATACCTCAAGAGTGTTCTTGTCACAGTTGTGCAAAGAGCCAAGCATGGACAGACTGACAATATAGCTAGGCAAAGTTTAACTACTTTATTTACAGTGAACACACACCCAGCCCTAGGTGGGGTCTTAACCAGAATACTAGGTAAATACTGGTGACTGGAAAAAAAGCTATTTACTACTTACACAAGATGCTAAACACTGGATATCACCAGGCTAAACAGGCAAGGAAACTAGGGCTAAACAAGACGGCAGAGAACAGGACTCCGTTAGATTACTTGAACCAAACTAAGCTGATGGCAGGAACAGACTACCAGAGTCCATACACAAAATTACCAAAACTCAAAACTGCTGAACAATCCCCAATTAAGGTTAACCAAAAGCAATGCTGCTAGCACTGGAGAAAAAAGGACTACTAAAAGGTGAGGTCGACTGACAGGATAAATTGAACAGTTAGAAGGGCTTAACTGGGCACGATGGGGAGGTTAACTGGACGCCTGTGGCAGCAGCTAACGTGGTGGAACAGCGGTGGCCCAGGGAGAACCCAGAGGTTGGGAGAATTTGCTGGCGCAAGAGCCCGACTGAGGAGCAATTGGTTTACTTTCAATTGAGCAGGAACAATTGAAAATAAACCACATCACCTCATCAAACATGGATTATGAAAAAATGGTACCTAGGCCACATCTCCTCATTCTCCCCATTCCCATGGTAAGGAGCAAGACACCCACTATCATTTATCACTGTTTTCTCTTTTGTTTTCGCTTTGCATCTCTGTAGTCATTTTGCATCACTGTCGTTGTGTTGCATTTTTGCAATGTGCTGCATTTTGCATTCGTGTATCTCCATTGTTTTTCTTTTATTTCTGGTCATTTTGATTGGCTTGTTTTACACTTCTATGTGGTTGTTGTGTCATTTTGTATTTCTTTCCCCTCCACCATTGCCTATAGACAGCCAGAACTTCACTTGTAGCAACCTGAAATCCCCAAGGAAAACTGTTGTAGATGGAATCCTCGCTGCAATGTGGTTTGGAATGGCTGCTTTCAGCAGATATATTCTTGGACATGTTGTTATACTACATTATCCAACAGAATGCTTTACTCTTTGATTCCCTGTGAGACTCATTTGGACAGAGTGCACAGGATGCATTCCTGTCTTATCTCTCATTTCAGTGTGGTGGAATGAATTATCTCCTGCTCCTTTCTGAGCATCTGCTTTTGATAATGTTGGCGCAGCCATGCCTTCTGTAAGAGCTGGAGTAGCCAGTAAAACGGAGGAAAAACATCACACTAAGTCGACATTACTTTCGGCCTGCATGCTACGATTTTGTGAATGAGCTGCAGCCATTTATTGAAAATTGCGAACCGGTGTGTAGCCCCGCCCATACCCAAAAATAGGTCAATTGAGGACAAACACATCAACATCACAACACCCCCACTTGTTCCTTAATTGACTAGGGTACATCACAGTGCATCAAATCCATATACAATACAAATTCCATTTATAATACCACATCTTCATACACCAAATAGAAAAGGTACAAATTTATCCATTCTTATTTTAGTTCCAGGTTTTGTAAAAAAGTCTGCCACCATTCTATCTGTAGGACAGTACTGAAGAGTAATTTTGCCATCACCAACAACAGATCTAACAAAATGATATTGAATATCAATGTGCTTGCAACGTTGGCGACATATTGGGTTCTTTGAAAGGGCAATAGCACCTTGATTGTCTTCAAAAACAGTAACAGGAGTATAGTCCGTTTCATTGTCCATTCCTGCCAACAAATGTACAAGGTATAGACTCTCCTGTGCTGTAGCTGACAAAGCCATGTATTCAGCTTCACATGTGGATAAAGCTACTGTGGGCTGCTTCTTTGACTTCAAGGAAATAACAGGCCCTCTCTCAGACAAAGTAAAGCAGTAACCAGTCACACTGTGCCGGTCACCCTGGTCAGCTGCCCAGTCTACATCGGAATAAGCCAAAAGTGCAAGGTTTTCTTGTTTCCTGTAACACAATTCCTGGTCCACAGTGCCTTTTAAGTATCTTAACACATGCTTAGCTGCAACCCAATGTTGTTGTTTCAGTTCAGAAAGGTACTGTGACAATTTACTAACAACAAAACTCAAATCTGGTCGAGTTGATGTCATTAGATAGATTAAACTGCCAACCACTTCACGATACTTCTTCGGATCAGTAGATTCACCCTCGCTGTCAAATTTCATTTTCATTTCACATGGTGTCAATCTTTGTTTGCAATGAGGCATTTCAAATCTTTCCAAAATTTTGGTTATGTATCTCTTTTGATTCATTTTTAATTCCCATTTTGTCTGGGCAAAATCAATGCCAAGGAAATGCCTTAGTTTCCCAAGAGCTTTAATTTTGAATTTTGCACCTAACATTTCCTTCACACTTTTGAGTATTTGACCATGACTCGCTGCAAAAATGAGGTCATCAACCCAAATGATCAATATGATGCTTTCACTTTCTGAATGCTTACTGTAAACACAATAGTCTGCTGTATTCTGGACAAAACCATTTTCAATTAGGAAATCATGGAGCATCTTATTCCAATTTCGTCCTGACTGCTTCAGACCATATAGTGACTTGTTGAGCCTACGCACCAATTTCTCTCCTGTTTTCGACTTCATCTCAAACCCTTCAGGCTGCTCCATATAAATTTCACAATCTATAGGAGCATGTAAATATGCAGTTTTAACATCCATCTGATGTAGCTCTAAATCGTACTGAGCTGCAAGCTGCATTAGTACACGTACAGAAGTCATATCAGCCATAGGTGAGAAAGTTTCATTATAATCAATACCAGCCACTTGACTAGATAAAGATAAGATAAAGATAAAGTTCTTTATTTCTCCCCATGCCAGGGGAAATTTGCAAGGACTATAACCATTTGCAACATATCTTGTTTTGTAAATTGTCTCAACTGGATTTTCTTTGACTGCGTAGACCCATCTGCCCCCCACTGCATGCTTGCCTTCAGGTAAGGGTGTTAATATGAAGGTATCATTCTCTATGAGAGAGTCAATCTCGTCCTTCATAGCTTTAGCCCACTGCTCTGATTTTGAATAGCTCAAAGCTTCCTGCAGTGTCAGGGGAACATCACAAGTCAAACGATAGCAATAGTCAATATTAGTCAATGATTGGTCTTCCTCAAATTTCACTTCATAATCACAATCAGTATAATACTGTGGGGGTTTCCTCTCTCTTTTTGGGTAACGAGCACTACGGCTGCTCTCATCTTTACTATGTAAGTTGGTATTAGATTGACACACTTCTAGTTTTACTTCTTGAGGGATCACGTTAGTCACATCCGGTTTAGATGGCTGAATCTCAGCTCTTTTCCTATGTTCAAAAATATCATACATGTCTTCATCTCTCTGAGTGTCACATTCATTTGTTCTCTTTGTCACAAACTTCACAAGCCTGTTTTTCGTTACTTTACCAGTGTTTGGATACAACACTAAAAATGCAGGACTGTTTTTGTTGTAATCAACAAAGATTTCTTTTTCACGTGTGTCCAACTTTTTCTTGTCATATTTGTATACAAAACATTCTGAGCCAAATGCTCTCATTTTGGACATATCAGGTTTCTTCCCAGTTAACAAGTAATAGGGGGTTTGTTCAAGCCTTCTGTTGTAACACCTATTTCTGACTATAGCAGCAGTCTGTACTGCATATGGCCACAACTGTTTTGGTAATTTGCTCTCTATCAACATACATCTTGCCATTTCAAACAAGGCCCTCCATGCTCTTTCAGCTGTCCCATTTTGATGGGGCGACCAAGGAGCTGAGGTTTCATGTCTGATGACATTTTGACATAGTAGTGACTGAAACGCTGATGATGTGAACTCTGTTCCATTATCTGACCTTATGCATTTGATTTTTCCATAAGGTGCAACATCAGCAATGAACCTCTCTGTGGCTTTAACAGTATCACTCTTAGCTTTTAGGAAATATGTGAAAATAGCTCCAGAATAATCATCTGTAAATGCAAGAGCAAATCTGAAACCATCTTTACCAGCTGGCTCTATCGGCCCAGCCAGGTCTGTATGAACAAGCTCTGGAACGTCTTTAGCTTTTTCATCTGGTTCTGTATTTCTGCTCTGTGCAAATTTACCTTTGATACACACTTCACATTTCAGATTGGACTTTCCATCTTTCCCTTTGATTTTCATACCTTCTGTGACACTTTCCAGCTTTAACACGTCATGATAATTACAGTGACCCAATATTTCATGCCATGTCTGAACATCATAAGATACACTACATTGATCAGTGTCACTTTCCAGAGTACTTAAGTGAAACAGTCTTTCTTGTGTGTTAATATCAAAAGCTTTACCGTTTTTATGGATGAGTCGGTTCTGTCCCTCTTTGAAGATGACAGTCGCTCCTTGCGCTGTTGCCGCTTTGACGAAAAAGATGTCTTGAGAAAATGATGGGACGTAGAGCGCCTCCTTCAGCATCAGAACCACGTCGCGGCCTTTACTGTCTCTCATGCGCACTTTGGCGGTGCCCTTCTTCAGCGCAATCCCGCTTGCCCGTTCTCTGTCAGCCAGCTCCAGAATATGGCTTTGCGGCTGGAAGCTTGGGTCAAACTCCTCGAACCTCTCCATGTCCGTGATAATGTGCTTCGTCGCTCCAGAGTCGACCATGAGACCCTTCATCCTCACTGCGCTAGCCGGGGCGGCAGCATTCAGCTGCACCTTGAATGCGAACATGTGGTCCTCCTCGTCCACCGCTTGCTTCACCTTGTCCCGCTTTCTCCGCCGACAGTTTGCATCCTTATGCGTGGCGCTTTTATAGAGGCTACACCACTGTCTCTGCTCCCTGTGCTCTCCAGCTCACGCGCACTCAGTGGCTTTGTGCCCCTTCAACCCGCAGGTGAAACAGGTGAGTTTCGCGCTCCAATTGTCTCTTCCTTTTACCTTCATCACGCTGTTTTCTCCTGAGCTAGAAGCACCAAACTTCTCCGTACTTTCATAGCTCCTGAGTTTGGTTTGAAACTCGGCAAATGTCAGTGTTTTATCACTCTGCGTAACGTGAACAGAGAATGGTTTAAATACATCAGGCAGGCCTTTTAAAATCATTGCGGTCAACAAACCGTCACTCAGTGTCTCTCCTGCATTATGCAGCGCTGTGATGGCAGTCTCTGCACAGATTATATAATCTCTGATGCTCTCATTCACACCTTTTTGTAGAGAAGTCAGTTCCCTGTACAAACTGATTATGCACGGCTTCCCCTTCCCTGCGTAATGATCGCGCAGGATCTGCAGCGCTTTCCTGCCATCATCGGCGGCGTCTCTCATTACAAGAGATAAACTTTTGTCATCCAACAGCTGAATTAGAACTGCGTACGCCTCTTCATTTTTCCTGGCGTCTTCTTCAGCACCTTCTGCATCTGCAACGGGGGCTGCACCCAGGATGGTAGCTTTCAGGTCCAGCAGACGCAAATGTGCCAGGAACTTTGTTTCCCACAGTTCATAATTCTTTTCATCTCCGTCAAAACATAAACGATTCCATTGGCTCCCAAACTCTTTACTGGGCCCATAACCTGTTGGCGCAGCCATGCCTTCTGTAAGAGCTGGTGTAGCCGGTAAAACGGAGGAAAAACATTGCACTAAGCCGACATTACTTTCGGCCTGCATGCTACGATTTCATGAATGAGCTGCAGCCATTTATTGAAAATTGCGCACCGGTGTGTAGCCCTGCCCATACCCAAAAGTAGGTCAATTGAGGACAAACACATCAACATCACAACAGATAAAGATCAGCAAGGTGCTTACTTTACTGCCTTCATTAAATCCTCCTCATAAATTTTTGTGATTGCTTTGTAAAGTTTGGAAATTTGTTTGGTTGTGTTTTATGTTGATGCAACCATCTGCAAGGGAATGACAGTATGTTTGTGTGTACTTAAAACATACATGAATATAGAATGAAACCTTCAACTATAGCTGCAAAACAATAAGTTACAGAATACAATCGACTTTAGTACACCTGAGCAAAATCACTTCAATGCAAAGATTTGATGACTGAGTTTACAACAAAAAGTTGGGCAAACAAAGGATTTAAAACAAACAAGCAAACAAACAAAAAAGATTTGATTCTCAGTAATAAAAAGTGTGCTGATGTTTTGCTGCACTTCTTACTGGGTTCTTACTGTAGTGTCTGTATTTGTAATATACCGTATTGGCCCGAATATAAGATGGTGTTTTTTGCATTGAAATAAGACTGAAAAAGTGGGGATCGTCTTATATTCGGGGTCTAAACATTATACCCATTCACGACGCTAGATGGCGCCAGATATCATTGAAGCGAATGCTGAACTTGACTCCCCAGGCCAAAGCGAACCCCTGTCACGAAGAATAAAAATAAAAATAGCGGTAGCACGAAGAAGAAAAATAAAAAATAGCGGTAAGAAAGAAAAGAGAAGAAAATAATAGAAGAGATAACAATTTATTTACATTTCAAAAACCAGAAGCCATTCATTTACGAATGTGATTGCACTTTAGTTTACATATTTAAATGTTCAGATATTAAGATTTGAATGAGGCAAAATAACATGCTTTTTCTCTCAAATATATTGTTATAATCATTTGTTTCAGATGTACTGTAATTATTTTCTGTATAAAAATTAATTTGCTGTTCAAAAAGTCTTTTTTCAAACTTGAGTCTTGAAAAAGAGGGGGTCGTCTTATAATCAGGGCCGTCTTATATTCGGGCCAATACGGTAGTAAATCTGGACAGTTTCTAGGTTAACAAAATGACAAATACCCAACTGTTCAACTTAAAAGTAATGCAGCTATTCTAAGGTGATACAGTTGTGAATTATTTAAACTTCAAAGCTGGGGTTGGCAATGTTTTATTGGCATCGTTTGGCAAAAGTCATTCAGCGTATTGTAACTGAAGTTATATGAAATTAAATTAGACCTCTATAATTTCTCTTGGCTCCACTCTCAGGCTTTACAGATTGTACCTTGTGACTGGAGACTTTAGCTAGTCACAGACATTTGCACCCAAAGCAGGTAAGATTGTATAGTAGAAGTAATAGTAGTAGTACTGGTGGTAGTAGTAGTAGCATAGTAAAATCATGTTCACTCCAGCATAAACATGGACAACACATCTCCTGTTCCACCAGTTGTACAAAAATTAAACAACTGAGCAGATCAGAAAACTTTTATTTGACTGTTTATCAGAATAGTTGCAACAGCTCTACTCAGCCATTAAAACCCTCTGTTCAGTGCAGTTAGTCATGAAGAACTGAGGGCTGTGTTCAGTACTGTCTTCTTAACTAAGGTTCAGGCACGGCAGGACAACTTCTTGAGACAGAGGAAGTTAATTCACATTTTTATCTTAGGAACTGCTAGCTACTGATTACCTTGTCTTAGCTAGGTAACTGAATAGCTTATAAAACACAAACTTAACTTACCAAAAAATCTGCAACAAGATTTTTACAAAAATAATTTTACTTTTTTTTTCAGTTTCACAGGAACTGATTGCCTGTAAAAGCCATGCTGTTAATGACTTTAAGGATATCGACCTAATCATTGACAGATTAATCCAAGCATGCCAGTTTGTGTTCAGTATCGACTGCTGACTTTCTGGAAATTTAACAACTACATTCAGTGGTGGATTAGCTTGTGGACCATTTTGAGGACAGTAACAAATCATTTCAGTTTCAGGGCTGTATTTATTAGAAAGCAAGGTGGGAAATGAAATGGAATATGAGACATTGAAGGTAGAGGTAGAAAGACAGTCATAAAAGACAGCATACCTCGAGAAGCTGGTGGTATTCCTGTGCTCACTGCTCTGCTGCCACCTGAGAAGGGAGGAGTTTGCTGTAAAGAATGGGACCTGAGTCCATGAATAACTCGGTTGATGTCATACCGATTAGGCTGTACTTAAGGCCTCTGCACACTGTGCAATTATAACAATCTTAGAAGTTCATAGCGTGCGACACTGTACAACATGAATTCAATCTTTGGCCACGACGTGAAGTTTGCTGTGTGCAGATTGCACAACGAAAATGCAGCTGAATTGCAGCCTACAATGTACATGAGTTGACGTGAATGCGCAATAAGCGTGCGCCATCCATCCATGAAAAATAAACAACCAAAGCATAAACGGAGCACTTACAATCACAGGGAAACTTACGAAACATGAATGGTTTTAATTTTTATTTATTTCATAACATAAAATAAGTGCTGTGGCCACTATTTACAGAGGTGGTTTGTGTGCGCTTGCTAGCCGCTAATGTTAGATTACTAACCTGGGAGCTGCAATTCTGCCGCTATATCCTTCCATGCTTCGTCCTTTTTTTGTCGTGGTACGAGCTGGAGGACGCGTCGAAAAGGCTTCTGCTGCCACAACTCTACTAGGCTGTCTTCTTTGTTTAAATCCCACATACTTGTTTTGATGCGTTTTGTCATTGTCGGCGCAAACATCTGTTTGGGTTTAGCGACAGTCTCACGCTGATCATTACGTCATTTCATACTGTATTTCTATTGGTTAGTTTGTTGTCATAGGTCGCAGCAGCAGTCACACTGTGAGACGATCGCCCCAAATTTCTGACACTGTCAGAATTTGATCACAGCTTGTCTTTGATGGTAAGACCATGACAACGGCCATCCTTGAACCTGTCTCACTGTGTGACATAGGACCACCAATTTCGAGCCATGGCCTACGATATCGTCACGATTCTCTCACGATTGTTATCTTTCGTCTGCGACGGCCAAAAATTGCAGTGTGCCTTTAGTCAAACAAAATGTACTAGCATAACCATTCCAGGGAAAGTGTATTGGCCCACTCTTCCAGGTGGAATAAAATGCTGTGCTGGAAAATTATTATTAAAGATTACTTTGAAGACTTTGACCTGATATTTTCAATGAAATTAGGAAAAACGTGATTGATTTTCCTGTCCATTATTGTGGATTTGAACAGGTTAAACAACCATGCTGTGTCCAGATAATATGATTGTAACATATTTATTTTATTATCATTTTTTAATCAAATTATTACTTACTCATAGCAATTGCAGATATCTATTCAAACAGCTCAAAAAGAAGATACATCTAGAGACAAACAAGCACATTCACATTCACACCTACGACCACTTTAGAATCACCAGTTAACTTCAGCATGTTTTTGGACTCTGGGAGGATCTTGGAGAAAACCCATGCTTGCACAGTGAGTACATGCAAACTCTATGCAGAAAGATCCCAGGTCCAGGCTGGGACATGAACTGAAGATCTTCTAGCAGCAAGGCAATAGTGCGAACCACCGAGCCACTGTGCAGCCCCTCAATATTTTTATGGGGTTTTTTTGTTTGTTTGTTTTTGAAATTATTTTCTACACTGCAGATTAAGACTGAATACATTCAAACTATGGAAGAGCACACATGAAATTATGTAGTAAACAAAAAAGTCTTAAACAAACCAAAATATGTTTTATATTTTAGATTCTTTAAAGTAGCCCCCCTTTGCTTTGCACACTCTTGGCATTCTCTCACTCAGCTTCATGAGGTAGTCTCCTGAAACAGTTTTGAATTAACAGGTGTCCCTTGTCAAGAGTCAATTTGTGGAAGTACTTGCCTTCTTGAAGTGTGTAATGTGAGACCATCAGTTGTGTTGTGCAGAGGTAGAGTTAGTACACAGTTGATAGCTCTATTTGACTACTGCTGTAATACACAGCATGGCAAGAACCACTCAACTCAGTAAAGAGAAACTACAGTCAATCCTTACTTTAAGACATGAAGGTCAGTCGATACGGAAAATTTCAAGAACTCTGAGAGTATCCTCAAGTGCCGTCGCAAAAACCCATCAAACACTATGATGAAACTGGCTCACATGAGGACTGCCCCGGGAAAGGAAGACCAAAAGGCATCTCTGCTGCTGAGGATAAGTTCATTAGCGTTACCGGCCTCAGAAACCACAAATTGACAGCACCTCATATTAGAGCCCACATAAATTCTTCACAGTGTTCTAGTAGCAGACAAATGTCAACATCAACTGTTCAGAGGAGACTGTGTGAATTGGGACTTCATGGTGGAATTGCTGCAAAAAAGCCACTACTGAGGATGAACAACAAGAAGAAGAGAATGGTTTGGATTGGACATTAGACCAGTGGACATCTGTACTTTGGTCTGATGAGTCGAAATTTAAGATTTTTGCTTCTCTTTATGAGATGCAGAAAAGGTGAAGGAATGGTGTCTACATGCATGGTTTCCACTGTGACGCATGGAGGAGGAGGTGTGATGGTGTGTGCGTGCTTTGCTGGTGACACTGTTGAGAATTTATTCAAAATTCAAGGCACACTTAATGAGCATGTCTATTTACAGCATCCTGTAGCGACAAGCTATCCCATCTGGTTTGCGCTTGCTTAATTCAATTCAATTTTATTTATATAGCGCCAATTACAGTCAAATTGTCTCGAGACACTTTACAGAACCCATATGCCTGACCCCCAGAGCAAGCCAAAAGGTGACAGTGGCAAGGAAAACACCCTTTTAACAGGGAAAAAACTGGGACGATCATTTGTTTTTCAACAAGACAATGACCCAAACACACCTCCAGGCTGTGTAAGGGCTATTTGACCAAGAAGGACAATGATGAAGTGCTGCGTCAGATGACTTAGCCTCCACAGTGACCCAACCTAAACCCAAATGAGATGGTTTGGGATGAGTACCGTATTGGCCCGAATATAAGACGGCCCTGATTATAAGACGACCCCCTCTTTTTCAAGACTCAAGTTTGAAAAAAGACTTTTTGAACAGCAAATTAATTTTTATACAGAAAATAATTACAGTACATCTGAAACAAATGATTATAACAATATATTTGAGAGAAAAAGCATGTTATTTTGCCTCATTCAAATCTTAATATCTGGGGAGTCAAATTCAGCATTCGCTTCAATGATATCTGGCGCCATCTAGCGTCGTGAATGGGTATAATGTTTAGACCCCGAATATAAGACGACCCCCACTTTTTCAGTCTTATTTCAATGCAAAAAACACCGTCTTATATTCGGGCCAATACGGTAGTTGTAGTTGACTGTTGCTCCTGCTGATCACTTCAGACTTTACTTACACGCATACATATATATACTCACACACTTTCTACACCTCATGCACATTTTTTCACTCACATGCAAATGCTCCCATGCTTCCCACTTGTTTACTTTTGTTCTTTGTTATGGTTCTATGTCTATTTGTGTCTGTAGTTTACGTGTGTATTTGTTCCTGCTGGCGCTTCTTGGCCAGGTCATGTTTGCAAATGAGAACTGGTTCTCAAACATTTTTACCTGGTAAAATAAAGCTAAAATAAAAAATATAAAATAAAATTAGTTGGACCACGGAGTGAAGGAAAAACAGCCAACAAGTACTCAGTACCTCTGGGAACTCCTTCAAGATTGTTGGAGAACCATTCCAGGAGACTACCTCATGGCCACATTTACGTGAAACCTTTAATTCCTCTTTCATTCGGAATTAAAGTTAATTCCGCTTTAAAATCTCCTTGTAAACACTTAATTCCGAATTAAAAAGTTAATTCCGAATAAACTTAATTCCGAATAAATTACCTGGTTTATTCCGATGTTAATTTTGAATAAACTAATTCCTGTGTACGTTTTATTCATGTAAACAGTTAATTCCGCTTTAGTTAATTCCGGTCATTCTGCGCATGCTTGGTGCCTCACGTAGTGATGATGTAGCGACGTACACAGCTTGGTCTTCTGCCTCCCTGCTCCGGTATTCAATCTCTCTTCTCCTTGTCAAGTGACGCAACAGAAGTAGTACGCCATTGTCGAGTTGCTGTTTCAAAACGACAATAAAAGGCAAAGCGAAAAGCATGCTTATTAGTTGTTCTTCCATGTTGTTGGGGAAAAGGAATGCCGCGGCAAATGGAGTTTGTTTTCTTCCGGTAAACAGGGATACGTCACGTCCACTCCCTGTCCAATCAGAATCCTTTCCAACGCCTAAGCGTTAAAGCGGAATAAAGGAAGGGGAATAAATGTGCGGTCCATGTAAACCTTAATTCGGAATTAATATTTCCATGTAAACGCGAAGCACAAAACTTTAATTCCGAATGAATTAATTCTGAATTAATAATTCTGAATTAAAAAACTTCATGTAAACGTGGCTCATGAGTGTAATCAAAGCAGTAATCAAAGCAAAGGTTGGATACTTTAAAGAATCTAAAATACAAAACCTATTCTGTTTTGTTTAACACTTTCTTGTTTTCAACATATTTCCAGATGTGTTCTTTCACAGTTTTGATGTCTTCAGTATTAATCTACAATATAGAAAAATTATTAAAATAAAGAAAAAACACTGAAAGCGAAGGTGTGTCAAAACATTTGATTGGTAGTGTACTTCAAATACTTGTCTGAATGCATGACTAGTATTTGTATTTTTGCACTGATGTATTACACTTGTAATAAAGTGAAGAATTGAACACTTCTACCTTTGGTCTTAACTGATAATCTTTTTTTTTTTACAGCATCTAACAACTTTGGTCTTGTGTTCAGAATGTTTAGTCATTGTTTATAATTTTCCACCAATGTGTGACTTTTTTTCCAACTGAACCCTACTTTTTCCATAAACTACTTACATACGTGGACAAAATTGTGTGTACTCCTCGATTAATGAAAGAAAAGCCCACCAATGGTCACAAAAATAATTTGAATCTGACAAAAGTAATAATAAATAAAAATTCTATGAAAATTAACCAATGAAAATCAGACATTGCTTTTGAACCGTGGTTTAACAGAATTATTTTAAAAAATAAACTCATGAAACAGGCTTGGACAAAAATGATGGTACCCCAGAAAAAAATGAAAATAATGTGACCATAGGGACATATTCAACCAAGGTGTGTCCTGTAATTAGCATCACAGGTGTCTACAAACTTGTAATCCGTCAGTCGGCCTATTTATAGGGTTACAGTAGTCACTGTGCTGTTTGGTGACATGGTGTGTACCACACTAAACATGGACCAGAGGAAACCAAGGAGAGAGTTGTCTCAGGAGATTAGAAAGAAAATTATAGACAAGCATATTAAAGGTAAAGGCTATAAGACCATCTCCAAGCAGCTTGATGTTCCTGTGACTACAGTTGCACATATTATTCAGAAATGTAAGATCCATGGGACTGTAACCAACCTCCCTGGACGTGGCCGCAGGAGGAAAATTGATGACAAATGGAAGGCACGGATAATATGAATGGTAACAAAAGAGCCCAGAACAACCTCTAAACACGTTAAAGGTGAACTCCAAGGTGAAGTTACATCAGTGTCAGATCCGTCGTTGTTTGAGCCAAAGTGGACTTCATGGGAGATGACCAAGGAGGACACCACTGTTGAAAACAAATCATAAAAAAGCCAGACTGGAATTTGCCAAACTGCATGTTGACAAGCCACAAAGCTTCTGTCCTAGAATGTCCTATGGACAGACCAGACAAAACTGGAACTTTTTGGCAAGTGTTACGTCCCGACTTAAACGGGAGTTAAAAGCCGTTCTGCTTGGTCACCTGGTGCGTGAGGGCTTTCTTACCTTACCGGTGTCTGAGTCTGCTGATCTCATGGCTGAGGCCGCGGCGGCTGTGTCTGTCTCTGGAGGCCAGCCTGCTGCAGCGGAACACTCTCCTCCTCGGGGAGGAGACGGGGCTGGTTCGCCGGTCCCGTCTGGTGAAAGACCACAAACGCCGGAGCCGAAGCTGTTCACGCTGCCACGTTTTGATCCGCTGTCGGTCGAGTCATCTCCAGGCTCCAGATTAGATGCACGTCTGAAAATACGTCTGGCTCGTCTTCAGCTGGAAAAGGAGGAACGTGAGCGGGCACGAGAGTTTGAGCTCCGCAGAGAATTGGAGCTGAAAAAGTTGGAGGCAGAGACCGCCATTAGAATGCGGCAGCTCGAATTACAGAACGTGGCGAGTTCTCCGGGTAATGTAAATGCAGGCCCTTCATTTGATATGAGTAAAAACATTTCCTTAGTTCCTACATTCCGTGAGACTGAAGTGGAGGCTTATTTCAGCACTTTTGAACGGATAGCTGCTGCCTTGTGCTGGCCTAGAGATGTGTGGGCTATATTATTACAATGCAAGTTAACAGGTAAGGCTCAGGAGGCCTGTTCGTCCCTCTCGGTAGAGGATGGTCTTGAGTATGATAAGGTGAAGAGTGCTATCTTGCGTGCCTATGAATTGGTCCCTGAAGCATATCGACAGCGTTTCCGTGGCCTTAAGAAAGGAGCGGGCCAGAGCTATATGGACTTCGCGAGGGAAAAATGCACGTTGTTTGACAGATGGTGTACCGCCAGTAAGGCTGAGGATTTAACCTCTGTTCGTGAGTTGGTGTTGTTGGAGGAGTTTAAAAATTGTCTGCCAGAGCGTGCCGTAGTTTACCTGAACGAGCAGAAGGTTACTACATTACAACAGGCTGCTACTCTGGCAGATGAGTTCACTCTGACACACAAAAATGTCTTTTTCAAGCGTGACTCCGCCCTCCCTGATTCTTCTCAGCGAACAGAGCAGCAGGTGACAGGTAGTGCATCAGTGGGTCCTACGGGTGAGAGGAAATGTTTTTTCTGCCGCCAGTCAGGTCATATTGTAGCTGAGTGTGCAGCATTGAAACGTGAGCAACGGGGCTCAGTTCAAAATCAGCCCAAAGGTGTAGGGTTGATTAGAACTCCCACCGTTCCTGCCTGTGTTCCGAAGGCACCTGATGACTGTTTTAAACCGTTCATTTTTAAAGGTTTCGTCTCACTCACAGGTAGGGTGGAGGACCAGCGCCCCGTAACATTGCTGCGTGATACAGCCTGTTCCCAGTCTCTTATCCTCTCTGATGTGCTGCCGCTCCATGCGGGGACTTCCTGCAATACGAGTGCAATAGTGAGGGGTATTGAAATGGGTTTTATAACTGCCCATCTTCACAGGATTCATATTAACACTGAGTTAGTGGCAGGGTTTTTTTCGGTGGGGGTCCGAGATAGTTTCCCCATTGATGGTGTTGATTTGATTGTGGGGAATGACATTGCTGGGGGCAGGGTCTATCCTGTGGCTGAAGTTGTTGCCAGTCCCATTTCCGATCCTGTGCAGGACGAGGTGGCCCGTAGTCATCCCGAGATATTTACTGTGAGTGTGTTGACCCGAGCAAAGGCCCGTGGGCAGGCCGAGGATGTTGACTTGTGTGACTCACAGCTTGCTTCTGCCCTGTTTGAGGATAGGTTACCCCCTGCTGGTCAGTCGGTGAGCTGCCCTCCAAGGAAACTGCAAGAGTTAACTGGCCCTGTTCCGCCTCCTGCAGTGTCTTTGCCTCTGACCCGTGAGGCGCTCATCGAGGCGCAGAAGAGTGATCCCTCCTTGGCGAAATATTTCAGGTCCACCGGTGATCCAGACAGTAAGTCTAATGACAAAAAGCAGACGTTTTTCTTCGATAGTGGCGTGCTAATGCGAAAATGGGCTCCGCAATTAGACAGAACATCAGCTGAATCTGGTGAGGACTGGAGAGTGGTGTATCAACTCGTTGTACCGGTTAATTGTCGACAGCATGTACTAGAATTAGGGCATGAGCATGTGTGGTCTGGGCATTTAGGAATCACCAAGACTTATGACCGCATCCTGAAACATTTCTTCTGGCCAGGTATGAAGTCGGCTGTGACTAATTTCTGTAACACTTGCAGCACATGTCAGGTTGTGGGAAAACCAAACCAAGTGGTGCCTCCAGCCCCTCTGCATCCTATTCCTGCTGTTGGTGAGCCATTTGACCATGTGATTGTGGATTGTGTGGGTCCGTTGCCTAGAACAAAGTCTGGTAACCAGTTTCTGTTAACCATCATGTGTGTGTCCACCCGTTTTCCTGAAGCCATCCCATTAAGGAAGATCACTGCACCCGCTATCAGCAAGGCATTGATGAAATTTTTCACCACGTTTGGGTTGCCTAAGGTTGTGCAGACAGATCAGGGAACCAACTTCATGTCTAAAGCATTCAAGCAGACTTTGCGCTCACTTGGTGTCACTCACTCCACATCTTCTGCTTATCACCCGGAGTCACAAGGAGCTCTTGAACGCTGGCATCAGACATTGAAATCTATGCTGAGGAAGTATTGCCATGACACAGGGAGGGGCTGGGATGAGGGTGTGCCTTTCGTACTCTTTGCCATCCGTGATGCTAAACAGGAGTCACTGGGATTCAGTCCAGCTGAGTTGGTGTTTGGTCACAATGTGCGTGGGCCATTGAAAGTGTTGAAGGAACAGTTTGTGTCAGGTTCCTCTAAATCTAACCTGTTTGCTTTTGTCTCAGAATGTAAAGATAGGTTGCAGTGTGCATCTTTATTGGCAAAGCAGGCCCTCTCGTCCTCTCAAAGCAGCATGAAGAGACGATATGATAAAAAGACGGTCAAGAGGCAATTCCACCCTGGTGATCGAGTGTTGGTCTTGTTGCCCATGACCGGTTCTTCTCTCTCTGCTCGTTTTTCAGGTCCGTATGTGGTAGACAGCAAAATATCAGACACAAACTATGTCATCCGAACACCGGATCGCAGAAGGAAAACCCGTTTGTGTCACATTAATATGTTGAAGTCATATCGCTCCAGGGAGACTTCTGAAAATGTCCAGCAGGAGTGCCCTGCAAAGACAGCCGCATCTGCTGTCCTGGTTGATGCAGATGCATTGACAGATGGTTTGGTAGAGCCCTCTGCAGGGGAACAGTGTGGTAGGTTGTTAAATTCTGAGATTCTGTCCACCCTTGAGGCACATTTGTCATATCTCCCTGATGATCGACGTGGTGACATTGTTGGTTTGATTTGCTCTCACCCCACTTTATTTGGTGATGTGCCTTCCCGCACTCATGTGATTGAGCATGACATTGATGTTGGAGCTGCTATCCCTATTAAACAGCATGCATACCGTTGTCCTATGGAAAAACGGGAGAAGATGAAAAAAGAGGTCGAGTATTTGGTTGACAATGGCTTAGCCAAGCCCAGTTGCAGCCCCTGGAGCTCTCCGTGTTTGTTAGCACCTAAGTCGGATGGTACTCCTCGTTTTTGTACTGATCTCAGGAAGGTTAATGCAGTTACTGTCCCTGATTCGTTCCCATTGCCTCGCATGGAGGATTGCATCGACAGCATTGGCCCAGCCACCTTCATCACCAAATTAGATCTCCTGAAGGGCTACTGGCAAGTTCCATTAACTCCCAGGGCCTCTGAGATATCAGCATTTGTTACACCGGATCACTTCATGCAATATACCGTGATGGCATTTGGTATGAGGAATGCCCCTGCCACTTTCCAGCGATTGATGCAGATCGTGTTGGGGGATGTACAAAATTGTAAAGTGTACCTTGATGATGTGGTGGTGTACTCAAGCAATTGGAACAGCCATGTTTCCAGTCTGAAAGTTGTGTTTCAGCGGCTTGCTAATGCTTCGCTAACCCTCAACCTTGCGAAATGTGAGTTTGGAAAGGCAACAGTAACCTATTTGGGGAAGCAAGTGGGACATGGGCAGGTTCGTCCTGTGGATGCAAAGGTTGCAGCGGTGTTATCCTACCCAGTTCCTACAACCAGACGTGAATTGAGACGGTTTCTGGGCATGACGGGTTATTATCGGTGTTTCTGTAAAAATTTCTCTGTGGTTGTTGCCCCCCTGACCAGGTTGTGTAGCCCTGGAGTGCCATTCCACTGGAATGCTGTCTGTGAACATGCTTTCAATGCTGCAAAGTCTCTTCTTTGCAGTGCTCCTGTACTCGCTGCCCCTAACTTCTCCCGACCCTTCAAACTAGAGGTAGATGCCAGTGCGACTGGAGCTGGTGCCGTTTTGCTGCAGGAGGGTGAGGGAGATGTGTGCCACCCCGTGAGTTATTTCTCCACCAAATTCAAGCGTCACCAGTTAAACTACTCCACCATTGAGAAGGAGGCATTAGCCATGTTGCTCGCCCTGCAGCATTTCGATGTGTACGTAGGCTCCAGTTCAACACCAGTGACGGTCTATACTGACCACAATCCCCTCATTTTTCTGGCACAAATGTATAACCACAACCAGCGGTTGATGCGTTGGGCCCTATTGGCACAAAAATACAACATCAACATTAAGCACAAAAAAGGTGCTTGCAATGTGGTGGCTGATGCTCTGTCACGTGTATGAGGTTTGTTCTTATGGGAGAGGGTGTTACATTCTGTGTTGAGTAGCTGAGGTAGGTTGTGTTTTTTTTCTCTCTTTTCCCTGTTCCCAGGTATGCTCAGTGGGAGTGGCCAGGTGCACCTGTGGCTTGGTACCAATCGGCAGGGATGGTTTAAAGATGAGTCGGCCTGAACGTCATGGCCGGTGGGCCAGATCAGCTGCCAGAGTGGGGTGTGCTGTTGTCTCGCACGGGTCTAAGGGACCCGTGTTGGATCTTTTTGAGTGCTGAGTTGGATTTGTCTTGCTAGACTAAAAATAAACGTCTTAGTGGCTGACGTCTCACCAACCGTTTTCCTGCCTCTTTGTTTGCGTACATGTTGCTTCCCTCATCCCCTAGCTTGAGCGATGATGGGATTTTTAGACCATAGTGGTCTGCAATCGCAAGCAAGTCCTGTTTCCGACATTCGTCCAGCTGCTTTACCGTCGGATTAGACACAAATTCCTCCAAAACAAACGCTGCCATACTTACCAACGGTAGCGAACCGGCCACAGCTAACCAGGCTAACACAACCCGTCTGACAACCGGCCACGCGTACACAGCTGGATCGTACCACTGCAGCCACCGCGGGGACACACGTTAAATACACAATACCAACACTCACCAAGCTTTCCTCAGTCCTACCTGATTCTCCTCACCTGCCTATCTTCTGGAGCGTGCCGGGCTCGAGGCGACTTTAAAGGCTGATCTCAGCGGCCAAAGCCCTGAGCGCCTACCCCCAACAGGGTCTGGACCCCGCCCGGGATTAACCCCGAAAACAAAAAAGGAAAAATAACAACCGAGTGTCCGACGGAGGAGCTGAATCAGCTCGGCTGAACACTCACCTGCCTACCTGAGGAAAACCGTGAATGAGGCAACAGCTAAGCATGAAAAACAAAGAATCGCAAGCAACAAATACAGCTGAGCCCACAGAATCACTCTTAAGGAATTGGACGAGCCCCCAAATATGTTACGTCCCGACAGCTAGGGGATGAGGGAAGCAACATGTACGCAAACAAAGAGGCAGGAAAACGGTTGGTGAGACGTCAGCCACTAAGACGTTTATTTTTAGTCTAGCAAGACAAATCCAACTCAGCACTCAAAAGATCCAACACGGGTCCCTTAGACCCGTGCGAGACAACAGCACACCCCACTCTGGCAGCTGATCTGGCCCACTGGCCATGACGTTCAGGCCGACTCATCTTTAAACCATCCCTGCCGATTGGTAACAAGCCACAGGTGCACATGGCCACTCCCACTGAGCATACCTGGGAACAGGGAAAAGAGAGGAAAAAAAACACAACCTACCTCAGCTACTCAACACAGAATGTAACAGCAAGGCACATCAGCTCTATGTTCACAGATGCAAAAATGAAGCATATGAAGAAAAGAACACTGTCCCTACTGTGAAACATGGAGGAGGCTCTGTTATGTTCTGGGGCTGCTTTGCTGCATCTGGCACAGGGTGTCTGGAATCTGTGCAGGGTACAATGAAATCTCATGACTATCAAGGTATTCTAGAGAGAAATGTGCTGCCCAGTGTCAGAAAGCTTGGTCTCAGTTGCAGGTCATGGGTCTTTCAACAGGATAATGACCCAAAACACACAGCTAAAAACAGCCAAGAATGGCTAAGAGGAAAACACTGGACTATTCTGAAGTGGCCTCCTATGAGCCCTGATCTAAATCCTACTGAACATCTGTGGAAGGAGCTGAAACATGCCATCTGGAGAAGGAACCCTTCAAACCTGAGACAACTGGAGCAGTCTGCTCATGAGGAGTGGGCCAGAATACCTGCTGAGAGGTGCAGAAGTCTCACTGACAGTTACAGAAATCGTTTGATTGCAGTGATTGCCTCAAAAGGTTGTGCAACAAAACATTAAGTTAAGTGTGCCATCATTTTTGTCCAGGCCTGTTTCAGGAGTTTATTTTTCAAAATAATTCTGTTGAACCACGGTTCAAAAGCAATGTCTGATTTTCATTGGGTAATTTTCATAGAATTTTTATTTTTTATTACTTTTGTCAGATAAAAATGATTTCTGTTACCATTATGGGTTTTTCTTTCATTAACCAAAGGGTACCAACAATTTTGTCATGTGGAAAACAGTTTTAATGCATCTAAATCAAAGGCTTAAAAAGTTGATCATAATTAGATCTTTAAAAATCAAATAAATACCTTGTAACATTCTTTATTACATCATTAGAAACTCATGAATGGCCACAGTCATAGGCCAACAGAGCATTTCAACCACAGGCTTCATGTTTAATGAAGCAGAAACAGCTTCTGAAGAAACAAATTTTAGAAATTTGCATACAAGGACAGTACACATAAATTTAGCTTTACTGTGGGAACAGATAACTGATATTTAATGTAATATGAGATGGTGTCGAATAACAAAGTGGCTGTATTTGTGTAAAATCTCTGCAGTTTGAAATTTAAATTTCTAAAATTGTATCCAAATTCATCACATAAAAACCTTTTAAATATTTTACATCATTACAATATATATATATATTTTTTATAAACCTGTATGTTTCAAATATCACTTTATTAAACTGTGAATACATTTTGTATTTTTTTGAAAGCGCTAAAAGAACAATTTGCAGGATTGGCTTCAGTTTTATTTCTTTTCAAATCCTGTCTGACTGCAAAATGTGTGTGGTACTTAATAGCTTACAGATATATTTTGCTCTGTTTGTTTCTGTTTTTTACACTTCACTTTGATGGCACTGCAGTGGGGACCACCTTCACCCCACAATGCTGCACAGCGGAAAAGGTGACATGTTTTTTTCTTGAGAGGAAGAGTACAACATTATGGAAACTACATACAACAACATACATTTCAGAAAACATGGAACCCAAAGAGGTAGGTAGCTATCTTTTTCATTCATAATACGGTTGCACATTGTTTTCATTTTCATCAAATTAAACAGTGCTGTCAAGAACAATGTCAGTGTATTGCAGTGCATAAAATTAAAAACACACCAATACACACACACACACACACACACACACACACACACACACACACACACACACACACACACACACACACCGCATTCTGGCTGCACTCTAAACAATCGCAGTTAATTCAAATACTGAAAGAGGATGTTTTTATTTATTTATTTATTGTTGGCAGATACATATGGCCAAGGTGAGTTTAATGTAGACCCTGCTGCAGCAACATGCTGCCATAAAAATTATGCAAACATACACATTTTAGTGCATATCTAATAAGGACATCATACTGGAATTACCCATGTGTGGGGAACAAACAAGGGTAAAAGTGTGCAAACAAAAAAAAAGAATTTCTACTTCAAAGGATGATTTTTTTTTTAAGTGTTTTCATGGGGTTTTGTTTGTATAGATTCAAAATTTGTGTCTTCTAAAAATATATTGTCTATAATGAACTTTTGGTTGTCATGTTTTCTGAACTGTAATTTTTTTCAGTTTTGTTCATTTATTATCTGAAATCTTGTGCTTTTCACTGTGGGCCACCATATGTTGAGTTATATCTCTGCTCCATTTGCAGCTAGCATCTGATCCAATGTGCACTTCTTATGGACATTCTCTGTCATCGCTCTTTTAAAGTGGTACAAAGCAATGCTGAGATTTTCTGTCCATATTATTAAATAAGCCCGTATCCATCACCGTGCTGGTTAGTAAAAACTTCAGCAACTCATCTTTTAACAGGAATAATGATTTGTGAGTACCATGATTAGTTTATTTGCATTGGCACAAACAGGAAGTCTCACCCATGGGAGTGTTGTCAAAGAAACATGACACAATTAATTAAATGTTAACAAAAATATTGGTGCATTATTTTGTTGAATTGATGAGATGTTCAGTTTGGTTTTTTTGTTGTTTTTTTGGTTTTTTTTTTACTAAGAACTGCAGTAATAGATGAAGATAGACAGAAAACTCAGTATTGTGATTTGGTGTTTAAACATAATGAAAAAGTTACAAAAATCAGCAATGAAAGCTTGAGGAACATGATACCACTGAGTCTTTACAGTGCATTTTCACAGTGTAGTCCACACAGTCATAATAACTGAACCAGTTATGGGTGGTGTGGGGAACTGTGCTCGTTATCACTTAAACAGACTTCAGTAAAACAGAGCCAAAAGACATACGCAAATAATCTGGACAGAATCTCAGTCACATTGTTTAAGTCACTGTTCGGGTAGTGTTCAAAAGGTAAGAATATGTTTTTATGTGACTAAGTTAATCAAACAATTAATTACAATGAAAGATTGATCAATTACCACAGTACAGTTAAAAAAGAGATTTGTGTACATAGGAGGACATATGTACACTGAAATGGAATTTTTAAAAAAACAGCACCGTCAAGTTAGTAAGTATGTTTTCACACAATGAGAAGTTCATCTAAATTATCATAGGCATATACATTTTTTGAAAAGTTTAGGGAAACCTTCATTCTGCCAGGTAAGTGGATCATGGATAAGAAACTCATTCCAGTATCCCAAGTCTTGGTTAAAGTTTTATTTCAAAGACGAGAGAGGAGAATAAGAAAATATTTGTGTTTACTTACTTAATATTCAATAGTGGGGTTCCTGATAAGTTACGTAGTTTTATTACAGGGTCAGTGTGTACAGTTTTAGAAGGATCTATAGCAAAAATGAAACATAATATGCATAGGTATGTTTATACAACATGTAAGTATAATCACCTGAAAATCAGAATGGTGTTTTCATAAAATGAGCCCTTACAATAATTAAATAGGGAGCCTGCTCTCTTTCACAGAGTCTGACTTGTTGTACCACCATGTTTCTACAATAGCCCAGAACAGACAAACCAAACATTGCCCGTAGAGATGCTTATTTAGTGGCCACTGTCAGCTCTCCTACACACTTTGAAGAGGAAGGTAAAGCAAGGGTTATTTACTTGGTTGAAATGTGTAACCTGACTGCTAGATGCCACTTAGATTTACAGGGCCATACACTGGCCTTGTAAACTAGCTTCTCATGACATTTGTTGCTGAGGTAATTGACTACAAGGACCTAAGGAGAAAATATTCAACTGGTTAACAGTCCTTTAGATCTTATAATACAAGTATCATCACAATCATTTCTGCTGCCCTCTCTGGTATCTCTCTGTCACATAGTAATGCAAAAAAAGAAAAAAGTTATGTTTTTTGTTTGCAATAGAATATGTTTTTTCCTTAGGACACTAACTTGCTGTCTTCACAACTTAATTATTTCATCCTTACACTTGCAGTAGATGATATCCTGTCTTTTCTTTTTGCCCTATGTCTTCCAGAATATTCCTGTAAATGTTCTTCCATCCACATATTTTTCACATTTGTAACTTGCACATAATAATCCAGACTGGACAATGGACATAGTAATTAGAAATGTTTAAATATTTCACCAGAAAAGTTTTTATGTTTGAAAAGCCTGATGTATTAGTAGAAATAAAACGCAACCAAGAGCAATGGAAACACACACAAATAAATCACGGAATACATGACGTGTAAGTATCAGTTGAGCTTCCTTTTGGCTGCAGATGTAAAAAGCATCAGCAAACAAAACGTTACATCTGTGAGCAGTCATGCAAGATTAACACAGTCTTCACATTAGTACATAAAAGAAACACAGATTTGATATTTTTCTAGTTATCGATTCTTTGAGGGTTGTCTGTCGCTCTTTTAATAACATCACCTTGTTCATCCATCTTCTTCACCAATGCATGAACTACTATTGAGCGTGGCATTGGTGCTATCTGCTGTGTATTTTGACAAAGCCACCTTCAAATATTCACATTTTAACTGACCTTAACTGTGAATGTTGCCACCAGCAGACTGACATTTTTTGTACAGTGAAGTTTATCAGTTGAGGAAAATATCTGCAAATTATTGGCTAGACTGCCATTAACTTTAGTACAGACATGTTCTTTACAGAGTGAACTGCTATAACTTTGTTGATCTTGAGTTTTGTCTATCGCTATCGTCAGGGCAAAGATCACATTTTTCAAATACATGGGTTCATGGCACCTTCAAAACAAACAACTTTCTAATCAGCCTCAATTGTATTTTATATTTAAGCAAATTTTGCAAGCTGAGGTCACACAAGAAATGTGGTATACTGCTACCTTTGGCATGTTAAGATAAACATGTTATTGGAGTACAACCTCACCTCACCTCATGCTACTCACATGGCTTAGTCTTCCTCAAGATTAAGTTATGAAATCATTTTGTTGAGGTAACAGCCTTGAAAAATATAATAATGTTAGTTAAACAAACGGGGTGCTGCTGACTGAAACATCTCTTAGTTTGAGTTCAATAGGCAGATATACTATTTCAGTATTACAATCTCACTGTACCTTTCTGCAGGTACCAGAGCTGCATGTTTCTGGGTTACTGTTCCCACCAACCTGCTCAGTGTTTATCATTTGTTGTTTTTTGTTGCTAATCTTTTCTCTCTCTCCACTCTACTCTCACCCCAACCAGATGAGGCAGATGGCCGCCCTCCCTGAGTCTGGGTCTGCCAGAGGATTTTTCCTATTAAAAGGTAGTTTTTCATATCCACTTTGGTCAATTGCTGGAAATTGTGTTTCTCTCCATAATGTAAAATCTTGACCTTACTATGTAAAGTTCCGTGAAATGACTTATACTTTGGTGGTATACAAATACAATGGAACTGAGGATGGGAAATATAAAAAATAATAAGTCATCGTCAAGTTAACCTTGAGCATTAAAATGTTATAATCAAAGTGACTCTAAGCTTGGTGATCATTTCAAATGAATAAATACAGACTCCAGTCAACTGAGCACCCCACAGCATGATCACATAGATAGTGTGCCTGATCCATATCTATCAGTGTTATAATTCACATAAAAAAAACTTTTTTCCATCATACCAGGATAGCAGTATGAGAATAAAAAACTTTTCAACAGGAATTGACAGCTGATAAAGCTGAAAATGACTACATAATTAGCATTCGTAGTTTAAAAGCATCATTCATGGTTACTTTTAGTGTTTTAATTTATAGGATTTATGTACATTCAATCTGCCGCACGAGGAAACAAAAATCAGACCGTAGTGTTCCAATCAATCCCAGAGTTGCAAAGCAGAACTTTTTAATACAGCTCATGTTTTCAGAGTGTGTTACTATCCATGACCTTAAATATAATGAGCTGCTAGCAGTAGAACAGTACAACAGCATTATTTGAATTACTCAACAAGTGTCCTTCTGAGCTAGTATTCATATTGTCCCTGTGTGTTAATCTTTATGGCCTCTGTCCTGACTCAAGTGTTGTTCAGCAGTAGACTGACCAGTAGATAAGGTTGAAAAAGATGTATGAACCAGGGAAAATCATTCGGGAGTATTTGTCAATAGCGTGTGTGTTCTGAATAATGTTGAGGGCACGCAGGCTCTTCTTCTTCTTGGTAGTGGTGGACTCACTACTCACTGACAGGTGGACCACCATGTGTCCAGGTTTCTCTGGAACCTCAGGTATTTCTTCCTGCTCTTCTTCAGGCACCATGGGCTCTTCAGTGTAGCCAGCCAGGCTGTTGGTGTCAGCCTCGCTGTAGGTACCATCCAACATGGCCATGGTCCGTGTTTGGGAGATGCCACAGGTGCAGGGCAATGACTGGGAGAAAGAAATACACAGAAATGTTATGTGTAGCATCAGCATAAGCTAAACATTTCTACTTGGCTCCATGGCAGGGCTTATAACAAGTTGATAAGTTAGATTTCTATGAAATTAGTTGTAGATGTTCAAAGTCCTGAGAAGATGGCATGTGTTGATTTTGACCCACTGGTCTTTCCTGTGGAGCTGTAAGACAATGATTTGCTGTAATACAACGCAACTTCACTGCCCATGGAGGGTTATCCGCTGTAACTGTGGTGACCTCTTAGTTTATAGTTGAACACCACAATTAGGTCAACAGAGAGTAATATAAACCACCTTTTGTCAAATTTTGACAGGTCCCAATCAGAAGCTGCCACGTCACAACTGGAAGTCCCACCCACCACGCCCCCAACAGCTGTTTTTTAACCGGAAGTCCCGCCTTCCCATACCCTAATCTGCGGACCAACCCTAATCTGCGGAGCAACCCTAACCCTAACCATCCGGAAGTCCCTCCCTCTTTAACCGACAGAAGTTTATCTCAATGGAACCAGATGTGTCCCCCTACCCCTCCCTTTCGTCCTATGACAGAGCTTTTTAACGGTCTTTGAGAGAAACCCACGTGTCCCCCTACCCCTCCCTTTCATCCTATGACAGAGCATTTTAACGGTCTTTGAGAGAAACCCGGGAAATTTGAACTAAAAAGTTCTGTCTAGCATTATCTGCAGCTTTTTCTCTAGCTTTTTCTGCTCTCTCCCCTTCCTGCATCCTCTGACCCAAAATGCTACTGTCCTGTATTTCTCCCCATACCTCTCACGGAAACCAGAGGTGTCCGTTTGAACACAAGAACCCTCTCCCTTACACCGGAAGTCCCTCCTTAACTGACAGAGGCTCATCTAAGCAGAACCAGACATGTCCCCCCTCACTCTCCCCTCTCTGCATTCTTATAGACTTTTCTGTTTTCCATCCTCTGACAGAGTTTTTTTTAACAGTCATTGAGAGACAAACCTGGGAAATTTGAACCAAAACTTCTGCATCAGTGTTTCTCCCCAACACCTCTAAGCAGAACCAGAGGTGTCCATGTGAACAAAATGCTGCTGTTCAGCTTTCCTCCCCACCCTCCCCTCCCTGCGTCCTCTGAACAACAACAAAAAAATGCTACTGTCCAGTGTTTCTCCCCACACCTCTAACCACGACCAGACATGTCCCCCTCTCCCCTCCCTGCATCTAAAGACAGAGGTTTATCAGTCTAGACGGGAGAGGTGTCCGTCTGAACAAAAATGGTACTGTCTAGTGTGTCTCTCCCCCATCCCCACACCTCTCATCAGACCAGATGTGCACCCGGGAAATTTGAACAAAAGGTACATTGGACAGCTTTTCTGTTGAGGGGGTTGGTGAGGAGGATGATGACAATATCTAACTGTGGCTGAAACTCTGAGGTGCTTTACAGGCCCTGAAGTAGGCCTCTTGTTTGTTTGTTTTTTATAGCAACTTTATAATTCCTTGGGTGAGGCCCAACTTCAAGTACTCTGCTTCTCTTAAAAAACCAATGTGACAGAGCAGCTTCAATAAAGACATTTCACTGACTACAAACTCATGTTTTATTCCCTGACGTATATCGCAGTAACAGAAAGACACAATAATGTGATGTTTGGTCTCATTTGACAATTTTCATGAGGAAGATAAGAAGTATGCAAGAATCAGCCAAAATAGCCGAGAATTAACTAATGACAAATCTGAGGACAGGACTCATAATAAATCTGAGGACAGGACTCAAAATAAAACAAAGTCCTTTTTAAAAATAAAACAAGTACTAAAAACATTTTTTATTTATTTTTTTAAGAAAACGTACTGAAAACTATTCAGTGCAAAACATTTTTACATTTTTTTGGAAAAAGTACTAAAAACATTTTATTTATTTGTTTTAAAATAAATCATTTTTTATTTTTAATTTCATTTTAGAAAACAAGTACTAACAACATTTTATAAAAACTTTTCTACACAGAAAATTTTTTTGAAAACAACATTTTATAAAAACTATTCTACACAAAAATATTTTATAATTTTTGAAAACAACAAGCGGTAAAACCTAATCAAACAAAATTTTAAAAAACCTATTCTACACAAAAACATTTTTTTAGAAAACAACATTTTGTACGAAACAAATCATTTTTTATAGAAAACATTTTATAAAAAACTATTCTACACAAAAACAATTTTTAAAAAGGGCATTTCATAAAAACATTTTTTTAGAAAACAACAAGCAGTGCAAACTATTCTGCACAAAACAGTTTTTATTTATTTATTTTTTTTAGAAAATAAGTACTAAAAACTATTCAGCACAAAACATGAGATGAGACACGGTTGTGTGTCTCTCCACTTCTG